>CM057382.1:80504166-81883333 GCA_030015415.1 Cynopterus sphinx | reverse complement strand
TGGGAGACCAGATCTAGATGAGCTGGGTCCTCTGTGGACTCAGGTCTCACAGGTGTTAGCAGGGCTGCATTCTCACCTGGAGGTCTGATTAGGAAAGCACCTGTTTCCAAGTTCACTCACTGTTGGTAGAATTCTCTTGCTTCCTGGCATCTCTATGATGGAGGGCCTCAGCTTTGCACTTTTTGTTATCTACAGTTGACCTGAGAGTCCAGTGGTACCCACAGGTCCACACCACAGGGCCTCTCCATAGGCTGTTCTAAACATGGCAGTTTGTTTCCTTAAGGCCAGTGGGGCCTCTCTCATGGGCCAGGATGGAGACTTATATGATGGAATGTAATCACAGGACAAATATCCCATCACATTTGTCATACTATGTTGATTAGAAGCAAGTCACAAGTTCTACCCACATGCAAGAGGAAAGAATGGCACAGGCAGGCGGCTCACTGGGGGTTGCTTTGGGGTATACCCGCCCCTGTAGATAAGGACATGGAAGCTCTGAGAGATCAGCTTGTCAAGATTCTAGAAGAAAGAGGCAAATGTAGAAGGAGAAATCCTATTTCTTGCTTCGAGCTAAATGTTACTTCTGCTCCAACTGCCTCTCATCTTCTAATTAACAGACATTGTTTTAAACCATGGTCAGCAGACTTTTTCTGTAAAGAGCCGGATAGTAAATATTTTAGATTTTGTGGGCCATGTGGTCTGTTATAACCACTCCTCTCTGCATGGAACACAAAAGCAGTCATCGATAACATGTAATGAGTGAGCATGCCTGAGTTCCACTTTATTTCTGGACACTGAAATTTGAATTTCATGTAATTTTCACTTGTTGCAAAAATATTATTGCTTTGATTTTTTAAATCAATTATTTAGTAAATGGAGTAACCATTCTTAGGTAACAGGCCACACAAAACAAGTGGCGAGTCAGATTTGGCCTGCGGACCAAAAGACAGCTGTGCTTTCATGAGTGCATGCCTTCTCTATCAAGGAGAGGCCAGGCCTTCTCACCATAAGTATCTGCCTGAGGAACGCCCAGCAAAGAGCCATGCATATAACTGGCTTTTACTATTTTAAAAATGATAACTTAGGAATCACAATGACATCTACCTCACAGAGCTGGACTTTGAAGTGAAGACGATGCCACAGATGCACTAGGTGAAAAAATTTTCCCCAAGTGACAAGTGTCTTGTTGGTCATTAGTGATTGAGTTTATTTAACAAGTCTTATTAAGTAACAGTTATGGACCAAGCATCTGCACAAACACTGAAAAGATACTGCCTAACTATGTAGGTCTCTGCTCTCAAGCTCACATACTTTAGGAAGAGACAGGCAACTAATTAATTAATAAGCAAGTAACTATACTGTTATCATCTGTTATGTACTATGGAGAAAAATTAAGCAAGGGGGACAGAAAGGGACAGGGGAAAGCTATTGTTATTCGATGTTAGCTGGTGAGGAAATGCAAAAGTGACTTTGGGCAGAGACCTGAAGGAAGTGAGGAAGGGAGACAAGCAGATACTGGGGTGAAGAGCATTCAGGCTGAGGGACCAGCAAATGCAACGGCTTTGAGCGGGGAGCCTGCTGAATCTGTTTAAGGACCAGGAGGGAGACCAGAGCTCCAGGGTCAGAGTGAATAAGAAAAAGTAGTAGAAAAGGTTGGGGATGAAAGGTGGATCACAGAGACCCTTGTAAATCATTGTAAGGACTTTGTTTTCATCTCTGAATGCAATGGAGAGCATTGCAGGGCTCTGGGCAGGGAAATGCCATGGTCTGGCTCACCAGATCGCTCATCTGAAGGAAGTGCTGGGCAAGGCAGGGAAATTTATGATTGTTTCGCCAGGGTAAGATTTTTGCTTCTTAGGGTTCTGGGTCCAGGACTGGGGCCCACTGCATCTGCTCACCCAGGTAAGCCCTGCACTCCCCACCCCAGCTGAAACAAGCTTGTAGCTGCTGCTTAGACACTGAGCAGATGAAATTCCAAAGCACCAGAGCAAGCTTTTGAAACTGAATTCCTAGCTCAACAGACTAACTTGACAGAGGAGGGAAGGATAAGTCAGCCACTGTAAGTCAGGTACAGAGGATCAGCAGGGCTGAATGTGCACTGGTCCAGCACACTTGAATGATTACACAGGATGCCAGGGCCCCGGGACACTGGACTTCATTGGAAAGTAGCCTCACTACCACTTGCTTGTTCTGACTTGAGCAGGTCTGGCTCTAGGGGAAGAGGAAACCCCTCCTTCAGGTGGGCTGGGGTGAAGGGGAGGGTCTCAGCCTGTTAACTCAGGCAGGCCCACAGCCCCGGAGGTGCTCTGAGAAGGTCCTGCATGGTTTAATTCCACCTTAGTGACTCCAGTTAAAGCTTTCTCTTTGCTCATCCTTATTGTTTCAGGATTTGAGAATTCCAGCCATTTAATCTTGATAGAGTCAAGAAAAAGCATATTGTTCCAAATATCAATGCATTTTTTTTCTTTTTCCCTCTACTGAATGAAACTGCTTAACCACAACTGTTAAACAGTCTTTAAAAGCTGATTCATGGCCCCTTACCAGAAGTCCTTTAAAGCAAAAATTTATCTAAGCAATGGTGTGAGGTTGTATGTAAATTCATTTAATCCTTTTCCTATTAATTATCAAAGGTTAAGTGTCCTCTGAGTGAGAATTTTACTTAAGAAAAAAATGATTAAAATCATTTTCTTGATCTACTCCCCTTCCTACCTCATTTTCACAGTTTTTAGAGTAAAAAACAAAAACAAAAAACAAAGACTTTCAGTACTTTATGTTCCTGGTAGAACCCTGCCTTCCTTGCAGAATGGTCTGCCTAGCAGAAAATCCTAATTCAGACTCTGAAATTCCATAAATAGCAGTGATTTTACTACCTACGCCTCTGGTTTCCCCAGCAACTTAGAGCCCTCACTAGAGAGCCTCGCTGTGAACTTCGCTCTCAAAGATTCAGCTGAAAGAACTGGCATTTATAAAGCATCAGGTGGGAACACCTCTCCAGACCCCTGGATGCTCTGAATTCTGCTGTGGGTTAGGCTTACCAGAGGGTAGGTAAGCAGCTTGGCTGCTTAACTCTTCCTGCAGATTCATCTTCAGTGGGGTTGAGTTTTAACATCACAGCTGTGACAGCCTTCATCCTGAAAAAGATAGGCTCTCTCAGAGGAGTGGTGCTGCCATACCTTCTTTTCATTTCTGGGTGCCGGAACAAGAAAAAAAAATGTGGACACTTCGGTGACTGTAGTTGATGTACCTTTGAGGGTGACCATGGAATATTTGAAGGTGGGGACTTGGATATGTGGGATGTTGGGGTGTGGGGGAGATAAAAGTAGACCTGACCCGATCCCGTAACTTCAAGCTGGTGAGTCAGGTGCCATTGGATGACATTAGCCTCTAGAGTGAAGACACAGCATTGGATGCAGGAGAAGAGAGACGGCCTTAGGAAGTATGTCCTGTATGATTTACTCCTGCTTTGAACTAAGTCACTCCTTGTACTTTTCATGTTTGATGACTGCTTTCAGCAAGTGGAGGGATCATTAAGGCTCCTCCTCTCTCGTATTCTTTTCCTCTCTTTTTTTCCCTTTCTTTCACTGGCATCACTTTCACCCATACATTTCATTTGTTTTTAGATTTATGTTTAATCTTGCACAAGAGAGTTCTACAAAACCTGAATGCAGTTCTTATTTCCCTCAATCTTTGCATTCTACCCTAAATGCAGCTATACTATTATGTGATTCATTTCTATGTTAAGAGGCCATCTTTCCCCCACCCTTCTGTATTCATTCACTCAAACATTCATACATTCACCAAACACTGAGTAACTAGCACGTGTGCAACCTTGTGAGAGCAATTCTGGGAAAATGCTGTGAACATTTTCTGCCCTCAAAGAGTTCAGAATATTTGTAACTTCCAGCCATCAGTAATCCCTCCCTCTGGAGCTGTGTTGTCCAATTTGTAGCTACTAGCTACAAGTAGCCATTGAGCTCTCTGACATTGAGTGTTTGGTGAATGAATAAATGCATGAGTGAATAAATGTGGAGGAGAGGTTCCAATTGAAATTTACTGTAAGTATAACTACACACAAAATCATGAAGGAAAAAAGTATGAAAAATATTTATTAGTATTTAAAAAAAGTTTTCTTCATGTTAAAATAATATTTAGGATATATTGGGTTAAATAGAACATATTATTAAAATGAACTTCATCCACAGTTACTAGATTTAAAGTTACAAATGTGGTTTACATTGTTTCTCTTGGACAGCTTTACCCTAGATGGTCTGCTTCTACCTCTCTCCCTCTCTGTCCCAGAAGGAATGGACAACTCTCCAGGGTACCACCACAATCCCTAACATAGAAGCACCTATCATATTCTACTGGCTGCCTGTACTCATCTGAAACCTTTGCCAGACGGGGCACCTCTTGGGGGAGGAATTTATATACCTAGCTCATGGTGCAGTGCTTGGTAAAACATAGTTGGATAATAATTATTAGGTGACTACTGACCCAGTTCTCCTATTAGACTGAACTTGTGTGAGGCAAAGCATACAAGATTGCTAACAGAATTTTAAGTATAATATTTATGAGTAGGCACTCAATATATGTATGTGAAATATCCCAGAGATAGCTTCAGTTTTCAAAGTATGAATGAATCTTAAAAACTCCTGTAAGGGTAAGATGCTGGGTAATATAACATCATTCCTACACATGTGGGGTGTGTATTTATTTCATGGGGCACATGGGTGCTGCTGGATATAATTGAAATTATAGTTCATGTGGTCACACCTGCCCTTTTGCAGATAGGCACAAAAGCCAGGTGTATCCTAATTAATTCTCAGAATGTCCCGGGGTTTTTACAACCAACAGAATCAATCAACTGTAAAAGAGAAGTACAAGTAAGATAAGGCTCATAAATTTTTACCTGAAATATGCAGAATTTAAGAGAGTAAACACACAAGAAAATATTTATGTAACACTTGACCCTTGATGGATGGTTTTGCTTCTCATTGGAACTGGATTTGCTTTTCTGTTCACCTCAGGCCAGGAGCAATTTGGTTAAGTAGATGTGAGCCTGGCCCTAATGCAGCCTTATGGTTAGATGATCGGTGAGCATATTAGTGAAAACAGATTCATTATTTGTGAGGAAACTTCATGAATTTGACTCAAGACACCAAAGTGCATTCACTCATTCATCAAACACCATGCATTAGTATCATTAACATTTTGTTGGAACTTAATATTTAATGTCTTGAATTACAGTTATTGAGCTATCTTATTCTAACCTCTATATTGTCTTTTTCTTACTTTTATAATTCTGTAACATTTAGCCAGTGCTTTCTACGTAGAAGGTCTTCTCTAACTGCATGTAGACTCTAACAGAAGCAAACTGAGTAGTAACACAGACCTGAGAGTCAGGAGCCCTGGTGCAGTCACGGAAGTTATATCTCCAATCCAGTCATTTCTCTGGGCCTTTGCTCCTCCTCCCCTACCCTCCCTTCCTTCACCATCTTAATTTTCTATTCCCTCCGGACTTTGTTACCTTTCACCTAAGTTGTGGTAACTGGTCTACACTATATACTCTCATGTGCTGGCATGTACTAAACGTCTTAATACATTATTTTATTTAATGCTCATAATTTATGTGATGAAAATCATCAGCTCCATTTTTCGGCTGATAAAACCGAGGCTGGAGAATTTAAGGTTCTAGTAAATGGTAGAATCAGAATCTGAACCCAGATCCGTATGATGTCTGATGTACCCTGGCTATTCCTGAACCTGGCTTTCGGTCAGAATTATTTTGAGAAAGCCATACTCTAAACTAGTATACTCCTCCCTCCCCAATGCATTAAAACAGAAACATGTATAATTATAAGCAACTGTTGTGAAGACCTCAACAAGAGTTGTCATAGTTGTCAGAACCAATTACGGGGTAGAAAGGTTGAACATTGCAGCTACATAGGAGTATGCTGAGCCTTTTCCATGAATATATGGAAGGGAAACCTGGATTCTACTTCTGGGGCTATCTCAAGTTTTCCCCATGGCAGATGTGGGCCAACGACTCTTTGGGGACATTTTCAGTCCTTTAAACACAATAGCATAGTTATTAAGGAATCAATAGCTCACAGCTGAGGCAGAGATGAGCGTCAGTCACTTTTCTGGACTTGGTTTAAAGACTTTGAAATGTCCCGGGTCCTACATGCACTCACTACTTACTTGCTTTCCTTTGGGTGTAGAGGGTGGGGGAGGGCGTTCAACGCGGGCGCGTCGTGGGGCTCTCCTATCCCATTTTCCCTACGGCATTCTGATATCCCGTTTATAAATTTGCATTAGGGTTGCTTATGGTGCAGAATTTCAAGAAATAAAATGATCTGAATTGCCGATGTTTAAGTTTTACCTGTGGAAGCGCTGGGTCATCAACGAGGTCACAGGAATCTTGAAAGTAAATAGTGGCCTCAGGAGCAAGGCCGGGTCGAGTCAAAGCTTCACAAGCCTCCCCCCAAAGCCAACAATTCCTTTTTGCTTTTAACGCTTAACAAGCTCTGCCGGGCCTCGCAGCGGAGCGAGGGGACAAGCCGCGGCAGAACGCTGCCCGGTGACTGCCCCGGCGGGAGGCCCCGCGGGCAGAAGAGCCTCCCGGCCCAGCCCAGCCGCGTCCCTGTCCTCCCCGGGGACGTGCTGACCGCTCCGCTCTGACGTCTCAGCACCTTCAGTAAACCGCTTCCTGCAGAAGCGATTTCACCCGGAGACCTCCAGGGCTAGGAAGGGGATTAAAACTGACAAAGAAAGGGGAGAGCCTGGGGCGCGGAGAGGGCGTTCCGAGGAGGGGTGGTCGGGTCGAGAGCAGCCTGCAGCTCGCGGCGGTCGCTGAGGCTGCCGCGGGCCTGGGGACGAGGCTCGGGGTTCGCGGGAGCAGGACACTGGCCCCCGGGCGGGGACGCGCGCGGCGGCGGGGGTCCCGGGCGCGCCCCGCCCCGCGCGGGGAGCGGCCGCCTCCGGCCGCACGTGCGCGGTGTTGTGCGCCGCGGCTCCTCCCTCCTCCCTTCCCGCTCCCTCCTGCCCTCCCCTCGCCGCCGGGCCCACCCCCACGGCCAGAGCGCGAGGGCCGCACCGCCCGGGCCGCCGCCGCCGTGCGCGCGAGACGCCGAACAGGTGGCCGGAGCCGCGGGCCGCGGCGGGGGAGGGAGCGAGCCCCGGAGCGAGGGCGGCCGGCGCGGCATGCGAGCCGCGCGGCCCCGCGGCGCCGCCCGCGCGCGTCCCTAGCCGCCCGCCCGGTCCCCGTCCCGGTCCCCGTCCGCACCAGCCCCGGCCCCCGCCCCCGGCCCGGCCCGGCCGCATCTGCGCGGGGCGCGGGGCGCGCGGCGTCCCCGGCGGCGGCGGCGGCGGCGGCATGAAAGTGACCGTGTGCTTCGGCAGGACCCGGGTGGTCGTGCCGTGCGGGGACGGCCACATGAAAGTTTTCAGCCTCGTCCAGCAGGCCGTGACCCGCTACCGGAAGGCCATCGCCAAGGTGGGGGCGCGGGGGCGCGCGGGGGGCGCGCGGGGGGCGGCGGGACGGCGCCGGGAGCAACATGGCGCTCCCTGGAAGGGGCGGGGAGGCGCGGGGGAGGCGCGGGGAGGGGGTGCGGCGGCCTCGCGGCGCCCCCCGCCCCGGGCTGCCGGCCGTCGCGGGGCGCTGGGCCCGGCGCCTCGCCGCGGCCGCCGCTGCGGCGCGGCTAATCCAGCCCCAGGCCTCGCCCCGCGCCCAGGCCCCGCGGGCAGCTGCGGAGGGAACTTTCTTTGCAGGGAGGAGAGTTGAGTCGTTCCGCGCCCGCAGCAGGCCGGCAGCGGGCCGCGCCGGGCGGGGAAGGACCGCGGCACCGAGCCCCGGCTCCTCGGCGCCGGGTGGGGGGTCCGCGCCCTGGGGCGGCGGGGACGGAGACGCCCGCGCCTCCCGCTCGCCAGCGTGCAGAGCCGGCCAGGCGCTCGGCGGTCCCGTGGCTCCTTTCACAGCACACGCCTGAAAGCAGTCCCCGAGCTGAAAGTTTCCTTGCGAGGGCCGCGGCGGTTCCCCATCTGGAGCTCGCTCCATATGGCGCCCAGGCGCGGAGCCTGGGCCTGATGTCGGAGCTGAGTAGATTTCCCGTTTCGTAGTGCAGTGATAACATTGTCTCCGCTTAACGGCATGCCTCTACAATGTGTCAGAAGGGAAAAGGCATTTTGTTATATTGTTTCATCTGCTTTGTCTATTTGACAAAAGCCCACGCCTCCGAAGTTTCTCTCAAGCACCTGAGGATATTTCCTTTGCAGTAGAGACCTGTTTGCGGAAAGCATATTCACTTTTAAAATTTCCCATTTGTTCTGGATAGTGGACTGACCTGGCTTCTGTGGGCTTCGGGGCAGCAGGGGAGGGGACCGGTGGCTTTGTCAGCCTTAGTGTGTGAATACAGGGTAAATTGGCATCCCCTAATTTTCTCTGAAATCAAGAAAAAAAAAAAAAAAACCTTTGTACGCGATTGTTTGTTTTTAGTCTATATTGGAGGAAAAGCATAACTTTGGCCTTTTAAAGATAATCTGGGGGACGTTTAGGAACCTGACACAATGATGGAAGATGTTGACTTTATTTAACAGCGCTAAAATGTTCCTTACAGTTGGTTGAACTCTTATTGAAAATCAAATAAAATGAGTGGAAAATGGGTACCTGTTTATCTTGCTTTGCTGACCAGTGGGGAAATACCCTTCACACCTACATTTAGCATTTTAGAGGATAGTTATTGAATGACGGTTTATGATAATAATTCTAAATGAGTAATCAGGTTGCACATGTTCTCTGGAAACCAACAAAGGAAAGAGAAATACAATAATATATACTGTGCTTTGTGCCTAGGTTCCTGAGTAGGGAGAGGTGACTGACATTTTCTTGCTCACATGCTTTTAATTTACCTGCTTACAATGAGTCATTTACACGATTAAAAATCTACATGTTTAAAATTAGTCATATTTCATTATGCACGCAATGTACATTAGTTGACTTGCCTGTTTGGGAGATACAGATGTAGTTGTTTGTTTCACAAAAATTCTTAAGCATTTACTATGTCCAAGACATTGTTCTGGGTGCTTGACATTTAGAAAACCCACTGGCTGCTTTGTGGAAATTGGAATGTATGAGTCTAGGACAAGAGGTTCCATGGCCCTCCACGTGAAGGAGGCCAGTGGTATGGACTGGCCTGTGGACTGGCGTGTTGTGCAGAGGGGGGAAGAGGATGCCTTCTGGATGTTGGATAGATGGAGTTGAGCAGCCTCAGTGATAGGCCTGGACCTTTAACAAATGATATTAGTGGTGGTTGTTTTACAGTGATGGGGGAGCATGGAAAAGGAATTGCAGTTTTCTTAAGGGAAGGCCCCCCAAAGAGAAGGGGCATATAAACTGAGTTTTGAAGGAAAGTATGATATTACCAGGTTGGGAAGGAAGGAAGGAAACAGGAAGGAAGGGTGAGTCTCAGGGTGATGGTAGCACTGGAGTTGGATAAAATGAGGAGGAGTTAGAGATGATTCAGTAATAATTAGCAAAATTATTTAAATGCCCTTTAAATGCAACTCATAGTTGGTAAATTTTAGGATGGACTTTGCAGCAACAAAGGTCAGTCATTGGAACACAAGACTGTTGACTCTCAAATGTTGCAAGTACCTGATTATTTTCTAGGCTCATTTGTATTTTTTCTTCTTAAATTATCAAGTAATGGTTACAGTTAAATTTTGGTTCTTCCCATTTTTCTTACCCTATTTAAAGTGATTGTGAAGCAAACACACATTAACATTTAACTTTTATTCTTTTATCTTTTCCTTACCCCTTATTGTTTAATGGAACAAGATAAATTTTGTATGAAAAATTAGGTATCTGGGAAGGTGTAGAGTGCTGTTTACGTTGCTAGGTGACATGTAGCATGATGAACTACCATCTAGTGGGGAAAAATGGGGGAAGATCATGTTTATGGTTTTGTATAAAAACCTAAGCTGAAGGAAAAAAAAAAAAAAGTATAAGAGAAAGAAAGATCCCAAGTCACTGAAGCTTTCTCTGCAGTAAGCATTTTGTGGTGTGGTAGGGCTGATTTTTTGGCATTATATTTGAGCTGTTTTAAGGTTAAACAAATCAATTTTTTCTGGAGAGTGTAGTGGTGTGACTTAATACCAGAAATGTCCTCAGTAAGCAGATATTTAAAGGCTTACACTTAGTCATAGCATTTTTTTCTTCTAGTGAAAGTGTTTTTTTGCTTATGATCACTGATGGATGACACTGTTTTGGCTGTTTATCTCCATCCACCCATCCTTGTCCAGAACCTCTCTCAGGAGTGTGCTCTGCTATGGGTTGAGAGCTATGCTGCGTGGACTTTTCTCGAGTGCTTAGAATTGGGAGAGTCACGGCCTGTATATGTGTCTGTGTTTGTCTTGGCTGTGGCCTGACTCATCCATGGCGCCCGATGGACACAGGGTGCAGAGCCCCAACTGCAGTGGCTTTTTAGTGTGGTGTCCTTGATTTTTGAGGGCTTTGCTAGGTACTCCTTAATTCTCAGTGAATCACAGATGGACCTGAGTGAGGCTTCCTGTGTATCTAAATTCTAGTTAGGAGAAAGATAAGAAAAATCTATGCTTGTTTTAAAAAAGGCTGCTGTGTACAAAATGTCATGCTTTATGAAGAATTAGACTAAATTCTTGCACTGAAGAAGCATATAATCTAGGGGACAGGGCAATTATATAAAACTATAAATAACAGTGGGTGTTAGTATTAATTGGCAACAGGGTGGCACAGATAATGATTGCTCTTGGATTTCAAGATGGAGTGGTCATTATGGCACTGGGGGTGGTGGTGATTCCATTCAGTCAGGAGGGTTTGCGTAGGGTTTAGTGAGTGGGAAGGCTGGCCTTGATTTCGGTCAGTGCTTCTGAACTGGGTAGTGGAGTGACCTCAAAAAGCACCTGCCTGGCCAAAGCATTTTAGTTCTGTAGGTCTGCACTGGAAGCCAGGCGTGTGAAATTGCAAGTCCTTTGATTCTAATAAGTGGGAGACAGGGCCTTGTAGGATGGGAAACAGTGTGAACTTAGGTATTTCAGGCTTTTAGGGTTCTTGGAGCTCCTGTGGGGTGCTCATTTCAGATGGTGGATTAGGATCAGGCTGAGGAGGACAATACTCTGGGACTTTATACAGTTCAGTGGCTCAGGAAAGACTGGGGTATTCAGGAAGGGCAGCAATGTGAACATGTGGTCCTCTGGGAAGAAGACTGAGCAACTGTGTGCAGGGAATCTTTCTTCAGTCTAAAGTGATGCTAATGATTGCTGAGTAACAAAGTGGAAGAAGGGACTGAAGGGGGAAGACAGAAGGGGAGTTGCTGGAACCTCTTAACTCTCTGCTGTAGATTGGATTTGGAGACATGGGTTTTCTCATCGTTTAACCTCATACAAACCAATTCCACAGAGCTTCATTTTCCTCATCTCTAAAATGGGACAGTCCCTTGCAGTGTCAATGTGATCACTGAAATGGGATGATGAATGTGAAACCCCTAAGTACTGGATCTAAATCGGTAACATGTTTTTACTCACCAAATAGTTTTACTCACTGGGAAACTTTCCCAAGTATCCTAATATTTCTGTTTGGGTTTTTCTTCTTTGTTTAAGAAGGTGGTGTGTATTTTAATAAAGAATAGCTAAACATGTTACTATTTGCTTAAGCAGCACTGTAATCAGAAGACCAAATTGTGTGTGCCTATGTGTGTGTGAGGCAGGTTGTATAAAAGCCACAGATGCTCGCTTTATTCTAGCTTGGTTATCTGGGCTTCTGGAGTTTGGCCACTGTTTCTGTCCCTCAAGCATAGAAACCTTAGAGTTTTAAAAAATAATTTGTCATTTTTTAAAAAAAATAACAACTCGAGTTTATGGGCAATTCTTTTGAAAATGTGCTTTCTTTTTTTGTCACATAGAGGACTGTTGATTACAATTACTAAAATAATCACATAAGTCATGGTTCTTATGAAAAATCTTGTGTCTGGTGGGAGATTTTTTCTGTAAATAGATGTATAACGGCTTATTTGTACACATTTACAAGGTTATTGAAACTTTCAGGAAAATAGTCACATTATTGCAGTTTGCATGACAATAGAGAAAGCATAATTTTATTAACTTTTTTTTTGTTATCCCTCTCAAAAAGGAAAAATTAAACATGTTTGAAAGGCTGATCTATCTAAAATGCAGATCTCATGGTGCTCTTCCTAACTGCTCCTATCCCCCCTGCCCCAGAGGCAAGTTCTGCACCCTCAGCACAGCCTGTCCTTGCAGGACCCCTCCTGGCTGCAGCCTTTCCCTCACCAGACTCCTTCACCCCACACTCTGCACACTGGGACTTGCTCACACTTCCTTACCTTTTTCTGGCATTTTTTGTTTCTTCTGCATAGAAGGCTTTCTTACTCTCCCCTTGTCTACTTTATCTGTCCAGCCTCAGCTCAGACCAGCACCTCTGGGAGCTGGCCCTGCCTCCCAAGGCTGGCTGCGGATCTCCCACTTCATGCTTCTCTCCTGGGGACTTCCTGCAGTGCCTGCACTGACCCGGATGAACGTGCTCTCCTGTGTAGTGTTGCCCTGTGTTTGTCTACAGAATTGTGCGCCTTCTCCCTCCAGGTGAAATGTGTGAAGGTGAAGGCTCTGCTTCAGTCTTACTTACATAGCTAATATCTGACACACAGTCATCTTTGCGGTAAACACAAAGTGAAAAATAAACACATATTCTTACACAAAAAATACACTTTTACTTAGGAGATTATAATCTGCATTTGCTAATTTTAAGTACGTTAATGTTTGGCGTATTTGGCATATTGGCACAAAGAGCTTGTAACTGAAACTAGGACTTAGTATGATTCGGAGTACCTGGAGTTATTCTTTTGTTTCAGCTATTTTGAAGGAGCTCAGTCTGTTTTTCAGACCATGTTAGTCCTGGGGTTTGAATTAGGCCAGGTTTAAGGCAGGTGGCCAGGGCAGTGTGGGAATCTGGCTTGAAACACACCTATGTTCTGTCTGGCGTCTCTAATTCTGTCAGTTGGGATCCTTGGGAAAGCACCAGGAGAAAATAGAAAAGTTTAGGATCTGAGATTTGCAGTGAGAGTCTGGCTGATGTGAATTGCTTGGCTCATGGTGAACTTGGATGAACTGGTGACGGAGGTAACATTTGAAGTCCCACTTGCACCACTAAGCTGCAGACAGATCTTCTCCATCTGTCCCAGGCACGTGTACTTCCCTGTGGAGTTGGGTGCATTTTAGTGATGGCGATGCTTAATAGATGATCAGAACCAACTGCATTTTTTTTTCAAAGATGGAAAGAAATATGTAAAATTAATTCAGGAAGGTACTTTCCACAGGTCATTTTCCACGGGATGGGGGTGGGGAGTGATGATAGGTTAGGCCCACATGGTGCACTTTCCTTCTGCATGACCACTCACACAGTAGTCCTAGCTGGGACAAGGTCAATGACAGCAGAGCAAGGGGTCAGTAAATTTACACAATTTTACCTATTTTTGTTATCTTTTCTGTTTTACATGGGAAATAGAAAAGTAAATCTTTATGAAAAGAAATGCAGAGTTCTGTGAACATAGTTGAAAGGTGATTTTTTTGGTCTTTTAGTCATTATTTTATCCTATTTAAAATTTTTTTCCATTTGGGAGAATTATGTAAAAATAACTTTCTTTCATAACTTTGTGTCTTGTGTCCGCCTGCCATCTTCATGTGGTTTAAATCATTAAATATTTATTTCTGCTTATTCTTTTTTCTTTCATTAACTAGTACTGGAACTTAGGAATAAAATTTCAAGATTCATATTTAAATGATGTGAGATGTTGATTATTTAATCTTTCTCTTAAAAATAGACTATAGAATATATAAATGAGAAATGAAAATACATGTTTACACAAAAAAACATGTATATGAATGTTCATAGCATTATTCATAACAGCCCCAAATGGAAGCAATTCATATCCATTAACTGAACAAAATGTGGTATATCCATACATTAGAATATTATTCAGCCATGAAAAGAAATGAAATACCAATACATGTTACAACATGGGTGACCCTTGAAAACATACTCTGTGAAGGAAGCTAGTCACAAAACCCCACATATTATATGATTCTTTATACAAAATGACCAGTATAGGCAAATCTGTAAATACAGAAAGCAAAGTAGTCTTTACCTAGGACAGGGGGTTAGTGCTAATGGAGAATGACTGCTCATGGCTGTGGGTATTTTTTTTGGGGTGATGAAAATGTTCTAAATTTAGAGAGAGGTGATGGTTGTATGTGAAAATACTAAAAGTTATTGAATTGTATACTTAAATTGGGTGAATTTTATGGATGTGACTATCTCAATAAAGATATTAAAGAATGGACTACATAAGCCACAGTGAATAAAGCTCGATATTAAGGTATTTTATAGTTCTGAGAGTCCCATAAAACATGTATTTCTTTGTCAGAGATGCTCAGAAACCTCAAATGAAAACTGGCTGTTTTTAAGAGTTTTCCATACAGTGTGTAAACCTGCTTTATCTAGCCTGCTGTCTGGGAAGCTCTTGACTGTTGAGTCTCTCAGTCCCTTGGTCTCTCCTTGTCCCTCAACCCCGTTAAATGCTTCCCCAACTGTCCACTTGTTCTGCCTGAGCCAGGGATTCTTTCCTACTCAGCTCATCTGCTGACTTTGTTGAACAAAGTTTGATTAGGATGCCTATAATGGAAGAACTTTTCTGGTTTTTGGTTTTTGTCTTCTGTAGTTTTGAGTTTGGCAAATCTCACAAGTTCTGTGAGCTTATCTTCATCTTCCCGTAATCAGATATTCTGGGCTGGGCTACTACAATCAGTCTCCTGGGTACAGACACTCCTAGTCTGCTCGGTTGATTACTGGTGCTCACGGGACCTTGAGGCATGAGTGATGTGCAGTGGCTGAAAGAACCTGACAGGGTGCAGAATCTCTTACTCTACCCATCCTCCCTGTGAGAATATTTTGTTTCTCTTACTTTAATTGATGGGGCTTTCCCCTCAGGTCCCGCACATGCTGTTGAAGGTTAGGGTATATTTTGCCTGGAGAGTCTTTCAAAATTCCTTATTGTCTCTAGATAAGTATCTTTTAAGATAAATACATGCTCAGAAGTATTCTCCTCGTAAAATATAACTAAATGTATGATAATGTGTGTACATATACATATATTCATGAAGTTGCTATTTCTATAGTGGTATAAATTTATGTGGCTTTAGAGATGACAGTATTATTTCTCCCATTTTTGATGTTCTTTAATATTCAGACATAATAAGACTTAATTTTTTGGAACTCATTAATTTTTTCTGGTGTATGGTTTTGTTATTTGCATCACCTCTCTTTAGGTTAGAAAACTAATCTATATAATAGAGTTTATATTTTTGAAAAGGCCACTTTGAGATATTCTACAATAAAAATCAATGTTTCCTTCCCTAACATTTCAGAAACAACTCATTAGATATCTCCAAAGCCTAAAATTGCTAACTGCTAAAAATATGTTGTATTAGCAGATTAAAAACATAAAGAAGTGACATTTTCATGTAGGTGGTTGATAAGAGAATAAGAGAAAAACTGTACAATAAAAACTGGAAAAAATTTTAATGTCTATATTTTAATTTTTTTTCTAACTCTAATACTAAATAAAGGAATAAAAAGTAAGCTGTTTTCCAGGGAACACACTTTCTTATACCACAAAGGCATTTAAGATGTATAATTTATAAATCTGAAACTCAGTGTGCAGTCATATGAGAATAGTAGTTAGCCAGGTTCCTCCTGGCAGGGTTATACTCTAAACTTAGATTGCTCTTATTATGGTCAGCAGCACCTGCAGGAGAGAGAGGTAATATGTACAGGATATTGGTTCCTGATGTACCACCACACAGGATATGACTAATCACTAGATCCATTAAAGTCGAATGTAGAATTTGGTGCCTTTACTGCTTTGTTAGTGATTTGGAAAAAACCTTTTAGACAAATCAAGAAGGTCTGTAAGTGAAAATGCATCATTTGGATTGGTAACTATTTAAATAGCTACATCTGGAAGATGGTGGTATTTCAGCATTTGTACGGTTTGAGGAATACAAAATGAGCATATTTGAAATTATGAGGGCATATACTATCTAGAATACTTTTTTCAAGAATACCTGGAAATCTGATAAAACCCTGAATTTTCTGTGGTGTGATTAGTATTATCTTTGATTCTTTATGACCCATTTCTTAAACCACAGATGTTTGCAAGAACACGATTAGCTGAAGGTAGGAAGTTTGCTGGTGGTTGTCTTTTCTCCTATGAGGCCAGCATGTAAGAGTGACATTCTCTGGTCTAGAGTTCAGAAGAACAGATTCTGTCATTTGTGTGTCTGGGAGCAAGAAAGATAACCCCTTGGCTTCTAAATACCACTTCATGGGATTATTGTTAGGGTTGAATAGAGGACATAAAAAAAAGCGTTGTGGAAAGTAAAATGGAGTTGATGTTAGCTGTATTGTTCTTTTGTTTTTGCTAAGGATGGTTGCCAGTGATCTAGGCTTATTTGAATAAACTCTTCTAAATTGTTTCTTCTCATCTCATTAGAACTACTTTAGGGGTGGAGAATTGAATGTGTGCTACTGTTCTTCCTTAACAAATCATGGAAGCATCCTTCTGTAATTGATGAAATAAAATACCACTACCATTGATTTAGATGCTCCAGAAATGTCCATATGGAAGAGCTTTTCCAGTTTTCGGTTTTTGCCTCAAGTAGTTTTGAACTTTGGCAAGTCCTGTAAGTTCTGTGAGCCTCAGTTTTCCCATCTGTGATTTGGGAATGCCCTCTTTTGTTGGCAGTAATGATGATTAAGTGATTTAAAGTAGATAATGCTGCTGACACATAATAGACTCTTAGTCAATATTAGATCTTTTTAAGTTTTAAACATTGATTAGGCACAATTTTAATGGCTAATTCACAAAGTCAATTTGATTTTTATTTGATTTATGATACCAAGTGTCGTTTTTCAAGATGATGTGTTAAAGGGTTACTTTTTTCTTCTAAAAGTATTTATTAATTAGTTGTAAATAGAGGAAAAAGAATGTTCTGATTCCCCAGGAGTTAAAGCTGATTCTTTTACAGATCAGGGAGAATTATATTTGTGCAAATGTCTTAGTGTGTGGCTTTAAAAAAAAAAAATTAGTCCTTGTTACTTTGTGAAATAATTGCAGCTCCTGTACTGCTACATCAAAGGAAATTATGTAAAATTTCTTTGCTGTATTTACAATATTTTAAAAGGTGGTTACACAGTTTCCATTAAAATATCTTTTTAAATTTTGAAAGCATAATATTGAAACTAAGTAGTATTGATATATGTAAAATGCACAGATGTTTTGAAGCCCTACAGCATTTATTAACTATTAGTTTTGAGAATATCCTGAAGCTCAAAGATAATCTGAGTTATAAAATAGAATAGGAAAGTCTACATTTTTATTACCTTTCTAATCATTATGTAGGCCTTTATAATTCATGTGCCTATAATACTTCTTTATCCTTCTCTGGATATTAAGATGGTGATTGTAAGTGATTGTAGGTGGTTATAAGGTTTGACAGATTGATGCAGCTTTTAATATCTTAGTTCAGCTAAAGGCATCCAGTGCCAGTCACCTAAAGACTTCATCCAAGAATGGACCTGTTTATCACACTAAATAAGGATTGGTGTCTTGAAGCCTTGCTCAGGTTCTGGGCATGGCAGTGTTCTTATCTCAGACTTATCACGCACACACTGCCTTTATGCTCAAGAAGACCATCTCCTCTCATTCACATTTTCCATAATACAATATTGAAAGTTCTTATTTTTTGTTGAGGATCTTAAACATTATATTAATTAAAACAACTTTTCCCCCCTTTCCATATGTGCTTAGGGAAGTTGCTAAGTAGTGACTAAAATAATAGAACTTATCTTGTTGTGCAGTGTTCACATTTTGACTTTGATCCCTTCCAGTATTTGTTTGTAAACATTGTTCACATAGGTGCATTTGAAATCCAAAGCTTTTATTTAAGACAGGACATGAAAAAGATATAGCAATATGGGAGACTGGAATTTTTATATATATATCTCTTCCCTTCACAACTTCCTGTGTTTTTGTGTTTTGCTGATGAAAGTGATGAATAGTGCTCTCAAAAACTTTCCAGATACCCTAGCATTTTATAACAAAGCTGTAGAGAAATTATTTTGGGGGATGTTCCACCCCCGGCTTTGTTGAAGTATAATTGACAGACAAAATAGTAAGATGCTTAAAGTGTACATTGTGATTTGATATCTTGCGTATATGTTGTGAAGAGCTCCCCCATTGAGTTAATGAGCATGTCCATCATGTTACATATTTACCTTATTTTATTTTTTTGATGAGAACATTTAAGTTCTACTCTCTTATGTGGTGAAGTTTTAGACAGATCTTAGTCTGCATTGATATGTGAGATTTTAGTCTGAAGCAGACAAGTTTTTAGTCCTGGAGGAGTGGTCTTTAGAGCTCAGACTTTGCTTTTTGTGCCATTAAGCTTTTTAGGTCAGGCCTGATGATGGAGAGCTCTTGCACAAGAGGTGAATGTCAGGGGCATTGTTTGTCTGTCTATCAGGTTGGACATTTGTTGAGAAAGTACCTTTAATGGGGTACCTGTCATGTTTTCTCAGTCCCAGTTCATTGAGGGGTTTCAGAGAGGTAGGAGGAGAACCTAGAAACAGAGGTGTCAGGAAATAGTACTGGCGATGCTATTCTCATCGAGTCATGGCTCACATTTATTGGAAGTTTTGTGAGCCAGGCCCCAAGTGCCAGGCTCAGTGCTTCATGTGTATACTTAATTCCCATGTAGTAATGATATCGATGCCATCCTGATTTTACAGGTGAGGACGCTTGGGCTAAATAGAATAAGAAAGTTGCAAAAGGTTGCACATCTGATTCATGGCTTGGCTTTCTTTGACTGCAGACCCTTCTGACTGCAGAGCCTGTACTGTGATTTACTGTGCCATGACACTGATGCGGCTCATGTGTTTTTAGGATGTTGCAGTTCTACAAGAAAGTAAATAGTGCCCATAGGAGAGGACAGGTTCTGTTTTGACTCGAGTTTGCTTGAATAGCTCATGGACTTGGGGATGACCAGGTTGGTGAAGGCGAAGGATCCTTGCTACTCAGGCATTTTCCGTGAACTGGCAGCATTGGCGTTGTTTGGAAGCTTGTTAGAATGGACCCTATTCCAGACTATTAGAATCTGTTTTAATGAGATCCTCAGGTGGTACCAGGGTGTTGCTCTCAACCCTGATTGCAAGTAGGAACACCTGAAAGGTTTTTAAAACTGGATGGATGCCCAGTCTCTACACCAACCAAAGGAATCAGAGTTGCGGGCGGGGTCTGGATTTGGTGTTTCCACACAGCTGCTCAGTGGTTCTTGTGGCACCACAGTGGAGGATTGCTAGTCTAGGACAATATCCAGACCCTTTGGCTTGTTGGTTATGTTCCTCCTTTTAGCTGTGCACTGAAATGCCCAGATTACGAATTGAGAGGATCAGCCAGGGCTCAAGGGCTTGTTGCTTATATGATAGTGGGCCAGTCTGTACATTTTTATTTACTTTTCAAGTCACTCAATTCTCCTTCCTGTTACTTTTGAGTTTTATTTGTGGAAACAGTTGACAAAATCTCTATTAGATACTCCTTAGGTTTAATCTGTTAACTCTTAAGGATGTCCAGTCTGAGTTTAATAGCTACTCTGCTAACAGAAATGGGTTAAGGAATTCAGGAGGGGCGTGCAGTGGGGTAGTAATGAGCAGGAAGCGAAGAGGAAAGTCAAGTTGAATAAATATGTGAATATGGCGTGAGCTAGATGTTGGCCTCTGGGTGCCTGTGACATATAGAAACAGTACAACTAAGATCTTTGGTTTGAGGTAGAGCAGGAAAGAGAGCTTGTGAGCAATGGACTAAATAAATAACTTGCTAGAGTTTCTTTTCAGCTTGTTCTTGGCTATACATCAGGTGTTGGGGAAACAGTACTGTGAGAGAAGACTGTAGGCACCCTTTTATAAGGCCAGAAGGGGATCCTTTTTCACACTTATTTATTAACCTTCTTAGAATATTCTTATTGAACAATTCCCACCTCCACACCAGAGTGTCAAAGTTAGCCTGGCTCATGCTGGCAAATAATGCGCTTGTGGTCCGAGGCCTCATGGACCTAAATGTGGGTCAGAGGATTTGCCTGCTTATGGATCAGTTTTATCGTCCTAAACACAGTGTTGCTATTTTTGTTTTTCCTGTTAACATGGCTCCTTATAGCCTATGCTTTTATCTGTTTTATATATTACTAAAAGTAGGGCAAAGAGGACAGGTAACTAAGTTGCTATTCTTCATTCTCATTGTCAGGCTGGGCCCATGTGGCTGCTGCTCTGAAGGCCTTTCCAGTTCTAACCAGCACTCCCGCCTAGCAGGCTGAGAACCCAGCACACATAGTTTGTGCTACAATTGGCAAGAGGTGATTAAGACAGGAAATAGTTTCCTCAGGGGTGCTTTCAAAGCTGTAAATTACAGTTCTTCGTAATAATATTTGAACCATTGTCCTCAAAGACATTGCAGCTATAAGAACTATTACTGAATTTTGTAGACCTGATAGAAATGCCCGTGTAAGAGTTTTCTTTCTTATTCAGCAGTTTCAAATAGCACATAACTGTAAGTTTATTAGTAAAAATGTTGCTTGAAAATTAATGTATGTTTAGGTATTACTGCATAACATCACCTAAAACTTGATGGGTTATGTCAACAATAACATAATGATATCTCATGATTGTGTGGGTCAGGAATTTGGGCAAGGCTCAGCTAAGTTATTCTTCTGCTCCCTCTGGAGTTACTGGGGGGATATTCAGCTGGCAGATGACCTGCTCTGGAGGGTCCTAGATTCCACCATTCACATGTCTGGTGCTTGGTGGGCATGACTAGAAGCTTGGAAACACCTGGAACTGTTTACCACAGCATCCTTGTGTGTAGTGTCTCCAGCATGGTCTCATGGTGGTTGGACTTATGCTGTGGCTCAGGACTTCTAGAGAGAGTGTTCCTAGGAGCCAGGAAGAGGAAGTTGTCACTCTTTAGACTTATGCCTGGAAGCCAGCACAGCATCATCATCCCTGTCTTCCATGTGCCAAACCAATCTTTAAGTTCTGGGGGGAGGGCACAGCATCTCCATGTCAGTGCTAGGACTGTCAAAGAACTTTTGGCCACCTTTATTCTGTCCTCATGGTATTTGTGCAGGCATGTGTGTACACTGCATGTAAAATCAGACATTTGGTCCTTTTATTGTTCTGCATCATGTTTTAAAATTGTCCTTTATCTGGGCATGGGTAATAAAATGTATATCCTGAAGTTTTGAAGCCGACAAACCTAAGTAGTAGTTTGTATTGGTAATTCATAAGTCCAGACATCTGACGGCTTTCCCAGGCTATGTAGTAGAAAGAGATAATGAGTAATAACACCTTATGTTTACATGGCATCTTCTCAGAGGTTCAAAGTGGTTGTGCCATTCATGATCCCTTTATTGGAATGTCCTGTGAGGTAAATAAACTGTAGTTCCCCTGAGTTCATACTTAGATAAGGAAATGAGGTAACTCCATTAGTCTACAAATGAACAGTGCACAAAAGGTAGCTCTTCTGTTGATCTGTGTTGATCAGAACTCGAGTTCTTAGGTAGGATTCTGGAAAATGGTGGAGATCAACTTTTGTATATCTGGTGATGTTTTAAATTATATACCATTTGCCAAAAAAAGGTCATATTTAAAGAACAGTTATTTTTCTAATGTGAATTGTTTTGGTAGATATTGATAGGTATTGCCTCACAGGGATGTTTAATGGATCAAATTCCATGTGCTCAGCAAAGAGACAGAAAGTGGAAAGGATAAAGGTAGTTAGGTAGCTGCTCCTGTAGTGAGTGTGTGGCAGAGACCGAAGGTGGCATTTGAAGTGGGAAACCCTTTTCTCCTCTGTGGTATCTGTTCCTTACTTCCCCTGTTTGGGGAGTATCTCCTTGGGCTTATCTGTGGTTACATGGAATTTTCAAGAATAGTTTAACCATATGTTAAGTTACTTCACCTATGCTTTTTGTAGCCTGACCTTTGAGTAACGGGTATAATACTCCAAGTGTGATATTGCTTACGTACATTCAATTTTGCTTAAAATGAGGTTCTTTACATGTAATTGAGAGGTATCAGGCTTTGGGAATAAGCAGCTCTTTAGACCCAATTTGTTATACCTGTCTCCTGGTTTATGTACATCTACCTCATGTGAAATGACCTTTCCCACAGAGTAAGCATCTAAAGATGGCTTTCTTCACATACTCTCCAGGACAGAGAAGTCCATGGTTCTGCATGGCTTTCCAGGTCACATTCAAATTTATCTGCCCAGACAAACATGGCCTGCCTTTTCCCATTGATCTTCCACCTCTGCTCTTCACTCTGCCCCATACCTTGACAGAACTGACTCTTGTGTTTTGCCAAAGTTGTGACATGCTTTCCCGTTCCCTTCACTGTGTACATGTTGCCTCCTGGCCTGGAATTCTCTGTCTCTTGTTTTCTCTCTCATCTTGGTTTTTCCTTTTTGTTCCTCTACTGGTGCCAGAGCTGTTTTTTTTTTTTTTTTTCCTCCCCTCAGAAAGTTTAAGAGGCCTTCTGTTGCTACCAGGGCAGTTGCGTCTCCCTCAACCTTCCCCCTCTCCTGTGGCATTCAAGGCTGCACTGTTGCCCGGCTTCTCTCCGCCTGGGTACCTCATGCCATGGCCTAAACCTGCACTGGGCCATCTCTTTACAGCCTTAGGCACAGCCTAAATGGTGCCTTCCCCACCCACAACCCGGAGAGATTGTAAAATAGATATATTGAATTAAAGGGATATAATCAGTATGTAAACATGTACTTTTTGTAAGTATGTTACCCCAATAATTTTGACTGTTATTATGTGTTTTATTACTTGTAAATAATTAAAAGTAGGTGAACTTTTAAAAGAAAAGAGCTGATACCATCAAAAAAGATTCCTTAAATGTTCTTCTTTAGTGTGAAATCATTCTAGCAATCTGCACAAGAGACCCACAGCATCCTCTGCCTTATACTGCTGACAACTGTGGCTTGATGGGCTGGATTTACTGTGCTCAGATGTCACCATAAAGATTATGGGTGGATATGCAAGTTCCAGGTGCTGGATGACTTGTCCATAAAGCGGATAAAAAGGGTGAAATATATCCTTTGTGCAAAAACAGGGTTCTTGAAAATTGCAGGGCAACTATGACTAATGCTGTATTTAAAGAAATACTCCTCTGGCTGTGTAGAGCCAAAAGTTGTTGTTGTTTTTTTTTTTTTAATCTTTTATAATTAAACCTGAATGAATATTAAGGTGTTTTTTTCTTTTCTTTTTTGCATTAGCCGTACTCTGAGGAGTGGAGTCTGTGAAACGTAGATGATGAGAGAATAGGTGCTGCTATATTAATGAAAACATTTTTGTATTGAGTAGGGAAAGGGAACTGGAGGCTTGAAATATTCATCTTTACTTACCTTCCTGCTAAGATTTTTATAGGCCTTTGGACTTCTCATCACTGGTCTTCTCACTCCCAATGTTGGGCAGAGCAGGGAATCTATGTAGAGTGAGTGAGTGCAAATGCGCCTTCTCCGGACTCTGACCTGTTTTCCTGAGAGGTGTCCGCAGAGGTCTGGGGGAAATTAGATGAAACTGGGAAAGTGGGACTCAGGATGAAGGCCCACGGGAGCCCAAGGCCCGGCATCTTAGATTGTGCAGGCCCTGGAGTTAGACTAGGTGGCGTCACCATTTTTGCTCCCTGAGGAGCTGCAGGGGGTGCTCACTGGTGGTGCTGGGGGGGGGGCAGGTTGAGTGGGGTGAGGGAACTTGTCCCTAGCACTTGTCCCTCTTTTTTGTCTCAAACGAAGAAGGAGAAGCAATTCTTTTGAAGAACTTGTCCTTTCAATCACAGCACAGCATTGTCTTAGCCCACAACTTCTAAAGAAAAGGGCCATCCCAGGCCCCAGGTATCGGCTGTGCTGATGCTTGCTTGTAGTGAATGGAAACTGAGGCCACCCTTGTCGCTGCCCTGAGGATTACATGCTATTGCTGGCAGTAGGCTCCACGTATGGGGAGCCTTGTACCCCTTGTTGGTGGTCACTAGCAGCACAGTGGAGAATTGAGGGTTACTCAGGTCATAGAGACTCAGGCCGACTGCTTCTGCCTGTGACTCGGGGTTGCCCAGTCTTGGTTTAGGGTGGTCTAAATTGGCTGGTGGCCTCCCATCTGACTGCTTCTCTGTGGTGACAGGCGCACATTTCTGATCCTCTCACCAGAGTGGCATACAATATTATAAAATTATAATGTCTGTCTGGCCAGGTTTAGAAATGTTCTTACAGGAGTTATATTTTGTATTGCCTAACCAAATAGAGGAAGAAGCATTTTAGAAGAGTTAGGCTCTCACTTCTTTTTATTCCTCCAGTGAAATTATTTTATATTTTATGATGCTTTCAAATGACCAACTGAAGAGTGTGCATCTGTGTGGGCGTGTTTGTGTATGTGTCATCGGAGCGTAGGTGTGTCCTAGTGTACCACATCTGCATGCATGTGCGTCTCTGTATGTGTGTGTATGTGGGAGGCTGAGATGGAAAGGCTTGTTGCTGAACTGTTTTGAGTTTTCCAGGGGAAGACTTGGGATATGCTTTACAGTCATAGGCTTTCATTGTGGTGTCTTTCAAGTAATAAATGATTCTTGTATGTCATTTTGTTGAATAAAGACATACAGTCAGTTTTCGTTTGGCTCAGTAAATTTCACAGAAAAAAAAATCCATTTATATTGGTATTCATTGCTGGAACATTTACAAAACAGATTTACAATAAAACTTTTCACCTTTTTCATTTTCCGGATTAAGTCAGCTGAAATTCAATTTTTCCTGCTTCATTTTAAGGAGGATGCTTAACTCTTTTCCCCCCTTTTCTGGTATTCCAACTTCTCATTTACTTGGAATCACTGCATTGCTTGAATGCTGGTTCTTTGCCAGGGCAGACTCTGAGAGAATTGAGTGTTCAGTGGAGGGACTTAAATTAGGGCAGTGAAGAGCTTACAGACCTTATCGTGGGGAGGGCAAAGCTTCAAAGTTCCCATTCTCTGTTACTTTGAGTTAATCCATCATGGGTGCACTGTGTGTTGCCAGGGAAATTATTTTAGCATTGTCCCTCACCGCCCACCCCACCTCGTTTGTGCAGCAACATCATTACTGTGCATGCCTCCTTGGGGGTCTGGCTCATTGGTAAATTAGTGCTGGCAGAGGAAGTGGAAGACAATCTGTAGGTGTGTTTTATTTAAACAGATGCATTCTACATTTGTTTTATTGGATTTTTCCCTTTGAATGAGAACACCATAAGAAATCCAGTTAACAGTCCAGAAACTGCTTGCTCATACCAGCTTACAGGCTTCAGAATGTGTTACTATTGCCTTTGAAAGCACATGAGTCTTTAATAAATAAAGCAGTTTCCCAATTTGTCAATAACTAACCAGGAATATGACAGGTATTACCCCAACCCAGAACTGCGCAGAGTTTCAGTCTGCTCCTGCAGATGAAATCTCTTTGTAGTTCCTGACTCAGCATCCTGGACATAATGAATGTTTTCTTGGGAAAACATTAAGCATTATTTGTTTACAATAAAATAAATACATATCATAGGAAATTTAGAATGTACAGATGATCCTGTACAAGATAATAAGTCGCCTATAGTCTCACCTTCCAGAATAATCTAAAATTTGAGCATTCCTTTTCAGTCTTTCTGTATTTTTGTGTCTATAAATACAGATACTTTTACAAATAGTTGAAATCATGATATGTATGTATAGTTGTTACTACTTATTGTACTTAATATATTTGCATTTTCTATGTCTTTTAAAGAACAGTCACGATACATTTCATTGTATGGATATTTGTAAATATTTAACTATTTGCCTATTATTGGAAATTTAGTTTATTTTTCCATTTTTACCATTTAAAATATTATGATAATCTTTGTGCATAAACTTTGGTTCAAATTTGGGTTACTTAAATTTAGTATTATTGGGTGGGAAGTCATGAACATTTTTAAAGGTTCTCAATTTATGCATTTTGCCAGTTTGCTTTCCAGTAAGGTTGTGCCTGTTTACACCTGGCTGACATGGGAGATTGCTGCCCGCTTCTGCCAGGAGACCAACTGGGCCAGTAGGTGACAGTGCTGCTACTGCTCTGCAGCTGTGTATCCCTGGGCCCAGGAATGAGGTGTCCATCCTCATTTTGATCATGTTAGCTGGGCTGGATTAAATGGGAAATATATACCTAAAGGGCCTGACTTCAGACAGACTTGGTCCAAGGTTGGTAGTCAGTGGACGATGGTTGCGGTGAGTGACTTTATGTCTACTGTTTAGATCTTTTTATGTTAATGGAGGAGAGTGATGGATTGGGAGATAAAAGATGACTATGTCAAAGTGTTCTACACTTTCAGGGAGAGACACAAAGTGCTCGTTTGAACAGGATTTTATGTAAAACAGTTGGAAAACTAGGGTTTAATATTTAGAACTTCCCCCCACCCTACCCAAGAATGTTAGATGGAATGGAATTCAAAGGTTTCCTAGTGTCTCGGTGATTTCCCATCTGTCCACATGCCTGCCTGTGTCTTCCAGGACCTTTGGCTGAGTCTGGCTGGTTGGTGCTTTGTCAGTTGGCCCTCTGCTTCTGTGCTTTGGGTATGGGATGACTTTGAAGGTTATCTTTTTTCCACTTTAAGGTTTATACATTTCATTTGCTCATTTGGTCTTCAAGGATTTTTTCTATTTTTAATGTGATACAGAAATGATGAGTGTGTGCAACATTATTCATCCAGCTGCTCACATGCTCTCAAACTTGATTTAGACTGGCTGTAAAATATATCGACTCTTAGTAGTTTTCCTTGACAATTCTTATTCTCACCTTTTCACCAAGGTACATAACTTCATCTGATTATCGGATTAACATTTTGTCTTTTGTTAAGATTCTGCCATTTTGGAATCATTATTACTTGTTTTTTTCTTTTGAGCGTGTCATGTTTCCCCTATTATATGTGAAGAATGTGTTCTTGTTACCTGTTGTGTTTGAATTAATCAGTACTTGTTCAGTACTGTCCATATAAGCTGGATTTTATTTTGTGTTTAAAAAGTGAATAATAGGTTTGTAGCAATTTTTGTTAAGTCTCAAAGGATTGAGAAAAGATGTAAAAGACCTAGATGTTTTTTTGGTTACTTGACTCTGAGCTGGATGTGGTTCTCATTTTTAGGCTAATTATTTTAGAGAACTTTTGAAAACTTAGTAACTTTGTATACCCATTTTTGGTGTTTTATTTATCTGAAATAATGATGCATATTAGTTACTGTTTTTTGAAGTCTATGTGAGTTTTTGGGACTTCTATAAACAAATGTATATGTACTGCATATTGGAAAGTAAATATATGTAGGATCCTAAAACTCATTTTTAAGTTTTTAAAGTGTTTATAGTAAGCAGTGAGTGTCAGGAATGGATAAATTTTAATTGGATCTTTAAAGCATGTTATGTAAATAGAAACATTAATTGGATCAGTGTGTGGATTTCAAAGCTGTTCCCAGTCATACACTGGCAGGCGTGCTCCATTCCTTTCTAATCCCCAGATGTAATGAGATGCCTCTATGGTAGTTACTTCCAGTTGCCATTCACAAAATTTTTGGTCAGTCCTCCCAGGTGGCAGTGGTGTTTACACTGCCTTTCAGATTGTCAGAAGACTTCCTCCATTCCCCAAAAAGCCCATTTACCATTTCCCTTATAAGGCTCATGCTGCCAGAAATCTTACATTTTAACATTCACTGAGATGTTGCTTATTTGGGCTAGCCCAGCATTGAATGCTGTGCCATCACTTGGCTACTTCTAGTGTATGATTAAGGGTCAGAGCTTTGGCCAGAACTGAGAATGGTTGAGAGAGTCATTTGGGCCATCCTTAGCTTCTACAGGAGTATGGATTTCATAGTGGAAAATTAAGAAAATAAGGAGAAACGATTAAGATCATGGATTTTGATTTCTGGGGTTTTGAAAGCATAACTATGTGATACTTGTTCAAATTTTTGGAGACTGAGGTCATTTGAGATTTGAAGAAGCATTCATTGTTAAAAGAATAAAATCATTCTTCATTTGTGTGTTTAAGTAAAAATGTAGCCAGCCTAACAACCCAGATAGCTTTGCTATGTGGACAGAAAGATTAACATTCCAATGAAGCATTAACAATTATTTTCCTAGTAAGAGTCCTTAGAACTTTTTGTTGAGTATTAAACACTTTAATACTTGTTCTTATAAATTAATTTAAATAAACTCCAGTATCTACTTTAATCACTTCCAGCATTCCTAGTAAGGCAGCGAGGAAAGTTAGTGTTTAGATTTCTGACACCAGCGTTTTGAAGAGGACATGAAGAGGAATGAATACTAGCAAAACTAGTTTTTTAATGCATTTAAGAGGGTTTTCATGCTGATCAGTTCCCACTGGCCAGTGTGGGACAGTTTAAGATATTTTCCCAAAGTTCCACAAAATTAGATAGAAATGAGGAGACAGGAAAAGATAGGCGGAGAAATGTCCAGCTCTTCACTGGGTAAAGTAAAATGTTAAAAAACGGTTGGGTCCTTTTACTCCTGCCACTCACAGAGGGTCAGAGTCTCTTTAATTTTTCTGTCTTGACATTTATGTTGTATAACTTAGGTTACTATTAACTTTTTATGATACTTTAAATATTAGAATGAAAACTGTGGCAGTTTCAAAAATGTTATATATAGTATGCTTCCAAATAGTTAAAGGAATGTGTTAAATGATTTGGAAACATGCTAAACCAATAATAGTGTTCGTTTTAGACTGAAAGGATATGGTGCCCCACCCCCCTTTTTTTCAAAAGTTTTTAGAAAGAAAAACTTCCTTGGTGATTGGTTACATTTTTGTGATAAATTAAAACTACTCTCTTGCTTTTATTATTTATTTATCTACTTCTCTTTATTTTTTTACATTTTATTTTTTTATTTTCCCCCCTCCCTTCCTCCTCCCCTCTTGTAACCACTAGTGCATTTTCCATGTCCATTAGTCTCTGTTTGTCCTGTTCATTTGTTGCTTTTAGGTTTATATTCCATATATAAGTGATATCGTGTGATTTTCAACCTTTTCTGTCTGGCTTATTTCACTTGGTATGATTATTTCAAGGTCCATTTATGTTGTCGCAAATGATAGTATTTCACCTCTTCAGTGGCTAATATTCCATTGCATATATGTGTCTCAGCTTCTTTAGCCAGTCATCTGTTGTAGGACACTTCGGTTGCTTCCTTGTCTTGGCCTCTGTGAATAATGTTTCTGTGAACATCATTGTGCAGATATCTTTTCGGATATCTTTAGGGTAAATATACAGTAGAGGGATTACTGGATCATATGGTAGAGCAAGTCTTAGTTTTTTGAGGAACCTCCATACTGTTATCCATAGTGGCTGTGCCAATTAGCAGTCCCACCAGCAGTGTATGAGGGTTCCTTTATCTCTGCATCCTCTCCAACATTTGTTATTACTTGTCCTGTTGATGATAGCCACTCTAACAACTGTGAGATAGGATCTCACTGTGGTTTTGATTTACATTTCTCTAATAGCTAGCAATGTTGAGCATCTTTTCATATATTTGTTGGCCATTTGTATGTCCTCTAGGGAGAAGTGTCTGTTCAGGTCCTCTGCCCATTTTTTGATTGGGTTGTTTGTTGTTTCTGTTGTTGTTGAGTCAGATGAGTTCTTTGTGTATTTCGGGTATTAGGCCTTTATTGGAGGTGTTGCTTGCAAATATATTTTCTCATTTGGATGGTTGTCTCTTTACCTTGTTGACTGTTTCTTTTGTTGAGTAGAAGCTTTTTAGTTTGTCTTGCTTTTTAAAAAAATGTACCAGAGGACTTACTATAGTCTTAAATAATAACATGCACCCTGAGGCAGTCATTCCAAATAAAAATCAAAGTCAACCAGAAATATTAAAAGTTCAAATAAATGTATTTTAGAGAGAATATTTAGAAACAAAAATTTCTATATGAGAGTTGCATCATTTAATCTGTTATACTTCAAAATTAATGCTTTTTACCTGTTGTCCTTTGAATTAAAATAAATTCAGCTTGATTCATCCAAATACTAAGTTTTAACAGTTTGACAAAGCTGATATCATTATAAATGTTTTAAAGTGTAAATGTTTTAAGTCCTTCTTGGAGTAAGGGTGAAATATGGGGGGAAAAATTATCCTTTGTAAATTATTTGGTAATGGTAACAGCATGTAACATGGGGGGAATAATTTCTAGTGTTGCAGGTCTTCTGATCAGTCAGAAGCAAAGTGGTCAGCACTTATGTTTTGTTGTCATTATGAGAATTGCAGTTATTTATAAAGAACAGATGTGGAGCTAATCTTAACATTTTGAGATTATGAAAGATGGAGAGTTCCTAAATGAAGATTTTTCATGTGCCCAGGGTTGATTGAGCACATCTGGGTCCCTCAGAGGGTGTTGTGGTCTTTCTTCAAGATCCATTTCATACATAGCCTTTCAAAAATGTTACTCCAACACTCAATGTAGGGCACTGGGGGCTGCCTCTGCTCTTCTACACTGTCTCAGCATCTTTAACAAGTACAAGTACAGCTCTTGTCACACTGTGTGATCAAAATGTGTTTGGGTGACACATTGTCCTTAAATCAGGCCTCTGTTGATGACTTCTTTTGCTATGATGCTTTGGGTACAGAAGCTAGTTAGGATGGTAATTGAAGGAAAATTGTATGGTAATAGTTAAGTCGAGGTGTATTCTCTTACTCCGTTTTCATTACAAGGTAAAAATATCTAAAAACTATAGCAATCATGTCACAAAAAATAGGTGCCAGATTTAGGTATCACCTTTTAGAGTGCGTTAAGGAGAAAATTCCATCAATAATACAGTTTTGTTTTTCTAAAAAGTTCAAAACATTTCCACTGCTATCTTGAGATTGCTCAGGCCATACAGTTCAGTTCTGGACTATTTCATATAGCTAAGTGTTCTATTGGTTCAGGTGTTGGCTTTATTACTTCACAGAACTGTGGTAGGGTAAGGGTGATATTTTGTGTCTTTTGCACTATGTATAGTTTGTATGGTGCTCAACCTGTGCAATTGAAATTGTTAATTTCTGTTCTACTTCCCTCCCTCCCCAACTTTTCCTCCCAGAAGCCCTTGTTTTATTCAAGAACATATAATTGGAGTTAGATATCTTATAGGAAAAGGCGTGGTATATTTAGTGAATCAGATCTAACTTTGTTTTACCATTCTTTTCAAGAGTCATAGTGACCTATTCGTAAAACACTGTCAGACTCCTGGTTTTGTAACTTTCTGCTGCTTAATTTTCCTTTGAATCAAGTATTAGCTTTAAAAGACAGCAAAAATCTGGTGGGCCTCTTTATTCTGCCTTCCCCTTCCCCCCTCCCCGAATGTGGAAACCACCGGAAACCATTAAAAAAGAATGGGAAGTGACTGAGGAGGAGACAGGAAATACCAGTTCCCTTCTCAGAGCACCACAGCTCATCCAAGGACCAGCCCTGGTCTGGAGGCAAGTCAGATACCACAGCAGCCTTCTGCACAGGGCAACTCTACCTGACTAGCCACATCTGCAGCTGCACAGGCTCTCAAAAACACTTGGTGTCACCCAGATTCCCTGATTTGTGCTTATGTGAGCCTCTACACATGTGTGCTCAGGTTGGCCAGTCCCCAAAGGTTTAAGCTTTATTTAGATACTGAGCTGGAACTGATAAGCCTGGGATGGGGGAGTGATCTGCCCCAAGTTCAAGAAGAGTGCAGAGTAACTGGAAGTACATCCCTTCAAATACGGAAAATCCCGAGTTGCTTTTGTTTCCATCACAATTATGTAAAATAATATCTTGTAATTTAGCCTTAACATTGAATTTTAGCTCCTTTTTAAGTGTGACATGGTGAATGTTAGCTTTCAGTATTTACTTATTACGTTGTAGTGTATCTCACATCTGCACTGATTATTGTGGTTTGTTGGTTTTTAAGTCATGTTTAACCCAGAGAAACAAAACAAAAATAACAGTAATTTGGAATTGTAGCCTTCTCCCTAATTAAAAAAAATAAAGCTTCTGTAAAAACTATGGTAGGAGAAGAGATGTGCTGTTGTTCCTGGAGATAACAGGCATGGGACCAAAGAAGAGAACATTTCTACTTAGCAGTGATTTTACTAATGAGTCCCAGTAGAGTTTTAACAGCAGAGCAGGATTTCCTCCTATTGTGATTCTTGATAACCTTCAAGAAACAGTTCCTTAGGATAGAACTTATATGACATCTTTCTGATTATAGGCTTGTAATAATTAGATGTTTATCTCCAGGAAACATTGCCAGAAAATTTATTAATAGTGCAAGGGAATTGCTTGTGGACTTTTTTTTGGTAATTGTTATTTTATAGTCTGTATCATCCTAAGTTGTTTTGAGAGGGCTATTGAGCTAAGTCTCTAATTCTACAATAAACCAAATACTTGGACTTCGAGAATACTCTCAAAGCATTTAACAAATTATATCCACGTTTCCATTGTTAAAAAGCATTCATGTCTGGGAGAAGAAATGGAAAACCAGGAAAGTATATTGTGATTATCTTTCGCAGTTCAGTTTTGTAAAGAGCAAAAGAAATATTTTATAAAATACATAGCATCAGCTTTAAAATCATTCATGTAAAAGGTACAGAATGAAAATAAACTCCACAGTTTCCATAAGAATTACCAAAAGGTGTAAGGCATTTTTTTTTTTTTTTTTTTTTTTTTTTTGTGAAAAAAGGATGATGGAGAGAAGAGAAGCAGGGGAGAGTTCTGGGGAATGTTGATCTCACATGTCACTCGGCATTAATGTCATTGTTTCTTCATGGTTAAGCATCTGGATCCTCAGCTAGAATGGGTCCAAAGAAGACAGGAAAACCACTGAGGAATTTGTCTGTGTGTAGGAATTTCTTTGGAATGGGCACATCTTCCCAAAAGTGCAAAATGAGAGAGCCATGTTGGGTTTTTTCATGTGATTCTCATCTGAATAGTATATGCAGTTTTGCATTATGCATATTATAATGTTACAGCAAAAGAGTGTCTCCTGCTGTTTACAGTGTCCATACCTCACTTTAAGCCAGTGGGTTTCTTGTGGAGAATTCAGAAACTGGTGATATCTGCATAGTTGCTTTATGTTATTTCTATGGTGAGTATAACTTTATGCGTATTTATGCTGATTGCTTAAATATACTGTATCTGCTGTAGGATGCTAGGCTTAGGTCAGAATGTGACAATTTTATTTGTTGATTAGCTGTGGTTTAGCTATCCTTTGTGAACAAAAATGCTGGTTTACCTCACTTTAAGGAAACTTTCTGGGTAAAATGGAGATGTATTTTTTTAAAAAAAGATGCAGTAAGAAGAAAATCGTATTAGGTCTTTTAAACAGCAATCTCCTCATTAAAAATATGATTCACATTTATGTCAGTTCAGCACACATGCAATTTCCCATGTAATTTATAAAATAGAATTCAGAGTAGTAAGGAACTTAAGTTGCTTCTGAATGTGTAGACCTTCTGAATGGTGTAGACAGATTTTCTTCACATGTTCACTGGGGGGATAATGCCTGTAGTGATGCACACCACTCAAAGGAGCCAATTCTAAGGGTTAACAGTTCTTACTGGAAAATGTCTGTTGGCCTGATTCTTACTTCATTTTTACCTTTGCCAATTCATGTTGTTTGCCATTTAGCAACACAGACCGAGTTGCTTCCCCTGCATTTATGATATACAGTCTTTGAAGTTAAGAACCCCAGATGAGATGGTGACTGCACAGTGATATTGCTGTGTATGTGCCAGACAACTGGGTTTGAACCAGCTGCTGTCTCAAGACTGTCCTTGGCTCAAGGAGGTTAGAGTGAAATAGACTGGTGATTAAACCTAGAAATCACCTGGTCCTTCTTCCCTAACGCCTCTGCCTGTGTGCAGGTGGATACCAGAAGACCCTGCTAGCTTAAATGTGTTGCCCACAGCCACACATATTGGCTTTGAGTTTAGCGAGTTTTGCTTCAGTCTGGGTTCAGTAATGAAAAGGTACTTAGATCTCCAAAAGTTGCTAGTTCTCATTTTCGAGTACAGTTTTGACCAGGTCGGACACCCAGGGATATTTACTATTCATTCACAGTTTCACCACCTAACATAGTAATAATAACTTGGGAAACTGTAAAAAAATTTCACTAATATTAGGCAACCGTATTATAAAAAATAGAAGGCTAGTTTCATGACCCTGACGGTAATGATTCCAGAGCAGGTAATAGTGTTTCTTGCTCTTGGCTGATGCTCACATTGTTCACTGGAATCTGCATTTCTTCCTCTCCTCCCAGCTTGATCACATGGAGAAGGAATAAGCATCAGAGGCGTGTGGACCTGGGGTTTGGAACCATTTCTTGCCTTGGCACCTTGGTCAAGTTACTCAACCACTGAGTTGCAATTTTTTTTTTTTTTTTTTTTAGGACATGGCATGATTTACCTCTGAAGACTGTTAGAGAATGAAGCTCTCTAACTCAGAGCCATGCATGCTGTGGTGACCTAGCAGAGGTCTCTAACATCCTTGGTGGAGGCTGTGTCTTATTTTTTCTGATCTCTCTCCTGTTCTCATTATCATTCCTCCAGAATCAGTCATTAGTTGATTAATTAACAAGTGAACATTGCCCACTGTGTTCCCTCAGAACCCCCAGTTCATTGAGAGACAGTGGCAGCAGAGGTAGAAATGGGATAGGAGACACATGCATACCCTGTCCTGGGGACACAGGGAAAGCCTTAACTCTTCCCAGGCTAACCCAAGTAACTGCCCAGCCAGAGTTGACATTGGAGGCAGAATTGGGTGTATCCCTCTGGAGAAGAGGGACTGATGGTAGAGGGAGGAGCCTCAGAGGAGCTTATCCTCTAGCTGAGGAATTTGTACTTGCTTCCAGGAGCAGTGGGGAGTTTCTGAAGGTTCTCAAGTGGGGAAATGACATAAGATGACCGAAAATGCCTTGAGAATCTCTCTCTCTCTCTCTCTCTCTCTCTCTCTCTCTCTCTCTCTCTCTCTCTTTCTCTCTATACACACACACATTTGGAGGGGTAGATAGGCTACTAACTTTCTGCTCACACTGTTATTCCTTTTCTAGCTTGAAGTTTTTCTATTATAAAAGACTAAGAAAAAATATGATTTGTTAACAGCAGCCTGTATTCTCCACACTGCAGCTTTTCTCTTCCTTGCTCCAAATATATTTTAGAATCTTACTTCACTCTTCTACTTATTTAAAAAAAAATTGTTCATGCACTTCAGCAAATTCTGGGGTTTATTTTCCTGACAAAGTTGTTTATGGTTCACACCACATTTTTGTTTCCTCTGTGACCACGTGCCTGCCCCTCTAGTTTTTAGATACATTATTTTCAAAACTCAGCTATTTAGTGAGATTAGTTGTTTTGGATGATGCTGTCTTGTCTTTCTCATATTGTCATATTTTAGTGTCTCTTCTGCCACAAAAGCAGTGATAATCTTTTTTAGATGTGTAATGTAGTCTTTCTTAGACTTCTTGAAACTAGTTCTCTACAGGATAGGGATGGTGACATGCTGTGCTTATTATTCCTTCATTGTTATTAGTTTAAAATTATATTCTCAGTTTCTTCAAGGGTTCTTGACTACCTCACTGATTAGTTCTTTTTTGGTCAGAATTATTGATGAATGTGCTGATTTTCTTCACACTTTTCCAAAATTGCCAGGGTGAGCCTATATTACTTTTTGTTAAAAAAGTGTCATTAGTTAAAAAGAATGGAGTTGAGGGTGATAGCCTTTCATAAAGCTTATTCAGAGGCAGGTCAAGAGTTTTTATGACATGCTTTTAAAATTCCAGAATGATTCTTAAAGATTTTCCCTGATATCTTGATTCTTTGGTTTCTCTAGACAGTAAGTGGCAAACTCTTACTGTAGTGCTTTGTCTGTTTTGCTTCCCTCTTATTTGCACCCAAATTTCTTAATGCTGCCACATGTACGTACTACATTTCCTCTTGCAATACATTTTTTAAACAAAGATTTCCTTTAACTGAAAGCCTCACATTCTACTTATCTGTCTAGTGGTCCTGTAAAGAAATTTGTTCTTGATGGTTTAATGGCATATAAAGGTTGGAGTCTGCTGTATTTTGACAGTTTCTCTGTCAGAATCTTGAACTACTGAGTACTAGTACTACACTGTTAATTTCTATGTTGTACAAGTCTCCAGAATGAAGAGATTTTAGACTTAAAAAAATTTCTTCTTCTTTTTCCTTAAAATATTTCTTTTATCTGGTTGGTTGGCACTTGTCTTTCAAACAGTGGTTCAAGGCATAATTACTGAGAAGCCTTAAATGTCCATGCAAATCCTCTTTTTAAAAAAATTTCATGTGCCTTCGTTTTAAAAAAAAAATTAAGCAAAATATTAAGAGTATTTTTAAGTGAAAAATGAGTCTGAGATTTGAGTTCAGTATTGTAAAGTCTGGATGTCACTTTATACTTTCAAGGCTGTAAAAACAATGACAGGTGTGCACATGCAAGTAGTTCTAATTCAAGTAAAATTTGAGAAGGATGTTTTATCAGCATAAGATCAGTGTGGTTTTGAATTGGTTGTGGTTTTCAATTGCTGCTTTTGTTCTGCTTTTAAATTATAAATTAGTTCATTTAGCTTCATTATCAGTTTACAGTGGCATTTATTATGTGCATTTAACTTATGCCAATTTGATTATAAATGTTTTCTAAAAAAATAATTAGCAATATATTTTTTACTGCAACATTTCTTTAAATATAAGCAAGACTGATTTCTTCTGGTATTCGCCCAGAGAAGTAGCAGTCTTATCCAACACTGTAGTAGAAACTGCAGCATTGGGTTCTGTGAGAGAGAATGTAGCACTATGTAAAAAATCACATGTGCTATATTGTATGGTCTGTTTCAGTAATTTTCAAGGATAATTTTGTCTCAGCCTTAGCCTTTATTTTAGAAGCCACGCCTTCTACAAATTGAGACTACGTGAAGTTCGTTGTGAATTCTTTGGCCTAATCTACAGGGTGTAGTGATGTACTTTATTATCAACAGTATTTTGGGGTTATAATTTCTAATAATGAGAATTTAAGCCAGATGTGATTTGCTGTTCAGATATGACTCATTTATGCCCCTATTTCTAAACAGATGTATATACCCTCAATTTGTTTGTACAGTGACAGTCCATTTTTGTCATCCAGTTTGTTCTCTATTGGAAATTAGTAATGGTTGAGAAATGTGGGTTGTGCTAAATAAATTGGAGTGCCACAAGTTTAAAATGAACCACAGTTCATATCCTGGAGGTTGGAGTCCAGGGGAGCAGCGATATATTGTTTTCTTCTGAACATTCATCCAACTGATTGGTGATAGAGTTAAGTCTCCTCTTCTTCTAATATAAAACATCTAATTGAAAATGTAAGGCACTTATGGGGCACTTTGACTGTTAAATTAATGAGAAGAACATTAAGAGCCCATCAGATGATTGGCCAAAGAACCCAAATGGGCAATTCACAAAGGAGGGAATTAACTAGTAAAAAGCCATGGGAAAACGTTGACTAAACCTGGCATTCACAGACTCACAAATTAAAATATTAACCTTTATTCTCTTAAATTGGCAAACAAAAAATGCATAACATACCTGATGTTGTAAAGTCACAGTGACCCAGCCCATTTGGACATTGCTGGTGATAATTGTGCAAAAGTGTCTATATCTTCAAAAAGCAATTTGGCAAGATTATTAAGATCTACAACAGGAAAATTGTTATGTAAGCCACAGTTTATACACTAGAAGAAATAATATGTAGCCATTAAATGGATATAAATAAAGATTATAGCTAAATGAAAAAAGGTTATGATAGCTTAAGTGGAAAAAGGTACAAAATTAAATATATGCTGTAATTAGTACAATGTTAAACATGCTGTAACTAAGGAAATAATGTTAAATAAATAAAGTCTGTATAGCAAATTGAAAAAAGGTTATGCTAGGTTAAGTGGAAAAAGGTACAAAATTAAATGTACACTATAATTAGAACAATGTTAAACTTGCTATATAATTAAGGTGTTATACAAATGTTTTTTGAGGGGTGGAGAGTTTATAGATGTATTTTCTATTTTTTTTGTTTATAATTAAACTTCATCAAGGTAAAGAGAACATTAAAGAATTAGATAAGGCTGTGTGGTAGGATGAAAATGAGATGCTAAAATGACTTTATTTTGAATCCTAGGGAATGTGTCAACTTTCCTTTGGTGTGTTGCCTGATATTGCTAGCAGTTCACTTGCTGTGTAAACTGATACAGCTTTCCTAGACGTCTTGGTATGAATGAGAAGTAGTTTTGGTAGTTAAATTAACATGTTCAGGCCATATTTTAAAGCTCCAATTTTATTCGCTGAGTTTGTCTGTATTTGCAAGGGTATTTACTGCAGTCTCGCTTGCTCTATTGAGAATATAAGCTATATAATACAACGTAGAAATAGATTTTTTTCTTTAGCATTTTAGAGTAAATCTTTGAATTATTAAGTATTTTGACTTCTCATTTTAAGGCTTTAGATCATTTTTATTTACTTTGTTTGCAGAAGTACTGTTCTACCTTTGGTATTATCAGTTGATACCAACATGTAAAAACAGATTTGTAATTGATATGTTAATGACTCATGCTTTTAGGGAGTGTAAAGTATTTACTGTGTTTTTCTATAGTATGCATGTCTCAAAGATAGCCAGTCCTAAGATCACACATTTTTGGATGAAGGTTGAAATTTGGACAAATGTTTATTCATGCAGTACAGGTAGATCTCTGCAAGTGAAGAGGCTTATCCACTATATACGTTAGTGACTTCCAGTTATTTATTTATTTATTTTTTGCACATATTCTCCTTATTCTATAAGTAACTTAAAATTCTTTATAGAGAAAATGTTATTTTGATCAAAATATATGGAAACTTTTGAGAGCTCTCTTTCTTCAGTGAGGAACCTGTCTAGTACTATTAGCAGTGCATTTTCTGCTTTTTTGTTTCCAATTGGTGTGTGTTTTAGGGAAAAGGTTACTTGGGACAGCAAGCATAATGGTCATTCACAGTTTAGTGACAGTTTTTTAATTTAAATTTACTTTTACTTAAGAACATTATCATTGAATGAAATTTGCTATTTGGAAAATGTGGAAAAGAAATGAAGGAGGAGCTGAGTTCTGCTTAGAGACTGAGTCTCTTCAACTCTTCCTTTTTTATTTGGCTTCCATGGTTCTTTACTTACTGGAGTTTGTCTGCATCATAAATGGAAAAAAATAACCTCCTTCCCTCATGTACTGATTTCAGCAAATATTTGTTGAACACTTAGTAGGTACCAGGCATTTTTGCAGGGTACTTAGAGATCCTTGGTATCCTAGCACTTGTGTATTTTAGAAAATAAGATTAATCTCTGCTTTTAAAATGTAATAATTGGCATGCTACAAGATCTAGGTTTTAAAAAAATCTCAGTGGGGATTTTTTTTACCCCTTCCTCCAGAATAGAAATAGTTAACCAATCTAGACTTGAGTTGGGTAGGTTTTGGTACCAGTTCAGAAGAAATTCTTTTTGTTGCAGGCTTAACCAGTCATTACTTACTCCCCAATATTATTACTGACCTCCTACTGAGCTTGTCATGTTATTTTATTTTTCTGTTTTAAATAAACTTTTAATATGTATATGTGCAGGGAGATGCACAAGTCTTAAGTGTATACAGTTTGATGAAGTAACACAAAGTGAACACAGTTGTATAATCACCATGTAGATCAAGAAATTTGATATTATGCCAGGAATAGAACTGCACCCAAAAAGTCCCCACCCTTCCCACCTGTGTTCCTTTCCAGTCTTTATCTCACCATCTTCTCAGAATACAGTCATTGATCTGATGGAACTTACAGCGGCTCACTTACGATACAAGAGGAGAAAGCAGTGATTGTCAGTGAACGAATTCTCTTGGGATTTTTGAGGCCACGGATAAGTGAGAGTTGGCCTCGAAGGTTAGGCATTATTTGAGTATTAAATTCCAGGTCAGGAGACAAGTCTGAGCAACTTGGAATGTGCCAGGTCTAGTGAACTACAGTAGGTAGACCTGTGGCACAGAGGGTAGTTGTGTTCGCAGTCATGGAAGGTAGGGTGTGCAGATCTCACATGCAGACTTGGGAATTTCTCCCTTACTCTCTAAGAAATGGGAATCCAGTGAAGTTTTGAATAGGTGAGATTTCTGATTCTTTTGGAAGATTATGCTATCAAAGACCTGTAGGATAGATTTTATTTGAAGAGGCAGCGGTCATAAAGTTGGTACTGTTAAGTCAGGTAGTGAAACGATGGGCCTCTGAACAAAGATGCTGGTGGGAATAGAAAGGGCCAGTGCAAGAGCACGAATGCTTCTTTTGCTGCATCATGAGAGGAAGGAGGCAAAGAAACCCTGTAGAGTTTAGGTCGTAGACAGGGATATAGACTTATTCAATAATAACTCAATTCTGGGTCAGCAATCATTTTTGTAACCTTGCATATCAATTTTCTTATCTGTAAACTACAGAATTAACCTGCATGTTCCTTTAAAATTGACAGTGTTATGATTTTCTGAGGACTGCCTGGCTTGAAGTCTGAAGATAATTTCAAGGCCCCATAAATTCTTATTTTGGGTGTGCACATTTTGTCAGTTGGATGTTATAGTAAGACAGTTGGGATTTTATCATTGCTTCATTTGGGAGGCCTGATTTTATGATTTTTTTTTTCTGTTGCTGTTTTATTTGAAGATTTTTTTTTAATGCCATATTCTTCTGGAACAGTGCTTCTCAAACTTTAACATGCACATTGGGGATCTCGTGAAAATGCAAATCCTGATTTGGCAGGTCTGGGGTGGGGACTGAGTCTTTTTCAAACAAGTTCCCAGGTGATACCTTTTCATCAGGAGTTGCAAGGCTTGGCAGGAAATACACTCCTACTTAAATTACATTGAGAATTATTTTGAAAATTAATTTCATTTTGATAGTGTAAAGGAACTTTATTACTTCAGGTTTTTAGTGTTTTTTTTTTTTTTTTTTTTTAATATTGCTGTCAAGGCAGATTTTGTTAGCACCGTAGTTTCCATATTGCTGAAACATCAAAAAGAATACATCCCCCTCACCTTTTGAGCTTACATTATAGAATAATTTAGAAAAAGTTTTACATATTAAAATAAACTTGACATTTAAATAGTGATACTTTCTAATGTTGAAGAAACCTACATTGCTTAATAATCGCAAAATATATTATGTTTCTAAGTGACTTTTGGCAAGCTGCAATTCAGAGTGGACCTAAGAAAAATTAGTAGTGTTTATTTTATCATTTCAAATATAATGGCTTTATTTTATTTTAAATCATGACAGCCCATGGAAGAAAATATCCTGTTAAAAATACTGGAATTAGATGAGTAAAATTTTAAACATCCGTGTATATCATTTTGGTGCCAGTTCATTTGAAGTAAAATTGATTATAACTGCTTAAGAAGGTAATCATGAGTAGTAAATGAAAGTTTTCTGTCTGTGGGAGGTTGACTCATGATTAAATCTCTTTTACAGAAATGTCTCTAAAGAGTCATTTTAAGTAAAGAAAGGGAAATACAGAGAAATCAATTTTCAAAACAGGCCAGAAAAGCATTAAATTAGTCAAATTTTTAGCATCTATTTTCACTGAGTTGCCTGTGAAACAGCATTTCGAAAAAATTTTCTTTATTGGTAATCTACCTTGAAAAGGCTGACTTTGTTAAATTAGTTGATTTCTGCTTTTTATTGTATTAAGAATTCTTAAAAATGTTTGAACTATGTCCTTGATGTGTGGAGGTGGAGATCCATTTCTGAATGTGAAATCAAACATTTTGAAGTTCTGATAATGTAATCACTTAGATTGTTTCCATTCATGTTTTTAATATAATTGAATCTTTTAGGGAACATCATGGTCTTTGCCAACTATAGATAGTTGTCTGTGTTCAAACATCTAATGTAGTTACGTTTGTCCTGGCTATTTTAGAGTTACTGGCTCAAGTTGTGTCATAATCCCGAGTGGCCACAGTAAAATTTATGTAGCCCCATGGATGTCAGGTGCTTAATGCAGTTCTGTTAGCCTGACAGCTGCTGACAGACCAGACTGCCTGCCAGCTGCTTCAGTCACTGCTTCAGTAAATGTGGGGAAATTTTCCCTAACACACAGAGTCGCAGGGAGATTAGCTGTTTCCAGAGGATAGACTTCAATTGATGATATGCACTGTGCAAAATCTGTTTTTATCTTCTGATCCTGCTTATATCCAACTGTATTCATGTGGTTTATTCATTTAATTCAGACGAGCCTGAGAACGTCTGTTTTGTGCAGGCATTATAATCCAATGTGAATTGAGTTTGGGATTTAATATATTTCTGCTACAGATCTGACTGAAGCATCATGGGGTTGGACAAAACAGAAACCCTTAGAAGCACATCCTTGCACTTTGCTAGTCAGTTGGGATGAATTTAGGCAGTCCTGCTTCCCAGACTGAAGAGTTTACTTGGTATTCCTCCGTGAAAGAATTCCATGCCTGCTTACCACTGCCAAGGGCTGACTGATGTAGTTTCCAGGTGTGGCGGACCTTGCCTGTATTTCTGTGAAGCTCCATTACTCAAGGTCTGAGCTCACGCTGTGGAAAAACTCTTTTGCTTCTACCTTAAAAGAAGGATGTTCATTTCCATAAGATGGTTTTGGTAAGTATACCGCCTGTACATGTGTGTCTTTACCTAAACACCTAGTGCTTCATATGATACACCACAAAATTGAACAGAAGTCATGAAAACTATTTTTGGCTGCCATAAAAAACCGATGCCAAAGACAAGTGTTTGTAAGACTTACTTGGGTATGACTGGCTGATGTTATTTATTTATTTTTTTAGTTCTGTATATATTTTGTTTTAAAAACTGTTATGCACTATCAACATGAGGACACAAATATGATGTTGACTGTATGGCAGTAACCTTGATAATGGTGATAATAGTAGCAGCAAACCTTAATTGTACATACCGTGTGTGCCAAGCACAGCATCACACACAGGACCCTTTTAATCTTACAGTGATGCTACCTGGTGAATATAATTATTGCTGCTATTCTCAGAAAATGAACCCAGGAGGCTGAGTGAATTTGAGTTAAACAGCTGGGATGGGTGAAGCTGAGCTGTGTCTGCTTTGGTGTTACAGCTGCCATGGTGAATGACTTCAGCATCCACAGTTCTTTGTCCACATGTGCTTTCAAAGTCCAGAATGTTTTAATCAAAAGTATAAGCTTTTAAAGAAAACATAGTAAATATACTTTTGTGTGATTTCTTGGTGAAAATTATGAATGCTTGCCTGTTTTGAAATGACTAATTTTAATACCAGGTCTCCCTGCCCTCAACCCCCATCCATCCCCCCTAATCGCCCAGAGGAAACGTTCAACTTCCAGAACAGCCTCTTAGACGCAGAGGAACATCACAAAACCTCCCAAATCCAATGATGTTACACCTTAAAGATCATAAGGATCAGGGATGGCAAATGCTTGGCCTCATGTTGCTTAGTCAGCTTTCTGGCCTGTGACAGATACTGAGAATGGGTCTCATTCTCTGCCTAGAGTCTCCATGTAACCTCAGTAATTGCAGGCAGTTGCTACCAAGAGATTGGACCTGGAGCTTGAGATAGAATTTAGTCACCCTACCTAATTTACTCTCTTAGCAAAAAATTTAAATTAGGTTCCTGTGGCCTGGTGCGGCCTGGGTCATCTGTTCAAAGTTTACAGCCTAGCATGGAGCAGGTGAGTTTGGACTCCAAATGTAGTGCTTTCCACTCTGTCAAGCCACCTGAATCCCCTTATAATGTAGCTCCATTCACATGATTCGCCTGCTCAAAAATATCCATGGCTCTCTTTTACCTACAAACTGCTCCTGCTGACACTCGGGGCCTCTATAATGAAAAGTTGGGCAAAAGACACTTTATCAAATCCAGATAACCCATTATTTGCTGGGTGCTGGTAGGGGGTGATGGGATGAGTCAGATTTCAAAGCTCTGTCTTCAAGTTTATAGGCTAGCTAAGGGCCAGAGGTATAATAATAGTTCAGAAATGCTTAGAATACCAGGCAAAAAGTGATCCTTTTATTCAGAGGTAGGAAGTGCTTTAACAATTCAAAGACTTGAGAGATGACCATTGGTTGGGGATAACCAGGAAGGCTTCAGGAGGAGATGGCATTGAGTATGTCTTAATAGAAGAGTAGATATGTGGGCAGCTTGGCTGGGACAGTGCAGGGATCCACAGAGATTGAGAGATCGTTTATGTTTGAGGCACAGGAAAATCTGGCTAATATACCAGAAGGTGGAAGATAAGACTGGAAAGTGTTTGGCATCATGTAATGGAGGGTCTTGAACATGGTACCATCAGCTGATATTAATTTAGGAAGTGATTGGGAGCCATTGAAAATTTTTGAAGAGAGGAATTAGGTGATTAGGGCTGTATTTTAATAAAATAAAGATGGCTGGGGTGGTAAGGATGGATTAGAACAGAGGAACCCCTCCCCCATTCTGAATTATTGAATGTTAGGAAATGATCCTTGGAGACTTAGCATCTGAAGGTTTAGGTTAAGAGGCACTTAGGACTCACAAACAATTTCAGACACAAATGGATGTTGCCAATCTGGGAAGTGAATGTACTAGAGAAAAACTAGTGCTCTTTGAAATAAATGGTAGCAATTGTGACTGCTAAAGCTAGCCTCTACCAAGTAAATTAGAAGGCACATAAAAGGAAATTATTCTCATGAGTATGGAATGGTTATGGGGTGTGTGTGCACACGCACATTTGCTCATGTTTGTGTGTGTGAATTTGATAAAAGTGTCATTCGAATACAACAGAAAAATTTATATTGAAGATTTTTGTTTATTTCTTAAGAACTTTTAGTAATCAGTCTGTCAGGGTTAATTGATTGTGCTGATATATAATCTTTTTTCTTTTTTTAAAAAGACCTTTTAGTTATTTGGAGCATTTTGATTGATTTTTCATGGTATGTAAGGTGCTAAAAGTATTGTTTTATTTTTAAAAAGAGGGAACTGAGAAAATTTGAGGCCAGTTAATTTGTATAGTTCTATTGGAGCTGAAATGATTTAGTGGAGAAGAGGTTAATTTTGTTTTCTGTTATAGCTGTTTACCCCAGTTAATGTCATAACGTTTGGTTAAGAAGTCTCTTTTGACCTCATCCACCTTCCCAAATGCCTGCCTTTTTCCTTCCCATGCTTTAGACACATTCTACTGTCTTTCTTCCTCACCCTCACTCATTCTACTCTGCTATTCTTTAGTGATTCTGTATTATTTCCATGTGCTTACACTATAACTTGTTATATGGATCTTGACCTGTGTATCCCTATCAGACCATCAACTCCTTGAGAGCAAAGGTCTTGTTCATTATGCACTCCACTGTGTGTGCGTGCTCAACAGATGTCAAGTAAATAGATGTATTAGTACGTACCTGCAGTGACATTCACGTGGACATTCACATGGGCCTTCAGGAGTAAAATAAAAACTGTATGCAAACAGCCACCTATGAGGGAGGTGGATGCTTTTGTCCTACCCCTCTCCCATATTATAGATTATAAATGTGAGGTCTAGAGAGGTGATATGACTAGCCCATATCACCCAGAAAGTGCCAGAGTGTGGAAGGGGCACTGATGACCTGTTTATTTTCATATCTTAATTCTTGTGAAAAGCCTTCAGATACATTATTTCAAAGCACTAATTGAGTACACAGTCCTGTTTGAAGAATTTGAGGGTACACAATAAAGGTTGGTCATGTGCCAGACCTCAAGGGGCTTTCAGTGAAATGGTAGCAGAATATATAAAAGTGAACCCATAGTAATTCCAAGAGTTTGTCCATGGGGGAGGCAGAGTCCAATTGAAAAGTAGTTGTTGACATTGTTGACATTTTGGAGGGCGGGCAAGAGGTGGGCCACCAGGAGAGAACCGAGGCTGTGACCGTGGGTGTGGAGGGGGAGCAGAATGAATGCAGAGCTGACTGCATTCTTTGGTGAGGCTGAGTTTGGTGTTCAGTTTTCAGAGGCTTTCAGTTAAGCCAAAGGCAGTATTTTAAGTGAGACCTTGGTTGTAAGGGTGGGTAAATAAGTGGTGACAGATTTGGTCAGGGTGGTGGTCTGAAGTGGTGGCAGTGGCTATGTATGTGGTGTTATTGATCGTCTACCAGCATGGAGCATACAGAAGTCCTGAGATTTAATTATGTCCTTATCACCTATCAGATAGCTGCAAAGCATGACTCAGAGCAGTATGTGGGCCAGCTCTGTTATGTGGAGAGTGAAGATTTATTGACAGTGACACAAATTTGAGGTTGAGATAGGGTGGGAAAACAGAATTCATTCAGCTTTAGCAGGAAGCAGAAGTCAAAGGAATTTATTGATGGAAACCAAGCTTGAAAGGGAGGTGGTGAACATGAGTATTCTCAGGTGCCTTGAGCAGTAAAGTATGTGCACCAAGGTTGACAATGAACTACTTTAGTACTGAGTACTGGATGTTTACCTGTTTATACCCATCAGAGGTCTATCACCCTGCCCAGGGTGGAGCCACACCCAGATTATGCTCAGCAGGTGGTGACATGTGTTTGCGGCTTCAGCCAGGGCTTGGAGCCAGGGGCCAAGCCATTTGCCTAGCTCCACCATCCACAGTTCAGAGAATAAAAGTGGGCCAGAGCCAAGTCAGATCTCATTTTTTTTTACTCTGCTGTGACACTCTCAGAGCAGTAGTTCTAGGGCTATATATGGGAAACATGGACCTTAGAAGATTGTTAGAGCACTTAAGTCCAGGTTAGTGATGGAACTGACAACATAAGGAGACTAAGTTGAGAAAAAATTTTGTGTGTGTTTTAAGAGCAAATTAATGCTTCTTATAGAGAATTTGGAATCTCATCATTTAACATTTTATATGTTCATATTTTCTCCAGTCATCTTAAGAATTTGGAGGCCATACTGATTTTCTGCTTTTTAAAAACATTAGTGTTTTATTGTGTTAATACTATTTCAGATTCTTTTAATAGCTTACATATTTTTTGAAAATGTTTATATAACATTTCTTAGGTGTTTAATTTGTTTTTCTAAGTAACCCTGCACTGAATTTGTTTATATGTAAATACTTATCTAAAATCCTATATTATCTTTACTTTCCAAAAGAAGAATTACTGGGTTAAAGGAAGGAAACTTTACACATATTGCCATGTTGCTTTTTAGAAAAGTTGTAATTTTATACTGACACCAGCAAACCAGCATTATGTGAAAGTATATGCTTCATTCTACCTTTGTTTAATGATATACTTTTTAAAAATTTGCTAAATTTGTTAAAAAATTATAATTAAAAAGGCCTACTATTGCCTTCTGCTTCCCAGAACTTTACTGAGGGTCATTGTCACCTGCTGAACTTATATACAGTAGTGTTTGGATTGCAACAGTAATAGGACTAGAACTATTTCTCGACCAAAACCCGAAAGAGAGGAGGATGCCAGTTTTCAAGTTGCTGTTTCTACTTGTATTAACAAGAAGTCTTTATCGAAGTTGCCTTTCATTAATTTAGTGAATGAGGTTGAATTTAAAAGACATGGAATTGGTGGAGTCTGCTCAGGCTGCACAGGTGTTCTGGAGTGCTCTGTGAGGGCTTGTCTGTGTTACTTATACCTCTAGAGCTGTGTTCCTGTCTTCCCAGAGGAACAAGGTGCAGCATTAACCAGCTGTTGTGCTAGCCAAGGGAGCACAGCCCCCCCGCCCCCTCTATCTTGCTCTCCTGTTTTATTTTTTTCAGTGCACTTCTCACCAACTAAAATTGTCTTGCATTTTAGATTCTGTCTTGTTCCCCTAAAATTCAAGCTCTGTTATAACAAGCACTTGGTTTTTCTAATTCATGGTGTTTCCACAGGATTGGGCCCATAACAGATGCTGAACGCATGTTCATTGAATGAACTGCAAAGGCTTTCTGTTTTCTGTGGAAACAAGTGCAAACATTCACCCCGTCTTCAATTTGCTCCATGCTACTTTCCTAGACTATTTTCGTGAATCACACTGCTCTGAACCCCAGGAACTGCTGCTTGGTCTGATTGCTGGTGTGCTGCTGTGGGGGTGAGGGGAAGGGGGTTCTTTTATCAGGAATGAATGCTTCCTTTCACACCGGTCTCACTCTGAGGAAATGTTGAGTCTCTAGGACCCAAATCAACTTTTTGCTTGTTTCCTCCACAAAACCTTTCCTAACATCCTACTGGTTCTAGTGCTCCCTTTTCCAAACGTCTGAAGGTCCTGTCGGTTATCTTACAAATGCCTGTAACTATGTGTAGTTCTTTTCCCTTTCAGGGGCTCAGCTCACCCACAGCTCCTGGTTCAAGGCTTTAGCCCTTAGACAATTGAAGGGCCATGGAATCTTTCAAGATCTTTGTTTCCCAAACTCCTCTGAAAATTTTCTCAGTATCTCTTATCTTGCATCTTAAGTTGTATATATCTATTTTCAATTAAATACTTAAAATACTACAGCTGCTAGGAATCTTGGCCAAGATCTAGTCTCATTAGAATGCATACCTGGGTTTTTCCATTAACTTTTGCCCCAGGAGTTTCAAATAAGCTTTGGGCTGGTAGCAAGTATAGATAATTGTTTCCTGATTAGGAATCAGATTTGACACTTCCTATTGAAATGTTTTGCTGTCTGGGATATGAAGCAGATGGTCGCTTATGGCAGAACAGATGTCCATATTGAATCAGAGGATTTTAATCTGCTCTTGTTTCCTGACGTGTTTTCCTTTGGTAAATACCCACTTCTGATCTGCTTGTTTCAACTGTGGGTGATTTTTCCCTACTAAGGGGGCTGCATAGAACTTTATAAAGAAATCTGATAAAAAAAATCTAATAAAAAATTATTGAATATTAGTTAATCCACATGTTTATTACAGTGCAAGTACAATGTTTGGGTTGACTAGGTAAGCGGCGATTGATTAATAAGTACACAATTGACAAATTCGATTATAACAGAAATGTAATTTCAATTAAATAGAGTTTGATTCTTCAGATTATCTGTTGAGTGGAGGTATCAGTGGTTAAAAGCTGTAGGTGGGCTGGCTTGCCTGGTTTTGAAACTCAGTTCTGCTATTTAAGACCTGTGTAACCTTTAGGCAAAGGACTTCACACTGCTTGTTTTCCTCATCTGTAAGATGGGAGTGGGGGAGGGCAGTGGTAATAGTACTTACTTTTAGGATTGGGTGAGGATTACATGAATTGGCAGATGAAAAGTGCTGAGAATGCTTCCTGGTTTATAATCACTACAGAAATGTTAGCTCTGTTATTATTATCATTAACGTATCAGCATCATCATTTGAGAAACAAGCTCTCACTGCCCATGTACAGAGAACAAAGACTGAAGTACCAAATGTTAACAAGTGCCCTGCTGAAACCTGTGCATGGTCTACCTGATTTGGCTTTGTTTCTCTTTCTAGGGAGCTGGTTGAGGCAGCTGTCACCTGGGATGCATAATGTCTGTCGACTGTTTTAGTTTAAAAGTGTAGGTTTTTGAATATCTTGTTTAGGTTTGAGTCATCACCCTCAGGGTGAATGTTATTCTTTGTTGGAGAATAGAGCTGTTGAATAAAGGTATTAAAAAACAAGTGTGTTGAAGTTGAATTGTACTTTTTGCAGGTAGATATGTGTCTTTTCTCAATGCTGTGTAATTTTTTGATCTGTATAATATCAAACATGGGGGAGAGTTTGAAAGGCTTATAATCATGAAATACATGCTTTTCACGGTGGCATCAAGAACGATGAGGCCTAACCCCACCCTCGCAAATGTTTTAACCTGATTGGAAGGTGAAGTGTAGTATTGACAATGTAGGCTATTTAGGAAGATTAATGCGTTTTTGTATGCTAGAACTTTGAGTGCTGTGTGCTGGGCTGATGAAAACAGGGCAGCAGAGTGCGCCTCTGGAGGTGCCACCTCAGAAGGGTGAGGTACAGAGCCAACTCTGAGGGGACCCGCCCCTGTCCCCAGGCAGTTTGCCTTCACTCTCCAGCAGTAGTTCTCCCCATTCACCACATCACATGCTGCCCTCAAGACACCCTTCTTTCTTTTTTTTTTTTGGTAACTTTTCATTATGGAAAATTTCAAGCATGTAAATAAGGAATAGAATAATGAATTCTTAGGTACCCATCACCCAGCTTCAATAGCTATTAACATGTAACTCCCTTCCCCACTGTCCCTTTCCCTCCCGCCACCCTCTGCTAGACTATTTCAAAGTAAATCCCAGGAAATATATCGTTTCTTTTTTCCTATAAATTCTTCTGTATGTATTCCTTAAAGATAAGGACTCAAAGTTTTTATTTTCCAAGTTCTATTTTTAAACTGTATTTTCCAAGCTCTGTTTTTCATTCATGGGGCTTGTTTTTACTGGCTGAAGTAGATAGGTTGGCTGTAACATGGCAAGTGATTATATAATTTGGAGATTGTGTGTTTAATGAGCAACCTAGATAATGATGGCCTTCCTTCAGAAGTTTCACAGGAATCCTAATTTGCTCATTCTCCTGAAAGTTTGTCAGATGTCTAACCCCTATTGATAAAGAACTTTCTGTTGGCTAGAGAATTCTAAACCTGCAATGATATATGACCAGTGGCTTGGAGTAGCCCAGCACTTCTTAAACAAACGTAAGATGGTGATGCCTCTCAGTCCTTAGCGAGGCCAGATATGAGTAGCCTCAGTGTGTTGTGCAAATTCCATTTTTTAAATATGAAATGGAGTGAAAATGGCCAGGAACCATAGCCTATTTGCTTATGGCCACATGAACTGAAAGTGAAAATCCAGTGAGATTACCCTATTGACATTTTTTGATTTTGTAAATATGAGGCTGAAAGAGATAAAGTCAGTAGACTTTATTTAAATTTCAAAGAGAAGGTTCTACCTGAATACCAGAGTGTGGGAGCACTTCTGCACAGGTGGTGCAGAAACAGATAATCGGATTCTAATAAAAACACTGAATTGGGAACCAGGAGACATAGAGTCTAGTACTCAGGTCTCATCTCCTGAGTTCCTAAGTGTACTGTGGTGACATAACAGCTTTAGGTTTTTGTTTCCTTTTTTTGCAGGAGATGAGTTAGGGATGGGCTATAAATGAGATGAAGATTGCTTTGGCCTTCCCTGCTGAAGTGGAGTAGAGTAGATGGGCTGGCAGACTTCCTTGTCTTACGGGTTGAGAGTGGTGTTTCTCAGCCTTGTATGACTCAACATCTCTCTTTTTTCTTTTAATTTTGAAATAATTATAGATTCACAGGAAGTTGTACAGATAGTACAGAGACTGCCCTGTGTTCTTCACCTAGCCTTTCCCAGTGGGCACAGGAATGTAATGGTCGGTTGATGACTCATGAAAGTATGTGGCCTTGGCCACTCAGCATCACAAACAGCATTGTTGCAATCATAGGCTCTTCCAGCATGGCAGCCAGCTCTTAAAAAGTTCCAGGAAGTCTTTGCTCAATTTATATGGTAACTGCATTCCTGAAATATCCAGTGCTATTAAAATTTGGAAAAAATTATTTGTGTTTATACGTAAAAAATAGATTTAAGCTCAAGGCTTAGAAATTTATAAATAATTTTTGACCTTCAGAAATTAAAGACAATTCCCTCCTTCTGGGAGATGATCCACATATTGTAGGATGTCTAGCATTCTCAGACTTCTGCCACTAAGTGTCGGCAGTATCCCCCAACCACTGTGACAACAAAAATTTCAAAATGCCTCACAGGCTGTGAAACTATCCTTTTGAGAATTACTGAGGTAGAGGGACAAACATGATTTCTCTGTCTCTTCATGTCGGTGTTGGAGAGAAAATTCTCAATGTGTGGAGTGTTGATTTGAACCAGTATGACGATATTGATGTTCTGATGTACAATGTTTTTTATTCTTCAAAGTAATAGACTTTAGGTATATGTTGGTTTTGCAAAGAGACAAATTGAGTGCTTTGCGTGTAGCTGGTAGGTTTGCCACTTGGTGGATGTGAGAGCTCTAGAAGTGCTCACTGTGGCTTGTCTTCTCTGTGAGTACAGAGCTATGCCAGTCCCAGTGTCAAAAGGTAGGGTTACTTCATCAGCAACAGAATTGTTTTCCTACCTCAGTTACTAACATATACAAAGCTATTTTGTGCAATATAAAAAATTTTTTGTCTACTATTTAGCATCATATAGATAGAAACTTTAAAAAAGCAAAGCGTTTAGTAAAATAGGTTGCTGCTGTTCTCGAGTTTTGAGTCCAGAAGTGGATGACCTTTAGGGTTAGAGGCAGAATTAGAGGTTTCTATTTTTATGATTTTCTTTTTTAAAGATGAAGTTTTTAAACATCATTAAGGAAATGAGTGTAAATCAAGACAATGAAATAGCCATAAGTGAAATCGAATTCACTTTTGTGGGTGTGCCTATGTGTATAAATTTCAAGGGTTCTCAAGCAGTGTATATAAGGCTACTTATATGTGTGGAAGCACTTTTCAGACCACTTCCTTGGGACATCTTTCTCCCTAGTTCATGTATCAAGACATATCAAATTCATTTCTATATTCTATTCATTAGAAGTAGGTCCAGGGGAGGGGATTACATGGCATGAAAATCAGAGTTGGGGATCACATTAAGTTTACTTATGTAGTTTGCTAAAGCTTGGAATTACCGTATGCTTGTTGAAACCTGAATACCTCATGACAGTGTAAAGGTTTCAATGGGAAAGTTATGTTTGGGAAAATGAATACAGAAACCTCATTCTCAGGAAAATGTATTTTTAAATTCATAAATGTTCTAAGCTGATTTTTTTTTAGAGGGAAAGCAGAAAGCTCAACAGTATATATGAGAGCTTCTCACTGTATTAAAACAGTAAACCATAAGACTGTTTTCTCTTTTCTCTTTTATTTTATTGTGACATAAGTGACTTGTGAATTGCCACCAAGGGTGAGCCTTTATTTACTAATTCTCTTTATTGTTAATTTTAAACCTCAGCATTGTTATGCTTTTTGAAATCATTGTATTTAGTATGTTGTTTGCTCAAAAGAATTTTCCTTTGGTCATGGGTGAAAAGTGTTGAATTTGCTGTCCCTAAATCAACTCTCAGTTCTTTTTTTTAATGCTAATAATTTTTCTTTGCTCTCATTTACTTGCTTTAAATTGGAATATTTGATTGCTGAGAATATCATCTTTGAATGAAATGTTTGAGGCAGAAAGTCTAGTTTATTTTCCCTCTTTGCTGGGGTGCTGGATAGATGACAATTGTTTTTGGAAATATTCTATATGATTACATATGATATTCTTCTTAAGCAAGACCACGTGTGAAACAATTCTAAAGAGTACATTGTGTCTAGTAGACACTTAGTTTTTATTGATTAAGTTTATACAGTTTTTCTTTGGAGGCGAATAGGACAATTTCAAGCCTAAATATAGAAATTTAATACTGTAACTAAAATCTCTTGCCACATCTATACTGTATTTTCTATACAGCTAGTATATTTCTTTGGTTTCCTATTAAAAAAAACACAGTTAAGTCTGTATTATTTTATTTTATTTTTTTACGCCTTCAGCACCCAGTCTTCCTAGATGGTCTCCCATTCAAGTACTAACCAGGCCCAACTCTGCTTAGCTTCTGAGATCAGACAGGATCAGGAGTGTTCAGGGTGGCATAGCCGTAGACTCAGTTAAGTCTTTAATATCCAGTACCTGTTGAAGTATTTCTATCCTCAGTATTGAGTTTCAATTAATAGAAGCACTAGATAAGTATTTTGTTTTCATTTATTTTCAGTGCCTATGCAATTACAGTCCCTCTGCCCCCCCTTCTCTTCTTTGGCAAGAGTGAGTATCTAAAGTCATCCTAGATACAGGAAACAAACTGGTGGTTGCTGATGGGAGGGGGTTGTGGAGCTGGGTGAAAAGGTGAAGGGATTAAGAAATATAAATTGGTAGCTACAAAATAATCGAGAGGATGTGAAGTGCAGCATAGGGAATCTAGTCAGTAATATTGTTAATAGCTATGTATGTAGTGCCAGGTGGGTACTAGACTTATTGGGGATCACTTTGTAAATTATATTAATGTCTAACCACCATGCTGTGCATATGAAATTAATATAAAAGAATATTAAATGTCAACTGTAATAGAAAAAAGAGTCATCCTCAGTTTATCCTTTGTATAACCTGTTCTCTCTGACACAGCCTTCCATCATGACTTGATTTAGCTGTTTCGGTCACACCCATTACAGTTTATACAATGGGGGATTTCCATTGTTGTTAAGCCTTCCTTGTCGCCCATCACCAACCTAAATTTACCAGGGTTCAAGGTGTGCCCTTCCCGGGGGGGGGGCGGCGGCGCTGGGACTCTAGTTCTTACATTTTAGGTTAGAAGGTGCTCATAGGGATTTTTTATTCTGTGAAGGAATAATAATGAAATTAATTTAAACTCAGTGCTTCCAGGATTAAGACGTATTTACCTATTACACTGTGAGTCGAAAGTCCATAGTACTGGATTACCTCAACTAGAAAATGATTCACAATTAGGTGTAGTTCTGTAGAGAGCATGACATAATTGAGGAAAAAGGAAATTGTGGGTGAAAGAGTGACTCTTAAAATTTGCTTGGCTCCCCTAATAGTCTTTGTTTCAAAGCTCCTCTCTGGCAATTATGAGATCTAGTGTGTGGTGGAGACGCTTTAGAATAATGATTTGCCACTTTCTAGCTGGATTACTTGGAGAAATACTTAATCTCTCTGAATCTGGGTTCCTTGATATTTAAAATGAGAAGAATACCACTTCTGTGGAGATTTGCTGAAGGTTAACAAGTATGTACGAAATAATATGTAGCACATGAGTGTGGTAATTGGTGGGTACTCCAAAACATTTGGTAAAATTCTGATACTCTTATTCAGCTGACATTTCCAAGCTGAGCTTTTTTTCTTGTCAGTTTTCAGGCCTGATGGTGTGAGGTTTTGCTTAAGTGGTCTATGCAGATAATTGTAGCATTTTCTAACCTTTCATACTTTATTTAGGCAGATACTGGACAACAGAGAAGGAAGTACTGAGTGTTTACAAAGGCTGTCGGGAACAAATGCAGTTTAGGAGTGATCAAAGGTGGGCTCATAACTAAGCTTCCAGTAAGGAAAGGTTGGTGTAGGAAATTAAATTTCATGCCTAAAAATTTAATGTCTAAAAAGGAAGCTTTTTCCTAAAAGAGAATTTTAGAACAGCATCGTGAAACATCCACAGAAAAGACAAATGAGGGCATCATTTATTTCATGTTTTACAACAGTTGTCAGAAAAATGTCTCCCTTACAAGTTTAACTGGGGACCAGAATCTTGGTCATTGTACTAATTTGAGTGGAATTCATAGTAGTTTTTGGGACATACTGTTTTTTTTTAGTGACTATCTCAGTCTCAGTGAGTGGATAGGGAGATAGGAAGGAGAAGGACAGGTTGAGATCGTTGCTGTTGTGAATTTCATTAATCAGATAGTGGGTGAGATGAGAGTGCAAACTTTAATTTTTAAATTATGACTGATAATTAGTTATAGAGTTCAGTCATAACTAGATTTGAATCTATTATGCAGATACCCTGGTAATATAATATGTATTTTAGAAGTGAGAAAGTTTTAATGTAGACTAAGGTTTAAAGTAAAGGATTCAGAATGGCATCACAGACTTTGAAAATGGCTTTGGATTAAAAAAAAGTTGCATATACCAAAGGAGTTAAAGAGAAACATTCTTTCACAGATATTCAATAAAGTATGTCACTTATATTGTCTAGAAGTCTCCTTTTGGGAGAATGGCAGTACCCTTTTTGACTTGAGTCTAAGACTTGAAACTAAGATTCATGCAGAAAGGCAAGTAGAAGGATAAAATTTCAAGACGAGGTAACAATAGATGATACCTATCTGTTTTTTCAGCCTGACAGTTCTCCAAAAATTTGGAGCTTTGCACTGTAAACATTTTATTGGTTCAAAAGGTCAGAACAAGGAGTAGGGTAGGGAGAAGAATATCTGTACAGGGCTGTCACTACAGATTAGGATTCTAGTCCCTCTGCTGGTTTTGCCTAACATGTCACTGTGGGTTAGATGCTCCCCTCTGAGTCCTTGCTGAGTGACCCTGATTATGGGGAAGCTCTCAGTCCCCAGGACTAGAGCAAGAGGGGCCCATAGATACAGTTCTCACTGTTCTCTTTGAGGCAGGTAAACACAGCCTGTCTTGAGTGTTGAGATTAATGACTGATCCAGTTGATTCATCATTCTTATTTCAGTTCTGTAATTAGTTGATCAGGACAGAAAGGGATCCACAAAAGCATGTTGTACATATTGACAGTGGGATGTTTTCTTGTCCTTTTTTCAGTTTTCATTTTAATGCCAATTTTTTTATCCATATCCTTGACAAGAGACTGTGTTTGGGAATTATGTGATTAGAAAACTACTGACTTAAGATGCCAGCATAGGTTATCTATTATTACCAAAGACGCAGGTCCAGGTCACAGTGGCACTGAGCACAGACACACTCTCCAGTTGTGACATCATGAGCTACCATGTGAGCCTCGTGAAGGGAGGATTTCCTGTGTCAGGTGTGCCCTAATGCTGTACCCAGCAGTTTTTACTGAAGCTGTCAGTCCCTCCTTTGCCTCTGAAAACTTTTGTCTTTGGCCCACTACACTTGTTTTGAGGACCTTGGAAGGATGACAGTATCACCATGATCAAAATCCTCAATTTGTAAGTTTTAGGGATTTTTTTGCACGTGGTCCTGCATCTTTGCTAATTAACCCATGTTTTCATCATTCTTGACATCTTTGGCTTTAGTTGTGTCTCTTCCTGCTGTTAGCTTAAGTGCCAGTTATTAAAAGGGGAAGGTAATTTCTATGAGAATACTTTCATAGAAATATTTATATGTGTGTGGTTTAAATCTGTAACCAAATAGTCTGAAATAGTTTTTAGAAGTTAGCATGGATTCAGTTTAGCCTAATTTGTTTAGAGAAGCCTAGAATTTATAGATGTTAGAAGATGGAAAAAGAAAATCTGCTTGATTTTGAAATCAGTGACTTTTATCAAGTGTGTATATGATATGAAAAGGACAGATTAATTGTAACAAAATGTTCTTTATTGCAAAATAGGTACTTGAGAGTATGTCATGTGTAGCCATGTGGATACATAGAAAATAGGTAAATATAAAAATATGGTTTTTACTTTCAAGAAATTTGGCTTATTTTGGGAGGTATGGAATAAGATACAAGATCTCAACCTAAGACAAGGACTGTAGAAATAGCCATTATGACTTGGAAGAATTTTTATTGGTTTTGTGTACAGATGCTTCTGTATTTCTCAGGATATCAGTGATCTAGAAACATTAAACAACAAAACATACATACATACATACATACATACATACATACATACATACATATATATATATATATGTTGTCTTTCCGTGGACAACTAATTCTTGTTGCATTTTTCCACAATATAAAAACCACTTGCAGTATGTTATTCAGGGGAAGCCACTTTTGAAGGTTTTTGTTAGAAGCGTGGCTATTTTTGTTCTGTTAACATGCTATAAGCATAACAAGCATTCTCGTTTTCAGATATTTTCTAAAGTTTCCTAGATTAGAAATATCTGCCCCTTTTGTGTTTTAAGTCTGTCTTTCCCCTCTTGTTCTCCCACCCTGCTTCCCTTTCCCCACACACTTTGAGATCATTTTTGGAGCCCTGCTTATCCAGCATGCTCTCCTGTGATTCTCTGCTTCTTTCTGGGTTGGGTTTGCTAGTTTGGAGATAGCAAAAGAGGATTTGAAGCAAACATCCTATTTGATTTTATTAATAAAACATTTGAACACCCAGAGTTCACACAGCTCTCTGCCATGCATGCCCTATGGCCCTGTGAGAGGATGTTCTCTTCTAAAGGAGTTCTCAGGGGTCTTGGGACTAGACTGAGACAGTCGCCATGGGAAACAAATAGGGGTACTGAAGAGGGAGGGTAAATAATCTTGTTTTTAGGTGAAGCATGCCAAAAAGTAATTCAGCCCAAATCACATGATTAGTAGAGGATTTTGCTGGTTGGAAACTAAAAATACCCATTCAGGGAAATCCACATACTTTAAAAGAATGCTTTAACCACATTCAATAGAACTTGCATTTTATGGTGTGAAATAAAAGGTGTATGTTCGTCATTCAAGTGGATTAGGATTTAAGGGAGGGGGAAAGAGAAGAAAACTTACTACCAAATTAAGGAAAATTTAAAATTTTCTATAACTGTTCAGTCTTAGTCTAAAACTTTACTTTCAGTCCTCTGAAAATTTACTGTACTCTGAGAGGTATCCTGTTACAACTATTGTAAATAGCTAAATATTTACTTTTATTGAAATTGTTTTTTTTGATAGGCAGTGGTAAAATACAAAGTTGTACTATTTGACCAGAATATGAGTTACTTTATGTATTTGTTACTTACCACTCCATGTGGTAAGGTCTTAGAAATATTTGTCTGTGCCTTTGACATTTTAACTAACTACATTCCAAGGCTTCATTGGTGGTGATTTGGCCTTACATTGGAGGATTTTGAAGGTAAATCTAATTAATTGGTAAGTTCTGTCACCTGTGGCACCTGGTGAGTTCACGGTTGGCACCAGTTCACCTGTCCTTTGAGGTGTGCCTGGAACTTGATTGCCAGCTTTTCCAAGGGTGTCCTAGGTGCTTGGTTTGTTTTTCCACTTGTCATTCCAAATGCCCCTGGGTCACGGACAGTGTCATCTAGTTCTGCTCCTCAGTTGGGCGTGTGTGAAGAGGAGAGGCTTCGTTTGTACACAAGGCTCTGTGGACCTGAGCCAAGCTGGATTTTGAGGACTATCCCTGAGGATGTGTCCTTGGAGATAGAAGTAGGCTGAGGTGACCTACTGTGTTAAAGGAGGGGATTTACTTACTATATTGGTTATTTTCTTCCATTCTCAAGCATCTCATGATGGAACATTTGGAGAAATAGGTACTGGTAGAAGAAGGAAGAATTTCCACTCTGAGACCAATCCCTGTTAATAGTTCAGTGTCATAAGGATAGGCTTCCTTGAAACAAAAGCTTTGGTTTATGTATTCTCAAACAGCTCTTGGCTCTGTAAATGGATAGAGTAAGTGCCACAAATCAGAGCACTGTTTTCTGGCAGTTACTGAATACCTGCCTTTTTAGTGTTTCAGATAATAGCATCCTATTCTGATTGAAAACAGATGTTGTATGCATGATCTGGCACTTGGATTTTGTTCAAATTTTTTGGAAAGAGATTATATTTAATTGAGAGACAGTATTTTATATAACTGATTATATTTGATAATGTAAAAGACTTTGAAATGCTGCGACCAGTCTTCCTATCAAGCAGCTCCATCTTAGCTTTATATATATATATATATATATATATATATATATATATATATATATATATATATATATAAATATATATATTTATATTTATATATATAAATATATATATTTTTGCAAGATGTTATTAGCTTTTGCTATGGCTTTAGGAGCATTTAAATAACTCTTCTTAAAAGTTTATTACATAAATAATAAAAAAGACTGACTTAAGTTAGTAGTGCGGCAACCTGTTCCTGCTGCCAAATTGGGAATGCTGTCTGTACAACATGTTAACTCAAATAAGTTATTTCAGGTTGCCTTACTAAGGTTTGAACTTGAGATGGAAAGGAGACAGCCTTTATCATACACTTCTAATGTGATTAGAAGATGAGTTGTTTTCTTGTTAGCTCACTCCAACTAGTGCATTATAGTTTATAGACACATTAGAAACTAGATTTTCTTTGTTCCACAGGAAAATGTCCCACAAAAATAGTCATTCTCTAGGAAAATCTGACTAAAGAATAGTGTATTGGGAAAAGCATATTAACAAATTAAGGAAACTACATGTCTCATATATAACCAACTTTATTTTCCTGTCTTGCAAGCAAAGTACTATGCAAATTAGAGGTGGTATTGCTGTTTTAAACCATAGTCCTCATGAGCATAGCAACCACTCTATTTATTATGGAATTATGTTCCAGGTGCGAGGAAGAGTATTTTATTGCATTTAGTACTTATAACAACTCGGTGGAGGTATCATCATTTGCAGTTGGAGGGATGGTCTTACAGAAGATAAGCAGCTTCCTTCCCTAAGATCATGTCAACAGTGAGTGGCAGTGAAGATGTGTCTGTTAGCAAAGCCCATACTTCTCTCTGTGCCTCCCATCCCCAGTTTACACTACAAAATAGTACAAATAATAAAAGAAAAATGACTCTTATGTGACTACCAAGAATAATCCAAATCGACACAAGAAAGTACATGAACATTTAGACAACTTAATCAGTACAGACAAGAAATAAAGGCTTTGTGCCCCTGGCTCATCTTCTCTTCACGTAAACATGTTAATTGTCTTCTGCATAGCCTTCTAGTTTTCTAGGCCTTTAGGAATGTGTGTGTGTGCGCGCGAGAGAGACAGAGACAGGGAGAGACAGAGACGGGATATAATCCCAGTTTTGGTATCACAAGTATGTCTTCAGTGTTCTAGAAATGAGATTGCTGGGCCACTTTTCTTTCAGTAATCTTTTCTGCTTTTGCTTGAAATATAGCTTCTATAAATTAATGTGTTTGACTTCCTGTTCTGTATTCCATTTTTTTTTTCTCTCAGTCTCAAACCATTTTTAATTTTGATAAGGCACCCCTGTATGGCTTTTTGCTTTTATATTTTTTCTGAATTTTCTGTTTGTTTTCAAGATGGCAACTTTAAACTCATTTTGTCAAAGCTGACTCATTCCACAAAAATTAAATTAGTAGAAATCTTGTTAATATTTTAATTAGAAATTTATTATAATTAAATAAATTATTTCAGGGGGAAATTGACATCTTTAAAATAGTGAATTGTAATTAACCAACAAAAAATATAATCCAAGTATATATGTAAACTTTTAAGCCTTTTTTGTCACTTCTTTGAATTTTAAAGTTTAAATATTATATAAGTTCAATATATTTATTGTTTCCTAGGTACTTGACCCTTTTGATTACTATTGTCAAATTTTTCTTATTCTTTTAGACTGGCTATGGTTTATATGTAGGAAAGCAATTATTAAAATGTTATAATCTTCATGAATTATTTTAGTAATTCAAGTTATTCTCTTGGGTTTTCCAGGTGTGCAGTTTTATCATATGCAGATAATGGTAATTTTGCCTCCTTTCTGTATTTGTAACAGATATTTACTTGTCTGTTTGGCTGCTCTGTCTAGCACTTCCAGAACCTTGTTAGATAATAGGGCGTTGATAAGCACCCAGCAAACAGTGCGCTAGACGACATAATAACGTTTGGGTGTAATGATCTCAGGATCTACCATGCAAACACACAATTGTCATATTTATAATTTTTGAAACAGATAAAGAGAAAATAAAAACAAAAGTATGTGGGGGAGGTAAGAGGATAGAAGTTTGTGAGGAATAAAAAAAATAGGAAAATCTAATGGAAAAAAAATGAAAGTTGTTCCATATTGTTGGACTGCACTTGATGCTGTGTTGCTATCTGTTGATTCAGTCTGCTTCATGATCAGTTAAACATCAGGCCCAGTGTTATATCTGACAGGTGCTATGAAGATAAGGATGATAACATCCTCTCATGAAGTGCCTGTAACATAGAGGGTACTCTGTAAATGTTTGTAAAAGGGTAAATGAAGGGGAAATTTCTAGCGATTAGTGCAGTAGAAGCCTGAATGTTATAAATGTGTCATAGAGGCACACATTGTCATCAGATTTTATAAGAAGGCACTTTGTCCACCTATACGGTTACATTCTCTGTAACCAGATCAGTGCCCGGCACAGTTACATGCTCAGATATGCATTAATGGAGGATAGAAATCACTGTGTATTACAGTTTTTGGCAAGTATCGTGGAGGAGGTGAGCTAGATTTTTGCTGCTAGCCAAAGTAGATGGAAAGAGAGAGACTTTTATTTGGAAGAGTTTGTTTGATACAAATGAACTAACAGAAACAGGTTTGAGGGCAGATCTGTTCTGTTTGAGGTACAGAGTATTTGCAGAGTGGCAAGGAGGGTAATGGGAGGGTGCAGATGTGCAGTGTAGGGGTGGTCTGGTGGCTGAAATGCAGATCACAGCCTTGTGTGACTGGCTGGCTTAGGCACTTTGTCCCACAGTTTTTGTGATTTTCCATATTTGGCAAGACAGGAAAGAGGATTGTCCAGATGGTGGTGCCCTTACACCTATTCCTGCACTTCACTCCAGGTGTTTCACTGAATTTGGTTTAGGTTTCATTGGTTAGAGAACTGTATCATGTGGTCAGCCCAGCTACAAGGGATCCTGGAACAGTGAGAGAATTTAGCTTTTCCATCCAACTTAGGCAAAGACAGCAAGAGACAAAGGGGCTTAGGGATAGATGTTGAGGCAGTCGGTTGCAAGGCCTGCCACAGAACCATCCTAAAAAGCTGTTTTTGTAGCTTGTGTTCTTCCATCTACTATATTGTGAACATATTTCAATATCTTTCACAAGTGGTTTTGCAGTCGTTGTTAGTCATGGAGCCTTTGATTAAATGAACTCTTGTTAGGGAGCTTGGTATGATGAACTATGACGAAAATAACTGCTTTGGATTTGGAGAAGGTATTCAGAGGAGAAGAGCCAAGACCACCTGCTTGAGCTCCATCCAGACTCTTTGCCAGAATACCTCTTCTCTGGGACTCAGTTCGAAGGAGACAGGCTAGGTATTGTGGAAGCCTCCTGAAGTTCAGTGAGACTCTTAGCAAGGAATACTTGTGACAAAAACATTTTCACTACTTGTTGAGCAATGTAGAAGGTGGCAGTGGAAATTACTATTAGGAAGATTTGTCATTGCATTTATAGCTCCCGATATTTTGCTTTTATTTTTTTTTTTTTTAAAAGAAGCAGAATATGTCCTTGAGCATTTAGAAATGACCTCCCTTTTGAAAATACAAAACCATGTGGGGCTTGGGCTAGTGGTAGATCCTGAAGAAGAATGTCCAGGTGGGAAAGGATTTGACAGCTAAATCTTTTCCAAAGATAGTGCCTCTCTCCAGAATCCTTTCTACTTTCTGTAGCCACAGCCACACCCAGTCACTTGAGCTCTTTAGAATCATGGCTCAGGTGATATTCATAGTCCCTTTCCTGATTTTTAAAGCTAAGGGAAAAAACCAGCAAACTAGTCAGACAATATGAACAACAGAAACAATGATTTACAATGAACAGATTTCTATCCTTATAGTATCAGCAAAAGCAGGAGAACCAAATTCTCTTTAAAGATATTTGATTTCCACTGTAAGGAAGATTTCAACAAAACAGCACATAGGAGCAGAAACTAGGGCTTACCTTCTAATTCCTGCAGCAAAGGGCTGAGGATCAAAGCAGAGACCCCAAAAGCCAGGACTGTAGGTCTTCACAGATCTGCCTGAGCATGGCTACGAGATTATTATTCTTACTGGAAGATGGTATGGTTCCTTTTTTAGTAAAAATGTCATAGAAATTTATTAATGTTTTATAAGTTAATTTCCCATTGACTTAGTAATAAATTCCTGTTTCTAAGAGGAGCTTCCTAGAAACTTAGAAAATTAGCATAGAAAGGAAATTGGGTATATATAGCTGTTCTGAGTTTCTTTTATAATTTTTAACATTTGCAATAGTGAAAATAAATGTTTTTATTTATTACAGGTGTTTAAATTTTCTATATATGAAATTGGCTAAAATTTTGGGCTACTTATGGGATATTTGCAAAAGTACTTAGAAATCTGAATTTGAGACATATGACTTCCATAGTTTAAAAAATAAATCATTGTCAATATTTTGAAAATAATATTAAATTATTTTAGATAGTAGAGTTATTCTTAGAAGCTGCTGTGCCTTTTATATGAACAGGGTCACTAAGTTCACCAGTAGGAAGTATGTGTAAGATAATTTCTTCAGTGTGTGCGGGAAAAGAAACTGTTAAAGGAACTGTATGTTTTACCATGAAGTTTATGAACATGAGTTCAGTGGGTTTTTAGAATCCTTAATCATTTAGTGCTTCTAAAGTCCTGTGTGTGTGTGTGTGTGTGTGTGTGTGTGTGTATGTGTGTGTATCTCATTTTTGTGTGAATTTTTAGCACAATGCTGCTTAGAGAAGTACCTTTAATCAACAGACTATGGGATGGACACTGGTATTTTTTTGTTCAATTATATCACAGTCTAGGCATTTTCTATACATTAATAAGTCCTCACACCGATTCTCTGATGTAGGAGGTATTATTCCCATTTTGGTAGAAGAGTGAACTGAACCCTGGTGAAGTTAAATAATTTGCACAGTCTCTCAGGGCATATAAGTGAGAGAGAGGCAGGATTGGCGCCCAGAATGCCTGATTCTGGATTTTTGGCTAGGATGGAGGAAGTTGAGTCTCTGGGCTGTGAGGTGATGCGGCCACTTATTGGAGAGCACATAGTGTTGAGGGAAGGGAGAATTGGGATTTCTCCCAACTTGGAAAATTAAAGATTTTATTACCTATTCCCCCCAAATGAGAGGTTGTGAGCTAAAAGTTATATTTATGACATCTTATCAGAGGAATTGTAGACAATACATGATCTACACTATCGAAAACTTTAGCAAAGACTGTTGTGTTGGAACTTGCAAATCTTTGTAAAATGGGAATATTGATTGCTACCTCCAAAGTGATTTTTACAAATCTAATGCATTTAATAGTTGTTTCTTGAAATGAGAAACAAAAAGGGAGAAACTTTGATATTTGAAGAAAAATGTATTTGGTCATCTTATGGTCATATCGAGACAGAACATTTGTGGGTTTTGGTGATAAATATTTGACATTTGTAAACTGCTAGGAAGATTTGCTGACATTGCAAAACTGTAATCTACTTTTTACAAAGATGTGAAGCTTTAGTTCTTTATTTTTTGAACTAAAAGTTTAATATGAAATGGTTATTAAACATGATTACCTGTATTAAAATACTAGCAATATTTGAAAAACCTTAAATTTTAAAGGTTGCATGTATGAATTCCCATGGCTATTTCTTCTAGATCAGCGCTAATAATTGTGTTAGAAATTTATAGTGGAGAGCACTATTTTTGTTGCTGCTCTAGTTTTGATTTCTGAAGAGTTATAATCCTGAAAGGACAAATTCTGAGCTTTCCATATAGGAAATTTTAGAGGTTAATAATTCACACAATTACATATTTAAAAATTTTAAAGGTGTAGTAATAGAAGACATGTCCACAGTTGCTGATTCTCTGGGATGGCACGATTAATCCTGAGATTGCCAAGCATGCTTGCAGCCCTAGGTGGGACTTAGGGGTATGTATTCTCATCCCATGCATTCCAGTAGCAATTTGTCAACTGATGGTCATTGGCACCAATTCATCACCAACAGGAATCCCAGTCTGGGGTGTGGTGGAGAAGGAAACTATATTCAGTGCAAACAGCTCAGTTGTGATCCAGCATGGCTGCAGAACACCATGGCTGTTAGTGACAGCTCAGTAGTGATACAGTTCATTTATGATTTAGTGTGGCTGTGGAATGGCAAGGCTGTGAGGGGGACCTCTGGTGAGTTGGCCCTTAGGCGCAGCCCCTCCCCAGATAGATAGTCCTACTCCGTTCGAGTCCCTTCTGGGCTGTTCCTTTCCCTTGTGCTCTGCCTTACTCTACCTTGCTCTGGTTGTTCCAGTCCTGTCTGCTTTGCCTGCTCTGCTCCAGATAGCTGTCTTTGATGTTTCAGTTCTACTCTGGGAAACACAGTCTTCAGTGGACAGGGAAAGTGTACTCCCCTAGCCAGAGGGGAGCTGACTTATATAGATAGATCCCTGATGGCTCTGATCAAATGCAGATGAGGACTCCAAATCCTCACAGTTTGATTGGTTCAAAAAGCACTGTTCTGATTGGTCTGAGTGGGGCTGCTCTGATTGTTCATTGAGGATGTTAATGGGGATATAGCTGTGCAGCTACATTTGGACAGGGGAAATCTCAGTCCTGTTGGTTAAAATGTGATTCCTGGAACTCCTTTATAAGTGTTGCTCAGAAGTGCAGGCAGGCAATTCAGTGCAGGCTTCTTCCTAAAGCATGGCTTGCATGAGAGGCCCCTGTTTAGCAAGGCCTATAAGGCTCTGTTTGTAAATTTGAGCCTGGTTAACCACCAGGGGCCCTTCTTGATAGGTATCTTTCTTGGGGTTAACAAATTGATGGGGCAGAATGTGTGTGTTCTTTTCTGAAATTTTCCCCTTTGAGTCTCATTTTTCTCATTTGTACAATGTTGAGGTTGGTTTCTTGGTTACTGCTGTTAATTTTCTGGGGTCAGGACAGAGAGTGGATGCCTGGGAAGACACACAGGGTCCTTCTTATCTCTGCTTCCTACAGCTCACTTTCCATAGGATCCAGAGGTGGAGAATTGAGCAAAAGGTTGTAGTGAAGAAGCAAGTGCCGGGCATGGCTGGATCTCCAGCTAGAGACACCTGAGCTCCTGGATGTACAGTAATTTCCTGAAGCCCACTGACCCTCTTCTGATCCCTGAGAGGAGTATGTGTCCTGCAATTATAATGAACATTTTGAGAGAAATTTTCTAAACTCCCTTCTTGTCAGACAGGACCCTCATATGATCCTGTTTTTATTTAAAATTTTGACATTTTTGGCATTAATTTTGATATTTTTTGAATATCAAAATACTTATCATGACTGCTAAGATTTTGGTATTCCCCTTAAATTTTGTCTCAGAGGCAGGTAACTCTCGTCTTACACCAGCCAGCCTTGCTCCCTTCATTACCTTGTAAAAAAGACTATAATTCTTTGTTGTTTGTTGTAAAAAGTAATTATCAGAGCCACGTAATTTGGAGGCTTACACGTGAGGTTACAATGATATGGTCATAAATAGATGCCTGTTTATGCCAACTTAGTGTCTGGGCAATAGCAATTGTAAAAACCTGATAAAAATAAAGACAGAGCTGTAAAGGCAGAGCCTCTAGTTCCATCCCTTGGGGTGAAAGATACCTTTTAGTCTTTCAGGCCTGGAATGATATACAGCCAAATTCTGGAGTAACTTTAAAAAATTTTTGTTGTTTTTGAGATGGAAACATAATATCCTTGTATTTAATTCCTCTTAATGGTGAATGTGTATTAAAACTGGATTTCTAATGGAACTATTTCAAGATTTAAATGGAAAATGAAGATTTTGAAATGGCTTTTTGCCTTTAAACTATAAAATTCAAGTTGCTGTCCTATTACTATATCAAAGTGACACCGTGGAGAGCCATTGGACCAGAGTGGATTATAGGGGCCACTGACTGTTAGGAAAAGGCTGCACAGCGAGAGGTGAGCGACAGGTGAGCCAGCATAGCTTCATCTGTATCTGCAGCTGCTTCCCAGTGCCAGCATCACCTTCTCAGCTCCACCTCAGATCATTAGATTCTCATAGGAGAACTGGTCCCTGGTGCCAAAAGGGTAGGGGACCCCTGTTTTAGATCAAGCCAAGAACTGGGGTCAGGAGATCTGGTGTGGCAGTAGATGCAGTTAATCTCTTGGTTCTTCATTCTGTACTTCAGTGAAATAAAGATAACAAGTGTTTTCATTCTCCCAAATACATTTTGTAAACTTTTATATTTAATGATTTCAAATTCTTAAGAATCATCCTGTGAGTTTATAAACAAAAACCAGTCACTTTTTGGATTGAAGCATTTTATTGAACTTAGCTTTTCTGAGTTGTATGTGCTTCATTGACTTCTTTAAAACTATGAGATTTCTCAGAGAAGTGCATAACTACTGATTTCATGCATAAGATCCCAGAATCTCTCTCTCCAGAGTAATGAATACCATGGTGGTACCCTCCAGAGTGGGAAGAGTTTCTGTGCTGACAGAGGGTGCCTTGTTTGGTCTCTGGTCCATTTGCTGATTGCTTTGTTTGTCTGCCCTGGGGATACCAGTTCTGTGTGTTCAATCCTTATCAAAAACTATAAGGATTTTTGGTGTCCCCCCAAAAACCAACCAACCAACCAAACAAACAGATGGAATTAGCTATCTTCTTCTCTTTTTGTTCATCAAAAATTTATTAAAATAAAAATAAATGTATTTGCCCTATAAAAACATAGCATTAGGCTTTTTCATAGGCAGCAACCTTATTTCTAGGTTTGCTATTTTATTGTGTATGAGATAGGGTCTGCCCATCTGCAAATATACCAATTTCATTAAGCCATGATGTTCATTTTTGGGAAGTTTTTGTGTAAATAAATTTTTTGCCTTTATGTGTTTTGTTAAATTATTTGCACTTCCACGAGTTTTTATAAAAGTTGAACTTGAGTCAGTGATTTGAGGTGTCAATAGTATTGTGTGTCCATCACATCATCAGTGTACTGATACTTCTACATAGACTTTTAAAGTTGTTCCATGTTTTAAACATTTTAAACCATTGTTTACCAATTATACTGACTTAATTTTTTATTTTGTGAAGTCTGGTGTATATCAGTTTTTAAAAATTTCAAGTGAACATTCTGTCTTTGATTAACTAGGGGTTGAATGGAACAGTATAATATAAAAGAGGCTGATAGGGAAGGCATTTTAAAGCTTCAGAACAGATTGATGAAAGTCGGGGAGACCTGGGGAGATGACAGGTGGAGGGAGTGGGAGGTGTGAGGTGGGGGTGGAAGCTAAAAGAACATTTCAGCGCTGAACATAGTTTTTACAGTCCTGTCAGGAACTAATGATAAATCTCCATTTTGTTATAACTGACAAAGGTGACTGACAAAGTAAGTTGTCTGGTGCTACTGCCACTGATTCACAAGGCTGGTGACTTTGAGATAACTTGCGTCATGAAAGAAGCTGCATTCTAAATTTGTGTACAGGGAGAACAGATACACTGATACGTTTTCTATTTTTTTTTATTTTTTATTTTTTATCACTTTATGTTCAGAGTATCTGTGTCTCCTTGAATAAACTACTATTACAGAATCTAGGAGAGCTTTTAGAGTCATCTTCTGCCACTTAGTTAAGAGCTTTTCCCAGTTTGATGCATCTGCCTCCCAGCTTGACATGCACTGGTTAATCTTGGAAGAGACATTGACAATGGACCGCCTCTTCCCTCTTGCAGTCGTTTTATATTTCCTTCCTTTCTCTTAAGTTGGGGTTTGGGGGCCTGACGCTTACCGGCTGCCATCTTTGTTTTTTCTTTCTCTTTAGCTAATGTTAGCCATCTGACATCTTTCCTCCTTCCCACTCACTTCTCTGTGAGTGTGTTCTTTGTCAGTATGTGGGAGTGTGAGTCCTTGGGGTGTCACCACCCCCTTTTTTCATGATTGCCATGTGTCTGTTCTGAGGTCTTGTTCTGCTCTTATTGTTTTCTAATTTCTCTGAAAGAAGATGGAGATTATTTCCTGCTCAGGGTCATGAAAATGTTTTATGTTATATGTAGAGAGACCCTCTATGTGTTTAGTTCTAGGATATCGGTTCATAGAACAGTGCATGGAGTTTCTCTTTTCTGCTCTCACTTAAACATCATAGCACTAGTGAAATCGACTGTTCAGGATGCCTCCCTAAGTTCAGGAAAAGCTGTCAGATGTGGTGCTGGAAACAGTGGAAGGTGGTACCTGCAGGGCAGTCTCTAAGAGTATAGCACAGGATAGGGCAAGGCAACAGGGGTTCTGTGACAGAGGTTCTGAAGCCTTTCTCAGCTCCCTACACAGCTCCTGTTATTCTTTTCCCTCTTCTCTCTACCTGCACCTGTGGGATTTTAATTAACATAGGGCCAGTGGACACTTGCCTTGCTAGATCTCTCAGCAGTGCTTGAATTTATTACTTCCTCCTTTGTTGAACAGCCTTTGGTTCAGTATTAACTTCATTTTAAAATTAAGCTTGTAATTTTGGAATACTTTCAGATTTATTAAAAAATTGCCAAAATAGTACAGAGAGTTCTCTTAGATCCTTCACCCAGTCCCCCTTGCTTTACGTTGGTATATTTGTCAAAACTAAGAAACTAACTACTGTATATTACTTAACTAAGCTCCAGCCTTTATTTGGTTTACACCAGTTTTTCCATTAATGTCATTTTTCTATTCTAGGATTCAGCCCATTACATTATATTTAGTTGTTAAAAGTGTTTTAATTAAACACTTTCATATATTCAATGATTGGTAATCTTAAGGGGTTGATGGGGTGAGAGGGATATCTTCTAGCTATAGTGTTTCTTTGTTTCCATTTGTAAATACTTGTTTTACTCAGATATAGTGAACATAACCATTCACTGAATAGCCCCATTTGTACATGTTCTGGTTTTATGTTTTGCAGCATTATGTACTTTAAGCCCTTTAGATTTACAAATAAAATTAGCAATAGTTCATATGAAGTGACAGTCGATTCCCTTCCATTTTAATGAGGTATTGAATACCTAGCATTTTTGATATGCTGTGGAGTCTGGCTATATGACCAAATGGGTTTAGTTCCAGCTTTCCCAGTGGTATTTGTAAGTCTGATTATTCCCTCCAGCTATCTAATAAAAGTATTTTTCTTAAAACTATAGATTGTGTATTGTATAAGATGGTTAGTCCAGTATGTGTGGTAGGAGCGAGGGGAGGGGAGTTGGTATTTCTCAGTGGGTCAAAACTGGCATTAAAGGCAAAATGGCATAGATATAAAAGGTTGGTTCATCCCCTCTTGCTACCACATCAAAGGTGTGATGGAAGCACGAAGTAAACAGAAGCAGAGTCACCTGAGGTCTAGAGGAACAGAAGCCCTACAACTAGGGAGGGGGAGAATACTTGAGGCTGCCTGGTTCCCAGTGGCTGAGGCTTCTTAAAGGGGCCCTGTCTGCAAATGGACTTCTGCGGTGATAGACTCACTCACTGGAAGCACCAGCATCTGGTTGGCTGCTCTGGGCAGTGGGTAGTGGGGGAGGTGCACACCAGGGACTTACAGGGGGACACTGAGTTGTCAGAGTGATGGCTGGAGGCGAGGCTCTCTCCCTGGCAGAAGTGACAGCAGTATCCATTGTTTCTCTCTTTGGCCCTCCCCACTCACAGTGCATGGACACAGCGCTGCCATAGCTGTGACCTCATTAAACTGGATAACAGAGGTCTCTCTCTCCAGAGGATTCTCTGAAATCTACTTTCCCCAACTGATGGCCCCACACAAGCCACATCCAGGTGTGTCCACAGTGAGTTCTATGTCCCTTGCTGAGCAGCTCCAAGACCTACACGAGTGGCATCTGACCATGGTTTCTGGCATGACCTTTTTAGGCAACTGTAAGCACAGGATCTGTGGATTGCTTGCGGAATCTTAATAGGTGGCCCTGGAGTGGCACAGGCCAGGGCTAAGTTTGGCCTGCAGCTGAACCCCTCTCAGGACTGTGCCACTGGACACCCACTACACAAATCCACACTAAGAAGTCTGGGAGACTTAGGAGCTTTGCTTATTAGTACATAGAAACAGACACAGAAAGGCAGCCAAATGGGAAGACAAAGACACAGAAACCATATGAGAGAACAGAACAGAGATCCAGGAATAATGGAATCAAGTAATTTAATAGATGCAGAGTTCAAAAGACTGGTTATAAATATGCTCAGTGAACTTAGGGGAAGAGTAGATGAACTCATTGAGAACTTAAAGAAACAGTTAAAGAGGATGGGGAAGCTAAGGACACCCAATCAGAATGGCAAGGAAAAAGAAGCCAACCATATGATAATAATTTAAGGAGCCTGTGGGACAAAATTAAATGTAACAACGTTCACATCATAGGGGTACCTAAAGGAGAAGAGGGAGAACAAGAAGTTGAAAACCTATTTGAAGAAATAATGATGGAAAACTTTCCTAACCTGGTGAAGGAAATAGACATACAACCCCAGGAAGCTCAGAGAGTCCCCAAAAACATAAAAAAGAGGCCTACACAAGACACATTATAATTAAAATGCCAAAGGTTAAATACTAAAAACGAGAAAAGCAGTTACCTATGAGAGAGCACCCGTAAGACTGGCAAAATAAACTATGCAGGACAGAGGGCCTTGACACAGTATTCAAAGTGGTGAAAACCCAGGATCTACCAACCAAGGATACTTTCTCCAGGAAAGTTATCATTTAGAGTCAAAGGACAAATAAAGAGCTTCTCAGACAAAAATAAGCTAAAAGAATTCATCAACACCCAGCCAGTATGCAGGAAATATTGAAAAGGCTGCTTTAGAAAAAAAAAAGTATCAAAAACATAATAAAGAATGGCAATAACTACATATTTATCAACAAGTACCTCAAATGGAAAAGAATTAAGTGCTCCAACCAAAAGAAAGTGTGGTAAGAAAACAATACTTATACATATGCTGCCTACAAGAGGTGCACTTCAGATTAAAAGACACAGTCTAAAAGGAAGGAGTTGGAAAAAATATTGTTTTGATGGACCCAGAGGATACTGTACTGAATGAAGTAGGATAAAGACAAATTTACCACATGATTTCATCTAAGTATGGAGTCTAAACAAACTAACAACAAAAATGTAAACAAACTCAGAGACTATTTGGAGGGCTACTAGGGGTTTAGGGAGGGTCGTGAAAGAGGACAAAGGGATTAAGAAGTAGAAATGGATAGTTACAAAATAATAAATGTAATAGATATGTAAGGGAAGGCGGGTACTCGATTCAGTGGAGTGATAGCTTCATGAGTTATGTAAATCTCTAATCACTGTGCTGTACAACTGAAACTAATATTATTATATGCCAACTATAAATGAAAAAAAATCACTGAATGTACAACGTAAATATGAGCAAGTAATTGTCTATCGTATTTCAGTAAAGTTGGAAAAAAGGAAAAAAACTGGCTTTAATAAAAAAAAACCCCAGAAAATATTCGAGTCTATTATATGCAGTAAGACCTGTAGCCTTTAGGATAAAGCTGAGTCTCCGCTTATTCCACAAGCTGTCCCATCTGGTCTTGCTTCCCTCCCAGTCCTACTTTGAGGTACATCCTGTGTTACAGGTGTTCTACCTTGCTCGCTATGTGCACACCAACTGCTGTCTGTTCCAGGCTTCCTGGCCTTGGCACACCTTGTACTGGGGTCCTGTTTTCCTGCATGTGTATCAGGCTGCCCTGTGTGGTGTTTACTCCTTCCCCTAAATATAAGCTTGTTGAGGAAGGGGAAATGATTTTCACCTCTTTTGTTCTGGAGTAAGTGCTATGCAGCAATATTTGGGCAGGTATCCTCCCAGTCCATGGTCTGGGAGGTTTACTGCATGACTTCATCTGTCCTTGAAGGCAAAATATAGTCAGTACTTTGCAAAGACCTTTTGCTTTTGACTTTTGTTAGTGCAGAAATAGAAAATCATCTTTGCCTGACCACATAATCATAGAGTAAACTTCAACTTCTGTTAAAAAGTGTAAAGCAAATTCTATAAAAGACGTACCTTTGATCTCACAACTGTTAGCTCAGTCACCTAAATAAAAACACTGCAGTTTGAAGTATTGGGACCAGGTCAGCACCGCACAGCGCTGTCCCCTGCTCCCACCCCCTTTCATGATTCTAGACCAGATAATAATGGTCCCACTAAGATGCTGGGATTGTGCAGCAACTTTGTAAAAGGGGAAGGAGACATGAGACTTATTCCTTCAACGTTCTGGAATGTCTGAAGTAATGTATTTCCAAAATTTCAAAATAATTCTTAAACTTTCTTTTCTATAGTATCACTTTTTAATGAATGTAGACTATTGTGCAGAATTACTTATTTAAGCAATCTATTTCAATCTCTCTCTCTTTTTTTATAATTATTACTGGAAAAAGATCAATTCTAAATTGAGTTACACATTTTAAAAGCCTGGAGGTGAATGAAAGGTGAACTTACCTATTAAAGGAAACCATTTATTTATTAATTTATTCCACAGACATTTATAAAGCATGCATTCTGTGTTAAGTCCCATTCTAAGTGTTGAGGCTATGGCAGTGAATGGGAAGCATAGCCCCTGATCTCATGCACTTGGCTAACAGACCAGCTGTATGGATGGTGGTGTCTGTCACTGAGAATAGGATATCGGGTAGGAGCAGGTTTGGAGGGGCTCAAAGCTGCATTTGGCCATATTGAATTTCAGTCACTGGCAGTATTTCTATACTCATTTTCTCATGGCCAGAGAATATCATTATACCCTTCTGATTTTCTGTTTTGCAAATTTAAAAATTTTGTTGCAATATAATGGTCATCTATTTTTCTTTCTTTAGTCATCATGTGTGTATAAAACAAAAACAAATACATTTTTTTGATAGTCTCCTCTTCACCTCATTGGTGAGGGAGGGATTGCCACTCTAGGTTTATGGGGATGGCCAAACCTATGACACCTGGCACTGGACAGATGAGACTGAAAGTCTAATAGTCACATAAATACAGCCCAGGGGAAGAGAACACTGAGTGCCAGCCAGGAACACAGGGGACTCCACTCAAAAACAGAGTGAACAGCAGGGTTTGTGGAGCAGATTTTACAGTATGAAGAGGGTAGGTTGCTCTCTGATTGCCACAAGAGGATGTGATCAATTTTGGGTATGATTTTGAAAGTCTTAATTGCTTGTGTAAAATATTTGGGAAAACACACATGAAAAAAAAATCTATAATTTTATCACTCCAAAAAAGTTTCTATTACACAAATGGGGTTTATACCATACATAAAATATTTCATTTAAGAAATTGGTATTATACTACATATACTGACTCACTGAAATGATTATAGACAAAGTATACTGACATCTGCCACTTACTTTGAAATGAATAAAAAAGATGGATTGTTTCAATTTTTTTCTATTGTAAAGGATGTCATAAGAGTCTTTCTGAATGAAAAATTATATACATTTATTTTAACTGATTAGGCAAAACATTTGAAGGCTCTTTGGCAATGTTAGATAGCATTTCAATAGACATTGCTAATGAAGTGATTGTTGGAAGTATAAGCCAGATTTGGGGGCTTGCAGGCAGACTGGTTGAATTGGAACAGACCCTTTGAGGAAGAGAGTGAGGGATAAGCCAGAGGATTTAGATTGCAGTTAGTTACTTTAGGGTTCAATTGCTAGATTGAGTCTGGATTTCAGGTCAAATCTGGTGAGCAGTCTTATAATCATCACTACATATCCCATAATATCTCATGGTATGGAGGTATCATAACTTATGTAACCATCCCTATAATGATAATGATTAATTTTTTCCCCAATATTCTGTCAAAAATAACTATCACTACAGAATCTTTACAGTTTTTTTTGTGTGTGTTTTTCCGATACAATATAGATGACTTGCTTGGAGTGGAGGGAATATACATTTTTAACGTTTAAGATTATAATGCCTTAAACTTATGAGTAATGTTTAAGATATTGACAAATTACATTGTAAAAGATACTTTATACACTCCACCTCTTATGAATATTAAGTTATCTATTAATTTTTTTGTTGATTTGGCAGTCAGTAATTAGTATATCATCATTAATTTCCCTTAATAGTTGTGTCTCACTATTTTTATATAAACCTACTTATCCATTTTTTTGGGGGTTGCTTATCTGATGAGCCCTTTAGAATTGTAAGTTTGTGAGACATACTGAAAATAAATTTTGTATTTTCTCTGTTGTGTAACTTTTTTGCATGTGTGTGGTGTATACCCTACTCTGGCTTTTGGGTTTTATATCTAGTCTTGCTTGAAAAGCCCTTTTCACCACAAATTGTAAAGATATTTTATTTTTATAATCTAATACTTTAAAAATAATAAAATATTTATAATCCAAATGAATTAATCTGGAATTGATTTTTTGTTTGGTAAAATGGTAATGTAAATTCTTCCTTCCATTACCCTTCCCCACCAAGTGTCGAGCCAGTCATTCTAACACAGTATCTGAAGTTTTGTCTCCATCTGTTTTATTTTTCCAATGCCCATATATTTCTTATGTACAGTCAGGGCACATCTTCAATGATGGGAATTTGATTGATTTTTAAATGCAAAAGTATAGTAGCTAAGTGTTTTTGTGAAGTGTTCTGTTGACATAATATTATGTGTTTGTTTACTTTCTTGGGGTTGCATTGCATCATAAATTTTTTTTATAATGCAAAATATTGCATTGCATTATAAATTTTTTTTAAATAAATTATTTTTCAAACCCGAGGAATAAATTGGAACTTCCTAAATAAAAAAAATTGCAGATTAGGAAATATTTTGCAGTTCCTCCTTTATTACTTTTAAAACTACATGGTTTGATTACATACTCTATACTTTTTTCTGAATGAGTAATGTTTTTGCTATTTGTGAAGCTCAATTTGTCAGTGGAAAATAAGTGGAGAACAGCTGTGATTTTACCTTTGCAGAAGCACAATTTACTCTTGTGAATTGTAGTTAAGTATTAGGGATTTTGAAAAAGATGGTTTATATTTGTTTGAATCTGCTTATCAGAATAGACTGATAAAAACTCTGATTATGCTTGTCCCTATTTTTTTTTTAAGCTGGATACTTTTTTCCTATTAGTGACAACATAGAAATGTTTACATTAAAATCTAGTAATAAAGAAAATGTCCTCCCCCCCCCCCCCCCAAATTTTGTCTTAGAAGGTAGAAGGAACTCTTTGAGGAGTGGTTGTAATGGGATTTTCAGTACTGGCAGTTGCTGGCAGTGGCACTGGGACAGTTCAGCTTCCATGTGCAATCAGGAAATGACTGGTTAGTAATGCCTTGGTTAGTCATGCTTTTGTGCATGGTTAATGCTGTTATCTTTGAACTCTGGTATAAGAGCTAAGTAAGGGGGAAGCGTGTGTTTCAATGTAATAGACTTTTATGTTTGCAGTCGATAGAGATGTATTGCTGAGCGCCTGTTTCTTTCTTGAGAAACTTGTTTCCTTGTCCAGTCCCAGCCAACTCCTTTCTTGCAGTGTCACCCCAGAGAGCAGGAGATAGAGAGATACAAAGAATGGGTTGTGAAGTGAGGAAGGGCAGTAGACCAGAGTCTCCATAGAGGAACTCCTCCTTCCAGGAGTGCCTTGTGCTGAGGGCAGGCTTGTTCTCGCTCAGGCATGGTGCCGCTTGTCCTGGCCCTGACCTAGTGCATGCCTCACATTGGGTATGAGTGCTGCTGGGCAGGTGTGGGCTTGTCAGGGATGCTTGCCCATTTATCCATAGGCTCAGGTTTGTTATTAAGACAAATACAGATATTATGGAGTAAGATGTAAATTTTACATGCATTTAAAAGATAAAATCATTTTGTACTGGGAGTAGTGGGGGAGAAAAGTGTTGTGAAGTTTACTTCAGACTGTCTACCATAGTGTGTTGTCCATTTTGCTGCTTTTAGATTTTCTTGAGGAGAAAAATGTGAGTTACATTGCAGACTTGATGTTATCGGTATCTGTTCAGTAGTGTAACATTTTCATAAGCTTGCACATCTCAGTGGTGGTTATGTTACGTTGCTTGCCTCTAAGAATTCTTTGGTGGTGGGTCTTTAGAATTAAAGATCTGCCCTCTCTTTTTTTTCAAGAAAGAGTTAATAGCTGTGATTTATTTTGTAAAACAGCTATTCTTTTTTAGATTTAGTCTTGCAAACTTATTTCTTTTCTTTTTATTTTTAACTTATCCATTTTGAGAAGCTGAAAATATTTTGGGATTATTTTCCATTTTACTTGTTGAATTTAGTAGGTTTACTTCTTTACTCCTCTTATAAATATTTGCAAATTTATTACAGTATTTACTTTTCTTGTGGTTTAAATTTAAAATAAAGATTTAGGCAAAACGTGTGTGGCATGCTGGAAAAAAATACTGGACTATTAGGTAGGAGATGGGATTTTCACGTCTTACCATCCAGTTACTATTTGATTTTGAGCCTTAATTTTTTCCAGTTGTGATTGAAAACCTCCAAAGTCTTTGTATTCACTTCAAGTTTAGGGATTTTAATGGCAAACAAATTTTCGTATTCTTCTATGGCCTTAAAAGTGTTGTTTTATGATGAACCTTAATTGTTTATAACATATCTATAAGTTTTTGTGTTACTTCCAAACAAACTTGGAACAATATAGTTCAGGTAATGTGATACCTGCTTAGCACCCAGTGTAGTCAAAACTGGAGCAGTAAGTGTAACTTTAACAACTGTTAATGTTAGCAGTTAGTGTAAAGGACTAGTGTAAAATGTAAAAGAACAACTCTCCAATAAGAGTTGAGTGAAATTTATAGGGCAACTGATAGTTGCATACCAGATTGTTTTCTTTGCACATAGCTTAAAACTCAGCTCCGATCTATAGAAGAGTTCCTCAAAGAGGATGATCAATCATAGTTTAACATCTTGACATTTTTCTGAATCAGAAGACCATGATAAAGCAGACAGAGAATACAATAGTATAAAAAAGAACCTGAAAGCATTTTCTGTAGTTGTTTAAAATGATGACTTAAGCATGTACACATTCATGGAGATACAGGTATCTTTATACTATGGAAACCCTGCCTATGCAAATTTATAGCTGTAAAATTCTTAAGTTTAGAGAACAAAGTTTGTGTAACTTCTGGTAATCGATATAGTTGTGGTGCTCTTAAGTGTATGCGGTTCTCTTAAGAATATTGCCTTTAGCTTTATTTTATTTATCTAAATTTAATTACTTCTAACTTCCAGATTATTATTAGAAGATAATCCTGCTGCATTATGCAAAATTGTAGCTGTATAATACAATATAATATTAATGAAACATGTTTCAATTTGCAAGCTCGTTCATTTGATTTCCAGACCCAGTTAATTTATCCATTAGAAAACAAGATTTGGATTGAGGGGAGGAAGAGGCTCTTGAGAGTTGTGGTGGTGGAGAGAATGCCTTTCTATCCCTGCCTGCTTTTTATATATTGTTGGATTTAATTTCCTATTATTTTTTGTTAAAGAGTTTTGCACCTGTGTTCATGAGGGAACCTATAGTCTTTGTCCGAGTTTGGTATCAGGTTTATGCTGGCTTTTCCAAGTGAGTTGAGAAGTATTCCTTCTCAGTTCTTGAAAGAGTTCATGTAAAAGTGGCATTAATTCTTCCTTAAATGTTTATCAGAGAATTCAACAATGAAGCGAGCTGAGTTTGGAGTTTTCTTGTGGGAAAGTTTTAAATTGTGAATCTGCATTTAAAAATAGATATTGGATTATACAAGTTTTCAGTATTTTCTTGTATCACTTTTAGTAATTTGTGTGTTTCAAGGAATTGGTCATTTCATCTAATTTGTTAAATTTATCAGCATAAAATTGCTCATAAAATTTTATCCTTTTAATATCTGTATAATTTTTACTGATATCCCTATTGCATATTATAATTTATGATTTTTCTTTTTTCTTGATTAGTGTAACTAGGGGTTTATCAGTTTTATTAATTTTCATGGACCCAACTTTTGGTTTAGTTAATGTTCTATATTTCCTATTTTGTTGATTTCTCACTTAGCTTTATTATTTCCTTCTTTCTATTTACTTTACTTTAATTTGTCTTTTTTCCCCAAGATTCTTAAGACAGAAACTTGGGTAATTGTTTTTAAACCTTTGTTTTTTCTAGCTTAAGCATTTAGAGGTATAAAATCCCCATCAAATTTTAGCTGCAGTCCACACATTGTGATGTTGAGTTTTTGTTATTATTTAGTTAAAAATATATCTAATGTCCCTTGAGATATTTTTTCTTTTTTACCAATGAGTTATTTAGAAGTATGTTCTTTTATTTTCAAATATGCAAACATTTAGAGATTTTTTTAGGTATATTTATTATTGATTTATAATTTAATTTTGTGGCTAAGGAGCACAGGCTATATTATTTCAGTCCTTTGAAACTTACTGAGACTTGTTTTATGATTCAAGATGTGGTTTTCTGGGTGAATGCTTTCTGTGTATTTGGAACCCTTTTCGCTTCTTATTCTAGCTAGAAAAGGAAAGTTGGATTGAGACAAAATGGCATTTTCCACCAGCTTGCGATATGGGAATGATGCAGACTTTTGTATTTACAGTGACTTTGCTGGTTTGTTTTATGTGGAAGAGGGTTTGGGAGTCCCCTTCCACGTGTGATTAACTACAAAGCTGTAATAAAGAAACAGGAGACATTTACAGTCTATAGAAGGAAGATTGGTTACTTGGTCTCTTCCTCAAATTGTGAATTAACTCACATTCTTTGGGCAATTCAAAAAATGATGAAAATACGATTTTCTTACTGAAATTCCACTTTACAGCAGTAGGTCTTAATGTATACGTATACATATTCTAAGAATGATAATTTCATAGGTGAATGAACTCATTTTGTTGTGAAATGATAATTTATGCACTATACATTTTTCTATTAAAATAAATACTAATATTTGCTGCCTTGAGCTTTTTTTGTGTTAACTTAGAATTTTGTAGCTATAGTAGGCAGGCAGAATAGAAAACCCTGGGATAATTAGGACAAAAATTATCACATTCTCTTATAGAACTTAGGACAGCAAGGGACTCAGTAAATACAACCACTTGTCGACATAAATTAAATTTTGTTTCTGGGAATAAAAAGCACTGTCCATGTACTGGATTCAGATTGTAAATCATGAATAATCACAACAGTAACTAAAAAGTATTAATTGCATAAATACTAATAACACTAATATATTGTTCAACACACATTAGAGGGAGTAAAGGGCAAAATAGGCACTTTTGTGAAAATTTGGTTTCAATCATTGATTTAATAAGTAGTTAACAGTTTTGAAATACTACATTTTTTGGAAAACTACTTAGTAACAAATTTTTTTATTGTGTTTTGATGTAAGTTAATGTATTTTCCAGGCTCAAAAGTCCTCATTTTCAGCAGTCTGGCGTTCTCACACTGGTACATTTATTTGTCCAGAAGGACATAATTTTAAAAGATGAGCCAAAAAATTAGAGATGATACAGGAGTTAGAAGTATAAGATGCTCCATGAGTGATAACACTTTTTAAGGTCAGGATGTAGCCCTGAGACATTATTTTACTGAGCATTTTAAGAAACACAAATTATTTACGAATTACTTTTTAAATTCCGATTCAAGCTATAAAACCTGTTGAAATTCTCCAAAACACATATTGACAAGCCCCTGATTTTGATAAAAGAGAGGCAAGAGGATACTGGATATAGTTTTTATCAGAAAGATTTTTCCTTCTTTCCTCTTCCTTTTAGATTTAATCTCTCCCTGGGGATTGATCACAGATGAGTTCACAACAGCCAGAAGGAAAGCGCAATGAGCTACTTGGGCAGTTTAAGATTACTTCCTGTTCCTCTAGGAGAATGTTCGTTGCATAATGAAGTTAATTTGTTGAGTGTAACTTCCTTAGTGTGTTTTTAATTAAGTGGGATTTTTTTTTTTTTGTGTGTGTGTGTATGCACTTGCCAGATTGGCTTATTGTAGGTGATCCTTCTATAATAAATCAAGTTAATACTGTTTGAAAATGTTTAGCTTCTCTTTTACATTTAGAATACTTCAAGATTTTCAGAAGAGTTTTTGTTGATAGGCATTATATCTTTAAAAAGTTGGCTACTTTCAGCATTTTAAGGATTTCCATATGACGATAATTTGATAATTTTGCCTAATGAAGAAACCCGGAATATTACATTAAATATGACAAACTATTTTAAATATTAATGAAATTATGATATTTTACCTCCTGAAAATTTGGAATCTGCTGCTTTTAGGTGATGAGAAAGAAAAGTGTAGGAATGGTTGTATTCCGCTAGATAATAACATTTTACTGTAGCCTGCAATAACACCATCTAATTTGTGAGCACTTAAAAAAAGGCAACAATGTGATATATTTACTGTCAACTGGTTAATAGCATTAGAGCAATGGAAGCAAATCATTTTAAAGTGGAGAGGCACCTTTAGGTGTGTGTTTTCCATTCTTTTATTACTCATTTTTATGTTAAAGATGGCAACTAATATGACTATTTTTCTTATCTGAAAGTGTTCAGAATGTTTATTTTGTGTCAGAGTCTTTTAGAAAAGTTGTTCACTGTGTTTTAAAGCATAAGTTTCCTGAAGGGTATGTATTTGAAGCATGTAATTTGTTAAGTATTTGAAAATTGAAGTTCTAGAGCTTTTCCTAAAAACTGTGTTTTATTAATTATGATAAATTCTTAACAGGACTGAAGAAACCGGGGCCGTCATACACATTACTTAGGCCTCAAAACACCTAGAATCTAATAAAATATAGACTGAATGAACATGTGGGAGTCGATGTTAATTAAGACTCAGAATGCTTTGCAGGAGTCTTAGTGTTCATGTTATTGAACATCATTTGTGAGATATCAGGCGCCTGTACACTGTTCCCAGTAAATGGTCGTGGATGAGAGTGGAGGGTTTGGATGGGATGCCATGCATGTGGGCAGGTGGAGGACTGAATACTTTTGTCATATGCAATAGGAGAAACTTTTAATTCTCAAACAAGAGAGTGTTGAACAACAGGGCTGGAAGAATTTATTCTGGCAACAATGTGTAGGAACAGAAATGGAGAAAGGTGAAACAGGGCCAGACAGAAAAATCTAGAAGGCTTCAAAGCACCCGTAAACCATCATGTTTGTAAACTTGGATGGTTTTTGATTAAAAGACACACACGGCAATCTCTTTTGTTCCCATGTTCAGACTTGGTTCAGTGAAATAAATTTCAACCTCTTTACAAAGTACAGGGAGTAGCTTTTGTGCTTTTAGGATTCACTTGTCTCGAAGGAGGAGCCTGCTTGGGGTCCTGCATAGAGGAGGTTTGTTTTGCCAGCACACTTTGATATTGGCTGTCATAGCTAGCCTGAGCAAATGAGAAGTTGCCACATAAAACATCAGAAGGTGCAACTTTTCCTGAGGCCTGGGGCAGCCAGGCAGGAGTGAACTTACACTCTTGCACGCCTGGAGCTGCTGCTCCTCAGATGTGGTTTTTGCTCTCCAGTTTGTAGGAACCCACCCATCCTGCCCCTTTCATTTACTCTCTCGGTTCCCATAGGCAAGTGAGCTTGGGTTTCTGGTGCCCAAGTATTAAATTTGACTTCTCAGAATGATAGAACAGCCCATCACATTGTATGAAATGGGAATGGTGGTCTGGGTTTGGTGAGCTCAAAGGCTAGTATAATGTTAAGGAGCCCTTAGACCTTGTACTGCCCCTTTATTATTATAGATGGGGAAACGGCCAAAGCTTTTAATTGCCAAGCTCACACAACTTGTTATTGGGAGGGCAGGGACCAGAGAGTTGATTCCCAGTTGGCAGAAACTCATGGAAAGCCTGCCAACCACCCAGGACTCTTAGACACTGTGTTGTTGAAGAAGCCCCTCTTATCTCTGTGCTCAGGGCGAAGAGTCTAAAGATGCAGTGCTGGTCTGCCTTCACATCTGAGAGAGAGGAGCTTTTGTTTTAGAAACCACTCAGTAAAAAGTAGTATAACTGAGCACTTCAGTAAAGTATACAGCTGCATCTGGTTCAGAGACACTTTACGTTGATGGCTAGCTAAACACATTTAGGCAGAGATCATAAGGTGCTAATTGATTACCTATACTGATTCCTATACTGGGAAGAACTTCAACCCGATCTCAGTCTAGAGAAATTTATGCTTAGATACCACATTTAGCCGCTACATGGTTTAGAAACATAAAACAGTAGTGTACTCACCTAAGATAGTGGACATCAAGAGAATTTGCACACTGTTAGAATAACTTGTTGCTGAGTTACAATCCTAGTGCAAAGTAGTGGAGCTCTCAGTGCTGGTTGCACATGAGCATCTGGGTTTCTAATTCACTTCGTCCGGGTTGGGTGGTGGGTAGCTGGCGATAAAGCTCTCCAGGTGTTTCTGATGAAGGTAAGATTGAGAATCACCGTTTTAGACCCTCATTCTGTTTTGAGCTAGACATTAGGCATTGGTTTCCCTAAAAGAGTAGACTTTATAATGTACAGTCCCCAGTCACATAGTTTTGAGGGAGTTTTTTTGGACATCATGGCTAATAATAGTAACTCTTACTGAGCAGTGACTAAGTGCCTTAAGCTATTTTAACTGCTTGAAAGGTTTCGACTCATTTAATTCTTTTAACTACTCTATGACCTGAGTACTCTTGTATTTCTCAAATGAGGAGACTAAGGTGGAGAGAGGTTAATTTGTTCTAGAGTGGTCCGGACTCTTCACTCTTAACTCATAGGCTCTATTGCTTGTACTTAATGAGCTGACTCTTCCTTCATATTTGTGAGTAACACAAGCCATACAGCTCATGATGCTGATTTTGAAAGCTTTGGCATTTATACTGTGTGGGTGTTTGCTCCACAGCACATTTTTGTCCCTTGGGTTATGACATTCAGTAGACAGTATGACTTGTGGGAGTTCTCCTGGAAACCTCTGCTGCCATTGATGGCACAGCAAGGCTGACTTATCCCCAGAGCTTGTCTCCACCCATACCCCCTCCTCCACCCTTTGGTACTTGGTCTTCAGGATTCGTAATACAGCATTGTAAAGAGAAAAAGAATACTTCATGGTCTGGCCACTTTTCTGATTTGTGTGTTTAATGTAAACTGGCCAGTTTAGCGTGTGTGTGTGTGTGTGTGTGTGTGTGTGTGTGTATGTGTGTGTGTGTGTATACACACACACATATATATGTATGTATGTGTGTGTGTGTGTGTGTGTGTATTATTTTTTTCCTGTGGTTTAGCTGATGACAAACAAATTATTTTAAATATATTTTTGCAGTTAGGAGCAGGGTAGCTCACTATATATACCTTAATGTTTTATTAGCAAATTTGGAAACATATAAGTTTTTAAAAAAACTAGCCATGTGAAAGAACTGAAGGGAAATACCTACTCTCTCCATAATTACAAGAGTGTGGATGAATGAATGTACAACCTTTTAAAAATGGGCGTGATTTAGAAGGCCATTATAATTGCATGGAGAAAGCCATAGATCTCATTGCAGCTTCTAGCTACACTTTTTTTCTTTTAAAAAGTGTTTTATATAGAAAAATATTTTAGACAACATAGGATTAATTTTGTAGCATTTTTATATTGCCTGTTTAGGTTCTCATGAACACATGAGTTTATACTAATATCCGATTAGACTTTCCCCATCCTGAATATGAAGTTTCAGTTAAGAATGTACTTTTGCCTTGATGGGGTGAAGAACTCCCAGTTCCTCTCAGACAGTAGGAGCCTCTGTGCTTGTAGAGTGCTCTCTACTGGTGGCTTTAGGTTTTAACAGTGGTCATGGACACATCACTGTGTAAGTGTAGAAGTAGGAACATGAACCTGAGAGTAGATGAGCCCTAAAGTCTGAAGCCCAGCCATGACATCCCTCTGTTATGTGGCCCAGAGTGTAAGAGACACCTGAGGAAAAAGCCAACCCCTATCCTTTGTCCCATCCTGTGGAGTTGTCAAGCCCGAGGGCCTTCAGTCCGCCTGTGCATCACTATGATCAATATTTGAGTGTATTTTAAGACACGATGTACTAAAATAATGCAAAATTTATGAGGTGGTTCCGTTCTTTCCCGCAAGCAGGAAACTAGCTATCGAAAAGGGAAAGTTTAAAGTTTTCTGACATAATAAAGTTGAGATTAATTAGTATGATCTGATTGCTATCTAATACATTTTAGTTTCTAAAAGATTGTTTGAATGATACATAATTTGAACTGAAAGAAGTTTATCATTTTATCTGTGATAGACACTGACTTTAAAATTTAGGGATTTGGTAAGGCACCACATCCTTTAATAGAGGAAAATCCCCAAAAGTCATAATAGATGTGATGACTTTGCTGGAGTGTGTGTGTATATTTCAGCTGCCACTGATGACTTTTCCTACTCAGGTTTTATTAGATACATGTGAATCAGGGTCATCTTTTACCCCATGAAGTCAGTGTATATATTTGGCAAATGAGAATATTGAATTAACACCCTGCTAATAGCCATGCTTTATAAAGATGATTCTGTGTGTTGGAAGGGGGTGTAAACATGCTTTGTGGTATCCCAATGCAGAAGCAAATAGTATGAATTTAAAAGCTTTTATTAAAGCTGAGGCCTTAGATGGCTTTCAGAGCTTGGGCAAGAAGACATATGCAGCAAATATGCACAGGAATTTTGAGGCTGGAAGTGTCCAGCCCAGAGTCTCCCTACATGAAGAAGAAGATGGAATGACTGTGGAAGCACCATGTTGAATATCAAGTCTGAGTCAACCTGCTCCCACTTGAGATTAAACAGCTAGCCTGTTCTTCAGTCGTTAATAATCATAGCACCTCCATGATGCTTTTTACAATTGTAGTTTGCAGTGACTTTATGCAAAAAGGATCGAGTCTGTTTACTTTAAAACTTAGAGTACGTAAACTATAATTTGTTTTCTGTGTAGGTGATGTCTAGTGGAAAGTGCAAAGGTGAAGGATAGGATGGTGGTGGGTGAAATCTTACTTATTACTGCTTAGAACATAATAAAGCCAGTGTTTTCTACATTTAGAATTTGTATATTTGCAGTTTAATATATGCTTAATTGAAAGTATTGATATAATTCAAGGGTACATTGTTTTCGTATAACAGAGTAGCAGTGATACTTAATGCTTTATTTCTGTCTTTCATCAGATACTGCATCAACCTACTTATTAGATCTCTCATTTTCTTTAATTTTGTCCTAATTGATAAAAGCTTGGAATTTGACAACTCTAGGAGAGGCTGGTCCAGCAGTATCTGTGATTTGAGATATGGAGCAGTGATGCCTCGGTTCCCTGCAACTCTGAGAATAGCAGAATAGTGAGCCTGGTTGCTTAAGCCATGACCTGTGGACTTTAGGCTCTTTCAGGGAGAGCTCCCCTCTCACAGTCTCCTTGGTGGAGCCCAGTGTTTACGAGGGAGGGGGTGCCGACCAGTGGCAGTGGGGTTGGAGGAAAGGGTCAGGTTCTTTTACATACCAGCAGATCTGGTCTGCCTCCTAGCATTCCTTCAGGGTTAGCTTCTGTTTTTCTTTTCGCAAGGTCCACTACATTCTTTCCACAATTGTTTAATTCTTTTCAAATACAGTGTGATGTAAGAAAAAAATAGCAAATTTGAAAATTAGAATTTCCTTATATTTAGAATTCAGTCTCCTCAACTCTGAAATTGATTTCTTTCGGTTACCATTGGTCTTCGTGAAGTGTGATGTTGCTCATGATTTATACATAATAAACTTATTTTTGCTTTAGTATCTTATTCCCTTAGGTAAGCTTTGAATATTTGGTGTAGATTTAGAAGAAACTAATCACCCTTTTCTCAAGGTATTTATATTGCCTTTCTGGTATGATACCGCACAAAGTTTTATCACAGCCCTGCTAATTGGCCTGAAAAGTGTTTTCTTTTTCTTTTAAAAATGACAGTTTATTATTTTTTTCATACTATAAATACATACTTTAAAAAAATATTTTAATTTTTTAATTTTCTTCCTGCTCCCATCCCCCTCCCTTCTGGTAACCACTAGTTCATTGTCCATGTCCATGAGTCTCTGTGATACCATGTGATTGCCAACTTTTTCTGTCTGGCTCATTTTGTTTAGCATGATTCTCTCGAGGTCCATCCATGTTGTTGAAAATGGCAGTATTTCATCCCTTCTTATGGCTGAGTAATATTCCATTGTATATATGTGCCACAGCTTCTTTAGCCAATCATCTATTGTAGGACACTTTGGTTACTTTCATGTCCTCACCACTGTGAATAATGCTGCTGTGAACATTGGTGTGCAGATATCTTTATGGATATAAATTTTCAAGTCTTTGTAGTAAATACTCAGTAGAGGGATTGCTGGATCATATGGTAGAGCAAGTCTTAGTTTTTGGAGGAACCTCCATACTGTTTTCCATAGTGGCTGTACCAATTTGCAGTCCCACCAGCGGTGTATGAGGGCTCCTTTTTCTCCGCATCCTCTCCAATATTTGTTATTACTTGTCCTGTTGATTATAGCTGTTCTAACAGGCGTGAAATGGTATCTCATTGTGGTTTTGATTTGCATTTCCTTAATAGCTAGCGATGTTGAGCACCTTTTCATATATTTGTTGGCCATTTGTGTGTCTTCTAGGGAGAAGTGTCTGTTTGGGTATTCTGCCCATTTATTGATTGGATCATTTGTTTTTTTGTTACTGAATTGTACGAATTCCTGTATATTTTGGATATTAGGCTCTTATCGGAGGCTTTGTTTGCCAAAGGATTTTCCCATTCATATGGTCATCGCTTTACCTAGTTGATGATTTCTTTTGCTGAGCAGAAGCTTTTTACTTTGATGTAGTCCCATTCATTTATTTTAACTTTTACTTCTCTTGCCTTTGAGATAAAATTCATAAAATCCTCTTTAAGCCCAAGGTCCTTGAGTGTAATTTCTTTGTTTTCTTCTATACATTTTATTGTTTCAGGTCTTATATTCAGGTCTGTAATCCATTTTAAGTTAATTTTGGTGTGCGATGATAGGCAACAATTTAGTTTCTTTTGCACGTGGCTTTCCAGTTTTCCTAGCACCATTTATTGAAGAGGCTTTCCTTTTCCCACTGTATATTTTTGGCTTTTTTGTTGAAAGTTATTTGCCCATATAAATATGGGTTTAATTTTGGACTCTCGATTCTGTTCCACTGGTTCATGTGTCTGTTTTCTGCCAATGCCATGCCATTTTGATTATTGTCACTTTGTAGTATAATTTGAAATTGGGCAAAGTGATGCCTCCAGCCTCATTCTTTTTTCTCAGGATGGCTTTGGCAATTTGGGGTCTTGTGTGCTTCCATACAAATCTAATGATTTTTTGTTCTATTTCTTTAAAAAATGCCGATGGGATTTTAACGGGGGTTGCATTAAATCTGTATAATGCTTAAGGTAATAAGGTCATTTTAACTATGTTGATTCTTCCAATCCAAGAACACGGTATACCTTTCCATTTCTTTGTATCTTCTTCGGTTTCTCTTAATAGGGTCTTATAGTTTTCATTATATAGGTCCTTCACATGTTTCATTAGATTTATTCTTAGGTATTTCATTTTTCTGTTGCAATTGCGAAAGGAATTATTTTTCCCACTTATTTTTCTGATACTTCATTATTAGAGTACAGGAACACTATGGGTTTTTGAACGTTAATTTTGTATCTAGAGACTTTATTGTATTTGCTTATTTTTTCTAGTAGTGTTCTTGTGGAATCTTAAGAGTTCTATACAGAGAATCCTATCATCTACAAATAGTTACAGTTTAACTTCTTTGTTTCCTATTTGGATGTCTTTTATATCTTTCTCTTGCCTGATTGCACTCACTAGAACCACCAATGTTATATTGAATAGCAGTGGCCACAGTGGACAGCCTTGCCTTTTTCCTGATCTTAGAGGGAAGGTTTTTCATTTTTCACCATTAAGTATTATGTTGGCTGAGGGTTTGTCATATATGGCCTTTATTATGTTAAGGTACTTTCCTTCTATACTGATTTTGTTAAGTGTTTTGATCATAAATGGATGCTGTATCTATTGATATGATCATATGATTCTTATTTTTTCATTTGTTTATGTGGTGTATCACATTAATCAGTTTGCGTATGTTGAACCATCCTCGTGCCCCTGGAATGAAGCCCAATTAATCGTGGTGTATAGTCTTTTTAATATGTTGCTGTATTCAGTTCACTAGTATCTTATTTAGAATTTTTGCATCTGTATTCATGCGAGATACTAGTCTATAATTTTCTCTCTTTTTGTTATCTTTACCAGGTTTTGGTATCAGGGTAGTATTGGCCTCCTAAAGTGAGTTGAGAAGCATTGCCTCCTCTTTGATTTTTTGGAAGAGTTTGAGGAGAATAGGTATTTAATCTTCTTTGAATGTTTGGTAGAATTCACTGGTGAAGCCATTTGGTCCTGGACTTTTACTTTTTGGTAGGTTTTGATAATTTTTTCAATTTCCATACTGCTGATTGGTCTATTTAGATTTTCCAATTTTTCTTGATTCAGTCTAGAAGATTGTATCTTTCTAAGTATGGGTCCATTTCTTCTAGATTATTAAATTGGTGTTGCATACTTTTTCATAGTGTTCTTGTATGATCCTTTGTATTTCTGCAGTGTCTGTTGTAATTTCCCCTCTGTCATCCCTGATTTTCTTTGTGTTTTTTCTATTTTTTTCTTTAGTGACTCTAGCCAGGGGTTTGTCAATTTTACTAACCTTCTCAAAGAACCAGCTCTTTGTTGTATTTTTTTTCTATTTTTTTTTTGTTTGTTTTCAATTTTATTTCTTTCTGCTCTAATTTTGATGATTTCTTTCCTTCTGCTAACTTTTAGCTTCATTTGTTCTTCCTTTTCTTGTTTAGTTTAAGGTGAAGTGCTAGGCTGTTTAGTTGGGCTTGTTTTTGGAGGTAGGCCAGTAATGATATGAACTTTCCTCTAATAATTGCTTTCGCGGTGTTCCACAAGTTTTGATATGTTGTACTATCATTATCTTTCGTTTCTATGTATCTCTTGATCTATTTCTTCTCTGACCCAGTTATTCTTCAGTAGCATGTTGTTTAATCTCCATTTATTTGTGGTTCTTTCCACTTTCTTTTCACAGTTGATATCTAGTTTCAGAGCCTTATGATCAGAGAATATGGTTGGTATGCTTTTAGCCCTGTTATATTTGTTGAGGCTATCTCTATGCCCCAGTGTGGTCAGTCCTTGAGAATGTTCCTTGTACACTAGAGAAGGATGTATAAGCAGCTGTCATTATTAGTGGCAGTTTCAGTAGCATTTACTCAGATTCCCCTGGGACTCTGGTGTTCTACCCTTGGAGGGTAAGGGGGGAGGGGCCTTCTGGGTTGGGAGTTGGAGGCTGAGGCTCAGCCTCTATTTTGCATCTGTGGTTGATAAAAATGGTTGTTTCTCTGCCGTCCCTGCTTTTCTGCAATTTCTGTTTCTGTGCCTTCTGCCTTGATGATTGGGGGCACTGCCGCTGGCTGTGTAGAGCTCAGGGCACTCTCTGGCAGGCTGTTCAGGGAACTCTCCGCACCTTCTCCCCTCCTCCTTCTCCTACAAGGAGCTCTCATGGCTACAAGAGGCAGCTTCTTTATTTCTCCCAGTCCACTGCCTGACACCTGGGTTTCTGACCTGTGGTAGCTCTTATGCGTGGATCCCACACTCAGACGTGCTGGTGTGCAGTTTGGGTGTTTTTTGTTGAGTTTTAGGTGTTTAGCGTATTGTTGTTTCAAGAGGACAGATATGGGGATGTCTTTCACTCCTCTATGTTTAATCCAGTCCCCCGAAAAGTGTTTTCCTTTACTTCATAACCTTATGGCTTCTCAGTAAATGTTAATGACGATTCTTAAAAACAATTTATTTTATTTAAATTCTGATAGTTTTTGCCTTACTAAATGATTTTGAACTTTTTTATGACTGTAGTTGAGAAGAATTCTTGACACAGTACAAAATGGCATTATTTCCAAGGCAAATTTTTTCAAAAGTAAGGGGAAAATATGAGTGTCAGTAATTCACACTATATTTATTTACTTGAGGGAGGAATAGTTTGCTAACACACCTTGTACCGTGAACTGAAATTTTGGTGCCAATCTTCTTGTTTGTTGGTCCATCCAAAATAGAGACAAGTTTTTGCAGGAATGTCAGATGACTGAAGCAGGCCCAAACCAGAATGAAACCGAGATTTTGCATCAAAGCAAACACGCACCTGACAACATGGGCTTTGCCTCTTCGTGGCATCATAGATTTTTAGCAAGAATGGGCTCTGATATTATATTTTACATATGTAGGTGTGCTAATTTTATACTAGTTAAATCCTACATGTACTATTTATTACTCAGATGTGATGTGAAAGTTGAAAGTCTTGAACTTGCAGTTAAATTCTTTGTCTGAATCTCAAGATGGCTCGAAATTTCTTAGCATGAGAAGGTAGGAAAGAGGGTTATGTGGAAACTCCTGATTGCTGTTACGACATTGAGCAGGCCAACCTAAGAAGGTGGGTCGTTGTTTCTCTTGCATTCACATAAATACATTTGTGACCTCAACTGTCAGACGAGTTTTGTTTTCCCTGTCTAAGTCCTGCTGCTCTATATTTTAGTCCCTTGATAAACAGGAAGAGCTGCAAGCTGCAGTAATACAAAGAGGGAATGAAGGAATTGTTAAACATATTTGAGGAATGACTTTTATACAGAGGAATTTAACTTTTAAAAAAGAATAAAAGTAGGAATGGATGGGAGAATCAAGATAATTACATAATCCTTAAAATTTTAGAATTAAAAAAAATTCACTTGGGGTCCTTTGAAATGCTTTCTCTTCAGATTTCAATTGTGGGTTCACACTCATTGCTTATGTTGGCAGCATATTACCTTGTTTTAATAGTTGTTTAGAACAAACATGACTCTTGAAGTGGCATTAAGCTTAGAGCTTACGTGCCATCAGTTTTCACATAGGTCTAAAGAATTTGTGCGGCAGCCCAGCCCTGGCACGGATCTTGTGTGTTGCCAACTCTGCTCAACATTGTCCTGGTCCCGGGAGAAAAGAGAATGCAGTAAAAGACCAGTGCTGAAGTACACGTTGTGTCCAGGCTTTGATTTCTGTCATTCAAACGTACCATGCATGTTTTGGCTTCCCCATTTTGTACTGAGATTTCCCCCGACTGAAATGAAATAATTCCTTCATGAAGTGTTCTTTGTCTTCAGTGTTTTCTGAATTGTTATAATTTTTGTATTACTTGATTGGCATTTAATTTTGATAATTGGGTATTGTTAGTGAAGTTTCCACATACCTGTGGCTTGCCTCCCAAAATTGATTATAAAGTCTTAGAGAATAGAGGTGTTTAGACTTGGCTTCACCCTCTTTATTCCAAACAGAGTTACTGTCAGACTGAGTGTTGAGTTCTTAGCTGGCTGGTTGTGTGTAATGTGCCAGCCTGTTACCTCTGGTTGTTTACAGTGTCAGTTAGTGCAGAGACATTTTCAGTCGTTAGGAGCCTCCATGCGGATGCTCTTCTGTAACTTTGACTAGTCCCGCTGACAGGAATCGTCTAGTAATCTGCATGGGGCTGTAGTCTTGCTTTCTGCAGTATTCTTTTCCGCTGTGAGTGGTGCAGAGTCTGGTTCTGACACCATTACCAGACCTCTGGTTTGGAAAGCTTTTCTAGGCACCTGTAATCTGCAGAGCTTAGAAATCTGCTACTACAAGGACACATGTTTATAAACATATATCTAACAAAACACATTGTAGAAAAGATTAGGCAGTTTCAATTTTCGATTAATTTTTGATTTAATTATTATGATTTGTTTTCAAGATCAAATTATGGTGGCCATAGGAGTGGTTACCTTATTTCCACTTAGAAAAGAGAAGCTGCCTGGAGTGTTTAATTTTCATGATTTTCCTGTAGACTGGCTGAACGATGTATGAATCACAGAGGCAATCTAACTCCTTCATTATATGCACAAGGCCTCGGTGCTTCCAAAGAGGAAATGTCTTGTGCAATGTCAGGCCACTTAGCCCAGAATCATTTTGTTGCCCCTTTTTGTGGCTAGTGATAGGATATGTGCCACCAGATGCCTTTGCCATTAAAGTCCTGGTTTCTTGTCGCATCTACTCTATCTGTACATCTTTAAAGCTTCACAACTAGCTCTGCTCCTGTTTTGTTACTTCCGCCTCTATCTGATAAGTATAAAGTTTCAAGTTCTATTGCTGTTTGAGGTAGTCCATTTCACACTTTAATTACTAGTCGTTATAATTATGTTTTGCCTGAGTTTCCATAGAGCTAATTTGTTTCTTTGCATCCACGAAGGATTTTTATCAGAAATTTTAGTTTTAACTATGCTACAGAATAGTACAGACTGCTGTATTTGTGCTTTCTATGTTTTTAGTGCTTAGATTGTGGTACTGAATATGTATATATATATTTTCTGAGATACTAGGTATAATAATTTCATAGAAGGAATAAATCGAAGGCACAGGTACCTAAATCTCAAATTCTTCATAAGGGAAAACTTTATGAGGATGGAGAACTAACCATTGAATTAAGGAATTAAGAAATTGTATGGCGCTAACTTATATCATCTCCTTTACATATATTTCATAAGATATCTTTGAGCCCTTATTTAAACATTCACCATTTGAAATAGAGTTGAAATTGACCAAATGGGCCCAGATAAAACCTTGAGTCACATTATGGACTTATAGGAAAAATCTAGGTGCCAACAAATTTTGAAACAAAATGGTTAATAAAGGAATGCTGATTGATCTTTGGCTTGGGTTTTAACAAGTAACATATATCAATGAATGCTTTGGGGTATGGAGGCTGTGTTTAAGAGAGAGCGTCTGTTGTTTCATATGCAAGAATAAAGATTCTAGGGGAGTATGGACAATTTACTCCCATAATAACCTTTGTATCTAGTTTAGTGCTTGCAATATACTAGATGCTCCATAAATATTTGAATAATTGAATCATCTCTACAGTCCCATTAGGGTAATAAATTATGACATGATAAACATGCACACCTTCAAGATACTATTGTAAGTGCTGTGGAGAGGTAGGGCAGAAGATAAAGGGGGATTGAATACTGATGTTGCTGAGATAGATGTTATAGGAATTGAAATTTGAATAAGATTTCCACAAGTTAAGAGATGAAGGTGGCTTTCCAGGAGGGTACAAACAAGTGGTAACAAGTTTGAGCAACAAGGAGATCTCATGGATGACGAGCTCATACCTTGGTGTATTCGAGTAAACATATGTATGCCATTTTTTCTTTCTGTAATGCTCCCTTTCCTGCAGAATATTTTTCCTAAAAGCTGACACCTGTTCTGGTTCTGTGCCTATAATAAGACTCAGGTCCATTATCTGGTCTTTGGCAAATCTTTTGAAGATACCATCATGGACCCTCCCATGGCTGATGGTAGGAGTATCCTGCGAGGACAAGAGAGCCCCACCTTTGGCATTAGCAGTCTGGAGGGAAATGTTCGGGCCAGGCCCCTTCACCCTCCCAAGTGGTTGTTGCCTGAACCACATTCTGAGCACTGCTGTGTGGTGTCTGCTGCCTTGGGGTCACAATTGTTTGTGATGTTGTGGTGCTGTGGAACTCTAAGCTGGACCCCAGACAGTGTGAGGTGTGCTGCATTTGACTGCAGGAGCCACAGGATTCAGCTGGGTAACTGTGTGCCCAGACTTCTAAGGAGGAAATCGGAGGTAGGTGCAAGTCTTCTGTTAAAATTCACCATTTCTTTAGTTTCTGCTGTTTGTTTAGGGCTATTTTTTTTTTCTGATTCAGTCATGTTTAGTTTTGCCAAGTGTAAGGAATTAATTGTGTGTTTTTAAGTAGTTTGAGATAATGACTTTAAGAAAAATTGGGAGGTGGTTTTGGAGTTAGTAATTTGAAGTGGGAAGTGGAGAGGCACTTTGGGGTCAAGTTTGTGTTGGTTGTTTTAAAATTCTGAGCTATTTATTTAGAATTTATCATATTTCAGTGGAGTTTTCTTTCCAGGTCAGAGAAATTCCTTTTGATCTGTGTCAACCTCTCTTGTTGGCTAATTTGAGAGTAAATATGTGAGAGGGTAGGTTTTTTTTTTTTTTTTTTTTTTTTTTTGTTAAGCTTATTGGCTAACCTTAAGGATCTCTTAGAATGCTTATTTATTTTGTAGATTATTAGAAAAACATTCAGCATTTTAGTCAGCTTTAAAGGGTCTTATACATTATAGTAGTTGATGTCTTAACTGCACTATGCAGCATGCTGCTGAGGTCATGGGATAGGTCTCTCCCTTGAGGTGTCTGAAGCCCTATTTTAATGATACGAATTGCTTGTTCTACAGTTTTGAATCTAGCACTGCCTAGTGTATGACTGGAATGAAATGCTTCTTAAATCTGTATATATTTAATAGATAATGTGGTATAAATCATTATTTCCTCATATTGAAGTTAGTCAGATATATTAACTGGTGGATGATATAGTTTTCATTATTCTTTTATTCCATTCTAAGAAAAAATATATAAATAAATAAGGACTTAATCTTGATCAATTTTTTCCTTCCAAATTTGTTCTGTTGACAGAGCCGTTTGATCCTTCTGCTAGGCAGTGTGCCAGAAGGCGTAGCGTGAATTTAGAAGTCCGAGTAATGTCTGAGTTTAAACTGCTTTTCCTCCTCAACTTTAATTACATGTTTGGTGATCTCAGATAAGTTTCCTGTTCATCAATCCTCTCATCTACAAATGTAGCTCAAAACACTCACCTCACATGATTGTTGTGAAAACATAATCACATGTGACTATTAACAAGAAAGTACGGAGTAATTGGTGGCCCCCCACTGGCCACTCTGTAGATTAAGTGTGCAGGAATGATGGCTCGGGAGAAGGACAGCACCAGCTGCCTACTTTCACAGGACTGACAGTGGCACACCTTGTAGAGATTTTGAGTTCTGAAATAGGACTCTGTAGGTCCATGTTATTTTTTAGGGACTTTGGTGTGGATGTGTTCGTATGCAGTACCTCCCATTACGCTTTCCTTTAATAAAACCTGTTCACTGTCTGCTGGCTCCTCAGGTACCAACACCACATGCCCTTGCACGTTTTTACTAGGACCAGATTGAATTTGGTTGGCCAAGGTGAGCTTTTGTCTTGCTTTCTTTTACCCCGGTCAGTGGAAGGTTTATCCAGGCTTAAACTCATTTCTGCCTGGCATTCCTGGTCAGTGATGCTGGGGACTGAGCCTCTGTGGGTGAGAACTGAAGGTGCTTATGCTAGAATTTGAGTTCCTTTTCATCGTTAGGGAAAAAATTTGGAGGTCTTCTTTCTCCACGTCTAAGATGTTGTTTGGAATGTCATCTGGAATACTTACACAGCATTCCTTGAGCCAGCTCGGAGGGTCAGAGGGCAAGGGGTGCGTGTGGGGTGTTGCTCCTGGCACAGCACAGCATGTTTGGAAATTTCTTTTGGCAATTGGGAGAGCACAAGCCTGTGGTTGTTGATTGTATTCTCTGAGAAGCTCTTGTTTAAATTTTTTTCTTTCTCCAATAGAGGTATTATTTTTTCTTTCCTTTTTTTTTTTTTTTAACACACATTATATAACATGGTACTTTTTTTTTGTTCTATGCTTAAGAAAAAAAACAAGGATGGTCCCTGCCTTTGGGCAACTTAACTAGAGATAAAGCCACATATGTATAAGGACATAGGCTATTATGTGACAAATATGTGGTCTAGATAAATACTTTGGGATTGGAATACAATTCATAGAAGATGTGGGTTTGATCTAGACTTGGAAAGGTATATACAATTTGTGTAGTCAGAACTGTAGGGATGAGAGTGTTCCAGATGTGTGGAATAGAATGAACAACAACAAAAAGGATTAATTCACAGAGCCAGTATCTACTGAACACCTACTCTGTCTCAGGCAGTATTCTGGGTGTTTGAGGTTTGTCAGAGAATAGAACAGTTGAAGACCCAGATACGGCAGGGCAGCGTTGAGGCCTGTCTGAGAGGGTGGAAGGACTGTGATGGGAGCCAGGTAAAGCCACGAATAGCAAGCTTGGGAAGAGTGTTGAATACTTGGTCAAGGAGGGTGGATTTTGACTATTAGAATGTAATGAGTCACTGAAATTTACTCATGTCACAGGACAGTGACATGATGAAATGGGTACTTTGTGAATATAGATGTGGCAGCAAGATGTAGGACACGATAGAAAAGAGAATTCTAGAAGCAGTATGTGAGATAGAAGGTAGTTACATTATTGAGACCAAGAGATGAAGGGAAGGTAAAGGAAGACATGTATTTACTAGTTATGTTATTTAAGATGATAAAACTTATTATATTTATTATGGAAAATCAGAAAATATAGCAAGGACTGCCAGTTGTGTAGAACAGTTCTTGCTTTTCATCTGTGTCTGTAGGTAGCACTGTCTTCAAGCTAAAGATGATGCTGCCTTACACAGTATTCTGTGTACACTGTTTTGTTGATATGATCTACTTGACCACTATTGTTAGATATATAGCTGGTTTCCTATCCAGTATTATTGTTTATTAAAATACCTGCTTTACTATATACATCTTGATCTTACATACACACATTTTAAGTTCCTAGGTCAATGGGTATATTCAATTTTCAGCATTTTGATTCATGGTACCAAATTCCATCTCCCTATATAGTGTCCCTCTCCCCTTGCCCCCTCCGATCAAAATGTGTGTGACAATTTATAACTGAGGAGCAGCATGTGAGAATGCTGGCTTCCTGTACTCTTATGAACCCTGGGTCGTTAAATTTGTTTAAAATGAATGTTTTTTCAGGTCATTAGAAAAAACTCAAACATTATTTATAGAATTGTATAAAATACAGCTGTGTGAATTACTTCTGGTTGGCCTTGGCCAGCAGGCAGTAAGTACAGTGGGAAGTGGGAGGCCCATGACGAGATGGCCCTGGAGTACATTTTGCTCCCTCTGCACTGGACTATGTCTTCGTCAGTGCTAAGTCTCTTTCCTTAAGGCTTAGCTTCTGCCACAGCACCCCAGCCTGGGCTCTGGGGCCTCTGCCTTTATTCCTTTAGCCAAGGGGTGGTGGTAGCTCCCTGCTACTGCTAATGTGTGGGTTACCCCCACCCCACTGCCATTCTTGTTTGAGTCACAACTCTTAAACTTTGTAACTGATTCTCTATATTTCCCTCTGCTTTAAAAGAGTTGGGATGATTCGTATGTTTTGATTGTTCTCTGAATGATAGATATTCATTTACACACACACACACACACACACACACACACACACACACACACACACACAATCTGCTATTCTAAAGTAGCAGACATCATGACATTTTATCAAAATATTTAGCATACATCCCCTAACAATAAGGATATTCTGCTATGTATCCACAAAACTATTATCATACCGAGGAAAATTAGGAATATTTCCCTAGTATTATCTAACATCAAATCCATGTTAAATTTTCTCCACTGTCTCCAAATCATGTCATTTACATGATTTTTTTTTCACCTCAACAAGGATTCAGTCAAGGCTTACATCTTGAATATTGTTATGCCTTCTTAGTCTCTGATCTAGAACAGCCTCCCAGTTGTGGTTGTTTTTAAATGACATACTTTTAACATTTTCTTCTGAAAAAATGTTAAGCTGCAGAATAATAAATTGAACCCTTTATCTAGATTCACCAGTTTTTAATATTTTGCTACATTTGCTTTCTTCCTGTCTATACATATAAATGCATGTCAATAATAATACTAATTTCCTTTTTTGTGCTGACCTATTTGAGATTACAGATAATTGTGACACTGCTCAACACCTGAAGACTTCAGAGTTCATCCCCTAAAAACAAGAATATTCTTTTATGTAATCACTATACAGGAAATTTTACATTTACACAGTTCTGTCACCTATTACAACAATTCTTCAGTTGTCACAGTACTGTCCTTTATCACAGTTTTTTTCTGCAGATGTAAGATTCTCTCAAAGATCAGACATTGCACTTAGATATCAAGTGACATGGATATGTTTTTTAAAGAGATCAGTGCAGTTGTGTTGTTAAAAGTGTCACATTCTGGAGTTGTCCTATTGCTTCTTTGTGATGTCATTTAACTTGTACTCTATCTCTTGTACTTTCTCTAGAAAAGAAGTTAGATTTATGATTTGATTAGGTTAAATCAGAGGAGAATGGGGCTGCCAACCAGGAAAACCAACCAGGAAGTTGGTTTTAGGGGGAAGATAAAATAAGTAATAAATTTGAATTAAAATAGGACTTGATAAAAACATTGTTCAGTCATCAGTTATTACCACATGTCCTTTTACTCATTGCTTTAAAAATTCCTGGCAAACTCTAGAAACAAGCTGTTTGGGGATTCAGACATTTCCCATGATGAAATGCAGTGAGAGGTAGATGCTTGAACTGGGGTTCTGGGAAAGCTTTGGTCTAGAGATGTGGATTTTTCAGTCTTCTGCAAAGAGCTAGGAGCTGAAACAATTATGGGAAAGAGACTGTGACAGTCAACACTGAAATCCATCTATATGGTTGTCATGGGAGACAAATATATATGTATGCATTCATGGTAACCATTTTTAAGATGCAGTTGTTAACATTTGTTTAAGAAGTGTGGGTGAAAGTATTAAACTCATGAATTTTTGAACATTATAATATGTAATAATACATAGAAGAATGCAAAGTCTTCCCCTTGTTCCCCATTACAGACTTTGAGTTCTTAAACTCTAGTGTCCATCAGAGGTTTCCATTTGGCAGGACCGAGGTTGAGCTCACGCATTAGAATTTCTGACAAGTTCTCAAGTGATGCTGATGCTGAAATGGACTCACACTTTGAGAAACTCTACTTTAAGTCATAAATGAGAATAGCACGTGTAATACAATATTGAGGTGACTGGTTTCTCAAACTTAATTTTTCTTTTAAGTCAAAACCTTTTCTTATTAAAAGAATTATTTGGTTTACCTCCCCGTTATGCAAAATATAAAGAGATTAGGAGAAGGGACTGTAGTGAGAAGACTAACAGCTATTGTTCGAAAACCATTTGTTTGGGTCTGAGAAACGGTGGGACATGAATTCGCAGACTTAGGTTGGAGTCCTGGCTGACAGCATTTATTAACTGTGACCTCTTGTCAGCAACTTAAACTTCTGAGTCTCAGTTTTCTCATCCAAAAATGGGGGTTATAAATCTTCCCACCACATTAGATAGTACACATGAATGCATTTTTGAAATTGTAAAACAATGCAAATGCAACTAACTGCTGGTGGGTATTACAGTTCTCATTTTTGCCTTGACGCTGCCCCAAGCCAGTTCCGTGATCTGTGGCTGTTTCCTTGATTTATGTGAAATGGTGCAGGAACTGGGGTGCATCCATGACTACAGTGATCTCCACGTTGTTAAGAAAGTTATGTCAGAGGTAGAAGTCAGGAATGAGCTGATTTCCCATGTTATCAGGCTAATGTGTCACCCTATGAGAGCTTATGTGCTAGTTGTAATAAAACTAAATGCCAGCAAGTTATTTCCTTGAGGTTGGAATTCACCTTTGGTGTCATGCTGCCTTTTTCTTTTGTGATTGACATTAATAAGCCATCTTTTCTTCAAGGAGGCAGCAGGTTTGTGGTTTGCTCTGTGTTGTGGCGGTGAGGTACTGGTATGGGTGTTTGGTGTGGTTTGGAGTAGAAAAGTGGGGAGCAGAGGAGTGTACTTATCATTAAACATTAGCCACTTCCTTGTGATGATAGAGATCATTATTTTATTGTTGAGCATCAGCTGTGATTTCTGACCATCTATGTTTTCTGCCTTTATTCAGAAGCTACTCTGCCCTTCCAAAATCTGTTTAATATTCAACAGTGTTGCTGCAACAAAACTGCTTAAATGATAGGTGTTTCTGAAATGGAACTGATTAAATAGGTAAAGTCAAAATTGCATGTATCACGTCCATCTTGAAACACCAATGATTCATTAAAAAAAAAAAATCTTTAGAACATACTTTAAAAATGCTTTGTTTTTGGTTTAAGTAAACTGGAGATAAGAGACTCTAGAATGAGGCTCAATTCTTATTGATTGTACTCTTCTAGTACCTTTAAAAATGAAATGTTTTCTCTTTATATCATTAACAACGACTTTTCTTGGCAACATAATTATCCTCTATGCCGTGCCATATTTTAAGGACTTTTTCAAGATGTTTTTCTTCATTCTCTCTGTTCCTCAACATTGTGTACATGCACAGTTAGATAGCACTACTGGGATTGTTATGGAAAAAGCAGCACCCTGAGAGGTCACCTCTTCCAAGTCTAGTGCCTGATGCTTTTGATATTTACCTTCATATTTCTGTGTAAATTGCTTACATTGTTTCTTTTAAAAATTTAGTTTGTTGTCACCTTTGGAATTAATGTGGAAGATTTAACCCTATTTCACTGTCTAGTGTGTGTTTTGCCTCCACTCCTCTCACAACCACTTCCTGGATCTTTCTCTTTTTCTCTTTCCACACACATACTTTTTCGACCTCTTTCCCCCAGAAGTTGTTGTAGTTTTGATTAAATATTTTATGTTCACATTATATTCATTATTAAAAGTAGCTCATATGTGAACTATGTATGGTAGATACCTTGGTTTCTTTTTCTTTTCTTTACAACTTTAATATTTTCCCTGGAATGAACAGTGTTTTTCTTCTGTGCATTTATGACTGATTCCACCACAGCTCTTCCAGTTACAGCAGTGTCTTAGTATGTTCACTTACCATAAATACTCCCTTGGCTTAATCTTGAAGTCATCTCATTTGGAGCATCTGTAAATTTATTGTTAGTGTTCAGATATTTGGTTATTTTAAGTGTACACACGCTAAGTGAGAAACATTCTTTTTTTATTGAGTGTTGTGTCATTTATTTTATTTGTTTTTTTTTTTAACCCAAGTTAAAAATATACTCATTGTAGAATTTGTGTTCTTGGTATTTTTAAAAGTGGCTTTACATCTTTTTGTTTAATTATGTCTCTAAGTTTCTATAGCCAGGACAGCAATGATTTTAGTAGTATTATTTTATACTTTTTAGGGTAAACTACCACAAAATATAATCAACAAGTATGCTCTATTTTAGAAAAAAGTTTTTTTCCGGTAAGTAGTTTACTATTCCCTTGAAAATACAGCAAGTACTCTGTCTTTTGAGAGATAATTGTGTTACTAAATGCTGCCAGTTAAAATCTTCTAGATACTGCTGTTCGAAGGAACGTATTTCTCAGTGGAAAAATATCCTTGGTTTTTATACTCTTGTGGGAACAGGTCATTTTTATGTGGCCTGCTCAGATCTGATTTTTTTATTTTTATTTTTATTTTTGTGTGTAGTATGATCTTTTGGAATTACTGATGATTTTGTGTCTCAGTTTCTTCTCTCTAAATAGTTGTTTCCTTCCATTCAGCATGTATTATGAAGTGGCATTTAATAAGTGCCAGCCTGATACTATGCTCTGGCATGGTGCTATTATGGTTACTTGGCATATCTGACCAATGAATCAGAACCCCTTAACAACTGAATCTTAGACAATCCTTGATCAGATAGTTGAAGGATGATAAGCCAAATTTATAGAGTATTTCAAGGATGGCAGAGTGGTCAGTGATATCAAATTCTGCTGATAGATTAAGAAAGGTGAGTCTTATGCATAGACCATTGCATTAAGCAACATGGAGGCTGTTGGTGGCCTTGATGGACAGTTTTGGTTGTGTGGTGAGGAGGAAGCCTAATTAGCATGGGGTTATGAGAAGAGGAGAATCTGAGACAACAAATCATTAAAAATCTTTGCCAGAAAGAGAATCAGAGAATTGGTGAAGTGACTAGATGGTAAAGTAAGGTCAACAGAAAGTTTTGTACTATTATTTTAGTATGTGTAGAAATAAAATAGAACTTTTAATGGCTTGAAGTTTTTCATACAGTGAAGCTGGAGATTGACTCCTAACCTGTCTTGGGTGTTCTGCTCAGGAGAAGCTCTTGGAGAAGAAGATAACTGAGGAGTCCTGATGGGTGGGATGGGTTAGCCAAGAAGATAAGGTGGGGCTCTGGGCATGGGGCGGGGAGGAGGTACATTTATGTAGGGCCTAATACAGACTACATTTTAGATAGAGGTCAGTCTGCCCCTGTGTACAGAAGAATGTTTTAGAAACAAAAGTTGGTATTTAAGTTGATTAGGTCATCTTACAGTTTGCTTGATGGGTGGGGAGAGGGCAAGATGGATCTGCTCTTAGGAGGCCAGGCGATGATGAGTAGGGAACACCTTTTCTTAACTGACCAGGATATTGATCATTCCCACTTTCCCTTGGGGAGTTAATACCATTTAGTACAGAAGAGTAGGAATGTAGTTTTACTATATTTGTTTGGGATTTTCTTCTTTGATGACTAAACAAATCTAGAGAGGACTAATTGTGGAGCGTGCTTTGACTCACAGCAGCTGGTTCCCTGAGGACTCTGGATGACATTGTAGTCAGGGAATCATGCAGAGTAAGGCCCTGTGAATGGAAGGGACGCCAAGGTGTGTGTGGCATGTGGAGTGTCATGTGCACGTTTATTTTATAGACTTACTCTCTTCTGGATGAACAGTTGATTTGCATATCGAATCTCTTTTTAAAGAAGTCCAGATAGATGAGGGTGCCGGGTAACTACAGATCATTCACATTGTAGTTTTTACGATAATGTTTAGTAGCTTTGAGATTTAGGGTCTGAGCTGTTTTCTGCGCTGGTTAAAAAATGACCAAGGTTGGTAATTATGCATTTTTTTACAACTGTTCTTTTTTTGTAAATCTTAGGTGTGGCTTTGTTAAGATTCTCTTGAGGGTTTCTTGAGGCCGTGGATTCCCTGGTCTCATCTCTGGAAGGTCCTAGTTAGTAGACCTGGGTAGGGCCCAGGAATCTATATTTAACTGTCATTAATCTTTCTTCTCCTCTCTCCCAACCTTTCCTTTAAGAAAGAACTATACTTAACAACACTGTTTTGATTGGAAAAAAGCACTGTCAACTTGAATTGAACTTTTTACTAGTAAATCTGTGTTGTGTATAATTCAGTAGCTAATGATAAAAGGTACAATTTAGTGTATTTTCATTTGCGTATACAGTGAGAATGATTGTAGAAGTTTAATAACAACCATGTTCTCGCCAAACAATTTTAAAACATGGTGCTTCATTGCAGTGTATGTACACATGAACACACAATACAAACCCATGCAGTGTACAATATTTAAAATGAAGTAATTTACTTCTAATCCCACTTTTCAGAGAGAACCATTGCAAATTTTGGTGTGTATTATTTTGGGTATATTTTTATATGTACATGTAAAAGTGTATGTAATTTTGCCTTCACAAAAATAGTCTCAAACCACACACATTGTTCTGAGCTTGCTTTGTTCACTTATGGTCTTATCTAAATTATTCTGTATCATGTATTCAGGTCTGTTATTAGGGAGTACTCTGAGCAACCCGGTATGTAAACTTCTTTTATTCAGATAGGCTGTGACATTAGTTTTTCAGACATACACTGTGTTTTGCTTGCTTATTAGAATATTTCTGTGGGTTGGTTTAAGTGGTGGACAATAGGAAATCAAACATATTTTAGAGAAATCGATATTTCTGATGCAGTGCATTTTGCTGGTTTCTGCATTTTCTATCATAATAGTGTATCAGCATTTGAGCCAAAGGAAAATGGATGTACGAGAGACTCCATCATAAAAGGAAAACTGACTCAATAGCAGAGATAGGGAGCAACTTGAATTTTCCATCAATTGCAGTATTGTTGATGGGGTTGATTCCTTTTTATGGCAGGGAGTTATTGCAGTTAAAATTATTGTGTTTCCTTTCAATGATGCTAACTGTCTGTTTCTGATGTCTGCATTCTTTTGCATAGGACCCAAGCTACTGGATACAGGTGCATCGCCTGGAACATGGAGATGGAGGAATACTGGATCTTGACGACATTCTCTGTGACGTAGCAGACGATAAAGACAGAGTGAGTTCAAGTCTAGGGGAAGCTGCCCTGCATTTTGTGAAGACTGGGGAGGGAGTGGGTAGGTGGGAATACTTTCCTTCCTGTTTTCGACACATACACTTTACAGACCACTTGGGCTGCTCATATGCTATGTTTGTTTTATAATAAGTATTGAGAATCTTTACTGTCCTGAACCCTAGTGTAATGCTTTTTTCGATGCCTGGTGCTCAGTGCTGTTTTAGCAGTTTAAAATTGCAGCTTTTTAAATGGAAATATCTTCAAAAGGTTTTTGTGCCATATCCCCACCTTGTTTTAACCAAACATAACATCTTTCCTGACAACTCAAGTCTGTCATTATGTCATTTGTTTCAATGTGCGATCTGTAGGTGTCTGAGTTCTGATCCCCCTGTTGGCCCATCCCAGCAGCTGGCCTGTGCAATCCAAAGCCAGCGTGTACCCCAGATATCTCCCTTGTGTGCTGGGCTCTCAGAAAGCCATCTTTTCTCCATGTTGCTCTTAGGGTGCTTTTACTGGAATGCCATCTTTGATGTAGTGTGTGACTGCCCACAGGCACTTTAGTGTTAGCTTGTGCCCACCCTTTTGTCTGCACTCTTTGAAGGGAAGAGTGGAGCAGGGGGTGGAATGGCTCAACATTTTAATCTGTGGTAGGATATTTGGTCCTGCATACAGAAGTCAGCAAATTCTTTCTGGTAACGAGGTGATGAGAATTGAGCAGGCTTTGGCCACACTCTCTTTGTATAGACTCGTAACAAAATTATAGATGGGCTCACGACAGTTGTGTCATCATGGCCGTGTAGTAGCACAAGGTAGGTTAGACCACCACAGTTACATCATGGAGTCGGAAGACCATACCGCCATCTGTGACTTGGTCCTGCTGGGGAGTGCTCTCCTGACGGTCCCTTTGCCTCATCCTCTGTGTGCTCTTGCACTTGGCTTTGAGCGGGTGAGCGTGCTGTTGTCTCATTTCCTCCTGTACCATGTCAGTATGGTGCCTGCTTCAGAATTGGCAGATGTCTTGTATGTTTTCTTGAAATCTTAAGAAAAATGAAAAGTTTTAAGTACCAAATATTGTGTACATTCCGAGATGTTCGATTCACTAGTACCAGCCATGGTGGGGTTTGTCCCTAGTGGCTACTGTCAGCTAGAAGCACATTGTGTCAAAAATACAGAACTTTTCTGCCCATTTATCAAACATTGCTATCTCCTGGTGCCGTTGATCCATTTTGGGCTTTTCAGTGAGCCAGGAAAAGGTGAGTCTCATGCTCCTTTCCTGCAGTCCACATGAAGAATACCATCTAGAGACTTATGGACAGTTTATTGTGCAGTTCAGCTCCAAAGCTTAAGGCAATTGCAGATATTTGTGAAGAATTTAAATGGGTGCCCTTTCCCAGCCATGATATTAGTAAGACATGAACTAATGTTGTATCTATCTTTTAATATTTTCCTTTTTACCCTACTCTTCCTTCCTTCCTTTGTTTTTTTCCTTCTATAAAAATAAAATAGCTCCTTATGGCGGGGGGGGGGGGGACATATAAAGGAAGACATAATCACTTGTAATCCCATTGCTGCCCAAAGCTCACCACTGTTGGAATATGAGTGAACTTTGCATCTTGACCTTTCTTCTTCAGATACAGGCAGACATATTTTATTTTTTAAATAAAAAGGATTGGATAATAGCCTACTTTTTACTTTGAGTTGATTACAAATATATTTATTTTCATATCCATTAACCATAGCTTATATAAGTAACTAAAATCTTTATTCATACATGCCAACATAACTGCATATATTTTGTTTTATGCATTTAGTCTGTTGCACTTTTGCACTTGTTTTGGCACTTAAATTACTATGGAGAAAGCTGAGGTGGTTGTCTATGTATTTTCATCATTGCCATCTCTGAGCTTGGAGCAGCCAGCAGTGGCGAGCATGCCTGTCTTTCCATCTGTGTTTCCTTTTTGATGGTATATAGACATGGATTTCCCCCAAGTTAGTGCCATCCTAATTTACATTTTCACTTTGTGCCCTTCAATAGAGAGAGTAAGAACAGCATATAAAATTGCCTCTGAGATATGTCCAGCTTTGCTGTATTGCTTGGAATGATCTGCTGTGGATGTTGGGTGGTCATTTGAGAAAGATTGGTGGGGCTGTAACCAGTGTCCTGAGAAAACTGAGCCAAATGGACTCATCCCATTCAGTACCATGCCATAATCCCTTAAAGCTTATGAATTATCATTTCCTCTTTTTCATCCTTTTTCCCTACTTCTGCAGTGAACATACACACTCTAAACAGAGTTCACACTGGGAGTAGGAGAAAATTAAAATGCAGATGTACAGTAGTATGATTAAAAAAAAATCTTTCTAAATATGCTGAGACTTAATTATGGCCTATAAAATGGCATTTTTGGTAGACGTTCCAAATGTACTTGAAAATAATGTGTATCCTGCAGTCGTTGGATTCAAGATTCTATAAAGATCAATTAGGTTAAGGTGGTTGATGTTCTTGTTTAGATCTTTGGGGTAATTTTTTTAGTCAGCAACAGAAAATACAGTCTGCTTTAACATTGGATTGCACACATACATGTACACAAAGCTAAGGATGAGGCAAACTGTATGATCTAAAATAGCTGCATATTAAAGACTTAGGTTACTAAATTGTGTTTTAGATTTTGTATTCTTGTGCAAATTTGGTGATGAATCTATTTTTTCCTAGAATATTTTATTATATTTCCTATGCAAGTTAAATCCTTTAACCTGAGAAAAATGTTTTAAGTACCAATAAGAGAATTAAGATTTTAGACAGTTTTATAGCATACATTTTAATTTTATTTTCCAAGTAGAAAAATGCTAGAGAATACAATGTGCCACAGACTGATATATTTTTTTATCATTTTTATCTGCCTAGAAATACTTAAAAAATGTGTTAATTAGAATTCCTATGAATGCACTTCCTAGATTAAAGAGTTAAATTTTATGTTATCACTGTTAAAAAATAATGAATAATCCAAAATTGCAACATCCAAATACACAGATATTGTTAGATGCATTATTCAAACTGAGAGAATTTGTGTGATCACTTGCTTGGCCTTTTTCCTTGGCTCTGAAATTTGATTCTGATCTTATCCTGCACTGTTTTAAACTATTTTTGGCAGCTACTCTGAGTAGTTTTGAATTTAGGTTAAAAGAAAAAACATTACAGCTCTCATAAACAATAAAATTTGTCTAAAAAAGGCACTTGTTTAAAGCACAGATACCCAGCCTAGAGAGGTAGGATCTCTGTGAGCCAGGCCTGGGCATCTGCATTTATAACCCTCCAGGTGGCACTGGGGCTCACTGAATTTTGAAATGTGGATTTAATGGCCCTGCCATCAGTATCTGTGATGGAGAAAATTCTCTCAAGGGTGCAGACTTTATACTTGGTCACTGTGACCTTGTGAAATTATGACAAATTACATTTAATAAATGTAAGATTCAGAGGCAATATTCACATGCTAACCAAAGAAAATTGAAATACTTAATTAACCATAATTTTGCTCATTATGCTTTAATTATTAGCTTCATGCACAGCACTGAGAAAATTTTCTTTTAGCACCTATACAATTCCAGTGACCAGGGTTTACTCAAATTTGTTCAAAATGTTATGAGTGTGAGTTGTCTTGGGTTCTTGGAGTAGGTTTGATTTTTCTAAAATATAGAATATTCTAGATCTACTTTGTGCATAAAAATGTTTGCTTGTTCCTTCTTTACATTATTGCTTTCTAGGAAGGGAAGAGAGAATCAGAGTGCACATGTTGTCATGGTGTTTCATTTATTCTTAGCATCTTATTCTCAGTTTTCTCAGTTCATATTTTGTGTTTCATCATTTCACAAATTATGAAACACTGAAATGGTTTTCCGGTTGTAGCTAGCACCATTTTCAACAGCTGTCATGCCTTTGTCTCTGTCAACTTCCCTAAATGCTGAACTGTATTTTGTGTAAATTTCTTTTAGTATGGGCTTCCTAATTTATTATTTATAATTTCTGTGAGTCTTCCCTCAGTTCTCAATGGGTCTCGGGTACTACTGTCTTTGCCTCTGTGTACTACAATAAATTTAGAAATTTCCAAATAGATTATAGAATAAAAGTATTTGGCATTCACTTCTATCTGCATGTCGGTCTCCAAGATTGTAAGAGCATTAATAAAGAATCAGGCGTAACTGACCAAGAACGGAGAGTTATGGAGAAGTGTGCTTTTGTGTGGATGATGGGTAAGAAGAAAGCCCTTTATTTACACTCGTCAGAATCTTTTTCATGTTTTTGGTTCTGAAGATGATTTAAGAAGTGATATCGAGTATTTTTTCTTTATTATGGTTGGATGTAATTTTGTTTTGACCCAGAATGATGTCATATTTATTTTATTTTGGTGACAACCTTGTGAAATATCTTCCACTATCTGTTTCTTGCTCTTTGTGGAGGCAGAGTTGAATGGAATAGCAATTAAAAAAAAAAAAAAGCTCTTTTTGAAGGATTTGTATGTGTGGACTGGGGAAGAGGCACCATGATGGAGTATTAATATCATGGAGACTTTTGGCTGCTTTTGGCTGGGGGGACAGTCTGGCCAGAGTCCTCAGAAGAATATTGAGAAAAAGAAACTTGTTGGAAAAAGAAACATGGGCAAGCAGTACTTCCATATATTGGGTTAAAGCTAGCACAGAGGCATTTTATCACATTTTTTCATCATTCTCCTCGTTGATAGCTTCTAATTTATAAACTGATGTAGCTTTTGAGCCTCCAGTATTAATAACATTACCGCCCTGTCAGACATTTTATATTAGTATTTCTAAAATGGGTGGTAATACAGTTTGCTTTGGAAACACAGGCATGGCAGAAGTTTTGTAAAGAACATGCTTTAATTTGAAAAGTTGATAACTTTCTACTTTTTTAGATGTTATTTTTTTTATTTCCTATACATAAATCATTATTTGTTTTGCCAGCAAGTCATAAAAAAAAAAAAATCAGTGTCTAGCAAAGGTAATGGTTTGAGTGTATCCTGCTTACTTGTGGAAAACACATGTACCTATGTACTTTAACGAAGGTGTTAGAGTTTCTGTGCCCTAGTTATTGATCACGTGGCGAGAAGCACTGTGCTGTTTTTACGCCGGAGACATAGTCTGTACATTTGTAGATGAAAATGTAGAGCGTGTTTTTTTTGTATCTGGAATAAGGATCATTAAAGTGAATTTATTTGGTGATATTGAAATGAGTTTGTAAAACATTAACAAACTCTGGTCTGTTAAGGAATGGATTGCTGCTAAAATTACGGTAACAGATAACAGCTGTCATTGACACAAATCTAATTTAGATTTCTTTAAAGGCTGTATTTTTCTCTTTATGTAATTCATGACCATGTATTTGCCTGATAAGAGAAAGTTTTGAGACTTAAATTCCTTTGTTATCAAGACTAAGACACTAAATTGTAGCATGGGGTCACTTATTTTTAGAATGACCATATTCTGGAGAGTAGGAGTCGGTAGGGGAATTCCTGGGCTAACTTCCTTTACTCCCACCCCTTTTGGGACCTAATTTTTTGCTGAGGGCTTGGTCCATATACAGAATATGATGCCACTTTATTTTTTTAAAGTATATTCTTATTAATATGAACTGGAGTTTCACAAAGAGGTACCTTTTTGATAGAATTATCTTTAGCCCTGAAATATATAAGATTTTAAAATCAACCAAGTTATATATCAGTTATATCTCACTAAAACAAACACACAAAACAACAAAAAATGACCCAACTAGAGTATGTTGTGAAAGATGGAAGAGTCATAGGAAAATTAATGCATTAGTGCCCAATTTATATGTTATTGTCAAGGATACTAATTTTTTAATATTACATATTATAATCCTTAGAACTGTTGAGCTGTAAAAACAAAACACAAACATATTGAATGAGGGAAGATTCTGATATTAAATGTGTTTTGACTGTAGTTCACACTTAAGGATTCAAGTAAATTGTGTTAGTGAAAAGCAGTGATAACTAAAATAAGGTGTTCTCATTTCAAATCAATTATTTTAGTTATTACTAAACATGTGAAAGTAAGTTAAATGTTTTACATGCAAAAGAGAATGGGTTGCAGAATGGGGCTCCCAGAGATGTATATAATTTCTCTTGGGGCTTGGCATCATATGCTTACTTTTTACAAATTTAAAATGATTGCAGAACTCATGTGCATTAGGCTGTAAAACCCCTTAGAATGGTTTAGTAAAAACAGTGTACTGTAATGAAATATGTCTGCCTAGGGTGTTTCATGTTGACCAGCCTGTTGGTTTTTACTCATCAGGTAGGTTACTCATAGAATCTTTATTCCTTGCCTTCTCTTTAAGTGAAATGGATGTAGCCTCAGACTCTGGGCTTTTAATGTAGACATCTTCACCTTTCAGTCTTGAGGAAATGTTCATTTTAAAGAAGCAATGCTTTCTGAAAGCATACCCCACCATAAAACCTATTCATTGAAAAGCATTACAGTGAATGAATACTTGTGAAATATATTGTCTTAATAAAAAGGAGTAAGTTCTTTATGTGTGAGTATATATTTCACTGTCTTTTGATGAATATTTGAGATTGAGATAAATGGAATAGATGAAGTAAAACCTCAGTATTGAACCTAGCTAGTTACTCTTCACACTCTTGGATAAAGGTTAAGAAGCGATTCTTTTTTCAAGCCCACTGGCTGAATAGTAGTTTAAAAGACAGCATTTGTAATAATTTTCTTTGAAAGATAATAAGACTTTTATCTTATATTTAGTAAGTTTAGTTAGTTTAACCTGTTTACTGAGTACCAGTTATGTGCCAGGCATTATGCTTTGTGCTGTTATACAGTGTTAAATAAAGCTAGACATGGTTCCTGCTTCATTTGACCTTATGATCTTGTCATGAGAGTCAAAATTAAATAACCACAGAAATTAAATGTGGAATTAACAGAAGAAAATGAATGGTCCTATGAAACTTGTAACAGTGTATTGATTAAGCTCAGGGCGAACCAAGATTTGCCTGTGGGGGGAAAAAAATGATTAAACTGAAATCTGAAGTATAGCTAATTGAAAAGTGAGGGGTGTTAGATGATCAAATTTACATTTGAGGAATATACCCCAGCTGCAGTGTGAAGAATGAGTGGGCCAGAGGCAGAATGGATGGAGGAAGGCCAATTAGCAGGTTTTGCAGTAGGAGGTGTGAGATTGATGGAGGTTGGACTAGGTGGAGATGGTGGTGGGGAATAAGTAGATTTGAGAGTTATTTAATAGGTAAAATCTGATGGGGGGCTATTCACCAAGCCAGGGCGTGCTGCAGGGTAGCTAGATTTGGGACAGGGTGGTACATCAGGGGTTCAGTCTTCAGAATTTAGGTGGTGTGGAGGTGTCACTTAGGTAGTTGGATGTTTGCAACTGAAGCACAGATAAATTCATGAATTAGCTATAAATTTGTTAAAAATGAAGTTAAAACAACATATAAAATATAGTCTAATTTTAGTAGAAATAATTATGTACATTGGAAAAATTTTGAAGAACAGACCGAAAAGCGTTGATAGTTATCTCGGAAAGTAGAGTGTCTGATTAATGGGGAATTTTTTTTTTTTTACTTTCTATTTAAAATAATTTTTCATAATTCTACTTTTGCCTAATTCCAATATGAAGAAAGCATTAGGTAGTTCTAAATATAGCCTCAATAGAAACTTTTTTTAAAAACTTTGATATGAATTGGCATAGAGAAGGAATGATTAAAAGAGTTTGATAACCTGGAATTGAAATAACTTGTATAAATAGACTTCATTAACTAGATAATTCAATTAATTTCCTCCTTAATGGATTTATTTTAGTGAGCCTCTAAAGAAAATATTTAACTTAAATACCAAGTAGAGCACTCAGTGGCCAATTAATTAATTCAAAGAGATTATTTTTCAACATTTAAATATTCTACAGGTACTGGTTTGCCCACAGTTCATCAATTTGTGGGTGGGTGGGCTGGGGAGTACAGTGCCAGGTGTCATAGAAGTGTGGTGGTGGGTGAGGCGTGTTAGTGGAAGGGAATAGAGAAGAGGGCTCAGTCTCCTCCATGAGCATACTGAGAGGCGAGGCTCCTTGTAAGCAATAGGAGTTTCGAAGTTGGGGACAGCCTGCGCAGTATTGGCTGGTCAGCAGCCTTCCCAGGGAAAGCAGTCAAGACACTGCATGTTTAGGAGATTTGAGGAGAGTCTCTTACTCTTTCAGTTATCAATTTAAGTGTCGGCTTGAGTTTGTTTCCTGTTTTGCTGCACTTTGCTTTCATGTTGCTTCATCAGTGGTGGGCATCTTGTGTGGTGGGATTGGAAGCCATGCTGCCTGAGTTTGAATCCTGGTGCTCTTACGTCCTTACTTTGGCAAATTACTCAGCCTTTTTAACCTACCTTAGTTTTCCCATCTCTGAATGGGGAATAACAATTGTACCCTACCTGATAAGATTGTGTTCAGTTTAAATTTAAATTTAGACCTGAGCATTTGCGATAAGGTTTTAGCTTTGTGCTTGGCAAAAATAAGGCCCTAGTGAATGTGATTGCTGTAATCGTTGGCTACTGTCAGTACCACTGTCATCACTGAATTAGGTTGACTTTATTCTTTTAATACCAGTCTCTAATGATTTAAAAACAAACCAGCCAGGCTTTCTTAGGTATTCATTTTATGAAAGGAGGTTCTATAATTTATTTGCTTATTTTTACATTTCTCTCAATTTGAAGAGAGCTTGGTACATAATAAGTGCTCAGAAATATTGTTGGAAGAAATAAGTTATTTGTTTTCTGCATCAACAGAATTTGAGGATTGCCCATGTACTGTCAACATATGTATTCATGTGAACTGGAAGAGAAGCAAAGATCCCAGTTTCGATTTTTAGTATTTGGGACACAACAAGGACTGTATCGTTAAAAAACAAAACAAAACAAAATAAAAGCAAAGATTTGATGCCCAAAATAAGGGCAACAGAAGCAAAAACAACCAAGTGGAACTACATCAAATTAAATAGCTTTTGCTCCACAAAGGAAACCATCAACAAAATGAAAAAGCAACCTACAGAATGGGAGAAAATATTTGAAAACTATATATCTGTTAAGGAATTAGTATCCAAAAGATACAAGGATCTCAGAACAACTCAATAGCAAAACAAAACAAAACAAAACCTGATTTAAAAATGGGCAAAGGACCATTTCTGAATAGACATTTCTCTAAAGAAGACACACAAATGGTCAATAGGTATAGGAAAAGGTGCTCAGCATCACTTCGCTTATCAGGGAAGTACAAATCACAACCACAGTAAGGTTTTATCTCACATAGTTAAAATGACTGTCATCAAAAACAAGAGATAACAAGTGTTGGTGAGAATGTGAGAAAAAGGAACCCTAGTGCACTATTGGTGGGAATGTAAATTGGTACAGCCACTATGGGAAACAGTATGGACATTACTCAAAAAATTAAAAATAGAACTACCATATGATCCAGCAGTCCCACTTCTGGGTATATATCTAAAGGAAATGACATCACTGTCTCAAAGAGATAGCTGCATCCCCATGTTTATTTCAGCATTATTCACAGTAGCCAATGTATGGAAAAAGCGTATGTGTTCATCAATAGATGAATGGGTAAAGAAGTTGTGCTGTGGTTGTGTGTGTGTGCAATGGAATGTTATTCAGGCATAAAAAAGGACATTCTGATACTTGCGATAACATGAGATTCCTTGGGGGCATTATGCAAAGTAAAATAAGTCAGAGAAAGATAAATACTGTATGATCTCATTTGTGGAGTCAAAAAACATTAAATACATAGAACAGACTTAAATGGTGGCTGGGAGGTGAGAGAAAACAGGAGATGATGGTCAAAGGGTACAAACTTAAGATGAGTAGTTCTGGAGACCTAATGCACAGCATAGCGATTATGGTTAATAATATGTTTAACTCATAGACATGGATTATAACTAGTGGTTACCAGAGGGTGGGGGGGAGGAGGAGCCAGGTAGACGGTTAAGGGGTGTCAAATATAGGGGGGTCGAGAGAGGGTGAAATGGGTAAAGGGGATCAAATATATGGTAGCTGAAGGAAACTGGACTTTTGGTGGTGGTAAACACAATAGAATATACAGATGTCAAATAATAATGTACTCCTGAAGATTATATAATTGCATTAACCAATGTTATCACAATAAACTTAATTAAAAAAATAATATGCTTAAAAGTTTCTAAGACAGTAGATCTTAAATGTTCTCACCACAAAAAAGAAATGGTAATTCTGTGATGTGATGCAAGTGGTAGCTAATACTGTGATTGTAATCATTTTGTAATACATCACTGTGTCAGTTCACCACATTATACATCTTAAAGTTACACCGTGTTACATGTCAGTTGTATTTCAGTAAAGCTGGGGGGAAAAGGTAGGCCTGGTTTACAGTTTTAAAATATTACCTTGTCAACAATGATAGTTCTCTAGAAAAACAGCATATTTCAAAACAAGTGCTCCAGAATAAAGGCTACTAAAAGCTGCTCAACAATAAATTGCATCTTTACAAATGTTTAGCTTCAGTTTTCCTTTGTCTCACATCTTGAGTGAAACATTGAAAATTCAACTTTCCATCTATATAAGAAAGCATTATCATGCAATGAAAAAAAAAAGGAGGGTAGGTGACTGTGGGGCTCTTCTTCAATAATATTTTCTGAATAATTTTAGAGAAGTAATTTTAAATGATAAAAAAGGTTATGCCATTCATTCATTCATAGAGTATAGAAATCATGTAGAAAGTAGTAGATTTTTTTTCTCCTGGATTTCATAGTAAAGGAAGAGGGAAAAAAAGTGATTCTGTACTCTTTGATCATCCTGTAAATTCGCTAATATACAGTAACTAACTTTTTTTTCAACCTTGTGTACTACACAGTATAGGAGGTATGGTCACAGCTTTATATGAATCCTGCAAAAGAAATGGTAGTGTCCCCATTTTAAAAAAGAGGGAGACCCAAATATGTTTCCCAGACTTACAGATCTATTTTACTTCTTTGGGCTACTGCCTGGAGCTGAATGACAAACATTTTATTTATTGGTTGAGGTTAGGGAAGGAAGCTAGTTTAGCTTGTAAAATTGGATTTTAACTCTCATTTTGTCAGATTATTATGTCTTCTTATATTACTTCATTAAGAGGTCAAGAGCTTAGTGTCATGTGTAATTTTTACCACAATTCACATTTTCTGATGCCCCTTGTTCCAGTATCAAACTAAGATTATAGCATTTGTTTGGGAAAGGTTAGGCAGATCTTATGGATTCAGTCATTCTTTCGATCAGTCCGTCCTTCTGATACTCATTCAAGAAATGCTTTTCATTCTTCAATATATTTGAGAAGCAATTGTAGGTGCTCAGGATGTATGGGGGTAGTAGTGGTTTTCTGATATCCCAGAGCTTTCCTTGCAGTGAGAATAGACTATGATGGAAGCAAGTCTGGGATGTGGTAGGAAATAGGTGGGAGGGTGGGGGTGGTACTTTCATCTGGTTGAAAGGACATCTCTGAAGAGGAGACAGGTGGTCTGGACTTCAGTGGATAAGAAAGAGACAGATCTTGGAATGGCTGGGGTCAGAGGACTCTAGGCAGAGGGAGCAGCTTGTATGACGACAGCCCAAAGTAGAAAAAGGTTGACTTGATCATGGATCCAGAGGGAATTAGTATTGTTTGTATGCAGTGAGCAACTTGGAGAGGGGAGATAGGCGGGATTGCAGGGGAAGGTAGGGGTTATTAAAGCCTATGTTAATTAAGCATTTTTGAGATTTATACTAATTGCAACAAAAGCCACTGAACTATCAAACTGTGCGGTGACATAATTGGGTGTTTATCTTTAGAAGATTGCTTTGGGAAGAATGCATTGTAGAAAAGCAAGAAATGGGAGAAAGACCAGTGAGAATGTTGCCATCTAGGGAAGAGATGATAGTGACTGAGCTTTAAAGTAGACTTGAGGGAATGTAAATGGACTTGAGATATGGTTTAGAGTTAGAATTTCCAGGATAGGCTGTGAGGAATGAGGGCAAAGGGTAACTTGTAGAGTTTTAACTGGAGCAAATTGGATGTGGGACGAGGAGGTTCCATTTATTGTCAGAGGGGATATGGGTTCTGTTTACTCTGGGAGGTTTATTTAAGGAGAGAATTTAAGGAATGGGATAAAGGTGCAGGATTGGGGACAGTAAGTTTCCTTCCTATTGAGATATTTAACTGATTTTGAAATGCCTTTGAAATATTTAAGAAGAGATGTCAAGTAGGTCATTGGACCAGGAAGACTGAATCTTTGGGGAGAGATCGGAGTTGGAAATAGGGTTAGGAAACCGCACTGTATAGAACAACGGTGTTCCAAGAGTGCAACAGATGGTTTCCACCTGGCCAAGGTCTGCGGTCCTTCTAACCTGGTAACCTGTGTGGGTTCCTCCAGTGGTGTACACCCTTCACGTAATACCTGCCTTGACTGTGACAGAAAATACTAATAAATTTTAATTGGGAAAGTAGTATAAAATGGGAAAAACAAACTTAAGTTTCCTTGCATCAAAACATTTGAATGAGTAACAAAATATAGATTCTGAATTTAAAGTCTGAAAAGAGACAATGCAGGAAGATTACTGCTCAGATAGAAGCAGTGGTAGTATTACTTCTAAAATATGTACAGAAAATCGCTCAGAAAGCTCCTAGAAATGTGAGTGTTACGTTAGACGAATCTGATGTTAGATGGCAAGCACTTGACTGCCTTTCAGGAAAGAGCATGTTTGATATGATAAAGGCACATAGTATAAATCAGAAATTCACTTGGAGTGAGAGGATGATAGAACCTCTACCCTGTATTTCAGAATTCTGATATTTCTTGCATTTGAATGTCTAGTATATTGCTTGACTTATTTTAACAAAAATTTGATAAGCAACACTTCTTTGAAAGGGGACAGTCAAGTGATGACTGTTTGCTCTTGGATATTTTGATATTAACAATAATGTGTAGAGTCAGATTTCACAGTTCTAGGACCTTGAGACTGAAATGAAGCCACAATTTCATTTTTGTAGCAGCATCGGTGTTTAAAAATATAGCCCACACATGCTTATGGAGCATCTGTTCTATTCCAGGCCGAACTCGAGATGTTAAAGTGAATAGGGATGCTTATCTTTAGGGATCCCTTATAAAATAGGAATATGAAAATGCTAACGAAATATTTTTCAGCAACAACAGTTTTGTTCCATGTTCTATATTTTGGTTGTCTTTTACCTTTATATTGTCATATAAATTAAAGTAATTCCATGTACTTTTAAAGCAAGTGATACTCCATGTGTAGGTGGGAATATTCAGGCTGGATGAGTTAGGAGGTATGTTCAGGTCAGTCTCAGGCCAGAGATGCTCCCCTGTTCTTTGTGCCAGTTCTGGCTGTCCATCTTTCCCAGGAGGGCCATCCTATGGGAAGATGTCACCCTTCAGTTACCACAGTAGATAGATCACTTCTTCTCAAACTACCTTGGAGAAGGACTAGAGTAGTTTTCTGTTTCTAATCTGTGGCAGACCAATACTTGGTAAAATGCAATGCAAATTAATTACAAGGAAAAATTGGCTGCTTTGATTTCATCTATCATTAGAATCAACAGATGTAAAATTGTTCTGTCAAATTGCTGTAATGGCTTCCAAAAGCATACTGTGTTTCTGTGCTTCGCTGGTGACTGGGTAATGACTTTCAACAGCACTGTGATATATAACTCCTTGTTAAATATTGTCTCCTTTAAACTTCTTGTGTTTCTATTATTCATCAGATGAGGTATTGTGGTATAGGCTAATGTTTGGTTTCTCCAGTTTTGTATGTCTTTAACTATTGGTGTGTGTGGTTTTAAAAATTATAATGGTATGTCTCTTGTTGAAAAATAGTGAACTCTCAAGATCCAAGCTAAATTAAGAAGTATTTCCTTGACTGTTCTACCTTTGAATCCTTGCGTTATGCTTCTGTATGTCCTAAAGTGTTGTTTTGTGGGGCTCTAGTATTAATAATACCATAAGTATTGATTGTGTTGTGAATATTCATAGTATTCAGTACTCACTGGAAACCTAGTTCTCCGTTTTCTCATGTGTCTTATTTTCATAATCCCTCCTCACACTCAGCCTTGGTTCAGTTGGACCTGAGATGAAGGGAAGGGAAGGTGTTCCTGTTGCCATTCGAAGGGACATAAAAACACTCTTTCCCTCCTTCCTGGGACAGAGAGGCATTCCAGACTCCTAATGTGTTTCATTGTGAATATTTTGTCCTATATTTTTCTGAGTGAAAGGTGTATATTTGAGTATTTGAACACTGCATTTGTCATTCACTGGAAACAGAGAATGTTCAAGGAGCTTAAAAAGTTGCCCTGCTAAGAGAGCTCCTGTTCTGAAGTAGGAGTTGTGATTTGATTCCTATCTTGTAATCTCTGTCTGTTTTGGCAAGAATGAGTTAAAGAGACTTCTTTGAACCTGATGTGTTTACTCACACCCTGCTAAGAGCAGGTGTATTGCTGCACCCTGTTTTACTCCTGAAAAACTGCCTCTGGCTTGTTTGACTGGTGAAGGTGGTTTGTATTAAGTAGTGGAGCCCTGCCCTGTCTCCCTGGGTGAGCCTGGATCAGCATTGCCATATGCAAAGTCTTGGCGTCCATTGAGGTTACTCATGTGGGATGGGTTCTGTCCTATATTTCTCGACTTTCAGTTTGTTACCCTTTTTAGAGAACTGAGCAAAACATAGGTTGTATATCAGGGTTTGGGGGACTTTTTATTTGGGAATCATTCTCTTATATAGTTAGTTTTGTAATCAGGTCACTGAATTTTGCCTTTCCAATGGATTGACATGGCAGACAGATTGGAGAGAAAACATGCAAGGAGATGTTACTCTTTTTCTGGTTCTTCTCGGAAGGATTCAGTGAAGGCACTGAGATTTTCAAGGTCATTGAATCTCAAAAGAGCAACTTCAGAAATCAACAAAAGGCAGGTTGGTACAGAAATTTCTTATCCCTTTAGATTTCCATTGGAGTAGAAAGTAATATCTACTTTGTGTTTATTCCTTAATATTCTTTTGGAAAAGTTTCCTGATTAATTTGAGCTTTCTTTTATAGCTTCAAAAACATATTGATATTTTCTGTGTCGTCAGTCTATTTGTGGATGATTATTTATTTTTTTTATATGTTCATTTATTACGCTGGTTTAAAGTACTGTGTGTCACAACATAAGCAGTCATATGTTATTAGAAGATTTGGATTATTAGTAAGTTTTATACTAAAACATTGTTTTAATCAGTACCCTCATGTTACCCAAACATCTCACGGAATTAGTTGACTTTTATGCGTAAGGAGATATTAGAATAAAAACTAATTAGTGTTTATATAATTTCATAGGATTATTGTTCCACGAGACTATTTGGAATTAAACTTAGTTTGCCTTAAAAAAATACATTTGAAGCTACTGAATGGAAATATAAATGATAGGAAGAGATTCTGGTTATATGCTTTCTTAATATTTTGTTTTACTATTTATGTGCCAAATATGTAATTTTAAACTGTTAAGTAATATATAGCTTGTCTTTTGATAGTATTGTCTGTTAGAAATGGAAAGATTTCTTTTCTATGTTAATATTTTTGGAGCTATTTTTCAATTACCAGACAACAACTATAATAGGTATAAAGTAAAACTAACATCACATATAAAATGTTATTTTTTTCCTTTATAATCTAATTTTGGACAAGGGCATGGATTGTGTGTGCCCCCCAGTGGTCTTTGGCAGAATGGTTTTGACCTCCATTAAGAATTAAGTCATGATATTCATGTCTCTACTGGGTGCAGAATTGTGCTTTCAACATTACAAAAAAATAGTTCAGAAATACTTCCTCATTTTAATTCAGTTCTAGCTCAAATATATGGTATTTAGTTGGCTACTTTATGAATGACATCTGTTTTGGGACATCCCTCAGTGGGTTATAGACGTGGGCACTGAAAATTCATCTGTATCTTCAATTTTACACTTATTTTTGCCTTCACATATCTGCCAAATCTTCAGTAGTTTTAGTTTCATCAGCTTTCTTTTCTTTATTATTATGGAGAACATTGATGTCTTAGAAACAAGTTTGAGAAATTTTTACTCTAATATATTTTCTCCATCAGAAATCACATCCCTAATAGACGTTTGTTGGTTAAGAATTCTCAGCAATCCTGATTTATTTCAGTGTGACAGTATTTATATTTAGATCTATGTACTTTAAGTTAAGGACATAGACCAAAACCCTATTTTTAATAAATGAAATCTTCTATGTAGAATATATAGGAAATTAATATCAGAAGTGAATGAGGAAATTAAGGGTGCTGATTTAGTTGGTAAAATCTTTTCTCTATCCCCTTGAAGTAGCACCAAGTTTAAAACTCAGCATGAACTTGAGGATGGGGAACTATGTGTTGGCATTTTATTCTTTAAAATTTAAATGAGTGTCATTAAGGATTTCATGGCAATGTTCACAGAAGTAGGGAGTTAACCTAGAGTTCTCTGCTTAAATCCAATTTGTTTAATTAAATTTTCCTGAACATTTCTAGCTCCCTGCCCTCAACTACTTCTCATCGTGGAATAACAGTGATACTGTTCTTTTCTGAACATGTTTTAAATGACTGAGTTCTGCGATATTGGGTAAAATGACACTACTTCTTCATCTTAAAGATGAGATGTGATCTTTTGGAGGATGTTCTGGACAGTGGTGGTGTAGAAGCAGCGCTGAATGAGACCTCCTTCACAAAGTGCCTGAGCCATTTTGTGTGTGGCAGTGTGGTGCACTGATGAAAAAGATGCTCTTTTCCCTCTCGAGTAAGACACACACACCCATATTTGGAGTGTTATTTCTCTGCTAGCAGCCCCGGCGTGCGATGTGTAAGCAACCTTATAATTTTAGTTTTATGCATCATTTTGATTGAGAATAAGTTTCTATAGAAAATGTGTTTTAAAATTCTTGGTTCTATTTACATTTTTGGGTACAGGAGGGTGATAGCTAGAACAAGAGTTGTGAAGAGACTTGAGATCATGGAATAAATGGGGAAAAAAATGAAGAGAAGCTGCAGTGTCGTGTACTGAACAGTTTGCTGGGTTAAGGCAAGGGATTCAGTTTAAAGCTTGTGTGATCAAAAAATCTGCTTCAGCAAAAATGGTTGAAATTCATCCATTAGGATGTATGCATGATCCAATGTGTGGACTTCAGTCATTCAGCACCAACACTGTGATTATTTATCTGTGTATCTATATCTATATGCTGATTTCTCCATCTTGATTATATAGGAAATCACTATGTATGTAGAAGTCAGCAGAATAACACATTTCGACAAGGTTGCTTAATGGTGGAAAACAATGAAGCTAATTCAGAGTTAGATAATTTTTTAATTAAACGAAAAGAAACTAGAGCTTTAAGTTAAATATATAGTTTACAATTTATCTGTTAAAAGCCATCCTTTGTAAGTAGAACACACAAAACAAAAAAAGCTCTTTCTTGATATTTTAGGGCCTAAAGGAAATTATTTTGAACTTCCTTGATAGTTATCTTCAGACAAGAAGCAAAAGAAATTGCGTGGATTTTGAATTTAAGCAGTCTAGAGATTGGTAGGATCTATCATGTATGTGATATGTGTGTATGAAGATAACATACTAAGGTATTTTGTCTTAAAATTTTTCATATTCTAGTAAGAGCCATATGTAGAATTATAGTTACTTGAAGTTTAGCTCTGTATACACAGTCATATTTTTATACCATTCATTCTCTCCACTATAGACTATGCCATTTCTTGTTAATGAGAAAATGCGCATAGATCCAGGATAATTTGAAGTATAGCACTGTCATAAAACACTAAACCATATGTTCTTGTTAAGTGCTGTGTTAGAAAACTGCTTAAGCATATGTAACAAGTTAGGAATATGTAACACATCGCATTTTATAAAGTGGTTATAATTCAGGTTCTCTCCCTTCCTCCTTTGAGAAATGACTTAAATTTCTAAATAGAAACTAGAATATGTATGTATAGATAACATGGAGGAGTGTTTTTCTTTTTTTCTTTCTTTCTCTTTATTACCAGAATAGTTTCCTAGTCATAGCAGAAGAGACAGCATTGGCTACTGATGTCACCCAGACATAAGGAGAAATGTGATCTTGATAAGTTTTGTGACATTGCTTTTCTGTGTAGATATTAAAATATTGAATTTGATTTTTTGTTACTTTTGTGTTACAAAAGTTATATAGTCTTGCTTTTTTTTTTACAACCCCAGTTAATGAGAAGTTCCTAAACTTAAATACAATTCATATTTTCAAGAGAATTATATCATTTTTTAAATATTCAGTTAAGCTTTACTGTATAATTAGATGAAAATGTAAATATTGTAGTACTCAAACTATTTAAAAGAATATAAACCTTAAGTATTTGCTACTCTCACATTATCTTAGAGCAAATAAATTTTCTTCCAAAAACATGGCTGTGCTCACTTTGAGATTTCTGATTTGGATTAAAGCAAAATCTCCTTAGTTGTGTTCAGGGAAATGTGCAAGGCATTAGGTAATAATTGTACCCTTCAGGTCTTCATTGACATTTGTTAAAATGGTTTAATCTGAAATCACAGCCAAATTTAAAGTAGACTGAAATTATTTTAGATTTAATAATAGAGATTAATGCAGAGCATTTAATACCTAAATAGTAAAGGGAAGTGAAGTGTGTGTAGGTGATGAGTTCTTATGATGAAATTTATCAATTTAGAGTTATTAAAAAAAAAGAAAAAGACTGTTGAGCACAGTTCTTTGTACAGAATCAAGTGGGACCAAGGTCTTTAGCTTTATTGTATTCCAGATAGCAACCTCACCACGTCACAATACTGAGAGGCTTTGACTATCAAAATTCAGAAGGAGTAGTGTGAAACATTGCCCATTTTGAATTAAAAACTTAGGTCACATAGTTGGAAGATTAATATATATATTTTTGAAAGGCATCAGTTATTCTACAAAGGAGTGCAATAAAACAGTGGACACGATGAAGTTGATCAGTTAGGGAATATGTATGTTGTGAACTGTTGGTTATGCATGATCACAGTGAGGAGCTGTGTCTGTGGCAGGGTGAGAAAAGATGAGCATGCATGCCAGCCACATGGGAACATGTAGTTGCTTGGTTAGAGTGACTGGGTGCTCAGCTGGTGGTAAATTTTTTATTTACCTTTTTGGATTGCAAATTAAGTGTACTATAATTTGTATTAATTTGTGCTTTAAAAGTCTTCAGTTTTGTACTTGATCATAAGAGTGGGTAAGAAAGATGAAAAAATAGGTATAAATAGTAGTGCCAGTGGTGGAGGGGAGAGAGCTTAACCTTTTGAATAAAAGCCAGAGGTAACTAAACCCAGGATTTTTTTCAGTGATACATCAATTTTAGAGCTATATCTTTAAAACCATAAATATGTTGCTTATGAAATTCATGACCTGCTTCTCTTTCCCCTTGGGAATGCTGCTTCTGAATTCTTATAGCAGTTACAGCTTGTGCAGTTAATACTGATCTTGATAATGGTTGGAACAATTGACATTAGCTCTTAAAAGAATCAGTTCTCTTTGATTTGGCAATACATATAATCATATTTTGGCAAGCATTTTGCCCTTTCAGTTTCTTCTAATTCCAATGTTTAAATTTATCTTGAAGCATAATATGGTAACCGCAGTCCGTTAGTATCTTCATTTTTCTTAAATTGAATTTTCACGTGGAGTCTGAAATACATATTACTATGATGCAAATGAAAAAAAAATTAGTTTTTTAACCATTCTATTTTAAATATCAAGCACCAGACAAAAAAGTTTTTTTTTCAATTGTTTGAATATATAGAAAAGACAGGTATATTACTTGAGGAAGTAGGTTTTAAATTTGTCCTTTTTGATTTAAAGTTTGACTTGTATCACTTTATATCTTTTTCCTTACTGAAATTGGCATTTTTATATAATCTGAATATCTGTGTACACATGTTAGTTCTCTGATCAAAGTTACTTCTTGATAACAAAGAGCAGTAACCTGTTCTTTAACTCTTTCATTGGAGCCGACTTTGTAACAGAAATAATATATGTAGGCAAACCCCAGTAGCAGCAGTCTTATGCTATATGTGATGCAGCTTAAACACTTAATTTCTTTTGATTTGGAGACTGATTCTTATTGACCTTATCAGTAACTTCTGAAAACGTGGTCATTTACAGATGCTATCCATCCATCTAGCCAGGTGCTCATCCGTCCTGACTCTGTCAAATGACTCTAGATTCACTCTAGCCTCAATTTTGTAAACATTAATGGTTTTGTTAAAGTAACCAATTGAAGAATAAGAAGACAAATGCATTCTTTTGTGAGGCCTAATTACACCAAACTTGAGGTTGCTAATGATTTCAGTTCAGTGAATTGGGCTGTCTTTTAAAAACAAAGTTGAAACCATAAACAAACAGCAACAAAAATTCCTAATGGATCAAGTGTTGTTGGGTTGTGTATGCAGAATTTTTATAGCTTGATTCGACTTCAGATTTCATTTAATTTAGGAATTCTTAACCATGGATTTAATCAGGTGCTTATAGATACTCTAATCCCTCCCCACCCCCAGGTATACTACTCAGGACTTGCTGAATCAGTATCTCCTCTGATGGGGGCCAGTTGGCTCCCCTACCTCCTCCCTCAAACATCTCCATGTGAATCTGGCCTAAACCACTGAGCAGATGCCAGGTGAGGAAGCTGAGCCCTAGAGAAGTCAGGGGAATTACAGAAGATACTAGAACTATTTAGTGGTAAATTTGAGAACAGAACGTAATGACAATTGAACATATTACATGTGCTGATCCAAGTAAGAAGTTCGAAGCATATGGCTCAGAGACCCATGAGTGATTGGCAGCTTGATGAGCCAGCATGCTCATGTTGGCTGATGTTTACGTACTAATCTTCCTGAAGTGCACCTTGTTTTTTGAGGCAGGTAAATGAGTATCTATAGCTGTGTAGGTGTGACCTTGACTGGAGACAGGAGTCTAGTCACTAACTGGTTCTCATATTCCCATGCCAAAGATGGTCTTTGTCAGCGATAACAGTATAGGCATGGGTCAGAATTTCAGAGTCAAGATCGAAGTATCTAACCTGGTTACCAAATAAGAACCTCTTATCCCCTCTGACACCAAGCATGACTTTGTTAATAACAGTAGTTCTTTAGTTATCTAACTTTGGATAGCTTTTTGGTATGAACTTCAGTAGGATACATAAGTAGCCTTGTCATATAGTATATATATTTTTATCCTTCATAAAAGAATTGCACTTTCATCATAGGATCGAAAGCCACATTTTGTTTATTTATTTATTTATTTGTTTATTTATTTTCCCCTCTTTAATCCCCACCCCTCACATACCCACTAATTCCCAGCCCCCACTTCCACCCCTGATCTACGGATGTTTTCTGCCCCTGAGAACTGGATCTCTGAAGGTGGGGTGTCTCCTCCCCTCGCTTGTGGCGTGCACCCAGGGCCTGGCGCCCCTGGTGCACCTGGGGTATGGGCCGTGGCTCCACCTGGGGCACGAATCCAGGACCTTCTGCCTGTAAAGCAGACATGCTAACCATTACACTATGAAGCCACCCCTGAGAGCTACATTTTAAATAGATAATTTTGGAATATATTTTTGTACTTATATAAAAGACCAGATACCTTAGGTAAAATGTTTTAAAAAATCATATTTTGATGCTGATGCTCGGAACACTCAAATCATCAAAATATGGGAAAACAGGCATTTTATCAAGAATCCTGTTTTTTTTTTTTTCATTAGTTCCAAGTTAATTATCAGCTCCTTTTCTTACAATGTAGTTTTGTTAGTAGTTAAGGTATTTTTTCCTTCTCCTTTTCTGTCTCCCCTATTTTCATGTTATATTCACTGCTATATCCTTGACACAGAACAAAACCTGATACATAGGAAGCACTCAATATTGGTTGAATGAATGGGTTAAGTGAATGGACATGAATTAATACCCAGAGTATCTTTGCTTTGAGACGACCCTATTGTGCAAATAAGTTTTTCTTCTTTTGCATGTTGGTGACAATTAAATATTTACCTTTGGATTTAAGTAGAACTACAAAGAAGGCTGGAGTGTTCTGATCTGCCTATATTTGAAGACATTTTTATTGTGTTAGTCATGATGATGATATTCTATAAAGCAATGTTTGGCGGAAGAGAATATTTTGTTTTTCTCTCTCTCTCAGCTCTTGTAGGATTTTGAAATAGGTATGAACTGTGATACATACTCTCTAGTTCAGATCTTCCATGGAATGTAGGGGGAGTGTGGTGACCACAGAACAGTTACTCATTCTGAGCAGGTTATGTCAGGTAGAGAGCACCTACAAAATACCATTGCAGATGATATTATAATGGGAAGAAAAGGTTCTCCATAGGAAGTTAATTTTATCCTGGTAGAAACATAAGCTTTTTGATATGACCAATAAATTTACATGAATTTCGTTTTTTCTCAGGCACTGGCCTGAGAAATGTAATCGTAGGTGAGGACTTACACGCTTATTTGTTGCTCAACTGTTTTATTACTTTTGATCTATGAACAAGTAGCAGTTCCTCTCAAATGTCTCTTTCTACCTTAGCCATCTCAGACCACTGGGGAAGATCTGTGCCTATCACTGATCCTGCCAGGAAATTTAAGGAGGAAGGAAAGACTTGACAACATTAATGTACTTCAGTTTATTCTTTCATGGTTTTTAGAAGAATCTCTGCTCTTCACTCTCTTGTATGAATGACTTTCAGAACATTAAAGAAGAGCAGGTTTTTCTTCCCTTCCTCAGGGTCCACAAATGAGATAGAGCTTATCATGATGCATTACTTTCAACATTAGCCACAGTAGCTGCTGATGTTTACATTTTGTTTAATTTACCAAGATGAAGTCCACCCAGGCTGGGTGTTCGGCTGTCAGTCTTTGGTCTCATCCAATTGGATTGGACTAGAAAGGTGAGTACCTTGGGTTTGTCCCATGCCACCCTTATAGATTGATCTATTGCAGATATCTCCAAATTTAGCTACGGACAAAATCATCTTAAATTATTATTAATTTTTCAGTGCCAAAGGCTGTCCAATACACACACACACACACACACACACACACACACACACACACACACATATTTTGCGTAATGTTCTCATGGCTCAGTGATGAATAAAGTGACAACACTGTAGTCTCAGATTTTGCCCTGCTATTGGTGTGACCATAGTGAATGCCGTCGAGAGCACTGTGCCATCCGTCTTCTTACTGCCAGTCTCTGGAGTGCTTTGGATGTTGATAAATGTGTTTTATGCAACAGTACAGGATGACAGAATGCTGTCCTTTGTTTAGAAATGGAATACTTATTTTTGACATATCAGCATTACTTTGACAGAAAAATTGCTTCTACCAGCTGGTTTGCCTTTGATGATTTTTTCATTTTAATGTTTGGATTTTCTTCTTGGATTTCCAAACCAGTTTCTCAACCTATCTCTCAATAAGCACGTTAGCGACTAAGCTATTTATAATTAAGTTGAGGATGTTTCTGAGAGATCTGCAATAGATTTTTTCCTTGTGGGTGGAGAATTTGCTATGCAAATTAAGATTTGACATGCAAATTTGGCTTCAAATTATGTCAAACAAGGTCTGATTTAAAACTTGCACTTTGTTTTTGGAACCATCAATTCTGTATTATGAGTGCGTGCCCTACTTCCTCTCCTCCTGTCTTTAATGTGAGGGGAGATAAGCAATCTCAGAAGCAGAAGTAGGACAGGTGAGGGAGCCTTCAGTGGAGAGCAAGAGATGAAAAGTACAAATCCAAGTATCTAGTGTGTTCATTTGGTCCCGTCGTTTCTACAGTGCCATTTAGAGGCTAATTACTGAATTAACTTTTGATCTTTGACAAAGAGCACAAAGACATTGAGATGCTTAGATAATTTGTATTGTATTAGGAACCAGTAGTAACTGAGTCAACAGGGGTTATTTGCTACTAGATTATCCACATAATTAGTATATGTTGTATAAATATATATGCTAGGGTTTAAAAAATTATTAATGCCTTAGTAATATACCTATTTTACTTCAATTGATTTTTTTTTGAGGATTGGCTTTTATTTAGAGAGAAAGAAATTATGATTCACGAGAATTTGTTTGTTAAATGATTATCCTCTGGTTTATTTGATTTGCTGTACTGATTTCGATAAATATATCCTAGACGTCTTTATTAATAATAACTTTCACAGATTATATTAAGTACAGGAAAAGTTTCCAGGCAAGTTTTTCTTTTCAACTTACAAAAAACATTTTTCTTGGTAATCTTGTTTTTACTTATGTTGTCCCTACTAAGTAAGATGTCCTTCCTGAAAGGTGCTCATTTTCTCTGTGGGTGGTCTCTCTGTCAGTAAGTCTCTCTGTATGGATCTGTTACATATAACACATATAATTCATGAAGCAATTTCAGAGTAGGTCAGAGTATGCTTAACAACTCAAGTGAATTAGATAAGGTATTCAGTGTTTTGCACAGAAAGACTTACTTGGGACGTACCTCCTGATGGCCTTGTATGGATCGATGGATTTCAGCAAGCAGTAATTTGGTGAAGAAAAAGGTTTTGATTGCATTTGCTATTGATACAACCATTGACATAACTGAATATGCTAACTTTTATTAAGATTATAGAACTTGTTTTGGAAAAAAGTGGAAAGTAGAAGTTTTGTGGATGAATACAAGAATGACATAGCTTCTTTAAAATGTTTGACATGGCTGGAACCTATTTAGTGTGGGTGAGTCATAAATATGAGCTGATATCCTCTGTTCACAGTGCCTGTCTGTCAGATCAATGTTTGCCAGAATCAGATGTTTAGAAACAGGCATTTTTAGAAAGAGGAACACTGATTATGGAGAAAGAACAGGGCCATCAGTTCACTTCAGCTGTTCTATAATGTCAGCTGAGGAGCTGTCTGAGGTTGTCTTAAAGAAAGTGAGCATAGACAAAGTAGAAATATCATTCCTCTAACAGATGTATTTCTAGTAAAGTGTTGGAGGCAGCACTCTGCCTTGCGTTTTAGGCACTGAGACTTGTTGCTGGTCAAGCAGTCAATCTGACCCTCTCCACACAGGTGTAGGGACTTTGAAGGAGGACTTTGAGGATGCCACTATGCTTCTTTCTTTGACTGCACTGCTCCATGATGGGGAACCTCTGTGCAACACCAATTGTGCAAAATATCTCATCTTCCATTATGAAAGGCTTATCTGAAGGCCTCTTATCTGTGTTGTCTCACGGCTCACCATTGGTTGAGCTGTTTGTCCAAGCTGTGTTAAACTCATCTCTGTGATTCTGTCATTCTGTATCACTGAATCTGGAAGAAGGCCTGGGTCATAATCCAGGCCCAGTTTGGCTGTAGGTGAATAAATAGATCACATCCATTGTTTCCCCTCCTCACCTCCCTTTTCTCTGTGCAGATAGGTGTGACAGCTATTACTTCCTGCTCCTAAGCTCCACCAGGACAGGTAGGGTCCCCCTGTATAACCATTGTGACCTTACTCCTTCAGGCCCTTGAGTGGTGGTTTAGCAACTCATTTTCTTTTCATCAAAGGCTAGCAGTTTGGGAGAAGAAACAGGACTTTCATCAGACCTGTTAAATAAAAAAGTCTATATATGTACTGGGTGAATGTCCCAACTTCCTTTGTTTGGTGTAAGGTATTTGAAAGTAGGTTTCATTTAATAATAAGTTGTTCCTTTATTAGTTACATACAAATTAGCTTTGTTGGCATGTTTGGTACATGAAATGCATTCTTTTGTCTCTTGTTTCTTAGATAGAGTAATTATAGCTTCAATTAAAGTGTTTTTTTTTTTTTTCACTTGAGATTCCCAGTATTCCCTGAAGGGTTATGTTGTGTAAAAAGATGAAAATGTCTTTGTTACACTAAATCCTCATGTTATTTCTACCAGTCAAATTAGTCATAATGCGAGCCCTTCTGCTATGTGTAAAAAGCAGCTTTTGGTAGATCATTTAATGAATCAAAGAATGTCTATTGTCAATTCAATTTTTAAAGGTTTTATTTACTTGAATTAGTAGTTCTTTAGATCGGCACATTCTTAAGTTCCAGCATCAGATATGAAATCAAATCGTTACAGAACAACAACAGAAATGGTTTAATATATATTATAATAGCTAGAGCACAATACTTCTGTGTTGTGTTTTAAAATAATTCTTCAGTCTGGAAACAGCTGAGCACACTTGTGTTGAGTGGCTTACCTGCCTGCATTGTTGCTGTACAGGAATTATTATCATTTGACCCTGACTAGGCCTGGCATTGGTGGTTTGAGCCAGGGTATGCATAGTGGTGCCCAAGCCTAAGCTCTATAACCCTGAGGGTCACCTGTCCACATGTTCACTGGCGTGTACTTGGGTCAGAGGGAATGATGAATATACTTGATTCTCTTCTATATCTTCACAGTGCCCAGGTTAGCTATGTGTTTCAGCAGCTGTGCATTCGGATCTGCTGTGCCGCTCCTTGGGAGCCACCCCATAAGCTACGATGCTATGTGGCAACCCTATGTGCTGTTATTTACATCTGTTTAAACTCCTCTGATAATAACCCATGTTTAAAATGGACTTTATGTTCATTTAAAAACTTACTCTTTTAAATTATTCATGTTTAGAGACAAATAAACATAATATAGGCATTTATGTAGATATTTATGTGTGGTTCAACTAATCTTCTGGCCTATGATAAACCTTAATTAAAATGAAGGACTTCTAGAAATTAGTTTCAAATTTGAAATGAACTGAAAAGAGGTTTTATAATTATAAAAATTTTAAATACTGGTGGGAACCTAAGAAATAATTTTTATCTGGCTTCCTCATTTAATGGAAGAAATGCAGGCCAGATAGAGTGTGTCGGTTTGCTTGTTGGAGGAAGAGCCTTCTGTGGAGGGGCAGGCCTCCTGATTCTTTGCTCTTTGTATGTATGCTTTTTAGGATCAGATTCCTCAGAGTGTCGACCAGTGTTTCTGTGTGCTCCTGTATTGCACTAGTATTTACTTTTGAAGTGGATTTTGTGGGTAAATTCTAACTAATAAATGTAGAAATTGTGGAAACAATCAAAGGGTCCTTCAATAGATGGTTGCATAAAGAAGCTGCAGTACATACATATAATGAATATTACTCAGCCATAAGAAATCATGAGATACTGCCATTTTCAGCAACATGGATGTACCTTGAGAATATCATGCTAAACTAAATAAGTTGAGAACCATATGATTTCACTTATGTGGGATATAAAACTGAAAGCAACAAATGAACAGATAAGAAAGAAACTAAGACGCAGACAACACTATGGTGGTTACCAGTGGGAAAGCGGGGAGGAGGGAGGTAGAAAAGAGTAAAGGGGGTCAAATATATGGTGATGGTAGGAGATGTGACTTTGGGTGGTGAACACACAATGCAGAATCCATATGATGTATTATAAAATTGTGCACATGAAACCTGTATAATTTTATTAATGAATGTCACCCCAATAAATTTAATAAAATTGAAAAAAATATATATGAAAATAATATCATATATAACTTTGGGTTTATTATATGTCACACATGATTATAAGCACTTTACACATTTTAACAAATATGGCATTCACCTCTCTGAATGGGTTCTGGTGTTCTCTACATTTTCTGGACGAAGTTGGAGCACTGCTCTAATGTGCCAGATTACGCAGTTATTTCTCAGTCCCCAGGCAGCCCTTTGCTGCTACGCTTTGCATCGCACTTCTGCCTGGTCAGTTGTTCCCTATCCGTGTGCACTAGAGAAAGCCTGGAAGGAAGCCCTTGTTTTTTCTTGTTTGCCAGCTGTTCCTGTATCATTGTCCAGCAGAAGCCATGAAGTGGCAGTTGATTTTAGTTTTCAGCTTTTTGTCTGGCCGCCCCCAAACCAGCCTCATTTGGCCTCCTCGGAGGTAGCAGCAGCAGCCTGAGCACCTTTGCTTAGGTATCCCAGCACCAGCTCTGCTTAGCCCCATCCTCCCAGCTTTGAGGGGAGAGCACAGCTGTCCAGAAAAACTAAATGAAGCTGAAATTGGGAGTTAGTTGTGGTATATTAATAAGTAAAATCTTTTGGCTTTTGGTGAGGATGCTGATTAGGATAAATGGATGTCAGTTGATTTAAATGAGGTCTAAGTAGATTTATTATTATTTTTGGACCCCAAATCTCTTATTCCAAAATGAATTTCAAACTACCACAAACCTTTTTGTCTTACTACCAACCTTTCTGTCTCTTTCTCCTCACCCTGAAATTGAAAGTGAGCATGTTCTTGTTCTGGGTTTTTTTATGTGTCGCTGCCCAGGATCTGAAAGACCTGGTCATTATTTGCAAAAGCTTAGGGTCTAAGTTTGCATCAGAACATAATTTCTCAGTAAAATGTAGAAATGTGACCTCTTGGCTGCACCCCGCTTCCTGCTTTTAAGGCACAATTTTCAATGTTTAATCAAAGGCTGTTTCCTCAAAACATGTTACATCCAGCTTGCATGCATGCTTTAGCTCTGTGCTTTTGAAATCTGGTCCCCACCCAGAGAGCACTACAAGGCCTCTATACAGACAGCAGTCAGGGCAGCAGGGAGCTGCTGCTGTGGGGTTGGACTTTTCCTGTGCTCTTGACTTATTATCCATAATGTTAATTCTCAGTTCCCAGCATGTACATAATTAAAGGAAAATACATCCAAGGAAGTTCAGCAGCCACTAGTAGGTCACCATTACCAGATGTTTAATTATTATCATTAGGAAGCCTTTGGAAGTACCCCCTGAGCTTTTAAACGCATAACAATAAGCAAATCCCTTTGGATTTTGATGGATTGGTTCTTTTGTATTGAATGATGATTAAAGGGATTACAGGCAGGTGCTAGTGTCTTTGTAACATCTTTATCAAAGAGGTGAAAACTCTATTACATTATATGAAGTGTACATCATCTTCCTTTTCATTTCCCTGATTTCCTTCAATTGTGCCAAGTTTTAATTAATATGCTTCAAAAGTATGAAAACTTGAGCATCTATAATTATATCTTTAGTAACAATATTTAAATCTTTACTGACAATATATTTATCATATAACATTTCCAGGAATTAAAGTCAGTTATCTGTAACCTTAAGAAAATCTTGGAATTAAATGTTTTCCATGTCCCCCCACCCCTCTTCCCATTTTGAAGGTTAGAAATAAAATATAAAATGGAGGAGACCAAGAAAACCCTCTTGTTAGGGTAGAGAGTGATTAACAACGTGTGGGGGCAGTGATGGTAAATAAATTCAACAAAGGGGGGAATTTTAAAGAAAGTATTCTTGTTTTTTACTTTTTTTCTTCAACCTCAAATTTGTCATAAATTTTTTTGACTTTTTACTGCTACTTGAGAGTGCTGTTTTCAAGCCATTTTTAAAAAAGTCTGTGTTTTGAGGCTGCATTGAAGATTACATTACAAATGCTTTTGGGTTTTGCAGTTCTGAGGCATAGGTAATATGTGTATCTTACTCTTTACTGGTTTCTTTCACTGTTACTCTTAATCTTTGTTCATTTCTGTGCTTGTGACTCATCTTAATGGAATTTATAAAGTTTCTGTTAAGTTAAAGTTTAACTTTAAGATGGACTCACTGGCTTCCCCTTGTGTCTACTCTCTGAATCGTCAATCCTAAGGCTCTTGGTAAAACTGCACATAGTGTAATTTTCATCACTCTTTAAGAAGTGAGAATAGTCATTCCGCATCTGCATTCTTCCTCTTTCATAGTTTTTGTAGTGCTATCCTGCACATGTCATCCTCCCTCACTTTTGTACTATGTGCTTAGGGGAAACACAGGCTAGGACAATGCCTATTTGCCTTTTACAGATTAAAAAACAAAACAAAAAACACAAAGCAATTGATATGAATTAATATATTAGAAAGATTTGAAAACAAATGCTGTGTGAAAAAGTTGACCAGGTGGCTCTGGAGGAGATATTCATGTAAAGTCTTCCTATTATGTACAGTTCAAACTCCACACTTTAGGAGTTTGTAATGGTTGAAAAGAAGCTAAGTTCACTTTTCTTTTGAGCAGCGCAACATAGGTAGGTAAGAAAATTATAACACTGGTGAGCATGTTCAAGTACCCCCAAATGACTTTTCTTAACAACAAGTTTGAATTGCAAATACTGTTCCAAGTTGTGCTCAAGAAATGTTGGATGGGGTGTTCGACTCAGAAAAAGTTGTATGCTCTCCTATTTTCATAATAGGAAAGAGTACAAGATGATTTTTAAGCACTTAATTTTATAAGGTAGTTGGCGTGTAGAAGGGGGGAAGTAGATACAAACGTGAGCAATCAGGGAAGACTGATTTTAGAAAGAAGAGGTGAAGGTCAAAAAAATGTTTTATTAGTGCTAAAGGAAAGCATGGGTGTGGAAAGAGCACCTCATACATGTAACAGCAGAGTATCTCTATCCTTGAAAAAGCTGGAGAAAGGCCATAAAATGGAAGATCTTGAAAGCCAGACATCCGAGTTGAGTTTCGGAATATCCTGTGCTAGCAAGGTGAATGATGTGAGAGAAATATAGAAGAATGAAGTATACAGAATATGTGTTTGGACTTGGTATGCAATTTTGATATAATTTAGCAATATAGGAGTTCTCATGGGACTCTGGAGCTGTATTTCTGTTTTTTATCAGTGGAACATTTGCTTTTCCATTGAGAGCCATAGATATTTTCTCCATAAAAAGGCAGGCAGTGCATCTTGGACCGTAGAGCACAAAGTATGGATTTTAAGGGCTTGGGTTCAGATTCAGCCCAGCTGTTTATTGGCTATGTGACCTTGGGCAAGTTACTCATCCTTTCAGTGCATCTGTAAAATGGTGATGATTATTTATTGCATGGGGGTTGTTGTAAGGATGAAAATGGTGTTTGGTAGACGATGTCACTTTATACATTTTTAGCTATTATTATTGTCATTTTTTGTATTTGCGTATTCTTTCTCAGAAGCCAGTAGTGGAACTATCTTTATAATACTTTTTTGAATTCTTTTTCATAATTTCACTGGCACCAAATATATTTGTCTTTACATAGTCCCTATAAGAGCTATGTGATTACATTCATATTTTTATAAAAATTGTCAGTTTAATAATAGAACAGTTAAAAAAGATAAGGTGCAAATTGTTCTGTTAACTCCTGCCTCTGTTAACATGAAAGTTTATAAGGACCCTCCCATAATTGGGTGTGTGTCTGTGTACAAGGGCAGATGTTTCTCTTCTAGATTTCTCTTCTTTCTGCCCTGTTATCATGTCTCCAAATAGTATGTCATAGAGATCAGAATCTTTCTTCACAGACCAGGTGCTCTGTGGACACTGAGAGCTGTCTCAGAGTCCTTTGGGACTGCCAAGGTCAAAAATTCAGTCTCCATTAGAATTTTTATATAGAGGTGTTCTCTTGTTCTGAGTCCCTTCCACTCTCCCTTTCAAACTTCTCTTCACAAACTCTTGCTTACACATGCTATTTTTATGTTCCTTTGAGGGAGCATTTTCAGAGGAGGGAAAGTTTGTCAAAACAGGGAAAAGATGAAATGATGCGACTTTTCAGTCCTTAAACATGATGAACATATCTGTGGGGGACTGAGGAAAATGAATTTATGAACGTGTTGTGAGGGTAAAAGCTGGTGGAATTTTTCTACTGACCAAGAGATCACAAATGGAGTAAGGGCTTCAGAAGGACATCAGATATTTTCAATTTAAGTATCTGAAACTGAGACTATTTTGCGTAAGTGGTTCTGCTCCCAATTATTGTCTCCTTTTTAATGTTTGAACATACTTCACTCCCTCCTAAAGAATGAAGTCTTAATAACCTTACCCCTAGAGTCATTTTTTTCTGATTATTAATCCTCATATAAGATCCTCCAAACCTTTCTCTTCCTTAAAAGTGATGTAGGCTAAGACATTTTTCCCTCTTAAATGTGTGATTCATCTTTAAAAAAAAATTGTTGCCATGCTTTTCCCCTTTCAAGCTTCAGTGCTCTAAGGTTTGCCATTTAAACAAGCAGTTCTGTTTTAATGCTCTCTCAGCTCTGCATTCCATTTGCTTTAGCTCGGAACTTTTTTAAAAAAAAAAATTCAAATCTCCACATAACAAGCCAAGTCTAACCCTTATATAGTTTGTTACTTTATATATAAGCCCCTTGTTACAACTAAAGATTACATATCTGTTGGACATAGTTTCAGTAAACCTTGGTTATTAACATGTTTCATTCTCTAGGACAGGGGTCCCCTACCCCTGGGGCAGGTTCCAGTTGGAGCCTGTTAGGAACCAGGCCTCACAGCAGGAGGTGAGTGGTGGTACAGTGAGTGAAGCTCCATCTGTATTTGCAGCCGCTCCCCAGTGGCTCAGCTGTACCTCAGATCATCAAGCATTAGATTCTCATAGGAGCACTGGTCCCTGGTGCCAAAAAGGGTGGTGACCAATGATCTAGAATTTATGTTTGTTTGTCATTTCCACATAGGATTTTCTAGTGGATCTCTGGGCTCATAGAGCTTTGAGGCTCCTTGCCAGTAAGTGGGAAGTGCTCCATCTCACAGACAGCACACACTGTAATCAGTGGACTGTTATTGTGTCCAGTTGTCTACTGGATTCTTCCATGTCTGTAGTGTTGTCTATTACTTGAAGGACATTAGCCATTTTGGAGTGTTATTGTTCTATCCTGTTCCCACCTCTGAGCTCAACATCATGTGGTTATTCAGCAGAACGTATTGAACTAAAGTATGTTTCCTGTTTTCTGAGATCTAGTGTTTGGCTTTGGAAGAAAGTGTAGAGAGACCTCTTCCTCAAATCCCCTAAGGAAACAGGATTTAAAAAAAAAGGCATGAAAGCTTCTCGCAGCATTATCTTGTTCTCAGTCATCAGCCTAGACCACTCACATATGCTGCGGTGCTCCTTGATGCTCATAGTGGACTGGCAAAGTGGCCTACTTGTCCTGAAATCATACACACCTCCATGAATAGCCAGCTTGTTTGGGAGTGCAGCAAGAACCAGCTAGGCATTGCTGTAGACACTGTGGATTATTTGTTAAATGCGAATAGATACTGTGGAGTTCCAGTCAAGGTGGAGGAGTAGATAAACACTGTGCTTGCTTCCCTCTCAATTACCACATCAAAATTACAACAAATATTTACAACTAAACTAAAAAACAACCATCAATGAGAATTGCCTGAACGGAAGAGCTAGACTTCTAAGGACATACAGAAGATATGGCTCCACACCCACGTGTGGCAGTTAAAGTTTGGGAGGGATATCTAATCTGTGGAGGTACCCCCTGAGGAGCAAGGGGTCGCAACCCCATACCAGCCTCCCCAGCCTGGAGCACCAGTGCTGGAAAGAGAAGTCGCCAGAACTTCTGGCTATGAAACCCAGCAGAGTTTGTGGCTGAGTGAGACAGAGGACTGAGTGGGAGTCCCAGGTGTTCCTCTTAAAGGGGCTGTGCATGGACTGACTCGCAGATGGACTCACTCGCTCTGAGCTCCAGCATTGGGGCAGCACACTGAACGCACCAGGGACAGAAGGGAGAGGAACTGAATTGTCTGGCTTCAGGGCGAGGCCTGGAGGGGCAGCTTTCTCGCAGACGAAAGTGTTGGCAGAGGGCATTGTTCCTTTGTTGAACCCTCACCCCAACCCAGGGTGCAGACTTCAGTGGGCTCAATATCTGTTACCGAACTGTCTAACACTGGTTGCCTTACCTGGTGATTCCCTGAGACCCTCCCCCACCCAACGTGTGGGCCCACCCAGGCAGTTTCCAGTGACTTTTCCTACAAATGGTCTGTCTTGGCTCATGCTGCGGAATTTCTCAAAATCTCTTAAAATTTCACAAACCCAAGACAAGTAGCATCTGGCCTCAGCATGCCTTGTACCTTTTGCTAAGCTTCCCCAAACTCAGCACTAGTGGTATCTGGCCTTTGTAGCTTGGCCTTTTCTGGGCACCTCCAAGTCCAGAATGAGTGGAAAGCAGCTGCCGATTACCTTGTGGCTCGCACCAGGTGGCCCCAGGCAGGACAGAGGCAGTGGCTGACCTTGGCCAGCTATGGGGCCCCTCCCAGGAGGCCCAGAGGCTGGCATAGCCTGAGGCCAGTTAGGACTTAGCTAGAGCACCACCTGGCCACTTCCACGGAAAACACACCTAAAGGGCAGACCAAGCAGGCACCAGGGCTCTGCATGTCCCACTCTGTAGGGTCAGCCCCTGCACAACAGCACCTCCACTGTAGTCACAGCAAACCCTCACAATCAATCAGCCTGAGAGTCAGTTTCTCTCATTGACATGGAAATAGGAACCAAGGCCCAACTACAGCAGCAAGGCACACACAAACCCAAACATAGGACACACACCTGGAACACCTGGCTCAGGTGACCAGGGAGTCTGTACTACTGGGTCCCACAGGATATCTACTACATAAGACAGCTCTTCTAAGGCCAGGAGACATAGCAGCTCTTCCTAATATATAGAAGCAAACACAGGAAGGCAGCCAAAATGGGGAGACAAAGAAACTTGTCCCAAATGAAAGAACAGAACAAAACTCCAGAAATAGAATTCACCAAAATGGAGACAAGCAATCTATGAGATGCAGAATTCAAAACACTGATATAAGGATGCTTAGTGAACTTAGGGGAAGAGTAGGTGAACTCAGTGAGAACTTTAACAAAGGGAAAGAAAACAAAGAACGAGTCAGAAATGAAGACTACAATAACCAAAATAAAGAATACATTAGAGGGAATCAACAGATAAGATGAAGCAGAGGATCAAATCAGCGATTTAGAAGATAAGATAGCAGAAAACACCCAATCAAAAAAGCACCAAGAAAAAAGAATCCAAAAGAATGAGGACAATATAAAGTGTAACAACATTTGCATCAAATGGGTACCAGAAAAAGAAGAGAGAGAGCAAGGCATTTAAAACCTGTTTTAAGAAAAAATGATGGAAAACTTCCTTAACCTGGTGAAGAAAATAGACATACAAGCCCAGAAAGAGCAGAGATCCAAACAAAATGAACCCAAAGAGGTCCACAGCAAAACACATCATAATTAAAATGCCAAAGGTTAAAGAGAGAATCTTAAAAGCAGCAAGAAAAAGCATCTAGTTACATACAGGGGAGCTCCCATAACACTGTTAGCTGATTTCTCAAAAGAAACTTTGCAGCCTACAAAAGTTGGCATGAAATATGCAAAGTAATGAAGAGCAAGGACCTACAACCAAGATTACTCTGCCTAGCAAAGCTATTTTTAGAATCAAAGGACAGCTAAAGAGCTTCCCAGACAAGAAAAAGCTAAAGCTGAAGTAGTTTATTACCACCAAAGCAGTGTGACAAGAAATGTTAGAGGGAATTATTTAAGAAGAATAAAGAAATCCAAAATAAGAATAATAAGATGGCAATAACTATCTATCAACAGTTTCTTTACATGTAAATGTCATTGAAACATTTAATCTATTTAGATTTAAATGTTCCAAATGTTCCAAGACAAAAGGTGGCTGAATGGTTAAGAAAACAAGACACTTACATATGCTGCCTACAAAAGACTCACTTTAGATTAAAAGATGTACACAGACAGAAAGTAAAGGGATGGAAAATGTATTTCAAGAAAATATAAATAAAAAAAAAATGCTGGGGAAGTAATACTTATACCAGACAAAATAGACTTTAAAACAAAGGCTATACCAAGAGATAAAGAAGGACCTAGTAATCCTTGTTCTGGCTAGTTTTCCAAAGGAACGCAGAACACTACTTTGAAGGGATAGGTGAATCTATATGCAGCATTATTTACAGTAGCCAGGATGTGGAAGCAACCTAGGTGTTCATGAATAGATGAATGGATAAAGGAGAGGTGGTACGTTTATACAGTGGGACATTACTCAGCCATAAAAAAAAGTGCAATCTTACCATCTGCAACAGTATAGATGGACCTAGAGGGTATTGTACTGAGTGGACTATGTTAGAAAGAAAAATGTCACATGTTTTGATTTATATGTAAAATCTAGAGAACAAGATAAACAAGCAACAGAAACAAGCTCATAGATTCAGAGAACATTTGCATGGTTGCCAGATTTGGGGGATAGGGATATGAAGCGGGGAGGGGATTAAGAAGTACAAATTACTAGTTACAAAATAGTCATGGGGATATAGAGTATAGCATGGGGAATAGTCAGTTGTATTGTAAAACTGTGTGGTATCATTTGGGTACTGGATTTATTGGGGTTAGTACTTTGTAAGTTATATAAATGTCTGATCACTGTTTTGTATACCTGAAACTAATATAATATTGTATGTTAACTATAATTAAAAAATAAAAATATAAAAAAAATAAAAAATTTCTAACTACTTGGAGGAAAAGAATAGCTACTATGTCAACTTTATGAAACTTCTACTTAGGGGTTAGCTATTAATGAAATTGCACTTTGAATTTTTAAAATTTGCAGAGAAGATGATTGTAAGTGTTAAAATCTGAAATGTGAGCAGAAGAAAGGTGACCAGTCAGTCCACTTTGTTGTGCCAAGGCAAAAAACCAGGAAACAAAGCAGAAAAACCCAAAACACAAAAACCAAAACCTCTTACCCAGAATGAAAATGGCCCAATGTAATTAATATGATAAAAATTTTCTAAAACCTGTGTCTCTTACAAGCACACAGTATCTCTGTGTCGTGATCTTGGGGACAGCGCTACATCTGACATCTGGCTCTAGGGCAGAGAAGGGGCTTCATCAGTTTCTAGTGTAGCCTTTTTGTCTGTGAAGGCTGCTTCTCTTAGTGTAGTTCCTTTGAGTGCTGGCAGTAGAGCTGTTGTGAGAGGACTTCCTCTGAACAGAGAAGTAGCTGGCAGTATACCCATTTAGAAGCAGAGATCGATGGGATCAAGGGGTTGTTAGCACTCAGAGTATAAGAGAAAGACTTCCATCTTAAGAGAGAGTGTCTCATTCTCTACTCAGACCAACAACAGCAAACTACATGGAAAGTATTTGGCTATATTGATTTTTACCATTTGGAGCAAAAATCTAATTTTTTGGAAAGGGATGCCAGGAGCATGCTGTTTGTATTCCTTGGTTCCTTTCACATTGGTAGGTAGAATTCCTCATGCTCAGTTGGGTGTGCGACTATGGTTACTTAGCCAGCATAAGGTTGAGTTTATCCAAGGTCTGATCAATTGTGCTAATTCTGTCCCTTTTTATTTTCAGTTTAGTTTTCTTTTGTGCTTTCTGGCTTGAGTGCTGATAGCATCTTAATAAATACACTTATTATGAATACAGTTTCTAAGAGCACACTGAAAGACTCTGTGGTTCCCCCCACGCCCAGGCTTTCTCAGATCATTTAAGCAACCTAAAAAAATTCCACTTCATCTTTAGGTTTCTTCCCCTGCCCAGGCACACAGCAACCAACACACTTGAGCGTATCACTCACAAGACATAGTTGCCTTCTGGGTTTTACAAGTTACATGCAAACACAGGCTTATGGGTTGGCTTTGCACACTGCTTGTATAGTCTTCTATCAGATGACTTGTTGGAGACTGTAAATCTTGGAAGTTCAGGAATCTGCTGAGCTTGGTCCGTTTAATGCCTAACACACATAGCTCTGCAGCCATATTTAAGGAGAGTTCATCTGTGGTGACTTAGGAGGTTTATCCTAGCCATTCCCCAAAGGGCAGTGGGACTCTCAGCGCATCTAGTAAGTGTTAAGTGATAGGCTGTCTGAGATAACCAGGCATCTTTAAAGCTACCACTTGTAGGGGCATATATGTTCGGGTTTGTGTAGTGTTCTTTTGATCTCATAGTATCACAAGGTATTCTTGGTCTTATCAATGACTCCTCAGAGCATCACCAACATGAAAAGAGGAGCATTCCCAACAGCTCTTGGTATTTCTTTTAAGACGAAATACATCAATATTAAAAAATAAACTATAAAACATTCATGAAAGTTTCTGGAGTTCCCTTTCAGAATTTCTTTGAAGCTGCCTTAACATTGTTGCATTTATTACAGTCACTCTGCAGTTCAACTTGCTTTATAGGTTTTTAATCTTGGGTTCACATATGTGTTTTAAGATGATATAGCATACATGAAGTTTTGGTCTTTATAAAAATCAAATGCAGTCCTCAGACCCATGTGCATGCCACATGGCAATATTAGGATGAAGAAAGTGTTTCTACTTGTAAACAAATATATTCGTGAGTATTTGATATGTGATTTGCATGTTGAGTTTCTTTCTAGGTTTGTTGAATTTCTACATGCACAGAGAAGAATAATGAAACATTGTACCCTACTCTTTGACGCTATTCTTTGAAATTTTATTTTAAGCCCCTGAAGCTGTCCTTAAATGCTCTTAACCTGACTGCCAGTTTCAAATACTATGAAGCTAGGATTCCAAATATGTTGATCATTTCTTGATTGAATATTTTCAAAAGCTTACAAGCACAAATAGGTGTTAGCAACTACTAATATTGATTAGAAGACAAAAAGTAAAACTATTTTATGCCTGCTTGCATAACAAAAAAATTAAGGCTGCAGGCCAGTCTGGTAGACTGATTGCAACAAGAGGAGTTTGCAGTTTTTGGTTTTTCTTTCAGGTATAGATCTGCTCCTGTGAGCTTGCAGAGAAGTCTCTAAAGTTTTCATTTTTATTGCCCAGGCACTGTTTATGTCTTGGAATATAAAACAACTTAACCATTGTGGAATTGTATTAGTAATACTGCTGACTTTGCTAAAGCTTAGCCCAGCAGAGAGTAGGGAGTTACCTTCTTTGTTTAAGTCCTCCATGCTTCCATTTCTAACTGTATGTCAGATGCTTACAGTGTGCTCCTCCAGAGGCTGGGCACGGAGTGGATCTAGACAGGTTGCCTGCCTTCATGAGCTTACGCCTCAGCTTGTTGTGCTCACAGTAGGTCATGGGCAGTGCGAGGGTACTCACGGGAAGGGGAATAGTGCGTTGTTCAAAATGTGGTTCCCGTTGGTACAGACGAATCGAAGTTCTGTGCATGTGAAAAGCTGTCTTGCTTTATTTAAAGCAACTTACCTGCCTCTCCTTCCTCTTAAAGTGAATGATAGCAGTCAAGGTTAAAGAGTAAATTAATAAATTTACTTGAATAAAAGCAAGTGCTTTTACATTTCAAAAAAATAAATGCCTAAGTGGGAGGCAATGTCAAAGATGAAAGGTGTATGGAAATTTGGAGGGGAAGACAGTAATTATATAAAAGAACATGCAATTATTGAATTAAAGATGTGACATGGGAAACGTTCCCATCTAAGTAATGACCAGTGTGTGCTTGTGTGAAGACTATTCCATGATTGGCATAAAGTGCTAGCAGGACTTCCCTCTCAGGCTATTAGTGGATGATGATCATACTTGGTTTTATTGTCAAGTTACTGTTATGCTCTCTGAGGTATGAAGTGATATTAATGGCCATTTTCAATGAGAAACAACACTTTATAGCATTGCTGTCATTTAAACATATTAAAACGTGTTATAATGGGGAAGAACGCCCTGGGGGAGAGAGATGAAAACTTAGGAGTTTAATTTGAAATGCAGTTGGGAAATTATTTGGACAGCAGAGAAAAGCTTTAGGGCAAAATTTCAATAAAAAATACGTTATTTTCTAAACTATTCATGAGGGAGGAGAGTCTGCTTTTCATGTACCTGGACTTAATTATGATCACAAAAAAGTGTTTGGCTAATTGTAGTCACTCATCTGTATTAATTCAAAAACAGAAATAAAAAATTATTGATGATAGTTATTTAGGAAAAACATAATTTTTTTTTGAATGTAAGGTTTTAGATATTATAACCACATTCTTTGTTTTTCTAGCTTGCTTTTTTCATGGAAACTTTTTTTTTTTTTGAACTGTTGTTGTGGGGTTTATGTCCTAGTTACTGTAATGCTTGATTTTTATCAAGGTTCAGTATTGTCCTTATTCTTCAGAGAGCTAATCAGTTAAAGACATTTTCTTCTCCATTTCTGATTTTAGGCTGATGCTTTACTCTTCGTAGTGAAAAATTATCTATGTAATAGGAAAGATTGGAACTTCTCAAATATAATAACACATTTATATAGTTTGCTCTACAAATCTGTTAATCAGTTGGTAACCTTCCCCCGACTAGATTTTTACTTTCCCCCTCATTTTTTAGTTTTTATTTACTCATTGATTTAGTATTTATAGGGACTAAAGGAGTCAAACTGTGCTCAATGCAGGGAGTGGCAGTTGCCATGCCTGTCAGCTCCCTCATTGCCCCACTATGTACAGATCAGGGAGGCTCCCTGGATCAAGTTCAAATCCAGTTTGTTGAAACCATGGGCTGTGTTTGAGGCCTGAGTTCTAGAGGCACTGCTGGCCCAGTTATCCCTTGGTGTCAGACTGTCCAACTGGTCGTCTTGGTCTTGATGTCCCCACCGCCTTGTAGGGGCTGAGTAAGCCGTGGCAAGGAGAGCTGAGTGGTGCCAGGTCCCTTACTTTGGCTCTGGCTCTGTCTCTGCTGTCCCTAAGAGGAAGGAGGCATGTGATACTGAGGGGTTGACAGAGGCTTCTCAGAGCTCCAGGCTCCAGGGATAGAGCCCAGGAGCCCATTGCCAGGGCTTCTAGTTCTATGCTTTCAAAACTGGGTTTCATAATATCTTAGTAAAAATACATGTTTACAAAAAAGTCTTAGTTGCTTTTAGTGGCAACATTGAGTCTACAATCTCATTATCTTGTTTCTTCATTAATGTAATTTTCGGTAAATCATTCTGCTTGTCTGACACCCCTCTTGGAAAATTAAGTGAGCAACCGAGCACCACAAGGAAACTTAGTATGATATACAGGCTTACTTATTCAGCAAACAAATTTCTTAAAATTCATAAACTATGTCAGAAGTTAATTCCAATCTCCTTGTCACCAGGAAGGCTATCGCACAAGCTGAGCTCTGTATACTGAAAAAGTGATTGTTGTCAGGTAAGATTTAATGTGGCCACATGCAATGACTGTGTCATTGTCATCATGTCCCCCAAGTGACGTCCTCCAGAAAAGCAGAGTCAGACTGTCAAGAGGGTACATCTTTCATTCTTATTCTGAAGATTTGTCCTTGAACTGAGCTGCCAGGAAGAATTCCAGGATTCCGCGTGCACTTAGCATGCTTGGAATCTTGACGATGACTCACCTCTTCGGCCACCCTTGGCCATGTCAGCTAGTACCAGCCGATCTGTGGCATCAGAGAATAAGCTTGGATTCATGTCACAGCAGTCAGAAAGTGGTTGGAGTACAGAACTGAGCCCTTGGGACTGAGCTGCCACTATATGAAGCAGTTTTAAAATATTAAGCTTGGTAAACTCCCACGGAGCAGGGTAGAGACTTTGTGTCTTTTGGATCCCTCCATGTTTTATGGTTTTCCGGCTGCAGGGCAGGCTTAGGCACTGGGATATGTATCTGGTAGGCTCAACACTGGAAACCCCCCAAAAGCATAGAAATAGTTCTGAATTTTGTTTGTTTGTCTCATAGTTCAATATTCAGTCACTGTGGACAGCTTTGCAATGATTTGCTCTCTAAAAAAATGATGCAGGCAGTGAGTGGAATAAAAGCCACACACACACACACACACACACACACACACACACACACACACACACACACAATCCACATATGCGTCTCTTCTCATGGAGTCTTTTGTATGTTCTGTAATTCTTTTTTAGATTACCATGAGATATTATTATGTTATTTTAAAATGTGGAGCCCTGAGTTCAGGAGGTTCCGGTAGTACTATATTTATAAATGTCAAAGCACAAACAAACAGAATTAGAGAAGATCTTTGGGCTTATTGATCTTACTTATTTTATATTTCTGTATATAATGGACTCTTTAATATCTTTAGACTATATAAGACTGTAATGTACAGACAATGTCTTATTTACTCACTGTACAGACGTTCCTTGAGCTCTTTCTTATCCCCCAGCTTTATTGAGATATAATTAACATAGAACATTGTGTAAGTCTAAGGTGTGCAACATGATTTGATACATGTATGTAGTGTATAATGATTACCACACTAAGGTTAGGAAGCACATCCTTTACCTCACAGTTTCTTCTTCTTCTTCTTCTTCTTTTTTTTTTTTTTGGTGAGAACATTTAAGATTTACTCACTTAGAAACTCTCAGGTGTATAATACAGTATTGTTAACTATGGTCACTGTCCTATACATTAGATCCTGAGAAGTTTCTCATCTTATCACTGAAAGTTTGTGTTCTTTCACCCCTTCTCCCACTCCCCAGCCTCTGCAACCACCAGTTAATTCTCGGTTTCTGTGAGTTCTACTTTTGTACATTTCATATATGTGAGATCATACATTACTTGTCCTTCTCTGACTTATTTCAGTTATTGTAATGCCCTTGAGTTTCACCCATGTTTGTGCAAATGGCATGATTTCCTTCTTTCTTATGGCTGAATAATATTCCATTGGACATATGTATTATATTTTCTTTATCTATTAACAGACACTAAAGTTGTTTCCATATCTTGGCTGTTATAAATAATGCTGTAACGAACATGGGAGTACAGATAGCTCTTTGAAATATTGGTTTCCTTTCCTTGGATAAATACTCAGAAGTGGAATTGTTGGATCATATGGTAATTCTATTTTTATTTTTTTGAGGAAATTTCATACTGTTTTACATAGTAGCTACACCAGTTTGCAGTCCCACAAACAGCTCACAAGGGTTCCCCTTTTTCTGCATCTTCACCGACACTTATTATTTTTAATGAACAAGTGTGAGATATCATCTCATTGTGGTTTTGGTGTGCATCTCCCTGATGATTAATGACGTTGAGCACTTTTCCATGTACCTGTTGGCCACCCATACATCTTCTTTGAAAAATGTCTATTTATGTCCTTAGCCTATTTTAAATCAGGTTATTTCTTGTTATTGAGTTGTTTGAATTCCTTGTATGGTTTAGATATTAACCTCTTAATCAGATATATGGTTTCCAAATATTTTCTCTCATTCTGTATGTTGCCTTTTCATTTTGTTGATTGTTTCATTTGCTGTGCAGAAGCTTTTTAATTGGGTGTAGTCTCATTTGTTTGTTTGTTTTTTGGTTACTTGTGGTGTCATATCCAAAAAAACTATTGCCAAGACCATGTCAAGGAGCTTTTCCCTTATGTTTTCTTCTAGTAATTTTATGGTTTCAGGTCTTAAATTTAAGTCTTCATTCTACTTTGAGTTAATTTTTGTTAATAGTGTAAAGTAGGAGTCTGATTTTATTTTATTTTGCATGCGAATATGTAGTTTTGTCAGCTCCATTTATTGAAGAGCCTGCCTCTTCTTCATTGTGTGTTCTTGACTCCCTTGTCAAATGTGAGTTTGTGCGTATATATGGGGGTTTAATTCTAATCTCTTCATTCTGTTTCATGAGTCTATGTGTCTGTTTTTGTGTGGGTACGTTACAGTTTTGGTTACGATAGCTTTGTAATCTAGTTGCAGATAAAGAAGTGTGATGCCTCCAACATTATTCTTTTTCAGGATTGCTTTGTCTATTCAGGGGCTTTTGTGGTTCCAACATGAATTTTAGGATTGTTTTTCTATCTGTGAAAAATATCATTGGAATTTTGTTAGGGATTGTATTGACTCTATAGAAGACTTTGGGTAGTTTGGACATTTTAACTATTAATTCTTCTAATTTATTAGTTTCCTCTTTGACTTCTTTCACCACTATCTTATAGTTTTCAGTGTATAGTTCTTTCATCTCCTTGGTTAAATTTATACCTAACTATTTTATTGTTTTTTCTTTTTAATGCTACTGTAAGTTGGATTATTTTCTTTATTTCTTTATTAGAGAGATTGTTTTTAGTGTATAGAAATGCAACTAATTTTTATATCTTGATTTTGTATCCTATAACTTTACTGTATTTATTAGTACTGACAGTTTCTTTTTTTTCAATGGAGTCTTTAAAGTTTTCTAGACATAGTTTCATGTCATCTGCAAACAGACAATTTTACTTTTTCTTTTCCAATTTTTATCTCTTTTAATTCTTTTTCTTGCCTGATTGCCTTGAGCTCTTTCCATGTGTGTGTGTGTGTGTGTGTGTGTGTGTGTGTGTGTGTGTGTGTTGTGGGGGGTTGGGAGGAGGCACCAGGCAAACCCTAGTTGTGTGTAGAGGATACACACAACTCATGCCGTAGTGTCACCATCATGGAATTGAAGCCATACAATTAAGACATCTAAATGCACACCTGTCTGTGAAGCTGGTCCTGACACACCTATTTTTAAACTAAAGAAACAAAAGAGTCACCAAGTGAAGGATAAGGGAAAGAAATCCTGAGAGGGGGAGGGGCTGAGGAAAGATGGGGGCCTGATCTCCCGTTGGGGTTGGAAAGGCCGCAGGGTTGGAGGCAGAGAAGAGGCCCAGGGTGAGGCAGCAGTGGCGGTCAAGCTGTCCATTCACTCGGTAGACACCAAGTGACTACTTAGCAAAGTACCATTCTTGGTTCAGGGAAAAAGCCGAGTTTCTTTGCTTGTGATCTTTATATTACAGAGGCAGTCAATGGGGCAGTTACCAAAATAGACATATGGCATTTCAGAAGGGGATAAGTGCTGATGACAGGAGTAAACAGGGTAGGGACAAAGTGACCAGAGATATGGAGAGCTACTTTTGATAGGCTGATTAAGTGTATTTTCTCTGATGGGAACACATATTAGCAAAGGCCCTTCCAGGCATATTGAGGTTTCTGGATTGACTATAGGAGCATAGGAGACATTGAAGGTGGCTTCATTGTGGATTATAAAACAAATTCTAAAGAGGCTCTTGCAGAATCTAGGAGAGTGAAGAGGCCAGATTTGAGAGCGATGCCATTTAGGGGATGGGTTGACAGGCCTTGGCGAATGACTGCTGGGGAGCCTGGGAGAGAAAGGTGTCAGCCTTGTTGGCCTCAGGGTTTCTGGCTGGTACAACAGTGATGGGGGCATGGTTGGGCCTGAGCCGGGTGATTGTGAGGGAAATTTTGGACACGTGGAGTGAAAAAGCTATGTGGTGCTCAGGTTGCTGTTGAGCAGGTAATCAGACTTGTATAGGGGCTCAATGGAGAGCCTGGGCTGGGCAGATGATGGTTGAGGGCCTGTGGAGAGCAGGGTCTATAGGCTGTGGGGGTGAGCCGTGTGTGGCAGGTGGGGGATTCAGGATTGCAGGAGTGGAATTTGGCCGTCAAGGTCAGAGGCTGGTAGGGTCGTGGTTGAAGAGGGAAGATCCAGGGAGGGAGTGGAAAGTAAGAACATTTTTAGGGAGAGTGGTGACAACTGAACACATTTACAGGGCGGCTGGAAGGATGGGTGGAGAGCGGGATGTGGAGGGTATAGAAGCTGTAAGAGACAGTGGGCAGTGTGAGGGTCTGAAGAGATGGGCAGGGCTGGGACTGTGTGGCGCCTGAGGCCTGGGCACAGGGCTCCGGCACTGCCCCTCAAGGAGCAGTTTGCATTTGAGACCTATGCAGTGTCATTTAATCCTTTTCACAGCTGTTTGAGAGAAGTTTTATACATGCCTGACAGCCAAGGACGCTTGCTCTTGGAGACATCTGTGCAGCTGGTGGGCGGGACCTCTGCTTCCGCTTTCCTTAAGCACATGACCTGCAAGTCTCGTCCTCCCTGCCCTCCTCTCTGCACAGCGTGGATGGACATTTGCTCTTTGTTACACAGGACAGGATTAAGGCTCAGGTAGTGATTACCGCTGATGGTTCCCAGGGGTCACCTGCCCTCAGAAAGTGGGTTGTTGTTCTGTGTTATAGATGAGGGGACACACTTAGAGGTGAAGAACAGCACTTCCAAGCTTGCCTAGCACTGTTCATGGCCACGCACCTGTGGGCACGTGAGACCCAGGCCCAGGAACCAGGAGTATGGGAGGACAGAACCTGTTCTGACTGGCCCTGCTGTGCCATTCTTCTGCTTCCTGTGGGTGTCCCATGTTTTCGAGACGGGATGCTCTAAGGAGAGCCCAGAGGCCCCAAGACTCTCATGTGGAGCATGTTATCCTTATTTAACCTCCTAGTAAAGGCACTGCTAAGTGAAAGATTGTACTAGAAAGCAGGAGTCAAATATGTTTATATTCTACCTTTGTAGATGTTGGATGGAGGAGGACTTCCTTTCCTGCTGAAGAAGCCAAGACTGGCCAAAACCCTGCTCCCCAGACAGCTTGTCCAGGGTCGCAGCTGGTTCCAGGAGCCGGCAGGTGCCGCAGGATGGTTTAGCTGATTGCATTGCTTTGCACCTTTGGCCTCTGTGGTTTCCTTGTTGCTTTGAATGTGTGTCTGACAAAAGTAAGCATTCAATATTGGAGTTTGTTCAATTATAAAGTACGGCGTGCTCATAGTGAGGAAGTCATATGTCACAGGAGAATCTAAGAAAGGAGCTGGAAGTGCCGTACCACATCCTCCCCATATCACTCCCCAGAATTAATCATGAATAACATTTTTCTTGGTGCATTGCTCCAGAAATTTCAAATGTACACACAAGGCTTACATGTATAGTTTTCTGCAATTAAAAAATTTTAACATGTAAATTGGGGTTTCTTTCTTGACCACATATTAGACCCATTATGTTCTTTTTAATGATCACAGAGTATTCCATGTTTATTGATATATTACAGTTTGTCTTCCTCTTTATTTTCTGTAAAAAACAACACTGCATTGAACTTGTCTGAATATATCCCACAGAATAAATATGTAACTGGCAATGGGATTGCTGGATCAAAGAGACTGTACATTTAAAATTTGGATATGTGTTGTCAAATTGTCCTCACTACAAATGCCTTTTACTGGAGGACTTTTGAAGGTATCTAGAACAATGGTCCCCAACTTTTTTGGCACCACGGATCGGTGCTCCTATGAGAATCTCATGCCTGATGATCTGAGGGAGAGCTGAGGCGGTGATGCTAATGCTGGGGAGCAGCTGCAAACACAGATGAACCTTTGCTCCCTGGCCCACCACTCACCTCCTGCTGTGCGGCCTGGTTCCTGACAGGCCACGGACTGATACTGGTCCATGGTCCAGGATTGGGAACCCCTGTCTAGAATCTATGCAGCCTTCTGAGCCAGGATTGAGGCAGGGGTGCCACTTACCTTGGGACTCACTGCCTCATGCAACATCTAGGTTAATTGCAGCAGCCCTGTGTTCTTTTGTAAGCTGTACAAGAGGAAGGCTGAGAATGCCCATTCAAGACATTGGGATTTACTTCTGTCCTCAGCATAGAACCTTGGAAGGTTTTGTGGAGGGAAGTTCTGTTGTCTCTCTTCTCTCTATATGTATGTGTTCATATAAAGTCCAGTGTTTATTGAGTAAGAGCTATGTGCTCAGCAGGGAACATATGTGGATCCTCATGACAACCTGCTTGGCCACTGCTGTTTCCCCTGCTTTACTGCTGAGTGAGCCAAGGTTCCAGGCCACTTTCCTGCTAAGTGGAGAAGCTGAGATCTGCTTCTCCCTCTGCTATCTCTACACTGATGAGGGGAGAAGCCCCAGGGACTGCTGCAGCCCTGTTTGAAAGCATGCATTTTTTTTCTTGAATGTTCTATGCGTATAACGTAGACTGCATTTTCCCCACGTGCTTTTTAAAAAGAGGTTTTGTATCATCTTTACCCACTTTCATGCCTAATCATATCTTGTTTCATAGATAGGAATGAATTTGAAACTAGTGAAAATTTTACGTTTACATGTTATGCTAAAGTCATGAGGCCTGAGGACCTTAGACATAGTAAGAAATATTGAGATAACCTTGTATAGTCATAGTTCATATTTTATATTTCTTTTCTAAGAATTATGAAAGAAATTTATTTTTCATGGAGGGAGATCAGTGAATCATATAAATACTAACAAAGACAAAGATATTTGTGGATAGTTGGACCCAATTTATAACTGGTTTCCAAATCAAAGAAAACCCACTGAAAGCCTAAACTTTTAAATTGTTTTGTAAAACCAGGCTGAAGGGGCTATTGGAGGACTAAATAGTTGAGCTGTTTTGTGGTGTTTTTATTTCAAAATACCCAGAAATGAGTCAATACTATTGTTTTTAGAGTGTGATTCACGTACTTTCCAGCAGAGGTCACTGCCAGTTTGCTGTTGAGTGCAATTCTTGGTAACTGAGCAAAGTCAGTATCTGCAGGGCTTTCCAGAGGATGTAATCAGATGTGAAATAGATTTTATTTTAGAATTGTTGTCATGAATATTATTACAGGTGTCATAATAGCATTTGTAAGGTATCTCAAAATATAACTATTTCCTGCTTCCTAGATGTACAGAATATCTTACAGCTAGCTGCTTACCAAGGTTTAGCACAATATGAGGATTAATCCTAAAACATGGCTTGATTTCCTGCTTTGTCCTCTTTGTCTGAATTTGATTTGAGTTTTATAAAGGAAATTATGCTATTCATAAATTTAGGGGACAACTTAAATTTTTTATATAATTTTAATAGGTATCAAAAAAGAAAGCATACCAAGTCTGTTGATGGCTTCATAACTTCCTGTTAATTTTTAATTGTTCTTACATTTCAAGTATTTCTTAACCAACTCGTAACTTTGGTAAATGATTACATTTTAAATGGAGAATCATACAGTTTGTGTAAAGTTTACTCTTCACTTTCCTTTCCACCTCCCCACAATGTCTGAATTCTCTTTCTGTCTATTCTTTGTCTGCCAGACTAACGCAGCTATTATATTCTGTGGACTTTAAAGTGCTACTGTTTTCTTCAGTATGAGTTATGGGGTGCAATAAACGTATATGTGTGTGTTTTATATATGTATACATATAGATACTGATACATTTTTACGAAAGTTTTCCAGTGTGTAAAAATTTAAAGTAATGTATAGACGTGTACATTTCTGAGATTTGAGTATTTCATGCCTGCAAACTTGATTATTTGATGTCCATCAAATACTGTTGAATTTTTTTGAGAGATCACTTTACATTTTCTAAGGTTAATTTATTTTTCTATTTAAAAAAAAAATGTTTTCTGTTAGGCCTTTTCTTGCTTATTTCACATGCTTCCCCCACTCCCCTCTCGTTCTGTGCTTCTTTAGAAGTGCTGTGCTGGCAGTGTCCACCAGAGGGCAGCACAGCCACACGCCATGCAGCAATGGTCTGCTGGCTTTCTTTTCAGTTGGCAGGTGTGAGGGGCACTTGTGAGAACAAAGCACGTTATTACTGTAGGCAGAAACCCCCAGTGACAAAGCATTGTAGAGAATTCAAATACACGATCCTGGAAATTCTCAGAGTCCCGGTGACTGGTCTCCACGGCAAGGCTTGATACACACAATCACTTGTAATTAAAACTAACACTTGTGGATGGGGGTGAGCTAAATGTTAATGGATGCCTCATTGTGGAACTTCCAAAATCTGTGGCAGGCCTTTAAGAGTGAGTTCTTTTTCATTCTTTGAATACTTATGAGGCATAAAATAAGAAGAGTTATTGAGAGAAAGCTTGCTCTGGCTTCATCTTTGTTTTTGAAAAGAATGGAAAATACTTGCAAATAAAGGCATATGGATTACTTATCCATCTTGCAAGAAACTGTGCTCATAGCACCTGATTGAATTCTTGCCAACAGGTTTATTTATTGATTTCTGGAACAAAGCAGACACAAAACTGGGCCATTTAATTATTAAATCTTTGCAAAAGGGTATAAGTATTAGATTTGTTTTTATGTCATTTCTGTAACTTGTGATTTAGTTTATCTTGATTTCAGTTTCTTTTAGGTTTCATTCCTTATTTTCAGCTTTCGTATTGTGTAACAGTTTTGAATGTGATAAGGCTCTGAAGACATTTGTCTAATAGGTTTTTATAATATGAGCAACTGCATGATTCTTCTACCCTCCTGAGTTTTCACTTTAATATACTTCTTCCAAACCATGCACTGATGCGTCTGCCTCCTGATCTTTCTGCCTCTTCCTGCCTGTCCATCATATCAGCCACACCACCCTGCCCTACCTTTTTCCTTATGTATTAATCCTCTACTCTAGCATGCAGGTAAATTAATGCAGAGGCATAACCCATTATGAAGTAAATCAATTTATTCTGCTAATTGGTAGACAGCATTAGCCTTGATGGGAACTGGCACATTATCTTCAGCATTGCTATTCCTTTGACTTTTGGTGAGATTTTTATTTTTTATTCTTTTGTCTGGCAGAAGTACTTTTGCAGTGACTATCTCATTTATTTGTCTTAGGCTTTCAAAGCCTCCCGTCAGCGGCCTTCACAGACTGGGTGGTGAGGTTGGGCAAGATGCCAGCAGTGAATGAGTGTCAGAGGGTGGGACCACCACGGAGGGTCAACGAGAAAGGAGGTGTTGGCTGCAGGCCGCCCTGGAGGGGGGCCGCTCACATGGAGCAGTGTGCGTGCTGTTGTGGGTTTGGATAACTGAGTTGATGTGGAGACTCCAGAGACCTTTTGGAGTGGAGGGGAGGATTGTATATAGATGTCCAGGAACCTAGGGCTGATTGTTGGTTTGTCTCAAACTGGCGAAGGCCTTTGGCACAGGCACAGGCTTAAGTTTATCCTTCAGGCAGAATAAGAAAAACGGTTGGAGTTTTTGTTTTGTTTCTTTTTCTTTCTTTCAAACAATAAATTAGGAAATGTCATTCTTACCATCATTAGAACCAAACTGATAGAATGTGATGTAGGGGCACCTACGGGTTCTGTACCCATCATGCCTGGGCTTGAGTGTCCACTAGCCACATGCCATCACGTCTGTGACCCTGGGTGGTTCCAGAACTTTTCAGACTTGGTCCACTGATCTGTGTCGTCTCTAGTCGCACAGCTCATGGGAAGATTGTTAAATTGTATTTATAAAAGTCCAGCACAATATCTGGTACATTCCAGCAGGTGCTCACACATGTTTCCCTTTCTACATCATCCTTTTCAGTTGAATTAATGGAAAAAAATAAGAATTAATTTTTTATTTAATTATGTTGGTTGACTTCATGCTGGTTGACTGAGCTCAAGGAATGAACAATTTAGCAGAGTTGATGGATGTATTCATAATAATAGATAACATGATTTTCAGCCTTGGCTGTGTATTAGGTACTATTCTAAGTGCTTTATTATCTCAGACCTTTTAACAACCCTGTCAAGTTGGGACTCCTTACCGCTGTTAGCCTCAGTTTACCCCTGAAGTCAGTCAGGGCAGACAGAAAGGGTTAATAAACTTTTCCATGTTGGGAGAAGAAAGAGTCCGGACTCAAATATTCACTCTCTGGCCGTAGGGCCCAACCCTCAACCACTGGGCCCACTGCCTCCCACAAAGTTAGCCCAGAGCTGACCTCAGCAAAAGTGGACTTAGACTTTCCGGCTACCACAATTTGAAATACTGTGTCTTTAGCATTTTTCCTACAATAATGAGTATAGGCAATGTGGTTGAGTGTAAGCACCCATGAAAGGGAAGCTTTTATTTTAAGGGTACCCCACTCCATGGCCACAGACTGGTACCAGTCCATGGCCTTTTAGGAACTGGGCCACGAGGTGAGCAGTGGGTGAGTGAGCAAAGCTTTCTCTCTCTTTGCAGTCAGCTGCTCCCCAGCTGCTAGCATCATCGCCTCAGCTCCATCTCAGATCATTAGGCATTAGATTCTCATAGGAGCGTGAACCCTATCGTGAACTGCGAGGGATCTAGAATACGGAGTAGACTGGACATAAGCAACACACTTTGGGTGTCACTGTCTTCCATCACCCCCAGATGGGAACATCTAGTTGCAGGAAAACATGCTCAGAGCTCCCACTGGTGAGTTGTATAATGGTTTCATTATATATTACAGTGTAATAATAATAAATGTAATGCACAATAATAAATGTAGTGCACAATAAACGTAATGTGCTTGAATCATCCTGAACCCTCCACCCCCATTGCCATCCCCCAGGTCAGTGGGAAAATGTCTTCCATGAAGCTGGTTCCTGGTGCCAGAAAGGTTGGGGACTGTTGCTTTATTTAGTCTATGACGCTTAAGTTTGAGTAAATCATGTTGTGTATGTGGGCCTCAGTTCTCCTTCTATTTTGGACAATGTTTTAAATAGGGGTGTTGTGAAAGTGTCTGAGCTGCTCTGGATCTACAGTTATTAGTTGCTGTTTGGGGACCCTGTGGAAGAGCCCATTCTTCATTCCCCATTTTGGACATCAAAGTGCCTTTAGTAATGCTATCTTAGCTTTGCCCTCACATCATTCACATTCAGAGTGTCACGTCTTTGCTTTCTGGTGACTTTACCAGTACTACAGCTTCAATTTTAACTAGAAATCACCCAACAAATTGAAAGTCCCCCAATTCAGAAATGGTATTTTGTGGCTTTCTTTTAGTCCGTAATATATTAGAAAGTACCAGCTTTAGGGGCTCTGCAAAAAACAGCTTCTCCACGTTCATTTGGAATGTTTTTGTTTCAGTTACTTGTTGTGCACGTGAGGGGACTTCTAGCCTTGTTTTTATCTCTTTTCTTCTTATTAAACAGAATAACTCCTAAAAACCTTACACCTGTTCTACTCTCCAATCTTTCTGTTCCTTTAAAGCCCAAGATTTTTTTTCTTTTTAAATAATAGTACATTCTCATGGAAAAAAAGTAAAGTAGAAAATAAATAAAAATGGCTTAATACCACATTTCTTCCCTCTCCTAGAGGGAGAACAGTTATCTTTATTTTGGGGGCTGGGTGGCAGCACCCTTCTGGAAATCTCTGTACATATATGAGCATTTAAAACACGCCCACGCAAGCAAATGGTTTCCTGCTATACATACTGTTCTGCCAGTGCATCTTGGATATGTTTCCGTATCAGCAAATATAGATTGACTTCATCTGTTAATAGCTCCTTAGTAATTAGAGGATAATTTCTTACACCACCACCCCCTTTGTTTTTTGGTTCCAAAACAGGATGCATTGGACATGTTCCCACACTCTCCCCATGCCGCTTCCTGTTTCCAATCCTCTTCCAGTTCTGCTTCCTTTAGGGAGAGAGTTCCATCTACTAAGATCATCCCCTTAGTGTCTTGTAGCTGTTGATTGCCTAGGTGTTAGCAACTACCTTTTTAATTAGAAAGGGGTATGTCACAGAGCTGGGGCTGGAACTAGACAGACAGGTGAATGCACTAATATGAGATTAGGAGGTCAAGACACACACCTTTTATTCAAAGGCTCAAAACTGGAGCTTCTGGCTCAGGAGATCCTCTGGGGATGAAAGTTCTGCCCAGTTATTTGGCCAATGATCTGGGCTCGCTAAGTCTTAGATCTCCGGTGGCCTCCTGGGTTCTTTCCTGCGTTGTGTCTGGTCACAGGGCTCTCTTCACCATTCAGTTTTAACAGGAAGTAAAAAGACACTCAAACAATGTGTTAGAAAAACTGTAATCAGTGTTATAATTGGCTCCTTATATTTGAACTAATGTAAAAATGTTTTTATGACGTTATAGCTTGCTAGGTTTATTTTCTAGAACTGCATGGTACCAACAATTTATATTTGTATACAATCAGTATATTAGCTTTTGACTGCATAAGATTTTTATTTTAAAGATATGTATTTTGACCTAACCATTTCTAATTTCTCTTTAAAAACAGCTTTCTGAGTTTTATCTACCTCTGGGGTAAATGCCACAGAAGCTGGTGTTGGCCCCTTTGTCTGCGATTATCTGTGTCAAACTCTTCCTACTCCCCTTATTTACTTTTGTTTTCTGTATATTTTGTGTCAGCCCTTTAACACCAAAGTTAATAACTTCATGCTAAGTAAGCCTGAAGCACCTAAGGGGATGGAGCCCCTTGGTATCCTCGCTGATGTGAAGGCTGTGCTTGCTGCTTTGGCACAGATTATAGAGCTGGGTTCTGGACAGCTGGGGACAGGAAGAGACTCAGGAAATTGACTAGGTAAAGTCACTTGCTGTGGTTTTAATAGAAGAGTTTTTCTTTTTGAACTGACAGGATTGTGAATTTTCAAATCTCTCATACTGATGTTTAAATATAAGTGCCCAATTATGCCAAGCCAGATTCCAGCCCGGTGCTATGTCAAGTCAGAACAGTAGGATTTGCTTTCTGTGTCTTGGCAATTCCTTTGATGCTGTAGGTGTCAGTTACCTGGCAGGCAGCTGGGAGAAGGTGGGGTCAGGTCCTTCACTGCTCTCAAAGACTAGAGAATGAGGCTCTCAGCCACCCTCTAACCACCATCCATTGTGTCCTAAGGGTTAGGCTGATTTTTGGCCTCGAAGATTGTTTTCTCCACACTTGAGCCTTATCTCTCACCTCACCCCGATCAATATACTTGCCTCGACATCGTTTACCTTTTCAGGCCATCTATGATGGTGCTTTGTACCAAATTGACAAGAAAAGGTATTGGATTGATTGTTGTTGTTGGAGGGCAGCAGGACAGAGGCTGTGTGGGTACCTTTGGCAAGTTGGTCACATGGGCATTTTGCCTCAGTGGTTGCTTCAGCCAGTTATGTATGACAGGTTGTGAGTTTGGAATGTTAGAAAATAAAGATCTTAGTTCACAGAAGTCAGCTTTCCAGAGAGGCTTTGTGTGGATGGAGGTGCCCAGACTGGGCTGGTGGCCATGGCTGGTCATGCATTTGGAATTGGGAACCTGGACATCAGAGAGAGGTGCTTCCTGCAGTGGGACCTGGGTGTGTCTGCCAGCCCGGCCAGGGTGGCATGCCCAAGGTTGAAACCTTCACGGAGCCAAATTAGGGCTGGGAATGCGTATAGGAGGGAGTATATTTTTCCAGTTTTAGTGATCAGGGGCCAGTTCTGTGCTGACTCAGCTCGAGGTCCACAGGGAGTAGAAACGTTTTATCTTCTAAAATCTGCAGCTATCATTTTTAATCTCCTGTCCCATTCCCTCCCTTCCCACGTCTTCCAGTTTGATGGGCTCTGTGTTTAGGTAACTTATACAGGAGCTGCTCATTTATATGGTGAATACATGACAGCAGTGGGGACACTGCATGTACTTATGTATTTTATTTTTTCTTATGTGTCAAATATTTAACTAAATATTTTCATACTTAATATAGTCAATATCCAAACAACCTCTGTAGTATTTGCTTAGTGAATAAATAAGTACTACGGATTATTGACCTTGGGAAAATGATAAATTATTCAAAAAATAGTCTTAATCTCCTAATGAAAACTAAGGGTCCTGAATATTTTGGTGCTTGTTGTTTTAAACAAGTCACTAACCAGAGGATTATGACAACCAGATGAGGTGTTTTATCTCAAGCATTTGAGCTACTGGGTGGTCTCTTTAATGGGTTCTAAATAATGCAATGCAGTATTAATGTTGATCAGTCTGTGTACATATGTATGATACATGTGAGCCGGGCCTCGGTGACGGTTTCCTCTAGCAGATTGGGGGTGCTTTTCTTTCTGGAGTTATAGTAAGTGGATGCTCTGAGCAGCAGAACATCTTCCCTTATCTGTACTCATTGACCTTAACGTGTGTGTGCGTGCGTATGTGTGTTCGTGTAAACTGAGGGGGCCAATCCTCCTTTGTGCTTTTGGATTACTGGTTTTGTACATGTAGACTGAAAGACTTCCTCTTTCTTTTTCTTTTTTTGGCAAGGGCTATAAAGAGAGATCACATTAGTATAACCTTTGCCTCCTAAGGTGTGGATGAGTGCCTTGTGGTTGGAATTTAATTTTAACAGTTTTTATCAAACTGCTAAAAGATATTGAAAATGTTTAATATGAGAGTCGGGGCCGTAAATCACACACAGCTTGTTGGCGTGGGTGTGTGCGGTGCATGGATGCCGGGGCCTGCGTTTCTGCCCACGGCCTTTCCCAGCTGTCCCAGTCATCTCGTCACTCTCACCTCGTAACTCCGCGACGTTAGAGGGCTGGCGGCGAGCATGGTGAAGGCCGGATGCGGCACCCCTTGCTCCACTTTTGGGGGAGAGTTTAAAGACCTCTTTATTTATTTATTTATTTTTTTATTTTTGCCCGTTTGTAGGTCTTTTGGCTTTTCACAGGGGTTTAAAAAAGTCATTTAACTATAGTTAAATAATATTAATGTCACATGTGACATTGAATGGTGGCTTGCGAACCCTACCATCGGTGATGTATTTTTTTCTTTCTGGCTTTTCAATTTTCCCTCCCCTTCGTGTTTGTTTTTCTTTTTGCTCATCAAATTTTCACAGTCTTCTTTGCCAAGATTATATGTTTAAGGACATTGGTATGGCCCCTCTCTCCCATTGGCATGCCCATTAGTGCCGGGCTCTTGGCTGTCAAAGTCCTTTTCCTGCTGGCCCCTGTGTCACGGCTAGAGGGAGCCTCTTTAGGGCAGGGCTCCCAGTGCCCACATCACCAAAATTGATTTGACGGACTGCAGCCCTCAGGCCACATTCAGCCTGCTTGTTCCTTCTTGCACTGTCCACGGCTGCTTTTCATGACCACAGCGGTGGCCATTGTGGAATGATGGTGACAGAGAGGATCCATGGCCCATAAAGCCTCAAATACCTACTACCTGGTCTTTGTCAAGAAAAGTTTGCTTACCCCTGAGCTAAATCATAGCGGGCATTCAATAAATGTTGAATGTTGAATGAATCAACAATATGGCAAGTTTCCCTTACTTAATATGGAAACAGAGCCCCAGTCTCTGGTACTGGAGCTACATGTATGCCCTGGGGTAAAGATATATTAAAGTATGTGCTTTAGTTTAGTCCGTGTGGATGAATCATCCCATCACGTCATTACTGAGTGCAGACATTGTGAGAGCTCCCACTCAGTACCCTCCAACTGGAAAGGGGGAGAAGGTACTGACTTTGGAAAACAGCCCCAAGTAGTATGAGTCCCACATTCATTGAAAGTTAGTTCCTTAATCTCGGTTGTGCAAGTCCCAGGAGAGGTGGGCAGTTGAGGGCAGGGCAGGGCATGTGAACTCCTCTATCTACTCCATCCTGTCTGAGCTCCAGATTGAGAGTTGTGTGCAATCAGTCTAGATGTTTCAAAAGACTGACCAAGCAACTTAATATGTGTTCACTTATGTCCCTCATTTCCTACTAAAATCAATGCTCTTATTTCCCACATGAAACTGTGAAAACAGTTTCAGAGTTCTCATAGATGGCCCACTGGTTTTGTAGGGATGCTGAAACAAAGGACCAAGAATTGAGTAGCCTAAACAAGAGGTGTATCATCTCACATTCTGGAAGTGAGGAGTCTGAAATCAAGGTATGGCAGGGCCTGCTCCCTCCGAAGTCTTTAGAGAGGGTTGCTTAATGGCTCTTCCAACTTCCGGTGGCCTGGAGTGGTCCTTGGTTTGTAGATACCTCACTCCTGTCCTCCTCCTCTTCACACGGTGTTCTCTCTGTGTGTCAGCATCATCTCCCCTCTGTCTCTGTGTCCAAATTTCCCTGTCTTATAAGGATACCAGTCACAATGGAGTAAGGCCCACCCAAATGACCTCGTTTTAATGTTGTTCAGTGAAGACCCCATCTCCAAGTAAGGTCAAATTCTGTAGGATTTCCACATATCTTTTTTTTCCCCACATATCTTTTTTTGGGGGAGGGGGCAAACATTCAGTGCATAATATGTGGGTATCTCAGATCAAAATAATTCAAAAGAATGTTTGGCTTCCAAAGTGGAGCCTTATAAACATATGGCTAAGAGAAGGTGACCTGTCATTCTCTGACCTTGACAGTCCCAGACATGACTACCTAGGCTTCGTGAAGAGGCAGGCATACATGTTGGTTACGTTGGTTATGACATCTCTTTTTGGATATGCACATTCAGTCATTCATATTTTTGGATGTGGTTAGAAAGAAAGCTGTTTTTGAAAGCTCACCCTGGAATTACAGTACACACAAGTATATTAGATGTGAGGATCATAACCAGGTTCTTCTCATGTGTTTTGTCATTTCCTTGGCTAATTTTCAGATGTTTGTATCCAAATATGAGTTAGGGCTCTCAAACGAGTCAGAATTTCCTTCCTGGTTTTATATTTTAGTCACAGCATATATATGATGCACGTTCTGTGAGTGATTTCAGAGAGTCTGCTGCCAAATGTTGAGTTATGAGTTAATCACACAGTCATGTCCAGTTATATTGTTCTCTCTATTTTTGTTTTCTTTCCCTGTTCTTCCTAGAAAGATTAAAAAGGACAAACATTATTCTCATGGTGAGGGAGGATGAGACAGACGCAGCCAGACAGACAGACAAGACACTTAGCCACACAGGGAGAGAGAAAAGAAGCATGCACAAGGAGAGTTATTTCAAAAAGGATGCCAGTGTACCTGCCATTCCACTCAACGAGCGTGTCTGAGAACAAGCCTGCACTGGGGGTTTGAGTCTGCTCTTCCCCCAGACCCAGCTCCTTCAGGCCACCCTGCGTCAGCATCTTGCTGAATGTCATCCCAATGTGTACATGTCTTCTTCCTTCATTTTGGGAAGGGAGTGGTCTATCATGACCCTTCAACATAAGCTAGCGGCTTCAAGTTTTAGGCAGTCAAACCAAGAGCAATCTGTTCCGTTGCTGGGGAGTTTGAAGAGATTTAAAAAGATGATATTGAATGTAAGGTTTTAGTCATCCGCCCTGACTTAGCCTTAAGAACTTATCCCCAAATTAAGATAGGGTTCTTGTAAAGTTGACTTAATCTTACTTCAAGTCTCCTCAATATCATTGTTTTCAAAATTCCAAGTTAAGTGTCCCCACTCAGGTCTCATTAATGTGGAATAACTCAGCTTGGATTTCTCTGTTGTCAGCTTGGGTATTAGACCAAAACAGCACCACGAGCCCAGGCGCCTCTTACGGGTCCACACCTGGAAAGGGGCTCTCCCTGACCTGGTTTCATTAGTAACCAAGGCTGAGACCAACAAGCGTGCCAGACAGAGGGTTGGTGCACCATAGATGTGTTCTTTAAGCTCTTTTCTGATCTTTAGTTGCGTAATCTTGTTAGGTAAGAACAGTAATTCCCGCCTGCCCTATCCTTAAGAGTTACGGGGAACCTCTATGAGAGCTGTGAAATATCACATGCACATGAATCGCTTTTCAAGTTCAGAAATGTGCAATAAGGCCTCCATGGAGTTTCAGTGGCTGAGCACAGTCAAGGACTGTGAGGTCCATGTGATGTGGCCCTTCATCACTCTCATCCATCTTCGCAGCCCAGGCTTAGAGCTGTTGACACACATTTGCTGAAGGCTGGTGACCTGGTCTGAGTCCTGAAAAGCTGGTGTCCCCAGAAGGTGCCCTGGGCCTCTGCCTGGGTGGCATCGGGGTAATGCCACATGGGAGGCTTATTCCAGCCTGGCTGGAGCATTGCTGCGTAGCAATGGAACAGGGTGCTTAGAGGTCCTTGTGGCCCTTACCTGGTTTGATGTCAAGAGTTGTGTGAGCAGTCCCTGCCGTGGGGGTGCCCGTTTCCCAGAGGATTGTGCACAGGGTAGGGTGTTAGCTCTCCAGCCCCGTGTCCTTTGTCTGCACAGACCTGGAGGAACAAGTGTAGTGAAGACCTGTCCCCCTTCCAGGTGCCGCTGGCCAGCCCTGGGAGGCTTTCTGCCTGGGCAGAGTGCTGGTCATCACAGGGTGGGTCTTGCGGACTTCATTGGCCTCTGGGCACACTTGTGACATCACAGAGGTCTCACCTGACTCTGAGATGATAGGGCTCAATCTATTTCTGTTTTGGGTATACAAACCTGGGCTGTTTATTCTAATTTTGTGCTTTGAACAGAAATAAACCAGAGAAGATGTCCCTTAGTTACCACAGGTCCTTTCCTTTGTGGTTTCTACCTAGTTTCTTTTCAAAAAGTTCATTTCTCACAATTGTGGGACAAGGGTCAGAATATAATGCATATTATGTAAAAGCTGCAACTTAAATTCAAACTGCAAATTTCCCAACAGAGAGGGCCTTTTAGATTTTTAGACATTTTTCTTCCTAAAGCAAGAGAGGTGCAAACATTACAGTGTAAGATACAAATAATCATGAAATGCAGTTTTTCACTGAAGTCCTCTAAGCCCTTGGGAGATGACAAAACTCCAACAGAAAATACTGTGCAGATAATGGGCACATGATTTTGTGTGAGTTCTGTTGGCCAGACAGGAAGGACAGATGAGTTTGGCCCAAGATTGCCCAACAGGCCTGTCCGGAGGAGGTAGAGCATACATTTTGGAAGTTGAAGTATAGTTTGGATTGTCACTTCTGCTACGATGTGCCAAGTTAAATTTTTTTTTCTAGCTCCTTTTGGTTAACTGTGGGAAGCATAATCTCTTAGTTTTCTTTTTAACCACTTGTTAAGATAGTAAAACACTCTTGTCTCAGAGGTTTTAAATTCAGATGTCCTGTTTTTGATTAAAATTGAAGAATTATTTAAAACAACATGATTATTTAGGGGGAACAGATTTTGATAGCCTATTAAGATGTGTAGAAAATTCTCATTTTGGTTTGTAGCACTGTTAGATAACGAATCTCTGATGTGCATAAATAATCATGTGCCTGGAGAAGTCAGATCTGCTATAAATAGATGTCGTCAGACAGTGGTGAGATGCAGTTCCTTCACATGTGGGAACAGCCTTCGGTGGTGTTCTGTGGCTTTTACCGCATGTGTTAACGACACAGCCGCGTGAAAGTGTCAATTTTCACTTTTGGGCTGTTGAAGCTCAACTTATATTCCCATATGTTTTTGTGTGTCTTAGAGCGCTCTTGGGGTAGACTTTTGCTGTTTCATCACTTTTCTTACTCTGCCTTCAGGGGCCAGAAACACCAAGTGACCTACAAATTCTTAAACTCTCACACATGGCTGAAGGGCAGGAAGGATATACCATAGTCCATTTGTTAGGGGAAAAAAGGAAGTAAATGAAAAAGCTACTGAATGAGCTTATTCACACTCTTCACCAGGGATCATTTCAGGAGAATTATAAGAAATAATATTAAGTGGAATATGCCCTGAGCACTAAAAACACCACCCCAAAAAACACAACCCGGACAGTGCTATCTTGTTATGCGTTTTGTCCTAGCAAAAAGAATCCTGTTTCCCCAAAAGCTCCTCGTTTTTGTAAAAGAAAATAAACAAATGACTGAAGTTTATCCAATAAATTCATTCAATCATAATTTATTCAGTGTTTTTATGGAACCTGATGGGGCTGCTTGTAATTGATACCTTCCTTACAGATACAAACTCATTCTGATCTCTTCTGTGACTTTTCCTCCCAACCATAGAAGGAGGAAAACATTTTCTTGTGACAAATATTATCTAACACATTCTTTTATACCAATTGAAATGGGGTAGCTTTTTAGGTAAAAGTTATAATGTAGAATTATTTTAAGAAATTTCAAAAAGGGAAACATAATTTCCTTCCAAATGTAATTTTCTATTTGATATCTGTTTATTCATGAATCTGGAGGCTTTGGGTTTCAATTTAAAATAGTATTGGCCTGCAAATCCAAAATTGATACTTACATACAATTTATGCAAAATGTATATATCGGAAAAAAATGAAGTTCTTCAGAATAAGTGACAATTTTGACTTTCTGGTCCTGGAGTGTTTTCCAAACACTATAAATGTATCTTTCCTTCTAGATATTTCTAATGTATGATGTCCTGTTTTAGAGGTGTTCTAATTTTTGTTTTTAGCAGGGAATGTGGTCAGATGTAACATGATCTTGATTGGGTAAAGTTAAATTCTCTGATTGAAAACAAGTCTAGAAATAGCCACCTTTAGAAGTACTTGGTTCTTCTACTGAATTGTATGAAATGCATGGAAATTAATTAATAGATGATTGTGATTCATGTGTTGATTGAGACTCTCTTTAGCTTGCACAGAATGTTATGTAAACCTGAGCACTGAGGGATGGATACTTATTTTACCAGCATGCATTTTAAATGAAAATAGATTTAGGTTCACAATCTTTTTTTCAGTTTTGGTACTCTGAAGTAGGTTTGATAAGGGAACAAACAACCTGACATTAAGAAATTTAAACATGTGCACAATATGATTGCATTTGCCCTTATTGGAATAGCCTGCCACAAAAACTTCTAGAGAATAAAAACACATTCATGCTTCTTTAGAAAGTATAGTGTTTAAATAAAAACTGATTCAGTGGTTTGTGTGAAGAAGTGTGAAGGTAGAGGTGCAGTTCCTTTCGGGTCACGGTGAGAAAGTGTTTGGTTTCTACCTCAGGAGTTCTCAAGGCTGTTCTGGAGTTGCTAGAAGGTCCAAGTGTGACATGTTCTAATGTGAGGTGTTGAAACTTGCTAGCTCTTCGATGTGCAGATCTTAGAGCATTCTTCTGCTGCCATCTCTTTTCAAAGGTTTCTCATCAATGCGTTTTTGCTGAGACAAAGCAGAGATCATGCCCTGGGCCTCCTTGAGTAAATGTGTACCGTTTCCTCTATTTTGATAGCACTTGCACATCATGCTTACTTAAGGGCCAGAAAAGTTTTCGGTGATTCAGTCGGGGAATCGCAAGGGAATGCACATGGGAATATGGTGATGTGAGTTTTTTTTTTTTTTTCCCCCGGTTCTGAGATTTTGAATGCTCACCTCGTGTGTAGTTTTCATAAGGAATGAGAGCTGGTTCATTGTTAGTGATTCAACTTTGAATCAGAAATTTCCTACTTCTCTTGCAGGCTTTTGAATCAGTTTAATTAAGGAGTGTCCTGAAATTGCAGGGTTTATCTCTTAAGAGTTTTAAGCTGATAATGTGTAAGCAGAACTAAAATGCAGAAACAAATTTTATTCCTAGGCTGGTATAATGCTTTATCCTGAATTTGATTTACTGTTTAATCAAACACCCCATTGTTTTCTTCCATTATCTTTTTAATGAGGAATGATATACACTCCAAATTAAAAGATAAATTTATGCTAATGTTGATTTTAGTTTGTTTATGTATGTGGGTTCTATGAAAGATTTTGTTTGCAAATGGGTTCTCCTAATTTAGACTGTGCAATGGAGGGAGAGAGAGCGCTTCTACACGACAGGTTACAAAGCTGGTGAGGCCACTTTAGGGAAGAGGTAGCCAGGTGAAACCAGAAAGGAGGCCAGGGTCATTGTGGGTGACCTTGAATATTACTCTACCATTGAGGTGTGCATCCTACGATTGAGTTTGGAGAGAGAGGAGCGTGCGGCTCAGGTGGCTTAGAAGGTGAATGCCTGCGCCAGGCAGAAGCATTGAGTAGGTGAAAATGTTGTAATCTTAGACATGTAAAGGTTAGTATTTTGGAATTCCCATTGAAGATAATCAGGGAGCTATCATAACTAAAAAGACATTTGAAGTTTTGAAATGTAATCTATTTTGAAATGGCTTATCTCTTTGTTGAGTTAAACATGCGTTTGGTTCATATGGGGTCTATATTTTGGAGGCAGAGGTCCATTTTCTTTTAAAAGGGATTCATAGCATTTACCAGAGTTCTGTTCTCCTTTTTCTGAGATGTCACATTCTCGTTTCCACACTAATTGTGACTTACTTTGTGACAGTTATAGAAGTGTTCTCACATGCTGGCTTCACTAGTGCAAGATGTCACTTGATGACACCAAGACTTGAGAAAGCTATTCTAAGTGGGGCAGAAGAACAATGTATTTCAGTTTTTAAAGGAGTCACTGGATTTTCAAACAAAGCTAGGAATTTTAAAGAGCTTGGACATTTATGCATTCTGTAATGTTGGAAGGTTTTAGATGAAAAAAGGCTTTAGACTTTATTCTGGTTCTTTGTTTATAGGTCATCGTTAGTGAATCATCTTTGAACGCTTAATAAACAAATATAATTATTTGTTAAAGATTAGGCAACCTGAATTTCACAGGCAGCGATAGAGGAATTGTGCTGGTTTTTTGTTTTAAAGCCCCAGGGTTATGGTTTACAAAGGTCATTGTTTTGCACCAGAGAGTATAGATGAGTACCAGTATTTAGAGAGAGGCCATGGCTAATACTTTAAAATGTTTTCTCTTTCTAACTTCTTTTTTTAAATTTTCTCTTTCAGAATTTCACTCAAACTAAGGAGTTAAAAATTAAAAATAAAAATTTAAGATATAATTTTGATCTCTTCAGGCTCTTTGAGTATCGTATAGCCCTTTATTTTTTGAGGATGGCTGTTCTTTTGTGAGTTCAAATTTATAAAACCAGTCCAGCCCCCTTCCCTGTGTGAGCTCTGCTTTCAGTGTGCAAAATAATTAGTTGAGTATGGTCTTGTAGCTCGAATTACTAGACTATTTCTAGACAAATTAAAATATACTTTAAAAAAACTTAAAAAAAAATAAAGTTATATAAAAATATCAACCAGTATTAAAAAGCTTTTAAGTATATGTTAGACATTTTGAGGATGATTAAAAGAAAGAAATATTCTGGGTACAATTAGATAATTTGTTAATAAATGCTATCCTTAATTATTTTTGTTACCTTTGAGTAGTACACTTTTTTTGATCTTACACTGATTTTCTTTGAATTTTCTAATTTCTATTCGTTTTTCTCTCACTCTTCTGACTACTCATTGTCAGAGAACTTGATATTCTCAAATTTGCAATCTCCAGAGCTTCATCTCTTATTAACTCTTCATCAGAGCTAGTTCTGAAATAATTTCCCAGAGGCTCCTGCCCCTTCTTTTGAGAGAATTAGTCTTTCTGTCCCAGGCAGTGGAGCGCAAGAAGGGAGGTCATGGGCTCAAATGACTTATGTTGGTTGACTTAGAATATCAGGAGCACAGCTTCCAAGAAGAAACGATTTTTAAAGGAAGGCTGTTTTTCTCTTTTCTACAAATTTAGCTCTTTGCCTCTGAAATCCAGATCCAGCCTGCAACCACACACATAGCAATATGTGTATGCATGTTCTCACTTTTCTGTGTTTATAAACTTTCCCTATAAGGATAGCCTTGTGGTGTATTCTTAGTGCTTGCTGTAGTTGTAGTTACTTGTATATAAATTGGTTCATCAAAGAATCTTTTGACTGTTGACCAGTGGACCTTGACATTATAGATCTGTGACTTGTGATGTAACAAAGTAATATAAAAATAACAATTAACAAAGCTTTTAGAAAAGGATGCAAATGGGTTTTGCACGTTTATCTGAAATAGTTTCCTCCATAAACTGAGTGACTTGGAAGCTGATCCCCAGAGAATATTGTACCGAAAACTATTTTTTAAATCTTTTTTTATTCTACAGGAAATGAATATGCTTGCCCTTTTCCTGTGGTGCCATATTGTCTGAGTTTTCTTTCTGTTCTTATAATAGGCAGAAAAAATAAGAAGGCCAACCATTTGCTAATCTTCTGGATGCTGTGTGGTGCTATGCTGTGGGATTGAATAATTATGATTAATTGTAAGCCGGACCATGTGCATTTCAGAGAGTGGATCATAATTAAATAAAACTTAATGATTTTAACATTGTGCTACCGGTATGCCCCATTTATGATACATAGCTCTGTTATTCCTACAAGATGTGCTCTGTATTTGCACAGATGTTATGCTCAGATTTTAAGCCATAAAAATGTTTTTTGTCTGCTTTCTAATGTAAAGTACATATATATACATGTGTGTGTGCGCGTGTGTATTTCACAGACTAGATCTAAGAAAGTTAAAAATTAAGAGCCGAATCAGAAAGGAAGCAGGTGGTCAGTAGCATGCCTGTGTACACACAGTTTAATCAGGGTGTGTATTTTCTTGTGTGTTGCTCTCTTTATGTGTTATGTTTTGATATTCTTTATGAAAATGCAAAAAATAAATTTATGGTAATGATTTAAAATACTTGATGTGATTGAGCAATTGTGGGTTGGTTCTGAGTGTAACTTTAAAGTCAGAAAAAAGTTATTTTGCATATTGGACTTCAAATATACATATTTGTTTATATTTGTACTGTAACTAGCTTGGGTTGATTTATTGCCACTTCGTGGGTTTAGATTTTGTATAGATAGCTACTCGAAGAATTAGATACATTAACTTAAAAGAGTCATTACATTTGATTTTTACTTAAGATTAATTAATATTGTTTATTTGATTGACTGGTCAAGTACTTCATCGTCTTTTCTCCAACAGTTTCCAGCCATAACTGCTCAGTCATTTAAAAGGCAAATATAACTTGTGTTCCATATTTTTCACAGAGTGAGAATGGTACCTACCTTACTGTGTTACTATGCTGATTAACAATAAATTTCCATTCATTGTGTCCAATACAAGACACTAGAATTAAGAAGCTTACTGCATCTCATGAAATCTCATTCCAGCCTTTTGGGGTAGAAATTGTTGGCTGTTTTCCAAGCAAAGGCATTAGTCATTAAAGTTTCCGATGGCCTACAGGTATTTGCACACTGCTCCTAGGAAGCTGAGTTAGGACAGTGTATATAGAGCACACAACATAGTGTTTCTCACACTATTGTCATTATTATAGATCCATAATGCTAATATAGAAAAAGTGCCTAAAGAGCTGCACACTAATTTTTTAACATTACATTGTCTTATGCTTTCTTTTTTAAAATCATGTTTATCTTCCTCCTAAGGTATAATTTCTCTGCAACTGATAGGGAAAACATGGATATAGGGGTATATTTGAAGTGAGATTTTATATGGTAAAATTGTTTTTAACTTTTATATTTTTAATGCATTTTTTAAATGGCTTTAGAATATGTTGGGCATATGCATACTATTATACACACGTTTTTCTAGCTCTTATCTGTTGTTTGTGTATAGCTTACACACTAGGAATACTATGTTTGAACTAATCTATTCTAAATGTTACACATAAAGTTTATTTTCCATCTTTATGTACATGGATTAAAATACATTTTTATTAGTTTTTAGCCCCTTCCCCCCATTTCATTATGAACATTTGCGTATGGAACCTCAGGAATGGTGGGATTCTTGTGGTTGGTCCAAGATCCAGATTTTTTTCTGGACCTCCTATAAGTTTATTGTGATTTGCCTTATTAGACATTCATAAGGAGGATTTCTGAAAATGGTATTAATCTTGTGACTGACTAAGTTAATTTTTCTGGCCATTTTTGAAATTAAATTTGAAAAGTTGCTAGGAAAACCTAAAATCACTGCCTTATGTTTCTTTTCCTTGCCTTACTCAGGACATGCGTGTTCTATGCTCCTTTTGATGCTGTAGTTTTTCCGTCTATACTGCCTTCTAGTTTTGCTTAGATAATGTCTCTATAAGGGTTATACTTTCTTGTAAAATATTTTATATTTCCAGAAAATTTTCATATTTGACTCACTTATTTTTTTTCCATTTTTATTTTGAGGGCTACAGTTATTTAACAGTAAACTAACTTGGCTGTTGGGCAAGGTTATGTTTTTAAAATGTCTACTATAAGGTACAAAATTGTGATGGAAAAACATTCACATTTGTATTGACTTGTGTTTTATGTGAACTAATAAACAAAGAATACTTCTGAAAGCATAATTAATTTTCCTAGGCACCACAGAATTTTTTAATGCAAGCATTGAAGCATTATGAATGTAAGAATAAACCAGTCTTTACTCTGCCTAATTCTAGATTCATGATTTTCTTCCATTTTTAGAACTGAATTTGTCTAGCATCATGAAAATAGATTGATTTTGGCTTTCCCAAATTGTTCAGGGACTAGAATGTTTTCAGCAACTAGGTCTTTTTAAAAAAAGAAAAGAAAACACCCATGTTTTTCTGTCATTGTATAAATATATTTCCTGGGTGCTGCTTACTTTCAAAAAATCGTGGAAGAGTTGAAAATTTCTGAGTTTACTATCAACACACATACAGCTTAGTCAATTAAATTCAAAAAATATAAATAAGCCTTGTATATTTTCAGTAACCAAAGGCTATGGGTATTTTCTAATTGTTCTGTTGGGTAGCACACTTTATAAAATCTAGAGTTACTCATATACAGTGTTCAGCCATTTCATTTTACTTAGAATTAATAAAGATTATGAACTGAAACAAAATACCAAACTTCCACTAACACTGTCAGAAAAATAGCTCTTAACATGTCTGGTATATACCAGAAACTCTGTAAATATTCTTGAGTGAATATGAATGTGGTTCAACCATAATAATATTGGTTCCTTAAAATTGTCTTCATATTCACTCATTCTTTGTACAAACATGCTTTTTTCTTTCTTTGATGATTAATAGAAGTCTATAAGTAACACTTTTTGATTTATTTGAGAATTCCCTCAAATGTCCTCTAAGAATGGATTTTTGTTAATATTGTCTACGTAATGATTTAGTAGTTTGAGAAGTGTCCTGTTACCCATAGTGCCCAACAAGTTTTTGATAAGCACTGGCCTCTTTTATTGTTTTTTTTTTGTTGTTGTTGTTTGTTTTTTTTTGAGCAGTGACACAATCTAGCACATATAGTGTGTTAGTGCATGGAAGAGTCTGAGACAAAGTCAACACCTTAGAACAAACCAGACTCTTACTCAGGACTGGCTGCATAATTTACAAGACACAGTAGAGAATGAATGTGCAGGGCTCTGTTTAGAAATTAAGAATTTGAAGATGTTGACCACAGAGCTTAAACCAAATGTGGGGCTCTGTGTGAATGCACCTGGGTGGCCTGCACGTTGAAGCCTGCCCTGCCCCTACTCTCCAACAACTGAAAGAGAACCCCCTGGGTGATTCTCACAGAGCTTTTATTCCGGTGCTGGAGAGTAGAGCAGGGTGCGTTTGATTTCGTCCTGTTCACTCTCATCTTTAAATGAGCCTTTTTCTGGCGGGTTAACTCCTGGACCTCCCACTGGCTGCAGAATGAGCCCTGAGAGGTGCCAAGTGACACAGAAATCTCTGGTAGGTGCCAAACATTGAATTTACCTTTTCCTCCCTTTTCTCAGCACATTTGGAACAGAAAAAGGATTATAAAAACAGATATCCCCTAGGATCAGTGCCATTCAGAATTTGTCCAATTATTAGAATTTGTATAAAACAGAGTATCCCTTTTTAAAAATCTGTTCATTTCCATTCATGTTCTTTTTCCTCCCAGTATCCCAGGAAGTTACTTAATTATTCAACAGTTCGTCTAGCTGTTACATATTAAGAATTCCTATGGTTGGCACAAAACCCATCACTTACGCCTCATCTTGGGATTGCGCTTGTCTGTATTATTTCCGGTTTGACTATGAAATGGTGTGGTTTTTAGCACATTTGTGTATACCCTGGAGGGTTGTTTGCAAATATGAGTTGCATGTGTTGTGAATTTATTTGTAAAATGATAGAATATTTTTATGGTTATAATGTGTCTGGAGTAATGACTGTGTGGGTGGGATGGAGTGAAGCTGTCCATTTTGAAATCTGTAAAATGTAGAAAACTTGGTACTCCGTTTCAAGAAACAGATTGTTCCCCAAAGATTAATATTTGCGCTGAAATAGGTTTCTCAAGTTCGCCTGTCACCTTAAAAATAATGGATCTGTGAACAAATCTGGACAACTTGTTACATGTCCCAGCTGTGAGGGCATCCTAGTGACATTTAACTTTTATAGAAATGTAGCTTCTTTACCCCCAAGACCCATGAAAAACCAACCATTTAAAAGAAATCCTGGAAAGTCATGTTCCACAGCATGCTAACTTGAAGGGAATTAGATCAAGTGTATTTTCTCCACTTCCAGCGTCATCTTTCTCCTCTTCCTCTCCCTTTCTTTTGGTTGACTCTGCTTTAGTTTGAGGTCCTCATGCTTCTGTCTTCCCCTCTCACCCCAAGACACTCGCAATATGTGTACGTGTATAATTTCTCCTATGAAAACTGGGAAGAGGAACAAGAAATTGCATTTGTTGATTGGTTAGTTTCATAACCTTCACAGAGGTGTATTTCATTTGGGCATATGTCCTTTGCTTTTGGGGCTCTTTTTGTGAAATGAGAGAATCAACCCTTTGCATTTCAAGGAAACAGTATTTTTATTTTTATTTTTTAAATTTTTATTTTGTAGGAGAACTATATTGATTTTGAATTTCTTGTTCTTGAAGGTGTCTGGGTCTAAAGATACCTTTGACCATTACCACCCTCCTGCAGAATTTGAGTTTAAAGGGAATGAGGGTGTGTTGGACAGTTTTCTCTGTAACATGCCCTCTGGTGTTGATTTTCATTGAATTCAGAACAATGGCCTAAACCACCTTAGCTTCTGCCACCTTTTTCTTTTCTCCATGACTCTACTTGTATATTTTGTTTTTCTGTATGGTTTTGTGTGTGTGTGTGTATTTTTTTTTCCTTTTTCTTTTTTTTTTCTTCTCCCTGTCTGACATGCTAGGGTGGATGTTATGGACTCACGTACTGTTACACACTTCTGGTTATGAAGTCTTTGGCAAAGAAGGGAGTTGTTGGGATCCCTCTTCTTTGCTAAGTACTTTGATAATTGAGGTTCTTTTCTGCGCTTTGAAATCTGATTGTTTTGGAGCCCCCTTACCAAACACAGGGTGAAATGCCTCATCTCTGCGTATCTACTTTTCAGTGTGTTTCTTTACTGTTTGCCATTCATTTTATGTTATTTTGGAGGGAACTAGTCTGAAGGGACAGTCTTTGCAGATTAAACCCAGGCAAGTTAATATTGTGATTGGGCAAAGAGTATTAACCCCTGGGGCTCTTGGAATGTTTTAGGTCTTCTCTGCCAAGGGCAAGATGCCATCAAGGACAAAGATGAGTTCTTAGGGGAAACAGTATGCAACTTTATTAACACCAGAGCTGGAAAGCACTGGTCAGATGGTCCTTTTAATTTAAACTTGCAGCCCACCGTGGCGCTGTCGCTTCACTCTGGGACACTTTGACAAGCTGCTAGCAAAGAGTAATTTTCAAAGCACAGCATTTATTTTTCTGATTTACTCCTTCAGTTCCTATATACTCAGCTTAATTTTGATAGTCATTTGCTGCTCTATACTTTATTCTTTCCATTAATTTTTCTCTACCAAACTATGTGTATTAAGGGCTACAATGTTTTGATATTTAAAAACTACAATGCTACTATTTATCAGTTTCTTTTACTTATATCTAATAATTTTTAAGTACTAATGCTCTGGGATACATATTTTACTTGTTTTGAACTTCAGTTTCTTTGTTAATTGTAGACAAATATGGACAGTAGAAGAGGCCTTTAAAAAAATCAGAGCACACACACACGGCTTGAATTTTCAAGAGTTTTTTATAAACCCATGAAACTGCTGCCCCAATTAAGATACAGAACATTCCTGGTGCCTCAGAAGGCTCCTGTGCCCATTTTGTCAATGGACAGTGAATACATTCCCTGTCCACTGTTCTGATTCATCACTACAGATTCGTTTATCCTGTTCTTGATCTTCACAGAAATGGGATAAAACATACACTGTCTTGTTTCTGACTTCATTTTGCTCATTGATATGGTTGAGATTTATCCATGTTGTTGGGTGTAGCAACAGTTCATTTTCTGTAATATTCTGTTGTATGATCATACCACAACTTTTTATCCATTCTAGTGTTGATGGACGTTTGGATTGTTTCCAGTTTGGAGTGCTTCAAATGCACTTGACACCAGCATGGATTGTTTTTACTCCATTCTACTATACAACAAATTACTTTCATTAATAATTAAGTCATGAAACAGATAATAATAACCAGCAGAATAAATATGCAGTGAAAGTTTTCCTTCAGTGATTTTCCAGTATTTAATCATGTCCGTTAAAAAAACATTACAATACAAAAAATAATAGATGAGTGGTTTTTAGTTACATTTAATTTTTCCCCCAAAAGCAAACAGTGTATACCTACCTATGTATTGATTTGTCACAGTCATAGCAACATTGTAGTTTTTGAGGCTTCTCTAATTTGATCACTTTGCCAGAATTTGTTATATACCAGATTTGTCACTCCCTCTTTGTATATAGTTCAATAAAGAATATTCTCTAAAAATATCTTTAATTTTTAAAATCTTTACATAAAACAGAATCCTTTAAGTAGTTAGGAAAAGTCTTGCAGATAAGTTTGGCAGCAAGTCATAAAAATCCCATTTCACCATAGACTACAAGAATTGTAATATCTTTGTTTCTTTAGGAATTATTTGTGTGTGAGTTTCAAATGATGTCCTCACAGCTGAAAAATTTTAAGCAGAAATAAAAAGTCCAAGGTCCCACCTAGAATAGCAGAACTGAAATAACTTCAGTTGTTTTTCTTCATTATTACAACCACTCTGCTGTCATTTTTAAATTCACATCTACTGTCTAAATGAAGGAACATGTGGTTACCACAGGGATTGGGGAAACTGTGCCTAGTGCAAGCTCAAATGATTGCCCACTGTGAGGAGCTTACTCAGAAGGAATATGTGGAGCTGGGTGCTTGTGGCAGTGGGTCATGTGTGGAGGTGGGCAGCTCTATAATGAGTTCTCTGAGCAACCTCTATTGAAAAACTTTGTTTACTAAAGCATAAGCACCAAAAATACGCTAATTTGAATTTTCAATTAAAATTAAAATTTGACAGTAACCATAAGATTTAAAGTTTCAACCAAGAATTCTTCTGGGCTTTATCATTTACATAGTTTGAAGTTGCTAGAACATGGTTATAGTAAAAAAGGGACCTTTTAGACTTAAAAAAAAAAATTATTTTCAGACCTTTTTTCAGTCTACTCTCGGTGCTGGTGCCTGAGCCGGCCCTTTCCGCACCCTGGCCCAGGGCTTGGTTGACACTCCTGTCTGAATGCAGCTTCTGTGAACCTTATCATGCTAGTCCACTGCCAGCATATGGGCAGGCGTTCCTTTTCTCACATCCTGCAATGCTGGATGCTACCTTTTCATTTTAGACATTCCACATGTTTTCTGTAAATAACGGTTTTACTCTTTCTTTCCAGTCCTTATGCTTTTTTATTTATTCTTGTGTCTTTTCCATTGACCGAGACCTCAGCACAATGTTGAATAATACCAGTAATGGTAGTGAGTTTGAGCCCTGGGGAAAGGGTTTCATTGCTCCTCTTTACAAATGAAGCCTTTTTTTTTTTTTTTTTTGTAAAATACCACTTATCAGATTAAAGAATTTCTAAGAAAACCTTTTTTTTTTTTTTAAAGCACTATGGTAAAGTTAAAACATGTTTTTTTGTGTGTGTGTGTTTTTTGTGAACATGTTATAGTACAAAAAGAATGGGCTTTGAAGTATTGTAGACTTGAGCTTGAATTTTGGCCTTACCATCTATCTTCTTAAGTTTTGGACCTGCAAACTAGAAAAGCAATACTGCATAAAGCTATTAAAATTATTGAAGTAAAGTTAGCTAATCTATGCAAAGTATCTACTATTATGCTTGTTATACAGGTGCATAGTTACTGAAAGTAACTACTCCATATCTTTTACCTGTTGGCTATTTTTTGTTCCTGACATTAATTTTAAGAGGGTTATAAAGTTATTTTCAAAATTTAATTTTTAGTAGACTTGGTTCATAAAAACAGTTGAAGCTAACAATTCATATTCCTAGTATGAGGTATCTCTTGAGATTAGTGGGGGTTAGGTTTTTCGGTTCCATACTGCAGTCTAGATTTTAGTTATAACCATCTAGATTTTAGTTATAAATGCCTATTCTGGCATAGTCCACCAGTGATTGGTAGTGAACTGTTAATATACAATTTCATGGATTTATATCCATATTTAGTTTAATAAGTAACACACACTGAGTGATAACTGTCATTTTGGATCGTGGAGTGAGCCGTGGAACCAGTTCTAGCCTAAATGAAGGTAAGCTGTCATTTGTTTAATTTGTCAGACACTGCACTCAGACCTTGGAGTAGTGTAGTGTTCAATAAGGCAGTTTTAGCATTTAGCTGGGAATGATCAGAATGTAGTGATGATGGCAGTAGTGGAACATTTAATACAGTTGTTTGTAGGTTTTGTTTGGGGTGGTGGGGTCTGTGTGTGAAAGAGAGAGGGAAGGGGGGGAATGAAGGGGGGAAGGAAGGAGGCATGGAATGGGATAGTGGTGACTGGGGAAAGCTTTCAGACCTGATTCCTAATTGTCCACGAGTCAGTTTAGCTGTGGGGGTGGGGAGTCTGGGGTGTGGCATAGGGACTTTCCTGGCAGAAGGTGTAATATTTACACTGCCAGAGGCTGTGACTTTGTAAGTGTTGGGAACTCCTCAGTAGGTGTGTAGTTCTGGGCCCTGAAGGGCACCATGGGTAGAGGGACTGACAGGAGCAGTAGGCATGGCTGGATCCTATAGGCCTTACTTCTAGGCTGTGCTGCGAAATTTGGGTATTCCATGTTCAGATTTGCAGTTTTAGATTGTTATGGCAGTGGTGTTGTCCCCTATATTAAAAGCCGTTCTTAACTCTTTACTCTTGGTTCCCCTAGGACTTATTGATGGCTGGTAACCTCTGCCCTAGTTCATTAAGTTTCCAAATGTATTTGGTCCTGGATAACAACCCAGTTTACTCTTGAAGTCCTAATAAATTGAAGCATGCCTGATCATAGTTCAGTTTAATAAATATTTTTGGTAAAAGAGCCTTATTTATGGACATTCTCTGCTCCCTCACAATTTTTTTTTTCATTTTCAAGTTATCAAAAAATACTCTGAAAACTTACAATGTTACATAAATTGAATGCTGTACTATTTTTTTTTTTTTACTTTTGAATACTAAAATATGTTATTCCAAGGTAGAAAATAACTTGTAATAAAGCTGTAAGTTTAATTTCAAACTGACATCCGGTGCCAATTTTATGTTCCAGTATTTTATTTATATTTAAAATTCCAATTTTTCTATATTTGTAATATCTATTTTTCATAATTGAATTTTATGTTTTTCCTCTTAATAGGCATTATTTATTAAGTCTGACCTTTATTCTTTAGGAAATTCAGATTCCTTTTTGCTCTTTAGAACAATTAGAATTTTTTCTCATTTTCAGTGTCTTTAGTAAATGATGTGAATATGTGCATAATCAAATACATTCTGAAGTTCTTAGCTAATAATGGTTGTTACTCTTATAAGTTTACTTGTAAAGTAGACAGACATCTTTAAAGTTTTCAAAAATGATTTCTGAGTGTGTGGGTTACGGTTTGATAAATTCTTATAGAGTTAGGTGTGAGGTCTGTAAGAAAGTCCCTAATTTGTAATCATAACTAAATAAATAGAAATGGACACCCAATGGCAAAAGTTGGAATCATGTTTTCTTTTAGGAACAATTATTTAAGACTGATTGCTGGCTGAAGGCACAGTCAGCTTTCATGCTCATGAGATAGTGATTGCCCAACTTGGATTACAGAGAATGAGCAAGGGGGCAGAGTTTCTGGTGAAAGTCAGTGTTGTTCCTGGTGCCATGCCAGTAGACATTGTTTTCTCCTCTTCTCTCCACATGTGTACCCCAGTTCACCCCAACTTCATCTTCCCCACACATAGAAAATTAGAATATTTTTTAGAATTATTTTCTTTTCAGAAACACTTTTAAATCATAGATTGAACATTGTTTTCCTTAACAAGTTGTTCGTTTTAAAACTTGGGAATAATTATAAAAATCAATACAAATATTTAACATCTATTAAGTTGTATCATATGTAACAATGTCGTGTTATGTATTATATAAATATAAGCAAAGCCAAAAAATTAAGAATTATAGATGTAGTAGAGGAGGTGCCATTATGCCTCTGAGGAATACTGGGTTCCCACGCAGCCAGCACTGCTCTTGTTCTGCTGTCACCACAAACTTGGTGCTGCTGAGAACACCAAACCCCGCTCCCAGCGGTTTCCAGTCCCTGGTAGGAGCTTGAATGCCTCTGGGCTGCAGCTACTGACTTAACTCCCTGGCTAGCTTAACATCCCAGGACTTTTTTGTTGATCATTCTGTTAGGAACCTAAAGACTTCAGGGCTTTTCTGTGGTTCGTTGATAAAGTAGGTCCTTGGAATTTCTTTGGCTCTGAGAGTGTTAACTTTCCCCTTTCCATATTTAAACTCTACTGCTGTGGGCAATATCTTATTTATGATGCTAAAGCTAGCTAAATCCATATGCTTTTTAGCAGTCTTGCTCTAGATTTACTTAAGATTGAGATCATAAAAATTACTCGTGCAAGCCTCTGCTGCTCTTGGAGATTGCTGCATAAAGAAATACACAGCCCTTTCCTTTGTCACCTTCCCAAATCTAGGATTGGGTTAGCCACCTGTGGTGAATATTGGCATTTTCCTACAGGGCTTTAAAAAGTTTTATAAAGTAGTTCCACCTTATCAGTGGCTTCAGTTTCCATGGTTTCAGTTACCCAAGGTTAACCACAGTCCAAAAGTTAAATGGAGAATTCCAGAAATAAACAGTTCATGAGTTTTAAATTGTACATCGTTCTGAGTAGCATGGTGAGATCTTTCACTGTCTGGTTCCATCCATCCCACCCGGGAGGTGAATCAGCCCTTTGTTCAGACAGTCTCCGCCTGCTAGTCACTCAGTAGCCATCTTGGTTGTCAGACTGACTTGGCAGTATTGAAGTGTTTATGTGCAGGTAACCCTTATTTTACTTAACTGTGGTCCCAAAGAACAAGAGTAGGGATGCTGACAATTCAGACATGCCAAAAAGAAGCCATAATGAAGAGGTATGTGTGTACTGGAAAAAACATAGTATATGTTGGATTCAGTGCTATATGCAGTTTCAGGCATCCACTGGGGGGGCTTGGAACGTATCCTCCATGGGTAAGGGGGGGGGCTGCTGTATATTTAATAGAAGGTAAGTCCATGTGCAGTTATGTTAAAATAAGCAAACACGTTTTCCAAAAAATAAATAAAGATTAGGGTTGGATGAATACTGCTTGCAAACTTGAATATTCCCAAGGTAATATGCACGGATGTGCCAAATCTCTCCTGTTCCATAATGACTCTGTAGTATTTAACTTGTATTAGAGCTTGGGAACAAAAGCAATAATTGGAACAACGTTTCATTCTTAAAGGGTAGTGTGGTATCCATGAAAAGAATTGCTATGCACCATGAAGGTAAAATACAGTCTTTATCCTCATTTTATGTTTTTGATATTTAAGCAAGAATAGGAAAAGAAAACCAATATAATTTTAATGCATAAACTGAGATAGAATATTTTTTAACCACAGTAATGAGCTTTTCTATTTGAAATAGCTAAGCGAAAAATAAAATTTTACTTTGTATCTGTTTCAGTGGAAAAACCTAATATATTACACTACAACATACATAAACTTCATTTTTGTCCTAAAAAGTTATTTAGTTATGGCATCAAAACCCTGCTTATTTGAAATACTTTAGATGGGTGCAACTGAAAAGCATTTTAATAACTTCATTTGAAATGCTATTGGGTATACCTGAGGATAAATAAGAAAATGTAGTGAATTCAAAATTTAAACAAATTGCCTTGTAAGATGCTTTATGGCATGTAGTCATATTTTGTAGTACTTTGTAGTTGATTTAGAATGTTTTACTTGTGAGCAAAGATATTTATTCTTAGGTTTCCTAAAGAATTCTTTAAAATCTGAATGAACGCCCAGTATAACACTTAACACCAATATTTTGCAATATAAATATCTATTATAATATAGTTAGTATTATTGATTTATTAATCTTTGCCTTGTTGAGAGAAAACTCATTCCACAAGGATGACTTTTTGAAATTTAATCAGGCTGATTTGACTTCTTTAAATGTAGAACAGAAGAAAGAAGACAAAATTTCACAAACTGTGGTCTGAGGTGGGTAATCCGATATTCTTAAAGAATATTTTGATTTTTAAGCCTCAAGAAGATACCAGATATTCCTGCTGTGAAGTCCACCCTCAAGTTTAGTGGTTTTCATAAACATATTAATAATAATGATGGTAGTAATCGTTTCTCCTATGTGTCTACTATTTGTTGGGCTCTGTCCTAGGTGTTTTAAACTCTCCTGTCTTATTTACAAGGCAAATTGACCCACAGTGCTTTGTGAAGACACTAAAGCTCAGAAAATCATTTTGCCAACTGGCCCCATGTCCCAAGCAGTAAGACCGGAATTAAAGCCTAAATCTGACTTGCTTTATGGCCCAGTGCCCTTTCCACTGTTCTCATGTGCCTTCAGAAAGACTTCATGGGTAGGATAACCCTATATTTATAACTCGTAGCATGACTTATTCTCATGTTTTTGAGTTTTTCTGGTCTCCAGCAAAGCCATGTGAGAGGAGAGTTGAAGAGCTTTCTTTAAGAAGTATAGTGATGTGTGTATTTGTGTAAACGGGTTACAGACTTAAGAAAAAATCTTGGAGAAGTCCATCTAGCTCACCACTTATATAACAGAAATGACGATTCAATTTTATTAAGGCTTTCTAGTAGTTGAAAATACAAGTTTAAATGTAATAGTCTTTAAATGTAACAAAAGTTTAAATGTAATTAAATTAAGGGTAAATTGTGGGTCATTTCAAAGACATTGTTTTTACAAATTGATTATATACATACTAGGTCCTTCAAATAGCATGTTTTGATTGAACAGGAAGTCTTTTCTCACAGACCCTGTTCTCTGTGCTCTGTACTCTTTTTAGGGCATATGATAAGTAATACACTTTTCCTTTGCTCTCTCTGAGGTGGAAAAGGAAGTTATATTTTGAGTGTTCAGGCAGAGGTCTGAATCATCGTAAGCTATAATAAATGTAAATCCATGAAAAATGGTTTATTGTCAAACATCTGGGTAGCATAAGCTTGTAAAACCGTGCCCCAATATTCCTTTCTGGAGCTCAGATCATAGGAGAATTATCCATTTTTCTTAGCTGTGAGATTTATAAGGTTTCTTTCTTAAAGTCTCCAGTCTTGTAGCTTCTAGAAAGAAAATAATATCAAGTCTTAAATGACACAAATGAATTTCTAAATAAGTTAAACTTTTTCAAGTATTTGCTAAATTTAAATAATAATGCTATACAATAGTAGCTCAGGTCTTCACTGTGTCAGTGGTACTGAACATTCTAAATTCGAAATGGCAGGCTCTCTGTTTCCCTGTCTGGGTAATCGCTGATAAAACATTAATCATCTCAAGGTTCTATTCAAGTCCATTGATGGAAATTGTGAAATGTAATTTAGCTCGAGGAATTGAATTAATGTTTTCTAATAGCTCCGAGGTATATTCAGTGATTTATTGTTTCCAGTGCTGGAAGGTGTGTTATATGCGTATCCTTTGTGTGTGTGTGCGTGCGTGCGTGCGCGTGCACATGCACACACTATTTAAATAGATGACTACAAATGATATACATTTTATATTATAAAAATGTATATTAACTGATAAATGTTAGTATGGTTTATTTGTTCTGTCATTGTCACATTTTATATATGGTACAAGGTAGCGCTCAATTAACTAATTGTTCATTTAAAAATCTTTAAAAATATGTACATGTATATATGCAGACATAGGTTCATATATATGTTTTATTTTCAAGCAAGCTCAGAATTTATTCTAATTTGATATACTAAGAACCTCTATCATGCACACAGTTTTCTCCATGTATCATTTACCTCCTTTACAGACTTTTTATTATCTCCCAACCTCTGCTCTCTTCCCCATAGCATTTTTGCATCAAATCCACATTAATAACATACTTATATCTTTCTCACTGCCCATTTAAAAAAATTAGGATGATGCAGCTTCCTTTTGTCTTTTATTTTGTTCACTTTTGCACCTGTAGAATCTGAACCGTTTCTGGTCCAGGGTAGGTACTCAGTAACCATTTATTGCATGAATATGGAAGAGGAAGAAGCAAGAAGCAGTATCCCCAGATCTAAGGGAGGCCTAATTCTGTTGAATCTGCCTCTTTGGTGTCCCTTTGGACTGGTTTCATCTCTTGAGACTTTGTTTGTTTATTTGTTTCCCCAAAATATGTGTTGTTATCCCTATGCCATTGAATTGAGATTCTATAAATGGTATTCCTGTGTGTTGCCCATAACATAGTAGGCTTTCACAGTAGGTTTTATTTGAAAGTTCTATAAAATGCTAATAGAACAGAATGCATCCTAATGATGCAGTCTAGTAGAAAGGCTTTGTCAGTTATTCAGACTGTATCATAATTTATGTCCTTATGTTGTCACCCAAAGAGATACCATTAATGTCCCAGGTGATTCATAGTAGGGAGGTTTTAGGTCCTTTTATCATGGAATTTGTTCATCAGTTCTTTAATAGATAAGTCACAGAATTCAGGCAAGTTTTGAGTATTATGAACAAATAGGGGGTAATGCTTCATTAGGAGTAGTGCATCACGAACCCTAAAAATAAGGTGTGCCTATACTGTGGAAGGATAAGCAGTTTCCTCTTAACATAGTAAATAGTTCCTGAAGGTTGAGTCTGTGGTAGGACTAAGGGTTAGGGAGAGAAATTTTGGAATCTGGCAGTAAAGAACATTACTTACTGGAGTATATAGGAAATCTTGGTCCGTGTGTGTCCTGAGTCACTGCTAGTCTGCCCACTGGTATAGTGACACTATGGCTTTTCTGGGGGCTCTCAACACCCATTGCATCATACTGAGGCCAGCTGTAGTGTAGAGTACGGTGTCTTGGAGTCATAATTCTTGTCTTGTCCCCAAGGCAGGCATGTTCAGGTTTTAGGTTTGGTAACATTGAGTTCGGACACTCACAGCCCCGGCTTAACCACCCTCAGTTTATCTTGTACCAATAGTAAGCACTTCACCCACTTACACTTTAGCCATATGAGATTTCTTTTTGCTCCCTGAGACCACCATGCTCATTTCTAGACTAGCATCTTATACTTGTTTGTCTACCTGCTGGGAATTCTATCTCCCAGTTTTAGAATGACAGGCTCCTCCTTGTCTTGGGGCTTGTCTTCTTTCAGTCATGACACTCAGAGACATCTTTCCCGATCAAGTCAATCTCTATCCCATCCTCCTGTCTAAATTCTTACTTTACTACCTGACACAACCTGGTTAGTGTCACATGGGCTACTGAGAGTAGAGCCTTCAGCTCTCAGCTTATCCCTTGTGTTTAGAATAATGTGTGACATGGGGAAGACACTCAAATGTTGGTTGGCTGAGAGAATGAATGAATGAATGAATGAATGAATGACATTGAAGTCTCCTTTTCTATGTCTTTTTTTGCTTCCTCACATTATTTATAGTTAATATAAAACTAGGAAGACCACATTAAAGACAAATGCTGAATGCTGGGTAATGCAAGACTGTTGGGCTAGGAGCAGTTGTTTCAGTTGTTAATCAGGTCTGCAATGTCAGAGGGAGGGATGTTGGGAGATTTAATAAATGGCCACAGTAATGACAAAGGATTTTTTCAGGTATCTGAGTACTTTGCCTGAAGTGTCGTCTTACTACTCCTAGACAGGTTTTTTGAGGTTTGCTATTGTATGTTTTAGGAGTCAGGATTTCTGTTGGGGAAGCATTATGCATCACATGTAGACTCTGTGGACATTCTCATTTATAGTTTTTGCTCTTAGGAAGGATTCTCTTTTCAAATCAGGAAGTCTGTCTAAGCTCGATCCTTGTCAGACAGGGCTCCTTAGCTGACAGCAAGAAGAAAGTTGTGCTTCTGGTAGTGATGTCTTTTTTGTTTAACTGAAAAATCAAAGCTTGTGTTTACCTTGCTCTCCTTTAGCTGAATTTCCAACCACCACATCTTCTTTTCAATTTAGAAATTATAAGTAATGAAATTATACTGTAAATCAATGAAAATGTGATCAGTAGTATGTTATTCAATCTGATGATTTTCAAATAAATGTTTGCCTTTTCTTTCTCTTTTGTCCCAAGAGGAAAATTGGAAACTAGGGAAAAAACAAAGGGAGAAGTTAGCCAGGCAGAATATACTTAACATATTCTGAAAAGAACAGATGCAAAGTCACATTTGATTTGTCACAATTTCTAGGACTCTGGGCATTCTGAGTCTTGTACTTCCATTAGCACTAATTTTAAATTAGATTTGAAGAGTGGTTGATGAATAACCCCAATTGTTATGTGCATATGAACCCCTCTGGCTAATGCTACCTACTGCCCATCTGCAGTTAAAGAGACTAACAGAAGAATTGAGAATGATACTCTGCTGAGCTTTTATATATATATATATATATATATATATATATATATATATATATATATATATATATATATATATTTTAAAAAAAGTATTTGACTATTAGGTCATTCTCCTACTTCCTGCCAGCTTGCAAATATATATACACACACACACACACACACACACACACACACACACACACACACACACACACACATATATGAATATATATTAGCATACATATAATTATATGTATGCTAATGAAACCTCGAGTGAGAGTGGCAATTGGCTTTTCATGGAAAAGTAAGTGTATTAAATTTTATAAGTGTATCCATATATTTCATAAGTGTATGAAATAATTCTACTTGGGTGATGTTACAATCTTTGTATAAATAATGGAAGCAGAGTTCAATGTTTGGCCGTTATTTGACTATTACAGTATTTGACTATTAGGTCATTCTCCTACTTACTGCCAGCTTGCAAATTCTAGTGTGTTCAGCCATAGGAATTATGAGGAAATACTGTATATTACTGATATTTATTTCTATTTTACCCAGACTCACTGGGATATTCTGATGCCAGGCCAATTAGATAATTGTAAAAAGCAACACACTTTTGATACCATTTCCCCCTTAATAGAATCGTGATTTGAAGTTTGATACAATTCGTTCCTGCATGTTGTCAGAAAGAAGAAAATATATTTTGATATTCTTTGATCGTTCTTGAAATGTACTTGTATGATTTGCTAGGGCTGCTATATTAAAATTTTGCAGAATCGTGACTTAAACAACAGAAATTTATTTTCTCATTCTGGAGGCTAGAAGTCTAAGATCAAGGTGTTGGTTTCCTCTGAGGCTTCCCTCCTTGACTTGCAGATGGCTGTTTTCTCCCTGTGTGTTCACATGGTCCTCCCACTTATCGCCTCTTCTCAGGACACTAATCATATTACATTAGGGCCCACCCCAATGACCTATGTTAAATTGATTACCTCTTTAAAGACTCTATTTCCAAATATAGTCATATTCTGAAGTACAAGAAGTGAGGACTTCAACATATGACATTTTTTTTTGGTAGGAGGGACATAGCCTTTCACAGTGCTACACTTTTTCTTTTAAAAAAGTAATTGTAAAATTCTTGTTAAATGAATTTGAGAGAAGGATAGACCCACTCTGTTTAACCAAACTTCTTATACTGATTTCTGTAAAACAAAATACTTCATTAGTTACTGCTTAATATTACAGTTTGCTTGATTTTTGACCATTTTGTCTTGTATCCTCCAGTAGCATAGTGTAATATATAAACATAACATATTGAAGATACTTTGTATTTTAACGTAGAATGGCTTTCAATAGAACAATTCTCTTCAGGCTTTAACATGCATATTAGTATTGTAGGGACTTTGCTAAGATGCAGATTTCAGTTCCATAGGTCTTGGATAGAGCCTGAGGTCCTGCCTCTAGCATGTTGTCTAGGTGATGCTGATGCATCATCTTGAGAAGAAGGGCCAGGACTGGCTGGACAATTTTCAGGTACCAGTGGAGAATGAAACTGTGAGTCCTTTGTTCAGAATTGATTTAGATTTTTGAGACTGCAACAACAGAGCATTAAAACAAGTTCATGAAGCCCTGTGTGAATGAATACACCAGTGAGCGGAACACCCAGAGCCAGCTCTAAGTTGGTGCCATAGTGTTAATGGAAATTATCACAGGGCACTTATTCACACTGATTTGTCAGGTGAATCCTTTTTTGGCCACTTCTAAGTAATTGTGGTTTTACATTGTGTTTGCACAAAACAACTCTCAGATCATGGGGAAGCATTAGCATGCAGGAAGTGAGTTGCTCCTGACATTCTAAATATCATCACCTATGAAACAAACTGTTACCACCAATACCACAGTGATTATACTATATAACTTGTCCTTCCCTTGGAAAGTTTCAAGGGAATGTAGGCCATGACACATGAATTCCTCTGCCAAAATGAAGATTCTCCTTTGTCCTTAGAGAAAGAACATGGTGCCTGCTTTTTAATGGTAGTATTTAACTCTGGGAGCAAAATTCATTCAATTTTTCCAAGATGAAGTTCATCATCATCATTATCATCATCATACAAAAATTGATTTAAAAAATGCTCGGCTAACACATACACATGGATTTGTCATTTTGTTCCCCTTGAAAAACCCATACTCCTTTGTACTGAGTCATACATCTTCAGACTTGTGCTCCTTTTCTTATGCTTCCTCCCTCACCTCTTTTATATCAAGGGAACTGTATAGGCATGTTATTCTGGAAGCCAAAGATATGTCTTTCATTTATGATTAGCCCAAGGAGAAACCTGAGGTCTGATGAAAATTGCCTGATGTGTATTCCTACTCATCCTATTAGATTGCCTCTTGGTGCTTTTCCAAATTCTAGATTTTGAATTCTTTAATCAAGTAATTATTTCAAAGAAAATGATTAAGTCATTACTTCTTTTATATACTTGATTTTTTTCTGTCTTATTTCCCATATCTTTATTTCCAAGTGTCCTATTTCTATATCCTTCAGTTAGGGTTACAAACTGATCTGTGTTAAAGCAGTAGTTGTTACTTGATATTACTAATCTATTTTTTTCTCATGGATATTTGAATTTCATGAGATTTGAGGGAAAATATTTTTTAAAAATTCTGATAAACATTATGTGGAAGATTCTGATTCTCTAGGTCTGGAATGACAGCCTGAATTTTTAAAATAAATGGTGTATTCATATGGTTCAAATTGAAAAGGTATAAGTAACACTATCATCTCCAAGTCATTCAGTTTCTTCTTCTTTGGAGGCACTCTGTGTGTGTGTGTGTGTGTGTGTGTGTGTGTGTGTGTGTGTGTGTGTGTGTGTATTATCTTTTAAAAAATTGCATGAACTATAACGTCATGGGTTTTTACAAAAGGTGTAACCAATGAAGGTTGAATGATTCGAATGATAGGAAGTATATATGTTCAATAGCCTTATGAACACACACTTGCAGGCTGTGATTATCTTCTCATTCCATAATGTTGGTGTTAACTGTAGGCTTCCAAAGTTCTGACAAAAAAGAATTATTAGAAAAAGTGGTGGGCTTTATTACTAGAAATAATAAAGAACTAGCAGGGGAAATTTAGTAGATTGTTTTTAAAAAGAAAAATTAACATCCAGTTAGTTTAATTTCAGTTTCTAATAGACTGATGAAATAACATTAAGAATGTATAAACATCTGTAAGATAATGGAAGCAGGACCAAAGACTTTAAAGTAGTAATCATTACACAAAAACCTGATTGCTTTCATTGATAGCTTTATATAATTACTTGTTTCTCAAAAGACTGTAGTTGTTAAACATCATGATTTTGAAAGAGCAATTTTTTTTGAGATCTTATGTACCAAATTAACCGAATTGATAAAAAAAAAATGGTAATGTGTAATAAACTGTTCAAAGAGGTAATGATTATTGCAAACATATCAGATTGAAGAGAACCACAGGATAGTGTGTAAATATATTTTTAATGATCTGGAACCATTACTTAAGCAGTATATTGATGAAATTTATAGATAGTGTTGAATGGGGTGCCTTTTACTTTTTTAAAATGAGTGTTAGTGAGAATTAAGCAATAGGGTCAACCATGCCAGTTTAGTATAATAGCCAAAGATGAAATAGACTCTTTTACAAGTAGCCAACTAATGTATCTGAGGAGAAATAATCAAATCCGTGGGATCAAAGGAAGGAAAAACCTAGTGACCACATGACTGTTTAGGAGACAGGTAGTAAAATGATAGTGGATTATTTTATGAATTAGATATGAACTTGAAATACAATTAACCTAAAGTTTTTCAGTCCATACGATGAAAAAATATCAGGCTGTAATCTAGGAATACTATTATATATTTTTTAGCCCAATTACCGACCCATCATTAAATGGCACTATGATTGGACAGACCAAGAACTGTGCTACAATAAGAGAAATTTTCAGAAAAGGTGTGTCTGTCAACTAAGAAAATAAAGAAAAGTAGACATTCATTGTAGAGACACACACGGAAATTCATTGAGTCAGATTGATGCAGGACAGGGCAAATTTTCTTGAGTGGCGGGGAGACCACGCCCTGCATGGAGAGAAGAAGGTCCCTTGGCAGAGAGTGTGGAAAGAGTTCAATGCCACATGCCAAAGATGGAGTCAAAAGGAAAATTTATTAGAAAAGGGGTAACATCCCACAGACAGAGTGTGTTCTCGCCTCAGAGAGTGAGAGTAACCAAGAGAGACTTGGAAAGATAGTGAGTATGGGTTGTTCTGGGAATTCAGTTTATATGTCACTCTAGTTCCGTGAGTTAGTGTTTAAAGGGGAAGGGTATGTAGCATGACATGGTCAGAACATGTAGAGTGAAAATCCTGCTGGCAGTTCCCAGCCTTTAATGCATTGGTTCCTCATGGTTTTAGCCACTGGGAATGACTCTTGGTTCCTGTTTCTCCTTCACAGGTGTGGGGAATGGGTTGTTAATAATCCAACAGAAATCTCGTTTGTTCTGAAGGTGTTCTCCTGGTTTAGCACATTGCAGTCTCTGACTGTGGCTTAATTAACATTTTTAATTCTCTTGCCTCCTCCCTGTAATAAAATGACACTTGTTTTCATGTGAATATTAGGACACTCAACTTTTTGATTAGCTGGGTACCATGTACCTCACTTTAAGGCACTAAACACAGCTGCTAGAGAAGAGATGAAGTGAGACTAAGGAACCAGGATCTGAATGCTCTTTATATAGATATTGTCCGTGTTTTACACATATTTAGGTTTAAGCTTAGAGAATTCGTAATGTCTTACCAAATGTGTGGTAAGTGGCTAAGTGAAATCAAAACCAGTGGGTCTTTACTATCCAAGCACAAAGATCTTACCTTCCTACTACACCTTTGCATTGGCACATTCTGAGACACATGAGTAGTTCATTTTTCATTTTAGGGAGCTGTAAGGGATGTTATAGATACATGGACAATGACGAGGATAATATTTCAGTCTCTAAAGCAATAATAATCGGTTGTCCTTTTGACTTAACCCATTTCCCGTTTGCCCAGAGAATACTCACCGTTGGCACTTGTGGCTGCAGCATTTACCCCGAGATAACTCTTGGATTACAGCCCTAACTTTACCCCCAAAGTCTGCCATGAAATATCTTGCTTTTATTATTTTCACATTGCTGTAGTATATCGATAGTCCTTGGAAACAAATGACATCGTTCTATTTACAGCATTCTGTTTTTAGCAGTGGTATTTCCATTAACAAAATAATTCTTGAGTGCTGAAAATGTCAAGTTCTAGAAAATGCAGCATTCCTACACATGATGTTAACATTGTTCTCAAACAGTTGTTAGCCAAAGGTTCATTTAATGAGTCTGATTTATGTATACATTTCTGTTACATAGGATTACAGGCAAGTTCTGTTTAGAAATAGCTCCGAGAACAGTTTTTATATTTTATTTTCACATTGAAACCAGTTAGATTTCCTTCAGTCTGAAAGAGCATGTTTATATAAAATTAAATTAACACTGGCAGCGAGCTGCATTTTTTTTCTTAATGGAAAATGGGTTAAAGAGTCTTACATGAACAAATCCATGTTGATTTTGGACGAAGAAAAATAATAGTTTGTAAAATCAGTAAGGCATGCTAGATCTTTGTATCTTCAAATTTGTGTATCAAGCATGTTTCATAACCTGAGTGATGCTCAGACTTTGTCATACTGTATGATTTATGTATACCAAAGGCTCTAATAAATGGAATATCTAGAAATGATAGTGTTGTTGATATGAATTAATGGTAGAGATGTTAGAATTAATATTAGTTCATAATTTACATTGATTTTTTTAAACATCAATTTTATAGACACTTTTGGAGAATTAAAGTAAGAAAATTTTAAAGCACATTCTCTTGGTAGAGAAAATATTTTGTTTTCTTAACTATTTTAACATAGAATCAATACTAATATCATTTGTATCATACTTTAGTTTTTACAAAATGGGTTCACATATATTCTCATATTTCAGCTGTGCAATGACCTTGGAAGATAAGATGTCCTAATTATGTTTTTAATGTCTATTTCTTACCTGTCTAAAGGCAGATTGATTGAGCTCCATTTCCTCAATTTAGAAGGCTGGAACATTTAAGAAAGCACAGGAAAAGAAGAGACAGGGATTTAAAATATTAAAAACGACTCCTGAAATGATTTGAGTAGCAATCCAAAGGCTGAAAACAAAACAAAACAAAACCCAAAGAAAACAGCAAAAGCAGTTAGAGAGTGTGTCCCTGATCCTGTCACTTAGTGTAGTAGTTTTTTTTTTTCTGACTATCTGCTTTTGAGGAAAGGATATTTTGTACGTCTGCTTATGAGGACAGCTGTTTTTTCTTCTCAGTGTTTTCTTGTTTTACTGGCATATGCTTAAACTCAATTTAAATTTTGTGGCATTAAGATGAAAACTAAGATCTTTATATATTTGCATAATTTTTATTAAATACTTGATACTTTCTGGTAAATCTTATACTTTATTATTTAGCTTTAAGTATGGCAGTTTATAACCCCAAATCCCCCAAAATTACAACAACAGCAACTTAAATACTCTAAAAGTTTATTTCTGTCTTCTGTAAAAGGAGTCAAGTTGTTGGCAGACCAGTGCTGGTTTTGCATGATGGCTCCAATGTCAGGGAACCAGACCAGACAGACCCTTTTCTCACTAAGGTGTCATTCTTAGGGCATCACTTGATGGCTGCCTGAGCTTCCACCATCAGGTTCATATTTTAGGCAGCAGAAAGGAGGATAAAGAAGCATACCTGGTTTCCCTTTTGGGCTGATTTTCTGAAGTACCAAATGGCATTCTTGCTTTTACCATGCTTTAGTTGTAGGACTAATGTTAAAACAGTTTGCTGCAAGGTTAGCACATGCCCGTTCAGCCAAAAATCTGAGGAGGAAGAGGACAGTTGAGGTTGGTGTAAGCGTCAGTCAGTCTCTGTCACATAGAGTATGTAATGCAACAGATCAGCAATGAGGTTGCTTCATGGCAGTCAGTTCATTTGTTTTTGGGCTGTCCCAATCAGTTTATGATAGTTAAGATTTTGTGAATGACTACTCTTTGTGTATAGGTGCATATATGTGAGAATAACCACTTTATTTATTTAAAAAAGTGGATGGACGAGGATATTGAAGAGCATATTTGTTCTTACAAGTCATTTTCTGAGTAACACTAACACTAGATTTCTGTACTGCTTCTAATTTCCACCTTATTTCCAAAGTCTTCAATGCAAGCAGCATAATGCTAGTAGAATGGTTTTCTTTGTGATCCCCTCACTCCCCAGTCTTGAATGGAACTGAAAATCGCCTAGAGAACAATAGGCAAAATGCCAACTCACCATTTCTTTTTAAAGGATCTAAGATTAGGCTTTAGAAAATAGAAGAAAATTCTAGAAATATTCTTATGAAATTTGTTCTTTCAAATGTGATTTAGAACAGCAAAGGACAATATGTTTTATAGCACAACTTTTAAGACAACTGAATTGGCAGTAAATTCACCTAATGAAACTTCCAGCAAGTCTATATTTCTGCTGGGGAATTCTTTGGTTCTTGGTATAAATTTTTTAAAAGTTAATATAAGCTTTCTGTTCTTTTTATGCCTTTAAGTTGTGGAGCTAATGTGAAAGCAGCTTACAGTGTTACAAAGAACGCCGTCTAGTCAGCCAGTGAATCAGCTCATGCATGTTCCCATTGTCAGGCAGTTTTTAGGCATTTGAGGGATTGTAATATCATCATTGTGAGGTTCTATTTCTTATCCATAACCAGGGAAATTTCTCCCTTCTACCACTGCCTCCGATAACCCCCACCCCTAACGTTTCTGGTTCTTTCCCACAACCGTTTTCATAAGGTTCAGTTCTACATCGAGAGAGAGAGTTATATCATAATTTCTCAAAGACCTGGATCTTGGTTCTAGATTTTCTGTAAAATCTATGAAGTATAATTACTGTATAAATTCAGACAGATCAGTGTATCCTTTGAGGCCACATGTAAATAAAATAGGTTGATTTTAAATACTATTTTCTTCCACTGCTACAATTATAAAACTCTGTGCAAACGCATTTTTTTAAATCAGCTAAAACATTTTCTAGAACATATTTGACCAAGAATCCCAAATAAATATTATTTTATATTTAAAGATGCTATATTTCATTTAATCAATGGAATCAGTAGTTTTAAAAAATAAATTAAAATCAATAAATATTTGATATTGAATATTTATTATGGGTTTAAGTATTATAAGCTAATTTTTAATATGTTACCTATATCTTGTTGGGATAAAAGCTGAAACAAAAATATTACTCCACACCCTGACCATGTTCTATATTTTTTGTTAGAAATTAAATGCTAACTGTATTTGATCATTTAAGTCAGGTGAGGAATGAGTCACTCTGTGAGTTAGCAAATATGTCAGCCTCCTGATAACATTTAATTTTATTGTATTCAAATAGCACATGTTTCATTTTACTGGCAGCTGTCACTGTTCTGATGTTGCGGAACCTGTCCTGAACACATTGTCTGTAAGTGGTTCTCTTACTGTGAACTTTAATGCTTTGAATTATGGTTTAATCTTTATATCTCTGATTTGCAAGAATTTAAATTTGGGAAACTAAGTTTTTGGAATAGGTTTTAAAGATAACAGCCAGGAACAGTAAAAATGTGGGGAATAGATACAACCTTTAAAGAAAGAAATCTCATTTTACAATTTTTAGCAAACAGATTAAAGCATTTTTTTTTTTGAGTTTTAGTTAAGAATGTTTAACTGGAAGATTTAAAATTATTATTTTTAGTCAAAATGACACTGTTATTTATTTAGAACCTACTACCTGTCAATGAGCTAGTCTCTTTACATAGTTTTTTCACATTTACAAAAACTCTCAAATAGACCCTATTTTATGGGTGAGGAAACCAAAGTCATCCAGGGTAAGCGGTGGGAATGCAGAGTTGCAGGTGGGATCATCTGCTCACAGGGCCAGCATGACCATTCTCACATGAGGTAATGCTTAGAGACACTCAAGTTTATAGAAAAGGATGTTGCTAAAGTGGCTTAATAATTTGTGTTCTTGAATAAGCAGGTCTCTTGAAATTGTATGTGCTTAGCATATCTTCTCCTTCCCTCTACTTCAGCACCTCTCCCCATAAATAGTGTAAATTCAGCCTGAACTGATTCAGAAAAATCAGAACTTAAAAATTTTGCACACTAAATGTCTAATTACAGTATGTAATTTAGTACATACTAATAAACTGGTCTTAGAAATGCAAGATATATGTGTTACCCTAGAGGCTGTGTGCTTCTGAAAGCTTGGAAGCATTGTGTGGGTTGGCAAGACACAGACAGGCTCTGTACTCAGAACCTGGGTTTGCATCCAGACTCCAAGTACTTGTGCGACCTCCTAGACCCCCAGTCTCTTTATGTGATAAATGAGTTAACAGAACTCACCTCAGAGTTATCAGATTAAAGTAAGATAAATGCATCTGAATGACAAGCGTAGTGCTTGGCAAAATGTTAGTTGCTCTTCCTACTTTAAAATGAATTCTTTGATAATTCTGTTGTTCTTTGGCATGGGAATATTTTCTGATTCAACTTAAGAAAAATGACATGTTTTAAGAGTTTTAAGAACAAGAAAGGAAGATTTACTCAATACTGGCTGTATTTTTATAGGTTATTTATAAAAAAAATTGTAGAATTTCTCTAGATTTTTTTCAGTTTGTCTAAGATATAATTCAGTTAAGAAATTTTTTCTTTTGAAGATTTTAACATTTTCTGTGTTACTTTTATTGATTTGTAGTTGAAGTATTTTGAAGAGGTGTCACACCTTTAAAAAGTTTATTCTAGTATCCGTTGACAGATTAAATAAATGATTTCTAACCCTGAATAACATAAAGTTTTGGTTTAAAAAATTTTTAAATATAAATGTATCATTTTCTGGTAGTCTATGGAGTTTTGTTGGAAAATTTGTTTTTCATTCCATTTTACAGTCAGGGAAGAAGAGTCATATGACTCATTTTACAAGGGCATCAGAGTGATGGATTTGGGCAAAGAAGGAAAACGATATAAAGAGAAAAACATCTTGGATTCTCATTCAAATTGGATTCATTCTACTGTGCTGTGTGTGTTCAGAATCAATGCTAGTCATTTGAAATATTTTTAATTTTGATTCTGGGTTGTCATATTGTTCAGCAAATGTGACTAGGAAAGTCTCTTGGGCAGAGATGCTAATTTAAGAATGTTATCAGTTTAAATGATCCTAAGAGAATTAAACAAATTCCACAGCAAATAAATAGACATGTTTGAAAGGTTTTTTTTCTCAAGTAATTTCTAGAAAATACACACAAATCATTTGCTAAACCAAACATACAGGTATATTAATGAACCCAGCTCATACGAATGGACAGTCACTGAATGAACTTCATCTGTAGGCTTTGGTCCAGCTACACGAGCTGCACACTGAGTTTTAATTAGAATTTATTTACGGCTAGAATATGCTCCTGTGTTTTTTCTCTCCAAAGTTAGTAATGAAACATTTCTCCTTGCCTTGTCATTAGTATTCAAAGCCCCATCAGCCTGCAGTTCAAACTCTTTCCCTTGTTTTTGTCAGAGAAGATGATGGAGCAAGGTTGCTTAGAAACACTTAGCCACACTCTCAACAGGAATTATCAATCTGTTCAGTATGTTCACCTCCACACGCAGGGGAGAAAATTGAGTTTTGCCGTTGACAACGTTAATTGATTGCAGGTTGTTGTAGTGGGAGTATGATGTTGAAAACTAAGATTTCCTTTCATTTTAATGCATTAGATGCAGAGAAATGATACCATGACACATTCTACTGTAACTAAAATTATAAGGGTATCTAAATTTGGATTTGTATGTTTTAGTATTCACATCTTGACACTGGTCAGCTTACAGAATTATCTTTGGGTTTCGGGGACTTTTCTGTAGTGATTTCTTTGGTATCTAATAGATTCACACAGCCGTCTCCTTCAATAGAGTTCTGATTAGTGCAGTCAGAGAGAGACACATGAGCTTCAGGGTGGGTAGGGGGGTGAGGTAAAACCAGCTGCCATCTGGTTACCTCTAATTTTACATGGTCCAAAAATGCTTTTGTTTCTTTTTTTTCTTTGTTCCTTTCCTCTCTTTTAGTGTTAGAATAGTCATCTGAAAAAATTTGTCTTAAAATGTAAAGTAATGAATACAATATGTTTCCATGAATCATTTGACTTGAATTCGCTTTTAAAGATTCTCTAATTTGACTATTTCAGCTCTTAAAAGCTGAAACAAATGGGAACACACAGATGAAGGAAAGTTAGACAAGCAAACAAACAAAACACCTCTCTGAGAGATAGGGATGGCTAGATTTGGGATGAGGAAGATTGGCCAGAGGCAAGCAGTGTTGTTTTGTTTTGAATCTGTAGCTCTGGTCCTCAGTACTACCTAAGCTAACTTGTGTATTTAGACATAGAATGTCTTTTATCATAATATATTTATCAGGACTCCCATTGAAACAAATGGGTTGAGATTTGAAGAGGCCTTTACCTTTAACTCTCTTGTCAAACACCTTTAATACTGGTTCTTATTTATTCAGGACTACACACAAAAATCACCTGCAGAGCTTAAAAAAGCAGTGCTCATTCCCTGATTCGCTCTTTGCAGATTCTGACATGGTGGAAAAGAAAGCTGCCTAAGCCATCCCAGGTCTACTTAGAACCTGCTGTAAAAGACCAAATACTTGATTTTTAACAAGTGCTGCGATGTCCACTTGGTTGAGAAGCACTGCTCTTTTAAGTTAGGAGGTTTTGGGATATGAGTCCTTCAGTCATCTTGGGATTGCAGATTGCACAAAATTCCATGGATGTGTCCTTTGTGTATGTGAGCAGAAGATGGAATCCAAAATCATGTCTGTGTCTATCAGAGTTTTCCATTAAAGCCAATTTTGAAGAAAAAGAAAAAGTCTACAACCTAATGACTATTTCCTACAAATTTAAAGTGTGTTGGAGAGCATATGTGAGATCTCATAAAATATGTATTTTGGGATGTTGAATTCAATTTGTTAAGAAGTTCCGCATTCTCAAAATTTTATTTGTCTCTTTTAAAATACATTTAAGTCGTCTTTTTCATTTTATGGCTATGTTCCTATATAAGGAGCCTTGTAGAAACTGTTAGTGTTACTGGTACCAGGATGACTAATGGCTGCTTAAGAACCTCTTCTGACATTTTTTGCCAACAGTCTTTGAAAGTGTTTCTTATTCCAGAGTTTATAGAGTTTATCTAGGCTTATTGTTATTCTTTCTCGTTCTAACTTTTATTTATCGGGGTGACATTGGTTAGTAGAATTACATAGGTTAAAGTGTATAGTTCTATAATACATCATCTGTATATTGCATTGTGTGTTTACTGCTCCAAATCAAATCTTCCATCACCATTTTTTGAGCCTCCTTACCCTTTTCTACCCTCCCTACCTTTTTCCTCTTGTAGCCCCTAAACTTTTCTCTGAGCCTGTGAACTTTTCTTGTCTTATTTGTTCATTTCTTGCTTTTTGTTGTTTATCCCACATATGCATAAAATCATATGGTTCATGACTATTTCTGTCTGAGTTACTTTGCTTAGCTTGATATTCTCAAGTCATCACAATTCTTTCTCAAGAGAGCATTTGTCTGGAGGGGAGAGGGAGCTTCCAAATCTTGGTTCTGTGGTTCCCTGTCTAGAGGCAGCATAAATACTTTATTTGTGGAGTTATAGTTTAATAAAGCCCCCCCCCCCCCCTTCAAGTCTTATAGCCAATTGGGCTTAACTCACTTTTCATGTGTTGAAACTAAGTGGATAGAGTAAGTTTGCCAAGCTCATTTTGAATGAGCTTTCAGCTGCATTATACCATCTTTTCATTAGGGCAGGTCCCTATTTTGGGGTCACATGACTTTTAATTTTATGTGTATGTTTGATTCTTGGAAAATGTTGAAGATTTCCAGACTCCTTCTTGTCGTGGGATCTCTGATGAGTGGGTCATGCTGTATTGTGTGTTTAAGACCTGGAGGGCATGTAAAGAAGTGGAGACAGACATCTTGATCTGATGATGAGGTCAGAATCTTGGAAGAATAGATTTGTCTATTAATGTAATAGTAAACTTGAGGGAGGAATTTAGGAAGGTTTGACACAATTGAGTGCACTGAGAATATATGATTTTCATTGTTTGAAAGAGTAGTTTTCAACCCTTAGGCCCTATCCCTTTATAATAAATATTTGTAAGGTTTCTTTTTGGTATCTTGAGATGAAATTTATAGAAAATATAACCTAACTGTAAATATAATAAATAGAAAATTAAGTACCTAAATTCTTACAGGATATACTATATTAATCGGCAGTGTTAATATTTGTAGAATGTATTATATTATGGGCTAATTAGTATTTATGACCTGTCAACAAAAGGAACATACAAAGGTAGTGACTAATAATAAAAATATCATTCTAAAATGTAAATGTTCAGTTATACCCTAATCTGACTGGAAAACACATGCCTTCACAATGTTGGAATATCCCCTGGGAGTTGGCATGGCCCCTCGTGAAGAACACCATGTTGAAGATCAAACTTCTTGATGGTGTTTTATGAAAAGTGCATTCATGAAGCAAGTACAATTTAGAAACTACTCTGAAGTTGACTGTGAATTTCTTCTAAGCCACAACTATAACAGATCCTTGAAATTCCTGATGTTAACTATAGGGGCTATTTTAAACCTACAAAATATGTAGTGCCAATGTATGATATAATGTACCCCCACAAACTATGTTAAATAAAGCAGAAAAATTGAAAGTGATTCCTTTAGGATATCAATAAGATAAACCATTATTTTAAAAATTCTGCTACCAAAATAAATTTTATATTACATTGCATCATTAGATTAGATAACTATCACTTAATTTTAATACAACTAATAGTTAGATTTTATATATCTTTTTTTAAAAGAAAAATTATTTCATGAGATTTTATATAAGAGATGACAAACAGAGTAACAAAACCACAAGATGTGCTTCTGGTCAGTCTAAAATGAACTCAGTTACTACTTCATAATTCTTCTTAACTAACCTTATTGTGCTTTTCCAGATCACAGTCTTGGAAAAATCTCCATATCAGTTAGTTTTGTTAGTAAAACAAATCTTTTTCTTAGAGCACCAACATATTTTTTTTCAAGATATATAAAATTTTTAGCAAGTATTTAGAGTTAATAGTTGCTTGCTCTAGTAATTCATAGTTCCTCATATTCTTATTTATCACAACTTGAGAATTTTTTAAAAAATTTCTTTGTGGAAATCCTTATTGCTTGGGTAATGCAAGGGCAAGTAATTTCTTACCAGGTAGAGCATAGTAATATTTGTTTGTTTGCATTCTCTCACTAAATTTGGAGTCCTGTAATATTTTTCCTATTAGTTAACTTAAAAAAAAAAACCCAAGTATTATTATTTACCTAAATAGCTAACCTTGTCAAGAGATGCACATCAAATTCATCCAAATATAATGAATTAAAAAAGATTGTAATTTCACAAGATTGTAATTTCCTGCATTAAACATGAGTTTAATATCACAAGTCAGTATTTCAAGAGGTTGAATTGATGGTTCAATTATACTAGGGACATTGGCATTCTTAATTGAATCAGTCATTGCTTTCTTCAACAAAAGTTCAATTCTGTCTATTCTTTCGGTTCATTATTCTTTGTTGTGTCATTCGCTTTATTTCTCAAATGCATTTTAGCTTTCATCATTTAAAGGTATTGCTCATTTTCCTACCTCATGCTCAAGAGAAACCTTGTGACTGTTTATGTTTAACGGTAGCTGATTTACAATGCTTAATGCGATCTCACAGGATTATAAAGACGAAATGAATTATTACGTTAAAGTCTTAGAACAATGCTTGGCCTATACTGAGTGCAGTATAAATGTTAACTGTTTATATCATCACAGTCATCGTCATCGTCATCATCTTCATCGTCGTCGTCATCAATCTGTTAATATCATCATCCATATTAATCATTATTATCCTTCTAGCTACTCTAGAAGAGGTAATTTCATATAAATTTCTGCCAAACCTTTAACCAGTTAAAAACTTTTTATTTTGAAAACATTGCTCTTAATAGGGCTATAGGTGCTTCATATGTCTGCTTTTGGTCTTGGTACTTGTTGATACAGGAAGGTGATTTTATATGGCCAGTGAGCTACAAGACACTTGATTCTCTAATCCTATGGTTCTCAGTGTGGTATGGGGTTTCTCAGGACTCTTTTAGGGGTTCTTAGAGTCACAACTTATTTTCATAATAATCCTAAGATTTTATTTGTGTTTTCACTCATTCCCCTAGAGTATGCAGTGCATTTTTCTAGAAGCTACATGTTGTGTGGTGGCCTCCTTGCTCTTGTAGTGTGCCATGATCATGTGTGCTTGTCTATTCCTGGTTTTAAATTTTCCTAAGGTTTAATTTCTAAAATGGTGGGTAATATTGATAGATACAACCCACATAAATAAAAACTCTATGGAGTTTTCAGTAACTTTTATGAGTATTAAAATTCCCAAGGCATCTAAACTTTAGTCTCAGCTGGTGAGGAGCAAGCCACAGGCAGAACTTTGAAAGTTATTTTGCTCACTGAGGCGTTGGATAAAAATTAAAAATGTATTTTTCTGTTATTTTTCATACCATTCCAGATTTGAATATTTAAATACCTAAAAGAGGAGTGGTAATTTTAATTCACATTTATCTAGTTGTAAAAATAAATTGCTATGCCCTTCTCACAGTTGGGATAATAATAGAAACAAATAAAGTCTGTCACATTTTCATTTTTTTCTGAATAGCTTTTGTAACCCACCTTCACCCCTAAGAAGAAGAAAAACATTGCAAAAACACTGTGGTAAACCTACATAGTTTATTGTATTGTGCTTCTGAAATAATTCAAACCAGAGGTAGAAATTTGAATATCCTTTTGAGTACTTTGGCTATAGTGGGAGAGTAAAAAACTTTTGTTTTCCTATTTTTAGAAAATTTTGTCTGAGGCTATTACTCATCTCTGCTTAAGGGAAATAAAAAAAATATTGATGGCATTGGAATCACCTATTTCTGTTTTTATTTTAGCAAGATCTTTATTAATGTGGAAAATATAATCATCTATTATTTTTCATTGATAAAGTAGGAAGGAAAGGTTTGCTTAACCAGTGGTCAATCTGCAAACAACTGTGGATAACAGTTTCATCATTTTTTCCTGACAATATAATTATTCTAAAAGTTTTGATAGAATTTAGTGATGTTGACTTGTATTGATTTTTTAAAAAAAATTACTGTAGTTATAAAACAGTATTATATTTAAGCATTGTAAATATATTTTGAGTCATTTTTCCCATCATAATTTAAAAATACTTAAAAACAAGTTATAATGTTTTGTGTAAATTTTCTTTTGGTTAGAAGATTATTGCAGAAAAGTCAGACCAATGAAAAAACAAGCACCACCTGGAGAATTGGAGAATTCAGGTTTATTATGCCAGCAGTCCCAGAAAAGCTGACACTCTGAAGATTTGGGTCCTGACAGGGGCAACTTTACTTTTATAAGGCTTATCAAGTAATGGCAATACATCTGTTATCTAGACAGAACAAGCATAGGGGAGGGTGAGTCTTCAGTTGATCTTGAGGTCACCTTGCCCTTTGGCCTGTGCAGCAAGTGGATCTACAGAAGCAGAGCAAAGAGTTGATTACAAGGCTAGCCATTTGAGTGTAAAACTCCTCTTCATGATCAGCTCCTTTCCAAAGCACTGTTCTTCTATAGAATGCTTTTGCATTTCTCTCCAGGTGTTTAAACCTTAATGCAATAAAGTTTTTATTTCACTCCTGGCTAATATTGTATTACTGTGTTTACTTACTCAGGAAAACTCTCCAAATGATTTTTTTTTAAAAGGAAAAATATAATTAAAAATTTTTTTAGTTTTTTAGTTTTCAATTATAGTTGACATTTAATATTTCAGCCATATAACATAGTGGTTAGACATTTATGTAATTTACAAAGTAAACTCCCTGATTAGTTTAGTATCCACCTGACATTATACATAGTGATTAGAATATTATTGACTATATTCTCTATGCTGTATCTCACATCCAATGACTGTTCTGTAACTACCAGTTTGTACTTCTTAATCCCTTCACCTTTTTCATCCAGCTACCTAACCCTCCCCCCATCTGGCAACTATCAGTTTTTTCTATGAGTCTGTTTCGTTTGTTTATTTAGTTCTTTATATTCCACGTATAAGTGAGATCGTAGGTATTTGTCCTTCTGTCTGACTTAGTTCACTTAGCGTAATACCCTCTAGGTCTATCTGTGTTGTTGCAAATGGTAAGCTTTCCTTTTTTATGGCTGAGTAATATTCCATTGTGTATGTCATTTCTTTACTAATCATCCATTGGTGGACACTTAGATAATGCTGCCATGAACATAGGGTGTGTGTGCACCTTTTCCAGTTAGTGTTTTAGATTTCTTTGGATAACACCCAGAAGTGGAAGTTCTGTTTTTAATATTTTAAGGAATCTCCACTGTTGTCCATAGTGGCTGCACCAATTTGCAAACGTACCAACAGTGGGTTTCCTTTTCTCTGCAACAACATTTGTTGTTTATTGATTTATTGTTGATGGCCATCTGACAGGTGAAGTGATATTTTATTGTGGTTTTAATTTGCATTTCTCTGATGATTAGTGACATTGAGCACCTTTCCATATGTCTATTGGCCATCTGTATGTCTTCTTTGGGGAAATGTCTGTTTGGGTCCTTTGCCCATTTTTTAATTAAATTTTTTTTTTTTTGGTGATGAAAATATAGTTACTCCTTAGATGATTGTAAAGTACTATTTAACATTTAAAAGCTTTTCATATATTTTTAGGTAGTATGAAGAGGATTTTGGAATAGTATGTTGAGTTTAGGTTTGAATATTAATAGTTATTAATTATTAATCACACTAAGGAGTGATGCTTTGTTATTGGATGGCTTTGTTAACATTTTCATTTGGAGATAACAAAACACATTTAAATGTAATTAAGCCTGTATCAGTTAAAGTATTTTATATTTAATACTTTTAGAAAATAAAGTTAGGAATGGGAAGTAGGCCATTGACACTTGAGTACATCTTTTTTTTGCAGTTGAGGGCATTGAAGTTCAGAGGTTAATTTGCAGGTAGTCAAACAGCCAGCTGAGTTCTGAAGTAGGATTTTAGCTCTCATCTCTCAGATACCAGTGTCTCTGTTCTTTAACTTGCAAATTGCTGCATGTGAGAATAGAGTGGGTTACTCTGTGGCTCTGCCACCCTTTAGCTGCCTCTTACATGTTATTAATATATTATTATGGTACTATTGTTCTTAGACTTCAGAGTTTTGTTACCTTTGAAAATAATGTTCTTTTTAAAAAATAAAATCCCTTTTACCTTTTATTTAAAATTTTTTAAATATGATTTATGGTTTTTGTATAATTATCACAGCAGTTTTTAGAAATTGTACATATACTTCTAAAATGAACAAGGTTTTGATTCATAACAAAAGTATTTAAAATTATGACAAATTAAAACCTCTACCAAGGGTGTCTTATTTGCCAGTAATGGAAACCTGACTAAAAGACAGGTTGAATATAGAAGTGTGTTCATCATGGTAGAGAACATTATTCACCCTTGTAATACTAACCTCAGTTGAGTGAGTTTTGATTTAACTTTTATGTTCCATGATAGTTCCAGCAGTATAAAATGCAATTATTTGAAGGCAGTTACTAAAACTTCTCTATTCACTGGGAGCCGTAGATAACAGAGTCAAGTGTTGATCAAGATGGTAGCAGATGGATCCTGGAAGGGAGAGCTGAAGGAGCAAATGTATTTATTACCTCACAGGAGGAGAAACACGAAGTGAATGGAGGACAGTTGGTTTCCCTCGCTCTGAACTATCAGTATTTCTCCCAGGAACAAAACTTGATTGGATATAGAACTCTGTGTCACATGCCTCACAGTAAACTAATCTTGTTTGCTAGCTTGATCCTGCAACAATTATACACATCACATGACTCTGAGGACAGATGGCTGCAGTGTGAATCTGAAAATGTGAATGTCAAGTCTATTGCACTAGGCTTCTTGGTAAAATATTGATAGCTTAGCGTCCAGCTGTAACTGCTGGTTTCTGGCCTTCCTATTTTTATCTTATTGTTTAAATGAATAATGCCATTACTACTTTAAAATCAACCGAAAAATTTTAAATTAATTAAATTGTCAAAGTACATAACTGATGTTTGTATCCCTCTGTACTTGTGTTAATTAATGATCTGTAAGAAGTGCTCAATGGATGAATTTAACCTCTGAATATTTGAAATTCTGACTAGATCAGTTATTAAATGTTAAGTCAAATCACTATAGAAAGAAAATGCTGCCAAAGGACACAGTTTTCTTAATGTTTCAAACTATTTTAGAAATGACTTGGTGACTTAAATTTTTATTACACTGATAATATACATTACAGCCAATCATTCTTACACACACATCTAGTTAATATTTTAATTTAAAATAGTCTCAGTTCTTTACCATTATTTTTGAAGGGTGTTTGTCTATATTGACATTTAAAAATAATAGTAGATTAATATTTCATTTTCAGAGCATATACTAAATAGTACAAAGTAGAATAAAAATATGTTATAAATGTTGATACTTATGCTTTGTTGATTATCTTTTTTCTCTACTGAATATTAACTAGCACTCTTCCGTTCAGAAGGCTGGTCAACAAGATATCATTAACCTTGTATTTCCCGTTATTAATTTCCTGTGTAACAGTGTGTCTTACTTAACTAGTCAGCACTATTTATTTCCAAGTCTTTATAGAGGAAGTGACTATAAATAGTCAGAAATTAAATTTTATCCTAAAATACATTTAAAAAAAAATTCTGGAAGTCCTGAACAATTTTAGAAATGTTTTATTTTTAGCATTTAAAATAGTACATTCAATAAAAGAGTTTTAATAATAACATTTAAATATAGTTTGTCTTAAAGTAATATTAGCTTAACAGCAATCAGATTAGCATCATATGCTTTATTTGGCCTGCTGATGGAATGAGTGGTGCCAGTTGTAAAAACACTTGGATTAATTTGTTTAATTACTATCTAAATAGAATACTAAGGGATTGTATGCGATAACGTTCATTAAAATGAATATACAAAAGCGAAAACTTACAACTCCCATTTAGAATTTTGCTTTTTTCTTTTTGGTAATACACAGTAAATTTTGCATTTTGATTCTTTCTGCAGCTCTTTTTCTACCATTTTTGGTTAGATGTTTTCACTGTATTTTCTGAGTAATGCCTTTACCGTAAATTTACTCTTTATACCCCTGAATCTCACCCTTGTTTGACACCCTCCATACCTTTTCATTTGTCTGAAAGGACCAAGTGATGACCATAACCTAGCTTTAAGAATTCTAATGATTTTTGAAATTAGTCAAAATCTGTGTTTTGCTGTGTGATTAAGCCTCTGAAGAGATTTATGTTTTTCTTCTTTGCAGATGCTTTTATAACAGCCTGTAGAGCAGTGTCCCACAGAGGTGCTTCATGCTGTTTTCACATCACTTTTAGGATCACACAAGCTCTGTCTTTCAATCTCTGAAAAAAAAAAAATTGTTTTAACTTTTTGCAAAATAGAAAATGTCATTGTATACTATGTTGTTGACAGGGCTGGGCATTTTTCCTCACCGCCTCCATTTATCCTTGGGGTGACCCCAGGATCAATGGAATGTGTTGAGTTGAATTGTCAGTAGTTAGTTCATTGGACTGTGTTTAATCATTGAAAAATTAAGATCAACATTTTCTTTAGATAAAATGGAAAAACAGTTGAATCATGACTTTTTTATTTATGCCATTTAGAAAATGGGAAAAATAATGAAAAGTCAATTATAACAATAATTTGAATTCTGCATTTTTGAAAGTTGTTCCCCACCTTTCTCCCATGTCTTTCCTCACACTAAAAACCTGGTAAACCAAGCCCTATGTGAGCTTACACATAATATTAAAGGGAAGGGCTGCTGTCCTTTCACGTTTGAAAAGTAAGTACCAAAAATATAGCTTATTATCTACAGGAGAGATTTCCATGCATACTATGCATTAAAGTCACTTTTTAAAGAATCAGATTTTAAGAACTGGGAATAAATGACCTAAAACATAAAGTTGCTAAAGAGCAAGTTGTTTACAGAGTTAAGAAAAATGTAATTAAATCTTATAATTATGTCTTTTAACTGGCCATATGGTCTTTAATAGTGACTAGATGAAGAACTGTCTTGATATAATTAAACTATCTCTTATAATTGGATATAATTGGACAATAAATTATCTTTGTTTTCTGTCCAGCAATTAATATTACTGATGGTCTGAATTTATTTTAATGTTGTTATTTTGATAGACAGTATTACTTAACATTACAAGTGGCTTGAGAGCCAGTTTGCAAAGTTGATATTTCTGTGCCCTTGGACACATTGTTTGGCTTTCTGAGCCTCAGTTGACCTATCTTTAAAATGGGTTCAAGAGATATACTTATGTCATAAATTTTGTTGTAAGAAATAAATGAATTATAGGGGGCATTTGAAAGTGTTATTTTTATTTCATAAATTCACGAAAATTGTCAGTAATGGCTTGCAGTTCTATACTGAGGTAATAAAATGTGTTTACATATTCTTATAAAATGTGAGCATCTTCAGTGTCTATTCAACTTAAATAAGTTAAATTCACTTGAAATTTGAACAATAGAGAATCTGTACTTTGCAGTATCAGATTCCAAAATATGGTGTGAGGTTTTGTTAGTTATATGACTCAGTAATGTTATCAAGAACCCAACTCTTGTTTTCTCTCTGTCATCCTCAGCATGTGGGCTAGTTGTTGTCCGAATCACTAAAGGACTTTAGCTGCTCCATCTCACACATACCAGCTATGGAAGTTGGAATCCCATCCCCAAAGCCCTCAGATTTCACCTGATGACCAGTGGGCTAGAATGACTCTGTTACCTTCCTGAGCAAATCCTAACAATGAAACAAAATCATGAGTCACATAGCCAACCAGAAAAAAAAAATTGGGCTTCAGTTAGTGAGGAAAGAGGAATGAAAGGATATTGAGTTAACTAACACTGTTTGTTGTATCATTTTGTCTATATTTTTAAATAGAAAAACACTGTTTATGTATTAATAAAAAAGTTAACATTTGTGTACATAGAACCTATCTATAAGAGGATAAGTGAATTGTTAAATATATAATTTTGCCTCATAAAAAGCCTGTGAGGTTAGAAATTATTAATTTCATTAATATAGAGAGAGGGTCTATAGTCCCAGGTGATTAGAACCAGTAATTGCCGACAGATTTGTGATCCTTCAAAGTTTAAGCTCTTTCCATTGTAACATGCAATCTCTTATTCACATTAGGCATCAAGATACTACATTTTGCTTTTAATCTTACTTTATCATAATATTGATTTACATTAGATATTTTTAAAGACAAGTGTGCATTTTGTGTATGAGTGGATTCTATATCCAAGACATAATGTTCCATAGTCTCACATTAGTAAAATTTTTCTTAATGAATTAACTGTTTTATTAATTATAAGTTGTATAAAGAATTTGTGAAATGCTTCCTAATTATCTTATGTTCTACTATGTAAGTACCTTTGTTTATCCCTGTGACTCCATAAACTTATTCTAATAAACTTTTTAACTCTAATTTTCAAGACGTTAAAATAAAACCCCAAAGAGAGTACATTTTTGTCTGTGCTAATATATTTTTAAGTCTATAACCTGGGTAATTGAAAGAATGGAGATACAGAATATGGTTATATTTAGAAGGACAAATGATTGTAGTGTTAGGGTTAGTATAGAGTAGAATTAACTATTTAGTTCATGGAACTAAAAGATGAATTGGTTTTTAAAAATTTAAATAAAAACCATTGCTTTTATTAGGATAAAAGACCGTATTTCTATCTGTGCCTCCTTTTACTTTGAAAAGATGATGATTCATTTGGTTAAAACTATTTATGTTCTGCTTGGTTAAAAAAAGTGGTTTTAACATTTAAAAAACTAATGTGGTCATTCTTTCATAAAATTTCTGATAACAGATTTATCTGGAAGACAGAAAACCAGTGGGGACCTATAGAGAAAATGTGTGTTTGAGCTGGTGCTGCTGAAGGCATGTGGAGAAGAAATGCAGTGGACTCTAGTTCATGGTCCTAAATATGCTTCACTGGTGGCTAGAATGTCTCATGTGAACAATAAAATTTTAACAGGCTTCCACACTTTACCTGGTTTTGGATAAGAATAATGGAAATTGGAACTGACAAATAAAATACTGAATGTTTGAAATTAAGGGAGAAATGCAAAGCAAATTGGTAAGTTTTTAGCAAGAGTTCCACCTTTAAAATTGCCAAGTTGAAGACTGTCTCATTCTGGAGTAATTTAATTAATTCTTAGTACACAAATAAGAATTAAATGATGGTGAAGGGGTGTGATGGTATAGGGGATTCCTTGTTATTGTTCCTCGACTGACCACCACCCCCTAAGATTGGAGATGGTATAATTTACGTCAGAAATTTGGAGTGATCAAAATAATATTTCTTGGGCCCTCTTCCAAGAAATTGGAACCTCGGCTGTTGTGCAGTTGTTGTTGAATAGCAGTGCCACCTGTTTTCACCACTATGGTTTTTTTGGCTTTAAAATCTTACCCCAAATAGTGGTTTGATGCCCCCTGGGAAAGGACGGAGACTAATTTTCCGGAAAATTTTGTTATTTTTGCATGCTGATGTTGAGTTAGTTACAAGTACCTCAGTTGCTCAAAATGAGGTGCTGACACTTTATTCCCCCAGCTATCTCTTGAGACTCATGAAAATGTTCATGAGAACTCATGAAAATGATCATAATTTGTTTAACACCATTGTCTCAAAAAAAAAAAAAAGGGTTTAAATAGAATTTAGTGAGTGTGCCGTGCTTCTTACAGTCCTCCAACCACTTCCCTCCCCCTGTCAGATTACAGGGTTTGGGCTCCCAATCTTGAAAGGATTTGTCTCCCTGGAATTTCAAAATAAAGCTCTTGCATCTGTTGACACTAACTTTCAAACAAAGGAATTATTATTAATGCTAGCGCCATTTATCAAAATAAAATTTTTATCCCTTACCTATGACCAAATATCCAGAGGATTCTTTTGGAGACATTTGGTATGCTCCTTAGGGAATCACTTCTGAGTTGGCCCACACATTCTTAAGCACATGGCTGTGCTGAGACTACGTAGTGTAATTTATACCATAAGCTGACACGTTTATTTGGTCAGTAAAATTGTACAGTCAAATGTTCATTGACTTCATATTATTTTAAAGTATTTTCTCATTAAAATATATCTTTAGTTAATCCCACTTTGCTATGCTGTCTAGTAAAGTAAATTCACTATAACTGATGTACTGGCCCTTGCATTCTTAGGACAGGGCTGTATTCTACCCACAAAAATAAAAATATTGTATTTACTGATTCAAGAATTAAAAAGATCAAAACAAAACAAAACACGTAACCTGGAGGGAACCAAAAAAATAATGTATTTTCATTCATCAGACGGTTTTGGTTTTCTGTGACATCGTAGTAGGCTTATGTCCTTTTTTCATTATTAAGTTCTATATATACATTAACACTTAAACTCTTTAATAATCATGAAAATTAGAATTAACACATATAAAAAGTACTTGCTTTTAAAAATCTCTGATATTTTAAACTTTTTCTGATGGCTTTATTTTAAACAACAGATATTCTGAGTTTGAGAAATATTATTAGTATGTGTCGATATCCTAGTATAGAGTCTACAGAAAAAAGATATTCAGAGTATAATAACGCCAGCATTCTAAGGTCAATGAAAAGTCTCCTAAAATACTGTTTTGGGGCTCTGATTCCTTCTTCAGAATCATGGTTAAATACAGTTTCTCATAGTTCAGTCTTAAAAATTATTTTTCCTGAGAAACCAAAGATTTATGAATATTTTGATTTACTCTGAAATTGTATGCTCAAATGAATATATTGGTTTTTATGATGCAGATAATTAAGGTACATGACCTATGTCAGCTTCTAATTTAAACTTTTAAGATTCTTTATAAAAGATATTTTGTTAAATAAGAAACTTATTTCTTCAGTGACTCATTTTAAAAGCCTGTTTCTATATAACATGAACAATCTCAGTTGAACTCCCAGGATCATTTTAAATTACTTCTATTGTACTCGACAAATGGTACCAATGTAAGCTCTGAAGTGCATTTTTGTTGTTATAGTCACTTCTATTCTCATCAAGTAAGTAAGGTCAAATCACATTGCTGTGTTGGGAGTCATCCTTTTCATCTGTTATTGTGTGTCTTTTTGTTGAGTGAGTAACTCTATTTATTAAAATGTGGAATAATGATTTACAGAGGAAATTGTGGCATTGACAAGTGGGATTCATTTAAGGAATTCTGATTTGCTGGGATGTTGAAAAGGTAGAAATCTTGTTTTCTCTTTTTGTTGTTACATGTCTATTTGCAGCTCAGGTAGAATTCACATCTTGATGTTTCACTTTTCTTTTAGAAAGTATTGTGAAAGCTCTAGAAGCTTATAGTTTAAATAAAATGGAGCTTTTCTAGAGTTTGTAAACTTTGCCTAAAAATGCATAGGTAATTCCAGATACTTATCAGTTATAAATAAGAGACCAAGACTTTCTACCTAAGGCATGAGTTATAAAAAATCATAACACTTTGTATTAATTAACCTACAAGCCTTTTAATCTTGGATCAGTGAAAAATTCTACTTTTCCAGTAAGATCAGTTCAGTTAAATTGAGCTCTCATAACATGTGCACAATTAACTGAAATATAAGGCAGAGTATATGATACTAATATTAAAAAGACATATGGAAGAAAGAGGAATTGAAAAGAGGGAGTACTTTGGCATAGGGCCTCAAGACAACTTAAGGCTTTGAAAAAGAAAAAAAAAAAAGTCTTTTAATTCTAAGGGAGGAGATTGTCCCAGGCAGAGGGAATAGTAGATCGAATAAAGAACAATCCCTTTTTCACATAGTAGTAGCTTCTAACCTATCTTCCCCAAACCACTCAGAGATAACGCATTGTAGTAGTAAAAGTGACCTGCTTTCGAAAAGGTGGAGAAAGGAGACCATTAAGTTGGTGGTGTTTGATATTCCACCCTCTAGGGTGAAACATTGCTGTGCTAGTGGCTGAGGGAGAAAATTAAACCAATAATTATACCTTTTTTTACTGCTCATGCTTGGTAGTGGGATGGGGTTAGATATATCTATTTGTCCAGAAAGGTTTTGTATGGAATATAGACAATCTGTGAACCAGAAATACCTTTTTATAGAATTTAGTATGGGGAGGGTTGGTTAATAACCCTTTAGGTTCATGATTAGAACAGATATGGAAATAAACAAATACACACTATAACTTTGGTATAGTTTTTAATAAAAATATATCAATTCCTGCAATTAACAGTTTTAAAGCTTAATAATTAAAAAAATGGCCCCAGTACTGTGATAATCTGAATCATAATGAAAGGCTATTGAGTTGTCATTGGCCTTAACAGTAACTAGGAAACTGGGTATATTAAGTTTCTTTCAGTTTATATAATTTTTTTTAAACTATAAGAATTACTCTTAGAATATATAGTCTTTGAATTATGAGAAATTCATGGTCTCCTTTTTAGATTCTTAAGAATAAAGTTTGACTAAGCCATTAGTTAGACACACTGACTTCTCCTATTTAAAAAGGCAAGCATTAAAAAGTTAGTACAAAGAAAGATGCTCAGCTACCATTATTCAGAATTTTTCACATTCTTAGTTGACTGAAAATACTGGACAACACTTCATTACTAACATGGAGTATAAGTTAATGATGCACGAAGTTAAAAACCTCTTATATTCAATTAGAGGACCTATTAGCTTTGAAAGCAGTAAATAATAATTGGCATTTACTGACTCTTAAATAGGATCGACATGTTGTGTCTTTGGTTTAGAGTACATATAGCATTTTGTGTTATGCTGTGAAACTTGATGTTCTGAGAATGCCAGTTACCTTTTAGCATTTAACCTGAAGTCTTTTCCTGATTTTAATGTGGAATATTTCCTCCCTTTAATTGCTAACATGTTTTTCAAATATTTACACATGATTTTTAAGGTGCTAATTGGCACTAGAATAGCTGATGGATGGTAAACTGTTGGAATCAACATTAACTTAAAGCACATCCATAATAAATTTTTGTATCCTGGCCTGGAATTGCTGACATTTGTTTGTTAAATGCATCACTGGTCTAGCAGTAAAATACATAAAAACAGCAGTAGGCAGCTTTAGTATTTACCTCACCAGAGCCTCAGGATGCCAGCCTCTGGGTCTGCCTCTGCAGAATTTGATAGTCATTTGTAGTGTTGTAAATGTTATGGTGAGGGTCTTACCCTTCTTTTAAACAAAACATTGCCTATTTGTGTTACAGCTCATGTGGCCCAGAGGGATTAAAAAAAATAATTCTTCTAAAACCCAAATATTTGATTAATGTAAGCCTTTATATCTCCCATTGGTTTTTTGTTTCACGCTGTTTTTCTTCCCCAAATTTCTTTCATTGTTCTTTGCTATGATTAGTGTATTCTATAAAAAGCCTGCATTCCACTACAGTGAACGTGTTCTGTTGAGCCTAGGCCTCCTTGACACTCATCTGTTCATCCTCCCTCTTTGTAGTTTCCTTGAGGATTTGATGTTTATCTTATACACCATTTTACCATTCTTCTATTGTTCGAAGATTTTCAGAGGCCTTGTTTTCTCTAAATCAAATCATAGCTGGGAATCAATCCCTGGGCTCCTTGGGGTCTTGCCCTGAGGACTCAGATTCTGTGGGTGGAGAAAGCCTGGGAGCCTCTTTCAACTAGCCCCTTTACTGGTTTGGACCCAGGCACTGTTTCTGGTGATTACTGCAGCACATCTTTCATCATTTCTACCACCCTGAATGTGGCTGTTGCTAAGGACTGAAGGCCGGTCGCTGGTGCTTTGCCCATTCTGCTATGTCACCAGGATCTCTCACATGGCATGTTTTAAGTCTGTTTCAAAGCACCATACCTAGTGTAGATGTTTAGTTGTATCATGTAATGTCATTTTGTGGGGTATGTTAGTATTTGAATTACTGCTTTAAGGACATAGAGTTGCTTCAAGTCATCAATGACAAAAAATTCAATATATTTTACTGTTATATTTTTGAAATTTGATTTATTTTTTTAAAAACTTGAGTCCAAAATGTGATTATTTTGAACATACAAAGATATATGGTGTCTTGCTTTTACCTCAGGTCTTGACTGTTTTGTTTGTTTGTTTATTTGTTTTGTTTTTGGTACAGGGTCAAAACAAACAAAAAAACAACCTTTGGAGTGACAAATTATATTGCTGCTTCGTTGTACTAAGAGATTTTTGTCTCTTTTAAATGCATCGAATAATCCTGGTGGCTTCTTCTGTGAGGTCACAGTTCCATCTGCCTGTGGTACGGGTGCTCTGACTGTAGAGGGCCTTTGGGAACAAACTGGTTTGGCCTCTCTCCTCACTCATGGTAACGTCCTCCTTGCCTGACCAAAGCCATAGCTAGTTATTTGGGGGAACTGTTTGCCCACCTTACCTTTTATGGTTCCTCTTGCTGGTTGATATTTGCTTGATGTTTGAGTCTCAGTCTGGAGCCGGCTGGATGTGGCCTCCTACTTCATCATACCTTCACTCCCAGTGCTCCTCCTCGATGTTTGGCTTTAAAATGTGTGTGCAGATGTATGGGGACAGATTTCTTAGCCCTCCTGATACTCCTCAAGCCTGGGGCTTGAGCAGTTGAAAATCACAGTGGGACAGAAGAACTCCGAAGGCTCTGTCACCCTGAAGCGATCTGTTAGTCACATACGTTTGAGTGAATGAATGTATTCAGTAGGTTAAAAAATGTCTATGATGTGTGTAACTTTTAATTTATTTTGAAATTTTGGTTATTAAGTCATGTTAGTTAAACATAATTGACTTCTGTGGGTGGGACTGTGGTACTGGTGGCCATGATTCTGTCATCCCAACCACACTTTCTGAAAAACCAACTGTCAGCTGCATGACTCAAGACATGAATATTTCTTTCTTATGCCCTTTGAGATATGTATGTGCAAATTTATGTGACTTTAAAATTTCATAAGTTATGTAATTTATATGAGATTTTCTTTTATAATTTCAATTGATTCAGAGCCACTCTTTTTAAAATATGCATTTTGAAGAGGATATTCAATTCTAACATTTATATAGCTGGGATTCAGGAGAGCTACATAAACATGAGAGAATTTCTGTAGTACAGCATGAACTTGACATGTGCAAGTAGAACTTTCATTCATGTTCTAAGGTGAAGGGCCTGTGTAACACAGTATATCATCTCGGTGATGTTTTAGATTGGGATCGTATAGCCATGGTGTCTTTAAGAATAATGAATAGGTGAAAAATTAGTAGGTTATTTAACTAATGAAAAACATTTTTGTTTTTGAAGTGAAACCTTTTAATATCATACTTATGCTGTTTTATTTTTAAACCTATAGTTAAAAGAGCACAACAATGATTTTTCCCCGAGGTGGAAGAAAATCCTAATTATATCTAAATATGGAGTGATTATAAAATACGTAAACCAGTAGAAGACACATTTTTTTCCTCTTAGGCAACTGTAGACATGATTTTTAGAATTTTTTTATGTTCTGCAATATTTCATTTTAAAGAAAGATTTAGTTTCTCCATGTGGTGTAGGTTCCAATACATGAAAGTTGGATAGTGTTTGACAATTATCCGCATGTTATATGGTGATATGCAGGGACTCACTCTTCACATTGTGAGTCGGTGTCTGTCCGTAGCTGGACATGCAGGTGCTCCAACTGTTCATTTAAGGAATCCGCGAGTTAGCCAGCACTCATTTCACAGAACTTGTAAGATGTTTTTTTTTTTTTTTTTTTTTTTTTTTTTTTAACTAAGTTGGCTTAGATGTGAGAAGGTCCAGCAAAGTTCTTGCTTTAGAATTAGATCATTGGGAACATTGATTGAGGATGGTGTGTCAGGAGTGTACTTTTGTAAGATGGATGGTATCTGCTTGATAAATTGTCTTGGGCGTGGTCATCCAGAAGAAGCAGAAGTGTGGACTGGCTCACATATTTGTGCTATCTAGTCTCCATCACTAGAACCTTCTTACAGAGAGGTCAGAGTACTGCAGCCTGCTTCACCCATGGGAAGAGAGAGTGCAAGAGCATCCTCAGCAAAGGATAGATGTACCGTGATTTCACTTTTTGAAATAAAGTTTCTGACTTATAGTGTTTCAGTGAAATTTATCACTTTCCAGCATAGTGGGATGATAATTTTAAAGGTAATAATAAAACCTTTCTAGTTACATCTTCAATTAGCATGTAAGTTTAATGCATTTTAGGAGATATTATGAATGGTTTTGCTAAATGACAACCAATGTAATGAAAAAACAAACTGCATCAACAAGTGCAAGGATTGGCTAGCTTTTGAGATAATGCAGAAAACACATTTAAACAACGATAACAAAGACTCATCCTATCATACAGTGTTCTTTATATTGTAGATTGTGGGCTATTTTGTCAGAATTCAAAACAAAGGAGATTCTCACCTCTATAAAGTGAAGACAAGGCCTGTGGATAACAGAATGTTTTATTTATTTTTGACTTTATGGGGTTCATCATAAAATCTAAGACTTTCAGAGGAGCAAAATTTTAAAGTAGACTTTGTTATTTAAATAAAACTTTGTTGTCAAGGATCTAGGATAACCATCAGAGTTCTGTTGAAACATGTCCATAGCATATCCCAACAGGGCTTCTAATTCACAGGGTTTTTCATGTAGGGATTGGCACTGTTGCAAACAATTTCCAAGGTACTGGATTTTAAAAGATGTCACAATTAATGTATGGGAAAAAAAACACATTGGATCAGTTTTTTTTTTGTTGTTGGAGGATATCACCTAAAACAAAAAACCTATTCAGATGTGAGTTATCTGATGGTTGCATTTTAGTTTTCTTTCTTCCACCCATCCTTCATATAGGTGCTTTGGTTGTTTGATTAGTTGGACATAGCAGAATGGATTTGCCTAGATTATTCCTCTCCTAGTAATTCAATGTTGATTACTTTATATGGTCTAAAGTTTGAGAGTCATGGACAGAAAATTGTATTTGGGATGTGCTAGAGACCAAAGGAAGACCCGTTGGGAGTGACAGAGATTTTAGTCAAAGTATTTACCAAAGTAAAGCCCATCACTACTTATTTCTTCTGTGGCTTGCTCTTTAATTCTTGCCATTGGTCTATAGGAAACAGAGAAGAACGGCACTTCTTGTTTAGAAGACAGAGTGTTGAGGATTATTGTTCATAAACCATATTCATTGATTGACTACTATAGGGTAAAACTTTGATGCTATTTGAATAGTGAATGTCATACTATTTTAAATAGTAGAGAAGCTTCCTTATGAAATGGGATATCAGAATGAAAAGGGAGAAAAAGATTGTTTTGACATATGGAAAACTGAGTTGCAGGGTTAAATAAATGCTATTGCTTTCAGATAAGGTTTTAAAGTGCAGGCTGGCTGGTTGGTATAATCTAAAAAATCAAATGGAAAACTGTGTGCTTTATCAATAGAAATTGAGTTGCCTGCAGACTCCAACCCCATTGTATATCTTGTTTGTCACCATCATGTTAGCCTCTGGAGCCTATAGAAGCACAACATTTATGAAGTCATGGCAAATTTTTTATGTTTAATGTAGGCTAATTTTTCAGTAGTTACTCGAACTGGTGGTCAAATTTGCTGGTTAATTATCCATTTGTAAGCATAGTCACTGCCTGAAATGTTTTTTCTGTCTGTGCAGTGTATTTCTTCTCTTATCATTAAATATTAATTTGTGTTGCCTCTTGAGCAATAGATGTTAGTTTATGTCATGAGAAGTTCTTACTAATATTCCATCCAAATGCAAATCAAACCAAGTGCTTACTCTCTCCCCTCATGTTGATTATCATTTCTATGTAATATTATGAGCTAAGCATGTGATTTCCTTACAGAGCTGAAAAGCTATATGTCTCAATGTAATAAATCTCTGGATGAATTCTTGGCAATGGTGCATACATTTTATGTGTGCTGTGATCATCTCCAGTCATAATTATTTAATACACATGGTGTATGTAACATTTATAATCTTTCCAACGGGAAAATGATGTGGCATAATTTGGGAAGATTATTTATGTTGTTTGTGCTTAAAATGTATGTTAAAAAATTCTGTGTATCTGACTTTGAAACCCCACTGTTTTATATTTTAGTGAGTGTGTGAAAATAAAGAAATGAAGCAGAGCAAGTACCTTTGTTTCTACTTATTTCCTCTTGTAAATTACTGTAAATTGCCAATGTTCATTGAATTGACCTGCTAATGGAAACAGGCTGGCAGTGACAGCTTCCCTCTAACTTTTTGATGAACTGTTTAATAATGCCACCCATCCCATAAATTTTCATGAGGGTTTGAAAGTTTCATTAGCCACTGTAGACTAGGAAAATTTCTGTGTTCCTATTATCAAATGTTGAATAACTAAATTTCATTAAGATACTTTGTTAGACTAAGGTAAAAAAATTTAAAAACTGTTTTCTGCTTTTGTGTATTTGAAAACTAGACAGTGGGCTACTAGTTTCTGGCCTTTTCAGATTCCTTCATTTATGTTCTGACAATGACTGTGTTTTATCTGGCTGTCAGGGGTCCTCCTAGGATGGATCTTAAATTCTAATGTGCTCATTCATTCTGTTCAATGCCTAAAGAAGGCATTAAACATCTATGAAAGAAGAGAAAAACCAGCTCAGTTAATGCAAGTAAAAATAAAAGCTGTATACTTATTCCCAATGGGACTCTGAAACTTGTTGATATGATGAGTATTGGTAATTGCTGAGATCTGCAAAGTACTTATTTTTCTTCATTGTAGAAAATGTATTTATCTCGTCTATTCTGTGTTTTACAATAGTGAGTTCATTAAAATCGTGTCACATTTTAACTGTTAACATAAAATGTTAACTTCAAAATTTAAAACAACTTTTCATCATTACTTTAATATTAACATGTATGTTAATAATTTGCTATTTTCTAAATGTATAGAACATTTTATTGCATTTATTTCTAATTTCATTTTATTATAAATATACTTTTTTGTATTACAAATATATTTATAGTGAAAGGAATTGAAAAAGCAGTACAAAGCAGAAAATATATTCCCTGTAACTCTACACTGTTAAATATTTGATATAGTATGTTAATATTTTGGTGTATATTGTTTGATCTTCTTTCTATTCCTAGTGTTATATATTTTAATAGCATAGGTTTTAAAGCTATCAATGTATATCTCATATTTAAAGATTTTTTTCAAATTTTTAATACAACTATTTTTTTTCAACATCCATGTGGATAAGTTCTTCCTAAATCTCACCCATATGATTATTTCTGTTGACAAGTGCTTTTGGGCATTAGTGGTGTTTGGCCCTTATGTTTCTCGTTTCCATGAGTTTGAGGAGATGCTGCTTTAAAAAGTCCATAGAATGCCTGGTAAATTCTGTCTCTCCCACCTAGTCCCTTTGGATTGGGGAAGTTGGCATTTTCCTTAGAGGTGAATCTGTTTTGGAAACTTTGTCTTGATTCAGGAACAGTTGATCAAATTGCAAGGATGTTGAGGTGGGCTATGTAAAGTTATTCTTCAGTTAAGCAATTAAATAAAAAATCTGAATTGGTGAAAGAGGAATCAAATGCCATCAGGTATTAACACCTCGCCTCTTTTTTGATGAGAGGATTAGCATCAATGCATATGTGGTTTTAAAGCACTTGTAGTGGAGACTGAAATTACATCCCAGTGGAAACTATTTATTTCCTAAAATCTTATGTAACTTATTGATTGAGTGGATGAACTCAGTACTATGAGAGTAGAAAGGGAGACTTTTTGCCTTTGGGCATGTGACAGTGATTAATAATGAACTTTGGCTTCACACTGCCTCTTAGTCTTGTTTTAGTTACTTAATATCACTAAGCCAGAGATGTGCCAGTGTAATAATTGCTATGTCCCAAAATTATGATTAAATGAGATAAATCATGAATGCTACTTGGTACAGTCAGTCTTAATAAACACTCAAGTTAGTCTTTATTCTTGTCTTTTAGCCCCATCTTGTTATCTATAGAAGGTTAGGGCATTGTTTCCTAAACTTGAGTTTGCCTTAGAATTGCCTGGAGTGTTTGTGAAAACAGTGTTCTAGGCCCCAGGCCCAGAGTTCCTGATCCAGTTGGTCTGAGATAGGTCCTGAGAGTTTGCATTTCTAACAAGTTCCCAGGTGATGCTGAAGCTACTGGCCAGGGACCACACTTTGAGAATTTCTGGGTTAGGACATTATAAGCGCAAGTGTTATTTTGAACCAGTAAATTATATAACCTTCTCTTTTTAACTAGGCGCATGGATAACAAATCATTTCTTGGGCAAACTTATTATCTAGTCCCATTTTCTGCAAGTAGTCAAATGTAAATTGTTTTGAATTATTATGGAAATTTAAAGCTAGAGTTACCTAGTTTAGAACTAGAGTGATCTAGAGTTTTGAGGATTTTAATAGCATTTAAGTATATATTTAAGGTATAAGTAAATATTATGTAAGCATATAATATTGGCTTAATTTTAATAAAAGTTGTTATCCATCTATGTGGACTCTCTGCATATTTCTGATGAATCTAGTTTATTTGAACATGAGATTTATTTCCAGAATTTTAAAATAGATGTAAAATTTAAAATAGTTTTAGACTAGGCTTTAGTTAATTTTTTTTAACTTCCTCGTGAGAGATCTGCAGGAACTAAGCTCCTTTTAATGCTATTATTTCTACCAGGCGTTTAAAACAACTGGTATTGTCAACCAAGTATTGTAAGTTACTAGTGATCTGAGAGTAAATCTTCACTCATGTAATTGTTTTGATGAGTGCAAGACAGGGCAGGGCAGGCATTGAGTATATGGTGTTGACACTTAATATAGTACTTCTTTCAAAAAGCTATTAAATTGGCTATTCATTAAACTTCCAATATAATTTCCACTTAATGCAAATGATGAAAAAATGCATCTTGGGATACTAGCTGTTGCTTCTGAAATAATTCACATGCCCTGAGATCTTATTAGTGACAGCAAGCATATCCACTTTTATTTCAAAGTAATTAGAATTCTTTTAAGTATAGTGACTCTAATTTATCAAGCTAATTAAAAATATTTTAAAGAATATTCTTAACTTAGAACTTTTCAGTTTGTTGTCCTGTTGTGTAGTCTGTTTTTCTCAGCAGTTTGGAAAAGCAAATAGGAGCTTGTCTGAGTTTAGTCCTTCCCCAGTCTGTGGCTGTTTCTGAGTAAGAGCGCTCTCTGTCTGTGAATGTGTTGCAGGTGGGATGTTTCACAGTTTCAGAGTTGAATTGTGGTTTGAAAAGCACACCTGGTGAATAGGAAGTAGGTTTCTTTCCGTGTTTTCCTCGTTTTCTTTTTCTTTCTGTTTATCTCTTTCTCACTTATCTTAACATTTTAGGAAATTTTTAGTCAACTCTCACATTTTCTGACGTTGTGAGCGCTGTCTTGTTGTTAGAGTTATTTTGTGAAAAATTGTGACATTGAAACAAAAAAATCTAAAAACCAACAGTTTAGTCGCAATGTGTCTATCATAAGAATTTATTGCTTTCTGGTAAAAGGTTTACAAATTATGAAACTGTTCCACCTTACTCTATCTTTTTAAAATTTGTCACAAAATACTTTATTCTCTTATGGTGGTTTGGTCTTTTAGTTTCACAATTCTCTGCAGTGGGCAGACATCATTTTTTCAATTAGAAAAATATTTGTAACCAAGTTTAAACAGTGTCCATTAAGAGATTATTGCTATATTTACTTTTTAAATATTAGCAGACTTCACTTAGGGCAGTGTGTATGTAAATTCACATATGTCCTGTAGGAGTGATTATCAGATGGGGTAAGGTATAGTGTCAGTTAAACTTTTCTGTCTTTCATAACAGGGTTTCTCAGCTTTTGCAGTAATGACATTTGGAGATGGATTGTTCTTTGTTGTGTGGGATTGTCCTGTGTAGTGTAGGATGCTCAGTTGTTTCCCTGACTTGAACCAACTACATATCAATAGCACCTTCCTCCACTGTAACAACCAAAAGTGTCCCCAGACACTTTGTCAATGTCCCCTAGAGCAAAATTGTCACTCATGGAAGACTACTGAATAAGAAGTACATTTGACTTGGTGGCCCAGTGAGCAAATGTGTAAATGTACCAGCCTGCCCCCACCTGCCCCGGACAGCTTCATTTAAAATAGCTTGAAATAATGCTATTTTGTTCCTATTCTACTTTGTTCCATTTTGTTCATTCCATACTATTTTATTTAAAATCATTGTAAAGGTGTTTTTTCTGGATAGACTAGTATCCATTTAAAACTCCATGTGCAATAAAGATTTACTGTTTTCATCAATATGGTTTTTCTTAAAGTGAGGCACACCAAGATTGAAGAATGTTATTCTGGGCATCCTGTTAATGCCATGTGTAGTGATGATTCTGAAAAATAGCTGCTGCTGAGTCCCCAGAACTGTCTGGTGGCCTTCCTCCCTGTGATCTGACACCTACCAGGCAAGACAGATTGTTCAGGGTGTGCTCTGAACTTGTAGTTGCCTTTGTTTAGGAAATAGAGGTTACGCTGTCAGCATGAGAGGGTTGTGCCATCTTGGGCTGCAGGGGGTTTGTACAAGATTGCAATGAAGCTTTCCTGTGGATCCAGAATTCATCTGTAGAGGATTCACAGAATGAGAGAATTTTGATATTCTTTTAGGAACAGAAATTGGATCTTGTTACACAAGGCTTTTTAAGTCCTATAACTATAGATTAGAGAGATTTAAATTTTTATTTCTCTAAAGGAAGCAATTACAAAGTTAGGTGCTTAAGCTGTGGAAGTCCTTTCCTTCTCCTTGCATTTGTGTTTCTTATGCAGATACTGTGTGAAATATCAGTTATGCTGCAGTTATGTACAGGGTGAAAGTTTCTAAGCAATAAATAAGTCTTCCAAATGCCCTAAAAATATTATGTTAAGATTAGAAAAGAAACATTAACTTTAGCCTCTAAAAATTAGCTTATTTTCTGTATTATATATTTTTATATTAAATATTCCTTATTTAGAATATGTCTTTATTGGATGTTTTGATTATTTAATTTTTTAAATGGTGTATTTTGTGGGTTATTTATTTTTTTTTTGCTTTAAACGTTTTACTGATAAATTAAGTCTATGAGAACTTGAGAAAAAGTTGCTGTGGTGAATATATTCTTAGGCTTGATGTCTCCAATTTAAGAATGGATTTGTACTCTAAAATTTGATTTTAAAGTCAGTTATTTAGAAGTTTATTATTTTTTTCATAGAAACAATATTGAAGTAATAGATTTCAGACTCAGTCCAAAGTTTGTTTAAACCAGAAAGTAAAGGAAGATGATATACTTCTATCTTTATGAATATAATGGAGAACTCATTCCCCCTCCTCCCCCAATAATTCTCATGCTAGAGGAGGTTTAGCAGATGGTCTGTTTGATTGGCAATTTTTCTTACCTGTGTGATTTGAAGTATAGTGCATATTGAACCACATGGGGCTTTGGAGGATTCATTCATTTCTTCAGTAAATATTTTCTCTGTACCTACTATGTGCAAGGCACTGGTCTAGACCCTGGGGATGTAGCACTGAATAAAATGGACATCAGCGCTGCGCTAATGCATGCTAGTGGTTGGGAGCTTAGCCTGTAGTGTAATGGCTTGGGAATGGAGTAGAAGGCAGTGTGGAGAAGCCTGTGCATGTGGCTTGATGTCCAATGGCAAACAAAACACTGGGAAAGGATGTTGTGGTTCCTGAAGTTTCTGCTCTGTGGACTCTGGCTGCCAAATTCTGACCTCTGCACTCTCTGTTATGCACTGGAACACCCTGTCTAAACTTGAAGATCCTGAACGTACTCATGAATTCATTTTTGTCTAAAGCATTGATGGGCTTGTACATGTTTAAAAACCCACTGATTTGTAATGTTGGCCATTTTCTGTGGTGTAAGTACTTTATCATGATCTAGTTCAAGAAGCCAATGTGACATCACTGAGTGAGGATTTTGGAAACATACTGTTCTAAATCACTATATAGTATTTCCACCGCATACAAGACCATACATAACTACGAAATGAAAACAGTATTTAGGAAGTAGTAAGTTTTAAGTACTTATTACCTTTGCTTTTAATTAATTTAATTCTAAGTTTTCATAATTTAATTTGTAGTAATCACGTTAACACTGGGCTTTCAAAATTCCTGAAAATTTAACAGTCAGTTCTAATAAGTCCTTGTTGGCACCACCAGAAATCCACCAGTCATATGGAAGATGCATCATAATGTGTAACACCTCCTGTGATGTCTGAGGCAGAATTCTGTAATGAAAACATTGATATTTCTTCAGCAAAACGTGAATATTCATTAATATGTGAGTAAATACAGATTATAAATTTTTCATCAGTTTAGGTCAGGTTGTGTAAGCAAATGTGCTTCTAACAAACTTAAAAAATGTTCCTTTCTGGAACATTTTGATTTTGGAATTGTGGGTAAGGCACTGTGAAGCTGTATTGTTGTAAATCAACTTTGTTATTCCAAGTCTGGAAGAACATGCATGTTTGCCTTCTCACTGTGAAAGAACCTCAGCAGCTCTCCAACTGGGATCAGTGCTGCCCTCCAGAAGAGGCACATGGTCCCTGCTTTTGTGCAGCTCACCACTCTTCCTAGGAGCCTCCTGCCCTGTGATATCCTTCACATTTCCAGACTCGTCGTGTGCGTCATGCTTTCTGCCCAGCTTCTTGGCCTCATGTACTCCATTGCTTTACTCTGGTAGATCTGATTTTTTCTCCTTCCACACAACCATCTTTTGCTGTTTTTTTTTTCCCCACCCTATATTTGGTGTGTCCTGTCAAATACTGATGAAACTGAGGGGACACAATCTCAGATCCCACCCCTGAGTTCACACTCAAGAAAGTGGCATAAAGCTCACAGCTACTTCTGAATAGCAGAGTCCAGCAATGGAAATGCATTTATGAAAGTGCTTAAGATGCTGACATCTGTTTCTTTGCAAAGCTCCTTTTCTTTTAAGTCCTATGATTAAGACAGCTTCAGTTACATTCTATAATTCATTAACCATTTTCCCGCATAACTGTTGTGTCTTGTTTATCAATGAGCATATATCTGAGAGACTTGAGCTGTTGGTAGCATCCAAAAATGAAGGCTTGTTAGGGAACAGGAGGCAGTGAGCCAGTCTTCCCAGAGTGCCTGTACATGCTTGTTTTAAAAGCTCTGCTGGGAACCGGGAACCCTGACACCAGGAACTCTGAATTACTGACTTCAGGGATTTTTCTATTAATATTGTATTTTTAAGAGGTGAAACTAATGAGTGAACTTGTATTTTAATTACATTATATAGAAGTTTAATTTGAGCTTTCTTGGCGAAAGTGGTATATATAAATTTTCATAATCTTGCTGAGCAGTATTCCATTTTATTCATCACACTTAGATGTCACAATATGTGAAGTGACTTTTTTCCCTCATAATTTACTTCTTGCCTAAGTGTATTCCACTGTCTGACAGTACTGAATCAGGTCAATTTTTAGGTGGCAACAATTTATAAATGTTATTTTTTTCAAAGAAAAAGCAACAGCCCATTAATGGTTTGTTTACATGAAGTTTGCTTTTGTTTCTGGCAGTCTTGATGTTAATTGTCTAATTAGACTTGTGTTTTATATTAATCACTAATTGGGCTAGTTTTTGGGTTTCTGTTTTCCTTTCTTTTAGGCTAGTATGTGAAGATGTGAGAACTGTTTTAAATGTTCCAGCAATGGAGCTTTTTCTGTATTTGCTATCATGTGTCTTTAAGAGTAAGGCCTGTAGGTTCTCTTGTGTGAGAGTGATTTTATTGTCTGAGCGGTTTCCATTTCCTACGTCATTTAAGACATTTCCAGCATTTTCTATGGTTTCACAGATAAAACTGTTGATGAGTGTGTGTCCATAGCAGTCATGGTCTGGGTTGGTCTGCCCTCGAATCTGTGAATACACACTGTCTTCTAGGCTTGGCAGATAGTCCCTGTTGTTAGTCTTCTTGTATTGTTCTTACTTTCTTTTATAGCGTTGTTTCTCTCACCTTCTCTTTCAACCCTTTGGTCAGTCATACTGTTCTGTTTTAAATTCATTATGTACTGTTCAAGGTATTGACTATGTTGACTTCCTCTGAGTGGAGCAGGGTGATGTGTTGAGACTGTTGTGTCCTCCCAGAGGAACCAAAAGCATCATTGCAAAGGCCAACTAAGAATGGTGGAATCCAGAATTCAGGATTCCACGATGGTGATTGGTTTTCTAGCACAGACACTGTCTTCTAGTCAAAAAAATGACGAGAAGTTTTCAGGACTTTCTACAAGGAAACAGGGTGATCAATGAGAAATAATGGTTCTGTACTTTATTTTTTTATAATGTCTTTATATATTTTTAGAAAGTCGAATAGTTAAATATGTAAAAAGCTTAGCCCTTATACTGTTTGGATCCTTGAAATATGTATGGGATTTGAGACACATTGGTATTGGGAAGAAGTTCTGTACCATTCTGTTACTTCTTTCATCTATCGTGGGGGCGATTTTTAATATAGCCTTAGCTTTTCTCCAGATTTTCTTTGTTAAATCCAAATTTGTGAGTCACTGTAGATTTGGTGGAGACATAATAACACTCAATAATTTAACTACTTTTAATGTGTATTTATTTGTTTGAGAAGGGGATTGAAAATTTCAAAAACTTTGAATATTGCTTCTATACTGAAGTCCTACTCACTGGCTTTGATTTGTGGAACGTGGGCATTAACTGCAGGTTGAGATGAATGGAGTGATACACACCAAAGTGAACTTAGTGGTGAAGAATTTGGGATGGATTATCTTTGGAACATTTCCTTCTCTCTTGTCATAGGCTGTGAAAACAGCTTGATTTTTGTGGGGGAGCAAAGAGGTGAGGTTAGGGAAAGAAGCCCAGAGAACTTGTAGTACATTAGCTGCTTATATTAACTTGCCTGCACTTTTCAAAGGAATTACAAAATAGATGTGGTAAGGTGATATAAATTCACCGTGTGTTTATTGGGGCACCTTTTAGGCAGCAGCAGGGCAGGACACAAAGATTAATGAAATAGATCCTTTCACAAGAAAATCAAGAACTGTTAATGGAATCCTCATATGGTAAGACAAGCACATTGTGAAGATGAATTTACCTTGGTGTTACTTGAACAAATATTTGAGTGTCTGTTTTTTAGACATCGGGTGACTAAAAATTAAGTTTATTCATATTCTTTTAATATCCATCCACTATTATTGAAATTACTTTAGCACTGGTGCGAAATAAGTTTAGGTTGTACTTGTTGAAAGTATATATTGATGTAACTTTCCTTGAGAAAATGCTAATATGCCTCTTATGCTGTTTAAGTACTACTGATTACTGTTTTATAATACTTTCCCTTTTCATTTTCTGTGAAACCATGTTTCCTTGAGTTTACTTACATTCTTTTGTCAGTTCTCCTCAAATTTCTTCAAAAGTGGCAGTGGAGGAAGGGAAGAGAAACCTACAGTCTCAGCTTTATCCAGGTTTTGATTGGTTTTTGTACTTGCCCCATGGGAGTACTCACATAAACTCAGAGCGGCTACAGTCACTTGTGAGCTGCTGTCACTTGGTTCTGTTTCTCTAGCCTTGAACTCCCCTTTGTCCCATAAACTCCCATCTTCAGTCGTCTACTGGAAATTGTATACTGGATACATGATAGATAGTTTTACTTTAAACTGAGCACATCAACATTTGCCCCAAACTTCTTTGTCTTGTGCTTGCCCTCTGCCCAACCACCCAAGCCACAAACCTGGACATCTCAGATTCACCAGCTCCTTCACAGTGCCGCCCACCCATTCATACCAAATCCTCTAAATAAGTCAATTCTGCATTTTAATAATTATACATTTTAGCTGGCTTTTCACTCCGCTGCCTTTCCATTAGTCTAGGCCCCCACAATTTCTTCATTATTAAAGAGCTGGGAATGTTTACCCTTCTAGTTCTTTCTTCATACTCCTTGAAACCGGCAGAATAAATGCAGATTAAACAAGTTTGCATTCAAGGATGCCAACACTTTTCAGGATGAAGTTCACATGGTTTAACTTAATCCCAATGCCCGTCCTTCCTTTGTGGATAACCCCAATCTCTTGAAATTCTTTAAAGTAATAATTGCGATAGCTAACATTTATTGAGTACTTGATATTTTCAGGAATTATTCTGAGCAATCTGTCCTAACTAAATGAGTTAATACATGCAACAGTCCTATGCCGTACCGAGACACCCAAAATGTTGAAGAAGCTGCTCAAATCTCACACAGCTGGTGAGTCTCTTCTGTGAGCCTTAACATACCCTGGGGGACCAATTCAAGATTAGCAAGTTTATAGTAATGAAATGAGTGGAGTGCATTGCAAATGACAGGTGACTATCTTCACTGTTCCAGGCCACTATGGGGAGGTCATGTAAGTAGTAAATGACAGGAAAGCATAGGCTTTGGCTTTCCTCAGAATATATTTTCTTAAAAATTAAGTTTCCGAATCCTTCTTCCTTGGCTAAGTCCATTAGATGGCACTGGATTTCAAAAGGTTTGTATTAAATTTCAGTATTAAAGCAATTTGTAGAGTGGGGGAAGTGTTTAACTTGTAAGTTATTTCTTTTACCTGTCAAATATGGGAGAGAAATGATTGACACACAGTTAGAATTTATTCTGTGTTTGCTTAAAAAAAAACAAACCAGGTTATACTAATGAAGAGTTGTTATAGAAATTTTTATTATTTAGTTACTTTTGAATAAACTTGCCAGTTGATTAAAATTAGCCTAATTTAATCATCATTGTGTTGTATACCGAAGGTAATTTAGGCTAATGTCAAGGACACTGTTATCTTTCCTTTGTAGAAGTTATTGAAATAATGAGTGTAGCAAAAAGGAGTCAGAAGATGTTTGAAGTTTTTCATCTTCTCATCTGGATGAATATTTAAAAGTCATACTTTTCCTTTTTGCATGCAAATTAAACTGAAAGGCATTTTGTAAGGTAACATTAGTGTTTTGTGAACAAATTTATTGAACTTTGATCTTTTGATAATACCAGTTTGTGGTAGTCAGAATAAATAGTGACTTTTTATCATGTATCACTCTAAACAGTTTTCATTCAGAACTTGGAGTCAAGTAGTGAGTTTGATACATCTTCATTAGAAAGTAAATCACTGATGAGCAACATCTCCCAGTTCTTCTACTTCATTTTTCTTAGGCTACTTTTTTCTTTTCTACCCCTCTAGCTCCCCAAAGACTTAATAGAAGCATTTGAATTTCTTTCTTCTTTAAAGCAGTTGAACGCTCTTTTTTTCTAAAGATGCTTTTAGATGGAATCTAAGGTATCAGTGGGGTCTAATTCACTTTGTGAAGTCAGCAGTTAAAGGGATTACTAACTCCCAAGCCAGTCCCTATATACATGGCAAGTTGCCTTGGTAACAAGACTAGTTCTTTGAGTTAGAATTGTCTTTAAATGTCACAGATGATGATTTGCTTACCTCTGTTGCAACATCTCAAGGTTTAGCATTGTGCCGAGATGTTTTCTGTTTAACAGCTTTCTCGAACTGATTGATTGACTGTAGCCATAGCCAGATTTTCTTGTGCTTTTATTTTAAACATAATTTGCAAAATTTAGAACTAAGGAAGTGATCCTTCAAATTTCTATTTTAGGATGGGAAATTTTCCACTACTGATTGTCAAAAAAAGTATTATAGTTCACTAGATTTGACTGGCAAGAAATTTTAGTGCTGAGTCATTTGTCACATGTTCAACAACAGGCGGGTTGCTTAGGGACATAGATGAGTGCCTAAATGCTGTGAGGTTGTGTTACTTGCTGGAAGACTAACACTTTCTCTTGTGAGCCTGAAAGTACCTGATAGAAACTGTAGCACAGAGCTCTATGGTACAAGCTGCTAGGAGAATGTGGTTGTGATTTGAGGCTTAAATCAGATTCTTACCTTCTTCTTATGTAAACATTTGTATCTTGCTGGTTATGCAGCAGGAGGAGGCATTGGAGGTGGCGTGGGCATATGGAGACAAGGTTTTCAGGTCAATGGAACAGACTCTGACTTCACCTGACTGGCCCAAAAAACACAAAGACTCACATAGGTCTTCCTAACCAAGGGGCTCCACTCTTGCCTTGGTGGACTCAGCAAATTGAGGTGAACATCTAGATGCCCAAGAGAGCAGGGCTTGAATTACTGTTCAAGGTTTAGTGATCCTGTCTGGTGGTAATTATGGTGCTGTGTTTCTGGGCTGAGCTATCACATTGTCAGCATCTTATCCCTTAGATCTGCGGGTCAGGGACTGGGGAAAGTTGAACATGGTGAAATGGATTTGAGAGTGAAGGTAGCAATCGCATGTGTTTGTTGGACAGAGATGGGAAGTATCATTTCACTCATACTTGCTCACTAAAGCTCAAGTAACATCATGGTTGGTACTGTTTTGATAGCGTACAAATAAGGCAGTTTGGAGTAAGTCATTAAAAGGCTCTATGTGTGTTGTGTGTGCGTATGTGTGTGTGTGTGTGTGTGTGTGTGTGTAGTTTGGCTTGTCTCATTATGCTCTATTTCCTACATGATATAGGACTTTTGATTACTGCTTTTTTTTTTTTTTTTTAATTTTTATCCCTAACCCCCAGACTGGCATTTATCGTGGGAGTTGCTGTTGAGGGAGTATGTCATTAATGCAGCTTATTCCTGAGTAACTATTCCTGAATTGATATGTAATACATATTGATTGTCAAGCTAAGTTGGCTTTAGGTTAAAACACCTTGCTGTTGAATTCTATTTCCACATCTTGCTCACTTTTAGATAGATATATGTTAGAAGGATGGCAGAGTGGCAAGGTGTGGGGAAGGGCCGACTACCTTCAAAATCTCAACCTCTGGAACTCGAAGTTGAGGCAGATTTGAGGTTGAGTCTCATGATACAATGTCCACAAAGGACTCTTCCCTCATTGCCATTCTTAGCTCAACCAGTAGGAAAAGTGGCTAGCCTTTAGTGTGCTGATAGCAGTTTAGAGTTTCTTTCTAAGCTTTGGGTCTTTTTTGTTTGTTTATTTTTGCAGTGGACAAAATATACTTAATTCTTAAAATGCTGATGAAGCGCAGAATTAGTCTGCTTATGTAGCATTTAAATTTTTTCAGTGGCAAGTTTGAGATTCTTCTGTATTGAGTGTGGTTTTATTGGTGTAGCTTGCATTACTATTACAAAACATCATTGGCCCAAATATATTCTTTTACGACTGTTTTGCCTACTCGTCCAGTAAAACAATAGCTTTATTTAAATGAGTTTTTAATGAACCATTATAGCAAAGAAGGCACAGACAATAATTAAGGATTTAGTATCTTTTCTATATGTCATTAAAATAAGTTCAGTCATCAGAAAGCTCACAAATTGATTTTAAAGTTTTTTTCCTATGTCTCCATAATTAGTTATTACATCATTACATTTGATCCTGAGATTCATATTGCTTCTTTCCCAGTTTTACCTTTGTCTCTTTGAGTGAAAGCTGCATGTGTTCATGATAAAATCACAGCAAATGCACTTCCTCCAATTTGGAGTTAACCTATCTATATGTGATTAGCTAATTTTAAAATTATTTTGTTCTGTCTTACTGTGCAATCTTGCTTTTTATTAATGGTTAAGCAGTAGTATAATGTAGTTGTAGCCTCATGGATGGGTACAAATGGAACAGTGGTACTTGGTGATGGGAAAGGGAGGAAGAAGCATTTATATTATATCTGAGAAGTGGGTCAGCTTGCTTATGGCTATAGCATTTGCATATTTTCATGTGGTTTGTGGTTGGCATACTCAAGGCTGTTAGTTGAACATAACTCTTAAATTGGAAATCTAATTAGTCTGAAGGCCAAGTAGATGATAGAATGTGTCACCCTGAAGGACAGCAGAATTATTTTTCAACTCTGAAATGTAAACATCAGGGCTGGGCAGAGTCATAAGTGAATACATTTATTTCATTGTGATTTCCAGATGAAATCTGGAAATGTTCCTCAAGGTGAAGAGAAGGTCTTAAAGATATTTTCACATTCATAATATCTTTATTAGGCATCTGTGACCCGAATTGCCTTCTTAAAGGATGCTCTTAGCTCTGTGGGGCAGATGACTTTTGACCATCAATAGGTGGAAGCTTATGATGATGGTGGTCTCCTGGCAGTGTGACTGTCTTGCCCTCTCCTACCTGATATGTTGTTTGAAATGGCACTGATAAAGATTTATCTCATCTTCTGAGTAGATGACACAGTATGCTAATCTAGATAACCATGCTCATCTGTAAGTTTTTCTCTTAAATATGTGCACAGGTTATCCAGTGTGCTTTATGGGACACAAGTGCAAATGCATTTTTCTTTAAAAAAAAAGGGGGGGGAATGGATAAATAGGAATTCAGGAACCTAAGTACTTGACCTATTTTACCAGGTATTTGAAAGTACATCCCTGAAATAAAAGGGCATAAAAATGTAAAGGTATTGATATATGTGATCTCAATTATAAAAATTCATAGGTTGACCTATGGGAAGAAAAAGTCATTTTTAGAATAATGATAGTTTAGAATTATATGTTATCGAGCAGCCTCACACCAATGATAATATAGATGTAGCGTCAGCTACTTCATTTTTACTGTTAATTTTTTAGAAATTGATTGCACTGTCTATAGTTGTCACATTTGTACTACATTTTCATTCTGTAGCATGTATTCTCTGTGGCTGGATCTGCCCATGAAATATCCCTGTCATTGCCCAGAGATGTGTGTTACGTGATACCATCATTATTTTGGTGTTCAAAAGCATCATCATCATAGTACTGTCTTAGGAAGAGTATTGAAAATATGGCAAAAACAGAGTTTTCCCTGTTAGAACCAGTATCAAGTACTTTTTCTCTTTTGTGTTTCTTGCTGATTTTGTTTTGGTAGTGTAGACCAGATGATTCAATGGAGTCTGCCTTACTAATTTGATCCCCTTTACCTACTTCACCCTCCCCCTAACCCTCTATATCCCTTTACCCCGTCTACCTCCTCCCTCTTCCCCCACTCCCTTTCCTCTGGTAACCACTAGTCCATTGTCCATGTCCCTGAGTCATTGTTTGTCCTGTTCACTTGTTGCTTTTGAGTTTATATCCCACATATAAGTGATATCATATAATTTTCAACTTTTACTGTCTTATTTTACTTAGCATGATTATCTCGAGGTCCATCCATTGTCGCAAATGGCAGTATTTTGTCTCTTTTTATGGATAATATTCTATTGTATATATGTAGCCAATCTTCTATCGTAGGACACTTCGGTTGCTTCCATGTCCTGACCACTGCGAATAATGCTGCTTTGAACATCAGTGTGCAAGTATCTTTTCGGATATGGGTTTTCAAATCTTTGGGGGTAAATTCCCAGTTCGCTGGATCATATGGTAGATCGGTTTTTATTTTTTTGAGGACTCTCCATACTGTTTTCCATAGTGGCCGTACCAATTTGTAGTCCCACCAGCAGTGTATGAGGGTTCCTTTTTTCTCTGCATCCTCTCTAACGTTTGTTATTACTTGTCCTGTTGATTATAGCTGTTCTAACAGGTGTGAGATGGTATCTTATGTGGTTTTGATTTGCATTTCCCTAATAGCTAGCAATGTTGAGCATCTTTTCAAATATTGGCCATTTGTATGTCCTCTAGGGAGAACTGTCTGTTCAGGTCCTCTGCCCATTTTTTGATCAGATTGTTTCTTTTTTTGTTGTTATTGAGTCATATGAGCTCTTTGTATATTTTGGACATTATGCCCTTATTGATGGCCTTCCTCACAAATATATTTTCCCATTTGGATGGTTGTCTCTTTACCTTGTTGATGGTTTCTTTTGCTGAGCAGAAACTTTTTAGTTTGATTTAGTCCTATTCACTTATTATTTTACTTCCTTTGCCTTTGAGGTCAAATTCATAAAATCCTATTTAAGTCCAATCCTTGCATTTATGTTTTCTTCTCTGCAATTTATTGTTTCAGGTCTTATATTCAGGTCCTTAATCCATTTTGAGTTAATTTTGGTGTGTGGTGATAGACAATAGTCTAGCTTCATTCTTTTGCAGGTGGCCTTCCAGTGTTCCCAGCACCATTTATTGAAGAAGCTTTCTTTTCTCCACTGTATGTTTTTGGTGTTTTTGTCAAAACTGTTTGCTCATATAAATATGGGTTTACTTCAGGCCTCTCGATTCTGTTCTGCTCTTCTGTGTGTCTGTTTTGCTGCCAATATCGTGCGGTTTTGATTACTGTCGCTTTGTAGTACAATTTGAAGTCGAGCAGAATGATGCTTCCAACCTCTTTTTTTTCCCCCCTCAGGATGGCTTTGGCAGTTCGAGGTCTTTTGTACTTCTGTACAAATCTAATGATTTCTTTAAAAAATGCCAATAGGATATTCATGGGGATGGCATTAAATCTGCATAATGTTTTAGGTAATAGGGTCATTTTAACTATGTTGATTCTTCCAATCCAAGAACACGAAATATCTTTCAAATTTTTGTATCTTTTATTTCTTTGGAGAGGATCTCATAGTTTTCATTATATAGATCCTTCATATGTTTTGTTAAATTTATTCCTAGGTATTTTATTCTTTTTGGTGCAATTACAAAAGGAATTCTTTTTTCTATTTTTTTCCTGATACTTTAGAGTATAGGAACAGTATGGATTTTTGAATATTGATTTCGTATTCAGAAAATTTACTGTGTTTACTGATTTCTAGTAGTAGTCTTGTGGAGTCTTTAGGGTTTTCTATATAGAAAAGCATGTCATCTGCAAATAGTGACAGTTTGACTTCTTTGTTTCTTATTTGGATGTCTTTTATATCTTTCTCTTTTCTGATTGCACTCACTAGGACCTCCAATGTATATTGAGTAACAGTGGCCATAGTGGACAGCCTTGCCTTGTTCCTGATCTTAGAGGGAAGGTTTTTAGTTTTTCACCATTAAGTATCATGTAGCCTGCAGGTTTGTCATAGATGGCTTTATTATGTTAAGGTACTTTCCTTCTGTACTGATTTTATTAAGTATTTTGATTGTAAATACGTACTGTATCTTGTCGAAGGCTTTTTCTGCATCTATTGATATGATCATATGATTCTTATTTTTAATTCATTTATGTGGTGTATCATATTAATCAATTTGCATATGTTGAACCATCCCTGTACCTCTGGGATGAAGCCCACTTGATTACGGTTTATAATCTTTTTCATATGTTGCTGTTTTCAGTTCTTTTTCATATATTCTGTTTTAGGATTTCTGCATCTGTGTTCATGAGAGAAATTGGTTGTAGTTTCCTTTTTTTCAATTATCTTTTTCAATTATCAGGTTTTGGTATCAGGGTAATACTGGTCTCATAAAATGAGTTGAAAAGTATTACCTCCTCTTCGAATTTTTGGAAGAGTTTGAGGAGAACAGGTATTAAATCTTCTTTGAATGTTTGGTAGAATTCACTGGTGAAGCCATCTTGTTCTGGACTTTTATTTTTTGGTAGGTTTTGATGATTGTTTCCATTTCCATAGTGCTGATTGGTCTATTTAGATTTTCCAGTTCTTCTTGATTCAATATAGGAAGGTTGTATTTTTTAAAGTACTAACCATAAATCTGGTGTTATATACATTTTCATAGTATTCTTATATTATCCTTTGTATTTCTCTGGTGTCTGTTGTAATTTCCCCTTTTGCATCCCTGATTTTGTTTGTGTTCTTCCTCTTTTTTCTTTAGTGAGTCTAGCCATGGGTTTGTCAATTTTATTAACCTTCTCAAAGAACCAGCTCTTCATTGCATTTATTTTCTCTATTCTTTTATGTTTGTTTGTTTTCAAATTCATTGATATTTGCTCTAATTTTGATTATTTTTTTCCTTCTGCAGACCTAGGTTTCATTTGTTCTTCCTTTTCTATTTTTTTTAAGATGAAGTTTAGGTTGTTTATTTGGGCTTGCATTGTTTATGGAATTAGGCCTGTAATGATATGAACTTTCCTCTTATGACTACTTTTGCCATGTCCCAAAAGTTTTGATATGTTGTACTGTCATTATCATTTGTTTCTTTGTATCTCTTGATCTCTTTTTTTATTTCTTCTCTGACCTATTAGGCTTCAGTAGCATGTTGTTTACTCTCCATGTATTTGTGGTTCTTCCTGATTTCTTTATGCAGTTGATCTATAGTTTCAAAGCATTATGACTAGAGAATATGGTTGGTATGATTTCAACCCTCTTATATTTGTTGAGGCTATCTTTGTGTCCCAGTATGTGGCCGATTTTTGAGAATGTTCAATGTGCACTAGAGAAGAAGGTATAAGCAGCTGTCTTGGGATGGTAGGCTCTGTAAATGTCAGTTTTGTCCTGTTGGTCTAATGTGTTATAAGCATGTTATTTCCTTATTGATTTCCTGTTTAGATGATCTGTCCATATCTGTCAGATCCCCTACTATGATAGTATTTTGGTCTGTTTTTCCCTTTAGTTCTCTTAGTAATTGCTTTACATATTTTGGGGCTCCCTGATTGGGAACATAGATATTAATAAGTGTCATGCCTTCTTGGTGCATGATTCCCTTTATCATTATGGAGTATCCCTAAGTATGTTTCTTTACCTTTTTTATTTTGAAGTCTATTTTGTCTTATATTAGTGCCACTACTTCCGCTTTCCTATGAATGACATTTGCTTGAAATATCATTTTCCTCCCTTTCACTTGGAGTCTATATTTGTCTTTGTAGGTAGATGTGTCTCCTGGAGGCAGCATATGGGTGGGTTTTGTTTTTTTGATCCATTCTGCAACTCTGTGCCTTTTTATTGTTGAGTTTGGTCCATTTACATTTAGGGTGATTATTGAAATATGAAGTTTTCCTATAAACATTTTATATTTTGCTTTCCGGTTGCTTGGTATTTCCATTGCTTCCTTGTTCTTGTGTTTCTGTTTTCTTTATTTTGGTTGGTTTTTGTGGGTTTTCTCTCTGGTCCTTCTTGTTTTCTGTTACATACTTGAGTTCTAAATCTTTGGCCTGCTGGTTACCATTACGAATATGAAAAGGATTGTTTTATGTATACAATGGTCCCTTTTTTTCTGACTGTGCTTTGTCTCCACTCCCCTTTGGGAATTTGGATCTTTGAATCCTCCTCTTTTTATTCATTGTTATCTCAATTTGTCCCTATGTATGCTGAACATTCATTACTAGCTTGCTATGGCAATTCTCTTATTTAAGCTTATAATGTCCCGTTCTTAGTAAGGATTGCACTTTTCTGCTTCTTTTTGCCTGATATTCACTTTCCTCCTATATATGTTTTTTTTTTTTTTTCATTTTGTTTTAGGTGAGCTGACCCCTTTCAGTATTCCCCGTAATTCAGGTCTTGTGTTGGAGAATTCCCTCAATTTTTATATGTCTGGAAAGGTCTTAATTTCTCCTTCGTATCTAAAAAAGAGCTTAGCTGGATACATTATTCTGGCTGGTAGTTCCTTTCACTTAATAGTTTAAGTATTTGATTCTATTCCTTCCTGGCTTGCATGGTCTGTGCTGAGAAGTCAGATGATAATCAAATGGGTTTTCCTTTATAAATTACCATTTTCTTTTCCCTGGTTGCCCTGGGAATTCTATCTTTGTCTTGATTTTTGATAACTTTAATACAATGTGTCTTGGTGAAGGCGTTTTTGGGTTGAGAAAATTGAGTGTTGACTTCTTGAATTCCAAGCTCCAGCTCATTCCTTAGATTAGAGAAATTCTCATCAACTATTTGTCTGAAAATACTTTCTTGTCCCTTCTGCTTTTCCTTGCCTTCGATGATGCCCATTATTCTTATGTTTCCTCTTCTCATGGTATCAGCTAGTTCTTGTATTTCTCTTTTATTATTTTTTATTATTTCATTTCTCTTCTTCCTTCTGATTTATTTCTAGATTTCTGTCGTTGATATCACTGATCCTTTCCTCCATTTGGACAACTCTATTTCCTAAGCTTGTTATTTCATTTTTCAACTTTCATTTTATTTATTTATTTAGTTACTTATTTATATCTCCAGAAGGTCTATTCTATACTTTTTAAGGGTTTCAGTCTCCTCTTCTGCTCATCTAGTTGTTTTTTCAATTCCTGAAATTGGTGATTTAAGTCATTTTGGCTCTCATTGAGTTTTTTCAGAAGTACCATCCTGAGTTCTCTGTCATTTAAGTTACATATTTCTATGTCTGTAAGTTTATTTTCTAAAGTTTTGTCTCCTTTCTGAGATGCTTTGTCGCCTTCGTTGTTCATGCTGTTTAATGGACTATTTCTCTGTCTGGGCATTAATAAAAATTTACTTTTTTTTTTTTTTTTCAGAAAGAGGTTTTATTATATAAAGGTTTCTCTTTAGCCTGCTGCAAAGGAGGCACTTTTTTTTTTTTTGAGTAGGTGGCATCTAAGCCTCTTGGATCACTGCTTTATATAAAGTTTAATTAATGTCTTTTTTAAATTTTTCTTGTAGATATTTATTTAGTTTTGCTACCCTCAGTTTCGGTTTCCATCAGTGTCGATGACAGTTTCAGCAGTGTTTGTTCAGATTCCCCTCAGGTTTCACAGTGTTCGGTCTTTGAGGGTATGGGTAGAGGGGACATCTGGGTTGGGGGACAGGGGCTGCGCATCAGCCTCAGTTTTGTACCCGGGGCTCAGTTTTGTACCTGGGGCCGGTAAAAATAAACTGTTGTTTCTTTTTGGTCCCGTCCCACTTCTCTGCTTTCTGCCCTGATGACTGGACCCAGCCGGCCCCGGGAGCTCACAGCTCTCCCAGGTAGGGTTGTTCAGGGAAGTCGCTGGACCTTCTCCCCTCCCCCTCCTCTTACAGGTAGCTCTGGCTGCAATAGGCAGCTTCTTTGTTTCTCTCAGTCCACTGACCTACACCCAGGGTTCTGACCTGTGGTAGCTCTTATGCGCAGATCCTTTGCTTAGATGTAAAGTTTGGGTGTTTTTGTTGAGTTTTAGATGTTCAGCTTATTGTTGTTTCAGGGGGAGAGATCTGGGGATGTCTCTCACTCTACCATGTTTCCCAGAATCCTCTTTTGATTCTTTTAAAGAGTTTTTTGGTTTTTGTTTGTTTGTTTGTTTTTTTAATTATTTATTACCAGCAAGGAATTGTTTGTAATTATCTTGGTTACCTTCAAATATGTGGAAAAATTTTAGGTGGTGGCATAAAAATTATGTGATTTTCATAAGTTGGATTATTGCCTTGGGTTAATCAAGAATGAACAGAATCCTATCTAAAGACTGGTATATGGTCATAGTTTGCAACTTCCTGGTGGGCTGTGCTGTCGATATGTTTGGTGTTCCAGGGGCAGAGGGTTGGGAAGAGAGAGGCTTGATTTTCCATCTCAGATTCATTTCATACTTATTTATAGTTCAGCCCTCATCCAATTAATCTGAGTTGCAGTTTTCTGTAAAATGCAATATAAAAACCCAGTCTGTTTTTATGTGAACAGTTGGGAGTACACCTTCAAAAGAACTTTTTTTGTGGTTTCTATGTTTGATTTTTATTGCAAAGCTTTTCTGTTCCTTCTTCAGCCTTCCTTCCCCCCTTCATTATTGGTATGCAGAAAAGATTGGCAGCAGTCTTCAGTTACTCTTGTAACAGAGCTTCAAATATACAAAAGTGCATATTTATCAACATCCCAATATAACTTAATACTAGCTAATAGTAAATGTGTATTGTGTTGAAAGTTGATATAGTTTATCTCTGTTTGTTACAAGTCAAGGGGGGTAGGTATTGGCACCATATTAGTTTCCTATTGCTACTGTAACAAATTACTGCACATTAGGGGCTTAAAACATCACAAATTTATTACCTTACAGTTCTGTAGAGTAGTAGTCTGGCTTGCTTCTCCCGAGGATAAAATTAGAATGTAAGCAGAGTTGTGTCTCTTTCTGGATGCCCTGGAGGAGAATCCATTGCCTTTTCTGCTAGATCCTCCCATGTTCCTTGGCTTATGGCTCCCTTTCTTTTTCAACCTCAGCAATGTAGTATCTCTATCCATTGTCACACCTCTCTCTGACAATACTGGGAAATGTTCTTCGCTTTTCCAGACTCATGTGATTTGATGGAATCAACTGATGATACAAGATAATCTCCCCCATTTAATGTCCTTAACCAGAATCACATCTGCAAGTCTCTTTTGCCATGAAAAGATAACACCTACAGGTTCTGTGGATTTGGGCATGGACATTAATGGGCATTATTCTGTCTACCACAGCTACCATCCTCTTTTTTTTAGATGTGTAAAGTAAGTCCTAGGGGTGGTCAAGAGGCCGCTGGAATTACCAACAGCCCGCTAAGATGTAACATCAGAACTGTTTTAAATGTGTTTTTGGTGAAGTCTATGTTTTTAATCACTTTGCTACATGCAGTTGTAGGCTTTCAGCTCATCATTTTACCCATTAAAAGGGGCACCCTTGATTCAAGTGGTTTATACGCATTTGTGTGTGTTTATAAGACAGGTTTTCTGTTGGAGGGTTCTGATGCTTCACTGAGTTAAAATGACATCCTGAGGAAGGTGGTAAATGTGTTTGTTTATACATAGTTTTTATGGGTGTAATACTAAATTCAGCTCTTCTTTTCTCATGGAGACTTGACAGATGAACGGATCAGAACAGATTAAGTAAAACTATTGAAAGTAAAAATGAACTTTCAAAAATGATCTACTTCATGGACAGCAGTGAAGATTCCATCTGTTAAAATATGGATGTGAGTCACGTTTCACAAATTTAAAAGCAGACATTTCCTTTATTTTTTTGAAGGGCATGTTAGAGATTTTTAATATGTGATGTTTTTGTGAAGGTTTCATTTCTTTTTCTGTGTTACTATAAGCCTGTAGAGTAGATTTTCTAAAATTATATATCCTTCTCAGTTTAACACAAAATTACTTTATATATGCACCTGGCACTTAAATTTTGGTTTAAAAGAAAGCTGTAGAATTGTGTGTTATTGGCATACTGCAAATCACCAACTGTGATTCTGCCACAGAAATTCAAACAGCATTTGTACTTGACACAGTCCAGATTTCATAATACTTGTATTTTCTAAAAATGCTGGAGATAACTATTGAAACTAATATGCATGTAGAAGTTATTCCATCATGTGTGGCATTTAAAGACTCGTTCTTTGTAATTTTCAATCTTTATTTTCAGTTTGCAGAAATGACTTGATTCTTGAGAGAAGACATCATTGTGAAAAGTTAACAACAAATCTTAATTTCATTTGCTTCCTTTTAAGTGCCAAAATGTCAAATCTAATATCTTAAAAATGTATATTAGGCCACACATCACGTGAGAAGTCTGATGATATTAAAATTAGGTATAGAAATTTGAAATCCCAATGAAGAGCTTGCAGTAGATATTGTTAATATTATCAGGGTTACCAAGTTACCTTGACTTTTAGTTTTATTTCCTAAATTGAAAATTACTAGAGGAATGAGCAGTCTAGTGCAGAATTATCAAACTATAACCCATGGGCCAAATTCAGTTTATCACCTGCTTCGTAAATAATAATTTGTAAGCATAGTCATGGTCATTTATGTATTAATTGTGGCTCTTTTCATGTTGCAGTGGCAAAGTAGAATAGTTGTAGCAGAGACTATATGTATTGAAGAACTCCAAAAATATTTACTATCTGGCTCTTTTCAGAAAAAATTTACTGACCTCTGATTTGGTAGAATGTTTGTGTGAATAATACAGGGAGACACTTGCAGTCAATTGTCAGATACACACATTGATTTTATTACTCTATGTGGAAACTTAAGTGTATACATGCAAACACCTTTCCATTTTTTCTGTCTGTCTGTCTATCTATCTATCTATCTATCTATCTATCTATCTATCTATCTATCTAATCTGTCAATAATCTATCTATAACTTTTAATTAGAGTAACATTTGGTGTTATTTTCTTGTTTCAGGTGTACAGCATAGCTGTTAGAAATTTATATAACTTCCAAAATGATCCCCCCTGATTAGTACCCACCTGGCACTAAACATAGTTATTACAATAGAATATTGACTATATTCCCTATGCTGTACTTTACATCCCTGTGACAAATTTGTAACTACCAATTGGTACTTCCTAATCTCTTCACCTTTTTCACCCAGCTCCCCAGCCATTCCTCCCATATGGCAGTCATCAATTTGTTTTCTGTATATTTCATTTAATATCCTCTAAGTCCATCCATGTTGTTACAAATGGTAAAGTTTCATTTTTTATGGCCAAGTAATATTCTTTTGAAAAATGTATCACAACTTCTTTATCCAGTTATCTTTTGATGGGCACTTAGGTTGCTTGTATATCTTGGCTATTGTAAATAGTGCTTCAGTGAACATGGGGGTGCATATTTCTTTTCACATTATTGTTTTGTTTTTCCTTGGATAAATACCCAAAAGTAGAATTGCTGGGTCAAAATATTTTTAGTATTTTGAGGGACCTACATTCTTTTTCATAGTGGCTGCACTAATTTACAATCTCACCAACAGTGTAGGAGGGTTCCCTTTCCTTCATATCCTCGCCAACACTTGTGTTTTGATTTATAGATGGCCATTCTGACAGGTGTGAGGTGATATTCTCATTGTGGTTTTAATTTGCATTTCTCTGATAATTAGTGATGTTGAGCATCTTTTCATATATCTGTTCGCCATTTATATATCCTCTTTGGAGAATTGCCTGTTCAGGTCCTCTCCATTTTTTAATTGGATTTTTTTTTTTTGGTGTTGAGTTATATGAGTTATTTATAAAATTTAGATATTAACCCTTTATCAGGTGTATCATGGACAAATATCTTCTATTCAGTAGGTTTTCTTTTCATTTCGGTGATAGTTTCTTTTTAATTTGATGTAGTCCCATTTGTTTATTTTTCCTTTTGTTACTCTTACCTGAGGAGACCTTTACACTTTTTTATAACTGCTAACAATTTCTTTTCTTACTTACATTTTTATTATAATGTTTAGTGGCTGAGCTATTCATACCACTTTGATTTCTTCCTACCACTTATCTTCCCTCCAGATTGTTTAATCAGCTCATTATGTATGATGCCACTGCAGGGTTCTGAGCTCCCTGTTCTTCTACATGTCTCTTTGACCTTAGGATGGTTTTCTTTTTTGTCTTATGAGTTAATTGATATTTGTGGGTTCATGGAAATATCATTTGTTAAAAATGACAAAACTGTCTATGACCTGAAGATTATAATTATAAGAACTTCTCATTCTGTAAACTTGTCTTACTGTTCTTTTTAACTAATAGGAGCATTGGCATTAAAATACTTGAATTGAAGGCAGAAGGTATGGTTAGTTTTAGGTACAGTCATGATTCTTGGAATGCTAAGCGTAGTTCGCAAGACATAGGATTATTGAGTGAATGATCAAGGTGGTATTGTTCCTTAGAACTCTGTTACTCTTCTATTACTCCTTGATATATTAAAAGAAGTGCTGCCTTTGTTTGTTTAGTTATAAGAAGAAATAAATTAAATTTTAATTATTTTTGGTGATACTTTGTAATGCTGTATTATGAAATTAAAAAAATTTTAATTTTGAAATAACTTCATAGTTAAGGAAAGTTGATAAAAATAGTATAGTGTGATTCCATATGTACTTTATCTATGTCTAATGTTAACATCCGATAGAACCATAGTTCAATGATGTAAGAGACTAATAACACATTCAGTACTATTAAACTAATCTACAGCCCTCATTTGAATTTTCTCTTTTCCATGCAAGTCCTTTTTTCCCCTAGCCCAGGATCCAGTCAAAGACCTCCTCATATTGCATGTAGTTCTTATTTATCCTCAGTCTCCTCAAATTTATACAGTTCTATTCGTCTTTTTTTTACTTTCATGATCCTGATAGTTTTAAAGGGTATGAATTATTCTATAGACTGTCCCTGAATTTGGATTTGTCTGATGTTTCCTCATAATTAGATCAGAGTTACTCATTTTTGGCAGGAATTCCACAGAAGTAGGGTTGTATACATCTCAGTTCATTTTATCCAAGGATGAGAAATGTTGCTATGTCCTATCAGTGATAATGTTAACCTTGGTAAAGTGGTATCTGCTAAGCTTCTCCACTGCAAAGATACAATTTTTTTTTCTTTTCAATTAAAAAGTATCTTATGGGGAGATACTTTGAGGTACGCGAATATTCTATTTCTCATCATATTCTCACCCATTAATTTTGGCATCCCTTGGTAGATCTTGCTTGTAGTAGTTACTACTGTGGCAGTTGCCTAATGATGATTTCTATATTGATTATTCTTTCTATATTTATTCATTGGAATGCTGCAACAGGAAGAACTATTCATTCTCCACCATTTATTTCTTCAATTATTTATATCGTATGGACTCACAGATATTTAGTTTATTTCCAGGTTGTAATCCAACATGATCATTATTTATTTGTGTACTAGTCATCCCAGCTTTGGCCACTGGGAACTCCTTCAGGATGGCACCTGATTCCCTTTGATGCCTCTGATTCCCTTTGAGTGCGTCACAAGGTGTTCCAGGCTTATCATGTATTATCTGCCCGCAACCTTGGATTTAAGGGTTCTAAGGAACCTTAGTTCATTTATTAGAGAATGGCATTAGAAACCAAATCTGGGCACTTGTGTTCATTGGTATTGGGTGTCATTGCTTCTAGGACCTCTCAGTGGGCAGAGCTAAGAAACATATGTTTGTATACCTCACATGTATTAGCATCCATCCTTCCATACCTGTCTGTCCACTACCTGCCTGCCTGCCTACTTACCTGCCTACCTTCAGAAACCCTGATTTCATATCGATGCCTCCAATTCTAATGTAATAATACCACAGAGGTTATTTCCTTATTTGTAACTTCTGTTTCTCAGAGTGAGAATTTTGGCTCTCATTATCCCAAATATTTTTCTTTTTCATTCATTCCTGTGTGTGTGTGTGGGTGGGAGAGTGGGGTCGGCGGTATGTGGAATGGTAGTAGTAGAGTGAGAATTTCGAAACAATATGCTTGTGAGAAATAACTAGATATTTTTGTGGCAGTTCCTTTTTCTTTAGCCTTACATTAAATGGTGAAAAATGTTTTCAAAGTCTCTTAAGGGAAGTTCTTTTCTTCCCTATCCCTTTCAGTTGGTTATATATTTAATTTCTAACATAGTTAGGTTTATTTGTGTTCTGTTTTAGATTCTCCTACCCCATCCCCTCCCTAGTTGATTTCAGTTATTTTTGTTTTAGGTATTTGAGTTATTATTATGGTTCTAAGAATCAGTTACAGAAAAATATATTCAGAAAAGTGTCACTGCCCTATTATCTCCATTATCTGTTCTAATTCTCTCTTTCAACCCTATTTTTTCCTCTCTGTAGGCAACCAGTTTCATAAGCTTCTTTTATCTGTCCTACATTTCTTTTGCACAAATGAGCAGATATATGTATAGTTTTTAATATCCCCTTCTTCCTACATGAAGGTTACAGTATACCTTTTGCGATATGTACTATATATCATGCATAAATATGCATTTTTATTTTCCACTGAATATATCATTTATGAAAAGATTTAAATCAACCGAATCTCCCTCAACATCCTTAATATCAACATTTTATTATTTTTCATCCATAAAATTTTGGAAATACACAATTTAGAAATGTAAAAAAGCAAAGGATCAAAATTCAAGGAAAGACTATTTGAAGCTTTGCTTTCTAAGACAACATTTTTGGGTGCATAAATATCAATAATGTTCCTATGTAGATGTAAACCAAATGTGATATTCATTTTCTGGTAGTAATTTTAAATGCCTTTGTTTATAAATGCAAATTTACCTTTTGTTTCTAGCTGGTAGCGGTGTTTGATGAGCAAGATCCACATCATGGAGGTGATGGCACCAGTGCCAGCTCCACAGGCACCCAGAGTCCAGAGATATTTGGCAGTGAGCTTAGCACCAACAATGTTTCAGCCTTTCAACCTTATCAAGCAACAAGTGAAATTGAGGTCACCCCATCAGTCCTTCGTGCAAGTAAGTGAAAGTTCTTTTTTCCCTGCACATTTCATCTTAATTTACAAGGATGCCAGTTTTTATTATCCTGCCATGCCCCTGTGAATGCAGTTCATTATCTGTTTCTATCAAAAACTGATTAAGTTTAGAACCTGGGCAAGTGTCTTTTGCAAGAGAGGTAGGCAAGATACTTTAATAGACTGGGCTTACTTTACTCTAGCCTGGTAGAGTCTTAATTGCTCACTAAAGGAAAATAAGGATGAGTTACAGCTAAATTATCTGAATTTTTCTTTCCATATATTTTATCTGAATGACTAAATAGAATTAATCAAAGGACTTCACATTGAAATAAAACATAACATCTTTGATTACCAATCAACTTAGTTATAACCATTATGTGGACTTTACCTGAAGAGTGGGAGAAGAAATCTCAGGGCCATAGTAATCTCCAGGTTTCTGGAAGAGCTGCCATTAGAATGCTGTCTCAAGGAAAAAAAAATATGGGATACAGTGAGTTTGAATTAAAACTTTTAGGACCCAGAGAACTCAAGTTGAAGAATTCTGTCAGCCACTCCTAGAAGATTTACTCAGAAAAGTGAGGAACTTTGCTGGAAGTTATTTTATTTTTTTAATGCTATAATCTTATAATTGAGCAGTTGTTACGAGTAAGAAAGTTCAAAACTTACAAGTTAAGAATCATTTATTTTTAAGGACATCCAGTTGGAAACATGGAAAATTTAGTTTTGTGCTGTTTTACTGATAGTCTTAAGTACTTGTGTATAAAAAGCGGATTGCCTTTGAGTTAAACAAAATTTTAATTAAATAATAGCACAGGTATTCATTCAGATGCCTGATATTTGGAATATAGTGTTTTTATGTGAGTAATTACACCCTAATGTATATAATTAAATACAGAGCTTTTGGTTAAAGTTGTAGTTTTTTATTCATGTGTTTTATAAAGCTAGATGCACCTTTAATTTAGCTGCACCTTAGTGTTTGAGGAAAGGTGTAAATCTTGTCTTTATGTTAAGAAGAATTTAAATGGCCTGGTTCCCATCAATTTTATACTTTTGACTTCTCTGAGCTCAACGAAAATTCTAAAACACTACCACCCATATTCGGCTGGCCCTATGTGTTAAAATTTAAATGCTACTTTCAACCCAAAGTATGTATCTCCACCTTGCTTGTATTGAGAAAAAGCAGTTATATTTGAAGCATATATGTTGTCTTGTAGCCATCAGTGGGAAAATATGCAGTTTTACTTTCTTGCTCTGTGATTTTGACATGCTTGAGATTTTATGGCCTTGGTGGAGATCAGGTTTGTACATGTTAGGCACCTACTGAATACGAGGTTTGATGACAAGTACAAGTTACTTATTCCTTAGGAGTCATCAGCCTATGAAGGTGATTTTTCATACTGTATTGATTCCACTTATTCAATCATAAAACAAGAGTTGATCTGTGTTGGGCAAGCCTTGTGCTAGGTGACAAGAATCCAGAGTTAGGTGACAATAAAGCCTAGACCTTGTCATGGAGGAGTTTATGTTTAGTGGTCTTTCTTATTTACAAATATGAAAATAAAGAAGTCAACAATATGCAGACCTTTGCTCAACTATAGGATAATCAACTCTAATTAGGGGCATGGTTAAGGATTTTAGGTAAATAGGATTTTAAGTAAATAAATTCTTAATTTTTGTTTTGATGAAAGAGATAGCTTTCCCATGTTTTCTAACTTTTCCTATGAGTAAATTTACTCATCTCCTTTGTTCCATAAAGAATTAATTAATGGAAACTGAGAAAAGTGTGCAATTTTTTTTTCTCATTTAAAACAGTGGCTATTAAGTTTGAGTATTAATATGAAGCCTAGGAAGTTGCCACAAATTTGTCCTTGAACTTATAGAAGATACAAAGAGAGAACTCTGATTTAGTTAAACCAGTGGTTCTCAATTGGGAGTGATATTTTCCCTTGAGAGACATTTGACAATGCCTGGAGGTTTTTTGGTTGTCCCAGCTGGTGAAGGTGGGGAGAAGCTAGCATCTGACTGAGAATGCTGCTTAAACATCCTTCAAGGCACAGAGCGTCCTCAACATCAAAGAACTATCCAGCTCAAAGTGTCAATCCTGCTGGGTGGAAAATCCTGAATTAAAGAGTCATTGCCCTAAGGTTAAAAAAAAAAAAAAAAAAGTTACCTAAGAGAAGCTAAAACTGAAACTTGAGAAAAATTTTCTTGAGCCCAGGCTATTGAACAGTGTCCTGCATAACACCCTTCAACTGAAGGGCAAAGAAATAATGACCAGCTAAAAACTGTATTGCTCATAGTAGGTAACCAGAAGGCCAAAACAACAAAAAAGGGAATTATGGGCAGTATTACACAAAAATATTAGTATAAATATATTTAATAGAATAAAAATATAAATTTTCCTAAATATAAAAAAATGTGCTTTAAAAATTGAGAAAGTAAATAAAATAGACCACGTAATAAAAGAATATATAAAAGCTTCTTATGTAAAAGAAATAAAGTAAAATAGGAAAACCTATTTTAGCATTAACTTATTTTACATAAAAAAAATAGGTACCTATGAATAAAGGAAGGAATAGAATGGAGGAGATGGGTAGAGCTAGACTTGTAATTCTTTTGTATATTTGGCATACATGTTGTATTTTGGGGACCATATTATATGTTACACAATTATAAGACAATCACATTCTAATTTTTATAATAAAATTCCAATAACAATATTAATGAATGATAATTCTTAATTATTAAAATAAAAATATGACACAACTAACATAAGTATACATCCAATTGATGGCTCAGTCATCCAAGAGTAACTTTCAAGTAACTGTAAAACATAATTTATACAACCAAAGGGAAAGGGAGAAAAAAGAATTGACAAACAAGGACTCTCAAACCATTTGTTATTGTTGATATTGGTGCCGTTAATTTTAGATTATCATATAGATTTTATGAAATGAAGCAAATGAGGAATTATAGTAATTCAATTTTTTCATTCTTGTTGCCATTGAGGACCCAGGATTCTTAGCATAGAATAAAAGGATAAATTGTTACCTGAGAGATCTTGTTTATAGAAATAAATAGAAGGGACTAGATGGGATTTTGTGATAGCAGTATTGCCTGATTATTTTAACTCTCTCCAGCTTGAATGTCAAGCATTGATTAGTGATCCTTCATCAAAATATATTTTTATTTGATATATCAACCGACAGACAACTGGCTCATATCAGGAAGGAATGAACCAGAAACTATCTGAGCGGCAAAAGTTTGTTACCCTGAGTCATTTACTTTTTCAACATCAAGTCCAACATATCCAAATGTTCCTTTGTTTGGCATCCTCGTAATTTTTATGTGCATTTGTACATTTCATCAATTTTAAAATGCAGGATAGGCAATGCTTAATTTTTTGTTTTGTAATTTTTGTATGTATTTTTAAATTGTTTTGAAGTAGAAGAAAAAGCTATTGAAAGCATTATTATGACTTTCCTAGACTCTTTATGGATTGTCCCACCATAATGATATTAATAAAAATTATATTTCATATAACTTTAAATATTTCAATATTTTATTTTCTTCTTTTTTAGGCAAAATTTAATAGTCTTTAATGAACCCTAAATGTGTAATTATGGTATGATGTAAAAAAAAACTAAAACAATTTATCTCTCAAAGTTCATTTTTTTCTATCTGATTTGAAAAGAAATTAAAACCTTTGGGCCTCTGGAGGTACTGTGGACCCTGGGCAGTGGGCCTCCTCTGCCTCATGGGTATGTCAGCCTAGGGCTGCTGACCAAGGAGACGTGAGTAAGCACCAGCATTTTACCTTGACCCTGTGTTTTCAGGCCAGCAGATCCATTTTAGGGAATGATGCATATGGAAATTGAGGATACTAACACTGGCTTGCTAAACTTCGGGATTTCCACATCTCTTGGAAGCAGGTCCTTTTGCATCCTCCCAGGCATAAGCATACTCTAATTTAAAGATAATTGGTTACCAAATAACCTACACAAATATTCTTGTTTTTCAACCAGAATTTTGATAAATTTGAGTGGGAGTATATTCTACTTTATGCTTTTGTTACATGAGTTTACAATGTAGACACTCTTTTCTAGACAATAGCTTAGAATATTTATAATTCAGAAAGAGTACTGGAGATGTCACCTCAGTCTTAACATGTGGGCAAAGTTAGTGATCTCTGTCAGCCTCCGTTCCTTAGTCTCCAAGTACCTACCTCAGAATTGTTGTGAATAGTAGATGAAATGTATACATTGCCTGACACTTGATAAACACTAGATTAACAGAAAGTTGTAGAGTGGGGATGATGAAATGTCTATGGAGCACACACCCATTTCTTATTGATATTTAAGAAGGTTGAGAAGTTACAGAACCCAAGTAACTGGGACATGTATTCTTGAATGGAACATACTGCCCATCTTAGGTAGATAAGGTGGAGTACTTTTATACAGAGTCAGTGGGAACCATTTTTCTCTTAATTTCACAATTCTGTGATGTTTAATTGTCTCCATTTTCAGTGGCCACAAATTCAGGTTTAGGGAAACCTGATGTGCTCAGGGCACACTTTCCTATGCAAGTCATTGAGTCCAAGTCTGGTGATTTTTTCCCTCTCATTTTTTTTCTTTTTGTTTTTTTGATTCTCAAAGTCTTTTTATAGAGGTCAGACATTCCAGGGTAGCCTGAGCCTGGCCTTAGAATTGTGGCCTGATTTCTTTTAACTCCAGAATTCTGATTTTTAATGTTTCCTCTGGAAGATCTAGACTGAAGATTCAAGATTCCTTTGAAAATAGCAGATGCCCTGCCAATGGTAAAATTTCTGATGAACAAAGTTTTTAATTTATTAGATTGGTTTTTTCTTTACTATCTTTTAAGTCTTTTAACATTTTAAGCCTTTTTTAACCTATGTTAATTTTCCAGTTAATTTTTTATCCATTATAGGCAAAATTTTTATGAAATGGTGCTGATTAACTAATTGGTAAGATTTAACTAGCTTCCTAACTTAAAGAGATATTAATAATTGTTAGAGAAGGATTGTTATAAAGTGACTAGCCCTCTCAATATTTTTCTTACCCAAGAATATGCAGACTGATTTTGTCTTGCTAGGATATCCAAAATCTTTGGTTTAGAGATCTATCCCCTTAACATTAACTAGTATTAGAATTCTATTTTCCAGATTTGTTTAAATATATATCAAAAATAGAAATAATATTCCCATTGTATTTCCTTTTAACTTGTGAAGTGGAGCATGGCATACAAATGGTATTCTCAGTGTTTCAAATAATTACCTTCTTACTGTGCAAGTTCTTTTCAGCATATAAAACTCATCCAGTTTTGTTGTAGATGCAATCTGATTATTACATGTTGACAAGGTCATATATCTATTAATTGGATTGAAGATGGGATACAAAATTGCTGTAATTATTGTAATTTTCCAGCTAATTGCAGGGTTGGTGGTGAATATTTTACTTCTGCAAAATGAAAAACAGTATTCCATCAGAAGTTGTTTTATGGGGGGTTTAGACATTTTGTTTTATATTTTTGGTGCTTTTTGCCCACAAAGTATCTCGTGTGTGTGTGTGTGTGTGTATGTGTGTGTGTGTGTGTGTGTGTGTGTGTGTGTATTAATCGGCCTCTGAATGTCAGAGTGCTCATTGGCAGGGATCAGTGGAAGCAGGCAAAGACGGAGAGCAGAGTAGTGCTCTCAGTTACCTCTTTGTTCTGGTTGCCATGTTACCTCTTTTGTTTATTTATAAATTAGAATACTTTCCTTTCATACCTGTAATAAAGGTTGAATGGGTCATATCTAGTTGGAAGAGGAATCCTCTTGTCTACTCTCTTGTTACCTGTGCCCTAGTTACGACTACTCTGAAATGAGCATTTTTTAAATTAAATTCAGATTGTTTATGTGCTATTTTTTATGTTAAAAATTAAGCGAGTTATTGGTCAACCTACCTAGTATTGTGATATAAGGCTTATTTTACATATTCTATCTTTTGTATTTTTGCTGTTTTTTAGCTAAGCCAGCTTCCAAAGCTGGAAGCCAAATTGACATTTTAAAAATAATGGTATGTACACAAGGTGAGTGTTTGGAGGATTGCAGATTAGTGGGGACTGTGCTCCTATGGGGGTGTTGGAAGCTCACTGCAGAAGATGGTAAAAGCTAGCTGACTGATGTTTATTCCCTGCTGAAATATAAACTGGAGGCGCAGGTGAAAATTGCCAAACCTAATGAGCAATTTGGCAGATAAGACAGGCTGTCAGGCGACAGCAGTTCAGCAGCAGGCTCACTGTCTACGAACCAAATTGTTTGTTCCAGAGGACTGCATTGAAATACCATAAGTAAAATCTTCTTTTTCATTGATATTTGGTATCACAAAGAAACATATTTTCCTTCAGTTTTCCAGTTAAATAAAATCAGCAAATGGTGACTTTGGTTGTAAAATTATTTTTAAACTTGCCTGTTACGTATTTCATCCATAAAAAAAAAAAAATGAACAAAATGTTTCCCCACATTAGAATACAAGTAATATTAGGTTTTAAAATACTAATAAAATGTAAGTGATCACTTGCTTCATTGGGCTGAAACATTTCATCTGTGGTCTTTAGGTTGGAATACACCAAAGTAACATTATAGTCTTTTCAATGTACTGTGTCATTTACATCTGCTTACTTTACCCAAGAATCCTTCCATTGAGCATATAAAATTTAGACACGTGCATGGCTTTTGTCCACTGAGGCTTTCCAAATATCATATTACATAAAGGACATTTGGAAAAGCTTTTCATATCTTTGCAGAATATAGCAGTCCCTTAGGAAACTTCTGGTTCCACTTCTCCTATTGTTACCATTGGGACTTGGAGGGAATGCAGTAAACTAACATACGTAGTCTGTGCGTAAGGCACAACCACAGCTCATGTCTTCATTTTCAAGGCAAGTGGAGTTATTGTCAAAAATGTATGAATAGTGACTGTATGTCAAGATCCCTTTGTTGGTTTCTTTGTGGCATTTCCAAACACCTGCCTTGGGGTCCAAGCATCTTTGGCTTTCCTATATGATATCAGTATTTCTGAGTTATCCTTCAGCAGAATAAGCATTTCCCTCAGCACATAATTTAAAAATTTTTTCATATGTGTATTTAACATTTTATACTTAATGGTGACTGTCAGTTGGGTTGAGGAGTATTAATTTTTAGAAGTTCTGTGCCTCATGGAATCAGAGGGACTTTGGCTTATAGTAGCATGCAATCCTTAGATAGTATCTTCATCTGCAGAGGGCTGCCTTTAGGAGATTCATGGTGTCGCCTATGCAGAATCTCCTCACCCTGATATGTGGCACTTGAGGTGGGGTGAGTTATAGGCTCCACCTATTGAAATTAGACCCAAATCATGTGGAAGTAAACCCATGCACAGTGTTCTATGTAACAGTCAAAACTTGCTGAATGCTTGGGAAGAACAATTCTGCAGATTCGCCCACTACATCCCAAACCTTGCCAGATTTCTCCACTGGCCAGTCACTTCTTCCTTCCTTACTTCTTTTTGTCCTTTGCTAGTACATTTTATTTAACCCTAAGGTCTTGCCTTGAACTCTTGCCTTTGTATGGAAATATGCTTTATTTGCACAATTATATTATCTCTTTTATGAAATGCAGAAACAATTACACTTGAAAATTTGTAATGGTAATAAACATAAATATGAATATATTAATAAATATACACTTTAAGTCAAAGCCAGAAAGCTCATTTCCAATATATTACATAGAGAAAAATAATTACATGATAATGTTTTAGTAGACAAGATTAGATTGTAAACAGATTTCTTTTTCATCCATTCTAACCAGGTATCTAGGTCTTTTTTTCTGTTAGCACATGTCAGAGAGACACATGTTGTGGATTATTCTGTCAGCATGAAAGCATGGCAGAGAAATCTTTTCTTATTGCTGCACTTAATATAATCTCTTGTTTACTTCTTGAGACTATGTTTGCTTGTTTATTTTTTCATTGCTTTTAATGTCAGAAATGGCTTTTCATTTCTAGTTCTCTTTGCTCCTGACTGGCTCCGGTATCCAGCTGGAGATGAGTTTCATACCTCAGAATCATTGTGTCATTCCAAAATGGGGAAGGACCTAGAGAAAATGACACAGAAAGCATAAGGTGCTTGGTGAATGTGCTTCTGGTATTTTATCCTTTCTGACTTTTCCCTGGAACTGACAACTAGTTGTCTCCGTTATTTTTTCTTGAAAATAAATTTAGTATATACAAAATACTAAATTTAGTATATACAAAATACTAAAGTTATTTTTTCTTGAAAATGATTTCAAGAAAAAATAACTTTAAATCAGTGTATTAATTCATTGTGTTATTTTGTATATACTAAATTTATTTTTATTGACTTATAAATTAATTATATCTATCAATTTATTACCTGCATGTCAGCAAATAGTTCTCCTTAATAAAGCATCTGGCTATGGCCATGCTACCCTGAACAAACTCAATCCCATCTGATCTTGGAAGCTAAGCAGGGTCAGACCTGGTTAGTACTCGGATGGGAGACCACCAAGGAAGACTAGGTGCTGTAGGCATAAAAAATAAGGGAGTATAAACTGACAAGGTCCTTACAATCCATAAAAAAAAAATAAAATGCAAAAATTTAAAAACATATATGTTGTATGTATATAAATATATACACATAGTGATAATTAGTGAGTCTATATGGAAGTATAGAAGTAGCATATAACTTTAGGAAAATAAATTATTTTATAAAGATGACTTCTAAGTTTAAGATGTAAAATTACAGCTGGACCAGCCTTGGAAGCCTCAGACCAGCTATAATGTGGAAAAAGCAGTAACCAAAGGGCATCTCAGAGTCCTGCTAGGTTATTCAGCCTATCGTCACATTTAATTAAAATGTCAGCTTTTGCCATGGCTGATCCATTGGTTAATTTGTTATTTAAATCAGCTTGAGGAACACTTATTTTAAATATAGATTTGTGTTAATGCATTGGAAATAAAAATTTTATTGCTTGGCAGGGATGTTACAGCCTAAAGATTTATAACTTAGAACAGCAAAACCAGCTGGTGATCAGTTTGCGTAAATAGTATGCAACTACTAATGTTTGATAATAGCCATGTTTTTATGACTAGAGTAAAGGAGTTGGGAATGGGAGGCAGAAACAGTGTCACACTGATGAATCAAAAATCATAGAACAAAACTGCACTGGATTCCGAGTACGGATCTAGGACCCATGGTTAAGGCTTGGGAGAATCATGCATCCTTTCTGAGGAGGTGAGTGGAGTCAGGTGGGCAATGGTACTCATGGTTCTGCCATCTGCACTTTGGCCAGGGTAGTTACCAATCTGCCTTCCTCATTTCTCTCTTTTATCTTAAAGTTGCCTCCTCTTCTCAAAATTAGGAACTTAATCAAAGTTAATACATAGTTTACCTATCCCCAGTTTTGAAAAGCAGGGTGTATTTTCTGTGTGTATGTGTGTTTCTCCCCCAATCCTGAACCCTAACCCGTTTCCTAACCTTAACCCTAACCCTATGTAAGTATTAGTTTTATATTCCTGCTAAAACAAATTACCATAAACTTTAGTGGCTTAGAACAACACAAATTTATTATAGTTTTGTAAGTCAGCATCCCGTAGAGATCTCACTGAGCTGAAATCCAGAGGCTGGTAGGGCTGTGTTCCTTTCTGAGGTCTCTAGGGTGAGAACCCATTTCCTTGTCCTTTTCAACTTCTGGAGGCTGCCTGGGTTCCTTGGCTCATGGCCCCTTCCTCCATCTGTAACCTTGCTTCTCTTGGATCCTTCTTCTACAGTTATATAACCCTCTCTTCTGCCCTCCTTTTCCATTTTTAAAGATTGATATGATTATATTGGGCATCCTTGGGTAGTTCAAGATAATCTCCTAATGCCAAAGTCTTTACCTTAATCATATATGTAAAGTCCTTTTGCCATGTAAGGTGCCATGGTAGGTTCCAGGCATTAGGACATGGACAATTTTGTGGGCCACTCTTCTCTCTGCCATTATATAGCTATATTTTAATATCGTAGTATAAAAAAAAGTACCACTTCCATTACTTTATGTGTGATGGCGCTGTCTTCCCTGATCAGGTGACTCTGGTATGATAATCAGCATGCGACCCAGCAACATTCATGTGATGGTTTTTTTTTTTTTTTTGGATCATGTTGATTTAAGTACTTTGGTAGGTAAGGTAATGAACAGTGGGGCCAAATACTTCATTAGTATCATTAGTATTTCTTTGAAACCTTTTTTTTTTAAGGTTGAGCCAAATGGAACAATATTTATAAAAATAAAACTCTAGTCATTATTATATAATTCTGTTTGCTTGATGAAAATAATCTGGTAACAAATTTGGTTGATATTTATTTTTTTACATAATTAAAGTGAATTTTCACAATACATATCAATTTATGCTTATAAATATAATTTTTTTATTATAAAAGTTATATACAACTTGTAATACTAAAAACATTGAGTTGTTTTAATTTCCCATATGTACTCTCTTATTTGCTCTTCTCATTTTTTTATGATTTGATTTTGTTTTTTAAACTTTAGAAGTGATTGTAGATGTTTAGCTATAGTCTAGACCTTTCTGTAAGGATGTGAACAATGACTTGTAGGATGATTACATGAGTTGATGGAATTTGTAAATATTGGATGCAATTTTCAGTCTTGAACCTCAATATTAGTTCTAGTTTTTGAATTATTTTAGGTTTCTAATAATTCTATTTTTAGCAGAGGCTTTAGAAAGTGATTAAAGACTAGTTCTAATCAGTCTTCCTGAGCATATTCACCTTTTATTTATATGATTTCACCTTGTTTTCCTTTTTTAATTGTAAGGAAGTGGATCCTTGGGCATTTATAAAGCTTTTAAAGAATAATTTCTTACATAAAGCACCCTTTCTATTTTTTTGTGTTTTTATATTCTGTTTCATTGTGTAGCTACTTTACCTCTCTAGCACGTAAGTTATTACAAAGCAAGAATCACATCTTCATCCCTCTGTGCTTACAGCAGCTGGCTCACTGCTTTGCATGTCAGAAGTGTACCCCCTTTTCCTCTCAGCCCCATGAGACACTGGCATTGTATCAAGAGGAAGGGAGTAAAGCATGGACTTGGTCAAAGTGGCTTTAGAGGGGAAGACAGTCTTTTCAATTCAATTCAGGTTCTAGATAATGCAATGTGCTAAGACTATTCATATCTATTGAATATAACATTCAACATGTCCAAGTTCAAAGGTATACCCGATCTTTTAATTTTATTTGCCAATCTGCTAGCATTCTTTAAGTAGGAATGTTTTTATTTTGATACTGAAGAAATGTTTTATATTTTTTACTGAACACAATTTTCTATATATTTAAATTTTTGTACATTCTCCAAGATTGTAAATTTATATGGAAATCTCACAAATAACCTTCTAAATCTATATTCTCAATTGGATATGCTTAATCAGTGGCCAATGCAATACTCTATTAGTGCATAAATATTTGAGATCCTTAATTAAAAAAAATATCTATAGCACATCTGAAGTGATTGCTCTCTGCTTTATAGTTATGTCATCCATCTTCATTCTCTCCCTTTATTATCAAGACGTACTAAATTGCTGCATTTTTGTTAAGATCTTGATACAAGACTTGATTGTTCCAGGAGAGAAGTTTGATTCAGCTTTAATAATTTCTCGTTGTGGTTATTATTCCTTACCAACTTTAAAGACAGAGAAAAAATAAAAATAAAAAACGTTTTGAACTAGACAAATTGAATAATTGCTGGGGACATAATTTTATTATCAGGGACTTGGCTATTGTACACCTTGATTCTCTTTCCTCATCTATAGTAACTGATGCTTTACCATCATTGGTAATGAAAGTGTTGTCATGTGTATTCTACTTTCTTATGCAAAAGTCAGGATTGTCATGATGGTGATGTGCTAACAGTGTCTGGAGAAAGTCTGGAGAAGGTATGCAACTGTGTGGATGTCTGTGTGTCTGTTTTACAGTGATTCCTTGCCTTTGTTTTTATATTTTCACAATTTATTATTTATTGACTGAAAACTAAGTTTTGATATAGATAGGCTTCTTTACCTCAGATATTCATAGCAATATAAAAGAATACTATACGGCATGAAGATATTGTTTATAAAGCTAATGATTGTTTCTAATAAAATATATTGTTTCTAATAAAATATATTTTTCAGGTTTTTTACCTTGATTTACTTTCATAAACTCTGTTCTTGAAATAAATACTCACACACCATACAAGTGCTATACACAGAAAAACAGACTTTTTAAAGGGAATTATTAATTAGATTAATTTAATAGTGAAATCTCTTTATCCACATCTGACTGCTTTTATAATTTGCTTTCAGTTCCTATGGGTTTCAAGCTTTCTAGTTTTTTATGCTGCTCATATTTGAAAACTTTGTGTTTTTTTTTCTATCTGCTATTCTGCTTTTATTGTAAATACCTTTTTGATCATCTTTTCATAATATACTTTAAGGACATCAAAATAATATAAAAATAATTTTCATACTTCTTCACTATTACTTACCAGTAATATATCACTTCATTGCTTTATGAATTAATTTTTCAAAAATATCTACTAGCTATCTGTGGATAAAATGCAACTGCTTTATATCTATTACTTGGCTATGATGAAATGTGCTTCATCTTTCTGAAAAATGGAAGAAATCAGACTAGCATTTGTTACTTACCTTTCCAAAGTCAAGGTGCATTTAGGTAAATGGGGTTTAGGCCACATCTAGAATAGTCATCACGTTGTTAAATTTCATGTTGCATTTTAAGAGTTACTTGATTTGTGAGACACAGCATTTTAGGAGGCTTGACTTAGCAAATCTGAACTGCTGAATGGATATTGCATAAAGTCAGCACAGCCTATTCTAAAGAGATTTATTCATCTGTAGCACAAAAATTATTATAGAAATCGTGATAAATATTCAGCTTTAGGCAGCTTTGATTTTTAAAATTTTTATTTAACCTTAATTGGGGGAAAAATGACCATTATTTAGTATCATAGCATTGCATATTTTCCACTTGAATTATATTTTTTTAGTTTGCAAGATCATTTGTTTTTTGCTGATTTTTTTTTTTTTATAATAAAACTTTTCAAAATTGTAAAAGTCTAAAGAGAATAGTATAATGAAACTCCATACCCACATCTTAGGTCTAACAGTTTATGGCCAACCTTGCTTCATCTATACTCTCCCTAAAGGGATTATTTTGAAGTAAATTTCAGACCTCATTTAATTTCTTCTGAAAATAGTGTATATTTCTAAAAAAAAATAAAAAATTATATACTCCAGTGCTGTTTCAGAAGAACAATACTTTCTTAATTCTAAATAATAAAATTATTAAAATTTCTCTTTCATAAATGTGGTTTTATATTTGGCTTGTTAAAATTAGGATCCAAAGAAAATTCATACATTGCATTCGACATGTCTCTTTTAGTCTTTTAGTCTATATGTCTGCATGACACACACACACTGCAGTTTATTAATTGAAACTGGGTTTTTTTTTTGCTGTTTGGATTTATTTGAATTCACCCTATTGGTATCTAGTTCTTCTGTACCTTGTGTTTTTTATATCCTGGTAGTTATTGGATGTAGAGTCTTGATTTGCTTCTAGTTTGGATTTTTGACAATAGTATCTGTAGGTAGTTTTATGTGGTTCCATTAGGAGATGCATAAAGACTGGTTGTTTCTCATTTTGTGATGTTAGCATAATTGGTGATTATTGCCAGATCCATTATTTTTTTTATGTTTGCAACATTTCGGTATTCTATCTTTCATCTGTTAGCTAGAATATTTCTGTAAAGAGCAATTTTTTCTCGTCAACTACTTTGTTACCTTGAGGTACGAAAGACAAACCAAGTGCTTAATTCCATCTCTTTCTTTACCAGTTTTCAGAATAATGAGTTGGTTTTCTAGGTTAACTCTCCTGGTTTATTTTTCCTTTACCTTTCTTTTAAAAATAGGTGTCATTAAGAACTCATTAACATTAACATAGTTATTATAGCAATCTATTGCATTATTATTCTTATTGTTATTCAGATTACCCATGTTTATAGTCATGAGACCTCTCTAAATTAGATCCTGAGTGCTTTTGATAGTAGCATCCTTGCTTTCTGCCCTGATAATGTGTTCCATACCCCACATCTGGAATCAGTCATTTCTCTAAGTGGTCTCGAACTGTTAGTGGGAAAGGCCATTATTTGGGTACATGGGTTTTATTTTGCTAAGCTTAAAAGTAAATTAAAATCAAGAGCATCCTGGGCTCTAATTTCAGTTTCCAAAGTGATATCTGAAAGTGTAATGAGTCTATTCTTGATTAATTGAGATGTGAGTCTTTCTTAGGGCACTGATCAACATGGTTTTTCCATTTGGATTCTGATGAACTTTTTAGTAACAGTACGACTAATGTTTCTGTGGGCACCATGCCTGTACAGTTGATGAGATCTTACACTTCTTAGGTGCCAGAAGCATTGATGGGCAGTTTGTAGCCTTCAGTAAGATGCCAGGACACAGAGCTACTACTGCGCTGGTGTTTGTAGGGGCCTCTCAAAGGAATCCGGGGCAGTTTGATAACTGACAACTAATGTTTTAAGGTTTCCGTTTTATTCAAGTATTAAAGAAGGATAAATTGGTCTTAGTGAGCTTAACATTTTATATTTCTCTCTGATGAAATTGGCCAGAGAATTATGCCAAATCATTGTCAATATCTTTAGTAGGCACAGTGTGAAGGAGTCTGGGCATAGCCGGCATTGCCGAGCTTTGGAGAATTTTTTCTTTGTCTTAGCGTGAGCTCCCATGTTCCTCAGAGCAGTGTCTGGCTCCAGCTCCCACAGTCCTCACCAGGTCCACTTGGCTTTTCATTCTCCATTTCATCTTCCAGGGCTAGCATCACTGGTGGTCTCCCATGTGGGGTGCATAATCATTGAAGTATGGAAACTATTACAACTTTGTATACATCTTTATTATCTCATTTCAAAATTTACTATTTCTTGTATTAGTTTAATAAAGTTTATATTAGTAGAGTTGAGCATACATTTAAATGATAAGTAAAAACACTATTCTGCTGCATGCCCAAAAGTCTTTGCTAAATTATCAGGAAAGGGTGGAGCCACCCAGACTTGTCTTCTGGGTGGTCTTTGCATCCTCTTTGGGGGCAACCCATCAGTCTATTCTTCAGTGAAACAAGAATGATTGTTGAAAGCCCACATCTCTTCCTTCTACCCCCAGTGCTTAAAAACTTCCAGTAGCTTCCTAATATTTTTTAATACAGCTAAGAATATGAGTGTGTTTGTTAGGTTTGCAAGAGCTGTCTTTTGTCTGTCTTTTCAGCCTCATCTCTTTCTACTATATGAATAACTCCCTTGGACGAATTTCTTGCATGGGTCTCAGCGCTGCCTAGCTCTAAACACCCTGTATTTTCTTAGGTGGTAATGCTTCTTCTCTGTTTCTCATTGCCTACCTGGTTAACCTTGACTTATTCCTCAGGATAAGTAACTGTTTCTCTGGTAGGTCTTTCCTGTTTCTATAAACGTGTTATGGGGTCCTACAATGCCTTGTACTTTTGGTGACTCCAGGAATTTGTCTGGCTTCTCTAGATCCACTGGTATACTGATAAGTGTTTAAGAACTGAATTTCTGAAAACCAGAAAAGACTTGCTTTGTAGTATTAGCTCATCTCCTTTGTGAAAAATACTCTCACTGTGGCCAATTTCAGGTTACCAGTGTCATGTCATTGATAAAGAGTTTGTAAGAGATACATGTTAGCGTAGTCTTATATGGTATTTCCATTACATAGATGCAATAGATACATCACGAGCATAGATACTAATAAAATGTAATAAAATAATTGGGAAATGAAGTATTTTGAGCATTATCTTTATTTTTAATATAACATATAATTATATGTTTATATGCTTTAATTTTTAATAATGAGTTTAATAACCCACTTAACAATACTGAAAACTTAATCTTTTCTCATGAAATGGTATGAGCCAGTTTTAGAAATCTCCTGAGTGAAGAACAGACCAGCCACTTTTTTTGGACATTTATATCTTTTTTTTCATTAAAATTATTGGGGAGATATTGGTTAATAAGTCATATAGGTTGTAAGTGTACAGTTAATAATAAGTCATATGTATATTTCATTATGTATTCACCACCCAAAGTTAGATCTTCTTCTGTCACCATATATTTGACCCCCTTGACCCCATCTACCTTAGCCTTCCCTGTCTTCCCTCTGGTAACCACTAACCTTTTTATGACAAGTCACATTTTCAAATTGATAAAAACAGTGGAATAAGGCAAATGCGATAGGTTGTTACAACAAACAATTCCAATTGGGAGGAATTGTAGCAATTTTAGGACAAGTCAGTAGATGAAGGAGACAGAATTTTAAAGGTAGATTGAGCTGTAGGTTATCAATATTTAGACACTGACTGGGTTGAGTAAAGATGATAAGGGAACAAAATGTTTAAACAGATTTTGACTGATTTTATTAAAAATGTGTATAACCTTCTTACTTGGCTTTTTATTTTCTTATTATTCTTGAGAGGCTATGACAATAAATGTGTCAAATGATGAAGATAAATATGAGTTGTACTTTCTATCTTTTGAAACCCGTTTTGGTGGTTACCCCTTTAGAGATGTGCAGTAGCATCTCTTGCTGTATGCTATGGTACACATCAGCCATCTGAAATTATAGCCTGATGAGAAGTAAAAAAAAAAGGTTCTTTGCTCTTTTCTATGACTTAGCTGTCATATAAAATTATTTACTGCTTATTTTGATATTTTAATTCAGTAAATGTGTTTTGACAATGAAACATCTTTCTTACAGCCAGTATATTCTTAATTAATCTTATGCTTAATTTATAAAAATTCTAAATACTACTTCTTTCCAATAGGAATTGCTGTTTTCTCTTTTTAGAAATGCAAGCACAAAAATGTGTGGTTTGTCAAATCATTGTTTAATCCGTCATAAAGATCCTCCATTTAGGTTACGATAATTTTTACCCATAATTTGCTTTAGAACATATGAGATATTTTGAAATCCAGAAGTTTGAAAGATTCAACGTTACTTCTTTTTTGTTCTCATAAAGAAAGACCAGTGTTCAGTCCCAGGCCTATTATGATATGTGTTCTGCATAATTGGAAGTCTGTTGCTTAAAGTAAATTCTAATTAATTTCTTCAACATATACTTTTTGCACACTACTAAGTTCTAGATGTATAGAAAAAAAATCACTTGTATATATTCTGTTAATTTGTATACTTTAAAGCTTACTATCCTTTGTATAAATATATAGTTGACACTTATAGACCCAATATATATACTTTGATTATATGGTAGACATGGATTACGTTGATCTCTAAAATAACAATAAAAACAACAATTAATAAATAGAGAATTATGGAAAGAGAAAATGTAGATTGGAGTTGAAAACTAAGAAAAAGGAAAATTTTTATATATTATCTGTATCTACCATCTATCACTTAGAGTTCAGGTCCACAAAGTTTTGGGTTTGCTTTCTGGTAGCTAACGTGGAATGGAAAATAAGATCAATTTAAAAAAATTTCTTTTTTAGTAAACTTCCTGACAAACACAAGCTTTGCCAGACTCCTGACAGCCATACACATAATTTCAGCCCATCTATCCATGAGGTTCTTTTAGGATTTACTCTTCTCATTTTTCTTTTAATGGCAATATTGCTTAAATTTTCTTTGAGCTGATCTTATGAAGTAGCTTATTTCTTTGGAAGTGTATTGATATCTGATGTTTTGAATAATAATTAGTAAGATAATCCAGAGAGTAAGATAGATAAAAAGCAAAAAGAAAGGCAAATATAAGTCAATTGAAATTAATTTGCAATAAGATACTAACATATATGCTGCTGTTTTATGGAATTTACTTCCGAATTACCAACATTTTCTGTTGTAACTTGCTTGCCTTGCACTATGATAGCTATTATATGAGAATAAACATGTATAACAGAGGAAGGAGCATACCAGTGCAGCCAGATACCCATGGCAGCTCCAGTGGAGCATCTCATTCATGATGGCAGCATGGATTCAGTGACGTTCAACAGCAGGTTATTGGCTCTGGGTAATAAACTATAATGTATTAATCTTGCTTTGTGGGATAGACAAGATAGGAGAAAAAAAATGATGAAAACATTCTTTCTTGGAAGTCCTATTTTGCTATTTATTAATTTATCCATCATTGAGAGGTGAATTACCAGAAGAATAATAAGTGATATTTGCCTGTAGCTACTAAATTGATAGTTTTGCCTGAATTACTTAATCAATTCCACCTAAGTTCTCAAATTGACAATGTGTTTGACTGAAAAGACTATTTTGGTGAAAATATATACTATTTCACAAGACTGCAGTGACACATTCTGTCAAAGTATCGATTAAGGGCATCCAACACATTTCTCTTCATCCTGGTAAATGTTCCTGACATAGATATAAGAACAAATGCCATCATAGTTACAAAAGCTGATGTAAAATGGAGACATTTTAATAGCCAGCAGTAGGACATTTCCAGTATTATTTTCTAAAGGTTAACTGTCAAAGTTTAAGTCCTATGAAGAAAAAAGCTTTACAGTGGCTTAGAGTATTTTATAAGCAATGTTTCTAGACAAAATGACCCTTCTATACCTTATTTTCAAAAATCAAAAACTGTTAGAGACAGAAAGGTCTTTAAGATTGCATCGAAGCCCTTTTTGTTACAGATGAGGAAACTGAAGCCTCGTGAGAATGTGGTGGACAGCCCAGTGCTGTTTTAATCTGTGCTTTGAAGTGTCTGGTTTATTGTTTGAATTAAGATCTAAGCACCTAGGAGTTTATCTCTGTAATGGAGGAAACACAGACATACACTTTATCCTAGGCTGCCTCATCATCCTGGGTGACTCACTTCTTTTGAATGTTGAATCAGTGTATAGTCATATTCGCAGAGAAAACTAAGGAGGCATATTAGAAATTTATACTAATGTGGATAAATTTTATAAAATTGAACAAGATTGATTGATTGCCATTCCTACTTAATACAGAACAAAGGAGGGGAATCTAATTTTTCTGTTTTCCATACCTTATTTGCCATAATGAAAATGGCATTCTGCTCTGAATCATTTTCAGTGAAATGATTTTCAATATTGTTGTCTTTGTGACATTTTGACAATTAAAATGTATTTTTCAAGCCTACTGGAAAAGCTGCAATGCTTTTTTTTCCTTGTTTTAATTTTTTTCCACTTGCTGTCCTTGTTGCCTAGGAAACTACTGTTGGGTTGAATTCTGTTTGCTTGGTTGTCAGGCTATCAGAGTTATGGGTAAAGTTCTTGGCTTTTTAGTTGTAAAAGTGCTTCTTAAATATTAGAAATGTTTTATGTATATTAAAGTGCTTTATCTCCTCAATTAAAAAGCAACCAAACAGTTGTTTGATTTTCTTAAAATAATAAAAAGAGGATTTCCCCTCCCCTTAATTGTTATTGGAATTTCTGTTTTATATACAGATTTACAGTAGAATTTGAATAGTCCCAGTGGGTTAGTTCCAAATATAGCACTTTAATAAAAACATTCTTATGTAAATATTTATTTACTTCTTTGGGGAGTTGAGGACAGGTATTGTAATTCCCCAAATGTGCAAATATAAACATTAAAATATTATATAAAAAATCTAGTGAGAGCTTAGAAAATGCAGGTTATTTGCCCTATATCTGATAACCTGAAAAACTATTCTGTACATAACAATTTCAAATTAAAGTTTAAATTAAAGCAGTAGTTAGAACTGCCTCAGATCTTATCTTTTCTTAGTGATTAAAAGTTAATAAAACTGAGACCATAAAATTAATGAATATTTAATTTTTTAAAGCTAAATTCAGTATTCTACGGAATTGTTCAGCTCATAGAAAAATGTCAGAGATACATGTGCTTGTGCACTGTGGTAGCCACTATCTCCACATAGCTGCCAAGTCCTTGAAATGAGGCAGGGGTGACAGAGGAACTGAGTTTAAATAGGCAGTGTGGCTAGGTGTCTACTGTACTATACAGCGCAGAGGAGGACCTTGCTACTCAAGGCATTGCTTGGGGACTTGTTAGAATGCAGAATCTCAGGCTCTACCCTGTATCTACTGAAACCGAATCTGCATTTATAGGATTTCTCAGGATCGATATGCAGTGCTCTCCATTCTAAAGCAGTACTTCCCCATCTTGACTGCATTAGGATTACCTTCATAGCTTGTAAAAAGAACGCCTAGGCTTCATCCTAGACTAGACTCATTTTTCAATATTTCTGGGTCAGGGCCTAGGAAGTAGTGTTTTTCAAAATACTACTGTAATGACCATTGAGGAGTTAGAACCGCTGATGGAACTCAGAGTGTAGACACAGGTGCAAGGTGGGGATGGGAAGACATTAAGTAATGACCTGAGTTTCTGACCTGTTGTTAAGGCCTAATGTAGGATGGGGATAGGTGAAAAAAGGAGAATTACCCCTTATATAGTGATTATTATGTGTCAGGAATTGTTATTATCCCAAATTGACTAATTATTTGAAGACTCTTTTGTGAAAAATATGGCCTATTTCACAAGACTGAAGTGTCATGTTGTATGAAAATATAGATTAAACCCTATATCTAACATATTTCTGTTAATCCAAATAAATGTTTCTTATGCAGATTTGTATAGTATGAAACATTTAGTTTTACACACAGACTCCATGAAGTCCCCCCTCCCTTCAGTGTGCCACTCCCCACTCCTTCCCCCAAGTCCCTAATAATAAAATGAATTATGATGAAGTTAAAAGCCTCATTTGTTTGCTGATTTTAGTTAAAGAGAACTTGTCTCATTCTTAAATTTCTTCATTTTTTTTTAAACCGTGGAAAATGATTGTAAAGATCCAAACATCAGATGAGTCATTACCTAAATGACAGTGACTTTCTTTCCAGCTCTGAGGTTCAGTGCAAGTGAGTTCAGCCAATATGCATTCACTGCTCTTTTATGGTGAGATGTAGATGATAGAAGATATTGGTGAGAAAGTTGTAAATAAGCCAGAGTTCCCTGTCTTTAAGTTCTTTGTGTTCTCGGATTGCATGCTCACTGGAGAAGAGCATGTTCTCTGTGGCCTTACTTATTGAGGCTTGGGCTTCGTCTCTTCCTCTTACTAACAGATTAACTTTAACTAGGATATCTTAACCCTGTAATATCAGTTTCTCTCCCTGTATAATGGGAATAATAATCTAACCTATTTTGTAGCCTCATTCTGAGAATATGACCAATTAATGCATTAAGGTTCTTAGCAATGCATGGCCCATAGTGAATGCTCAAATGTTAGTGATTATAGACTTAATTGGTTTATTGTAAATGATCAGGATGTATTTACTTTTATATTACTCTTTCCTTAAGGAGTGGAGTAGATGAGCTATGAAAGATTCTGCACTTTGAAGGTAATATAAACAGACATGTAGCCATATGTTTCAGATCCATGAAGTCTTATTGCCGCCTTGGAACAACCAGTTGGTGCCAAGTGACTTTATTAATAGCCAGTGTATATACAGGGCATTGTGCTAAGAAATTAATTTCAAATTGGAACACAAGACGGAAGAGTAGATAAGGAACTATTTGAATGCTTTTGAAGTGCTTTTGTCATACTTCCCCAGTACGAAATAGCATTTCTTCCATTTCCAGTGGCCCTAATCCTTTACTCTGCTTTATTTTTCTTTATAGTATTGATCACCGTGAACATAGTTCCTAAGTATTTGTTTATCCATTGTCCTTCTCTCATCATCTGAATATAAAATCCTTGAGGATTATTTACTGCTGGCAGCTGGAAGAGAGCCTAGCACATAGTGCTGCTCAGCAGATATTTGTCTTAAATGAATGACTTTTGAATCATTCTCATATAGTTTTTAGTACCATGAAGATTCAAGTTCAGGATGGAAAGTCTGTATATGAGCAAAATGAGATATAGAGATTCTAGTGGAAGTTTAACACCTGAGAGTTAAGAAAAAGCCTTGCCATGATGAAGTAGTTGGTAATGGTTAATGTGCTAGTGAAATAATTATATACTGTAGTAAATCAGAGGACTTCATCTGTACATCTTTGAATAGTAGAGAATTCACTAACAAAATTAGGGAATCACCAGATCCTGGTTGGGAGAAAATGTTAAATATTTGTATAGTATTATGGAATGAAGAGTGTAATAATAAAAGAATGGGAGAATAATGGTTATCAAAAGTTAACTTGACAGTTACTGAGGTACTTGAATCCTTAATAAAATACTGAAGACAGATGTCAAAGAGGAAGGGCATAGAACATTTAGAGAATGTATTCAGTGCATCAATAATCAGCATTAATTTTGAGAGACAAATTACTTGTGAAGTGAAGTTGATAATTTCAAAATTTAATTATGTGATTGTTGAACTAAATTGGTAAAGTGAAAGTGATATGAGGGATTTGATATAGATATTCATATAAAATTATATGTGAAGAATTAATTTAGATTTGCTCATCCTTAAATATTCTCATAGGAGAGTAAACACTGCATGAAGGACAATGTTACAAAGTTAATAGTAAAAAAGAAAAAAAAAATAGTAAATGTTGTTGAGATTCCTGGCCAGAGAGTTTATCACCATTATGTGAAGCATCAATTCTTTGAGCTTTTCCCAGTGGAAATATCTTTTAAAGATCTCCTCTGGACATCCACTATCTGTAATTGTTTCTTCTTCACTGAAAAGATTCTCCTTATAATACTTGAGATAATCAATATGAAAGGATAGAGATAGTTGGATACTAACATTCACTTGTGTTTTTTATTTATGCAAAAACAGTTTACCAAACATCCCCTAAGTGCCATTTGCTGGGCTTGAAAGTAGGGATGGAATCTAAAAAATGATGGAGACAGACTAGAAAGCAACAGGGCTAATCAGTAAAATTAACATAAGGCATGATGCCACTTTTGCTGTCTGAACCTCTTAGACCTCTTAGTGATCAGAGGGGGTGGAATGGGGAATTGATGGAGAAAGGGCTGGAGGAGTCTGTGACCTTCTGGTTACTTCAGGTCATTCCAGCTATAATCCAAAGAGAGGGAGAAGTCTGTGTTATATTTGGGGGCCGAGATGGGGCGGTCCCAAAAACATTCCTAGGTGATTGGCGAATGAGTTCAGTTGTGTTGACCCTGGCTGCCATATAACTTTGCCTAGTATGCATGTGTTTACCCAGAATTCAGTCTGTTATAGTTAGATTCATGAACTTCCAGGCGTAGTCATGATATTATAATGATGGTATAATGAGGCTGAAGTTATGGGCAGTACTTTCTGAGCATGAGTTTGTGGCCAGATTAGGCCAGCTAAAACTATGAACTCTCCTTTCCTTTGTCTCTGGGGATGCAGGAGGGATTATCTAACTACCAGTAGGGTGTTCTTTGGGCCTTCTCTTGGCTGGGCCCCTATTCTTTGTTCCCCTGTCACTCATGTCTGACTAGCTACCTAGCAAGAGCAGCAGCAGGATTGTCACTGGTACATTAGAAATGCAGAACTTCAGGTCTTCCATGACCTAAGCCTGACCGAATCTTCTTACCAAGATCCCCTAGTGCATTGTGTGTACATTAAAGTTTAAGAATCATGTGACTTGTAAGACCCGATGGTGGCTCACCCAGGCCTACCTCTCCTGCTTTGTCTTTATCCAGTCACATTATTAACTCTACACTTTAGCCATACTGAATTTATTTTATTCCTCTTAATTGTTTAGAATTTAAGTGACTGGCCTTTGCCTGCATGGTCTCTTCGTTTCTCTCTATCCCCCTGGCCAAACATCACTATCACCACCCTAAAACAAAACCAAAACAAAAATCAAAACCTTCAACTTTGATGTTTTACTCTCAAACTTTGTTAGTCAGCCGATGTTTGCTAATAGCTTCTCCTCTGAGGGCATGACTGAAAAGTGCAATATTGTTCTTTAGGATTGTGTGTTAATGGGAGGCACATCATAAATTATGATGATAGTGTGGCAAATGCAGTAATAGGAATAGGCAGGCCGTAGAAGGAGCCCCTTGCCCATGTAGATGTGGGCATAGGCTTTTTAAGAGGAGACCCACGAGTGGAAGGACTATAGGGAAAATTTCGTTGTTCCTTCTCTCGCGAAGTCTTTGCTGGTCCTCTTAAGAAAATGTCACACTTAAGTGTTCTAGTAAGGGTTCTGTGCTTCTCCTGAAGTACCACGATCTCACTGTAAAGAACTGGATAATTCGCCTTCCTTCCCCATGACACCACAGAGGCCAGGTCTGTGTTGTACACATGAGATCCCCCAGGGACTCGGTGCCAAAAATACTTGTTGATAAAAAGAAGGAGTTTTATGGTTCTCTTCATCAAAAGCTGTGTTAGTGGACTATTGGAAAGGAAGCTAAATAATAACAGTAGATTAAAGAATAAGGGAGCAATGAGGCAGCCAATTTTTTCCCTAAAATATTGCTTATTTGGAAAGAAAAAAAAGGAAGAGAACAGTATCTGGAGAGGAACCTGGAGGATGAAGTGGTGTTCTCTTTTAAAGATTTATGAGTCAATTATTCATTCACCAAATACCTATTGAGGAAGGTACAGTTGAACCTCCCTATTTGTGGGGGTTCCAAGAAATATCATTGAATCAACAATGTGCCTATTCATAGTTGAGGTTGAACAAGGGACAGACACGCTGCTGCTTGTTTTCAGCACTCATAGTGAACAAGTCCTTTTCATGGTCTATTTGGTACCATGATTTTTACATTTTTGTGCTTTCTTGGATGATTTCAAGGTTTAAAAAGAACTCTGAACATAAAATGCTGTTTCATGCTCTTAAGCACAGCAAGTCTGTGGTGTGCTTTATGAAGAAAATATACATGTTAGATAAGTTTCATCTAGGCATGAATTTTATAGTCCTGTTGGTCATGAGTTTAATGTTAATGAATAAACAATCTCTGTTAAATAATGTGTCTTTAAACAGAAACACATATAAACACAGTTTTGTATTGATCGGTTCATGAAAACGTTGTGACCAGAGGTTTTAACCTAGCTGTAATTCCTCTTGGAGCAGTGGTGCAGTCAGTACTTGCTAATTCAGGGTTTACAGTGACTTTATAAAATGTAACTATAGTGGACAATGCAAATCAACTGTATTTATTCTTCCAGATCCTGTTCTGGGACAGATAGAGTCTCTCCCCTCATGGATCTTAACACTCTAGTTGGGCTCTTGGCTGCATGGAGATCGATAGGTGGCACATATCCTGCTCAACACACATCTTAGAGAAAAAACATTCAATAACAATAACACTGATGTCCTCCCACCACACACTATTTCTGTTCTTTCTCGTCTCCAAATAGTATGTTCATTTTCCGGTTTACAAGTTCCTAAGTGTACCTTCCCTCCCTCCCTTCCTTTCTCCCTTCCTTCCCTTCCTCCCTCCCTCCCTTCCTTCCTCCCTTCCTTCCTTCTTCTACATTCTCATGTTCTGAACTTCATTCTCTTTCTTGCTCATTAAGGTGTTTTTCTGAAAGTACAGAAACAAACCAAAATATTTTCTATAATATTCTCCCAAAGACAGTCTCTGGTGCCAGCTGTTCTAATAGTTTGTTTCACCCACTTCTGGTTATTGTCATTTGGGCACCTTGTTGTATTTTACTCTTTATCTTCACTTTCTTTTACTAACATTAAATATATATATATATATTCCTGAGCCAGTCATTGGGCAGGTGGTGGAGTTTGTTACAATATTTGTTCTCTTTTGAATTTTCAGAGTGAGGTTTGTTTGGAGGGATTGGAGGGGGGCACGATAGAAGATTCTCAAAGAATCTTTAGCCCTATAGTCATTATTTTAAAAAATCTTTAGAATAGTAGTGTCTAGTAGATACTCATCAAATGTTTCTTGATTGCAATAGCCTTAGCCGAGGATTTGGGGGCACTGAGTTTTCATATATAAGATTCAATAGCCAGTGCATGTTTTTACAAGCAGGCGGTCAGTTTTCAGAACTGCCTCAATCCTCGCCCTGCCCTCTCTAGGAGATGGGAAGGTAAAAGCGAGAGGTTTTTACCACTGATGTCACACTTTTACTGCTCTTTTCTACCCTCAGGATAATGAGAAAGGAAATCCTGAATTGAATCTTTCACAATTGTGGAGTTGTTTGTTCTTGAATGATGTATTTTAACCAACTTCTAAAAATTTTATTTTCTGCTTTGTGTATGTGTTGTATGGGTGTATAGTGTATATGTGTGTGCATTCGTGTGAAATTACAATGAATAGATCAAACATTGTCTTCCAGTTAAATGACTGGTGGAGATAAAGTGCAGTGGGAGAAAGGACGGGCTCTGTGATCCCTGACTTCTGCCTGGGCTAGGCCTGGGAATGTACCTGCAGGGCACCGATGGAGACTGGGAGCGGAGCAGACTGGCTTCATTCCTGGGCTCACTTCTTGCCTGGCGGTGATTTGCTTGGAGCTGCAGAGAAACCACAGCTCCCTTGCCCTTGGATGGTAAAGGCTTTGTGGGGACCTCATCCCAAGATGCTTTGCCTTAATTTATCCTGCCATATATTTGTAAACAGTCCTTCCTTTAAGCTTTCCTCAAATATACCTTTCTCTGTCAGCCGACTGCTGCTGGGACACTAATTTTGGAGGTGACGAATTTGAGGAATTGCTATTATTTGAAGGAATTCATAGGGCATAGGACACTGTATAGCTAAAGATGTAGGTGGGATGGAGGGCAGATGCTGGCCAATCTGTTACCAGTGTGGTAGGATGTGGAGTGGTCCTACTGTGGGGCGTGTTGAAGGAGCCGTTAGAGTAGATGGTCTGCAGGTGCATGCAATGTGCATGGTGGCTGAGTTTGGGTCATGAGAAGACTGTTCCGGAAACCAGCATGACTGGATCCCGCCAGGACTGACGCTGATCTCACCTGGGGTTTTCTGTTTAACTCTTTGAGGGCATTTTTATAATTGAGTTAATTATAGAATCACATATATTTGTAAGAAATAATACAGATATATTCCTTTTATGTTTCCCTCGGTAAGATTTTCTGTCACAACAATATTCCTATTGCTACAGCTTACCGATCTTTAACAGATTTCCCCATTTTTCTCTGTACTCCGATGAGTATTTGGAGGGCTTTTGATCAGGGTGGTAATATTTTCAGTTTCAGAATTCTAGTGCTGCAAATTTTATATGCCTTAGAAAAGTTCTGGTTTTTCTTTGGAAATATTCATATGACATTAGATTATTGCATATATATTTTCCCTTTGGCTTGCTTTTCTCTCCTTATAAGTGTTAAATATTTAGTGGAACTGTTGAAGATATCCTGTTATCTGTAGAAATGTGTTTTAAACTCAACCTTCTCAAGAAATCACCTGTTATCTCTAATGAAGTATAAGCAGATTGTGGATTTGGCACATTTTAGTTCTTCCCGACAGCAGTGTGGTCACATCCAGATTGCACAGAGCAGAGAGGCAGTTAACAAATATTCCAGGTACAGCTGGGTCACAGAGGGGCGGTATATCCTGTGACCCATACCTTAAACTCTTTACTCCTCAGTGCACTCATCTGTAAATGAGATATTTTAGTTGATCTCTAAGGCAACTTCCAACTGTAGTATTCTTTATTGCTTGTATATAAAAATAAGTTAATAACAGGGCGATAAGACTCATTTTGTATCTTCTTGAGTCATTTGCTGTTTTTTAAAGCTTATTTCTTGCCTTGCCTTCTACAAATTTTCTAAAGATTTTACCTCAAGTGAAATGCTGGTAAATGCCTTTATTAAAAGGGGCTACATATATTAGAAGGTCTTTTACAATCCCGATGACAGGTTTTTATCTCAGGGCATGTGTTAATAACTTGGTTCTTCTCCCTGTGAGATGTGTCTTTAGGAAATGTATAATTGCCCTGAAGATTGAGGAGACCGTCTTCATTTTGCATGAAGAGTCATTATGCTGTTTGCATCATAAGTTCTAGTAGAAGACATGCAACTGCATATTATTTTTAGATTTGATTAAATACCATGATGACTTATGCCTGTCTTAGAAAAGGTTTATTCATTGCTTTGAGCAGTTAAATAATTTAGAAATCACTGGAAGAATGAAAGAAGAGAAGCAATGGGAAAGCTTATTAGGAGTAGGGGTGGGATATTTAATGGTTAAAAATGTATATATCCGCCCTTTTAGTATTTGCTCTAATTCATGATTAGATTTACCATTTTTCATTTATTGAAAAGATACCCCTACCTAGAGAAGCAAATCAATATTTACAGTGCACTAGTGCCACAGAGAATTTGAAATCTCATGATGAGGTTTTATTGCTGTTTTATCCACTCTTCAAAGGAATGCGCACATCAAACACTCCACCATCCTCAGGACCCAGTGGCTTCGCACCAGTGCCTATGTGCTTTAGCCAGCAGCTTAATTATTGAAGATCCTCATCTTTGAATTTTATTTTTAATATTTCAGAGGATATGCTTTGAAAATCTGTATATTAAATAAATCAGAAGTTTATGGGGTGAGCAAGTCTTATCATCTTGTTTTTAAATGCATCAATTTTCTTAAAATTGAGGATGAGGAATTGTAATAATAGTGACCAAATTACCTTAAAATGAGAGGCTCCTATTATGTTCTATTACTGTGAAGAACATATCAGATTATTAGTAATGCTGAAAGATGCCATGCCCAGAAACATGAACAAATCATAGAGGGAAAGGCTATATTCACATTTTATTCCTCTGAGGTTAAGACAGATTTGCATTCTTTATGCAGTATATGTTTCACCAGGACAGTAAAAGGTGGGAAACCTGTCATATATACCAGGTAGTTGTGTTTCATGATTCATTTTGTTGATAAGGCCCATTGTTTATGGTAATCTCTTTAAAATCAGGCTCAACTTGTCAAAAGACCTCAGGCCATTGGTGGCTACTTCTGCACCATCACCTATAGCTCTTGTGCATTTTCCTTCTTTGTTGCTTGTAATACTCGAACTCCTTGTGAGGCACCTGGTAGTGATTGCTCATAAGGCTTTCATGTTTTTTTTAAATACATTTTTCAAAATCGTTGTAAGTTCTGCTGGGATGAGGTTTGGTGAGTGATAACTGGTATGGAAGTGTATGAACTTATGTGGAATTACACTTCTTTTAGCATGAAAAAGATCTTCTGACCCCATTAATGCAGCCTCTGGTTTAATGGATTCGGGGCTGAGGCCTGGAGAGGTTGAGCTGACTTGCCAGGATAGCAAGTCTAGCCTAGTGATTCTTCATGTGTGGTCTGAGGGTCCTTGGAAGTCACTAAGACCATTTGAAGGAAAGAGGGCAAAACTTTCTTTCATAGGGTTACTAAAATATATTTTGTGCTTTTCATTGTGTTGACATATGCATCAATGATGCTCAGACACTGATGGGTAAAATGCAGGCCCATTGGCAGAAATCAAGATAGTAACACCAAATGTATTCTTCATCCAACACATTCACAGTTTTTTTTTTAAATCCATTTTTATCTACTGTCCTTGATGAAGCAGCAAAAATGATTATTTTAATTAAATCCTGACCTCTGAGTACACAATTTAATATTTTGTGTGATCAATGGAAAGTAGACATAAAGCACTTCTACATATTGAAGATTGGTGGTTGTCTTAAGGAAAATTTGTATGTGTTGGTTTGAGTTGTAAGCTGTAGTAGCCATTTTTTTTTAATGAAATGCCATTTTTATGTGAAAGATGGACCAAAAAACCTGGTAATTCAGCGTTTGTTGTCTGGAACAGTTCCTAGAAAATGAAGGAAGTGAGCCTGTCACTATGTGGCAAACTACTGACAGTATTTGTTGCCAAAGATAAACTTTAAGCTTTCTAGGGAACATTAGATTTTGGAAAACTTATATCCCACTGTGAGCATGACAATTTCCTAATACTTAATGACTTTTTTGATGAAATTGGTAGTAATGGTCACATGTGATTTTCTGACACAAAGAGATATATCGACATTTGGAAAATTGGCATAACAATTACTTATATATTCCTAACTATTGTTACAAAATTTTTCATGAGTTAAAGACCCATTCAAAATGTGATATAGAGAAGTAAATTTTAATGTACAAAGAATGAATAGTTTTACATTTCAGATTGTAGCTCTCATTTGTCAAGTTTTGGTGTGGCATCGAAGAAGAATATTCACATTTATCTAAAAGGTTTATTAAAATACTATTTTCTAGCTAAAGATTTGTGTTCTTTTTTTTCCTTATATTTTGTCATACTGCAGCAGATTGAATGCAGAAGCAGAGATAAGAACCCAGATGTCTTCTATTAAGCAAATGTAACAGTGTTACTCCCACTAAATATGCTTTCTTTTGTGAAATAGAATTCATATAATTCTGTTGTTTCAGTTAACATGCAGTGAGTGCTTTTGTTATTGTTAACGTAAAAATTAATTAATATTTAAAAATTTTTTATGTTTTTTTTTATGTTTACTTCTAATACAATAACTATTCCTAGTTATACTTCACATAAACAAAACCTCTTTGGGGTCCGCAATAAATTTTAAGGATCCTGAGTTGAAAGTTTGAGAAGCACTGATTTGGCTAGTCTCCTCTGGGGTATTCTTTTTATCTTATATATTTTACTTCTCTATTTCACCAGTAAGTTTTTAAAAAATTTCTCTTATTTTAACATTTCTGAAATTAGAATGGCTGTTGTTTTAATATCTATGTATTGCTAATGTAATACTTATTTAATTTTCCTAAGTCACATGATGCTATTAGTTAAAACTAGTGTATGATTTCTCAGTTTATATAATTCTACTTTGAAAATATTGAAATTAAATTTTTACAGAATTGACTTTTATATCTGTAAGTTGCTAGAGATAAAGTTTGCTTTCCAATAAATAAGTGAATAAGAGAACTGATTTCATAATTTGATTATGAACTTGTTAATGATTGAGCCCTGACCCAGGAGCCTGAAGTTCTGGCTGGGACATAGACCTCATGCTCCTCTTGTCATCTCTCTGGACTTCAGCTTTCTCTTCTGTTGAGTCACATGTTTCTTCACTGTGACTAATAGCCCATTTAAAAAATGGGCTATTTAATGGGCCTCTAGCCCATTAAAAAAAAAAGACACAAATTCCTCTAAGTTATTACTTAAACAGGTGTGCATGCATGTGTATGTGTCTGAGTGTGTGAAAATGGGATAAAAGTGCTTTATAATTTTCATGCAACCATAAAACCAAGAAGAAATTATAAGCCAATTAAAACATCAATTTACACTATCAGTGTGAGAGAAAATGAATGAAGCATTGTTGAGTATGAATCACTGAATTTAATTGTAGGCAGCATGAACGTAGACTGAGGCCATGTGGCATGGGTCTTGCCTTTTGGACTTATGCTGCTTGTGTGCAGTGTGATGTCTCAGTTTTTTTAGCACATCAGAGTGCAAGAAAACCTTGATTTCAAGATCATCATGATGCCATTTGGCATTCTTTTGAGAACACATAATTTACCTTTTAAATTGAATTCTGTTCTTTTTTCATATTGGTAATTAAGTCTTGGACACCTTCCTGAATTTGACAGTGGACACAAATGTAAATATGGGGCCCAAAATTGTTTGGGAGTACTTGATAAGGTAGTACAAATGATAGATCTAAATATATTTATATTTATTTCTTTTATAGTTATTATTAAAATGAAAACAAACCATTTAATGTGTGAAGAGCTCACAAGAAGTGCTGCCTCATAGCACATCTCCTGGGGCATTCTGCACGTCCATGTTTGTGTAGTAAATGCTACCTGGTGTTCTGCCCCAGCAACTACTCAGAAGGGACAACCCACAGGGTCCGCAGTCTCCTCTGTAACCCACCTAATGTCTCATCTCCTTTCTTTCCTACATCTATAAAATTTGAGAGTTACAGAAAGGTAAATGCTAATTATTTCTGTCTGTTTCAGAGTAACAGATTAGCACAGTGATCATGTCCCATCAGTTGGTGATGGTCTTAATTATTTAGCTAATCAGAATCATGTATGTAATTTATTTCTCCTGGGAAAAATTTCAAAAACAAACAGAGAAAGCTGTTTTATGTATCCAAATAAATTCAATGAAATTATATAGTCTCAGAATTTATTTTGGGGTTAAAGTGTACTTTTATGTGGTTATTTTATTATTATGGGTAGTACTTTTGGTCATTACCTTTGTTTTATTTTTAAAAGATCTTTTGTGAATGAATATTGCTTCTTTTAGACTTATACACACGCGCAGGGAAGGCAGGAGAGAGGGAGAAGAGCGAGAGAAAAAGAAAGAGAGAGAGAGTCAGAGACAGACAGAGAGAGATATTGAGGCATACAGAGTTCTTAAACAACCAGGTAATTAACAGCCCTGTAATTGGAAAGCAACTGAACCCATATCTAAGAAGCAGTAGTATAATTGCTTCTTTATTCTCCCCTTTTCTATTTTGTTGCTTTATGCTTACATTTTGAATTTGGTGAATCTGGGAACAACTTTATTAATTGAGAAAAAACTTCTATAGTAAGAACATTGTAGTATTAAGACACACAGATTGTTAGAAGTGTATTTTTGTGAACTTATTTTGAGAGTGACTATATAGTTCTTGGTGTGTTTTAATTTTTTTTTTTTGGTGCAGATTATATAAACTCATGTTTCTATGTGCACTTGAAAATTGGAAAATTTTCTTCTCTATAATTTTATGTGTTTCTCCTAGCAGATTAAGATAATCACCAACAATATTAAATATTCAGTATATTTTTTCCTGGTAATGTTCCTTAGACTCTTATTGCTATTAAATCCTAATGATATAGAGGCAAATGTTAAATGCCATTTTTTTTTTTAGGATATGCTTCTGTTTCTCTGAGCATTTCTATTTTGCTTTAACATCTTTGAGATTATCGAACTGATGATTTAAATATAACCTTCAATGAATATAAATAGTTTGTTTTTAGCATCTCAAGGAAATATGTATCTACACCACTGACCAATGCATTAGTGCTCCAGAAATGTTTCTCATAGAGTAAACAAGTTGACTACACCGTTAAAGTTGTTTTGTAGAGGTTTTTTTTTAATTTTTATTTTTTAATTTTAATTTTAATTATTTTAATTTAATTTTACAGTTGGCATACTATACTATACTAGTTTCAAGTATACAGCATGGTGCTTAGACATCTATATAATTCGTAGAGTGATCACCCTAATAAATTTAGTGCCTCCCTGACATAGTACATAGTTATTACAGTGTTATTGGCTATATATCTTATGCTATTCTTTCTATCTCCATGTTTATTTTGTAACTACTAATTTGTACTTAATTCTTTTCCCCTTTTCACCAACCCTCCACCCTCACCCCCTCCCATCTGGTAACCTTCAAAATGTTCTCTGTCTCTATGAGTTTGTTTCTGCTTTTTTGTTTGTTCACTTATTTTGTTCTTTATAGTCCACATATACATGCAATCATATGGCATCTGTCTTCCTCTATTTGACTTGCTCCACTCAGCACACTACCCTCTAGGTCCATCATGAAATAATTTTTCCATCCCTTAACTTTTAGTCTCTGTATCTTTTAATCTGAAGCGGGTCTCTTTTTTTCTTATCCATTTAGCCACCCTGTTTTTTGATTAGAGAATTTAACTCTTTTTCATTTCAAGTACTTGTTGATATGTAGTTATTGCCATTCTTTATTTAGACTTTGGATACATATTTTTTCTTAAAGAAGTCTCTCCAACATTTCTTGTAATACTCGCTTTGTAGTGATGAACACCTTTAGTTTTTGCTTGTCTGAGAAGCTCTTTATCTGTCCTTTGATTCTAAATGATAACTTTGCTGGGTATAGTATACTTGGATTGTAGGTCCTGGGTTTTCATCACTTTGACTAGTTTGTGTCAAGCCCTTCTGGCCTGTAAAGTTTCTGTTGAGAAGTTGAGTGACAGTCTTATAGGCGTTCCCTTGTATGTAACTAATTGCTTTTCTCTTGCTGCTTTTAAGATTCTTTCTTTGAATTTAACCTTTGGCATTTTAATTATCTTGGTGGAGGCCTGTTTGGGTTCATCTTGTTTGAGATTCTCTGAACTTCCTGGGCTTGTATATCTATTTCTTTCATTAGGACAAGGAAGATATTTGTCACTTCTTCAAATATGATTTAAATTCCTTGCTCTGTCCTCTTTTTGGTACTCCTATGATATGAATGTTGTTACACTTGATATTGTCCCCGAGGCTTCTTAAACTATCTAGATTTTTTTGCATTCTTTATTTCTTGTTGCTATTCTGATTCAGTGTCCTCTGCTACCTCATCCTCTATGTTACTGATTCTCTCCTCCCTTTCATCTACTCTATTGATTCTCTCTGATGTACTCTTTATCTCAGATATATTCTTCATTTCTGAGTGGCTTCCTGTTAGGTTTTCCATTTCCATTTTAATTTCTTTTATATATTTGTTAAAGTTTTCACTGAGTTCATCTACTCTTTCCATTCCTTGAGCATCCTTATAACCAGTGTTTTTGAACTCTGCATCTGGTGCATGTCTCTATTTTAGGGAATTCTTTTTCTGGAGTTTTGTTCTGTTCTTTCATGTGGGACATGCATCTTTGTCCCCCATTTGGCTGTCTCCCCGTGTCTGTTTCTATGTATTAGGTAGGGCCTCTAAGTCTCTTGGTCTTTGTACAGTGGCCTTATGTAGTAAGTATCCTGTGGGGTCGCTTGGCACAGACTTAGGAGGAGCCCAGTTGCAGGCCAGGTTCAGCCATAGCCTGTGTGCCTCTGGGGCCACCTGGTGAGAGTAACTGTGAAAGCCACATATGACTGCTATCAATGCTGGGCTTATAGGTGCCTCAAGGGTCCAAGTCAGAAACCAGGGCTGGTTGTCACTGGTGCAGGGTGTAGGGCTGCTCACTAAGAAGTACAGGCATAGCAAAGCCAGATGCTGCTTTTTTGGGGGTTGTGAGCCTTTGAGAGATATTATGAAAGTTTGTAGCAGGAGCCAAGACAGATCATTTGTATGGAATAAATCACTGGAAGTAGCTTGGATGGGCCCACCAATTGAGAGAGGCGGAGTCTCAGGGAATGCCCTGAGCAGAACGACTTAGGATGATGGTGCCTATGTCTTCTAGCTGGGATGGGGAGGGCTCAACAAAGGAATAAAGGCTTCTGCCTGCAACTCTGACTGGGAGCAAACTGCCACTTTAGCCATCTCCCTGAAGCCTGACAGCTCAGCGCCTGCCTCCCTGTATGTTGCTGGTGCCCTTTGAGCAGCTGCACTGGCGCTGGAGCTCAGAGCGAGCAAGTCTGTCAGTGAGTAAGGCTGGGAGTGGGCCCTTTAAGAGGAAGGTCTCCACTTCTCGCAGCCTCAAGTCTCACTCAGCCTCAATCTCCACTGGTTTTCACAGCCATTGATTGTGGGGACTTCTCTTTGCAGCACTGATATCCTGGGCTGGGGAGGCCATTGTGTGGCTGGGACCACTTTTCAAATAGCCCTCCCGATTCTCGATTGGGACTGGGCCATTTTGTGTCTCCACCCTTCTGACCGTTTTGAGATGACCTGTTATTTGAGATGACATCTGTTAGAGGGCATCTGTTCAGCCACATCCCTGGTGACTCTGCATACTAGTTGCTCTGTAATTTCATTAAATTTTGCTGTGGTCACTAGAGGAGGCGTTCACAGCCTCTACATTCTACACCATCCTGAGGCTTTTAATAAATATTTCACTTGCATCCCAGTTTTTGAAAATAGGTTACTCTGGACGTAATTTGTTTTATGTTTTTGAGTGATTTTGCTCAGTTGTTGAATGGGGCTTTTGGTTCTGATTCTCAATGTTAGAGACTCATTGGCTTGTTTTTACTCTTTTGTTTCTTCTGTTGTAGCAATGATTGTATCTGCCAAAATGTTCTTAGTTCTACTGATACAAATGTTAGCTTGAGTTTGATATCGATTTTGTTATAGTAACTGCAAACAAACTTCTCTTTCACATGAATAGTTACTAAAACACTCTTCCATGAAATTTCATATGTGAGTGTATGCCAGAAATTTCCTGCACATAACTTTCAAGATTTTTGTTATCTTACGGATACAAAATATATTTGTGCTGTCCATTTTCTGATAATACTTCATTGAACAAAAGATATATTTATACAACAGAATTCTTTAATAGAGTAGCCGAACACTGTTAAGATTCTGTAGTTTTAATTCACTGTATATGATTAAAAGTTGGGTGAAATGTGTTTCATGGCTTAGATTATTTTTATTTTAGATTATGTGTAATATTTAGAAATATTAGGATAATAATAGCAGTAAAGGTTATTATTGTTACTCTTTTGTTGAGTGCACATTCTGTGTCCGGCACTATTTTCAACATTTTATCTCATTTAGTCCTCACAGTACCCTTATGAAAGAAGTACTATTTTATTGCCATTTGTGTACTAACGGATTAGAGACAGAGGATAGGAAAGTTGCCTAGAGCCACACAGGTAACATGTAGCGAAGCACAAATGCAAGCCCAGGCTGTCTTACTTCAGAGCAGTCATCTCATACATACCACATTTCTTTTGCCGTGAAGTGTTTTAAAGGCACTAAAGCAATTTCTGTTTAGAATGTTGACCCACTGGCACCTTAAATTGTTATTTCTATTTTTCATCTTTGAGATCTGACTACCTTTATCCTAACATGTAGTTTTCAGACATTAGTTATCTTTTTTTTTTTTAAATAATGCTTTCTTGTATTTGTAGATATGCCTCTTCATGTCCGACGAAGCAGTGACCCAGCTTTAGTTGGCCTCTCAACTTCTGTCAGTGATAGCAATTTTTCCTCTGAAGAGCCTTCACGAAAGAACCCCACACGCTGGTCAACAACAGCAGGCTTCCTCAAGCAGAACACTGCCGGCAGCCCTAAAGCCTGTGACAGGAAGGTAACCGTTTCTATTTTGTGTCTTGGTATCTTCACGACGGCTCTTTGTGTGTGTGCTTACTGACGTTTACATCAAAGCAAATAACTTCCTATTTTATATTGTCCTTGAATTTTATGACAAAAGTCAAGCTATAGATGCTATGCAATTACTCTCCGTTTTTAAATAGAATATAATAATATTATTAAAAATTAAAACTTTCGATATATGTAATAGGTTCACATAAAGTCTCTCCTTATCTTTTCTCCTCTCCTATCCCTGTTTCTCTTCATGGGACGCCCTTATTAGCTTTTTGCTTGCATGTTCTCACAGGGGTATTTACCACAGGTATAGGCAGATACTCATATTGGCTTGTGAGGTATATTAAAGAAATACAGCATTATGAACTTTTAAGGATGAAAGTAGTCTCTCTGGTCATTTATTTTCAACTACTCAAATGATAATTTTATTTCCAAAAATGAAAGTATACTTTCTAGCCTAGAAATTGATATTTTCTTCTTTAACTTAATTTATTTTATTCCATGACCTAATTTATTTAGTGTAAAGAAATACACTTTAGTCTATTTAGTCTACTTTTTTCAAATTGTTTGTTAATGCTCTTTGTTATATATTTTCACAGAACCCTTATCTCATTTTGTTCTATCTCTCACCTTTTACCCAATGAACTTTAACCCATGTTTATGGTTTTCACTGCTGAACCCATAGAATAAATGCTCAGTAAACATCTGTTGAATGAATTAAATATTTTTCAATGTTATTACAGTATATATATATATTGTGTGTGTATGTACATATATATATATGAGATATTGAGAAATGCAGAACTATACTATTAATCACATATTAATATTAAAATTAATGTAGCTTATTGGCTTAATAGTTTTGTTCATCTGTGTGAAAATATGTGTTTTAAATATTTCTCTTAACTTGGTTTTGCATTTCAACAAACTTCTTTGCACAACTTCTAGTAAGAAAAGAAATTTATGTATTACGTAAGTTTAAAGTGAGAAGAATCTATAGGGAAAAAATAGTATATTGAAGTCTCTGATTTTTTGGCTCAGGGGAATTAAATGTAAAGATCTACTGACACATTCTATATTTGATGAGGAATCATAATGGAGTGTTTTCCAATGTCACACTCTATCGCAGGTGCAGTAGAATGTCCAAAGAAGCACAATTTAGTTTCTGAGTAGGCCTCGTGACATTTCTGTTCAGAATGGACCTAATTTACATACTTTTCACAAATATATAAACTCATCATGTTGGTGATTTAAAAAAAAAATTATTACTTTTTAAAAAGGGTTTTTCACTTAGTTAAAGGATATTGAGTCAGAAATCATGAGGTAATCAGGGTTTACTTCTTAACTCATTTAACATCTTGAGTGTGTGTATGTATCAGCTTGAGTTGCAGCAAACAGAACCACAGCAGCTATTTTAAACATAAAAGGACTTAGAATTTGTTTCTTGGGAAATCAGTGAGAGGGCTTGAAGAGTAGGCCCTAGGCTGGACCTCAGGGACTTTCTGAACGCTGTGGTACTACACATGTGGCCTGCCAAAGGAATAAGGTGGGGCTGCCGTGTGGGGACCTGGAGTTCTCCCACCTGACTGCCCACTGAACGCTAGCACTCTGTCTCCATATCTGCTTACCTTGCCTCTTGTCACATGTGACGCTGGGAACTGAACCCAGAAGTGCCGCAGAAAACTCCATCTCCACAGCCTAAGAAAATTCTCTATTTCACAATCATTAAAACCTCAGACCGTTGAGTCTAAATGGTCAGAATGTAACTTGCATCCAGATCCTTTTTTAAAATTTTATAATTTATTTTATTTTTTTAATTAAACATATTGTGGGTAATTTTAGATGTCAATAAAAAATTCTACATTATCATACAAAGAAAGCAAACACTTTAATTGTGTATTTTATATTTCTGTTTATAAATTGCATTTTGAAATAACCAGAGCATGAGGTAGTGTCAGGTAGAAGTGTATGTTTGACGTGATTGGCAATAGAATTGTATACCAGCAATTTCTAAATTACCAAAAGGATTTAGTTCATAATGGTAGCAGTTTCACTGACTCATTCTAGTATGCTCACTTTTTAAAACCAGATGTCAGGAGTTATATAAAGCTAGAAATTCTAAAGAGATCTGCCCACTTAGACTCAGCTTGAGACTGATATCTTCTTGAGAGAGACATCAGTATTTCTCTGGGTAAGTCTGGGAAATGGACTGTAGCCTTTCAGCCTCTGCAGCAGAAGGAAGTCTTGCTGCAAGAAGGGTGAGATGCTCATTGCCAGTGAATCACATCCACCACCCTGGTCCTTTAAAACTCATATCTGTGTAAAAAAAAAAAAGAAAGAAAAAGAAAAAGAAAGAAAGAAAAAAATTGAGGTGACTACTAGAATGCAACAAAATTAAATTATTCATAATTCTCACACTCAGCAACAATCAGTATTATGGTGTTTAGTGCATGCGTGCACGTGCATGCGCGTGTGCACACACACACACACACAACACACATAGTTGGGAGTCATACTGAGTTTATATATTTGCATCCTGATAGTTTCCACATTTTGTTCCTATCATAGGGACTTCCCCTAGTGTGAATTTTATTAGGAAATATTTTTAATGAATGCAAATATTCCACTTATAGAGTCTACAATAATTATCATTCTGCTATTGTTGACATTTATACCTTTTCCATTTTTTTCACATTCTAAGTATCAATGTTGTGAGGACATAGTTGAATATAATTTTATTTGTTTTGAAAATGGTGACTTATTCAACAAGCCTTTTCCCTGGAGTGCTTTTTCCTGTAGCCAAATGCCTGTACTTTCCTGTAGGAAAGGCTTGATTTACATTCATATCTTGAAATGAAATCATATTCACATACAATACTCATAAAGGGTAATGTGTAATGAATTTGTCTTTTGAATTATCTTTGGCTTTACTTTTCAAATATCAATTTACTAAATTTGCTGTCTAAATTTTAAGCTGTTTATATGTTATTTTGAGAGCCTTTTGAACGTATGTACATAGCTGATTAAATGTTGTTTGATTTTCAGTTATGAAAAGATTTTCCATGTTTTTTCCCGTCCCACCCTCTGCCCACCTTCACTTTATTTTCCATCTCTGACCACCCTTCCCTTTGACAACCATCAGCTTGTTCTCTGTATCTCTAGGCCCATTTCTGTTTTGTTTTCTTTATTCATTTGTTTGTTTTTTTCAGATTCCAATTATGAATAAATAATATACTGTTTTTCTGTCTAATTTCAATTACAGTAAGACTCTCTAGGTCCAACCATGTTATAAGTGGCAAGATTTTGTTTTTTCCATTCCGGAATAATAACTCTGTGTGTGTGTGTGTGTGTGTGTGTGTGTGTGTACACGCATGTGTGTGCATGTGTATCTCGCATCTTCTTTATCCATGCATTTATCAGTGGACATCTAGGTTACATCCACATCTTGGCTATTAGTAGGAATGCTGCAATAAACATAGGAGTGCATATGTTTTTGAATTAGTGGTTTTATTTTCTCTGGATACCCATAGTGCAATTGCTGGATCATATGGCAGTTTTATTTTTAGTTTTTTTTTTTTTTATGACTCCCCATACTCTTTTCCATAGTTCCTTTTCTAATTTACAATCCCACCAAGAGTGTACAGCGAGGGTTCCCTTTTTCCTCATATTCTGGACAGTACTTGTTATTTGTTTTATTGATGATAGCCATCTGGACAGGTGAAATGATATCTCATTGTGGTTTTAATTTTCATCTTCCCTATGATTAGTGATGTTGTTTTTATTGGCGTTAAGTTGTATGAGTTCCTTATTTTGGATATTGACCCCTTATAAGATGTATCATGGACAAATATCTTCTCCCATTTAGTAGTTTGTTTCTCTGTTTTGTTGAGGGTTTCCTTTGCTGTGCAAAACTTTTTAGGCTTATTTATTTATTTGTTTTCATTGTTCTTAGCTGAGGAGACCTAGCCAAAAATATATTGCTATGACTGATGTCAAAGAGTTGACTGCCTATGTTTTCTTCAAGGAGTTTTATGGTTTCGGGTTGGACATATAAGTCTTTAATTCATTTTGATTTTATTTTTGTGTATGGTGTAAGAAAGTACAATTTCATTTTTTTCCCCATGTATCGGTTTTTTTCTGACACCACTTATTGAAGAGACTGTCGTTATTCCATTGTATTCCAAGGATTTGCCTCCTCCATTGTAGATTAAAATATAAACAAGGATTTAGTTTTGGGCTTTCTGTTATATTCCATTGATGTATGTATCTGTTTTCATGCCAGACCATGCTGTTTTGCTTATTCTAGTTTAATATTAGAGAGCATGATTCCTCCTACTTTGCTTTTAAGATTTCTTTGGATATTTAAGGTTTTTTATGGTTCCATATAAATTTTAGGATTATTCTAATTCTGAGAAGAATACCATTGGTATTTTAATAGGGATTGCTTTGAATCTTAGGTAGTAAGGATATTTTAACAGTGTTAATCTTTCCAATCCACAAGCAAGGTATATCCTTCCATTTATTTGTATCTCCTTCAGTTTCTTTCTTCAGTGTCTTACAGTTTTCACAGTATAGGACTTTATCCTCTTTGGTTAAATTTATTCCTTCATATTCTATGTCTTTTTGATGGAGTCATGCATGGGATTACTTTCTTCATTTATTCTCTGGTTGATCATTATTGATGTATAGAAATGCAATAGATTTCTATATATTGATTCTGTATTCTGAAATTTTACTCAATTTATTTATTAGTTTTAATAGCTTTTTTGGTAGAGTCTTTAGGGTTTTCTATATATAGTATCATGTCATCTGCAAATAATGAGAGTTTTACTTTTTCCTTTCTGATTTGGATGCCTTATTTTTTTTCTTGTCTGATTACTTTGGCTAGACTTCCCATATTTTTCAATCGTCAGAAAGAATGCTTGGAGGATACTGTGTGCTAGTTAATATTAAATTTATTTACATATAGTTAAGTCTGTTGGTGCTTACCATAATAGACAGTTTCAAGATGTTGTAAACCCTTATCAGTGCCTAGTGGTTTGGGCTTTCTGTATAAAAATAGGGAAATAAGTGAGTTCAAGTTTGGTTCATAGTCTTGTGATCCATTGATCTCTATTGTTTAGGATAAGCTGACCTTCTTTTATAACTCATGTACATAGTACAGTGATTTCTATTCTTCCAAGTTGAATAAGCAAAACAGTTTTAGAATAATGCAACGAATGAATTAAAATCTCATTTCTGAGCAGGAAGGTTTCATTCTGGTATATTAGAACACTACCATGTTGAACCCTCTCATATGGTTCACAACCTCAGATGACAGCCGCACTCTTCCAAGTTATGGTAGTAATAATATCTCATTCCACTGTTAAGCTTAGAGGACAGTGTCAGTAGACTTTGATGCTTCTAAGCCAGATACGAGCTTGGTGAGAACAAGAATTACAGGCTTCTGGATTTCTTAAAATTTTTTATACTTTTATTTGAACGTGATACGTAAAGGGGAAGAGAGTCTTGGCTTTTTTTCAGTCTTCTTTGGAACATTTACTCATTTCTGTTTTTCAGCATTTTGTGGCTCAAGGCATTTTTCAACTCAGAGAACATTTTGTTTGCACTTTAGAAAGTGTCTTGCCAGAAGATATATTTTCATTTGAAATTTTACATGTGCTTCATATTTCATCTTGGGAAAGAGTATTTCAATCAGTGTGAATACTTAAATCGTTTTGCCACCTCTTTAGTCATCCTTATTAAGTTAGTATCCTTGCAAATATAAAGTCCAACTAGTACATGAATAGTGTTTGATTCATTCCATCAAGAACAATGTAATGAGGCACTTATCAGGATCAGCCTACCGTGAAGTTTCAAGGATAAAGTCTGTGTTCTATTTCATTATGCAGTAGTTATAAGCCACTGTTTCTTTCCCCTAGATAATGAGAGATATTGCTTTTCTAAGTTAAATTTGTCCTCCCGCCACAACAAAAATTAACTTAGGTAGATTTAGCATAAAAACTGTATCTTGACTAGTTTCCAAGATAGATTCATACCTAATTAGGGAAAGGGAAAGAAAGTGGTGAAAGAACATACTACGATGGCATGGCTAGCAAACAGCACCCTCACCCTGTCCCCCAAAAGAAACCTTGGAATGTTTTTGACCCCCTGGGTTTATGATTTCTGTTTGATTTAGTTGCTTGACATATTTGTTATCTTCTCAATATCCCTGATATATGGAAACTGTTTGAAGAGATGCTGTTTAGTTATGTCTTTGTTTTCTCTCCTAACATTCCATTAAAAGAACTTTGAGACCTTCTAGCATTAGAAAATTATTTTTATAAACATTTCTGGTGGTATATTTTAAGATTCCCAAAATAACTTTTTTCTGGTAATGAGAATATTTCCTCTTTGCCTTTATAAATAATGAAAAATATAAAGAAGCAGGTAAGTAACTTGGAATCTTAAAGATAAGCACTATTGGCAGTTTGGTGTATTTAGTATTTCTGTGTGGTATAACTGTATAGTTGGTGGCTTTCCTTGTTACCAATGGGAGATCATCTGATACATATAGTTTAATTTTCTTCATTTTTTCCCCCTAATTTGTGTTATATTAAAAGCATTTTTCTGTGTTATGAATAGTGATAGCTTGCATAATGTTCTATTGTGTACTGATATTTTGGGGTGTAGCTGTTGGTCACTTTATTTTTCTGTGCTTGACATTTATACTCTGACAACTTTTTTTTTGATTTTATAAGTAACCTTTAGAAGTACCTGTCTGATAAGATCCTTATATAGATCCTAATTTATTTTGTCATCTTTGATTGTTTTCTTAGAATAAATTTCTGAAGTAGACTTATTTGACCAAAGAAGTGAACATTTTTTAAAAGCTAGTTAATAATTATTTTTTGCTCATGAATAACGAAGTGGTGTATAAATCCCTGTGAGAAGTCCTAGTTGGGTGAGCTAGGGGATGAGAGGGAGGATGAGGAAGACAAGCAACTGATACTATCTTGAGTTCCAGAACTTATTGACTTAACCATGTAGCTTAATGGTCCTATTTGGCTCTGCACCACAATTAACCTGTGAACTTTTAAAAGATGAAACACACTTACATCACAGATTTCTTCGCCCACTTCAGGAAATTTGTTTATTTAAAGCTGCTCTTTTGATTCTGGGACACAGCCTTTTTTTGAGAACTTGGTTATATGTGAAAAGGGAAAGTGTCCAGGCCTGTTAAGAGAGGGCAAGTAGAGCTTAATGGTTATTTTGATATTTTTCTTTTTAGGCTAATTTTTATATTGTAGCAAAACAGAATCTGGAACCATATTTGATTTTGTGACATTTCACTTCTTTTCACACTTAGATTAGGCAAATTTATCATTTTCAAATTAAAATCAAAATGAATTTTTTATAAAAGGATTACAACAACCCATTGCGATATTTGATACTATTCTATCAATGTAAAACTAGAACAGGAAATACTTTTTCTAGATAGAAGCTATGATACAAATAATGTTTCTGCCTACTGTTTCTTTGTGCATCCCCTTCCCCCATCTTAGTTTAAAGTACATTTGAATACATAGGGTTTAGACACCAAATTTTCAGTATCATGTATAAGGTCATCAGTGCTAATTCACTCACAATGAACTTCCAGAAATTTACTACTCTGTTTTATTGAAAGTAAGAAAACTTCGGCAGTTGTTACCCAGCCAACATATTAGCAATTAAAATTTACTTGTACTCAAAATTACCCTAAATTTTATACTTGCTTGCTCATTCATTCATTCATTTTAAAATGAAATTCTGCATCTACCTACTTCTTTGCTTCCTCATCCCCTCTCTACCTTTCGGCTTCCTAGTCTCTGCTTCTTCTCATTTCTTTTTAATATATAAGGCCAGTCAAATTGATAAATTTTAAGGTACTATTTATTTTTAAACTAGTACATTTGACTATTTAGCTATTTAAAAAGGTTGTTTATCTCTTGGTTATTTATGAGCAAACTAACTGCCAGCTAGTTATAGTAAACATGTAAAACTTCAGAGGATGAACTAAGATAGTTCTTTAAAACCACATGTTTTGTCTATGAGAGAGTTAATAGTTGTGTTTAATTTTCTGGGGCACTAGCTTCAAGGGAGATCCAGCTGAGACCTAAATCTTAGACTATTCTGCTGAAACATTTGCATTTCCTCTGTCCATCAAAGATGGCCATTGCCAATTCAAGGCCAACAGAAATGCCCAATTTAGGGTGTGGTGAAGTGGTAGACCATTCAATGAAAACAGGTTAATTGTGAAACAGCTCAGCTGAAACTGCTCAATTGTGATACAGCTCAATTGTGAAATAGCTCCACTGTGGAACTGTTTAGCAGTGAGACAGCTCAGGCATGAAACAGCTCAATAGAAACTGCTGAAGCAAGAGGCTCAGGTGTTACAGCTGAGTTTGTAAATGGGAACTGCAACCTGGCTATCCTTTGAGGCAGAGGTAAAGCCAGCTTATATAGAGTGCCCTGACCTGAGTCCCTGGTTGGTCCATTAATATGCAAATGAGGACTCCAATTATGTGCAGTTTAATTGGTTCAAGTAGCACTGTCCTAATTGGTTGGAATGGAATCTCTCTGATGGGTGGATAAAGATGCAAATGAAGATGTGACTGCGGTTTTGGAATGGGAAAGTCACAGTCCTATTGCTTGAAATACGATTCCAGGAGTTCCTTTATAAAGATTGGTTTAGATGGCCGAGACACAGTGCAGGTTTGGCTTCCCAGTGTGTGCTTTTACCTAAAGTAGAGAGAGCATGAGGGGCCCTATCTTGCAATGGCCGCTAGACTCTGTTAACAAATTTGAGTCCTTCTTAAAGAGCACATATATTCTCATGGTAGATACCTGTTGAAAGCCTCCAAAACTATAAGTTAAAAGATCCTAATTTGAATGCAATACAGTTTTATGCTTTAAGTAAGAGGTGGTTATAATCATTGCTATCGTAGGCCAACTTCAAGTGCCAAGCTCACCTAGTCCGAATTGTTAGCAACCTTTTTGTTTTTGTGCTATGTTTCAGAATATAATCTCTGTTTACATGCTTCAAATATTATAACTTGTATCCAAAGTTATAAAATCCTAAGGTTCTATTGGGAAAAATGTTTGAGCCTGGATGTGGTATTTTTAGAGTTCATAAACCACACCAGGACTATAAATTAAAAGTATTGTCAGTCCTAATTGAGTCCCCTCAGAAGTTAAATGTAGTATAGAGGAACATTACACCTGTTTTTCTGGACTTGAGGGAGAGCCTTTGATTGGCATGGGTTCAATTATACTGAACAAAAATTCATAGTTTTAAAAATATTTTCAACTCATTTCATGTTTTAAGTTGATTTCTATTTTTAATTTTTGATACTTTAGTTTATAAAGCTACTTGCTTTGAGTCTTGATGTTAGATCTAGTCACTGCATGTGTCATTAACAAGAAAATTAAAAAATGGGATTGCTTGGGACTAGAGGTCTGGGTATGTGCCATGCTGGCTGCTCTGACAATTTAATTTGCATTTGCTTTAGGTGCCATCATGTTCTGGGTTGCCTTTGGAGAATTGCATTTCAATCTAGGTTTTTTACAGTGTGGGTGTAGAAATGGTTTCTATCTATCCTGTCTCTAAACTATATCTGTTTTATACGTTTTGATATTTCCATGCAATGATGCCAAGATGTTTTGAGCACTTGCTTCTTGCCAGGCATTGTGCTTGATGTGTTACATGTTCTTTCTCATTTACTCATCCTGTGAAGGGTACACATTGTTGCCATTACCATTATATTGATGAGGAAGTAAAGCCTTAAAGAGTTTAAATAATTTAAATAACTCACCTAATAGTTAAACCAGTTGTAAAATGATAAAGTTATGAACCTAGATTGATTGATTAATAAAGTATTGAACCTAGATTGATGATATGAACCTACATTGTCCAGTTTCAAATTTTGTACTCTTAACAAATTTGCCACTCATTTCCCAACAGATTTACAGACTTCATTTATTGCCCGATGTTTATTTAGCTGAATATTTGAAACTGTAAAATATTACATGATAATCGTATAATTTTCTCTCTAAAACTTTTTGTTAGGCAATTAAAATATGAATATAAGAATAATGAGTATTTGTTTATGGTTAGAACTGGCATAATTTTCAAAAACTTCACCAGGTCTATCTAACATCTTAGTCTTAAGTAGAAATATGCTAGCTTCATTAATATCACTGATTAACTGATTATATGAACTCATCTTCATTTCTCTCCCCTTTTGGGGGAAATTTTTTGTGTTTGTCTCTTTTCTCTAATACTTGTGATCAGTATTATTGTTATCACTATTGAAAAATTATATACTTGACCTTTTTCTTGGTATTTATGTACATTGCTTTATAATGAAGTAAATAATGATATAATTGGATTATAACCCCCAAACCAATATGAATATCCATGAGATTGATATTAATCAATAAATGATTGAATAAAAATTAAATGGAAAGAGATAAATTTCCTTACAGAAGAATTCCACATAATATATGTAATAATTCCTCCTTCAGAAGATGGAGCTTTTCTCCTCCTTGTGAAGATTGGCTGCATCTAGTAATTTTTTTCTGAAGGATAGAGGATTGGATGTGAAAAATCCTAACTGTATAAGTGGAGAAGTGGTAGATTTACCTTAACCAAGTGATAAGTGTTAATATCACTAGTGATATGTTGATGTCATGGTGTAATGAGCCGGGTACTTCGCCTCAGCGGAATTTTTCTCCAAAGTCATAACTCCAGTATAATCATGAGGAATCTTCAGACAAAACAAAACTGAGAGACATTCTACAAAATATCTGATCACTGTTCTTCAAGAATGTCTGGTCATAAAAAAACAAAAAACAAAAACAGGAAAGACTGAGAAACTGTCTCAGATCAGAAGAGACTAAGGAGATATGGTAACTGAATGCATTTTGGGCTCCTGTCAAGAAACAAGGATATGAGTTAAAAAACCCTAATGAATTGCCGAATTGCCACTAAGACTTTAGGTTAGTTAATAGTATTGTTGATTTCTTAGTGTTGACAAATATACCAAGGTTAAGTAAAATGTTAACTTTGGAGAAAGTTGGGTGAAAAGTAAGGGTCCTATATATTATCTTTGCAACTTTTCTGTAAATACAAACTTTTTCCAAAGTGAGATTTTTTTTTTAACCCCGCTTTACAGGGCAGGTTATATAACCCACATTTTGTGCCAAAAAGTCAGAGATGGCAGTTAATGCACAGATAATTGATTGCGTGGAACCAGGAATCAGGTATAGGTCTTTGTGAGCCTTCTGACACACCTGGTCATTCTCTGAAATGTACTTTTCTCTTTGGAAATAAGTTATACTAAAAGTTCTTCAACTGATTTTATTAAATAATGCTTTATGGTTGGTGCCCTTCCCCATGACAATCTTTAATCTGAGAACTGCTTTCTGGTTTTAAACATGCTGCATTTTCTCATAGTTGGGTGCTCCCATTTTTGTCTTAATTTCTGTTGAGACATCCGAGTGCAACAGCTGTGTTGTTTCCACTTTATTCAGATTGTTAAGGTTGTGTGTTTGTTTGCTTGTTTGTTTGTTTCTCTCTCTCTCTCTCTCTCTCTCTCTCTCTCTCTTTCTTTCTTTTTTTTTTTTTTTTTGAGGGACTGCGGTTTCAAAGGAATTAATCAAAAATTTCCCAGAATGACATTTTTAAAATTATGGTTTTCACTTATAGTTTGAGGACAAAAACAGTTTCCTTGATAATTAATATTCTGCTCAGAGAACATGCTTTTTCTGCTAACAGGGTTGAAAAGAAGGACTTCATTCTTTAGAAGTTTGAGCCATTGATTTCTTTACACTAAATGTTTCCTGAGTGAAGATGGAATTCTTCAGAAAAGTTATTGTATGAGAAGTAGTAAGTAGGATAGGATTATGATAAGTGAAAATAAACATTTTCAAAAATGTATCTTTAGAGATGGTTTACCTGAGGAGGCAATTTCAGAGTTAAGGGGAGGACTTTAAGAAAGATAAAATGTAGACTACGTAGCGCTTTCATAGGAACCAACCAGTTGTTCTGCTCATCCACCCAGTTCATTAAGGTTATCACTGTGGACTGAAAAGTGTAAGATGGAAATGCAATATTTACATTGGCAAGGTAGTTATATATGGTGCAAGTTTCTTGACTTTCAAATTTTTGTACTCTGTGTGTGTGTGTGTGTGTGTGTGTGTGTGTGTAGCTTTAAAATTAAAGTGAAAATATTTAGATAAAATAAAAGATATATGTTGCATATTTAGATAATGTATAAGACTATAGTAAATATTTTGGAATTAGTCAACTATTGTAATATTTTACATATCTCTCATCTTTAGCATTTGTCCCCTTTTTTGGTATTATGTAAATTGCTCCCAATCCAAAATGCTATTGTTATTTACAATTTTAGTTTTGAGATATAAGCATATAGAGTATGTGTTCTTGAAAGAAAATGAAATATAAGTGGGTGATTTTTGCCTTCAAAATAAGAAATATATAGTACTTTCTAAAATATTTTAAAATTGTTGCAGATTAAATTTGTGTCTAAGTCAAGCAGCATTAGTCAAATGTTGTTCTTTATTATAATTTTAGAAAATTAGCCAGCTCTTTAAAATGTAATCTGATCTGAAACATTTATATTTTGTTTTTTTCTCATACTTTTGCCCTTGGTTGAAGAAGTGGGGTCCATAATGGCCCCTTTTCTCTATTCCTGACACTTGCTGATTGTAGAATGTTTATGGCCATAGATATTTAAGTGGTCATGTTGGTTTTTATGAAGTTCTGTGCAATAAATATAATGGGAGCTGCTGTTATGCTGCTTCCCTTTCCACTCTGTTCCTTCATGTCTCAGAATCCAGATGGTGATAACATTTTTTGTAATTTGAGAAAAAAATTAAATTTTCCTTGCCATCTACCTTTTCCTCACCATCTTTTGTTTATTTTCATAGGATAAATGAGATCCCAGTTATATCTGTCAAGAGATCACTGGATTTTAAAACAATTTTAAAACAAACATCTCACTCATGATTATTCTTGAGACTGTAGTATTTATTAACGAACCAGCCATCTCTTATGTGAATATAATTTATGATTCAAGATTATGGAATGGCTTTGCCCTACTTTATCTAAAGAACTCAGGAGGTACTTTCCTGTGGGAGGGGATCACTCTGTGGGAATGACCAGGTAAACTCTAGTTTCTGGTTAGAGCAAGAGTGAGAGGTTGAAATCCAGAAATCAGACATTGAAAGTGGGTATTTATACTCATGGGAACTGGGTAGTCACCCTAATCTCCACAGAGCATTGGTCAAAACTTCTCTGAACCTGTTTCTTCTTTTAGGCAATTAAGAATTTAAGCTGGATGTTATCTAGTTTTTTACTTCCACCTCTTAAATTCTATATCTAAAGCTTTTTATGGCATTCTGAACTTTCGAAGTGGGTTAGGAACAACTGGGGAAATTGGTTTAAATAAATAGTTCAAATTAGGCTGAATTTTGCTGGTCTCCTGCATGGATTTTCTGGGCTGCTACACGAGCAGATCTGGTGGCTTCAGAGAAGTCTGTACTCTGACGGCCTCCTGTGGAAGCATCTTGGACTTTGTAAGTTGACCAACCCTTTTCCATATCAGACCCCTCTATATTCAGAGTCTGATGCAGATCCATGTTCTGGGGGTTATTTTTCTTATCTTATAGTAAGAATGTTAAGGTACTGCAAGTTGTAGGTTGTGAGATAAAACTAAAATGTTATGCTTCTGGTTTTGTTAACATTACAGCCTGAAGGATTTGCTGTGTGACAACAAACTTATTTGCAAAACTAATCATAATTCTCAAATGTGTACTTATATATTAAAGAGAATTCCAACATGATATTTTTTTTTCCTTGAGTTTCCTACTGATCTAAATGTAATTCTGTGTTCAAGAAGCTATTAAGCATATATCATAAAGACTGGAAAAGATGTGAATTCAGGTTTCTAGTTCAGATTTTCAGGCCAGAATGAGGTTTAAGAACTATGTAACCTTAACATTTCAAAGGAAAAAAAAACTAATAATATTTGATATAAATGCTAGGAGACTTTATTTTGTACATTATTAAAATGGAAATTTGCTTAGGTAAATTGCTAATTCCTGTTCAAAACTTAAACTCACTTTATAAAGAAGGTTAAAATAAAGATTTAAAAATAAAATATTATGAAATTTGAGGTACAGAGGTACTATTTATTTGGCATTGAAAATATCAGGATTTTGACTCGTTTCATTTAAAAATTTTAAAGTTGCAATGCCAGTGTAATCCCATGTCTCTCGTTACAAATTAGTTCACACTTTATAGACTATATGTCTTATTAATGATTATAGTCATATATATATATATAATTTTATTTCGACAAAAATGTCCAAATTTTCTTTGTCTTATCACACTTCTGCTCAGAAGTAGAAACAAATTTATAAACACATACTCTTTTCTTTGTCTTTTCCCTCTTCTCATTAATAATGGTTAAGAATGTGGAAGAAAGCAAACACCAAGAAGGAAACCGAGGAGTATATGTGCTTCAGTGTTTAGGCTCATTTATAGCGGGATTGATGTTAACATAGGAGTTACTCAACCACAGAGCAGCATTAGGCATTGCATGTAGGACGTCGGTCACTGTGGATTTCAAATAATGATTTTTAGTTCATTGCATTTCAAAATAGCCATGTTTCTAGGATGTGCAATGATAAATACTGTATTTAGAAGAAAATACTGTATTTTTAAAAATGTCAATAATTAAGGCATTGCTTTAAACAAATAGGGTCAAACTTTCTGTCGTCTATAAGTTGGTTATCCAACCTACGTTGTTTTGTGTGAGTTGATTTATGGCCCCCGCATTTCACTTACCCCATCCCCATTTATTATCTAGAGGATGGTTTAAAAATCATGAAATTACATTGAAAACATCCTATCTACAGACCATTTTATGGTTGTTACCTTTCTCCTACACTTTAGCCTTGGCATTACTTCCAAGGTCATGCTCTGGTATAGTCATCAGGAGGCCCCAAAAATAAGCTGTAGCCTCAGAAAGGGGAATGCGTCTGCTGCATTGAGTCAAAAATATGATTACTGATGATTTTAGCAAACTTCATGTAATTAAAAAAAATTATCCTAAGCCATAGTTATTAGGTTCACTTTAGTTTTATAATTTCAGGTTAGACCTCTGAGAATGTTTCCTTTGTTTTTGTATGTCCTTTCTCTGGGAAATAGTAATGTAGAAAACTGGATTATTCTCTTTGACCACAACTGTAGAGTTGAGAAATATTGTAAATTTAAAATCTGAAAACCACATGGGAATATTTAAAAATATAGGATGCACAGATGGTGCAAAAGTGAAATTTATGTGCATTGAGTAGTATTTCAAAATATGACACAATTCCTAATGATTTTTTAAAAGTGGAATTTTTGCATTGAAACAGCAAAAATATAGCCACGTTTCCTATGCTAATATAGAAATATCCATTACTTCTGTAATATTCAAGAAATATTTCTGTATTTCTGCAACATAGTGGTGTAAGCTGCCAAAAAATCTGACCATCAGCTAAATAGCTGTTTCTGAGAGATAAAGCCTTGGAGCTAAGGCTTAGCATGCCAGGAATAAGTGCCTATCCCAAGGCATTGGTGGGTTCTGTGTGACTTTATTGAATTGTAATTGGTTTGGGGAGGGCTGAGAGGGGGGAGAAAGGACTGTTACTTTCCCTAGTCTGGAAGAGATTTATTCCATAACCAGGGTACTGCTTCCAGGGAGCAGCGAATTAACATGCGTTTCTCAGCCTGGGTGGCTTTTGACACCTGATGATATGGCAGTACATTAAGATGATAAGAAAAATCCCTGATCACAGCAGGAACATCTGTTTTTTTCTGGCAAGAGGAGAAGTTTCCCACCCAGCAGCAAAGCCCACTGGCTCTTCAGGGCAGCCTCATAAGTACAGCATTAAAGTTATAATTAAAAAAAAAAAAGTAATTCCTTATGGTATTTTTCTTATATAATCTTTTAGATAAAGTACTGGCTTTAGTGTAATAAATTATTTCTAGTCATTAGTAAATTTAATAATCTTTAAGATTTTACATATTGGTACTACTGATAGATTTTTATAAGTCTAAATAAAAAGATTGCTGTTTTTGCTTTGAAATTTACCAGTATACAGATCAGAGACATTAATTTGATTACAGAATGAAATCAATTTAAAATTACATTCTCTAGTTTATTATCAAATACAGCTCTTGTTGTAAAATATTAAAAGCAAAATATTTGTTGGTTTTGTTTTCCCATCTTTAGGTTATGAAATACAAGTTTTACAAATAAGTTTAACTTAAAATTTTTGCCTTTTTTTTGTAGTTGACTGTAATTTGGTCCATGAAAAATGAAGATAGTCTCAGACATCGTAAAGACTATCATATTTTTAAAATCACTTATACTAAAAGAATTGAAAATAAAATATGCTATTTACATTTCAATTAGTAACAGTTAATATTCAAGCATATATTGTGAAGTAGAAAATATATTTCATGTTATGATGTTTTTTGAGGTACTTACATCATAAATGGAGAACCCAGCTATCTGGGACTATACTCTCTGTATACATGATCAGCAAGATCATGGCTGAAATGCTAGTAATACCTGATGATACTGTCAACAAAATAATGTATATATTGCACAGTGATTAATTACATATTTTAGAAATTCTTCACTTACCTGATAGAGACCGAAGATTACTGTAATTTACTTTTCACATACGATAAATAAATATGTGAATTTGTTATTGACTTTTCCATAACAATGTTAAATTAGTAAACATTTTTGTTTTCAGAGGTTAATGTCAGTTTTATTTATATCTGCTAACTTCTTAGAGTTGATTCTGAGAATATAATTTGTAGAATTTTTCAGGTAGAGTTCAAAAGGACATTTTGATCAGTAGCCCTTGCATTTATATGATTACCCTATAGTGGTCTGCTACATGAATTACATGTTAAAGTTGATGTAAATGGATAAATGTCACGCTTTTAAGGTGCAGTTGGAAATAATCACATTTTCCACAGACATTGTATACTGTAGGTGTGACATTAAATTGAAATGGGCATATAACAATGACATCCACCCTTTAGTATAAATCTAAAAGTACAATTATTACATTTCAGTAAGAAATCATTTTCACTGAAGTTTATCTTGATACCTTTTAAAGCATTCCCTCATCAACTTTTAAAACAACTTGTAGAAGTATTCTTTTAAAAAGTGTTGTTATTCTGAAACCATGTGAAAATAAGAAACAATAGGTGTAGCCCACTGAGCTAAGTGCTTGAATTTAAAGGAAAATGCCAATCTGCCTAGGTTTTACTGTCATAGTGGAAATAGCAATTAAAAAATGAACTAAATTATAAGTTAGAACTATAATTAGTAGTAAAATTAGAATATAGTGGTAGCAAAAACATGGCATTAGTAATTTTATTATGAATCAGTGAATCCTTCTTAGAAAAGTGGCCTTTGAACTGGGTGTTGAAGAATGGTAGCTATTTTTATAGGTAAAAGGTCCTTGGGAGTTGAGACCCAGAAAGATCATTAGTGGAGGTGAAGAGGCGTGTGGCACACCAAGCACATACTTGTCTGCAGGTTTCTCTGGTGACCTCCAGGGCATGTCCCAGGTATGTTGTGACCTGACATACATTTTAGAAAAATCCTCTGTAGGAAGTGGCATAGAACATTGTAGGAGAGGATAAGGCTGAGCCAGCATCCAGTTAGAGGGCTGCTGTGGTTGAGATGAGAGACAAGTTGATCCTGAGTTAGAGTGATGGCCAGAGTGTAAAATCTTGGAAAAGAACTGTGGATTGCCAAGACCTAGCTCCTGTGGAGTTTAGAGAGGGAGGAAAGAGATGAAGGGGATTATTAAGGGTGTCAGAATTGATATGTGAGTTTCATTTTGGGTCTTTTGATTTTGTGATATCTTTAGGACATCCTGTTGGAAATTTAGATCTTGAATTTAGGAAAAAGTTTAATATTGGTGACCTTTGCCTAGAAATTTTCCAGGAGGGGGCTTTGAAATTATACACTTTTTTGAGCTTGATCAAGAAAGCAGTAGTAAGCAGTTCATAGACTGAGTCCACAAGAGCCATTACAGGGAAGAAGAATAATGTCAGATTCAAAGGAATCAAAGGAAGTACAGGTAGCATCCTGGATTCTTGAAACCAAGAAAAGTGAGAATTTGGTGACGTCTGGATTCTTTATTTTAAAGATATATTTTTCCCATTGCAAATGGTATTGGGTCACTATGCGTGTGTTTAGTTTATTATCAACTTTTTAGTTAACAGTCATAGTATCCACTGATTATTTTTGCCTGAGTGAATTTTTTCATTAGAGTTAAAAATGGTGATTTTTGTAATTATTAATCTACTTTGCCTACTTGAATTTTCTGAAAAGACAAGCTTTCCCCTCATCTACTGGGGTTCCCTGAAATACATTTCAATGGAAAAACAGAATAGATATTTAATAGTTTTTGTTTAATTATTCATTTTCAAAGTGAAGAATTGGTGTAGTAATTGCGTTAGAGGTAGAAAATGAATAGAAAAATCAGGTCCCTTGCCAATGGTTGTTAGTCCCAAGATCCTTGACATAAAAATTATACTTGTGTTTCCCCGTACTTCCAATCCTTCTTTTTGTGGACATTTAAGGTTCTATTATTAATACATTTACCCTTTATGACTCATTTAAATTTCTTTTCAGTAAGTTTATCGTGAAACAGATAGTATTGCTTTATTCTGAATTATGCTCATGTTTTAAGGAGGGGCTCTTAGTATTTGGACATACATTGAGCTTTAGTTTCTTCATTTCCTTCATTCTTTAGATTTTGTCTATGTCTTTTGTTTATTTTACCATTTTTATCTTTTCATATGCAAGGTCAGGTCCTAATCTCTGGGCCTGGAGCAGCATCTGAATCTTACCAGCTTTCCTCTTGCACTTGTCATTATGGTCCATTACAGCTTTCTTGAGCTGAACTAACCAGAAATGTATAGGTTTTTTTTTTTTTTTTGTAAAAAATACTTGCTGCTAATGTTTAATGCTACTATTGATTTTCAAAATTTATATTTTATAGGATAATTAAAAAACTTATGAAGTTTTATGCTAAAATTCATACTGGTAAATATTTATAGATTAAAACATTTTTCCCCCACATGTTACAACATTGGCATAGGTTCAAGACTATCAATTCATTTTTAAGTTTCATTATCTGATGGAACCCATGAAAGAACAAAAAGCAATATCCTGGTCTATTGCTAAGTTGTATACACTGAAAACCTATTACATTACACTTTTTTTGTGTTTATATTGGCTGCTCATGGTTTAAGTAATGGAGAATGTGAATGGGTCGACATAGGTTAACATTTTTAATTTGTTCTCATAAGAGATATTTAGATTTAGTTATTGAACTGAAATATTTGAGTTCTCTACTTTTGAGCGTCTAGCCTTGTCATTTTCTTTTCAGAACATTGAAATTAAGTTTTACAGCCCAAAAGCCAAAGCATGGTTTTATAAGTTATTATTTAAAAGAAACATCCAATAGTATTTGGTTGTTCTGAGATGTAGAAATAAATATTTATTAACTAACTACATTTTTATGTAAAGCTATCGCTTATCATTAACATGTCGGGATGAATAATTGTGTCTGTTATGTACCATGTACTGGTATAAACTATTTTTTTCCTTGATATTTGAATTAATGCTTACAACTAGCCTGTGAAGTATGCAACAGAATATCCCACAGCATCTTAACTGTCTTGCCTAAAGCCATAAACTACAAAGATCTAAATAAGGAAATTCATTAGTCTTCCATGTTTTACACATTTTTGGTAAATTACAGAAAACATCTCACAATATTTTCATAAGATTGGAAAGAAGAAGAAAAGAGAAAATGCCATGTTTGAGGGATAGTAAATATCTTATGTAGAATACTTATTATGTTCTTGTCCATATACTGGGCCTGGGAGGTTAATTTGGGAGGAAGTGTAGGTATCTTTCGTCTCTGTGCACATACCTGTGTGGCTTCCTTCCGTGCTACAGCCATTAGACTCCCTCATCCTTGGCATATGACTGACTCCATTTCTGAGATCTAATCTGAATGAAATGTCCTTAATCAAATATTTTGTATAAGCTTGTAAAAATAATTTAAATATGTAGGATCATTTTTTCTGCTACTTTCAACAAACTAGGCGCATCATTAATTTGCAAGGTCTTTTTTTTTTTTTTACAAGACAACTTTTTGTTTCTTTTTGAATAGAAAGATGAAAACTACAGAAGTCTTCCACGGGATACCAGTAACTGGTCAAACCAGTTTCAGAGAGATAATGCTCGCTCATCTCTGAGTGCCAGTCACCCGATGGTGGACAAGTGGCTGGAGAAGCAAGAACAGGTAACGTAAATGAATCCTTGTACATGTATTGTTGGTATAGCTTCTTAGCCTTTATCCCAAAATATGTTTCCCTCCATTATAATGATGACTAAGGTAAATTATTCTAAGAAACTTTAGCTACGTAATAGGCTGTGTGTCAGAGTTTGTCTAATGTTAATATAGAATATTTATGCGGCAGTCCCTGACCAAATAGTCATCAAAAGTTATGAATATTTGCTATAGATTCTGAAGTATCACAGCTTCAGGGCTTAATATGTGGCTGAGGCACAGATGTGTGGTAGTGAATAGTGCAGCTTATGAGTAGGCTTTCAAGGCCACTCATGAGTTCTTTCTTCATCCATAGGCAGTAAGTCAGAGGATGTAAAGAGGCAAATTAAAATTTTCCGTTATACCTGACTTCACTTCATGACAGAAATATATGCTATAGTATTGTTTCGAATTTACATTTATCAGATTTTAAAAACTTATAAACATAAAATAGGTCCTTGACATTTATCCTTTCATAAATGTCAAGGACCTATTTTACAAGTTTTTAAAATCATTTAGTTTACTCCTGCATGGTAGCCACCTACAGTTCATGAAATCAGAATTGTTTACCAGTCTATGAATAATGGCTTTCTGTCTTGGGAAGAACAGCTATGCAAAGTTGTTACATCTCTGTTAGAGAAGCCTTCTCTTCATATGAAAACTAAGAATTTATCTGGTAGTTTTGATGTCTAAAAACCAAATTCTTCCAGTATTGTTTTTTAAAGTCTTAATTATCTTTGCTTGTCACAGTGGTTTGTTTTACTTTTATTTTATTTTATTTTAATTTATTTTATTTTAATTTTTTTTTGGTCATGGGAATACCAGTGGTTTCTTTACAGTTTAATAGTTTTGATATTAAAAATCCAGTTATTTGGTTATTTCATCAGTTATCTTTTAAAATGTTCATGTGGATGGAAAACTAGGTGAGTACTCAGTGAGATAATGTTTTGTTGTTTATTTCTTTCAATAATTTCTAAAGTTATTAATAATTGTGTTGCCTAGATGATACTGCAATAGCTGTTTTACAATTTAGATTAATGACACAGTGGAAAGAAATCCTAAGTGTTTTACTTAATTAATCTTAGTCTATGTTTTTAGCATAAAGCTTCTAAAATAATTTTGTATATGTGGGTGTTTGAATATGAAACAATAAAAAAAGGACAGTTTGCCTTTGATACCGCCAATGGTAAGGCAAAAGTAATGATTTTTATGCTATCATAAGTATTAGCATACAAAAACATTGTGTGATAGAAATAATTTTAGATAATTAAAAAACATGAAGTTCTACTTAGGAAAAACAATTTTTTCAAAATACAGAATCTAAACTTATGAAGAAACATTTTTAAGATTTAGTTAGTTTAGCATGGGCTGTTAGTTAGTCTGGCTGTTTATTAGCTATTTACCATAGGTGAGATTTGGACATGTTAGTAAACTTGTCCACAGTTTATTCATTTATCAAATGGTATAGATAATCCTAGAACTTGCATACAATCTTAGAACCTATAGCATTCAGCAGGTTGCTGTATCAAGTAATATAATATCTGCCAAGGAGCTAGAATCATACCTGATTAAAATTGGCTGCTAATAACAGAAAAACTAGATTCCATAATAAGGAAATGTTCATTACCGATTAACAAGAAGCCTGGAGGAAGGGTGGTTGGGGGTCCCATTTGCAGCTCAGTGATTTCACAGAGGATCCAGATTCTCCATCCCTTCTGGGAGCCGCCACAGGGCTCTTTGGTTCTCTGCTCAAGCTTGTCCTTAATGGCCAGAGCCCCAACTGTTACTTCCTTGCACAGGGAAGAGAAACAATGCCATTTGCTTCTTTGCAGTAGCTCTTTTAGAAAGCAAATAGTCGTTTCTCACAAGTCTCCACCAACAGATGCCTCTCATGTTTTGTTACAGGGAATTGCATTACTTTCTTGGTCTTTTTCCAAATCAAAGGGAGTAAAAGTACCAGCTTCAGTTTGGATAAATTGAGCCTGATCTCCTGGAGCTGGAGGTGGGGTATGGCAGTTTACCTTTGCTGAAACACCACTGCTCATCACTGAACACAATCAGTTTCTGTTAAAGCAAGGAGGAGAGTAGAGTTAGCTTAATCTGCTAAAATATGACCATTTTTTATTGCAAGATTAGGAGAAAAAGATTGTCAGCCCAGACTTTTAAAAATATAATACATTTAGTTATATTCCAAAAAATATAACATCTTACTACTGTGGTTATAGATCTGTTTTAAGGAAGTAATATAGTTTTTCTTTGTAAATTTTGTGTAAAATAGTTTCTTTTTTAAGCAAAAGAGATTGCATTGATAAGCCACACTTCCCTCCTCCCCCAAAGACTATATTTTGATTTGGTTCTGTTGAAGTTATTTGAAGTATTTGTTCCATAATAAGAAGATTTTTAAAAAATAAGTATTTCCTTAGTCTTTGTAGTCTAATATAGATGGCTATAGCTAAGATTCCTGATCCTAAAACCATCTTCTTTGGCGTAAGTTTAAAAAATTATAATCCAGTCACTCAATTTGATGATTTCACGTTAGCAGGATAATTAAGTAGACCAAAATCTACTTAACTGGACAAGAATAGCAAAAGCAAATCAAACCCATATTAAAATTTTGCCTAAAAGTAAGCACAGTTGTTTGGGCATGGTTTTTGTTGTTAACTATATAATAAAGGAAATGGCATCACAGAGATGAAAGAATGTTTTATGTGATTTAAAAAAAATCAATCCTCTGTCTTTATGATTTTGGATCACAAGAGTAGAACTGATGGCTGTCTTTAGCCATGCCATCTAGACTGAAGAGGTCAACAGCATTCCGATCTTTTATGTCTTCAGTGGTTTTGTTTTTGTTCTTTCTACTGTAGTGCTTATCTCTCATTTTCTTTGTTTTTTGAAGGAAGTTATGACCACATCAACTTTGCCAGTAGGAGTAAACAGTAGGGATGAAAAGGAAAAAGTATGTGGAATGCTGAGTTAGCAGCCTCCCTGGAACCTGAAGGTGTCTTTCTCTTTTTGTGGGATTAGTTCTACATAACAGGATATTGAATCTTTTTTCCCTCTGTTCGAATATTGACAAATTACACTTCAATGACCAAAAGTAGGTGATGTATCTTATTAGAACTCTGTACCAGGAAGCACTTGGAGTCATGCTCAACATATTTTCTAAAAATAGTAGTTTTGCATCTTCAGTGAATAGTTTGCCTTGCTCAGAATAAGCCTGTATCTGAAATCCTATATCAGGTGCATCTCAGAAGGTAGAGGACTGTGTATCTTTCAAAAAACATCCATATGTCAGCCTTGTGACTTCCTTTTTCTGAGCTATCTCAGAAGAAGCGCAAAGGATTTGAAAAATAAATGGGTTGTTGTAGTGCCTTGAAAAAGTTTTCATGCTTCCACATTTTGACTCTGAGACTCAAGAAAAAAAAAGCAACAAATCTTTTAGTTTTGGCATTGCTTTAAGAAATCTGATTTTTTTTTAACCATTATCATTTTTTACCTGACTGTGCATGGACTATAATTTAATGTTGGCAGATAATAGGTCATATGCTGACTTTGTTCTTACATCCCCACTGTTTATTGCAACTAATAAATTCCACAAAAGAGGAGGCAGGAACTTTACAGTATGTGATTAGAGGAATTTGGGATCAGAAAGTAGAGGGACCTTACGGGAAATTAAGCTAATTGGGAGTCTGCCATTTTCACTACCTTGTCTTGGTGAACAGGCCTGAAGCCAATTAACAGAAATACCAAGGAGGTGCTGGGCACATCCCCACAGCCACTTAAGCTGTGTTATAGGGGAATGACTGCCCTGACCTTTAGAGAAAAATCAATGTTTTAGGGTTCTTTCTGTCAAGAAAAACTTCATCTAATTGGCAGAGTATACTCAAGGAAGCAAACTGTGAGGAAAACTACCTTAAATGTTCAAATGTGACGTTTATTGTTCTGTACCCTCACCTTTGTAGCCACCACTCTATGTCAAGTCAAAGTCTCCAAGCCAGGAGTTTTAAGAGAAATAACACTGCTCTTTTTCTCATTATTTTCCATACTTTTGTCACTGTCTGCAGCCACGATGCCTTTGCTTCCCCCCTTTTCATGCAGAACAGAACATTCCTGAGTTCTGCTTATTTATTCCTTCTGAAATACAGATGTCCAATGTAGGGATAGGGTCTGTTTTTGCATTAGCCTGTATTTGTTGAATTATAGATATTGGGATTAGAAATAGCTGAGTGTTAAATAGAAAACATATTTCAACATTTAAATAAAATACTTCTAGAGAATAAATACCTATTATTTGTCTTATTCTCAGAAAAGTCCAACTATTTGAAAAGTATTCTGATACTTTTTAAATTTTTGAAAATGTTTATGCATTATAACTAATATTTACGATACATAATGAGTATATTCGCAAATCATGGGAAAATTTCGTTTCTATAAAAGTGTTTCATTTTTACTTTTCATTATAATTTGATTAAGCTCTAGGGCAAAAATAAATTTTAAAAGTTAGAGCCTATTTTGGATATGAGTAAATAACATATAATAGTGAAAAACATTTAAAACTTATTTAGATTTTACCTGGGGGTAGTTTACAGAAAATGATTGAGCCAGTCAATAAATAATTGTGGTACCAAGTTTTGCCCATTTTCCCTTGGTAAGATGAAAGGATGGGTGTGGGGTGATCAATCAGGCCATAGTTCTACTTCCGCATGACTCTCCTTAGTGATTTTTCCTCTGATCTGCCTGCAGGGGAGAAGACTCCCTTCTTTTCCCAAGTGCCTTTTGTAAATATTATTAACCTTTTATAAATCAAAAAAATTCTTATTTCACTGACACCTAGAATCATTCAGATGACATAAAGAAATTGGTTTTCAGAATATGAAATGATCACACTTTCTTAATTACAAAATTAGAGGATAGCATCTTCAGATGTTTTATTATAACAGCTGCAAACTGGTCAGTGAAGTGACTGCAGGGTTATCCTGCTAAAACATGCAAAAACCGTACAAGTTTTGTCGTGGGCACAGACAGGCTTCAGTGGGACATAAGGTTAGGTTATGGTGCTGCCAAATAGTGATTGAAATGCGTTTTGTTTGTTTGTTTATTAACTGTTTTTTTTGTTTGTTAACTATTTAGCTCATAGACACTAAGAACCAAATGACTATTTGCATTATCTAGTTAAAAATAATCAAAGCCCCGCCTTCAAATTTTAAAATTCTACAGTTTTCTATTAAAAGGAAGGGAATTAATTATTTCCTATTTGGCAAATGTTTGCAGAACCGGTGCAGAAGCTAATGTAATTGTGTTTACCTCTAGCAATAGCACGTTGAAACTAAATGCAGAAACTAAGAATATCGAGAGCGTTTTAAAATTAAAGTATATTAATATGCCTGTGGTTTTATATATGTATATATGTGGATATATGTGTGTATATCAGAAACCTGTCATGTTCACAGTAACACTAAAAAATAAAATTAAAACAACCTTTAAAGAGAATAGTCATGTTGCCTGGCTGTATAATGACAATAACAGATTATGGTTTTGTTATTTGGTAATAGGATGACTGGTACAGGTTTTCAAATGATTTTAGTTTTAAAACATGATTAAAGTATCACCTGTGTAAGCCCTACACACTTCTGTCTTCAGAGATCTGTGGACTAGAAGCAGCAAGTGAGTAGTGGGGCTGGAACACAGGTCCCTGGCAGACATTCTTCTGAGAAGGGCCCACTCATTTCCAGGGCTCCTCACTAGTCGTATGCAGGGCAACTATGGTATTTTCCCCTGAGAACGGCAGACAGCATTTTACCATTACATTACACAAATTCAGTAGTGAAGGGAAGCAGTGTGATTGGAAAGCTGCGGTTCCAATGAGTGGGCCCTGTCATCTGACCTCAATTCACTGGTTGTGTGGCTCTCTAGGTTGTATAAACTCCCCAAGCTTCATTTTCACTAATTTCAAAATGGGCAAAATAAAACTTTTGTGGCAGATAGTGGCTTTGTGTGTGAAAATTAAGTGGCACAGCACATGTGAAAAAGCAGATCCAGTTTCTTGTGTAGTGTTTGGGCCCCTGTCAGAGACCCCTTTCCTTTCCTTTTTGTTTTAAGAATAGGTTTCATGGCTGTACCTTAACACTCTCTAGTTGTGTGTAACTTTTTTTCTTAAATGTTTTCTTCTTCCATAGTGAAAAGACCATTTGGTATGCTGGGCTTGTTCATTTTCATCCCTGGTGTATTTCTAATGCCCTCATCATTCTTTTAGAACTGGATTCTTGCTTCTATGGCATTTTTTCAGAATTGGAATAAAATTTAATCTTTTAAAATCATCTCTGGTTCTTTTCTGAAGAACATAATCTGACACAAAAATGACATTAGTGTTAATCTCTGTGTCTGTGTCCATTTTTATGTTTACTTTTTGTTTTGGCAAGCACATGTAGTTTTAATAGGATTAAATCTGAGGATACTGTTTAAGAATGCTAAGTGTCTTTACAGGAGCTTCTCTGCTTGGCCTCTTGCTAGGCATCTGAGTCCGTTTATGGTATGAATGGAGTTAGGGAGGCATAATGTTACTCATTGGCTTTTGGAGCTAGTAATGCAGTTTAAGGAGTACTCGTCAGTTCTTTTCCTTTATGAGTAGCCATATTTATTGCTTCTTTGGCCTGTGGAGCTTTAAAAGCCTGCAAGCAGCAGGGAAGTGAGTCAGAAATTCTACTGGGTGAAAATTCTTTGGAGGTGTGTGGATTAACCTTCATGGGGAACCTGTTGTTAGCTGATGATTTTCTTGCTTGAGAATACAGATGCTTAGAACTCTAGACATTTAGAGCTTGCTTTGTGGATAAAGATACGTTTTTTAGTTAGGACTTTCAGGTGCCTTTTTTATTTTCATCACAGGTAGTCTTAAAGATTATATTGTGAGCTGTGTGACTAAATATGACAATGAAAAGAATATGTGTTTAATACTCTATAACTCTCTTTATTCCCACTCATTTGTATGTCGTGTGCTTTTGAAAATTTTTTCTTTATCTGTACATTCTGTAAGCAGTAGAACTGCTATTCTTTAAAACAAACTGATTAAGAAATTGCATTAGCATTTTCAGAATACATCTTGTTCTCACTACTCACTTATTGAAGCCTATCTGTAGAAATTGAATTTTTCAGAAGCCACTTTTATTTTGAAATAGTGTGATCTAGGTAGGCATACATTTTTTAAAAATTAGTGCTACACAGGCTTTTTCAGCTGTCTTCAACGTAGTTCCGAAACGATCCTGAGGAATTGCTATTTTAAATGCTAAAATGGGTTTATGTTCTTTTCCCCCATTAAGGCCTGGGTATATGCACTCTATAGTATTTTCTTCAGGTCTGTATTTCTTAAGAGTTGTCTTTTTTTTCCCGTTCACTTTTTTCTTCTTTTCTGTTCTGTGGCTGAGAGGAGACTGTAGATCAGCTTTCTTTAGAAGCTAACCAAATTATAAAGAAATTAAAGTACTGAAAATAAACATGAAGTTTCTATAACAAACTTCTGATGGTGTGGGGGGTGTTTTGGGTGTATTTTTGGGTTTCATTTCATATATTTTTGTCATTACACTCCTTTACAGTGAGCACATATTACTTTGAAATGTTTTTTTATTTTATTTTTAGTAAATCAAACTTCATAAACTGGAAGACTGAGCAGTTTTTTCCTACAAATATTGTAATTCCCAAATTGTAAGACAAAATTGAAATACTGATATTTATTTGAATTAAGTTAAACCCTTTGAGAAGCATAGTTTCTTTATACCTTTGGTAATCCTCAATTTTCTGAAGTAATTCATTAACTGGCCCTCTTGTAACTTCAAACTCCATTGAGAAAGTGGAAGCAATATTATTGTGGTATCCTTGTGCTCTCACTGTCACATTTACAGACTCTCCTGGGTTTGTGCTCATTCCACCCCTCCTTGTTCCTGGAGAAGCTTCCTTGACCATCTTCATTTGTATTCTGTCTGCCATCCCTTCTTGATACAGGACAGGGAGAGGGTGTGTGTGTGGTGAAGGTGGGGGGAAGACCAAGCCCAACACCAAGAGAAGAGGGTCCTTTGGCAGAGAGCGTGGAAAGAATTCAACACATATGCCAAATTTAGAGTCAGAAGAAAAGTTTATTATAAAAGGAGCAATACTCCACAGTGTGGTCTTCTCTCAGAGGCAGAGAGAGGTGCAATGACAATAGAGACAAGGACAGTGAAAGACTGAGTTAAAGCACTGAGAGGAACCCTGAGTGTTCAGGGAATTCAGTTTATATATCATTCTTTAGCTCCTGTGAGTTATAATTTAAAAGACTTTGCTACCCCATTTCCTTTGATATGGACATACAGTGAGGAAGGGGAAGGGCAAGAGTATGTAGCCTGAAAAGGTAAGACCATGTAAGTGAAAGTGCTGGCAGTTCCCAGCCTTTATTTCATAGGTTTCCCATGGTTTTAGCCAAAGAGAATGATACTGCTGGTTCTTGTTTCCCCTTCCTGGTGTGCAGAATGGGTTGTTAACAATCCCAGCAGAAATCTTCCCTTCCAATGGCTGCAGGGCTCATCAGCATATTATCTATGATTGTGGCTTGATTAACCTTTTAATTCTCTCGCCTCCTCCCTACATTATTCTCTGTCTTAGGACTTTGCTTTTATATTCACTTACTCTCTATACAGTCATGAGTGTGTATATGTCTCTGTATTAAATCTTTCAGATCAGCAAATACATGCTCAGTTAACACATCCTTCTCCCCAACAAGCCTGTCTCCCTGTTGCCTCTGCTGGGCTTACTGTCCCTCTCATTTCATCTGCCAGATTCCTTATCTTTAATTTATCAAGTCACATATCTCCCCCTCAGGGGACCTTCCCTAATCTCATGGAGGGTGACATTCTTGCTGCCCTGTATTATTGTCTTTTCTCTCAGCATCTTCTTTTTTTAACACGAATTTGAATTTGTCTTAGCTTATGTCTATTCTCTTGCTCTAAAATGGCACAGACTAAAATGAAATAAAAATAAAATAAAATAAAATGGTGCAGACATTGTAATCTTTAGTGTCTGTAGCTCCTAGTAAGCCCTGTGTATTTTTGGGCGAATCAGTAAATTAAAAGGAAATAGTCATACTGCCCTCACTTTTTTTAATGCTGTGTGTTATTGGTAGATCTTTGTCAGATGGACTCGATTTACCATTTATTTTATAAAGCCATATGATGCAATATTGTGATTTTATTATCTTCTAAATTCTTAAGTTCTGAATATAGATAAATGAAAGAAACCATGAAATATACATATACAAGACATATACATATGTAAACCTTATAAAACACAATCACACTTTTGAGTTTTTGATGTTGGATTGCATCATTGCTTGTCAGTTAATGTCTGCACATAGCAAAAAGACTGAAAAATGATTTCAGATAAATGGACCAACATACAGGAAAAAATTCTGAGTTCAGTCAGAAAAAACAGTGTTCCTATTTCAGGTAACCTGCTGATCAGAAGGGCACAGTATAGCCTTCCTTATCCAAGTTTATTTAATCATTTCTAATCTTTCTGTGAGAATGGCTTATAATTGACATGGATTCAGGTGTTAGGAGGTGAGCACTGTCTATTGCCAACAGTAGCCTCTCAGCATCCTGATGTCTGCTGTATTACAGTGGATCACAGTAGCCCTGAGAAAGCCACCTGAATCTTTTAAAGCGTTGATGAAAAGGTAATGGCTTATTTAAATGACTTATTTAAATGAGGCTTTAGTAGGACATGAGGAAAAAATGCTCCCCAAAATGTTATAGGCCCAACATAGTCATCAATTCTGTTAGCTTTAAAAATATTTAATTAAATATTACAAATATTTAGTTATCAGAAAATATTAAATTGTTATTTGTTTTTATAACTAAAGTGACAGATAAAGTTTTTAATTGGATAAGCTATTTGAAAAAACATTTGATTACTTTTAAAATTTTTAAGCAATTGAGTTGAAAGCAATATAGTTAATATTCACTCCTGAATATATTATATACCTAATTTGTTTGAGAGCTGATTTTTTTTTTTTTTTTGCTGTTTAAAATTTTTTCTAGAGAGTTCTGAGGTTACTCATTTTCATTAGAATTATATTATTACTCTTGGGACCCAAAGATGGCAAAAATTTATTTTCTTATTTTAGGACATTGGAGTTTTGGATAGTATAAATTCTGGCCTACAAGTAGCATTTTGGCCTATTGTTGATATTGTTTTCTTCATTCAGTACTCAGAGTAAAGTTTCTCTTTTTGTACATGGATATTTGAAATAATTGGATATTTGATATAAAATTAAGTTTTAGAAATTATTTTCAAGTGAGAAGTAATAATAAATTTGTTTGCATAAAAAGTGTTTTAGTTAAAGGGATTGATTTTGTTATGATGATGATACCACACAGACTGTAGAGAATTTTATTTTATTGTTGAGTGTGATAGCTGTTTCTATTCATTCTTTATTATCCTTAGGGCTCATTAGAGATCTGTATGAGGTGAATGATAACAATTGGTGGTGGAGGAGGTCTTTCCTGTTGTAAAACTTATTGATCTATATGGAGATCAGTTTGGTAACATTTCTTTTTTTATTTTTAGATGTTATTTATTTGATTTTATCAAAGGTAATATATTCATAATTCCAAAATCAGACATAAAATACATAATACTGCCTTTCAGTCCCCAGCTCTCCTCTCTACATGCAACCACTATGAGCCAATTTGAAATATATTCTCTTTTCACAGTTTTAATAAATGCTGTCTACCATGTTCTATGCTTTGATTGTTTTGCTTAATTTTGCTTGGCAATTTTTCCATATTGAAATATAAAAAACATCCACTTTTGAAAGAGTTTAATAATTTTCCTTTGTATAGATTGGCCATTGTCTGCTGGTGGGCATGAAGATTATTTCTAGTCATTTGCTGTTGCAATAAATACTGCAATGAATAGGCATTGTACATAAGCCATTTGACATTTAGGATCTCTAGGATAGAGCCTAAAATTTAAATTGTATATTTATGGATTTATACAAGAGTATATACATATATAACTTCAATGGATGTTTTAAAACTGATTTTGGACCAAGTTACACTTCCACCAGCAATGCCCAAGAGATCCTGTTTACTCTCTTACTTTACATTGCAATATGACTGTCCATTAAATCTATTAAACTAACTAGACGTGCCTTTAAAATAGTTCCTTTTACTCAGTCTCTAAAGCAGAATGCTGTTGACACAGTTGGCCAGCATATGAGCTGAAAGTGACATAAGCACAAGCAATTCAATTACTCTTTTTCCTCTAAGGAAAAGGAAGAGTTTGGGAAGGGGAAGGAGTTCTTGTTTAGAGAATTGAGTCCAGTTCTTTAGTCTTTGTTCTGATATAAATCACTCAGAAATGCCTCAGCTGCTCTTTCTGGTCTCAATTTTTTTCTTCTTTACTTAATTTAACTTTAATTTCTCTATTTTTTCCCCTTCCAAATCCCCAAATTGTTTAGGGGCTGAGTGAGCACAATCAGAGCTTGAAAACAGGGGAGCATTCAGACCCTACAAAAAAATTCATTTTTAAGTGGTAAATGTTTTTAAATTAACTGTTTTTTTTTTTACACAAGTATAATATATTAGTAAATTTTTACTCAAGTACATTATATTAGTAAAAAAATCTTATGGGAAAAAATTGATAAGGATGAGTTTAAGAAATGTTTTTCTTTCATTTGCCTCCCTTGGAAACTTTTATAACATTTTGTGTTACTGTTAAATACATACAATTCACATGAAAATTGTTCTTTTTTTTAAAATTCAAATGAGATTTTCTGAAAGATTTTCACCTTTGACATAAATTTTCACCCTTTTTCTCGTCTTAAATCTCAGATATTTCATAAATACTTTAAGATTATGAATTAGATTTATTTTATCTACCCAGTGTTCTCTCCCCGCCCCCATCCCTTACCTCTTTATTTCCTATTTGAAGACAATTGATCAATAGTTTTAATTGCATAATTTGCTAGAATCCAAATGAGTTCAGTGATGGAGAGGAAAAGGACAAGATTATTTTTTAAAAATGGGTGGCTCACTAAATGCTTCTTGAAAGAGAAGAGATTTATGCTGGGATTGCAATAGTAACTTGTCCACGTGAATTCTGTATGACTAGAATCAATAGTCCCCCCCCCCCAACCCCTTAATGTATCTCAAGGTTAAGTGCTATTGGAATTTATTTATGTTAACATTGCCCCCCTTATGCCTTAAACTCTATATAGTAGCCTAAAATCAGTCTACTTGAAAGACTTCAACTTATTCTCAAACTTAAACTTGCTGTGTTGTCTTCAATCACTGGGATTTGTCAAAGAGGCTCAGCTTTGTGAGATACAGGATTTATATTGATGGAATTGTTCTGTGTAGGGGGTTGAGAATTTTGGCCAACAGATAACTGGTGTGTGATTTGTAACCTTTCTAATTCCGTGAAGGATTATTGGCAATTTAAATTCTCTTATTCTTTTATTACTTACTAATACTAGATATTCTTTCTTTCATTGTTTCATCATATTATGGCTTAGTGAGTATTTCAGGAGTCCTGGCTGATCACAATACTTTGTGGGTGTACTGATTAGTTTATTCTGCTAAGTAACTGTTTTAGATTGTTTTCTGTTATTTACAAATTTCTTCCTTTTTGGTATTTAGAAAGTTGACATGACAAGGTGTTGGCAACTGCAATTACAAAAGAAAGTATCAGAGATAGTTCCAAATGCAGTGATTTCATTTCTTTCTTAATTTTTTCTGTATTTATAGCATTAAATATAGACCAGAAATAGTACATTTACACACACATACACACACACACAAACACATATGTACACAGTAAAAATTAGTAGTACATTAATTATAGATATCAAGTATGAAATTTCTAAGATTATACTTCAGTGTCTGGAAGGATGGAATGTATGTCCCCATTTAAATGTCCCTTACCATTTTGTGACCCATGGTTTTGGATGCTATATTTATGTCAGTTTTTCTCTCTTACATGTAAAGTTGTTCTAATTTATTAAATGCCATGGTTGATAAAAATGATATAGAATCTGACTTTTGTAAATACTAGTCTGTGTTGGCACATGAATTGGTGGTTATTACCTAACCTAGGAGCTATTTTCACTGAAGAAAAATACAGCCTAGGTCCTGTTCCTTGCTGCTTTGATTAACCAGTGATATTTTCAGTATTATTACTCATTCATCCTATATCTTTTCTCTATGCCTCCATTCATGGAGATTCTTTCTCTAAATGTCTCTGGAACCTTCTCCTTCCGTTCATCCCCATCTGTCTTTCCCAGCTTCAGGCTGTGGCAGCTCTCATGCGGGTCCCTGCAACAGCATCACAGCCACCCTCCCTGTCCCTTATGTCTCTGAGATCAGAGTAGCATGAGAGATAAAGAGCCCTGCCACCACCCTGGAGAGTGTTGACCATCCTCAGGAGCAGCAAGGGGTGAGATGAGCTGCCTGAGACAGAATGCCTAGGGTGGGAATTTCACAGCTGTGTTATGCTGAGCAAATTCCTGAAGTTTCTAAGCCTCAAATCAGGTTTCATAACTTTCTAAGATGTATTTCAGAGGATTTGAGGATTAGATGAATTAATTCATGTAAAACTTTTAAAACAGTATCTAAATACTGTAAACACACAGCAAGTTTTGTTTTGATGCCAGTGTTTTGTTGTGGTTGAGTTTTGCTGACTCTCCTTCAGGCTGGATTCCAGCTGTTTTCTCCTGCCCAACACCAAGGTCACTGGCTCTGCTGAATTCACTCTGGTCTTGGGATTCGTCTTACTCTTGCGTTTCTGGGCCTTTGCATGTGCTGGCCAACTCTTCCCTTTTCCTCTCTCTCTCCCTTAGTCCTATTCTCCTGGTCTCAACTTGGAGGTCTTCCCCTTCAGGAGACACTTTCTGACACCTTATCCACACTCCTACTCCTGCCAAAACCAACAGGGCACATAGTCTCTTCTTTGTCCATATGGCACTTAGCATGTTTCACTGAAGTTATCTTTCTCTTTTAACCAAGGCATGACCCATATCTGTTTCTCAGGGATTTTGTTTGTTTATTTTTGAGGAAGGCATAACTAAACTTCTAGTGGCATTAGATCTCATATTTGCTTCGAAGCATACTATATTTTTAGTGAATACATTTGTAATGTAAAGGGCTATCTGCTTGTAATTTGTGTATCTAAAAATGTTCTTATGAAACATTTTATAGCAATTATTTTGATAAAAATAATCTTATCCCATAGGTAGTATATCTTTTTTACATTATTTTTTAACTCTTCAAGAATCTCGTCTAGATTAAATTGTAGCAAGTTTGAGGGGAGGGCTTGGAATGTTGAGATTATATCAGCAAAAATTTAGGCTTTTGGGTTTACTCATATTTTAAGTCCCTTGAGGGACAACTTTCCTGAGAACTTTGTATTTTAATCATAAACAGACCTAATTCAATAATACTTTCATGAAGCTTTGACTAATGCTTTGGCTTTAATGTCCTGAACTCTGAGAAAAAGAAACATATTTTTGTAGTTTGGCCAAGAAAAATAGGTCTCAATTCAAGTAAAAATAATGTGTTTGTTATTGTAAGAAAATTTTTCCATTGAACAATGTGTTGAACTTTTTGCTAATTTAGTTTTCTAATATTGCACATGACTTAGGCAGTGATTTGAAGAATCTTCTGTGGCTCAATATATTGACTATTTTAATTTAAATTTTTTTGGTTTTCATTTGGGGGTAAGTTGTATTAGTATGTACATTATTATTTAGTGGTTGACTTTTCATTTTTTTGTGCAATTTTAATAAAAGGATGAATTCTATTTTTTTTTTAAGGCAAAGCAACCTTTGGTTGACTTTATAGATTGAAAGGACCTTGTCAGTTTACAATCCCTTACGATTTTATTTTTTTCGCCTATATAGCACCTGGCCTTCCTAGGTGGTCTCCTGTCCAACTACCAACCAGGCCCAACCCTGCTTTGTTTCTGAGATCAGATGGGATCGAGCTTGTTCAGAGTAGCATGGCCATAGACCTATTTTCTTAAATATATTGAAAATGGTAAAATATGCAAAGAATTCTTGACAGTGAAATTATTTTCTTTAAGGTAATATGTGCAGTTTTTCTCCTGCTGTTAGTAAATGGCTGAACTGGCACTCTGAATCTGTTGCGTCCCTGGAAAATTCCCTCCTGGCTTCTCTGACATTCTGTTTCTGAGGTCACTTTTATTATTTACAAAACTGTCTTTCTTTCTGCTTTGCCTGCAGGTTGTTTCTGTAGCTTGGTTTTCATATTTTCTTCCTTGGTGTGACCTTTTTGTTTCTGTACCATCCCATGGGCCTTGTACTTACCCACAAATACTAGCAGATTACTTCTATTTAGAAGTCTTTGAACTGTGTTTCACTTTCTCCTAAATGTAGAAATGGGGAAATGGTCCCTACTTTGAAGGGCAGTGTAAGTTGAAACCTTCTGTTTTGGACCTGATTTGCCATCCGACTGTGTAATACATTGCAGCCTCCATAAGCAAGAATGACCTCACCTCCTGTGAAATTGTGCGTAGTTAATTTCCAAATATTTCCTAGACCTAGAAAATTTTAATTGTCTGTGATTTTCTTATTTGTTGTAATTTTGCCATGAGTTTTCCAGGGTTCATACTTGTTCCTTTCTCTTCTTTCTACTCCTTCATGTTTTATCTATTGCCAGATATTATATATTATATCTTTAACTATTGCGTATATATACATCTTTCTACTTTCATAGCACCTGTCCTAACTTCAGCCATATTCCTTTTAACTGGACTGATGTAATATTTATCTTCCTTTACCATCTGTTCCTTCTTTAATCAATTCTACATATTCCTATTTGCTTAATCTTTCAAGCCACCACTTGTATTACATCACCTTCAAGTTTAAAAGCATGAAGAAACTCCCTGCTGAACTCTGATTTAAAATTAAGCTCATCAGCTTGGTAAACTATGCACTCTGCAACCCCAATTCCAGTTGAACTTTTTTAGGCCTTGTCTCCTACTATGATCTCATGCCTTCCTTTCAAATAAATGTTCTATTTCTTCTGCCTCAGGTAAACCCCCACCTTTTGAGTCAGCAGTATGTCATTACTTAATTCAGTCTCTGATTACCTGTATATTGAAAGCTTGCTCTAGGACAGACATCACTGTGCTTAAAAATGGAATATTTGGGACAGGGATGTCAGGTAGAACAAAATTGGATCCTAGTTCATAATTTCTAACTGGAATCTTGAATAAACTGCTTAGTCTTTAGTTTTCTTGGAAGAGCAGAACCTGGACTGAAATGTTACTTAATAAAAACAAATATTCCAGAAGTCTCTATGGAAAAAGAATTGTGGTAAAATCTTGAGGAAATCCAAATCATTTATTTCAGTTAATGATCTTTCTACAACATATTAGTTTTTGTCACCTTACTTGGATGCTGTTTTTATTATAGTGAGTAAGATGTTTCGTTGTTCCCTCTGTGTAGCTCCTTATGAAGAAGTAGGGTCATGCGCCCACAGTTAGAGGCTTAGATTGGATTCCCTCTGAGGGATTTATTAGTCTGACCTCTCACAGCTGCCATTTCTTTATCTGAACAATTGGGGACTTTGCCTCTTTCTTCCTAATAGCTTTAATGATCATATCACAATCGTAACATTTTAAGCTCTTGACCTAGGAAAAGTTAGATTTTTGTTGCCCATAGCTGTGGGACTTTGGTCACATTGATTTGACTTTCCTGTTTCAGTTTTCTTATTTGTAAAAGTGGTAAATAATAGAAGCGTTCTGATAGATTTTAGTAAAGATTAGATAAAATTATGTAGCTCAATATTCAATAAATGCTAGTTATTTTAATTATATAATGTGTTACTCAAAACCTAATGTAATATTTATTGTTGTTCTCTGCCACTCACCCTGTTCTGATTGCTACAAATTATCTGTAGTCCTGTTCTACTCATTAGGAACTCAATCTGTTTTATATCTTTAAATATAAGACCTTATTGGATAGAATAATAAGTAAATTATGTGCAACAGTTTATTCTACTGTCATAAATTTTAGATTATGCTTATATTCAAAACAAATTCTTAGTATATAATCAGTATTCTCTTTGTATTTTCCACATGTATTAGGTGGTTATGCTTTTCATAAAGTTTCATATATTTTGTTAAAATCCTTTGATAATTAAAAAAAATAAAGCCAAGATAGACAATCAACATATTTTTGTTCTGATAGTACTAGAACTGTAAAATCTTTAAATAAAATGTTTCTTAATAATAAGTATTAGCATTTTGACTAATTTTCTGTAAGCAAAACAATTTACTTGTAAATGTTTTTATTTTCTTATGGCTGTAGTGCAGCTCATCTAGCTTGATGTTTTAAATTTAAGAGAGATATCTAGATTGAAGTTAACATAGCAAGAACCTCAATTCGTGAATATATTCCAGTTACCTCAGTGCATGAATACTTTAGTCAGCACATATATGTGTTTGCTTTTTAAACTTCTGAGATTTTGCTAGTTCTTTTCCTCATTCAAACTAATAGTCTTTTTCAGGTTCTGTACTGTATTAATTTTTGGCTCTAAAGTACAAAGATTCATTTAGAATCTCTACATTTTAAGTTAAATATATAAGCCTTTTGTCTTGAGACAATATCTTCTAAAATAAAATTTCTACATGTACTCTTTGATCTTTAAAGAATTATTTATTCTGCATTCTTTTTCTTACTAATCTCAGCCTTGGCTATCTATATTTGTTTTCTTCATTGGTTCAGTGTTTTGCATTGTTAACCAGTTTTCATCAGCTTTTCCGAAGTTTTTATTGTGTGTGTGTGTGTGTGTGTGTGTGTGTGTGTGTGTGTGTGTGTGTGTAAGATTATATAAAGTCCTTTAATTTAATGTCTTGTCACAGTTTCTTTTAATTTATAAGTTTTGTAGAACTAGTTCTTGCCCTCTCTCCCTTGCCAGTGGATTGAGTTAGCAGAGCCAGCAGCTCTTATCTTTGCCTGGTCCCTTTGTCCACCGGCTGGGTTCTGCCCACTTTTTACCTTGGGAGTTTCTGTATGGCAGCCTCCGCCTTCCATCTGAACAGTAGAGAGCCACAACACTTTCATCTTTATTTTGAATAATTCATTTGTGCATTTCTGTCCTTCACATCCAAACTTAATGCTTGAAATAAAAGCAATTTGTAGAATTTTAGGCATCTTGAGGAGTGAAGCAATTATGGGTATTTGTGAGTAGATGAGAAAATTTTGGTGACTTTGGGCTCTTTGTCTTGTCTCTGAACTTACTAGGCCTATTCATGAGAATACTTCTATAAATCACACTGACGTAAAATTTCATAATAACTGGGGGCAAGTAAAGCTGGGAGAGGTTCTTCTTCAATTATGCTTTCTGTCTTGAAAGTTGGGGCAGTTGTACAGGTGCACTGGGAAGTGTTTTATTGCCTGAAGCACATTTTGAGGAGTTTCCCACCTAGTTTTTCTGGTTGTGTCATATATTCCAACTCCCTGCCCAGATAGCTCTCCCTTGCTTCCATATTGCCAATATAGGGTGTTTGACTGTTCCTTCTTTCCTGTGCCATATGGTTGCCATACCCCCTCACTCTTCCAAGATACTCTGAATTGACCTCATTTTGCTCCTCCCCATGGTTATGAGTGATCTCTTAGCTAGAACTTATTGAGGGCCTTCCACATTCTTCGCACTGTGAATGAGGTACATTTGCAAAAAGGATCATTCATTTGTACAGCATGAATATTTATTTAATTTTAGTTCTTAAACTTAATGTAATGATTGTTGTTTAGAAATGATTTAAAAATCAAACATTCTAAAATAATCATGTAATTATTGATACTCAAGTTGCCTCTTTTAAATTATAGATGTGGATTTTATAGCACAACTATTTTTATTCTCTTTATTTCTTTTCTGGAAAAGAATCCTTTCGTCAAAGGGTCATTTTGGTATAGAGTAAGCCAAAAAGAGTATGCAAAAGGTGGATTCCTGTTTAATGTTTTTTCAGTTGTTTAATATTTATGTCTGAAATGCTACAAACATTGAAGAAACTCAATTCATTGAATGTTTACTAAGCATCAGGGTTTGCGCTGAGCATTTACCATTCATAATCTGTGGGTGAGGTGTGCATTGCTATTTCTGTTTAAAGATATGGAAGCTTATCTTTTTGATTAAACTGCTTGCATAATCTTACCTACCTAGTAAGTGATGGAGATATAAGTTAAAAACACTTGAGTTTGATTCCAAAGCCAGTTTATTCTCCAGTTGAAAACATAATACTGTTTTCATTCAGTTATTTCTGTATTATTGACTGTGGGCACTGCTGCTCGAGTGTTGACTAAAATAATTCTGCCCCTGCTCATAGGTACCTTAGAGTCACTCAAGTCAGCAGAAGATGGGGATTGTTGTCCTTGTGATGAAGTGGGTGAAAGGCATCAGGTGAACATTTTACTGGATGTGACAGGCAGATGTTTCGGGACTCTACCCAAAATGCGAGGACTGCTTTGAATAAGTAGATGGTATTCACTTTGGGTCTTGAAGGATTTTAGTGGTAACTTGCTAGATCCAGGTAGCTTTTTGTCAGAGAGTCATCTGGTGTGTTGAGAGTTTAGAGTTCATGTGTGGACAGGATAGATACTAGAATTTAAATTGGGCTTGGGATATGAAAGTATTAAAATATATAACATTTGGAGACAATATTGGTGATGGATAAAAAAGGTTAAATCTGTTGCATTGGTTCAAAATACATGTTTCTTTAAACATTAAAGTATACTAAAAATGGATTTGAGAAGAGAAAGCCCGATTAGAAGAATAAGAAGCAACGTCCTAAATGTCCTAAACGGGTAGTTGCGGTGGAGATAGAATAAACTGGATAGATATTAGGAGGTAGAATCAGTTGGTCTTGGTAATAATCATGATGTGATTGTGTGTAATTGAGATATTAAAAATGGCTCTGAGCTATTTCAGTAGAATGGATGGACATACATCAGATTTCTAAGGGAGTAGAGGAACAAATGAGAAGCAGAAAACATGGAATGCTAAGAGAAATGAGGAAAGTATTTATTTTGTTTTTTTTTAAATGACAGGAGGGATTGTTGCTTACTTGCCTGCTGATGGGAAAAGCCATTTGCTCATTTGATAGGGCTGTTTGTTCAAAATTTAAAGTTAAAGAGAACCTTGATTACTTTGCATTATTAATAAGCCAGATTTCATCATGCTTCATATTTGATTAGTTCCTTCTGGAGTCTTTCAAAGATGCTTTTGGTTTCTATTGATCTAAATGGTTTTGTGTTACTGCAATATATCTTCCTGTTTTTTTTTTTTTTTCCAACAGATACTGTGAATATATTAAATAATATTGGGCTTGATTCTTATTCCAAATGATTCTGTTGAAATCTCTCTTTATGTTAAGGAACTTTTTAATTTTTCAGGCTGTTATTATTTGAACTATAATAACAATTCTATAAATTAAAAAAAATCGTCATGATTTTAAAATTGTCTGGTTGTCAAGAAAACCTCAGTAATTGCTACATAATTTAACTCAATTTTTGATACTCCTCTTCTAATAAAAACAATTTTAAAAATAAAAACATTGGCTAGATTTTTGTTGTTGTTGTAAATCTCAAGAGTGAGTGTGCGTGTATTCGTGTGTGTGTGTTTGACTGTGTAAATGTGCACCTCTGTATTAGGGTAATTTTTGGTTAATAGTTATAAGAACTATCATTTCTTGAATTTTACTCTACTAAACTTTTTTTAAACTGAGGACACATTTATGTATTTATGTATGTATTACTGAGATTTAAGTAGTGTATAACATTGTGTAAGTTTAAAGTGTATAGTGTTGATTTAATACAAGGATATATATTATAATATGATAGCCACCATAGCATTAGCTGACATTGCTATACATCATGTAATAATCATTTTTTTCTTTGTAGTGAGAACAATTAAATATAGTTTTTTAGCAACTTTGAAATTATAATACAGCATTGTTGACCATAGCCATTATTCTGTATGTTAGATCCCCAGTGCTCTTTATATGCATTGTCCTTCTACGGAATCTGTGTGGCAGAGTTTAGTATTATTATTCCCATTTTGTGGATGGGAAACATGAGTCTTAAGTCATATAACTTGCTAAAGGTCACACAGTAAGTATAACATGTTCAAATTTAAGTTTTTCTAGCTCTAAAACCCATGCTATTATTTAGTTTACTTTAATTGCATAGACAACGATAGATTCTCCTTAAACTGAAATTCCCAGGAGTGGGGTGGGTGTTCTTGGATGTATTTTGGGAAATCTGTGAGATCTCTTCCTGGCATGAGCAGGGTCTTGTCCTCTGCCTGGAATGCTCTTTCCTCAGACGTTTCCATGCTCAAGTCTGCCAGTCCTTCACATCTTTGCTGGACTCTCCCCTTCTCATTGACACTTCTGTTTACACCTTTAAGTTGCTGTCCATATTTCATCCCCACTTTTCATACTTAATGCATTGCTAGTTCACCTTACCTTACTCTTTTTTTAATAGCCTTTTCTTACACACCTATAAATTTATCATATGTTTTCTGTCTCTGCCTGTTAATACGTAAGTTTCAGAAAGGCAGAAATATCATTTGTTTTCTTTACTTGTGTCTCAGATGCCTAGGTCAGTGTTTAACATATTGTCGACATTCAGTCGTTGAACAAATAAGCTGATAGATAGATGAGGACTCCCTGAATTTATAAAGAAGACTTTTTTTTTTTTTTTTTATGAGCTTGCTTCTAGGAAAAGGTTCATGGCTTCTATCAGGTTCTCACTTTATCAGATTGTGTTCAGTGTCCACCCCAAGGGTTAGTGGTTCATATGCTCATGAATTGAATTTAAAAAATCATGGAAACAAAAACTCTAACTCAAAAAGATATATGCATCTCCATGTTTGTTGCATCATTGTTTATAATAGCCAAAACTTGGGAACAAGTTTTGTGTCAATGTCCAACTTAAATATACACACATAATGGAATATTATTCAGCCATATAAAGAAGGAAATCTTTTCATTTGCAATAATATAGGTGACCCTTGAGGGCATTATGTTAAATGAAATAAGTCAGAGAAAAATAACTATGTGCTTTCGCTTGTATGTGGAATCTAGAAAAAAAGAGAAACAAAAACAACTCATAGATACAAAGAACAGATTGGTGGTTACCGTAGGCAGGGAAAAGATTGGTGGTTACCATAGGCAGGGATGGGGTTTAGTGAAATGGGTGAAGGTGAAAAGTTACAGACTTCCAGTTATAAAATAACAACCCTGGGGTGTAATGTACAGCATAGTGACCATAGTTAATAAGACTGTTTTGTATATTTGGAAGTTTCCAAGAGAGTAGATCTTAAAAGTTCTCATCACAGGAAAGGAAAATGTAATAACTGTGGGTGATGGATGTTAACTATCAAGACGTCTTATGGTGATTAATCATTTCAGAATACGTACAAGTCTCAAATCATTATGTTGTACGCTTTAAACTAATATAATGTTATATGTCAGCTATATCTCAATTTAAAAAATGAATGCCAGGTTTTCAGCTCTGTATGATTCATAGAAATTGATAATATCAAGAACTAATATGTACTAGATCAGATTAAACTTTTCCTTGGGATCACTTTGAAAAGATAAATTGTGTTTTACATTTTAAAATTATAGATTAAAGAGTAACAAAATTCATGTTGAACAGTGTTAAAATATGTATGTTTTTGAATGTCATCATTTGAGAAAGCAGGTCAAACTGTGGGAGTTAATGCTACATAAATGTTATAAATATACATTTTAAGTTGCCAATTTTAATCTATATATCTTTCTGTGAACATACACATGTAATATGTCTCAATTCAATTCCAAAGGACTTTTTTGCACACATATAGTATATAACAAACTGAGATAGGCAACGGCATGGCCATCACTTAGTCAAAGAGAAGATTCCTGTCCTCAAGAATGAGGCCCACTATGCACACTTGTGTACTGTAGTTTGGAATATAATTGATGAAGCCTTTTAGAAAGTATATTTAGCAATATCTATGATTTAAAATTTTCTCTAATGTGAAGATTGCCTACACAAATATTTGCACATGGATAAGTATGTTAATTTTTACAGTAGAAAAATACTAGAAATAAGTTACCATGTTTATTAATGGAGGAATGACTATACCAATTATTTTATATTTGTACTAAGGGATACTCTAGCCATTAAAACAATTGAGGTAACAGTATCTGTATAAGTAGTGTAAGATTTCCAAGACATGTTAAATCAAAAAAAAAGTTTCATAGAGAATGTATAATATATTTCATGTGAAAATTACACCTGAGTATATGAACGTATTATGCATATATAGTTATAAAAAGGCAATTGAAAGAATGTTCTCTAAATTGCAACCATGATTAATTCTAAGGAGGGGTCTTGGAGAAGAATTGTAGAGGTGAAATGAAATGTCCAAATTTTATTCTATATACTTTGGCATTAGTTTAATCTTTTATAAGATAATTTAATGGTGGGAAAAAACCCCTATTGTATTTAAAAAAATTACTAAACAGACAGATACACTCCAAAACTGATGTTGATTGGTGTTCTTTACTTTAAATAATATTTCTTTGCATTACTTCTCTGCCATTCTTGCTTCGAGACCCAACAGCCTTAAAAATTACTTGATGATCAATTTAAATATTTTCATTCAAAATTTTCATACTTGGTTTTATAAATGCACAGTGTCTTTTATTAAACAGTTTGATGCACTTTCAGGGGAATCACTTGCCCCCTGAAAATAGACACAACCAGATGAATGACTTTGTGTCTAGTACCTTCATTTGAAGGTGGGATCTCAATAAAGGCTGGTAAATTAAACATTAATAACAGATCAAATGATTTTCTAAAGAGTGGTAATCATGGGTATTTAAATACATCTTTAATTTATTTGCTTCCATTTATGAGACAAAAGACTAAGTTTGGTAGAATTACATTTCTTTAACATTCCCATTAAGAATGTGGAAAATGTCCAAAATAAAGAATATATAATAAGCACCGTCCATGGTACTTCACTTTCTTGAAGAGTTTGAATTTCATTGTTCATAATCCATTAGCCTGTAAAATTACACTTTTTTCTTTCTTTTTTTGGAATTAGTACATCCAAATCTTGGAAAATATGCAGTTGTGAAATATATTTATTTTATAGACTTCAGAAAAACTTTAGTTAAGTATGCTTTTACTAAACAAGTTATATATTTATTCTTTATAATTTGATTTTAGACTTGCCTTGAGGCTTTCAACATTCTCTAAAAGACCAAACCTTATCCTTTTTAGATGGGTCATTAGTCATTTACCTCTGTGAAAACTTTTATAAAACTATATCGTAATCTATGAAACCAAGGATATTTTTATTTGTACTGTATTGAAAAATAATTGTGGAATCTGGGACTAAATTTCTAATCTTTTGCAATTTAAACTTAATCCCCAACCCCTTCTCTCTCCCTCTCTCTCTCCCTCACCCTTCCCCCTTCTCTCCCTCTCTTTCTCTCTCCCTCCCTCCCTTCCTCCTTAAAAGAAAAACTGGACAGAAATAAGTGCCAGTGGTAATTGAAAATTAAGACATGTGCTCCTGTCATTTCCTCATAAAAATTTCTCCAAATTTAAAATAAACCTTGAAAATTGGATTCCATTTTTTATTTTTGAAAATAATTTACTATCTTTAAGTCACCTTTAAGCATATCAGTAGAAACTTAATCTCCAAGCATATAAGAGAGTAAAGACGAATGTTAGTAGTGAATTTAGGTGATGGTTATGTTGTTTGGGGCAGATTTATTCAATTTTGAGTAGATTTGAAATTTTTCAAAATAAAAATTTTGGGAAAAGGACATTTTATGTAATTCAAATTCTTTTGTCTTTTAAACTGCAAAGTAAATTCATACTTATCTGAATGTAGCTATTGCAGTTTTTGAAGTAAAAAGTATTTCACAGTTCCAACTTATGATCTTTAAAGAATATAAGACCTCAAACTCAGGTGCTATTTCCTCTGCAGCCACTTCTGCTTGTTTATAGTCTCACTTTCCACATCATTTCCAGCAGATGGATGTCGATGTTAGTATCTGTCAGGTTCTTGCCACATTTTCAATTTCATTTTGTGTTAAGTTGTTACTTTAGTAATCCAGAGCATTCCAGGAGATCTAAACTTCAAGTTTAGAACACTGGAGTGGGAACCGAATTAGATGGCCTAGTGCAAAGATGCCTGAGGACAGCTTGACCCTTAGAAGCATGCTTAATAATGTGCTGAGTTTGCTCGCTGGAAGTACTCCTTACCTCTCAGCAGGCTGCTCTTTTCTGACGTGGTCTCATTTGATTAGGAAGTTCTTGTTGCTCATTATTTATGATGGCCTCTGCACCTTCTCCCCCTGCCCTCCTTATAAATGTCTAAAGTGCCAAAGGGATGGGGCCATTCTCCTGGACCCCTTTCAGTGGTGCATCTAGTCCAGCAAAGTCTGCTCCTTCCCTGCCTGTGAGATCTTCTCCAGTAAACCCTTTCACACTTATACCTGCAGTGCCTGTAATGTGTGTTTGTACCCTTTCCAGATCCCCTTGCCTGCTCACAAGGAGCTCTCCTTTGAGTATGGTAGATTTACACGTACCTCGTGATTCAGAGGGTTGATAGCTACAGTCCTCTATTTGTAACCATGATCAGCACATATCTAGTTCCTGGCACTTTTATGAAGATGTTTAACATTATTACCACTCTCAACAAATGTTTTCTCTGTTCCTAACCATCTTTATTCTCAGAGGTAATTGCTTCGCATAAAGTTCTTTTAATTGCTTACAATATCCATAAGATAAAATGTTTTGTTTAGAATGTATGCACTTAACAGGTATAATTAGTAAACACTGAAAAGCAATATTATTCTCAAAAACACTGTTTTTAATTGTTTTGTTGAGGGGGAGTATTGGGGTAAAATGCAACCTGTGTTCCTCACCCCAAGCTATGAACCCTCCAAGGGGATGCCTTTCTCCAGTCTCATGTAGGTACCACAGAGGTACCAGTGTATTGCAGTGCTAATCTCTTTCTAACTGGCCTTTTATGCACTTCAGGTTCAGTTTTAGATAAGAATTGTCCTTTGCTGTTACAGTGGTGGTGATGCTTGTTATATGTTCATTGGTTGATAGTACTTCATTTATTAGTTGGTTCAAATAATATTTAAACATCTGATAGATAGTCGTATTAGAATGTAAAATAAAACTAAGCAGTAATCTGGCCAAATATGATTAAGTGTCAAAGGAGTGTTGATACTTTATTTTCTTGAGATCCTTTATTTATTACTCTTTTAAGTACTCGTCTTTCCAATATTACTCAATCCCGTGTTAGTAATCACTCACATAGTTGGAGTCTCCCTCATGGTGTGTATGTCTTTTTTCCCAACTCCATTCTGCCATGGAGGCAGTGTGTATCACAGATATTGGCAAGCACTATAAAATCAGGTCTCTTTCCTCTCCTTTCCTCCCTCCTGCTCTCCTCCTCTCCTCTCCTCCTTCCAGAGCCAGTTGCTAGACGTTTATCAATGCACTCCTGGTTGTATTATCACATCTTCACACTGGTTCCTAGAAGTTGTTATTCCTCCAAGTCACTGCTTTGACAGTCCATTTATTGCATCAACTTTTGTCTTTAATCTGACAAATCAAATTCTTGGTTATCCCAAATGGGTTCTGCGTGTCGAGGTCTACCTGCTTTGCTTGCCCACCCCCAGCCCTCTCTCTCTAAGACCCAAGAAGACCTGTAATTAGAAGGGTGCTTTGGTAGGTCTTTTTAGGTTACATTTTCCCACTGCTTTCTTAGAGACATTACTTTGATAGAAACCCCAGGATGTGATTTAAAACTGTCCTTTTCAAACTTTCCAGTCCTATGTAGAAGTAAGGCAAGGCTGAGTGTTCTTTGGAGTGTTTTGTTGCTAACAGTCTCATAGAGCTTTAAGTACATTAAGATACAGGTACTGTAGCAGGACTCTCCTTAGGCATATGGAGTTCAATATATGTGTTTCTATTTTTAAAATATGATTTGTGTCTTTATAGCATTTCTTTACCATGTCAGAAGAAATGAGGCCTGTAACCACACATCTCTTTGTACTAGTCATTTATGTGTGACTCAACTGCTTTGACTTCCGCATTATTTTAATAATTCTTTCAAGAAGCTGGAATTTTATTAATATCTGACTTGCTACCTTCAAGAATATTTATAGGCACAAAACCTGCAATTCCATTTTTACTAAGAATTCTCATATGTAGAAATGATTTTCAAAATGACAGAGAACAGAGACAAAGTAGCATGGTCAAATGAGAAGTGGGTTTCCCATTTAATTTCCAAAAGATGGCCAGAGCCTGAGAAATACAACCCACTGATACAGATCTGTGATTCAGGCAAGGCAGGGATCACAGAGAGAAAGGAGAATCAGGATGAAAGAGCTAAGAGACTTATTTTAGAAATTGCCTAATGACAGATTCCAGGTTTTGAATAAGAAACAGTATTTGGTATTCAAAAGATTTCTCAAATAAGGGAAAAAAGGTAGCTCTGGGCCTTGGAGCACTAATCTGAATAACAAAGGCTGCCCTGACTTTACTAGAAAAGTGTGAAGGCTTCGGAATACATTTCCCATTGCTTTGTCTTTATCTGTAGATACTGCACATTTTTTCATGCACTTTAAACTTGTCCACACTGGAGTGGCATTAAATGAATAGGTGTTGTGGCTGTTTTAAAAAAAATACTGTCTAATAAGTTAAAATTTATTTTAGTTTGTTAGTTCAAAGTCTCTTTTCTACCTAATTAAGTTACTGCCTGGTAAACTTTTTTCAAGAGAAAAAATTTCGCTGGTACTCCAGTTCGGCCTTGCCTGTCATTTTGGAGAACAAATAAACAGACAAATTGATTCTCTTTTATCTGAATATTTCAGGAGTAAATCAGTTTCTATCCAATATTATGACCTAAATAAATATTTCAAAACTTTAATTTTTTAACCAAAAGTACCTGTTATCTTTTGTGTTTTATACTTTTTATTTGTCCTATGTCATTTATGCATTCATTTTATACTAAAAATTGAAGGAATTTATTACTATGAAGGCATCTCTTGTAAATGCTGATAAGACAGTCTTTCATATAAAATGAGCTAAAGTTTTTTAGTGCATTTGCAAATCATGAATTCTAGATTTAATTGTATCCCAAGGGAACAACCTGAGGAAACCAAAAGTACTGATATAATTAGATCAGATCATGTAATCAAAAGCAAATGATGTGGTTATTAAATCTAATGAAATGATTTCCCAGCATTTATTTTATTTCTCTGATTCAAGAAATTTTAGTAATAAATTTTAGTAATAAATTTTAGTAATAAATTTTAGTAAGTGTGTTGAAATAGATATTCTAAACAATCATCACCCCTAAATAGTCCTTTCCTCCAGACTGTTTTGGGTTGGAAATAGTTATAAAGGTTATACCTTAGAGCAAATAGTTGATGCATTCTGGTGCATGAATGAAAGGAAAAGTGGCAGGAAGTGAAGTGTGTGTCCATATTAATGTGAGAAGGAAGGCAATGAAAGGAGCACACTGCTTTTATAAAGTACTGTATTACCACCTCCACTTTACATAAGATGAAAATGAACCGAGAATATATGTAACCATTTCACAAACATGATATATTCAACCTCATGAGTAAACTTAGTTTCAAATAGAAAAGTAACAAGGCTTCCTGCTGGTCAGATTAACTAAGGGGTGGGAGTGGGGGTGGGGGTGGTGGTGGTGGTGGAAAAGGTAGAAGTCCTCATATCTGTATATTGCTGTTTTAGAGAACATGGCAGACCTTAATTACTATAACTACCCTTTAGTTCTTTGTAAGAAAGGAGATAGACTTGTTTTTAAAACCAAATGATGTTATAAATTAAGTTTTATTTTCTTTTATGTAGAAGGCAGTGTTTAACATCTATTATTTAATAGTTGTGAGGCAGTGTTACAAATATTTTGCATTGATTAACGCATTAATCCTTATAGAAACTCAGTAGATACTATTATTTTTCCCCGTTTATCAATGAGTATACTGAGGCAGAGAAAAGTTGCATAATTTTTCAAAATCATTTTGTATGCACAATCTATGTTTTTAACCCCAGGCTAAGGTGCCATACCAAGTATAACAATGTTTGATACTTTAAATAAGTGTCTTTGTTTAATATCTTAAATTTGTCTGGCACTTATCACATTCTGGACATTAGTGACAGTGCAGTAATACATAACTAGTTTTTTTTAATGTTAATCTCTAAATTTATTATAAACTTTTGAACCATTATTTAAAATTGAGCATTCAGACTAATTATCAATGCTATGTAGCTTGTGTCAAACATGTTAATAGTTTCATTTTGTTTGAGAGAATACAAACTGTTGATCCTCATGACATCTAGCCACTAGCTTTTGCTCATTAATTCAACTAGAAAATTGAATGAAAGCAAGATTTCTTTTGAAAACTATTTACTTAATCCAAGTTATTTATTGGTTTCAAGTAAGTTAATGACCACATTTTATTTGTGAAATTATAATATAGCCTTGGAATATAATAAACCAGTGCAAACTCTAACACATATTTACATGAGTGGATTTTATTATAGGACTCACGTGTTACTCTTTACTTGTTTATTAATAATTTAAGATAATGAGGTGTAGGACTTTGGGATTATAAAATATTCACTTATAAGGCCCTTCAAAATTATTAATAGCAAAATACATATTTATAAGCAAGGAACATGTATAAAATGTGTATCTTGCTACCTATTGAAAGCCCTGTTAGGCTTTGTAGACTGCAGAGCCCCATGATGAACTTGCCATGTGTGACTCTTCACTCCTCGTTCTTTCTTTGGTTCTGTTTAACTGAAATTTCCTCTAGTTATCTAATTTATTTGATATAGCATCTGCCCAGTCATTTTCTCATCTTAAACTTGTTTGCAATTCAGAATACTACACCAAAACATTTACTTTTTTAAAAAATCATTTTTCTTGACTTCTAAGACTGATTAATATGATTTGCATCAATATCAATGAACAATTCCTTCCATCTTTGTACTTCCCTATAATGTTTTCATTCTAGGCCCTTGACTCTTTGCAGTCACTTTTTAGAGAAATTATAATATAATGATATTATGTAATGAAAATAATTTATAACAGGTATTGTAAGGACTAAAAAAATAAAAATAGCCTCTATTTCTAAAAGGTGTTCTCACTTAATGCTGTAAAGACATAATAACAATCACTTATAGTCTTGCCACTGGTAAGATACTTTTGTTTCTCCTAAAATGAAAATTTACAAAACAAATGTTTCAATAGTAATTCTATCTCTATATGCAACTGTATTTATTATATGTTCAGAATTTAATATATACATATTTTTTATAACATAAATTATGTTTTCTCATAGTTTCTGGCCCTGACACTTTAGCTTTTGGCTAGGGTCACATATATTACTTCATAGTTCTGGGTCACTCTTCTGTGAATAAAATTGAGTGAAAAAACATGGTGAAACTGAAGAACCGTAGGCCTTGATGCAATTTTCAAAATCTCAACTATGTCACTGGAAAAAAAACATGAAATCTTTTCTAGGCCTAATTTTCTCATAATAAGAATTTCTACTTTGTTGGGACAATTAAATGAAAGAATGAAAAAACAAATACACACACACACACACACACACACATGGTTTGTGATGTTCTAAGTGTTTAGAAAAATTAGATCTTTCTATTTTCCCTAAATATCTGTAATTTTTATATATAAGGTGCTTTGTACATAGTGATATTCATGAGTCTATCGCAGCAAACTTATGAAATAAAGTTATTTTTTAGACTTAGATTAAGAAATAGGGCTAGGCAGAGGTGGTTTGTTCATTAACCTTTACACATACTGGGTGGGTCCAGTATGCTTCTGGATGTAATTTCATGCAGAATATTCATTAAGCCTTGTTAACGAATATTTTGCATGTCAACAACACCGCTGTTATCCAAACAACACTATGCTCAAATCATTAGGAATTTGTCATGTGGTTATGCTGCTCATTTAAGTTTAGAAAAAAGACTGTACATACTTAACTCATTAAAAATCCCATATGTTTTGTTTATTGAAATATGTGTAAGGATTGTGTTAAGGATAAAATCGAGGTTGTATTGAGGATGAAAGAAGTGGATTTAGTAACAGGCACATCATAAATCCTTAGTACATACTAGTGATGATCATTTTTATTTTTTGTTGTAGTTTTTAAAATTTGTAAGTTTCTTGTCCTTTTAAGAAGGGAACTGCACTTACTAGCAGGAAATATTTGTTTAGATTTTTTATTTGTTATTGATTTAAATAAATGTTTATTTAAAAAGTAGTTCCTACCTTAATGAATCAGTTATTAATTTGAAATCATTTTAAGCCAAGGGTTAGTTTTTTGAATGAAAAGTTATTTATATATATTTTAAAAATAAAAGTCTTTTAATGTACCAGTGAGTAAGATAAGCATTATTTACTTACCCATGTATTACTTATTTCACTCCCCAAATAAAACATTTTAAAATGTCCTTAATTAGGATTAGAATGTTATTGTTAGAAAAGCAAGATTGGTCACACACTTCATGCACAACAAGTGCCTCAGTATTGCTGAAGTCACAATAGATACTTGCAAACTCATCTGTTTGGGAGAGGATAGGAGTGAGTCAGAGGATGCCAGGTGGGCTGCTGGGCTTAGTTTTTGAACTTAGTGATTTCTAGTAAGCATTAGTGTGTAAGGCTTCCTTTGTGTATCATGGATACAGGAAAATGGAAGAAGGGAAGGAGATTCTAGTAGATGATTGGATATTGGACTATATTTATTCCAATAAGAGTCCTTCTTGCCTTGGAACTCTCATAATCTATGAGACACAGACTTACATTTTAGAACTTAATTTTGAGATTCCACTCTGTGTGTAACAGGTACAAAGATACATACTTTTTGTTGTTCTCTGTGGTTAGATAACTTCCATAAATCAGCACCATCTGTTTTTTTGTTATAGACTCTTCTCTTGCTTTGGGTTGTGTGGAGTCATGTTGTGTATGTTTCAAGACAGAAAATGTTTTATTTCTGTGTTAAATGGAAATTTCATGGACTATTAAACACTGTGTTTACTGTTCCATTTGATCTTCAGATGAGAATTTAGGAATCTTGTTAAGGAGATAAAGCTCAAATATAGTATTCTGCATCACAGGTACTGAATTATTCTTCATATAATCCAAAATTATTTGTAGTTGAGTTCTGAGTTCTGTAGAGCACAGTTTTATAATTAATGACACTGCATTTAAAAGTATAACATCTATTAATTTCCCTGCACATATTTTTACTTTAGAAGGTATTTTTAATTTAAAAGGTCTTGTTTATTATCTGATATTGCCTGACCTTAAAAGTATTTTAATTAAATTTTTTTCAGAAGTGATTTTATTCTAGTGGAATCTAATAATCATGAAGTAAAATTATATTATACATTTCCTGAATTTATTTCTTTGGAAGATTGCTCAGATTTATAATTTTCAGGTGTAAGGTCCGGGTTTGATGGGAACTTACTTTTCTCTGGATATTTGACCAATTAATCAAGTAGTGGCAACATTAACACAAAAACCTTCTGGAATCTTATTTGTGGCCCTTAGGGGACTTGGAAACAGAGTCCCCATGGAATTATGTTCCATTAAATGTGAACACCCCAAAAGTGGTTTAACTCTTGTTATCAACATCCAAGTAAATACTTTCTCTGGGATACTATAGCCTATTAATAGTTTACATGTCTCTCAAGTATGTTTGGAGTATCTTGGAAATGCTCTAAAGAGTGTGAAAAAGACCATTTAGTTGAGCGTATTTGTAGCAATATAATTGAACCAATTATATTACTATACTGTTAAAAATAATTATAAAAACACGATGAAAAATATTGAAAAAAATTTTAATGGGGTATTATCAGAACTTTTATTTCCATTTGTGCTTCTTAGACAAAAATCAAAGGTAGATATGCAGGTGGATATGTAGGCGAGTATAACTTTAGTTTTTTATAAAATATTCTTAAAGTGATAAATCATTTCTTAAAATTGTAGGCTTTTCTTTCAAGTAATAAATATTGAAAATTTTACTTCTTTGGAACTCAGAGTTTGAATGTAGATATATGCAGGTAATTGATTTCTACATGAAGTTTTATGATGTTCCTGTAAAGCAGTGTCTTTCTGTTTTCTTTGTTTTCTAAATAAATCAGTACAGAATTTACCTCCTTAGTTAATAGGTGAGTGATGGAGGCCAGACTCAACTTTTAAGTGTTCTAATTTAAAATCCTTTACTTTGCAGTGGCATCTACTTAAGTTTTTGTATCTCTCTCTCTCTCTCTTTCTCTCTCTCTCTCTCTCTCTCTCTCTCTCTCTCCTCTCTCTTTTAAATCTGTGAATGTAGAAAAGATGTTCAAACTCAAGTAGGAAAAAAATCTAATTGGTAATTTTTTAAATTAAAAAGATAATTAGTTTGGTTCAGATTTAATTTTCTTAAACAGCAAGTGCTTGTGGTTTCAGAATCTTTTGGCTTTTTCAGTTTATAGTCTTTCAATTGAGGGTTAGCCTTTATATTATTAGTGTTATGGAAGAGAGCGAGAATATTAATTTTTACTAGAAGCAGAGAACCAATCGGTTAAGATGATGCTCTTATTTCCAATTGTCGAAAATGAATTTCTAACCTGATCTAAAACTCATCCTTCTCACAGAAACTTATCAAATGTTCATTATTCTATCAATTCTTTTCTCTCCTTTGACTCCATCTTTTAAAATTTTTATCTTAGATCAATAGAATATAGTATAAAGTGTTAATAAAAATCTTTTCCGCCTTCTGCTTGAGAATTTAAACTTTGGTTATTTTTTGGCTTCCCTTTCCTGGAAGTCTGATAAAGGCTTCCATCAACTACTTTTGTATAGTAAAAGTGAACTCTGATAAATTGCATCTGGACTTGAAAACCTGTGAGTATCTGACAAGCAATTATGGCTATGGTGTTGTTGTAAGAGAAACTGGCTTCTCTGAATCAAGGGACTTGCAAGCCAGGGTAGTGCTTACAACCAGCTGATGTGAAAGTCTTTCCTTACACCTGAGCTTTGTGTGGAGAATCCACAAGGAGAGGTCCTGGACAGTTGTGCAGACTGTTCCTCCCAAGGACAAAAGCAGGCTGCTGCCTTGTTGGCCAGTTGGGTTTCTTTCCTTGTATCCTTTGAAGTAAATCTAATGCCAGGTGCCCTGTGGGTGCCTTGAGAATGTGGATGTGTAGTTGGACCCAAAGAGCCCTTCTGTCCTCAGTGGGATTGTCAAATATGTAATCAGAATAAAAATAAATAAAAACTGTTAGTCTCTCTGTCCTACTCCTCCTGGTTCCCAGTCCTGTTTCCCTTTATGTAGATATTTGGGTATTTACTTCCATGTTTCTAAGTAAATGATTTATAATATCTGTTGACTTGCCATTATGGAGGATGAGAGATTTTCCTTTTGTGCCACTTTTACTTTCCATGTACCATGTACCTGTTCTCTCAGTATTGTTATATCAAAAGTCTAAATCAACAGCCAGTGTCACATTATGTGGTAATGTAAGAATTGCTCACTGCATAACCTAGTTGGCACTCTGATTAAATATCTTTTCCTACAAATTTTCTTTTGTCATTTCTGGAGCTAATTGGTTCGACTTTTTAAAAATTGGTTTAGTTTTTTTCTGTTCATATCTTTAACACCCCTCTGCACCCCACATACACATTCTGTATCAGGTTTTTCAGAATATTTCCCAAATGGTCAAATTATGAGACCAATTATTAATTTCTTTTTCTCCTGGAGATTGATGTCTTATATACCTTTCCATCCTGCTGCTCTAATGTGAACTGGTTTTTGCCTCTCTGGATTGTCTTTTCACCATATTCCAGGACTTTCCTTGGGTTCTGTACATTATATTATTGAATTTCATGGGTTTTGCTGGAGCACATCCAAAAATAACTTTACATGAAAGGGTCCATAAGAAGTAAAGACCTTACATGTCTGTCTCAAATTTTTTTTTAACTTTTACACTTAATTTTTATCGTGTGGTTGAACATGTTTCTACCTTGAGAAATAACTTAACACTTGGTATAGGAGATTTGACTCTTTTATCTAATAGAATTTAATGTTATTAGTTACTTTTTAACAATAAAGACATTATCCTAGGGCTTTTAGTAATGATATTCCTAGGTTCAGTTTGCTAGTAATCATACAAATGCTACCATTTGGCAATGCGTAGGTTAAACTCTGTTGTTGAGAAATACTTCTCCATAGCTTTCTTGCATTTTTATACATTTTGTCCTAGACTATACTTTCAAGGATGTGTATACAGCAACGAACCTAGAAGATAGGCATTGTGTCTCCATTCATAGCAATGAGCAGGAATGCTTACTGTCTATATAAAAATTTGGGTTTCCTAAATTCAGATTTCTTCTGTATGTGCCAGTGTCTCCTGGCCCTCTACACATCACCTTGTGATAATTTGAGGAACCAGTAAATGAAAGGATGGTACTTTAACTAGTGCTATTGCTGTAATAAACTGTCTTTTGTCTCTGACCCAAGAGTCTTGTTTCTTCTGCTAGCATCCATGAAGCCATGGCACGTTAACTTACGAGATTTCAAGTTGGGTAAAATCATAGACCCTTCGTAGTTCTTGACATCTGTTTTCTCTGGAAATTTCCTCAACTGGTTATCCATAGTGTTTGCCTCCTCTTGCCTTTTACTTGATTATACACAGTATTTAGTTGTTTATATATTTTTAATATGTTTTCTCATTGCAAAGGCATTTTACCATGAAAGTATTTTGTATGTAGTAAAGCACAACAAATATTGAGTTTTATGCAAGTTTCTAAAATGTAGGTAATACTTTCTGTATTTAATTCATAGGTAATATGTTTAATATTACATTGTATTGCAAGACACAAAGTATGAATGGATGAGGACTATATACTCTTAAATTATCTCATAGTTGTGTAACATTACCCTATAACATTTGAGGTGTGTTTTATATGTCATGTATTTTTTATTTATTTCTCTTTTCAATAACAGCTAATATTTACTGGGCAATTTCTGTGTGTCAGGCATATCTTACTTATTCTTCTCAGTATTCCTAAGAAGAAGATTCTTTTATTTCTATTTAACAGAAACAGAGATTGAAATAATAGAAGAGCTATATAACTTGCCTAAGGATGTAAAATTGGCATGTGGTAGAATTGGCCTTTAAACCCAGTTCTGTTTAATTCTCTAATCTGAGTTCTTAACCACTATACCCTTCTATAAAATGGAGAGAGAGGAAAGAATTCAAAATCTGTATTGACTCCTGGAATTTTTTAACACTGCATAGTTTAAATTAACACTATAGACCTTCAATATTAACTTGACATAAATAGTACTGAGACTCATTTACAGTAGTCCCCCTTTATCCACAGTTTTGCCTTCCATAGCTTCAGTTACCCATGGCCAACAGCAGTCTGAAAATATTAAATGGAAAATTTTAGAAATAACACAATTCATAAATTTTAAGTTGTGTGCCATCATACTTTGTCCCCCTTGAGACATGACTCACTCCTTTGTCCAGTGTCTGCAGGCCTGTATGCACATCCTGCCCATTAGTCACCTATCAGATTGGTTACAGGGAAGGGGTGGGAGTAGGGTCCACATTCACATACCTTTTATTACAGTATATTGTTATAATTATGCTATTGTTATTGTTAATTCCTTACTGTGCCTAATTTATAAATTAAACTTTATCATAAGTTTCTATGTATAAAAAAAGAAAAATATGTTTGGGGTTTGGTGCTCTCCGTGGTTTCAAGCACCCACTGAGGCTCTTGAAATGTACCCCTGCAGGTCAGGGGGTGTCTACTGACTATGGTTATAATGGAATTCAATGTATTATTCATGCTAAAAGTAACTATATTCAATCACAACTTGTTAAAAGTATAAAAAATATAAAGCACCGTAGGAGCTGACATTTATACATCTAGAAGTGGTGAAATTCTAAGTTGTGGTATCCACAGCAATCGCAGCTCAGCCTCAGGGCACTGAATGTTGCTATCTAAACTGAACACCATATGCAGCTTCATGAAATAATATTCCATAGCTTTTGGGGGGCTGATAATGGCCACTGTGTGAACAGTGAATGCGTAAATGACCAGCTACTGTTTTATCACTGTCGTTTGGGAAATCTCATTTATGTGGTGATTCTTAGTGCAACTCAGGTGTTTCAACTGGTTACACATTGTGGTGGCATTTCAGTTGTGCTTAAATTGTTAGTGAATCCTGAAACAAAATGTCTTTAACTTGTAAGATTACCTTTATGTTTTCCACCTGATTTATAGTCACTTTGCTTTCCTCCCCTGTTTCACTCCCAGAGGAAAAGCATAATTTGGGGAATTGTTTACATTTAAAGTGTGGTTGTTAGGCAGGTTCAGTTAACTTTTGAAATATATGCTGGTGCTTAAAAGAGATAAATGACTAAGAAGTGCATATGAGAGCCTCTTCAAACACAGGATCATCAATCTTAAAGTAGTTTGGCTCCATGGGGTGTCCGCCATTGAGGACCTATGGAGCCCATCTATAACTCATAGAAAACTCAGTCATTCAGCTTCTGATTTTGGTAAAATCTCAGGGGAAATGCCAATTAGACATTATCAACTGCTCTGCCTTGACTTAATATTGTTACAATAATTTAAAATATTGTTTGACACTATCTTGAACTTATAACCTTTGCTTCTCATTTTGTTGATTGATGTCTATTGACAGCATATGCATTTCTACTATGAGTCTCTGAAATACATAATCACAAATATAAAATTTTTCTCTAATGGTGGACTCTCATGTAGATGGTTTAATGATTTCAAGTTAAACAGTAATTATAAATTGCTATTGTCTAATTTATATAGTAGAAAGTATAAACCTAACAAATGTATATAAATTATAAACATAAATTTCTAAGAAATAGATTAAGTAAATTTTATTTTGTTGTATTTAGAAAAATTTATTTTGTTGTATTTAGGATCCCAGAGATCCTAGGGATGATTTTGTTTTTATCATCAAGGTATTTACAGAGTACCTACTGGGTGCCAGACATAGTGGATCCATGGTGAAGCCCGTAATTAGCCACGGTACAGGGAGATTCTGAGTCTTTTCTAAATATTCCAAGATCCCTGATATCAGTCAGGCATGTTTATCATTCATTATTCAAATGATCCTGAGAAGCCAACCTAACTGTTATTGAACCCCTTAACAAACAGACAATGACCAAGATTATAAAGTAAGGTATATTCTTTGGTGACATTTCATTTATTTTTATGAACCATCGCATTTATTCCACATGGCACCGATTGAAGTACCAGCATACTTACCCAATCCCAGTTTCTACAACATGTTGGAACATAATTTTTTATCAAATATGGCCTTTGTAAAAGTAATGACAAAGGTGGGTATTGATTATGTTGCCATGTGTGCCTTTCCCTCTGCTAGGGCCTTAACAGAAGTAAACAGAAGTGGTTCTTTATAACTTAAGATCTTGATGCATTTATAGATAATTCTAAATATTTAATTGGCTCAGGGTAACTATGTGAAATTTCATAGGATGAAGGATTTGAGTCAAGGACTCATTTTGACAAATTGTGTTAGTGGAACTGAGGGACTGACAAATATGACTTTGAAGATTTTCATAGTCATTAAAATTTATGATGATCTCAACTGTTTAGTAAAATTTTAAACATTCATCTTCTCTGTCATGCACATTTATTTATTAATATTATATTATAATAACCTATAATTTCTTCCTAAAACATACACCAAAAAATAAAGTAAAAATAAGAATGTTGACATTAATTTTTTTTTTTTTTTTAATCACAGTGGTATTTTGTTCACCTCCCAGGATATGCTAACTCAGGAGATTAGTGCTTTAAAATGCAGCATTTCATATACACATACCCATCTTATCGTTAAAGGTCATCTTCTCTAGATGAAAGACTGAATTATAACATGATTATAATGCCTATTAGACTTACTTTTATCCAGTTTTCTTTCACATTATAGAAATAAACCTAACTCCAAGTGTACTTCTCTTTGTTTTGTGCCATCTAGGATGAGGATGGGACAGAAGAAGACAACAGCCGTGTTGAACCTGTTGGACATGCCGATACTGGTTTAGAAAACATACCCAGCTTTTCTCTGGAGTAAGTTACTGATGGTTTTAATTAAATTTGTAATATACATATAGCATCACTGATACCAGCAAGTATTCCAAAAGCATATGGCATGCGGAATGTTCATGCTGAGTTAAAAACATGCCTTGCATTGGTTTGTTGTCCAGAGAGCATCTTTCATCTATTGAGTTAATTATCTAATGTAAAAAGAATAGCATGGAAATTCACATGTACCCACTCTGAGTTTCATGCCTTGGCAAATACTATTAAATTATAATATCAAATAGTATTTGATTGAGAATGTTTGTCATGTTAACAGCACTGTTACTGTTTTCAGATTGCTTTCTATGTCAGTATTTTGATCATTCGTTTGTTCTTCAGCTTTGCTAAAAAACACATTGTAGACATACTTTACTTGACAAACTAGTTGGATCGTGTAAGCACTAGCCATTTTAGTATGTATATATTTTGATTTGAGAAAATAGAATTTCTCAAAATATTTCATGAAAAATTAGAGGTCATTGATTAGGAACCTTGAATGTGATTTTAAGTATAAAAGGACAAAGTAAAACTTCCCTATGTTTTTTACTACTCTACAATTATCTTAAATATTATCATGTTTAAGAGGAAAGGTTTTTAGAACTTCTTCCCTCGGTTAGAACAGATTGCTTAGAACAGGGAAGGTAGTCATTCTGAACTCTTTCTTTGATTTTGGGCAGAAATTAGAGGATCAAGATTAACATTTGAACTCTTAATTGTCTTCTTTTGGTCTTCCCTGGAAGGCTGTAAAAACTTCCTCAGTGAGATTAGGCTAGAATCAGATTATGTTTGGACATATAAATAAATTTAAGAAATACTTGCTATGTAATAGCTCTTTTTAGAAGGCATGTAGAATAAAAAATTAATTAAAATAACCCTACTATTTTTAGTTGACAAACCAGTCGTTAAACAGATGTTTAATAGTATTAAATATGTCTAAAATAGAATTATAAAATAATATGCAATATAAAATATTTAAATTCCATTTAAATAGTGTTACTTTAGTATGACAAAATTTTTTTATTTTGTCTTAATTTGTATATGTGATTAAATCTGTGCACACTTTCAATTTTATTTTTATTTGTTTGATCTCTCTGTCTCTTTAATTTTCTTCAGACCATGACATTCATAGTATATAGGATAACCCCAGGTTTTTATTTAGGAAATACAGTTGAACAATTGGCATTTTACATTATATAAAAATTATTCTGTGACCTTTGTTAAGCTTATTAGTATTTATTTATGGTAGACCAGGTTGTTTAGACTAGATATTTAATCAAAATGCTATTTCCAAATATTGATTGTTAGATAATTTTTTCTTAGCTTTCTGAACAACACACAGATATCTACAAAGAGAGTGAAATCTCATTTAAATGGTTTAGAGAACTTACATTCTTTAAAGTACACCAATTTTAAACTTGGGCTTATTGCATTAATAATAAAGTACTTCAGTTATATAATAGAAGTAACTTAATGTTACTTCATATATGTAACACTTTTTGAACATAATTTGTTTTTTAGTGGATGTCTGTTCCCTTTGAGAAAGCAATTTCATAGTCCGCACTTGTAGCAATTTAAGAAATGGTGACTTTGGATTGTAGTCGAATGCGGGGAGTAAGGACAGTTGGGTCACATCTGCACTGCCCCCTCTAGGGGCAAAACTTTGACCTTATTGGGTTATGGATGTGACATATGTAGGAGAGCACTTTGTAAATTATAAAGTGCTTTGTAGTTGAATCACCTTTATTCAATTGATCTTCATTGTTCTTAAAGAGGATGGATATTGGGATGGAAATTTTTCAGTGGAAGTGTAGAGATTTGACTTGGAAAATGTATACTTGTGTGACACAGAAGAGTGTGGTCCAAGAGAAATGGTTCTATGTTATTTTTAATGTAGTTATCTCTGACGATTGCTCTCCCTCCATGCCATCAGACTAGTGTTCAGGTATGTAGTGTTTAATGTTACCTTCCTCACCATGCTTTTATTCCAGAGTGTGTATGTACACGTGTGTGTGCTTGGTGGGATTTTTGTTTTGTTCACTTTTGTGTCTGTTGTGTCTGTGTTGTATTTTTTTGTCTGTTTTGTTCTGTTTCGGTTTGGTTTGTTTACAGTCCATGTTCATGCTCCCTCATTCATCATTGTCTCACAGTGATATGGTAAAGCTCGTACACGTCCCCAACGATGGAGGGCCTCTGGGAATCCATGTAGTGCCTTTCAGTGCTCGAGGCGGCAGGTAACGTATCTTGGAGGTTTTTAATTGAATCATAATGTGGAGTGTTTTATCTTCATTTATGCTTGGATGTAGAGTGGTGTTGATTTAGCATATGCTTAATGGAAATGTTTTCATTTGGGGCAACTGCCACTTCATATGTATACATCATAATCACAGAAAGCACTTAGGCTGATGAAGAAATTGAGCATTTAAATTATCCTAATAATTTTATTGTTCATTTTATCTGTGCAGACATTTTATTTTGCTGTAAATTAATAATAGACTTTAGAGTTAGAATTCCGGATGAATTTGGCAAGAGAAGGGAGAGCTAAAAGCAATTTTCTTGAAAAATTTATTCACTAAAAATTATCTGGATAATTTAGGTAGTGATTCATTTTAAATTCATCTTTATGATTAGTTCTTTAATTTTATAAGATTTTTATGTTTATGTTTGACATTTTTAAAAGTTAGACAAATTATGGATTTATTTCCTACAATGTGACTTGTGGCTCCTTCCCTTCAATCTCTGCACATTATTGAAACATCAAAATTTTGTACTGTTTGTTAATATGACTTCATTACTTTATAGGCCACATATCCTTAAGAACTTAAAATGCTATATGAGTTTATTCTATTCTGCTGCTTTTTTTCTGTGAAAGAATTATTATGTTTTTAAAAAATATATTCAAATACACATTATGAATTGATTTTTCAACTAATGGTTAATGGGCCTCTGTCATGGACAACAAGCGAAGTGCATCACATCCTTCCCAAGACTATTAATTTATGCACATTTTCCTTGTTGAAGTTTAATCACAACCTTATATATTTGCCTATCTAATGATTGCCCTGTGAAATACATTTATGAATTATTGGTTTCCTGTATTGTACTTTTTTCATTTATCATTATCATCTATCTAATCTATCATCTATTTAATTTATCATGTCATCAATCTAATCTATATCTATCTATCTATCTATCTATCTATCATCTATCTATCTATCATCTATCTATCTATCTATCTATCTATCTATCTATCTATCATCTATCTATCAGTCAATCATCTATCTATCTTCTATCTAATCTAATCTCCCTTCCTCCCCTCTCTCTTTCTCCTTTCTTTATGCTGGGAGAAGGGGAAGCTGAAAAGTTGCCTTAGACCAGTGACTGAGAACATAGAACATGGGTTAAATTTTGGCCAAGGAATTATAAGCATATCATGAGTTGTAAAAGACGGATGTAATATCAGTTACTAAGCACGTGATTAAATTATTATTATTGTTATTTTTAACTGGTTGAACAGTCATGCCACCTTCCTAGTGTATATTCCTAACTGTGGCAAGTCCAGACTTCATCTTTTTGGTGGAGTACATGCTTTATGGAATGTCTGGATGCTGAGGCTGATTTACCTAGAACTGTTACTTAGGCTTGAATGTTAGTGTTAACAATATATGAAGTTCATCTTGATTTTGGGGTAATGTTAGATTCACAGACTTGTAATTACTTTCACTTTTTTTCTCCTTTTTAAAATTTTAAACTCTGGAGAAACATTGAAATTTCTTTGAATAACTTTTAGTTAAACAAGCTTAGTTGTTTTCAAAACGGCTCTTGCTTTTATTTCCTTTAAAAACATAATTTTAAATAACTGCAAAAGACATTTTTTCTATTTCATAAGAAAAAATAAAGAAAACTGCATAGATTATAGCCCCTCAATATTAATGTGTCTTTAACTGCCTATGAAACACAATCCATCACAAATGAGATTTAATTGTGTATGTCCCAGCTTTGAACCAGTATTTCAATGACAAACATGTTTTTGTCATTTATTACCCACTTCTTACCTCAGTGTGAAAGGATATTAGGACAAAATAAATTAATGACAAGCCTAATGCAAAAGGGGAATAATTTAGAAAAATAAACCTACTGTAGATTAATTCAATAGAAGGCATTTCACAAAATCCACCAGATACTGGTTTGTGTGGTGTGTTTAGTTTCAATATACAGAACACTTTTAAGATAGACAATATCCATTTGCAGAACTAGAAGTCTTTTTCCAGCTGAATCATTTTTAATCCCTTTTGACTGGGTATTTGATGAAGAAAATCTCCTGAAGCTTTTTTATATAAGGGACAAAGAGATTAAGATTCCTTATAAACTCTTTATAGGCGTCACCAGTTTTCATAGTGGAAAGCAGAACCATTTTGTGTTTTTCCAATACCTGTGTTGCATCTTTAAGCTTCTTTATGGACTTGATAGTAATGGTACTTCAGAGTCAGGTTGACAGTGGGAGAGAAAAAGTTGGCAAGCTACTCAGAATCATAGATACCAATGTTCGAGAGGGAGAAACACCCATCTCCCTTCTTAGAAATGTTTCCAAGTGGATTCTTCGCTTTTAGTTAGATATCTTCCCAAAAATTTGCCATGTGATCAGTTCTGTGCCAGGTGCTAGGAAACAAAAATGAACAGGACATAGTCTTTCTCCAGAGTTTTGCAGTCAAGGTGGAATGGTAGCCAAGAAATCAAACAATTATATTATGTGATAAATATTGACATATGAGCTACTCTGTGAGCTGATAGAAGAAGTGCTAGCTGAATTAGGTAATTAAAGCTGGCTTGTGGGGGAAGATGATTTTAACTGTGACAATAGCTTATAAGGGGAACCACATCAGCTCCAAGGTGGTTGCAAGAGCAAATTAAGCAATTCTGTATAGCAGAAAAGAAGAAATTAAGTAGAACTGACAAAATTGAATATGTATTTAGTGGGAATATGAAAATACACCTTCATGAGATGTAAATTGAAGTTTCCAAAAATAACTTCTCTTGTACAAAATTCCAGTTATTCTTAGGCCTTCTTAATTTTGGAGACGTAAATAAGTGAATAACATTTACTGAAACTTACAGGCATATAGCAGGTCCTCGGATAACCTCGTTTTGTTCAATGCTGTTTTTGTTATGATGTCAATGAGATGCCCTGGGAACTAAACTCTTTATATCAATTGGCCTGTGATAAAATTGGTTTCATTGTATGTCGTTTCACTACTGTTCTAAGAATTTATTGATGATATTAAGTGAGGACTTAGTGTTCCTTGTTTTATTGCACTTTGCTTTAGTGAGTTTTGCCAATACTATTTTTTTACAAATTGAAGATAAAACCCTCCTCCAGCAAAGATTATGACTTGTCAAAAGCTCAGATGAATGTTAGCATTTAACAGTAAAGTATATTTAATTAAGGCATGCACATTGATTTTTAAGACAATGCTATCACACTCAATAGACTATAGTACAGTATAAACATAACTTTTGTATGCACTGGGAAAGCAAAAAATTTGAGTGGCTTACTTTGTATTGTGATATTCTCTTCATTACAGTGGTCTAGAACTGAACCCTCACTATCTTGGAGGTGTACCTGTAATTTTATAAAAGTGACACATATTTGTTAATGTTGCTTTCTTATTTAGATTTCAAAGTCAAAGTCTAAGGAACAGTGCAGAATTGGGATTACATATTGAAAACTGAAGCAACACAATGCAAAACATCTTGAATGCCAAATATAATTCAGGGAAGTAAGAAAAATGTGAAGTCAGTGTTAGAAAAAAAATTTAATGCTACTTAGCTATAGTTATGACCTGAGGTATAATGAAATTTTTAAAAATAAAAATCTTGCTGGACCTATAAAGAGGCTGCTTTCTAGACTAGGCTGGATGTTGTTCCTTGAATGGGATGTTAGTGACAATTGGCATGTGGTTGCTCATCCCCCAACCACTGCCTCAAATCCCTAGAAATGGAAACAAATAAACATATAGAAAAGACAGTATTATATTCCCCCTGATGCTATTTTTTTTTAGTCATCATCTTATATGTTACTTAAAAATAACGAACTGATTTCCATCTAAAACTCTTTATTCACAGTTTTATTACCTTGAAATCAGTTTTCACTTCACATGTATAATTTCTTTTCCTCCTGATTTAAATGTCAAACGTAACTTCCTTATTTAAATCACAGATGTTACTACTTTCAGTAAGTAAATAATTGTCATTTCTTATGGCAGAAAAACCATGTTTTTTGATATATATATATTTTTATGTTTCTATAACTTGGCTCATAGGTATTGCTCAGTAAAGTAATGAGTGAACCAGTGACTATCCATGTTAGTTATTGCATTATTAGAATAGAAATAAAACAAGGGCACATCCTGGCTTGATAGCTGTTAATGCATTTTCCTGAGGCTTTCTAATCACAAGGAATATGATTTTGATGTAATGTTTAGTATTTAAAAAGGAAGATATAAAGTCATATACAGAAATAGGGGTTGGGCTTATGAAATTATAAGATTTTATGTTTAGTTTTAAGAGAATTAAAGTCAAATTGAGAAACATGTATATGAAAAGAGCCATGCTGTATGTCAGAACTGTATGCATCTGTGCCACAGAGATTTAGAGGAAGTAAGACTATTGAATATTGGATACTATACAAACCCGTAGTGAAGCAATGGAACTTGATCTCTTCTTGGAAGGAAATACAAGAATTATGCTAGTGACATTCTGGAAGGGTATTCTTTCCAGGAAGAGGATATATGAAAGGAAGATGCTACATAAAAATGAACATCACTAGTTAGAAGTAATGAGTCATTGATTTGAAGCAGAATGTGTTATGTGTTGGAAGATGGCACTGGAGATTGTTAGAAATCACTTTATGAATGACCATGAGACTGCATTCAGTACATAATGGAGAAATTACTGAAGTTGTTCATGAAATATGGTTGTATTACTTTTTAAGTCACTATTATTCTTCCACTTGGACTCCACAGTCTGTTATAGTACATATTCTAAACCTTTCCCCTGTGGAAATAAGTATGGCTAAAGCCTGTCTTTCTTAATAAAGTGCAGTCATCCTCATGAGGTCTTTTCTGTAATTCACGTTTACCATATAAGTTCACCATTTATATCTGCTCTGCTTCTACTTAAACCTGCAGCCCTTGTAATTTTCTTTCACAATGCATTTTCTTATGCAAAGAGTTGTTATATGTTTTGGTTTATTTTATTGAGCACATTTTTAAAAAATCTAGCCTATACCAGGCACCATTCTTAGTCTAGGCATACTCTGTATAAAGGATTGGCAAACTCTCTGTAAAGGGTCAGATAGCCATTATTTTTGGCAGTGTGGGCTACTGAATGTCTATTGCAAGTATTAAATTCTGTTATTTTAGCACAAAAGCAACCTTACACATTATACACCAAATGAATGTGGCTGTGTTCCAATAAAGCTTTATTTACAAAACCTGTAGCAGACTGAATTTTGGCTCACAGGCTGTGATTTGCTTTAGAGAACCAAACAAATAAAAATGCTTGCCATCATGGAGTTTACAGTCTAGTATTTTCATATCTGAAATTTCTTTTCTTCTGTTTTTTATTCATATTATTTGGTGGTGGGGCCAAGAGTCCAAAATTTTATTTCTACTTACTAGTTGATAAGAAAGCCTCTTTATTGTAACTGTATATTATTGTTCATCAATACATACCCCAAACTCTAAGGAATTCCCCGGAGGAAAGGAAGTAGAAAAAACAACTTTATTTAACATCCTCTGATTAGTAATATGTACTCACACAACTCTTTTTCCTGTATTCAATTCCCAATTATACGACTTAAAGAAAAATCTAGTCTTTTAATAAGAAAACAGCCCATGGTAAGAGACGTGTATGTGGGTGTCTTTCTAGCTTTCCTCTACTTACTGGCTTTTGCTGGCAAAATGTTTTACTTACTAATTACTTCTCAACTTACTTTTTTACAAATGTACATTATTTGATTTGTCAGATTAATTTAGATTTTTATCCCAAATGATTTTTTAAAACCATTTATCTTCATTTTAATATTTTGAGTATTAGGTGAAGGGTCAACATCAAACTTTTTAAATTTCTGTGTTAAATTGATTTTTCATAACTTTTTCCCCTTACTTTCTTACATTATTGCCCATAAATTCTACCATCTAAGTGGAAAAAATATCACATACCTTAAAGAATATTTTAGAAAATTCAAGGTTTGATTGAAAATAGAAGAGACCCTATTGGAAAATATATTTTCCTGCAGTCAGATTAATATGGAAAATGATTGAAATATAAATGTTTGTTTTCTGCACCATTGATGCACATATTGAATAGTTTTCCTCTCAAATAAAAGCTAAAGTTTTTATAAAGGTTTTAACTATTCTGCCTACAAAAGTAGTTAATAAATATCTTTGGAAGGTCTTGAGAAATCCATCCTCATATACTTAATTATTTAGTCAAAATTTGAGCCTGGCTCCTTTTCTAAGAATAACATGGTAATAATTATTGTTAGTTATAACCCTTAGCTCACTTAACCTATATTTTATTACTTTTTAGTCACTATGTAATACATCAAAAACAGAACATTCACTTTGTTTTCAGAATTTCTGGTTAGAAATGTATTGCTTAGCCCGTGGCTACCTTGACCAGATACTGTCTTCATGGTCCTGTCAAAGGGCTGTGAGGGACAAACAGTCCAAGTTTTGAGGCAAGAGGTTCCTTTGGACAGAAGCTGGCTCTGTCTTTTTAGTAAGTGTGGCCTGGCAAGTTAACTTCACTTATTCTCAGTCTTCACATCTGAGGAATGAGACACTCCTACAGTTTTGTATAGTTTAAAGAAGAAAATACATATAATTGTAAAATATATTTAGTGTGCTACTTGGTGGTAGCTGATAAGAATGACATTTTATCTTTCTGTTGTCTTCCTGTATGTGCCTTAAGCCCTAGCGTATTGCTTGGTGGTCTGCTTGTCTAGGCAGGTGCTCATTAATGTATATAATAGCAGAAAATAATATTTATTTTCTTCTAGCATGAATCTGAAATCAGATTTTACTGTTATACCATAAATTTGAGAATCCCAGTACACACTTGCTTAGTTTCTTGAGCACATATGTTAATGAAGAATGCAGCCAATTTGAATTTAACGGTTCTAGCTTAGCTGTTAAGAAAAGCTTTATGTGAGGTTTGTATATTTCAGTTCACTGTAGAGTTTTAAAGTTAATATTACCTTTAAAAGAAAAAGTACGCTCTTGAACTTTGAGCATTCAATTTTAATTTACTTTAGAAAAAAAAAACAATTTAACTTTATTTACTGAATCTGTTGCCTTGTATCAGAAAGTTTCAATTGTACATTCTCAGCTGCAGATTTGTTAGTTCCAATAAAGGACCATAGTAAGTGAATTTGTTTTCCAGTCATCTTTTACATTTAGATAAAACTTGCCCTTTTAATGTAGCAGTATGATGCCTGTCATTTCTCCCCAAATTGGAAGGAATTGTCTACTTTTATTTAGCTTTATTATTGGTCTACTTCATCCCATCCATTAGAAATTTTTAAAAAATCAGGATCTTATTTTAACTTGGAATTCTTTTAAATTTTTCTCTGTTTTTGTCCACCAAGATGGTGGCTGTGATTCTCGAGGATCACATGTAGGTTACTGCCCGCCCTTGAGGTTCAATAATCAGAACGGTAAAAGGGTCCTGTTGATGGAAGCCGGAAGCCATTCTCCCCATTCCTGCTCTGACTTTAGTACACTTGTGGTGTTTATACTGTGTCAGCTTTTAAGATGAATTATGATCATTTCCATACAGCTGGGTGGCAGTTGTGGGAATTTGCATTACCAAAGCAAAATTCAGACTTGCTCAGCCAATTTAGATGTCAATAAAACATTTGTTACTTATTTTTAGTTTTATCATTGGTTTTAATTTTTACTTGGAATTGAACGTATTAACATGTGTGACTGAGTTTGTTTTAATTAAGTGTATAATTAGGCTAATGAACCTTGTAAAAATGTAGTGGTATAATCCTTAATTTAATATACGCAGTTAAAATTCTAATTATGCATCCAAAATTATGTACAAAGATACAGTATTTCGATGACTTACTTTCTGGACTGTATACTCTTTTCCTATTTTGGTATGTATGTATGTATGTATGTATGTATGTATGTATGTATGTATGTATGTATGTATTTGTAAGAAACATTATTCAAAAGCCATGAGGAAAAGTTTAAAAGAATATGTATATTTGCGATTTTTTTTTTTAGGACAATTATTTCGATTTGAGATTTGTACATAAGTGTAGATATACTGTTTTATCCCTAATTTTGCAAAAGTTATAGGAAACAGTGAAAGAGGAATAGGTTTGGGGATGTTTCAGATTTATGAGAAGAAAAAATCCATTTGCTCAAAAAGCTTATGTGTCACATAGGGTTTTTATTAGATTCACACAGGCGGTCAAGGAGATTATGTTTAGCATACCCCAAAACCTTGCAGATGCATCGTCATGGAGCTGTTGTGCCACGTTAATCAGTGCTCCATGCCTCTTCTAGGTCTGTCAGCACAGTGTTTCTGGGTGGCTGGTTCTGCCCCTGGACTGCTCCACCTAGCTTAGCTCCTCTTTTCCTTTAACCCCCATCTTTTATTTTTCGCAAAGTGGTTTCTTCTTCTGATGGGAAATGGTTGCCCCTGAAAAGGAATTTGGGTATTAATTGCCAAGAACAACTATTCTCTGTTCCAGCATATTGACATGCCAAAATGTTCTGAAGTTCTTTACCTTTGGTTATTTTCTCTACTAAAAGTGTTACAGGAACCACAATACCATAGATAGTTAATTCTTTATTAGAACAGGTCCTAGTTGCTGGTTGAATTGGCACAATATATACCTAAAATTTTTTAATTACACTATTTGAGATGCTTTTTAATTGAAAGAGGGAGGTATGGAAATATATTTGCTTGCACACACATTTTTTAGGAAGATGAAAGATCTCATTACTTTTCTTTGATTTTCCTTCAGAGGGTACTTTTCATTCTCAATGTAGTTGTTATGCTGTCAGTTCAATTTTCTTGTGAAGTTCTTTGATAGTTCATTCCCATTCCTTTCGTAATCATTTTCACCTAGTGAAGCAAATGAGATAATTTTGCAGATTGTACCACTTTACTTTTAAATTAATCCATTCTTCTTGAGAGAATGATTCTAATAGTGTGGTCAAGTACTTAGAAATCAGCAGGCTACTAACTTCTCCTAATTCAGACTGTTCCTTTGATTCCCTGATCACTTTCTGTGTCACTCAAGAGTGAGATTCTTCCTCTTCTGTTCCTCCCTCCTCCCGCCACCCACCAGTTCTCTTGTCTCTAGTACTGAGAAACCGAATTCTGAGATTTTTTCTACTATTTTAACAATGCTGGGTTCCAAAGCCTTATCTAATACACCTTTGTTATGTTTTCTGTAAAGTTTGGTAGTTTATTTACAATTTGTAATGTTTTCACTATATGTTAGGATTACTGATGCATTTGGCTCTACACAAGGGCTTATTCAGAAAGACAAGCCATAAATGAAGCATGTCATGCTTTCTCACTTAGGATTATCATTCTAGACTGATTCCTAGAAGAAAGTAAATTTTAAAAGAAAAATGATTATCTAGATAAATATAAATCCATAGACTTATTCATCTGAAAAATATTGATACCACTTGTAGAATTAAATGACAAATTTCCAAGTTATATTATTTTAAACTGTCATAAATACCGAAAGGAACTATCAGGGATAAATTTGTAAATTTAAATTATTAGTATTAGTTAACTGTTAATTTCTATTAAACATACCCTATATAGTTCTCTAAAAATATTCTGTGGGCTATTTTAGAATATACAAAATACTTCAGAATATATAAAAATATAGTAATTATTCCCTTTAGGTTACAAAAAATGTGGTAAATATATTGAGAAGTCATTCGTGATTTCACTGATTAAAAATGAACTGAGTGACTTTTGGTAGGATGTTCTTTTATTGCAGGTACTGAATGTGTGCACTTTTAAGAAGTACCCTCGGCCTGTAGGAGTACCATGTGTTTGGTTATGTTATGACTGCCTGTGGATGGCTGAGTCATCTTTTCCTTTAAGCTGTTCTTTTATATGGATGCTTTGATAGTAAAGTGGCCAAATGTCTTTTACTTGTTCCAGTATTATCAATAACTGTGATTTCATTTGACTTCTCAAATTATTTTGTCCCATTCAACAGTCATAGATATATCTTAATAATTTAATTCCTCTGCTAGAACACTCTGTTCAATTGCACATAGAAACGAACTTAAACAATGGGGAAGCATAGGGAGATAGTTTGTGGCCATAATGATATTTTAACAATAGTTTAGTTATTGGTGTGGCACATTGTGGATTCTCTTCCTTCCAAATATAGTCTAAGACAGTTAAGTTGCTCATTTAGCTATCTCAGTATACTTTATTCTTACTTTTGAGCTCAGAGAGTGTTTATATTTATTTAGTTTTAATATATGGTAGTAAGTAATAAAAATTACATAGTATTGTTTTCTTCAGTCACTAAGATTTTTTGACTCTTACACTAGTAGATGCCAATCCTCAAATGGTAAAATTATAAAAGGCAATTTAAATATTATCTCCTCTTATTATTCTTGGAAGCTGCTAGACTTGACCTCAGTAAAATGCAATGCCTCTTTGCTATATTTAATTATAAAAATTAGAATGAAGTTAAACGATGACTCTATAAATATTCATGAAAGAAACAAGATTAAACTGCAGAATAACAAGTGAAAAAAGACCTTTGCCTCAATTCAATTTATTTCAGTTCAATCATATATTTGGCATAGATGACACCTTTATGAAAAAAAAAGTATCAAAATCTAAATTGCATTTCACTTGTATTCTATTTTGCAAAAAGCTTATTTGAAATATGAGACTTGTTTGCCTCAGCTAAACTCAATCATCCATTCATTCAGTTGTCATTTATCAAGATCTTACTACTAGCTAAGTGCTTGAGCATGTGTTGCTGAATTCTATCTTCTCTATCTTCCAGAAGCTTAACAATACAATAATAGAGATAAGGTGTGTCTGTCAGTAATAGTAACAGGAGATTTAGGTAAATGGCTACAGAACAGATAATAATTACTGTCAAAGAAAAAACTATTTGGGCATCTGTTTACTGGAAAGCATATACAGGATACTGCAAATTGTATGCTATTGGAAAATATAAATAGGCTATTGGAAATTATGGTATCTTCAACTTTATTCAAGATTCTAAATTATGGTATCTATATGGATTATTTTTTCCTATAAATATTAGGATTATGAAAGAAAATGCAAACTATGGACAGGTCAAAAATAAGTTTACAAAAGTTTTAACATTATGATATAGAACTTATGCCAACCTTTAACTAAATCATAACACTAGAACTAGGTAAAGATTCCTGTTCCTTACACTATACAGAGTGTTTGCTATTTGTCCTGAGTGGTGTAGAGTATCCTTCCTGTCAAATAGTGTTCTAGACCAAGTACACAAGTAATTTTTACATTTTCTCCTCCTTGTTGGTCTCTAAAAGTTCATTCAGGCCTTTCTTTCAACCTGAAGTTGAGTACACACTGAAGAGATCAATGGTGACTGGCATTATTTGAACCTGTCACTGGTATTCTCCTGTTTTTCTTCAAATGGGAATAATGGCAACAAGTTATTTACTTTGGGGAGATCTAACAAGTTTTGAAATTTAGAATATTAGTCACTATCAAATTCACATGCCAAGAATGGGCAATTCTATTTTCGAAGTCTTTCCTATTTTGCTTCTCAAATATACAATGCACTGAAGGAGCCTTTTCTCCTTACCTTGACTTTCATGAGAAGATGGATTTGCCAGTAGCAATGTACCAACTGGCTGAAAACAGAACTGTTAGAGCTCTTCATAAATACTCATCCATGCTCATCTATGCTCCACACGGCAATATCCACTGAATCACCACCAGGCGAGCTGTTTGAAGCAGTTTTAAGTATAGAGAGAAGTATATGGTTTGTTTCAGAAACAGAATACTGACAAGCCAGAAACAATTTTTTATGTTTTTTTGAAAGGATCCATTTCTACACATCATTTTTAACTGTTTTGATTTTTACGTGGTGTTATTTTAAAATGTATAAATTGCAATTTAATGTACCCCTTCATTAGGAAGTGTTTGTGAATGTAATACCAGCATTAAAGCAGTAGGGCATTGTGCATGGTGGAAATATTACATGTGTAATGATTTGCATTCTTAATGTTCCAGAACCCTGGGGTTATTAGTAAAACGATTGGAGAAAGGTGGTAAAGCTGAACAAGAAAACCTTTTTCATGAGAATGATTGCATTGTCAGGATTAATGATGGTGACCTTCGAAACAGAAGATTTGAACAGTAAGTGTGTGCTGGTTGCAATGCTGTGCTTCCATGCTTTTGGCATGATAGAGTGTAGTCAGTTGAAATGCTTCCCACAACACATCTGTGATCTCTGTCTTTATACTGAAGAGGAGTGTTTTCTGCCATTATTTAGCCTTTAAACATTTAATCAAACTCCATGTAATTACTACCATTAGACTATATTTCAAAATGACCTCTGACTGGTAGAGCGTGTCTTAAAATATTATGGGCCCAGTTTAGGCTTTTACGATTTTGCTACTTCCTCACCTTTTGGAAATTTCACCAGAGTGCTGGTTTGTGTTTCACTTTAACTCACATTTCCAACTTTGTCTCACATGATGTCTCTCAGTACAAGTCACGCAAAGCTCCTTTGAACCACAATGCTGTGGTCTGCTCACATTTTCTTTACCTTGATTCAGGTCCTTACTCATTTAAAAAGCTAAGAGTTGTTCGGATCTTATAAAATAAGACAAGAGTGATCAGAAATCACAAAGACTAGGAAACCAGCATGAGACGGAGCTTCTCAAGCTGGTCGTGGACTAGTGGTGGACCAACAACCCATGACATTTTCAGTTGTCAAGGGTGCAGGGGTGTTGGGGTTTTTGCACAGGCAGACTTGAATTAATTTTGCTGATAAGTGATGAGTAGTTGCTTTCTGTTGTTTTCTAAGTATATTTATTTCTTCGAAAACTCAGATGGTTCACTTGTAAGGAAATATTTTATAAATTTTAAAAGTGGTATTGGATAATGTTCTGGTAAGCAGGTGGTATTTAATTTCTATTAGTATTGAAACTAATACCTGTATTGTGCTTAAAACTATTATTTAATGGTTTACAGTTGAAAACATGGTATTTTGCCTACAGTTGTGAAAATTTTGTCATTTATGTGTAGAGAGTGAGAAATTTATAATTGGAGAAACAGCTATGCTCTTATACAGATCTTGCAAAGTTGATTGATAAATGAGATATGAGAATTTTGTTTTTCAGTTTCAACAAAGTCTGTCACTTCTTATTGCTTAATTAGTGTACTTAACTAAGCTCATAATATCTCCTAGTCTGCCAGTCTTAATTTGCTAATTTTCCATTCTTTCTCAAACCCAGAGCACAACATATGTTTCGCCAAGCCATGCGTACACCCATCATTTGGTTCCATGTGGTTCCTGCAGCAAATAAAGAGCAATATGAACAACTATCCCAAAGTGAGAAGAACAATTACTATTCAAGCCGCTTCAGTCCTGACAGCCAGTATATTGATAATAGGGGCGTGAACAGTGCAGGGCTACCAGGACTGCAGAGAATGCCTAGACTGCCCCACCCAGCCGAGCAGATTGATGGTCACCCACGACTACCTCAGAGCACGCAGCCCTCCGGAAAACTGCCATCAGCTCCAGGCCCAGCCCCACAAAATTCATTTAGTACAAATGTAAGCAGTGGTTATAATACCAAAAAAATAGGCAAGAGGCTCAATATCCAACTTAAGAAAGGTATGACTTATCTTGTTCTTATTTGATGCAATTTATTTTAATAGTCAACCAACTAACCCAAAGCAACCATACATTTCATCTCACTGTGTGAAATAAATGGTGTAATGGTATATTTTTTAAAATAGTACTTAAAATGTTATTTTTTATACTTTTAAGATTCATTTTGTTATATAAAAATTAAAATATTCAGAGAATAAGGCTTTAAAAAATAAGTTTGTTTGATGAAGGTAACAGTTTCTACTGCAGTAAAATGTTTAACAACAAAGGAAAATGGTTTCAGGATGTTACATTCAAACCCAAAACAGTAGTGAGGATTTGACTGTTTTGATAGCCCGACTTCATGTCCAGATATAGCCCTCAAAGAGGACTTTAGATGTCATCCATTTTAACCCATCCTTTTGGTGATGGGAAGTGATTGATTCCTTTGATACTGTCTGTGGCTAGTGGTAGAATGTGGAGCAGCTAGGCCATTGTTCCAGAATACTCTATGGTTTCCCTTTCTTAAGGTGACAAGAGTGATTATAACGGGCCTTGCTAATTCTTTATTACACACACTTTGTATCAACTTATTTTCTTAAGTATCTCTTCCTTTATACCTTGGATCCTTGTGGACAGGAAAAATCTTTCATTTTGGCCTCCCCTTAGGTCACAGAGCAGGTGCTCTACTTGACTTTCTGATTTCTGGCTGCTGTCTTCTCCAGGCACTGAGATACATTTTGCTATTAATCATCTATTTTAGTTGATCATTTTGATATATTTATAAATCATGCCTTTCAAAATAATGCCATTATAAGAATATTTCTCTTTAAGAGCTCAACCAATTCCTACGGTTAGATGGAATTGAATCCGAGACATTGAGCGATTTCCTCAAGTCAAATGGCTGCTGTTGGCGGCAGCTTCTTACTAGAACATTTTCCATATCCTGACATTTAGACCGTTTTCTTTTCATTTAGGGTAGCTTTTACAAGCTTGTAAACTCTGAGATTCCTATTTCATTTCTGAATCATATTCTTTCATTGAACTTTATGTGAACCACAAATTTCTTATTTCTGGTTACTTCCTTTTAAGCTCCAAATACTTGGTTGATATGATCAGGAATTGACAGCTTTACTCTGCTTTTGAAACACATTACCAATACAGAGTCATGTCAGCATAAATCCCTTTTAGCTCTGCTAATTCCTAAATGAGAGAAATATCAGATCTCCTTTCTTCCTTTTTCTCTACTGAGGCCCTAATTTTCAAGCAAAAACATATCAAGAATCACAAATAGAGTACACAAAGTGTGGACTCCTTCAACAAAGGAAAAATATTTTACTTGCTATAAAGAAATTTCACAAATATCTTTGCCCTTTTGTATGATACAGGCATATTTATTTAGTTTATTATAGTTTTGGCACAATTATGATATTTTAGCAACTTGCAATACAACATAAACTTTTTAAATGGAGTAAAATTTTATTTGCCATTAAAAGAATCATTTTTGAAAACAAAATAAGTTTTATTTTAATAACATTTAAAAGCTATGATTACATTTCACATAAGCTAATTGAGAGAGACTGCTCAATCAGTGTAAGAAAAACAATGATTTCTTTTAAACATTTTTTCTGATCTTGAGTAATCTCAGTGATATAGAGCCTCATAGATCTATCTTGATTTTAATTTACTGTGAGAATGTATGACAAAAGGCAGAAACTGCCTGTGCTTTCCTGATAATATTTACAAATACTTTGAATAAAAATAATTGTTTACTATACATAAGAGTAAAGAATGCTGATTGTCTTTGATCAGTACTAAATACAGCTATTTTAGTGATAGACTGAGACTTGAACAAGCTTTCACTGTAGTTAACAGATAATATTTTTACTAATTATGTTACATTTAATAGTTTAATGAAGTACATCAAAAACGTAGTGTATGACAATGTTAAACTTTAAATTGAGTTCAAAGTGAACTGACATGTTTTGACAGAAGCTCTTTATAAACTGAGGTCAAGGCTAAGTACTTAAATAAAGAAGCCTTCATTATAATAATTCTTAGGCATAATTTTGGGACTATGTCACAAAATACAGTAGCTCCTATGTACTTCTTTCTATAATTATGATTTCTTAATACTTATTGCCATTTTGGCATTCTCTAATACCTTGCTCTTTTTGTAGAAATTAGCTTCTTAATAAAGTCAGAGAAGAAGGTCAGTAATCTGTTTCAGTCAGTGCAAAATATTTGATTGGCTTTGCTAAATGAAAATTGATATCTATTTATCTTTCTTTTGAAGGTCATTGCCTGAACTTTTAGCTTACAGATTTAGGGGTTATTGCTGATATTTTAATAGTATGAAAGTTCATATAACAGTCTTTGTAGTTCATACAAATTAATATGGCAAAAAGAGAATAATTAAAATTCTTTCTTAATAAATGTTATTGCAAGTCATTAGAGTTTCATGAAAGCACAGACATATGGAAAAGTCCCAGCAGAATAATTAGGAAAATTGCACATAGACGTTATGCCATTCAAGTCTTCACACAGAATACTTAAGAAATGCACAGTCCAGGCACATCAGAGTGATTTTAGACTTGCAGGAAATGAATGTTTTGTTTGAACTTGAGATTATTTATAATAGGTTTTGTTACAGGTATAATTATTGAATGTTTTCTTCATTTCTACTTTGTTTCATCTGTAACTCACTTTTTAATTCAAGTTTATTTGCCCCTATTTTTTCCTAAGCTTTATACTCATGCCTATAATTTTGTACCAAGTGCAGCATTAATGTAGTCTTTTATAGATTTTTTTTATCTTTACGTATCTCTTTATTTATCCCATATTATCAATATTCCATGTAATGTTACCATATTATCAAATGTTATATTGTCCTAATACCATTTTATCTGAAGTGGACCTAATATTGGTGATTCATGAGAAATTTGTCATTATCTTCACATATTTTCTTGGTTCATTTTGCCTTATTACATGTTGGTTCTTGTGACCTTTTTTTCTACAGTGTATTGAATGTATGAGAGTGCCTGTCAAGAAAGCTGCCAAAGAATTTAGAATTTAAATTATATAAACCAGCACAGTAATTTATAAATGCCTCATTAATTTCAGTACCTTTAAATATGATATGATGATTCTCAGACTTGGTAGCTGTGATATGTGATGCATTCTTCTCTGGATAATTTGCCCTTTTTTGGCGGGGAGGGGAGTATACATAGTCAGATTTAGATGAATTAGAAGAGAACTAGGCAAAAATAATATGGTTCATCCTGTCAGTAAATTGCTGTGACTTATTACAGTTTGGGGAGATTTTGTTTTCTCTAGAAAATTTTCTCTATTTTTCACCTCCCTGAACATTTCTCTTCCCTTGCTCCAATGCCTATCTGTCGAATCTAGATACTGTTATTACACAGTAATACTTTCTGTTTGATGTACTGTAAATTAGAAGTGTTTTTGTTTTTGTCATAGAGAATTGTTTATTTTCATAATCAAAGACGTAGGCATTTAAAAACTTTCACAAGAATATTTATATATTTGCATATTACCTTTCATCTGTCTTTGGGTAGTTTCCCATTTCTTCTCAGATTAATGAATTTTGATATCTGAACCATTTAAACCTTTAAGAATTTAATCTACTGTGAATATTTGTTAAAACTTTTAGAGAAAGTTACAAAATGTTAAATTGATGCAGAAAGTAACAACAAATCTTTTGTGTATGATACACCCATAGAATTCAAGGTAGCTCATTTTATTATTTTTCTCCCTGCTATATATTTAGGTACAGAAGGTTTGGGATTCAGCATCACTTCCAGAGATGTAACAATAGGTGGCTCAGCTCCAATTTATGTGAAAAACATCCTTCCCAGAGGAGCTGCCATCCAGGATGGCCGACTTAAGGCAGGAGATCGACTTATAGAGGTGAGTGACTTCTCTAAGTCAAAAGTTCCATAATTCTTAGAAAGTTATTTTTAAAAATATTTTTATAAAATATGAAATTAAATCATATATTTTAGCAGCATTATGAATCTTAAAACAATGTATTTCTGCTTTACCCTATACATTTTTCCATGTTCTCTGATGAGAAATATCTTTTTGTTTAGTTTACTCAAATTTTTAGTTACTCAGACATTTGGTTTATGACATAACATAATTTTGTCATTATGTAAGTGCAATATCTATTAGGTTATATTTCTGGATGACTTAAACTTTTTGTCTGGCAATCTAGAAATGTTATCTACTTTGTAATCAAAGCTGAGACAAATGAAGTAAGTAAAAACAGTATGTTTTGATGAGAGGAACAAGGAAAATTTTAAATGTCAGCATAGGAAATGAATTGAGACATAAAAATCAAATGTTAGAAAAGAGAAAATAGATTTTCAAAATTTCTTTTTTGTACCTCATGAGTTCATTGGTCTTTGACTCTGTCTTTGAGATACATAAACATACCGAATTTCTATTTGTGTGAATGTTGGTGTATATGGAAATGAGAGAAATACTGACAAAAAGTATACTTTATTAGCCATTTTTCTTAATGTTTTCTTCATAAAACTGTCTTCTTAGCAGCTGATAGTATTTTCTAATTACTAGCTAGTATTCAAATTCTAATGTTAATGTATATTTTTATATTACCTTTTTTTCTTTACTTATAGTTTCATACATAGTTTTGAACTCTCCAGATCGATCTAAGATTTCTTGAAAAGTAATGGAGCAAAATAATAACTTCCAGATTTTTTTCTACATGCACATTTTGGTCCTAGATGCCTTAAATCTTACCTCTTTCCTTTTTGTCTCATTCACGTGACAACTTTTTTAAAGGGCCACAAATGGAAGCTGACTAAAAAGAAAATTTGAGTACAAATTATATTTAAGGCGTTGCTCATAGAAAGGGTCACTGGTCCTTGGGTGAAACTGAGCAGTTGACCCTTGAGCAATGTGGAAGTTAGGTGTACTGACACCAATATCCCGTAACCCCTGGTGTCTTGCAGTCAAAAATCTCAGTAGTATTTTTGGCTCCCCCAAAACTTACCTACTAGTAATTTACTATTGATTAGAATCCTTACTGATAACATAGTCAGTAAACATATATTTTGCATTTTATGTTTGTTATATGCTGTATTCTTATAATACGGTAAGCTAGACAAAAGAAAATGTCCGTAGGAAAATTGTTAAGAAAGAGAAAATACATTTTCAGTACTGCACCTATTGACTGAAAAATATCGGTGTATGTAAGTGGGACTGGAGTCTCTTGTTTTCCAAGAGTCAACTATAATATTATTCCAAGTGTGTAGTTGTAGCTTGTTTTACTTGGTAATAGTCTCAGGTGGGACTTGAATCTTTCCTCTGCTCTTTTGTCCCAGACCTCCTCTCTTTGCCTCCTCCCTCCTCACCTTTTTTTCTGAAGGTAACCACTTTATTTTTGAGTCTCTGTTTCATCACATAGGATGCTTTCCTTTTAACACATCATAAAGACTTTCATTTTTCTTTCTGAGAAATAAGAAGGGCCTGCAAACTATATTTTTTCAGAGTCAGCCTTTATTTTCTATAGCTATCAGCTTTCTCTTAAAACGGAAACTACATTTTCATATGTTTTAAATCTGACAGTCTAGTATTTTTAGTTGGAGCTACAATTCCATGGCACCTTTCTGAGTATCTAGATATCTGGAAGCATACATTAAAAAAAAAATCAAGTTAGTTAGTTTTGTTATTTAGACATTTTTTGCTTTCTTTGACCCCATTTTTACTTATCTATTTCCTGCAGTCCCTTAATAGTAGTAGAACATTGAGCTATATATGATGCTTTTTAGGAGAGGGGAGATAGGTTCTAAAACATATTCTAACTACAGGAAGATTTCGATATTACAATGTAAACAATATACTTAATTGCCTTGGACAAGATGTTATTTTTGTCTGAAGAAAACTAATATAAAATACTTTTAAAAGGAACTTTCATTCTCATTTCTGTTAAATATATAGTGCTTTCTGATAATGTTATGTTACTTCCTAAAAGGTAAAAATGATGAGATTCCCCAGGCACTGGTTGTTTCAAATCCTTTTTTCTTTTTTCCTGGTAGAATTCTCTTAAACCTTTGAAAAATATTGAGGTGAAATGTTGTTATTATTCCAAAAATATTATGATTAGTTTGTCGAGATTCTTCTTTAATATTTACCTTTTAGGGATAAAAAGGTTATCTTCAGAATTTTTGGTAAAATTTTATTTAAAGTTAGAATATTTTTACAAAAATATTTTTAGTGTGTTTTTACTACCTGCTTTAAAAGCCACACCTTTTTATTTTGGTTTAAGAAATCCTATACTACACAAGGCCATCAAGATATATCAGTTAAGAGCCAGGAAGTTTTGTGTTAACTTGACATTTTAGATATATTTGTTTATTACCCATTACTTGTTAATGCTCTAATGGCTGTAACTTTTGGTTTATTGATGAGCGCTAAAAGATTTACTACTTCCTGTCTCACTTGTAAATACCTAGTCTGCATTTCTTTATTAGCCACAACAGCCTGGTGGTTACCAGATAATGCAGAATTTACCATGAAATGAGTTATGTTTCATAGCAGGCATGACCAGTTCTAGATTGTGTGTCTGTTTTGTTAGCCATTTGCACAGAATTGGAGCTGAAAACATTTTATTTGTTTTAGGTAAATGGAGTAGATTTAGCAGGCAAATCCCAAGAGGAAGTTGTTTCCCTGTTGAGAAGTACCAAGATGGAAGGAACTGTGAGCCTTTTGGTCTTTCGCCAAGAAGATGCCTTCCACCCAAGGGAACTGGTGTGTAAATTTAAAACAGATGAAACATATCTGATGCACATAAGCCAGGGATCCGGGTTAGCTACCGGATGGCCAGTGTTTATCAAAACGTTTTCTAAGCAGTTTCTGTATTTTATATGTCTTTCAGGCTTAACTTAATATACTCATTCTTTTCTGATTTTCCCTCAGTTTTGGAAATAGGTATCCACAATGTTGAATGTAGGGGTATTTAAAAATCAAAATGCAGTGATATTTTTTAGGACAGCAAATGTTTATTACTGAATGCATTCAGATGGACTGATTGAATAACAGACACATCGATTAATTCATAACTGTCACTTCAAAGGCTGTTGTTGAATGCTTGCCATGTTCTCCACTATATATGACAAATCTTCATGTTTCAGGATTTCATAGTACATGTGGCTAAGCCAGATAAAAATGCTTGCTTTTTTATGAAAAGGAGTACCTTAGTTAAATATTGTTATTGGAAATAAAAAGACCCAAGTGGCAGTAAGCACCTCAGGCTATTAATTACAAATATAGACATTACTTAGAATGACATAGGTGAAATGAAAAGGCATTTGATTTGCAAATTATTTAACTTTTTTGTACGTCTAAATATTAGATAAGGGTACTTACATAGTATTGGTTTGAAGGAAATTTGTCTATTAAATTGACATAATTCTGAGTTTTTTCTGCAAAAAAATGCTATTTTATTTTTATATAAAAAGAACATAATTGGAAGAATCACCTTTATCTTTCGATGTAGTGAGAAAATTGTTTTACTTCAGTACAAGTGATGTTTTAACTTTTTCAAAAACAGATTCTAGTAGTCGTTTTACAATGTTTGACCTCTTTCAGCTAGTTTCTAGCTTCATCTAAAAAATAATTGATTCATATATACTAGAGTGGCAAGGTTTTAGGGGTACAGTTACCAGATTCATCCTATAGCCCTAAATCTCATAGGCTAATACATCAAATATGGATGTCATGATTAATAAAATGTTCCTTTTATTATAAATCAGATAAACTTTAGTTATACAGATATCCTATCCCTTGGTTACAAACAGATTTAAAGTTTACTGTGATTTTGTGTAAACTTCAGATTTTGATAAAGTGAAAAGTGAACACTAGTGTTTTAAGTAGATTTTGAAAAATTATAAAAATGTTATTTCTATTTTAAAATGTTAAATGCATTATTTATCAATTAAATTGAGTTTTCTTCCCCTACTGTTACTTAATTTTGTGCTTAAGATGCCACCTGATCCTAAATCTGGAGATATCTCTGTTAAATTCTAAATTAGCACTTGAGAAACAGCAAGAAAACTAAGTTTTAGATAGAATTTGATGAAGCTTTAATTTTTCCTCATTTCCTCAGTAGACCTGAGTGAGACTATAACATTATTAGATTACCAGAGCCTCAGTACTGCTCTTAAGCAGCCTTTCTGGAGTTATTGCCAACATATAGCCAGCTTAAGGTTATTCGGGTTCTTCTTGTCCAATTTTGATCTTCCAGGCTTCTGTTTTCCCCTTCTGCTGCCTACTTCTTTTTCTTGGTTATTTAATTTATTGCTTGTGAGTTTTTCATTAAGGAGTGAGCCAATAGGCCATCAGTCTGTTATTCATGTTGCAGCTGCTTTTCAAGATTTAAAAGATTAAAATTCTGAAAACTTAAAGGGGACATTTAAAATGATCTTTGAATTCAGTTAACAAAAATCTTTTCCTCTGGGTGTCAGCGTTTAAATTCTGTGTCTAAAACAAAATACTTTAATCAATATGTGCCTTTTTTATAAATCAACCTTATGTAATTCAAACAACTCTATAATATATGAAAAAAATTACATTTAAAACCTGTGTAAAATTTAAGGTATAATGGTTGTGGTTCAGACTGTTATTACCTGGTCAAGCTATCAAAGTATAATATACCTTCTAACTTAAATTAAGTTGAGAAAATGTTTTATTAAAAATCAGAAATAGTGCTACAAATAGAAAAGCAATTTGTTGAGATTTGTTTTCTCCACATAATTTCATGATGAACTGTGAATGTACAAGTAAAACTTACATCTAGAAAAATTTTTTAAAACACATATCCACATAAAATATAACCACATCAGTGAAAGTTTGGAAGATAGGGTAATACATCAGCCAGAATATAATTCCCCTTTATATAGTTTGTGGATTTTAATGACGACCAAAATTTCCTTTAAAGTAAAGCTTTGTGTCCCTGTATGTTGAAAATGGCTTTGGTCAGTCTGTATTTATGTTTTTCTTCAATTCTTCTAGAATGCAGAGCCAAGCCAGATGCAGATTCCAAAAGAAACGGTAAGAGCTTTGTCTTTTGCAAGGATGCAGAGATGTTTGAAAGATAAATGGAACTAACTTTTTACTAATTAAATATGAAAACTTGTCCTCCATTTTCTTAGCTCATAATAGATACTGTTATGTTATTATGGAATTTATGTTATTAAATTCCAAAATGCTCCTACGATGACTTACTGCTACTGCCCCAGATACAGACTATCTTGTGATTATTTTTAGCCAGATAAGGATAAAAAGAGAGACATTCTAAAAATTGGTGAGATTGTAGTAAAATACTCTAAGTAGCTACAAAATTGAAAACAAACAAACAAAAACTTGATTCAGGCACAGAAAAAAATAGGAAAAACTAAAGCACAGTAAAAATGTATCATAAGCAGAAAAATAAAATGCCAGTATTAGTCTAAATATACTAGTTGTTTGAATAACTTATAAGTGTTTTATTTCATATAAGTTATTATAACATAAGGGGTAACTTCTCTTAATAAAAGTAAATATTCACAGCTTGGATTAAAATGCAACCCTGGTTACATCCTATTTAGAAGAGAAATCCTAATATAGATTAGAAATGAAAGAGCAAGTTGAGTTTTAACAGGCAATACTAATTAATGAAATAATTGTCATATCAGTCTCTGAAAGTATCACTTTAGTGTGGATCCACTGCATGGGGAAAAAAAAGAGGGTGTTTAAATTGACACATAGTATCATCCAGTAGAAATTCTTAACAGTTAAGACCTTTTACATGTCAAACAAACATATAATTTTTAAACTCTTGTAAGTCAAAAGAAAACTTAACAAAACCATGTCCTCATATGTGAAACCAATACATATTTTTTAAAACATCATTTTAGGTAGACAGAAAGGTAAGATTATGAAGAATCTGAATAACATAATTAACAGATTTAATATTTCTTTGCACATTTTAAAACAAACAGCTTTGAACCTAATAAGGAAAGAAACAAAATGTTATTTTCAAATATTCTATAAATACAAAGATGGATGATAAATCAGACTTCAGAGGAAAATCAGTAAACATCCTTGAAAATATTACACATTCATAAGTGTGGGTTGTGGAAAATTCATAGCCTTAATTTTTTATTTCTAAAATCAGTAGGTCAGTGACAGCTAATCAAAATCACAGTATTTTGTATGGTGGAGTGGGTTGTGAAAGCTAAGAGGAAATTAGACAAATTGATTTTAAACAATAAAGAGGGCACATAAGTGATTTATACTATTTTAGAATTATGATGACAAAAAGTACTATAAAGCTAAAATACTTAAAATAGCATGATATTGTTAAAGGAATAGATAGATCATTTAAACACATTAACGATGATAGAAACAGACCCGGTGTGTCTATGTATGCGCATGTATGTTAAAGGTGGAATGTCAAAATAGTGGTAAAGGATGGTTTTCTTAATGTCTAAAACAATTGGCCACTCACTTTAAAAAGTTACATTTCTTCTTCATACCATATACTTAAATAAATCCCAGTTGATTATGAAATTTAACCTAAAAAATATACTAAAAAGTATTAAGAGAAAGTATGTGAAAATCTCTTTAACTCTCAATAGTGAATGTTGTCCAAGCCGTAATATCATTAGATAATAAATAGGTTGATAGATTATTATTTGTGTCTGTGTGTTTGTATAATTTTGTATAGCAATAACCATACCAAAAAATAGTTATAAGTCAAATGCTAGATGGGGGAAGTATTTTGTAATGTGATCCCTGGGTAAAGAATCACTCCTTTGTTGTTAGAATCTAAGTATCATAGAACTTTTTGGAAAACAGAATGACTTTGCACATAAACTGCATCTGTTGGTGCTTAAGACAATCTGAGATAGCAAATGACTATATAAGCAGTAAAGATAGGCATATTCTTTCAAAATATTTAGTCAGTCCTGGTGAGGAAAATGATGATTAGCCCTGAACTTTTCAATCACGAAGGGGATCAGTATCATTGGCTTTAAATGTAGTATTCCATTGAGAATTTCAAGTTTCATTCTCCTCCCCTCCTTACCCACAAAGCCCTGTGTATTCATGAGAGCCTGCCAAAACAAATGACAATTCATTCACCTTGACAAAAGAAGTTATATGTATATGCATAGCGTATGATTTCCAATTACAGATGGAAATTTTTTCTGATGAGTTTTCTAAGAAAATTCAAAATGCATAGTGTTTTTTTAGATGTTTTCTTTTTGATTTTTTCTTTTTCTTTTTAATATGTCTTCTTACAATTGTCTTTTTCTGCTCTTGCTGCAATTGCACTGCCATTTTGGGCTGTTAAAAGCATCATACTGAGTCTACAGCTATGACACCCTGAACAGCCTGTTCCTGTATGATCTCAGAAGCTAAGCAGGGTTGGGCCTGGTTAGTACTTGAATAGGAGGTCACCTAGGAAGACCATGTGCTGTAGGCGTAAAATAAAAAAAAAAAAAAAAAAAAAAAAAGAAAAAGGAAAAGAAAAAGGAAAAAAAAGCATCATGTTAAACTTTTAAGTAAAAAAATTGACTTCCAGGGTCTCTACCATTCTTTGTACCTTTTGATGGCAAGTCATTAAATTCAATGAAGGCTTGAAATTCTCTGGTATTATTTAAACTTTAATGTGACTATAAGTACCTTGAGAACAGATATGTATAGAAGCTCACTTCATTTGTTGGTTGATTGTCACAATGATCCATAACTGACTTCATCTGAGAAATTAAAAAAAAAAAAATGTCATTAAGGGTCTATAGCTAATAGACCTTTTGAATTTTTATGATGTAAATTTCTTGTGATATATAAATACTGTGTTAATTAGAGTGAGGGTTATAAATTCTAGTTTTAGGTTGCCTATTTAAAATGGGACAAAAATCTTAATTAGTAAGCAAAGTCTCAAGGTCACTTGCTCCATGTCCTGAACAAACTTATTTTTCTTTGAAAAATATATTTACTTGGTATAGGGACTCTCATGTGGGGATGTACGGGTTGGACACGCATGGGTGTGTTACGGATCTCCAGAGAAACTAAACCAGTGTGTGCATACCTAAAAAGAGATTCAGTATAATGCATTGGCTTGTGTGATTGTGGGGCTAGTGAAGCTCGAGACCTGGGAAGGCCCTGGTCAAGTTCCATTCCAAAGTCTGGCAGGCTTGAGGCCTGGGAGAGCCAATGGTGCAAATCAGGACCTAAGTCACTCTGCTGGAGAGTTCCGCCTTCCGCAGAGAGGCCTGTCTGTCTGTTCTGATCAAAGTTCACCAATTTAAATATTAATTTCATCCAAAAACATTCTCTAAATTGACACCTAAAATTAACATCACAGTGAGGTAGTGAGTTTACCTCCTGGCTCTCAGGCTTTGATTCCCAAAGTGTCAGCTTCTTCCTGGGGCTTCAAATAGGACTAAAGCAAACTTGCTTAGTAAGCCCTCCAAGAACTCTTCAGTGAAGATCCATGTAAGAATATTATTGTATGTTAAACAAATTCAGGGCTGTTGGATAGAAGTAGAGCGAGTGTTAGAAAATAATGTGCTTTAGAGATGATTCTAGGTCGTAGAGATAAAATATACTATGTACTTAAAAGTCATGAATTCAAAATGCATTCCAAAAAGAGTTAGTAACCTCTCCCTACAGAAACAGTAGGGTACATTGGGGAGTCTTTGAAGATCAGGAAGCACCTTGATTGGCTAACTTCAGAAGGTTATGGCCTTGATTTGGAAATTTAATGAGCAAGGCAATAAATATGGGCATTAATAGCTTAATTTAACTGATAATTGGAGTAGATAAAGTAAATGGTACCATATTGGCTCCAACTGTAAATTGAGAAAACAGCAGAAGAAATTAAAAAACAATTCCTTTGCAGTAGCATAAAAAGAATAAAATACTTAAGAATAAATTTAACCAAGGAGGTGAAAGATCTGTATCCTGAAAACTGTAAGACAGCAATGAAAGAAGTTGAAGATGACACAAATAAATGGAAATATTTATTTGGATTGAAATATTTATTGGATTGAAAAAATTAATATTGTTAAAGTGTCCATTCTGTCCAAACTGATCTATTGATTCACTGTAATCTCTCAAAATTCCAATGGCATTTTTCACAGAAGTAGAAAAAAATAATTCTTATATTTATACAGAACCACAGAAGACCCCAAATAGCCAGAGCAATCCCAAGAATGAACAACAAAGCTGGAGGCATTACACTTCCTGATTTCAAACTATATTATGAACCTATAGTAATCAAAACAATATGGTATTGACATAAACAGATACATAGATGATAGAACAGAATAGAGAGCCCAGAAGTAAACCCATACATATATGGTCAAGTAATTTATGATAAAGGAGCCAAGAACATACAATGGGGGAAAGGACAGTCTCTTCACTAAATTGTGTAGAAAAACTTGATAGCTATGTGCAAGAGATCTCTATTGATCTCTGCGTGAAACTGGATCTCTATTTTACAACAAACACAGTATTCAGCTCAAAATAGATTAAAGATTTGAATTGTAAGACCTGAATCCATAAAACTCCTATAATAAAACATATGAGGTAAGCTCCTTGACATCAGTCTTGGCAATGATTTTTTGGTTTTGACACCAAAAGCAAAGGTAACAATAAGAGCATGAAACAACACATGGAACTAAATCAAATATAAAAGCTTTTGAACAGCAAAGGAAACAATTGGCTATTAAAAGGCAACCAATGGAATGAGAGTAAATATTTGCAAATCATATATCTGGTGGGAAGTTAATGTCCAAAATACATAAAGACCTCATGCAACTCACTAGCAAAAAAAATAATCTGATGAAAAAATGGGAAGAGGATCAGGTAAACTTTTTTCCAAAGAAGACATATTAATGGCCGACAGGGTGCATGAAATGTTGCTCAACATCACTGATCATCAGGGAGATGAAAATCAAAACCACAAAATTTCTCTTCATAACTGTTAGAATGACTTTTATCAAAAAGATAAGAAAGTGTTGGCGAGGATGTAGAGAAAAGTAAACCATTGTATGCTGTTTGTTGGAATGTAAGTTGCTACAGCCACTATGGAAAATACTATGAATGTTCCTCATGAAACTGAAATAGAATTAGTATGTGATCCAGCAATCCTACTTCTGAGTATGCATCTAAAGGAAATCAGGATTTTGAAGAGATATATGCACTCCCATTTTCATTGCAGCATTATTCATAAGAGCCATAGCCAAGATAAGTGTGCATCAACAGATGGATGGATAAAGATGTAATATACATATACGTATATATATATATATATGCATGTATATATATTATAATACATGTTATATATACACACATACATACATACACACACAATGGAATACCATTCAGCCATGAAAAAGGACATCTTGCCATTTGAAACAGATGACTGGACCTTAAGGATATTATGCAAAGTGAAATAAGTCAGATAGAAAAAAAACAGATATTTTATAATATTATATGTGGAATCTAAAAACACTGAACTCATAGAAACAGACTAGAATGGTGGTTCCCAAAGTCTGGGGGTTGGAGGGAAAGGGGAGATATTTGTTGGTCAAAGAATAGTCATAAGACTCAAATTCTGAAGATCTAATATACAGGATAGTGATTATAATTAATGATACTGTGATATGCACTCAAAAGGTGCTAAGAGAATAGATCTTAAATGTTCCCACCGCAAAAAAGAAATGGTGATTATGTTATTTGATGGATGTGATAGCTAATGCTATGATAATGATTTTTCGATATGTAAGTATCAAATCAACACATCTGTACACCTTAAATTGACACAATGTTTTATGTCACTTATGTTACAGTATACCTGGGGGGGCGGAAATAGTTGAGTCAGAGAAAGCAAATAGCCTCCTGAGGGACTGAATTGTGAATCATTACATGTTTATGAAAACTATACAAATTTTTGGGATAAATTTATCATAGAACACTTCTTAGGCCTATAATGTAAATTAATTTTGGTACATTACAGAACAAAAATGAAAGTGTACAAACCTTGTAATTTGAGATCTTGTTGAAGATTTATACTATCATGCTCTGAACATGTCGACCGTAATAGTTTGATTTTGAGCATCAAATGTTCTTATTTTCAAAAAGAATATGCTATTTCTATCACGCTTTAAATGCTCAGACTTATCCTGAGCTTATAATTTAATGAAATAAGTTTTAACTCAAATGATTCAAACTTGTTTTAATTCAGTCTTATTTCAGAATTGAAATAGGTTAATATTTTCATGATCTTAGAAAAATAGTAATGATTTTATAGTGAATCTCTCAATGTTTAATGATTTTATTTGAAATTGCTTACTATTACTGTAATAAGAGAGATTTATTATTGTTTGATGTGTTTTCCCTTGGGAAATATATTTTAGATATTTTTTTGTTGTCCTTTTTATTGTCCTGAGGTGATAAAGTTAATATCTCAAATATTTATGATAGTTTTTTTGCTATTGAACTCAGATTATCTTAAAGATTATATTGGTAGTAATGCCTATTTTAAAAATAAAAATTGCATTAGATATGGAAAAGCTATTCTGAATTGCTAAGTAATTTTTATTTTGAAATGTCCAAATTTTCAGTTTTAAGAATTATAAAAAGAACTGCAACATATCCTTCACTACATTCTCCAATTGTTAATGTTTTCCCATATTTGACATATAATTTTCTACAACCACCCCTCACTTTTTCCAGCTTTTCACTGCATATTTTTTTTGTGAATTGAGAATGCACTATTGACATAATTACTCTTTATCTCTAAATATTCCAGTATGTATATACTAAGAACAAGAACTTTTTCTTATATAACCATAATATAGTTAATCAAAACCACAGAATTAAAATCAATTTAACAGTCTGGTTGTCCCAGTTGTCCGAGTTTGTGTTCAAATAGCACGCAGGAATGAATGAATGAATGAATGAATGAATGAATGAATGACTACATAAGAATTATAATCTGGTCCAGATTCCAGTTCAGGATTATGCATGGAATTTAGTATAGCTCTTTAGTCTCCCTTAATCTGAAGCATATCTTTAGTTTATATTTGTTTCAGTTTGAAGAGCAAATTATTTCTAGAGTGTGCCTCCTTTTGGGTTTGTGTGACATTTCTTTAATTGGGTAAAGATTTTTCCTTCTTAATAGTATAGAATAATAACTGTATGAAACATGTTCTCAGTATTTGTGTTATTAACCATCAAATTAAAAAAACTAATTTTATTTGTATTAAATATTTGAATTAGAAGAGAGCATAATAAAACCTACTGTAACATTTTAACTTTGTCAATAAAAATAATTAACCCTAAAATACCAACACAAATAACATGCATAAACATTAATCTTACATATAGGATTTTTTTTTATGCAAAAAAGGTAACTTCTCTGTTTAAAAAAATCTCTTAAAAACATAAATGTTCATTATTGTTTGGGATAACTGCATATTTAATTTTTGTGTGTTGAATAGTGTATTTATTCCATCTTTAACTTCTATAAGAAATTTTGTTAGATGTGAGAATATGATGGCCGCCACCATGGCATAGTTTTGTCAGAGCCATCATAAAGTATCCATTCGTAATCAGTCTTTCGCCTTACCTCTAACCCCCAGCACCAGCCCCTGCCTAACACTTATAACTGTCTTCCTCTCTCCCCTTCCCCATACTGGGGTTTTGAAGAAGGAAAATTAAAGGAATGGCATGCAATGGGATTTTTATATTACAGAAAGTAATGTATATTGATAGAGAACTCAGCCAAACACAGAAAAATAATCAAAATCACCTACAATTATGTGACTTCGGTGCCACCATTTTGATATGCTTTTTTTCATGACTTTCTTTTTTACCAATATAACTATAACTAATGCATACCATGTAGCTAATGCCATCTCCCAAGCAGAAGGAAAAGACAGATATAGCCTTTCCTTGTGAAGCTTTCACTAATAGGAGAAGACAGACATTAAACAATATATAAGAATAGGATATCAAGGGTGATGGTGGGTATGAAGTACTGGAAGTTATGAAAACCCATAGGTTAAAACTCAATTTCTTATTCATAAATGTTTTTCTGTCTCACTAAATGATTTTTAAGACACTTTAATAGCTGAATGATATTCTATTGTGTAGATATATCTTAATTTACTTAATATCATTCATGTAGGTCGTTTTTAATTTTTAGCTGTCGTAATTAAGGCAGTGAACATGCAAACAGTTAAAACTTTGTTCGTGATCACAATTAGTTTTTTAATGACATTTTACTAAAAGTCGTATTTCTGGGTTAAGTAATAAGCAGAATATAGAGGCTTTTGATAAGCTTTGCCAACTTGGCTTCCATAAAAAGTATACCTTTTTATATTTACACCAGCAGTGAAGAAAGTGGGCATTTTGCCATACCTTCTGTATTCTTAGATATTATTATTTAAAATATATATTTTTTAGCAATTTGATAACATTTATTTGTTGCATATTTTTTTGTTACAAGTAACGTTGAACATTTTACTGCTTTTTTGGTCCACCTATCTTTCTTTAATGAACTGTTCACCCACATCCCTTTCCCATTTGTTGTGGGAATGTTCTTCTTTTGTTATTAATTTATCAGGACTTGTGCAACAAAGATATTCTATGACAAAGGGAGGGAGAGAGAAATCAATAAATTATAGTGGAGCAATAAGCAGGAACAAATTCTGCTATTATTTCACTGTTCACACTCTTGACACCTATGACACCAGATGTGTGAGTTTTCTACACCAAGCAATTCTGATACCCAGCTGGAGTTAATGTAGACCCCACAAGTTAAGGACTCAGTCCCACAAGACTGTCCCCCACTTCAGATGCCAATGTCAAGTAGTTAGTGGTTTCTCTGGTTTCACTTGACTTCTGACTTGGCTAAAAACCAGAGGTTCCCACAACCATCTCCCTGGGCTCAGTAATTTGCTTGAGCCACTCATAGAACCCAGGAAAACAGTTTACTTACTATTGCCGACTTATTACAAAAGATGTTTTAAAAGGCAGAAAGTGAATGGCCATTTCAAAAAATATTTAGGTTGAAGTCTGGAAGGTTCTAATCTCAAGAGCTGCTGCCCGTGTGGAGAAGGGGTGTGTCACCCTCCTGTCATGTGGCTGTTTGTCAACCTAGAGGCCCTTTGAACACCTGGGGACTTTTGGGATTTATATGGTGGCTTCATCACGTAGGCATGATCAATTATAAATTTCATTTCCATCTCCTCTCCTCTCTCTGGAGAATGGAGGCAAGGCTGAAGGTGCAAAACTTCTAATTATGGCTTAGACTTTCTCTGTCCAGGAGCCCAGCAAGAATCAGCTTAGTAGAACAAAAGGTGCTCCTGGAAATCACCCAGAAAATTCCAAGGGCTTTAGAAATTCTCTGTCAGGACTGGAACCAAAAACCAAAATGTTTGCAAGAATCAGTTATAAATATATACATATTTCTCATTTTGCAAGTGATAAAATGTGTTCTCAGTTATTTCTTTTCAGAGCCCCATGTCAGCTACCTTACATCTATAATTTTATGGACTCATGCTACCTGTCTAGTCATATTTATTTTGGCTCTTGACACCATTTTGTACATTCATCAAAATTTTCATGTATCAAAGCTCATAGAATACTCATGGTTATTTTTCTGCTACTTAATATAATCAATTTGTATTTTCTTATTAATCTCCCCATTTTGAGATTAACTGCAGATTCAGTGGCTTGTGCTTCAGACTTGCTGGGGAGAATGGAAAGATGGGTCGGGATGGGACTTGTGGCTGATTTTGCTGTTTCGCTGCAGATACAGCTGTACATCTTTCCGCTGTTTTGAGGATAATGTGAAAGTAAATAGCTTTCATACTGCCCATTTCTCCGGTTCTCTGCTTTTAATATGCTCAGCAAAAATGCCCTATTTTTTGAGCATTAAAAGGCAAAAATGCTAATAAAGTAATGGGCAAAGGAAGGCCTGACTAGTGGCTGTGATGGAAAAAAACCACTGGGGGGTTTACATAGATGTACATGAGGGGTGTGGTATGTGCTTGAATGACATGATCATATGCAAATGAATTGAGCAAATTAAAGAAAACATACTTGTTTGTGTTTCTGTACAAAGAATTTGACTCAGGAAACTTGATAAAGTATAGAATGTGGATGAAATAATCAAGGTGATAGAAAATTGGCTTCTCCTTTGTACCAGAATGATGTGATTCCTATGCTATCAAGATTTTTAAAAGTTCTCTGTAACACAGCATGAAAAATTGGTTTGAAGAGCAAATTTCTTTCTTTAAGACGTTTTGGTGCCAGAGAATTACATTCTAAAAGTTGGCATTAATTTCAATCTTAATGGATTAATAATGAAATACCAAAGGAAAAGTACAATCTTTCACTTGAATGTTTTTAATGATAATAATGACTTAGGACCTGATAAGAAAGTTGAAAAAAAAATTGCACCTCCTGTGAAGGAAATAGTCTCCTTTAAGACAGGTTAAGAGTAGGGTCTATCAGGAAATGATTGCAGGTTGGTTAAAATTTTTCTTCGTGTATTCAGTCAGTTCCTTATTATGATTTTTCAACTAGAAAAAAGAATGAATGTTTTAAACTTTAGTAAAACATTATGGAAGTGTCAAAATCAGTAAATATTGAAAAGCCAAACTGAATACCCAAATCAATAAGTAGCAATTAAGAACCTTCCAGATTTGAGGCAATAAGCATAGTTAATGAACAGAACCAAATGTGCCTGTCTAAAAACTGTCTTTAGTTTCCATGTCTTTTCAATATATTTTCCCCAAAATATCAATATTGATTTACAAAGTAAGTTTTATCTTTCATTTACTTTTGAATTTGAAGTTAGAAAGGGACCGTGGGGCGTATTGATGCTATTTTGTATTTCAAACATCAAAATTTTCCTATGTTTTTATACCATTTTACAGTGAGGTAGCTATATTCATTCACACAGTCATTATTTAATACTTTTAAATTATTTTGGACCATATGGATAAAAATAAAAAGTTTATAGAGCAAGACAAGTAGAGAAAGGTATTTTGTATAATAAATGTTATGATATCAATATTTTGTTATGAGTAATTGATGTTTTTTTCTACTGAGGCCATTGATTTTATCTGAGCTATAATTATTCTCCAGGAATATTTTAAATATAGGAAACATTTTATGATGATCAGGCTTAGGCATTACTTTGACTTTGATGCTGAAATTTGTTTACTTTTTATAGTTAGCTATTGCCCTGTATCTTTTCAAATTCTTATTTTATATTCTTTATTATATAGTTTCCCTGTTTCTAACATATTAGTGACTTTATTTTCTTTTTTGAAATGTACCTTATTCTGCTAACTATGAGACTGTCCTTTGAGCCAGTACAAAGAATGTTCTACCATAAAATGTTAACATCAAATATTAGTAAATTAAGAACATCACTTTAAAAATTTCATTATTATAGATTTGGGGATTTAAAAATAGCATGTCTTGAATTAAGATGATCCAAGAAGAAATCTCTTACTAGTAAATACTATACTTCCAAAATTTATTTCATCCAATTCAGATATTTGAGATTGCATATTAAATCCCTAAATTCCTTTTTGAAGTTATGTTAATTTCAATTGTTATTAGATATTTTTTAAAATTTGTTGGGCTACAAAGAAAAAAATTTCAGTCTACCCATGTTTCCATCACTCTCAAATAGCCTACTTTCATGTGTGTAATTGAGCCATTCTTTAAGTAGCACAATCTTTAAAGGATATATTATATTCCAGTCTAATTATGTACCACTATACACTTCAATATTCTTCATTTAATTTGATAATTCCAGCTTGAATGGGTGGATATGAGGCAAATATTTATAAATTGAAAAAATAATGAGAAATAATGTTGTAGGACTAGATGAGACATTTAGTTGTGATTTGAAAAGCTCCTGCTACATGTCAGTTATGTGGTTGGAAATACTGAGTTTGAAAAAGAATTCTGGCCTTCGTCTTTTGTAGGTGATCGGTGTAGAGATCTAGGTGGTCGAAATCTTTACCATAGGTGGGATTATTTAGGAAGAGCTTAGGAGGCCCACTGCTTTCTCTTTTTTATTGATAGTATATGTCATTTCACTGTATTTCATCAGGTTATACTTTAAGCTTTCATTTCTTCCTTGCTGTTTTAAGAAAGATGGGCAAGTGTGTGTAACTTAAAAATGTTTTATTTGGAAGCAGTCTTTTATGCATTTAATGACAATTCTGAAATCAAAGCTTGCATATACAAGTAATTAATCAAACAATATTGCTTGAATAATATTTACCAGCTGTATTATGTATGATACTGTATTGTGAAAACATTTATCATGCTATTTATCCCCACTTTGTCTCAGAGATGTTGAAGGTTAAAACTCTAGCAGCTCTCTGAAAATGAATACTTTTTTCTGCTGACTTTGTATCATCAGGACTTGTTATTGTTTTGTGAATAAAAGGATGTACAATTAGTCAACATTAAATTATTAATAATGTTGCAAATTCCTAATGAAAAAAAGGGACAAATGAGTTATATTTATTTGTTTTGATTCCTGCTGTTACTGTTTTCCTCCTGTGGTTTGGAATATATAAACAGAGCATAAAAAAAATATCTAAAACTCTAGGAGTCTGCATGTCTTTTCACTACATCTTCCCCCTCTCTTTCTGAGAATCTGGTTTGGGTTTGTTTCAATATTGAAACAAATGCTGCATAAAAATATTAACAGCTGGTTCCAGCAATCATCTGGAGGCGGTGCAGATGCTGGGCCATCATGGATCTCGTCACAGAACTTTGGTGAAATACTGTGCCTGTTATGATTAAAGAGCTGCTCATTAGCAATCTTTAAAAATAACTGTGAGAAAGAAACATTGGAATATAATGTGCTATGCAATTTTGTTCTCTATTAGAAAGCAGAAGATGAGGATGTTGTACTCACACCTGATGGCACCAGGGAATTTCTGACATTTGAAGTTCCACTAAATGATTCTGGATCAGCTGGTCTTGGTGTCAGTGTCAAAGGTAACCGGTCAAAGGAGAACCATGCAGATTTGGGAATCTTTGTCAAGTCCATTATTAATGGAGGAGCAGCATCTAAAGTAAGCAAGTGTCAACTTTACCAAGCTTATGCCAATTAGTACAAATGTTTAATTCCAACCTTATAACTATTTGAAAACATATACACTGCAGAGGAAGGCAACTGTCCTCTCTCGGATTCTGTTTATACAGACTGTGAATTAAACTGTAAAGACTGATTAACAGATTTTATTGAAGCTAATACTTTGTTTTATGTGTACTGGGGCTCCACAAAAAATAAGTGAAAACTAAGGAAGTGGTGAGACTCAGAAGCTTGTATGCCATTTTAGCAAAGGGTGATTGATACATTGTGAAGTGATTAAAAATCAGAAAAGGGGTTTGAGATTCTAGGGACTAGACATTGTGGGAAGTAAATTGATGAGGGAAACTAATGGTAGATAAGATTTATTTCATAAGGTTTGTTTGCAGACTAATCTCAGTGCCATCTCTGTCTCCATTGTTGAACGTTGTCCTTTTTTTCTGGTTTGGGAGAGAAGAAGGGACACTTTTATAAAAGGAAATTTTTGTACTGCATTTAGGTAGAAAGGGGAAGCCAGAGAATACCATCTGTGTCTGTCATTTCTCAGTTGCCTTCTGCTCAAATTATCCTCATGCCAAAGAGGTGTCTTTTGGGTTGGTATAGTCTGATATCCTTTAACACTTAATAAATCTTTTCTGGTTCCTTTATGATACCTTATATATGATCAAACAACTAGAATAAATCTCAGTGATTTCTCATTTTGGGGTGGAGTCCATGGCTTCAACTCCCCATTCAACTCACAGAATTTACAATCCATAGTCATTCTACTTAAATGAAGATAATCTATGCAAAGACTTAGTTTAGGTTCTTTCTGGCACAGAGCTGCTCTACAGTAAAGGTTAATCTTTGCCCCTCCTCTCCCCTGTCTGTGGGTCACCTATCTTATTTCCCAGTCTAGAGAAAATTTCCTGGCTGTTTGCGAAGGGAGCCCTTTCCTCTCTGTACTTGCCTAATAGGCTCGAGCTTTTGCTTGTCTTGGGTTGTAAATAACCTCTATGGGTGTCTCTGGAAGCAAGAAAGTAATCACTTTGTGTCCTTGAATTAGTATGCTATTTTGGTAAAGAGATTATGATAATGACCTGATTTATAAATGTGTAAATGATGGAAATAGACACAGGCCACACTGACTGCGTAGACATTATTATGCTAGCATTCAATTGCGCAAATCCATTAGGATTAAAGCCTCAAATAACTTTTTTTTGCTTTGTTTTTATTTATTTATTTTTTTTTTACTAAAGGAAAAGCAACTTCTTTTATAGCAGACTATTTAATAGCACTTATTTTTACCTGTTTTTCTTCCCAGGATGGAAGGCTTCGGGTGAATGACCAGCTGATAGCCGTGAATGGAGAGTCCCTGTTGGGCAAGACAAACCAGGATGCCATGGAAACCCTCAGACGGTCTATGTCCACTGAAGGGAACAAGCGAGGAATGATCCAGCTCATTGTTGCAAGGCGAATAAGCAAATGCAATGAGGTAAAGAATAAAAATAAAAAGACAAAAGGCACCAGCATTTGAAATTGTAATAAGACTGAGTTTCTGGCCTAACATTGGATAGAAAATGGCAAGTCCTGGGACTTTGCCTCCAATCACTATTATCTTTGCATGCTATAGCTTTAGCGTATTGTCAGTGGGATTTTTTTTCTTAATTCTGTGGTCAAAATATTCCTACTTGTGCATTAGTATTTCTATTGCCAACCCAATAGATAACACTGGAATCTTAAAGGTACCTTTAGCTGAGAATCACATCTTCCTGCTCAGAGCTAGCACTTCACTTCTATTCAGCAGTTTGGTCCCTGGGAGGGAAAGACAATGAAACAACAATTGATTGTTCATTTGTCTAAAATGGATGCCTCTTACAAAGTCCCTAAGGGGAGTCTGTATCCTGTGGCAGGCATGGTCACAAGTTGAAGCCTCTACTCCTGTCTCTACTTTCTCCTTCACTATAAGGTTGAGTGTTGTCCCCTTGAGTGCCTGCTTTTTTGGTGATATCTATTATATAATACCATGGTTGGCTCCAGATTTATTCTGCACTTTGTAATTAGGAATGAGTAGGAATGGATGGTCACACCTGTTTTCTCAAATAGGTAATAACATATAAAGTAGAAACATGCGTTTTCATATATCAGGACATTTATAAAAGTTAAAAAGCAATTATTTACACACACACACACATACATACATACATGTGTGTGTATATATATATATATATATATATATATATATGTATCTGATAATATTAGAACTTGAAAACAAATTTCATGAATCTATTAAACATTATATGCCATCTATAGGAAATAGGTGAGACCTGACAATTTATAGAAAGCAAAGCTTGTTGAAAATGTAAAAATTATTTTATTTTTTCAGCGCTCAAATTCTGACCTTTTTAAATAAACTAACAGAAAATTACTAGCAAAACATACAAAACTGAAATTGCTATTCAAATTATTTGAGTGTTTTTCTTAATTTTAAGATCTATTTTTAATAAGTAAAGCAAGCTTTTCAGGTTGTGCCAGTCATCTCACAGTACAATCATATTTTGAAACAAAAACGTACTTTTGCGTCCAGTGGGTAGTAGTATAGAGGTGACCATTTTTTGAAAGGTTATTGACCATTGACTTATCTATTTATTTTCCAAATGGAGGGTGAGATAACAGTAATTAAATTAATTTTCACACCAATAGGAGAACAATGTAGCTTTAACTGAAAATCTCAGAGTAGAAAAGAGCGTGACAAAAAACATTCACTTTTATAACATAAATATAAAGGCTGATTCCTCAGACTGGGCTACTGGGTTAGTTTTCTTCAATAATAATTTTTATTTTTATTTTTATTTCTTGCCAAATCATTGACTGATCTTTTAAATGAAAGCTCTTCAAAGTGCTACATGATAAAAAATTCTCAACAATAAGTTTATAATATACATTGTTCTTTGTTAGGTTTTTTTCTGAAACTGAATTTCATATACCACAGACAGTGCATATTCATTAAACAGATGTTTATTGAGCATTCACTATATTCAGAAAATGTGTTAAGATCCTGGGGTTATGGAGGTGAAGTAAACAAATGGGGTCCTTCTCTCATAAAACTTACATCCTACCGGACAATATATCATACTCTTAGTCTCTTTAAAAAACAAACTAACATTAGTAACACCTTTCATAGTTCTTCTTCAGAGGAAAACATTGACTGTTCTAGGAGGACTTAAAGCTAAGACATGTACTGATGGTCAGCGTAGTGAGTCCAGATACTTCCGTCTGATTTAGATGATTCCTTATTGTTCCCCATACAGTTGCAAAGCAGATCTGCTTCAGCTCATAAATGTTTTGAGAAAAGCATTGATTTTATTCTTTGTTGCCCTGTAGCAGACATGAATTTGGAATCTCACTGAAATATCTTTGTGTCTCATTCACTACTATATATGAACTTATGTGAATGAAATGATTTAAGTCAGGGAACAGCTGCAATAGACAGTAGTAGGCTTTAATATTCAATATTCCTTATGGTATCATTTTCACGCGTTGCTGGTTATTACTATTTCTTAGGATAGAGTAAGCTTATAAAACAATTATATCAAATAAATCTTATCAGGAGTGCTGTGCTTTCTTTGTAATAATAGCAAGAAAGAAGCCTTTTATACTGACAGGATTTAACTAAAGAATTGTATGAAGACAGAAGAGTTCCATTCAGCTTCCCATAAGGCTTAAGACATGATTTTGCTGCTATTGTACTTATATATTACCTTTGGAAAAATGTCTTCCTGAATTACCAGGAGGGTATGTGTAAATTATGTTACAGTAAATATGGATATAAGTATGGGTGTCTTGTCATGTATGAACCTCAAGCCAAAATAAAGTGCTTGTGTTCTCTCCTTCTGGATCTGTTAGTCAGCCACGTAAGTCCAGTCTTTGACAGGGTCACAAAACTGTATTTTATGAACATATCTTTAAATCAAGAGTTCATGTACTTAATTTCAAGCTATAGAAAATGAGAATTTGCAAAAGAAAATCTTTTGTTCTTTGCCATGTCTTTTCTTGTCCTTATATGTGGGAAGTGCTGTATATTAGTATTTTTTTAAATAAATTGTCAAATTGCCATACTTGGTTTTCACCTACCCACATTATCCCTCTATGACACATTTGAGATTTTCTCTGGAGGACATTTTTCAGTATATTGCTTGACCTTTTGGGAATCTTTGAACACTACTTCATTCTTGAATCGTTTCTTACCTGCTCTCTCCATTTTTCTCCTACTTCACTCTGGCTCTTCTCTATCCTCTGAGGTTCCGCTTTCTGCCTATTTTATTGTCAGCATTTCTCCAGGTTCTTCTTGAGCCAGTCCTTCTTCCTCTGCATCTGCTTCTGGCTGACCATCTTTACTTTTGCAGTGACTATAAATTCTGAGATAGCTGGGACTGCATCCATCTGCCATGTTCCTATTGCTGTGTCAGAGGTGTCTATCCCATAACTGACACCTAAAAGTGGACTGAATGACGAGGGAAATAAATATTATTAGAGAATGTGGCAGTTTTAGAAGAAAAAGGTAACTTAGTTACTATAAGAGACTTAAGTTCCCAGAAAGTCATCCGACAGGTAACAAAATTAATATTTTAACAGTTGTTCTGGATTTCCTTTGCTTTCCTTAGATCTAATACTTTTAAAACATTTTAAAACATTTCCTATGCAGTAATTGTTTTTTTAACAAAAAAATGAGAGAGAAGAAATGACTTTTCCCTTGTTTTGTGCCCCTGGGGGGATCAATTAACTTTTTGGAGAAAAATTTCTCAAGTACTGGCATTCTTTTCCACTGGAAAGAAAAAGTAAAGCAGTAGGCAGAAACAGTGGTGGGAAAAGGAAGCAAACACATGCATCATTCTTTGACATTGAAAATAATCTGTGTATGAGAATTATGCTGATTTTAAATGTTCTGAGGAAATTAATATTTGTAGCAATTACTGTAATTTAACATAGCTCCCAGTCATTTCATTATATCTCTGTTGGACATGATTTCATGTAAAGCCTCGTCTTAGTCTCAACAGAGAATGTGACCAGGTAGCTTTTGTCATAGACCCCATACAGAAGGATTTAGTCATCAAGCACTGCTTTAAAATTAATTCTCTCTCCTGGTTTAATCCTCTTAGAATTAGAAAGCTATTGTAGAATAGGAAGGGGCCTAAGGTATCATTTATGATTCTCTTTTTTATGTATTAAGGAATAAATGTGGAGAGGTCAAATGATTTGCTTAATAGCTGCAAGGCCAAGGTAGTGGCAAAGTAATTTAGAAGCAAGATGTCCATTTCTCTTATGCATATGAGTTGGTCTAATTGACTGTGATTGTGTAGTTCAGGCCATTTATATTCTGGTCCTATTGGGAAGTAGTGTATATTGAAAGTGCAGACTTTAACATCAGAGAGAGTCAGTTACCTTTTGAGTCTGCTACATCCTGGCTGAGTGACTTGGGAGCTTTCCTGAGGATGACTCTGATCCTCGCTGTCGTCCACTTGGGGATGTGAAGGAAATCAAATTTAACATTAACATCAAACCTGAAACTATACCTAAAACTCCAGCCACTCTTATCTAATGCTAAACCCCTTCTTTTTATTCATTGTTCTGTGTTTATGTCTCATTTGGATGTTAGTACTTTCTCAATGTAAAATTGGAATCTAGGTCAGTTTCTTTTAATTTCAACATCGTGCTGCTGCCTCAGCTTTAAAGCCCTACTTCCAACTGGCCTTGTATGTATAAGATCTCTAATCCATTTTAAGGAAAATTTGAATCATTGACTTAGCAATAAATTTATTCATCCAATTATTCACCCAGTACGTGCTCTGTGCCAGGCGTTGGGGATAAAATACAATAAGTTTATAAAGACCGAAATGTTGAATAATAAGATTGTGCCACATACTAACTAGGACCCAGTTTCAAGTTTGCCGAAGGGGATTAGGGCCATATCTCTGCCAGCTTTTCAATGTTTATAGTCAAATTGATGGGATATATATATATATTTTTATGTGAAGACATCATTCAACCCACTAATGCCTACATAAAACAACATGAGATATTGCTAAATCCCACAGAAATTGTATTAGTTTTTCAAAAGAAACCAAGATTTTAACTCTTCCTAAGAAGAGTAGGCCAAGTATATGATCAAAAGCATTTTCATTGCACAATATCCAGTTTTTTGTTATTAAATAGCATTTGTTACTTTCCGATTGTAAAGTGGCATATAATCATTTGAATATCTGGATATCTTTTTAAAGAACATGTTTACATTCTTTTTAGAGATTGAGGTAATTCCCAATTTTTATACCTTTGTAAATAAAGTTATGCTAAATCTTGTATCTTTGTTATTCACATAGTTTATTTCATGAGGATGGTGAGCACAAAGTGAAATAAATGGCCTGGCAAAGAGTCAAAGAGTGTAAAGGTACTTTTTGACCTGTGATCTACATGTCCACATCACTTCAGAAAAGACTGTATCACTTTACACTGCTACCCAGTATGAGTTATCTTGTTGCAACTCAGAGTTAAGTTTTCTTCAGTAGGTCGAAAGACTTTCCTATTTCCCTAGGGACAGAGGGGTCTGACACAACCACCGCTACTTAGGACCGAATGAAGTTGGATCAAAGAACATTTATGCACTTTAAACAAAGTGAAAATTACAATTTACTACTTGTGGTTTCTTTTTCTAATTGAGTTTAATTTGATAAAGGTTTTATGCAAGGAGACTGAAATGGCCTGGGAGCAGCCTGATCACAGAAAGGCCTGGGTGCCCTTCAAGGCCCACCTTGTTGCCACCTCCTCCTACGTGTGCCCAGGCCAGTCTGACACATTTCTCTTTCTTAAACTCGTTTTTGTAGCATGTGCGCACGCACACACACGTAGATCATCAAAAGATTTAAAATCAGTTGTGATTTTTTTTTAAAGAAATTAAAAGGCATTGTATCTTCTGTTAAATATTTATGTAGTAGGCTATTGATGTCTTCATTTAAATCTGTCTTTTGAGATGCAAATTAAACATGGTTAGGGAGGCTGCACTCTTTCTCAGGAAAATAGTCAAGTGCAAGATTCTATCTGAACAGGCATCTTACTGTTTTCCCTAGAAAACCTGCATGTACAATTGTTTCAATCAAATTTTTATTTGACTTTATAGAATTCTAAATAGCCTCATGGGATATTTAGGGGTTTCTCATGAAGGAGCTTTATAAAGATTTTATCATCTAGAAAATTGCAGAGTTATATAGTTCAATTAAATATATTTGTTAGGCAAATTTGAGGCTATCTTATGATGAAATATATTATTGCATAGCAAGCAGGTCTCATGTATAGGGACTGGAATAGCAAATCTCTTAATGTATGTGCTTATTTTAAAAATTCAAACATACTTGTTCTTAAGGTATAGGATATTCATTTTGTTTGTTTTTGTTTTTACTTCCCCAAAGTACCTTGGAATTTAGGCATAGTATTCTTTCAGAAAATGTTCTTAATTCTTATACATCAGAGACCTTGAATATTTCATTTACTTTTCAGTAAAGCTGTCAGTTGTAATCTGCAATTAAAAAAAAAACTAATAAAACAAGTCCTCATTTCACAATTTAAACCTTATTGAGTCTAATTCGCTAGCACTGCAAGTTTATTATTCTCCTGCAGTTTGACGTGCCTCCGGTTATAATTGTGTTGACCCTTCAACACATTAAATCTCCCCAGCGCTTATCAAACTGGGAGAGATAAGTCTACAATTCGGAACTTCATTAAATATCTCATTTATATTAAACAGATGATAGCTTCTAACAGAAATAATAATTTGTTCAAGTGAAGGAATCACGCAGTTGTGGTTTCATCTGTTGGGAACATGCAGTTTCCTCTCCAGCTTTGCTGTGTTGTGCTGGGCTGCCTTTGCCCCCTAAGCCCTCTCTGCCTCTGGCTGCAAGCCAGCACCAAAATGTCACAAGATATTAGTCCACAGGGTTAACCTCAGAGCCCACATTGGGAGCATCGTAGTTAAGTGTGCTTGGTTTCTCCTTGAAGCAGGTTTGTTTCAAGGCCTTATTAGCATAGAACTTAAATTCATATTATTTTTATAAGGAATATGACTTATAAGGTACAGCTGCTTTAAATAATGCCACATACAATTTTATTCAGTGATAGAAATTGACCTATATTCTTTGCTTATTTATTAGATTGTATATGTTTGTGAAAAATGCATTTTTGCATGCTTCATTAGAATATTTGGTTCTTACTTTTATATTGTTCTTATGCTATTAAAGTGCTTTCCAGTTATTTGCTATCCCATGCCTAAGATTACAGTAAGAGAATAGGGGGATTATTTTTAATGCCCCGCAGAAGAAATGTAGGCTCAGTGTATTGTTTGAGACACCTGAGCTGACAGGTGTTCGTTGGTTCTTGCAGAGTGGGTAGCAGTTCTACCAGCAGTCACAAGCTGATGTGAGCTAATTGTCACGTGCGCTTACACACCATAGGTGTATAGTTAAGTTCCAGCTTCCCTTCTGATAAAGTGTGCTTTGTGCAGAGCAACATCTCATGAAGAATTCTGAATTAAATCATAACTTAAATTGACTTCAACAGATACTAACAGTCAAACTGAAAAAACAAGCTTTTAATATACATATTTTTCCTACAATGGTTGAAATCTGACAGAACTTCATGGGAGGCACAGTATAAAGTGGCACAGAAAGTTGGTCATTAGGCAGAGCTGTCATCACAAATTATTTTGGTACAGGGTGAAAAGTTCTAGTTCATTTGGTACCCAGTTGGATACGGGCCTTGGGCAAGTTGTTATAATCCCCCCATGCTGCTAATGGGCCTCCAGTCCTGACTTTCCCTTGCCCCCCTTTCTTTGTAGCTGAAGTCACCTGGGAGCCCCTCTGGACCTGAGCTGCCCATTGAAACAGTGTTGGATGACAGAGAACGAAGAATTTCCCATTCTCTCTACAGTGGGATTGAGGGACTCGATGAATCACCCACAAGAAATGCTGCACTCAGTAGGATAATGGGTGAGTCAGGTAAAACTGTTTATCACATCTTATTTTTATGCTTTAACTGGCTCACAGAGAGGTTGTTAATGTAATATTAATGTAAGGGAGGCCCATGTTTTCCAGAGAAAAAGATCAGGTTCATTATAATCATTCAGGAAGTGTTGATATGAAGAGAATAAATCAATACATTGATTTTGTTAAGTGAGTTTTAGATCCTATAACATGGGAAGAAAAAAAAAGAGATCATATAGAAATGTTTTTTAGTGATCAAGATATTCTTAGCTTGTTTGAGATAAATTAAATCATATATTTAAAAAAATCAAAATTTAGTGGTTTATGGCAAGAAGGATTCAAAAGTTACATATTAATCACAGCACTGTTTGGAGGGAGAGGAAAAATCTAAATGTGCATGTATATATGTATGTACGAGGTACAGTCACATTTATTTGATTTGCACTTAATAGAATGGGACCATTTTTAGTTGAATCTCTACTTTTCCAAAGCCTTCATTTTAAAATCCCGAAATGAGATTTTGCGCCCTTTGTTTGGATTCGCCTGCATGGCCCCCAGTGGGTAATGAGGTTATTAGCACTTGCTCTGCAGCAGTGCAGCTTTCTCCTAGCAGATCCAGTTAATAAAGACTTGCTTGCTACAGGAGTGGTTGGCTGTGCTGAGCTGCTCATCTTGGGAATAGCTTGGGAGAGTTTTCAAATTTAAAACACAGGAAGCTGTTTTGATTAAAATAGCACCTGACTTAAAACACTTTCATTGGTATTATATTTTGCAAAGCTCTAATGCAAAGTAAAACGCTAAATTTTACTCCATTTTGAATATATTTAGTATATATTTAATACTATTCAAGTTTCTACCATGAAGCCTCATTAGAAGAAGAATTTATTTCATTCTTCAGTGGGTGTTTATGGGAAGCCTGCTATTGGCAAGATACTGTGTGTATACTTTTTCTCTAGATACAAACATGAATAGAAACAATCTCTGCCTTCAAAGAACTTTCTACTGGACATGATAGGAAAAACATATAAACATGACTACTAGGACTTTCTGTTGTTCCTCCTCTAATCCCTCTAGCTTTCTGGTTTGGAAAAACTGCTAAATTCTCAATTTCTTATGATGTCACAAGTAGAATTTACGCATGCCAACTGTAGTTTTATTTTGTCAGCATTTTTGTTTTTGCCTCCTTGACATAAGTGAAAGTGTGGGAAGGATGCTAATGATATTGTACACCTGTTAGGTTGACAGGCATTGCACATAATTTATCACATTAATCTTTTCTTATTAATGATCACTCTCTTCACTGCTCTTGGATTTTCCATACTTTCCTGGATTTGGTATAAAATTTTATTTTTATTAAATACTTTTTTATTGATGAAAATTCAGACCCCTTGAGAGAAAGAGAGTGCATGTGTCCCTGGATCTGTGTGCATACAAAGTGATATGCTGTAATTTCCCCTTTATTATAGGAACGTAGGACTTGCCATACTGAATCAGACCATTGGTCCGCCAGTTCCTGTAACCTGCGTCCTGCCTCCAATCCCTGCAGCTTCAGAGGAAGGCGAAAAACTAAAACTAAAAAACAAAACAAAACAAAAACCCTGCCCCAATTCATCTAGTGACCTTTTGAAATGCTGTATATGTGGGTTGAGGATTCCTTCATTTTTTTATAGTCTGTTGCCCTGATTTTGTGAGCTGTGGCTTCATTAGTCCACTTAAGTTTGCATTGTAGTTGATATTGTTTTTCCTTCCCTCTGCTAGAGGTTTAATGGACTTTTAAGATTCCAGATGCTTCACCCAGGGCAGCAACTTCTCTCCCAGCTCTGTGCTTTGTGATGTACTGTGCATGCCCATTTGGGCTGGGGGGCGGGGGGATGTAGACTCTTTGCCCAAATAGATGCTGAATGATTTGGATATTTCCTTAAGACAGCTTTTTTTTTTTTTTTTTTTTTTTAACATGTTGTACTAGAAACTAGGGATCCCGTATAGTTTTACCCTGAGAGTTGCATGTACTTAATTTGACTTCAGTTTTGCAAATTTGAGAATTCTTTAGTCTTTGCCAGTTTCTATTCCAATATCATTGGCCCCAACAAACAATACTGTTTGTTAAGCCAGTTCCAACTTGAAGTTAGAAATTCTACAAAAGATGTTACCTTGCAACAAAATGCCAAAACAGTGTACCAGATATATAGATATCGAGGCACTGAATTTCTATTAACCTAAACCAATTCCAATTTTATTTATTGATTTGCATAGTATCTATGTACATGGGAATTTCTCAGACAGATCTTGTTTGGTTAATGGCTATCTTCTACACATTTAGAATAACTTATGTAGATACTGGTATAGGTGGTGGTATTTACTTTATGATCTGCTATGATTTAAATAGAACTTTATATTGAAATACCAGTTGATCACATTAAGAAATTATCTGTTTTATACAAACATGATGAATTTTCATGTAGAATATTCCTCATGTAGGACTCTAGACCACAAGGAGTGTTGAGGCTTTCTGATTCATATCTGTGCGAACAAATCCAGGAGAGAATCTTTTAATAATGGATAAAAAAAAAAAAAGGCAAGAGTTGTTAGAGTTGGAAGGATGTCAGGTATCATCAGCCACACTTTCTCATTTAACAGATAAAGGAACAAAGTCCCAAGATCCCATGATGATTTTTTATTTTGTTTTTAGTTATTTCCTGTTTCTAAAAGTAGCCTCACTAGTGTATACTGAGATCATAAAATTTGTGACGTTTGTCTTTATTAACATCAATTATAGGTATTCACATCTTTAAGTAAAAGATATTAGATGGTCTCCAGAATCTATTCCATTCTTGCAACCACAGTGATCTAAAAATCAAAGAAGTTAATCTTCAAAAGCAACCTTAGAAATCATGTATTCCAACCTACTTATCTTCTGGTTGGGGAATTATGGACCAAAGAAATTAAATGACAACTCAGAAGCTGCAAAGTTTCTGTGCTTCTGAACCAACCTTACAATATATATTTTTGTGAGTTTGAGTCCTTCATTACTCAGACCTGACCCATTTCCTTAGCTTTTCGTGGAGTCAGCCAGGTTTGTGACCAAAGATGAGATGTCTCCAAATGATATCCTTATTGGCTGACTTTCCAGTATCCTGGATTTTGAGAGAGTTGTCCCTGACATTCACCAGAAAGAAAGCTATAGTGAGCCTATGTAGGATTTCTTTTTCTTTCTTTCTTTTTTTTTTAAGCCTTAAAAATATTTTACAAATTGCTGAACTGTCTTAACTAATTTAATCAACATGTTCATAAAATCACAAGTCGACAATTGAGATTGTGGAATCTTAATTTTTCCCAATGTTTTAATATGAGGAATTTTTCTGTTTAAAGTAAAATTGAAATCTGTTGTATCCATTTTAGAATTTGATCTCAGTAGCTTTTATATTCATACATTTGTGGTGAGTTTTAAAAAATAATTATGTTCGTATTATTTTTATCTTGTCAAAACTTCAACAAAGAAAAATGGAACATTAATGTTTTCATTGTGAGTCAAATCACTGGATTTTTTTTTGTCATTTCACCTGTTTTTAGTGTCATGCATGGCATTGCCTTCAATGTAAATGTACCAATGAATAAATGTTTAGTAAACAATCATTTTGCATCTCATTGTTTCACTCCTCTACAAGATATTGACTGTTTTAAATGTAACTTTGTAGTTGTTTGTTAACTAGTTGAAGAAAAAAGAATATTTATCCATCAAAAAGCAGGTCAAAGGCTCCTCAAGTCACCCTTTGAAGGTTTCGCATTTACAATGTGCCAAGTACAAACATAATTAAGAGGTATTGACTGGGTGGAGTTTAGGACATTATGTAGTCAGATAATTTAGTCATCCATTACCTCCAATAAGTTTGTGGAGCCAGATTCCAAGACCACATTCTTAGTAAGCATGTTATAAAGTAGAAAATTGAGGGAAAATATGAATTCTCAAATCTTTTAAGATATCAGCCTCCAGAATCATAGGTGAGAGAAAAAAGCTAAACTAATCTATTAAGGAAATTTCTTGCCATTTATTTATGTATAAAATTTTAGATCACTGGAGGTACAACATTTCTACTCATAGCAACATAAAGGATCGCGATGTGAAGAACCATTCAGTGTTCCGTATTGCTTATTAGGCTGTCTCTCAGACTATGTTGTGTAAACCCGCGAGTTTTAGTTTTGTGTTAAATGGTGGTGCACTATAGTTACACCGTATTATTTCCTTCTGCTAAATTTTGCCTGTGTGAGGAATTGGCATTTAATGCTCTGATGCATGCCTTATCAGTGGTGAGCTGTCAGAGAGAATTCTTATTTTGTCATTCTGTGCACTTTTGTGGAGCGGGGTGGGGGGGACATATGTCTAAAGAAGGAAGTATTTTGGGGGGTAATAGTGCTAGAATATCCAACCTTACTTATGAATGTTATTTTATTGAACAGATTTCTTTCTTTACTAATATCCTAAAATTCTGTTAGAAATAAATGAGTGACTTGAATTCAGGAAAGGGAAATGATTAAGAATTTAAAAAGTTATTAGTTTTCAACAATTTATCAAAATGGATGCATTTCAAATCAAAATAGTTTTCTTGATAAAATGAGTAGAGGTTTTAGTGAACATGTAATGTTTCTATCATACAGTAGTTGATGCTAAATAATGAATGCGCTTGAAATTTCTAGGAAGTTTACTTTTGTGGGTTGTCCTTAATTTTTTGCTCCTTTGTTTAAATGTATAGAATAATATGTATTTTTTAAAATCCTTCATGCCTATATTTGTCATTGTGAAATTTCCAAATTAGTGTTAAACAAAAATGATAATTTATACATTCGTAAGAATGTTTACTTTAAAAATTAGATCTCAGTACTGATGTTGAAATGTTAATAAACTTTCTACACATCACTGTCGTGCTATTCTAAAAAGTAACTTTTAATAAAGGAAAAGTACACCATCTGTAAAATGGTGGTCATGTTGGGATGTATTTTGAGGGGATCAGTACAGCTGACTTAGCAGGTTTGGACATTGGATTTAAAATGAGTGTTTTACCATCTTCCTATAAGGTGACCGTGAGCTTGTCATTCTACCTTGCTTTGTTGGGAAAGCCAGGCCGGTGGGCCTGTGTCATCCTGTGCTGCACAATCTGTGAGCATGATCTCCCATGAGTTGTTCATGTGGACCAAGGCCTTGTCCTTAGTTCTTGCTTAGAAGTCTGGCACAAGATTTGAGAAAAACGTCAGAATAACTGTAGATATTTTGGGGAGATAGATGGCATCATTTGGACCTCGGTCTTACCTTTAAAGGTTCAGGACCTGAAATAACAATTTTGTCCTAAGAAATGTAAATGCCTGTCTTGCTGATCTCTGAACCCGAGCAGATTTTCTTGGTATAAAGTGGTCAGTTCTGGGTCTTTCCTTACCAAGAACACTGTTTTCTAATAAATCAAAATTTACAGGCTCCCATGTCTTGGGTTGATAACCTCTGGGCCATCAGATCCTAATTTTTGCTCTTCAGTATCAGTCCTGCCATTTCCCTCCAAGGCCTTGATTCCGCACGTACTTACCTTTGGAGTGTCGCCTGTATGCACTGTGTGATTTTCTCCACCGTGTACTTAATAATGATGCTGCCAATGTCAAAAATCAATGTTTTTTCTATCAGAAAAGACCTGTTCCTCATTCAAAACCCAATTCTGATGTTAACTTTTGTTAAGATTCCCAGAATACTCTGTCTTCAGCCATCCAGGCAATTACCAGCACTTGTGAATGCCGTAGTACTTTTGACACATCACTCACAGCACCAATCAGTTACCACTTTTTATATGTCTATCCCCTTCTCTAGGGTGTGAGCTATTTAGGGGCAGAGATTAAATCTTTCTTTTGCTATGTGAACGAATGGACGAATGATTGATCTAAGTCTGCAGGGCTTCCCTCTACATTTCCTGGAAAAATTTTTCAAAAGACTTTCATAACTTAGAAATTGTAGTATTTCCACATGAGAAGACATTCAGAAGATCATCTTTAGCTTTAGGAATCTTAAAACCAGAGATATGGAATACTTTGCCTAGAGCCACATAGCTCTAGTGACAGAGGAAGGAATAGACTTGAGGTCTCCATTTGACTTTCAGTTTTGAAAAATAAATTTCTTTAATTCTATTTTGTTCTACCAGGTTGCACAGATATTTGAAAATTTAGACTTTTTCTGATGTAGCAAAGTACTAATAATAAACTTAACACTTAGCGTGAGTCTAGAATTTCTTTCTTTTTTTTCCCCACTGGACAGGTAAATACCAGCTGTCCCCCACAGTGAATATGCCCCAAGATGACACTGTCATTATTGAAGATGACAGATTGCCCGTGCCTCCTCCACATCTCTCTGACCAGTCGTCTTCCAGCTCGCATGACGATGTGGGGTTCGTGCCAACAGACCCCGGACCCTGGGCTAAGGCTGCAGTCAGTGATTCAGCAGATTGGTAAGATCACACTCCAGGGATGGAAGACAGTGGCTTGCAATCACACTTTATTTTGTGCTTAAATGGTCTATCAGTGAGCATGGTTAATCGTTTTTTTTAAATAGTAGTGTTCTGTTTTCATGGTTTTAATACTCTTGATTATCATTCTTTTAATAAAAGATTCCCTTCAATTCTATAAACTTGCCCCATTGTTTTAGCCTTTCCAGGGCTGTAGTTAATAATTTAACAAAAATAATAAAACGTCTACTTACCAAAAAAATGTATTCATTTGTTACATTTCACCCATTCATTATTTTAGATTTATGTCAATTCAATGAATTGTTTTTCTTTTAAGTAAATAAATCCTGCCCAAAATGCTAAGGTGATTCACTATTTGTCACAGTTAGATGACTTTGGCAAAATTAATAGTTGATCTTAGAATGGAAAATTTTTTTTTTCTTTCTATTTTTTTTTCTTTTTTTTTTTTTTAAAGAGATCTGTAACTATACTGTTTAAAATGCTTTGTACTTGCTTCTAGCATTGTGACTTTTTTTTTTCTCCTATATTTTTAAAATAGAAGAAAGCTTTTGACATTTTCCAATGCGTGGTCCATGAATGTGGATATGTGTCTAATTTATATGCCTAGTAATTATATACATCAATAAGCAATAGGAAAGTGCCGCCTAGTGATGACCTGGTAAGGTTGTAGTGACAATTAACACAAACCATGTGAAATATTATACCAGAATTTTCTTTTTGCTCGTTATGTGGGGTCTTTTATGAATATATCAGCAAAGTTATATTTAAATGTTATAGTGTTGTTCCTTTACTGTTTATCTGTTTCTGTTTCATACTCTTCCCTAGACTTGTGTCAACATTAAATATTAGATAGAGGCTTGGCATTTATTTGTGTTAACATTTTTGTGATGATCTTAACAAAGTAAGCTCACTCCCCCAGCTCTCTTCCCCCACTTCTCTCTCAGACACACAAAAATACAGCACGTTTATCTTGTCAGTTCTGCAGATGTTCCCTTAGAACAGTCTCACCTGTTATTTGGACGCTTGAAAAATCCATCTCTATCTTTTCTTTTCTTTTTAAATCTTTAATTGAAAACACAGGATTTAAAAGGAGCTATACTCAAGCCTGCATGATCATAGCTGTTCTGGAAATGCGTTTTTCTGGTTCAGCTTTGAGGGGGAAGCTACCATGTATAGTAAAATCCCATTTGAAATTTGAAGATGTTTTTACATTTACTGCTACAGTTTATATCTCTTTATGAAAGTGAAAACTACGACAGAGAAAGTAAGGATTAGATATTTGCAATATTCATCTTAGGGACAAAGCCTTTGAATCTCCACCATGATGGGAAATTGTGAAGGTGGCCAGAGGACTAGATCTGTTTGGGGCCTTGTAAAAGGCTGTGTTGATGAAAATAAATGGAATAGATTGGGGCATTAATTTCCCAAAGGGGATTCATGAAATGGTGAGGACTTGTATGATTTTGCTGTGGGGAATGTGGAGCAAGAAAAAGAATATGAATAAAGGGTTATCTAAACAAGAATGGCAGCTGTTTTGAATCACAGTAGAAAATGTAAGCTTTTCTAGCCTGACAATATCTCCCTAATCCTTGATGAAAATGTTATGAAAACAAAAGGGCAATAAGACAGGATTAATAACTGGAATTTTAATAACATTGGGGGTCAGGATATGGTTACATTCTTTAAAGAGTCAGCTGTCAGTCCTGCAGTCAAACTTAAGTATTCTAGTGTACTATTTATTGTGTCTGAAAATGGTTTAATGGATATATTGATAGGGAAGAACTAATTATGTCATGGTAAGAATATTTAGTTATTTTAGACTCTTATTAACTCAGAAACTCATTTGACATTTTAAATTGTGTATTTTTATAGTTCGCTGCACAGTTGTGGAAAGCTAACTATGTCAAATAGCAAAACTTAATTTATTAACTAATAGAGTATACTTTTTTCTATCCATTGATTTAAAGAACATTAACAGCATTGTTAAGGGGAAAAAAGTAAAATAGCAGATTTAAATTTTAGTGACAACATAATTTCAGAGGGTATAAAATTAATTTAAAAAGTATGAGAATATGTGGTTTTCAGGTAACATTAGTAACAGCAATTTGTATTTGTTTGAAAATTTTTTTTACCAATAATTTTTATTAAAATTACATTTAAAATTTATTCTTTTCACCAATTTGATGCCTGTTGGAGTTTGTGTTTTAAAATATTCTCCATGATAGAAAAAAGGGTTCATAAGCATATGCAGAATGGTTGAGATCAGCTTTCAGTATATAAAAGTCTTTTTTTTTTTTTTTTTAAGGCAAGGCAACTCTTGGTTGACCTCATAGATTGCAAGGGCCTTGTCAGTTTACAATCCCTTATTTTAAAAAATTTTTTTGCCTCCAACACCTGGTCTTCCTAGGTGGTCTCCCATCCAAGTACTAACCAGGCCCGACCCTGCTTAGCTTCTGAGATCAGACGGGATCAGGCATGTTCAGGGTGGCATGGCCGTAGACTAAAAAAGTCTTAATGAAAACATTATTTAGAGTCTGCCATTGCAAATTGGGTCATAGTTCTCACCATATGCGTTTTCATTTTTCACTTTTAGAACTCTGTTTTTGAATTGGGGTGTATGTGCTCTGGAAATTATAAGTCTAGTATAGTAAGCATAGTAGTATCTGAATACTAATATGTATACGTAACATACAAGCACATATATATGTATATATATATATTTAAGAAATATACATAAACTATATATAATTATATACCATGTTTACTATAGCCATACAAACATACATACATAGTACAATTGACCCTTGAACATCACGGCTTGAACTGTGTGGGTTCACGTATACATGGATTTTTTTTCAATAAATACTCATACTGTTTTTGATCCCTGTTGGGAGTCCATAGATATGGAGGGCTGTGGCTGTATGCGTTGTAGTATGCCATTTTATATAGGGGACTTGAGCATCTGTGGATTTTGGTCCTGGAATCAAACCCCCATGGTTACTGAGGGATAACTTAAATCTGGAGGAGGTAAAAAGTTATATGCAGATTTTCAACGACACGGCTGGCGGTGAGCTCCCTGAATCTCTATGTTGTTCAAGAATCAGCCATGCATAAGCATAGTAGTATGTGAAGAGGTGCCTTACACTTCAAGATAAACATGACCCTGATTCTTTCTGGAACATCAAATTTATTGAGTTTTATAGGAAAAATAGGGTAGATTAAAAATGAAAAGATTTAGTGTAGAATGCAAACAAAAAAACTATTAGTACATAACAGTGTCTTACAAAAAAAATTGTTCTTGCCTTGGGCTAAAGTCCCAGTCCTTCTGGATACATCCTTTCCCAGCACCTGGGCCAGGGCTAAGGTGAGGTAGGTGAGGTACGCAGGTGTCACTCTCAGATGCCAACCTGGAACTTGCTTGATCCTGAGAGTGAGTGCTTTCTTAACCTGAGCCGGAGGCACCAGCTTTGCCTCATCCTGGGGGTCCTGCTTAGCATTGGTAGAAAGATTAAGAAAGAGTGTTCATTTTCTATGTGTGGTTTTAAGGATTTTATTTCTATTATAATTTGTGTTACTTTAATAATTTGAGCTGGAAAGTCTGTTGGGTAAAAAATGTTATTTTGTATAGTGGCTTGCAGTTTAGAAAGAGCTTTCACCCTCATGTCGTTAGATTCTCTCATCAGCTTTGTATGATGGATGAGGCAACTAGTGTGGTCTTTACTGAGCATTATAAGACATCCAGGCCCAATGCAGGTCACTCATTTCAGATCACTAAACTGATGACTAAGTTTCCTTTGTGTCTTCCTTTCCACCATTTTTGGTTTAGCTATTCTGAAAAAGCCAGTTATCTTTTCATACACAGTAAGTTGCTGCTAAATTTCTGATATATACCTAAACTAGATCACTATCCTTTTCCCAGTATGGAAGGTAATTCTCACAAAGCTTACTTTCATTAGAAACATTAGGAAAGCTGTCAAATCTCAGTCAACATAGTGGAAGTGGTTTTCTTGCATTCTAGTAGGTTTAGTTAACTGTGGAGAGACATTCTACCTGGCCAGATAGGTAAGGTGGCACAGCACTGATGTAGGGGAGTTATTAATTTTCTCAAGGTGCCCAACCCAGAGAAAAAGGGTTTTGATTGTATGGGCTGTGCTCAGAACACCTGGTAGTGCTTTTTGAAACTGTTCACAGGACTTTAGAAATAGGAGTGATTTTGTGTCATTCCTGCCACTTTCATTGGGAAAACACTTCAAACTGTTTCTGTTACCAATGATTTGCCATATGCTTCATCATCTCTGCTTGAGTCACTGTGTTGGTGTCACCGGATCAAATGTCATATAGTCTAAGTCATTTTCTCCCGACTCCCTCGAATACAGTTTATTCTGTCATTTATGCATCCTTAGCTTCTGCCATATACTTGTGGTTTGGTTTCTTAAAACTTTGTAGGGAACAGAGATCTCTTCCTATTTGTTATTTTGACTTTGGTACCCAGCACGTCGCCTTAATCAGAATAGGTTCTAATAAAGAATTGCTGAGTTGATCTTCTCAGCTGAGTAAATATTGCAGAGAAACTACATCCTCATGAAACTACATGCCCTAAGGGTAGTTTTTCCTTTTCTGGGATACATGATAAAGAATATGTAAGACTAGAACATATTATTTAAAAACTTTTATTCGGTTTCAGTTTACATAGTCAATTGTTTGCTGCCCATATTTGTATTAATATATGAAAGTTTTCCTCAAATCTTCAATCACTCCAATGTCTAAGAGATATAAGGCTTATTTTTGATCATCACTTAGAAATTATGATACATTATCAAAGAGAGTGAGAGAACTGTGAAAAGGATGTACAGGACGACAGAACTCAGGTGGAGAAAAAATTACTAAATGTAAATAAATGTGTTTTTTCATCACTTCCTATACAGTCACAGTTTTTTTAATAAAGAATTTTATTAAGCATAGTAGTAGGTGAAGTTATATAGTTTAAATATTTATAAGGACTATATATATACACACACTCAAACACATAGGTATGTATGAACTTCCCTAAATTGGATGTCTTCTATTTTTAGTAAATATTTTTATGTTTATCTTTCTTTTGATACCAGCTCTTTGAGTCCAGATGTTGATCCAGCTCTTGCTTTTCAACGAGAAGGATTTGGACGGCAGAGTATGTCAGAAAAACGCACAAAGCAATTTTCAGATGCCAGTCAATTGGATTTCGTTAAAACACGAAAATCAAAAAGCATGGATTTAGGTAGTGAGTACAATCTCCATGAATCTTTATCTAAATAAGGTTTAGATGCTTGCAGATTAAAATTGATGGTCCCAAACACATGTCTGTTTACTTTGAACAGTAGAGAAAATAAATGTGAAATGTGGCAATTTGGCAAAAATTAGTTTTTTCCTGCGTTTGAGATAACCATATTTCTCATAAGTGGCATGTTTACATAATGTGCAATATGTTAATATATATGTTTTCTGATGAGAAAAAAACAAACACGTGCATTTTATGCTATATTCATGTATCTTTATTTGAAACAATGAAATGTTTTAGCACTGTGGCTGTTTAAAACCAATTTCATTGAAATAGTATTTGGTTGGTTGTGGCATTCTTGAGCTAAAATAAAAAATTGTGGAGAGAAATCATTATCTCAATCCATGTCTGGAATTTGGTTACTTTGTGATATCTTCCTTTTATTGCTACTTTTTAAGGTTATTTAATAGAAACTGAAGTGTTGGTAATTAAGGCATTTAATTGAAGTAATATTTTGAGAAAATATTTATTGTAGAAAGTATTTGAAGCAAATGAGAGCAGGAAAATAACCATAGTTGTTCAATCAAACACCAATCAGGTAGTGTCTCTTTTTAAATCCAAATCCACCAAAACCAAAACAAAACAAAAAAGTAAAATAATTAATCATGTCTATAAACTGATTGAATGATTTTAAAAAACCTTTGTTAATCATCTGTAACTTATTTATGCATTCTCTTGTGGCTGTTTGTACTCCAAAACTAAAAGCATTAATTTGTCACATGCGTAAAAGAAAAATTTGGCGATGCATTGCCTTGGCTAATTAAGATATGCTAACATATAAATAACACACGTGTCTGTGAAATGAAATGACTGGCATATTGCATGGAGACACTGCTTCCCCCCTTTTTTTTGATTATGAATATTTGCTTGATTTTTCATATTATTTGCATGAAATATTACCTAAGAATTACCACATAACTGAAAAGATCTGGGAATGGTTGAAGCATGTTGGGCTGTGGGACTAACTGGGCTAACCATTATACATTTACCTTTTAACAGTAGCTGACGAGACTAAACTCAGTACAGTGGATGACCAGAAAGCAGGTAAGAATGGACTGTTAGACTGTTGCCATAGAAACTGTGGTCCAAGGAGCTTATCATAATTATAGAGCTGCCAATCATATTGCATGTACACATAAATATTCCAGTCTTGCACAGATGTTTTCATTGTAGGAAATCAAATTGTACAAGAAAAGAAAAAGTGTCTGTTAGAAGAAATTTATCAGTGTAGTACATCTAAATGGAAATATAATTTAGTGCTTCAAATATGTTTAAACAACCTAGATTTTCTTAATTTAATTTGTATAGGAATAATTTGTCACAATTAAAAAAATATCAAAATCCCGAAAACATGATCTCTTGGGTAGACTCTTGTTTTTTTAACATATATATTTGATGTCTATGTTACCGTCCAAAAAAAAAAAAATTCTCAAAGTGGTAACTTTGATTTGAAGACTAATAGCACAAATGTAAATATTTTTTATCAAAGGACAATGTCCAGTAATTGCTATCATTAGTCACTCAGAAAACCTTGGTGGTTTTTCGAATGCAAGAATTAGCTCATAGCTACCAGATATTGAATTAGACTATCTAATGCATATGGCTCTTTAACTCTTGTCAACCTGTTTTAAAGGGTTTTTTGTTTGTTTGTTTCTTTGTTTGTTTGTTAGCTATTTAGGGCTTGCTTCTAAAATGCAGCCTAAGTCATTCCATAGAAACAATGGATTACATTGAACTGGGTTTTGCATTACAGTATTCTTCTGCTGTTTTATGAAAATAATTAAGGAGAGTTTTTATGTGTAATTAAAGTAATGTGCTTTGTACAATTGAGCATTTATGATTTATTACTATTAGTTTAGAATAGTATTTTAATTATTCTAGATCTAATATGCTGTAGTAGTTTACCACATACTAGTAATTAGCTTTAATTCACCTTTTTAAGGTATAGTAGTAACTAGTTTTATCCTGCTTGAAACTGTATCCCACATTCATATTTAAGAGATTATTGTTGTCATGGTTGGAGTTTTTACATTCTATAAAGTAAAAGGTTGTAAAATTTACATCCAATAGATTATAGGATTAACTGTAGTGCAAGGCAGTTAACTGTAGCCTCAGCCCTTACTAGGTAGCTATTTCTCTGATTAAACATAAAATTCAAAATTTGAAACAGCTAAAGGAAAATATTTTTTAGTAGTTCACATACGTAAATTAATTATTAGTTTTTGGAGTTATCCTTACTGTTTAGTACTTTCAAAGAAGTAACCTGTGTCCACGTTAATTTCATAAAAGCCAAATTGAATTGCTCAGGTTAAAAAACATGAATTTATATGCTATGCTAATTAGGATAAGTAAGGAAAGTACTTAATATAACAAACACTACTAATAAAAGGAAAAGAATGATTTATTGTGATTAAAAAGGAAAATACTGATATCTAGGGTTTAACTGAAAACAAATGTTTATGGTGAGAAGGTGGATTTTATAATTTAATTGAATTGTACGTTTATATAGCATTTTAACTTGTTAGATCCTAGATATGAAGAGCTTTTTTTTCTCTATGTGCAATCTATTCCACCAAATTAAATTGGAAATACTTGGGACAAAAATTATTACGAAGATGCCAAATTTTCTGTTATTTTTCTTTCTTCACTTTATTTGAATTGTCAAGATTATGATTTTACAGTTTCGTTCAAAGGTTTTGGATAGAGTCATAGTGGCACTTTAGCATAGATCATCTCTCTAGCCATAAGCCTTTTGTAATGAAAATTTAATTCCATTTCCCTTTACCCTTGTAAAAGACATCTTAGTAGGTAAGAACAGAAAAGTCAACTTAGGGAAAATAGTATGATTATGATTTCACTTTTATTCTTGGATTGAAGGATCTTATATGATATTTGGAGGTTACTTTCTGAAAGAATAGAGAACAGGAATAAGAAGAGAATTGGGGTTCTGTGGGTTTAATCCTTGAATATAAAGAAAGCAGGGTTTCCTAATGACCTTAAAGATTTATATAAAGAGTTTTAAAATATTATTTTAATATGAAAAGACGTTTTTAATTTTGTGTGTAAATAAATATAATCTTTGTCCGTACTTAGAGAAACAACTTTCAGTTTTTATTACTAGCAACTCTCATTCCAGAATTTTAATACGTTACTTAACAAACCCTTTGTTAAAGTTTTCTTTTGACAAATATAGTACTTAAATGTATAGCATCCATGTCACAGATCAAGAGTCAACAATCTCTGTAAAGTACCAGATAGTAAATATTTATGTGGCCTTGGAGACCAGACAGTTTCTGTGGTAGTTACTTAATTCTGATGTAGTGTGAAAACAGCCATAAAATACATGTAAACAAATTGGCGTGGCTGTGTTCCACAAATTTTTTTAGATTTGCCCATGGTTTGCTGATCCCTGTGATGGATTCACAAACTATAGATGATGACTTTTTGTATAACATTTTTTATGAAAATTTACAACCATATATAAATATAGAGATGTAGTTCATATGTCCAATGACCTCCCATACATCCAATACCCACCATAGATAATTATCAATGTTTTGCCAAAATGTTATTCTACAATGTTACAGATTTAGAAAAAATGATAGGCAAGCTCTGAATTATTCTTACAAAGTATCTATGACTTATTTAGTTATACTTTCATCATTGTTTTTCTTTGCAGGTTTGCCTGTTTGTGTATTTTGATAAAATCATATATTTATATATACCTATATACTTATGTGTATATATGCATACATTTATTTTCATAAATAGTCATGCCATTTCTAAAACTTACTATTAAAGTTTTTAGTGCTCTGAATACATGATGTCAAATCTCAGCTAACTTTTCACAAAGAGAAACTTAACATACATAGATGATGTTCTTATGGTAATCTCTACTGGAAACATGAAATCTTTATTGGTGACAGACAGAAACAGAAAGAGAAAAATTAACATACACACATAAGTACAAATATACATACATATGTCCTTTATGAAACCAAGAAAGCAGCAAATATTTGCTTTATAAACATTTGTAAGACCCAAATGCAGTTATGAAAAGGGTAAGTTATAAAAATTGATAGGTATAATCTATTCAGAAAAGATCTTCCCAATGTTGATTCTAAGACATACAAAGGTAGATGTCTGTGCCCAGGAATGATCTTTTCCCATCTGCTTTCTTTCCTTGATTTCTTACCTTTCTGTTCAGTTCTTTGGAACAAAATTCATCTTCCTTTCTGTGACATGACTTTTTTCAGTATTTAGAACATGCACTTGTCAAAAGTTATGCTGCTCTCAATAGAAAAAGTAAGATATATCATCCTGGAAAGAAATAGTTTATATGACTTTTTTCATAAAATAATCAAATATATACAAACTTACATTGAGAAAGTTAACTAAATTGTCTTTTTCTCCCAAGCACAATATTTTATGGAATATTATTTCTTCATTGGAATCACCTGTCTGCCTTTCTGCCTATGTTACATTTTTAACATATTTATTCTAACTTAAAACTGCTACCTCATTGTGAAAATTAGGTGAAAGATAGAATATAAATAAATCTTAAAAAGATAATTCTTGTTTTATTTTCTCAATTTAATTTTTATTTTTTATACACTCTGAGCCATGGAAAGTCCATGTCATAACTATGTCTTCTAGTGATAATATATCAAAGCTACTCCTTAATTACTGATCAACTTTTGAGCTAATGACCCCCTGTAGAGATAAACTATCTAATCACTTTTACTCTTCCATTTTTTTACACCTGTCTTTTTAACAGTGTAAATGAAGAACTAGTTCTATAACCTGCATTTCCAAGTGGTAGTGCAAAGCAGGTATTACAGTCATCTACAGGCTAAATGTGTGTACCTTTGGGTCCCAGGTCAAGCAATGATGGATGAGACTGCCTTACCTGGTTAAAGACATCTGTTTTGATTGCCTTCTAAAGCTTGGTGCTTTTGGTATTATCTCAGGCCCTCCTGCCTTAGATCCTCATGAAATAGAGCCAAGTTTTTAATTCCTCGAATTCTTCCCTGCCATCTTTCAAAAATGTTTTTAGTAATTGTTAAGTCTTCTTCATTCTGTTCATCACTTGTTTCTTAAGCAGATATCATTCCCAGGCCTGCAGGTAGAAAGCCTGCTGTCACCTCTTTAGTCTCTTCCTCTACTTCTTTCTAGAGAGAGCCCTTATGTAATTTGTTTCTGTTCAAATCTTGTATTGCTCTTTCTATAGAGTGTTAATATTGCCCAGAATTAGGTTTCTGTTTGGTGTCCTTAATCATACTGGTGACATGCAGTCTTTTGTACTGACTTTATAAGTTGTGTGAATCTGCACTATAATAAAGAAGAGACTTGATGGAGTTTATTGATAGAAAATTTAACTTTTGTTATAAATAAGTTTAGACTGTCAAAAACTGATTTCAACTAAGTTCAAAAGCTACTTTTGGTGCTTACCTTAGCCTTCTCATGATTTCTGCTCTTCAAGTGAGCTTCTGGGTTATTCTGGTTTTTGGTGGTTTTTTTTTTGTTGTTGTTGCTTTTTGATTATTTATGTAACTTGGAGCAAATGATTTGACAAAAATTTCCTCTGTTGAGCTAAAAATGGAAACTAATAACTTAGAGTTTTTCCTAATGAAAATAGAGAAAATAGACAAAATTTTTTATATTTGGGAAAAATAAAAATTAGTTATTATTACTTTACTATTTATCCATTTTTCATTTACATTTAAAAACTTCTCATTGAACCAATAATTTGTTTACAACTCTGATGTTTTCCAGTTTGCAGAAGTTTAAGAATGCAATTTTTACCGTTACTTCTAATCGTTTGTTTTTATAAAACTTCAAGGTTCCCCCAGTAAAGATGTGGGACCTTCGCTGGGTCTGAAGAAGTCAAGTTCATTGGAGAGTCTGCAGACAGCAGTCGCCGAGGTGACTTTGAATGGGGACATTCCTTTCCATCGCCCACGACCGCGGATAATCAGAGGAAGGGGATGCAATGAAAGCTTCAGGGCTGCCATTGACAAGTCTTACGATAAACCCACAGTAGATGATGATGACGAAGGCATGGAAACATGTAAGTTTATGCTGCTGGGAAGAATAGTAGTTAAAATAACTCTTAAAGCAACAATTCTTAAAGTGTGCTCCAGGAAATGACATGTTTCCAGTACCAACACAGGGATCTGTGGGGTATAAACTATTTTCAGAATAATAAAACACTTATTTACCATTTTATTCTCATTCTCTCACAAGTATATAGTGGGGTTTTCCAGAGGCAACACGTTATGTGATACTGCAATAGATTGAATGCAGAGAAGAGAGAAGAATCTGTCTTTTTAGACATGTATTCAAAAGATTTGCTACAATATAATTCAGTGACCATTGTTCTCATGAACTATTTTTGAAAAATACAGATTTTTAGAAAAAGATAATTTCTGTTAACAAATTTTGCTTTTTATGAAGTAATTAGTATTTTAAAACTTTCTCCATTGTAAATCAATAAATATTAATAGATTTAATCTACATAAAGTTTTTATTTTGAGTTTTTAATAATTTTTAGGAGAATAAAGGTATTCTCCTAAATGTTTAGGTATGAGACCAAAATGTTCGAAAACCACTACTGTATAGTATGTCTATGATGTGATGTCTCCAATAACTATATGTAATAATCTCTGATTTTGAGAACATTTTTATTTTTATGAATTACTCTTGCTATCCTTGAACTGAGCTAGCAAGATACCTTTGTGTATGTATATTTCCAAATAGCAAAATGTTTTAAGCCAAGACAATTAAAAGTCAAAGGTTAATATGAATAAGCAGTATGCTTTCCGTAGTATATTGAGAAAAAATTAACATTTATAAATATATACAAATGTGTGCTTCAAAGAGTTATCTTTTAAACATGGTATAAATATCACCACCCAATTTGAAAATAAAGATAAAACTCTACGAATCTATTTACTTAGAAAAGAAAGGGCTTAGGAGTTCTAATAGTAAAAAGTATTGATTAGTTTATTATTGTTTATAACTACTAATTTACATTTTAGTTTTTTAACTTCAAATGTGACTTTATGCATCTAACCATTAGAAGAAAAGGTGTAGACACCACAGCTTGAGGTTAAAACAGAGACCAGAGATAATTTAAATGGATTGTAAATTACTGGCAATTTAACTTATAGGTGGATTACTTCTCTCACACACACTTGAGGGGAATTGTGGTGCGGAAAAAGAGTTTAAAAGAAAAATCATATTATAGGGAGGTTTAAAGCAAAATTATATAATTTTTGCCTATCACATATATTGTATTTAGGAAGATGAATATTGCTGCCATAATATAACATACAAAGCAAAACTTAACAAGAAGATTGCTACACCTCCTTCCCCTCCCAACTCTCCATCTAAATTTTTGCTGCATCCAGCCAGTGATTTCAAATACATGCTATCTATTCTTGCCAGATGAAGAACATATTTCCTATTTTTGCTGCCAAGCCTGATCTCCAACATCCTGAGTCATATGAGTTTTCAACCCTCTTGAGATTTCTCCCATTGTATCCATGGTTCCTTGACACCTTAACCGATATTTGTGCAGATATACTAGATATTTGTGCAGGTATTCTAGAGTAGAAGCCCTATCACTCGCAGATGTTGCCTCTGTCTGTCCTGAGTATATATTTCATAAGAGATATAGTCCTCTGACCCCTCAGTATTTGTTTTTTTAAGCATCTACAATTTGTAATGCTCCTGAACCTTTTTCTTATTCTTGTTAAAATGTTATTTAAATTTCCTTATAAAACAGTTTTTTTCCACATATGTTACTCTTTTCAGATGCAACAGGGGATACAATCCTTACCAATATAGGGCATGTTCTTAATTCTCTAGGGACAGCCTCCAGAGTTTTCCACCAGTGTGGACATCCAAATTTGTTCCTATAGATACTTAGTTTTCTTTTTTAATTGGAAATAACAGATTTAAGTATATCATATTAAAACTTATTAATCCAACTATCTTCAAGGCAAAAGAAAACAAAAACAATTAAATAGACAAGTTACAATTAAGTTCTGATTTTATTATTTATTTTTAGATCAGTCTGCTTAACTTTAAATATGGCAAAAGAAAGGCAGCTATTATACATTTCAAATTTTTGCAATTTGAATTTTTGAAATTAAATTAATAAAGTGCAGCAAACACCAAACTGGAATTTAGATGATTTTCATCTTAGTCCACATTTTCTAACCAATGTGGGACTTTGGTCACACCACTTAAACTCCTTGAGCTTTAATTTTCTCATTCGTAACACTGAAGATTTGGACAACTAGGTCATTGATTTTCATATTGTGTATGGTGACGTCTGGTCACATCTAGGGGTTTCTCAGTGGTTTGGGGGGTATCAGGAAGCAAATGAGAGACTGAGCAAGTGGGACTCTGCAAAGGCCACTAGCTTCACTCTGCCCCCTGCTGTCATGACTTCTCTGCATTAACAATTGTGGATTTTTTAAAATCACATTTAATACATTGCAGTTCTTTTGTGAAATTTTGTTTTAAGAAAAGGGATTGTTGGCTGTGTTATTCATAAAAAAATTGAAAAGTTCTGGGTTAGATAGTTTCTGAGGTCCCTTCTAGTTTTCCATGATTCTAGGTACAGCCATTCAGTTACCTACCTAAACCCTGCCTGCTACCCTTTCTCACCTCTGTCAGGTCCACGAAGGAAGATGCCACCGTGATTGTTTTATTCCTGCAGAACCAGGCACAAGGCTTGGCAAATCAAGATTCAGTTAATATCAGTAAGTGAGTGTCTGCATAACCAGACCATTGTGTGCCTGAAAGAGAGGGAGAAAGTGGAGGGGAGAGAAGGTGAGAGAGGGAGAGAGAGAGACACTTTTGGTGCACAGTAAGTGGGATGGTCATGACATTTTGCTGTTCCTGTTCGTGTCCCACACTGGACCTGTGTGTATTAGATCCCAATACCTCAGCAAACTCCTTGTTTTTCTAAAAAAAAAAAAATAGGTATATCTGTCAAGGCTTGTGTCAAGGCTGGTGGTCATTTGACTGTCACCTTTACATATGACTAGAGACAGAAAGGTGTTTGTTTTATGGCTCCAGTCATAAGAAAGAAGGTGGCTCAGTTGGCCCTTTCTTTAGTTTCCTCAGCTGCACTGTTTTCCGAGTCATCTTGTGGATCCTCATGGCATGGTTGCTGTGCCTTCCCAGAATCTTTGCTCTTGTTCTTGGTTGTGCTCCTACATCCCCCATCTTCGCTGTATGGTCCCTTGCTGCGTGTCCAGCGCCCTATGCTCTGCTGGGCTCTGCCAGAGGTGCTTTCTTGTTCCCTGGTGAGTCTCAGCTACAGCTGCCTGTTGCAGTGAAAATTCTGGATCACTACTGAACATTGCTCTGAAGAGAGAAACAGTGTCTCAGCAGACCATTTTCTGCTACCCGGGACATTTGGTAAGGATGCAGCCAGTGAACTCTAGAAGCTATGGGATGTGGAAGAGGCTGTCCTGAAAAAGCTGCATAAGGAGAGAGCCAAGGCCTGGTGGGGAGGACAGTTACCTGTTTTCTCCCCTCATTGAGCCCTTTTCCTCTTTACAAGTAAGACCCTCAGGCATGGGCAGGGTTGATTGCTCTTCTCTCTCTGTTTGAGCACCTCCCCAGTGGCTATAGTTCATGGCTCTGAGCAGGCTTGCCTGTCTCAGCAGAGTTGAAATCATGGCATTGGCACAACACTGAGGGCCAAGAGACTGGGGCAGGATCCATGTGGTATCTGGTATCTGTCATCTTCTGTAACACTTACGTCCTTCCTGTGGAGATGGCAGAAGCCAGCATTTTTGTCTCTCCTTTAATCCATCTGGCTTCTCCATGTTGTGTGTCTGTCTGGATCAAGCTGGAGCTTTGTACTCTGGGACCCATTATCTCTGAAGCCCTACCTGTGTTTGACAGGTCAGGGCATCTACAATCTGTTCCCTCTTCTATGCAAATTACATACTCCGCCTGGCTCTCAGCAAGTGACTTCTACATCCCCCATAATAAATCAGTTTCTGTAGCTACCAAGAAAATACATCCAATAACATTTCTTTGTTTTCTTTTTGAAAAATATATAGTTCCATTTTTCCCCAATTAAAAGTTGCCAAATTGTAATCCTTACTATCAATTCAGTAACAGCTTTTTGTTGGGGTCAAGGAGATGAAACACAATTAAACCAAACACTATCCTATTAATTGTACCTATTGGTTTTAATATATATCTAGTTTAGAATTTTAAATGTGAAAACCTGTATGCCTTGAAAACATAGAGACAAATTGCTTTTGAGTAGCATGCTGCTTTCTTATAGTACTTTTGTTAGGAGATAAGAAAAAGTATTGCTCTACAATTTTCATAACTTCAGTTAGCAGTATGAGATTTGAAGAAACTAACTTTATGTTGGTAAATCAGCTGATAGAGATTCCAGGGGAATTATTCTTTTTTAACTACAGCATAGCATATTTTCTTTAATATCAGATTTTCTACTCTTAGCATTCTCACTTCTAGTCACTTTTCATTACTACCTATTTGAGCAAAAATTATGTAAACTAAATCCAATTTTATGTTAAGCAGATTATAGTAAGTATGTGATAGAATTCAGAACATGGGTTTTAAGGTCAAAGAACTTTGTAAAAGATTTCTTATTACTATTTCAAAGAATAATTGGATATTGATTACAAAAATATTTTTTCTGAAATGCTAGGAAAAAGAGTAACCTATCTATCCTTTTATACAGATTTGTATACTTAAATATCACCTGCAGTTTAAGAAAAGCAGCTTTGGTTAATTTTAGAAAGTTTCTGAATACAGTATTTGTGTAAGCATGCGAAGTAGCTAACACTGTTTCTTACATTCCTTTTGCTTATGTGAAAAGTAACTGGAAAAAAGTACAATGAAAAGTCACATCTGAAGTATTTGAATTATAAACTCCTTATTTTAAGCATTTTCCTAATGAGAAACAAGTATCTAAGTGGTTGACCAAGATCATACTTAGAAACTGAATCATAGAATGCATACCTTCTAATTCTCAATCCTGTGATTTTTCTAGAACATTAAACTTACAAATGGAAACACCCATTACACTGAAACTACTTTAAACTTTTTAAGTGTCTATTAATGAGTTGTGGTGCGTAAAATCTGGTGTTTAGACGGTAGGATCCTGAAGGATCGGGGGCAGTTCTACCAGTGGAGTAACTGACACTTGAGAAGTAGCGTAATTAGGGGCCATTGTAGTGTACAGGTTACCATGGTGCCGAAGGATGCAGTACCCACTCAGCTTCTGCAGAATTGATGTGGAGAGGGAGCTAGCGGGGAGCAATAGCTGAGAGAAGTGCTGTTGCCTGAGTGGTCTTAGGTGGGAAAGGAACACATGAAACATGGAATGAGGACAGTCTCTGGACTGCCATACTTGTGTTAGGCTCATGTGTATAGTGAAGAATGACACTGAAGATGTTAGCAGAGAATGGATCACTGACAGCCTAGTTTAAATTATTTGTATTTTACACTAAGAACCTTCAAGAGATTTGAAGAATTTCAAGTAAAAGAATGATGATTGCTGGGGCCCAGGGACAGAGGGTGGGTTATCGAAGATGGGATGGAAGTAGCAGAGTTGGTGGCCGGCAGATCAGTTATATGTTGTTAATGAAACAACCCAGGTGAGTGATGATGCTTGGCAATGCCAGAGGGAGGGAAGAAACTGCATTTACATGCTTAGCATCTCACACACAAAGATGGATGATGATGATGTGATTTTTCTGATTAGCACTTCCAGGCTCCAAAACTAAGAATTATCATCTCACTGTGTAATCACTCCATTACCAAGCTTTCTTTATTTTTCCCCAAGAAATCTCCTAATTCCACTCCTGTCTAATCTAGCCCCAAACTTCATTATTTACTATCTGAGGTTATTGTTAGTCTCCTAACTGGTCTCTAAATTTGTTGAGCAAGTTCTATAATGTGTTCACATTCTCACAGTCCCCCAAGCTTCTGTGTGTGTTCTTGCCGAGACCACGCACTCTCAGTGAGACGTGTCTTCTTAGTGCCCCCTAACTTTCCCTCTACGCTTTCATGTGTGTATTCAACTTTTTCCTTCATAAAGAAACTTTTTTAACCTGGTTTTCCCTTGACTTCTTAAAGCTCTAATGTGTCTGAGATTTTTTAGTATAAAGCATTTTTTTTAACATTAACAAATTTTTGTGGGTGCCCCATATGGATTTTTGTAGCATGAGAGTTAAGAACACTGGTTTTTAGGGGAACAGTCATTTTGAATTCTCAGTAAATAGCAAAATGCTAGCCATTCACGATTTTCACATTTACATGTTTTTATTATTTATTTTGGTTTTGTTTTTCTACTTGAAAGGTCATAGGAATGGCCCTGGAAGTCTTTTCTTGACACTATCAATAATATTTTGTATATTGTTAAAGCAGATATTTGACACCAAGCTCCCTCCTTGATTAAAATAAGATTTTAGTGGCAATTTCAACAGTAGTGCTATCATTTTGATTATATAACCAGTCCTTTTGGTCTGTTGAAAGGAAAGCCTTTGGCTTCAGTACAGATTGTCCTCATGAACTGGAAACAGTATCCATTGCTTACCATCATTTGAATATAAAAATCAGTTGGACACCAAAAGCAAATTTGCAGGGTTCAGAAAATTAGGGGTCTGAACCACATTGTACTTGCTCTATGGCTTTCTCCTGGGAAGGGTGGGGTGATGAGGGTGGCATTGTACCAATACCGTCACGAACATTCTACTTGTTTCATTTTCAGGGAGCATTAAAGAGAACTTTAGAATGTAGAATGGAAATGAAAAATGGATTTTGGTAATAAATGTTAAATTGTTTTAGAAGAGTGACCTTACTGTTTTTGTTCTCCCACCTACTCCTCACTCCAATGAATTAAGAGTTTTTTAAATTTTTTTTTAAATGATCTAAATGTAGTTTTAGAATTGAGTACCTTAGGAGTCATCTTTCTAACTTTCCTCTACTTGCTGAAACCTCTTCTGTCATACCATTGATAAATGCTCCCCTTTTGGTTCTTCATGTCATGTTATTATTCCCACTCCACATTTCAGTATAAAAGCTTCTTAGTTTTACATGTTTCATGACAGCTTTGTATGTGTAGGTTTTTTTTTTTAAGTGTTCCAAAAAACTAAGTTTTTCCATTGCCAAGAGCTCATCATTCTAATGTTAAAAGTCAGAGTCCAGAAAAGCAGATCCTGTTATTCAGCACCATCTGTATCACTAGCTGTTCATTTTCTACATCTTTCTTCCTCTTCTTCCAAAGTCAGAATATTCAACTAAGAAATGAAAATCATATTTATGTCACCAAAGTTCTTAAATTCTACCCAGGCCTTTGCAATGTGTAGGAGTCCATTTCTCACTTGCCTTAGTTACATTGCATTTTACTTAACATTAATCAACAGAAGTTGATAGTGGTCAGTGGATTCACTAAGTCTACTGAAATTTTCTGTTATTAATACATTGTTTCAATTTACTCATTTAAAGTTTTGTTTTAAGTTGATTCTGAAGACTGAGTCACTCTGTGCAATTATTATGTTTAATCCTTTGTCTTCCACAGTAAATTGTAAGTTACTCAAGAGTATTTGTTTCTTTCATTAGGTATTTCTAATACCAGGGGGAAGGGAGTAATTCTTTATAAATAGGAAGCAGTAAATGAAAGTTTTTCACATGGTTTGGTATTTGTTCAACCATTCTGTCATTCACTCAACAAATATTTAATGGCACTTCTTTGTGCTGTGCCCACAGAGATGAGTACTTGTTTACTCATACTTATGAATAATATTATCATTTGTTTTTGGTATTTCTCTGTTTATACCTATTGAACAATTCATTTAATTCTGGTAACAACTCTGAACAAATCCTTTAATTCTGATAAAATCATCAGAGCTACATAGAATGACACTGACTGCTAAATCTTAGACTTATGACAAATAGCACTGTAGATATTCCATAGCTGCTCTAAAGCTTGATTTGTACAAGGTGACTATTAGGATACTTTCACCTGCATTTAATAGAAAATCCAACTCAAACCATCTCCAACAATCAGGAAATACACTGTCTTACATAACTGAATTCTAGAGTTGGGCTATTTCCAGGGTTATTAATTTCACAGCCTAGTGGTGTTATAAAACAGCAGTCCCCAACCTGTGTTTGGCACCAGAGACGGGTGACCCTATGAGAATCTAATGCCTGATGATCTGAGGTGGAGTTGAGACCGTGATGCTAGTGCTGGGGAGCAGCTACAAATATAGGTGAAGCTTTGCCCTCCACTTAACCTCCTGCTAAGTGGCCTGGTTCCTAACTGGCCACAGACTGGTAGTGAGTCTTTGCCCTGGGGCTTGGGACCCTTGTTATAAAATAAACACCCAACATCTTTCTGCCCTTTTGGCTACACTGTCCACAATTAAGCTTTTCCAGAGGATAATTGCAGGGCTTGGGAGCATTTTACTTTCTCATTCATATCCAAAAGAAGAAAGTGAACCATCTTCCCAAGCATGGAATATGTCCATTTAGTGTTATGGGGACATTCTGGAACTAACAACAATGGCCTAATAAGTCAACAGGAGTAGGTACCCGTAGGTTGTTTAAACTGAATTCACCCTTTGGAGCTAGGTTACGTTTCTAAACCCAACCAAGGTTCCATTAGAAAACAGAAAAGGAGAAGTGGATTTTGAACAAGCAACCAGCAGAGATCAGTGGTAGCATTGCTTCTCAAGGCGGGAGTGGGGTGGATGGGGGCTGTGGGACTAATGACCATGTGGCTTAGAATCGACTTTTAACAATAAAATATTTGTGGTGATTAGATAGAAGTATTTATTAATGGCATAAGCTACAGAATTTTAAATTTCAGTTGAAACCTAAAATCATTTTCTTCATAATCGTTAACATGTAAGTATCCAATTTTTTCCAAATTTCTTGGTGACCCAGTCCTAACATGATACCTTGCAGGACTGAATAGCTTAATTTGTAACATGGACTAGAATTTTAATTGAACTACATTTGCATTTGTTGAAAACATGGTAATTAGGTATGTCTTAATTGCAGAATGACTGTGCTACATTAAAGAAAAATAAGCAGCTTCATGTTATACCTTATTTAAAAAGAGAAACCTAAGAATATCTGCCTTTATAGGTAATCACATGGGAAAGTAGCCGATAGTTCAGTGCATAGAGTAGGTTAAAATACGGATAAATGTTTGTCAAAAATAGAAATTCCTATTTGTTTGGAAGAAGATAATCATCTTTCTTTGTGTAGGCTGTCTGCAGAAGGAAAGCAAATAATCTGTAAAGATGAGCAAAATGTGAAATTTATATATCATTTAAAATAGTAAATTATCTAAATGTAGACTTATGGTTAGTTCTTGCATTGTAATTTACTGTATGAACACAATAGATCAAGCCATTTACTGCTAGTGTGTTACGAGTAGTAACTTTTTCACTTAAAAAATTGCTTATATGATTTTTTTATTACTTTAAAGGAATAAAAATATTTTATGTACTTTATTATCAAGCTAGTATTTAATGTACAAAGTTTGGTTTTAAAACCAAGCGGGTATAACGAATTTATTTCAGATTTTAAATACCACATTAATCTTGGATGGGGATAGGGTAAAATGAGATAGTCTCATTTTTTTCTGTCAAATAATTTTAGAGTTTGAAGCACATATAATGTGATACTTTAAAAGAACATCTTATGTTTGTACATATGAAACCACATATTGCTAAATATTTTTAATTAGTTGGCATTCAAAGGGATTAGTTAAATCAATACACCCCCCAGAAGAATATCTGTGATAATGTAGTATCTAAATTAGAATGTTCAAATTAAGCATAAAGGATTCTCAGATGTGCAGGTATTATCTTAAATAGTCCACTTGCTTGGGGCGGGAATCTGAGCTAGTATTTTTAATTTTATAAAATGAGATTACAAAACCCAAAGTTAATAAATGATTTAATACTTATTTTCTCTTTTACCCAATTTAGAAAATAAGTTGTATTATATACACCAGAAAAATTATTGTGAATATGAAAAGAATTGGCAACAACTGTGACTTCAGCATATAGTTAGTTGTGAAGGCTCTGCCTTTTTTCTGTTACCAAGCCAAGAGCAGACATATGCCCCTTGTACTTCTGCCAAAACTATTAGGCAGAAAACTAGCAGAATCGCTACTTATACTTCCATTCATGATTTATGATAATGGTTGCTGTAGAAGACTAAGTCATTTACATTTATTGGGCTCGTTTTTTTGTTTATAGTTTCAGACATTTGGAGAGGGTTGTAAAATCTATCAAGTGATACACATAGCACTAACAATAGTACCATAAAAATATGCCAGAAACTGTTTAGAGCTAAACCAAGTACAGTTGACCCTTTAACAACACAGGTTTTAACTATACAAGTTCACTTACCTGCAGATATTTTTCAATAAATAAGTACTGTAAGTGCATTTTGTTTTACAATTTTATTTGTGACATTTTTACCTTATTTTATTATAAGAATACAGCTTTTTTATTGTAAAATAATAAATAAAAAATATGTATTATACAGTGTATAATACATTTAGTATATAAAGTATCTATTGACTGTTTATGTCAATCAGTAAGGCTTCCAATCAACAGTAGGCTTATTAGTAGTTAAGTTTCGGGGGAATCTAAAGTTACATGCAGATTTTCAACTGTGTGGGGTCGGCACCCTTAACCCCCACATTGTTCAAGGGTCAATTATACAATGGCCCTTTCTGGTGTTACTGTAGTTGGAATGTGGCTGGTTTTGTCAGGCTTGATTAGAGGAGAGTAGGCATGTAGGCATTTTTACTGAAACTAGAAGCATGGTGCTACCCAAAGATTGCATAAATGCTTGTTTGGCTGGGGTACAGTAATGAGTCAGGTTTACCAGTAATCTTTCATTAAACAGCCATTTATGAGCAGCTGCTGTCTGCCCAGCTTTCCTCATTTTAGAAGCTTAGAGTAGGGGAGACAGACATTTATTCATATCACATGAGAAATGCAATAATAAAAGTTTGTTCAAAGAGCTATGGAAGTATAGGTAAAAGTAGTTTTGCATGTTTGGAATTTTAGAAAATCCATTAATATCCATCTGTTCAACTTGAGTATACCAAGAAACTTAGGTTTATAGCTCCTAAGAACATTTGAGAACTGTTTTACAATGATCTGGTCTCTTATCTTAAAGTTGCAGCCACACCTTTTTCCCAAAGGGTTGAAGCAGTGGTCAGCAATCAGGTAGATCACAGCCATGTCATCAGTACTGAGAAGATGCTACAACCCTGCCAAAGCTCTGTTTACATTCTCGTGGGGGGTTGTCATTTGAAAAGGCCTCACATAATTAGCAAGCCCTTGAGACAGTAGGCCAGGGTATTCCTTTTTGTGTAGACCACAAAAAATTAAAACCTTAACTGAGCATTTATTTGCAAGGCTACACATTTTCACTAGCAGTGGCCATCTGAAAGTTGCAACTGGCTCCTTCCGAGAAACCTGCATAATTCCTATTCATAGATTGACAGGTAGGAAAAGAAGCATGTTTTTAAAAATCTACCATGTCTCTTGGAGGAGGAGAGTGGCTCACAGTTGGATAACCCAGTACAGAGGGAGGTCAGCCTTTCTAACGTCATTTCTATGGTTGCTCGCCTGTCCTCAGGTTGTTGCATGTTTGATCTAGCTTTTTGAGTGATTTCATCAATATGAGCCACAAGTCACAGCATTAAATGACCACAAAGGATTGACAACAAGTTTCTGAAATACATTGCTAACTGCTGGAATTATCTTCTCAGCAGACTGTGTAGTGACTGGATTATAGATTACAAAAATACACACTATGACAGGGGCTGAATCTGTCAATCACAGAGTCAATCAAAGACATGCATGAAGGTCTTACTAAAGAACAACTATACAAGGATATAATTGTAGAAAGAGCCCTAGACCTTTCTGTTTCCTCAGCAAGTCATGGAAGAAGTCAGTCTGAATGACCTTCATAGTACCATCTGGATTTGGATATGGTAATATTGTTCTTCTTTGGCTGGACCTAGGGTCTGACCTGCTGGGATGGGAAATATGTTGGCTCATGTTTTTAACCAAATGTGTCAACAAAAAGAATTCTACACATTTTTTGAGTATTATGGTAAATATCTGGCATTTTTTAAAAATGTATTACTTGGCTCTAGCCATGACACTGATAGTTACTTCTCAGATATGTAAGCCTGAGTAGTAGAAGAATGAGATATTGAGATGTTGGAACATGTCTTCTTTTACTCTTAATGTTGTATATTGCTAACTCAAATGCCCCTTGCCAATAGAGAGGCAAGACTGAATTTCACTTGAAGATGTATTAATTTGATTTAGAAGTCAGTTCTTTGTGAAAGGTTCGGAAAAGGCCTAACTTTTCTAGTTGGTTCTATATTAGAATACTCTAAAAAATACTGATTCATACTTTATTTGTTGATGCAGAAAAAACAATTACCTCAGAATTCAATGAGTAACTCTAACCCCAATAAATCTTACTATATTTGTCAGAAAACCTTAGGCAGTTAGTCTCAGAAAAGATTTATGAGAATGGCTGTTAATATGCACATCTATTGCTTCCTACTTAATATAGAAATTCTTAAAGTTCTTTTGGGAGGTGGAAACCCACTCTAGTTACTTGTCATTCTTTCAAATGCAAACACTTTGGGGTATTGAAGTGCCCTTGGACCATATGTTTATGAAATGTTGGTTCAAGGGATGGAATATTATTATTGCTAAACAGAGCTTTGATCTGCAAAGTTCAACTCTGTGTGAGGTTACTGAATCACACATTTCTATGGCTCTATCAACCTCTGTTCACCTGCCATTGTGTAGACTGCTATGCACAATTATTTAGGATTAGAATATATAGTATCATCTGCTTATGGTGTTGGCTTTATATAGTGACAATTTATAGAAAATTCAGTCCTCTGTGTGCAGAAATCACACATGAACATATTTGGGAGTCTGAGGAAGTGAGTTCTTGTACCTGCTGGTGAATGGCGTAGTTTAACACATCAGTGAGGGGTCAGAGTTTGTCCGCTTCATCCTTACCCCAGAGGGGAGGTTGTATGTGGGGAGTGGCTGCTTATTTTCATTTTGCAAATATAGTAGACAGGACCCTTAGAAGTCTGTGCTATGTGATGAGGGCCAGCCAATCCCCCCAGCAGTACATAGTCTGTGTCAAGTAGGGTGTTACCCCAAGTGCATCGGCACTTGACTGGGCTGTTGTTCCTCTCTGACCATTGGCACCTCATCTTCACATAGGAACACAAACGTGCATGGTAATCGTCCACATCACAGAATCCATTCCAATTCTACTCAAAAGTGAACAGCATTGTAACCCATGTTGGTGGCAGGACCAGACAGCAGAAATTATGGGAAAATTAAATCCTAACACTCATTTTAGCTTTTTTATTTTTGTTCCTTTGGTTCATTGCGTTCCTTATCCTTTATTTTTTCCCTCTTCCAAGTGGAAGAAGACACAGAAGAAAGTTCAAGATCAGGGAGAGAGTCTGTGTCCACAGCCAGTGACCAGCCTTCACATTCTCTGGAGAGGCAAATAAATGGAAACCAAGAGAAAGGTGATAAGACTGGGAGAAAGGATAAAACTGGAAAAGAGAAGAAGAAAGACAGAGATAAGGAAAAGGATAAAATGAAAGCCAAGAAGGGGATGCTGAAGGGCCTGGGAGACATGTTCAGGTAAGTTGCTGCCATCCCGAAGCAGGTCATCCTTAAGCGTATGTGTGAATACTAAAAACACAGGCTTGAAAACATGATCTTTGAGCTCTACCAAAATTCTTTCTAAGTTCAATCCTGGTTATTGAATTTTAGTCGCTTAAGGTGTTCACTTTCATTATTTCAAGCCATATTAGCAACCTTAAAAGTGATGTCTTGCCAACCATGTAAATAACTGTGGAGAAGGAGGGACGAGTCTATATTTTAGCTGTGCCTAAGAGTAACAGCCCCTTTGAGACAAAGGGCTATTAAAGCAGTGTTTGTTCTTTTGTGAGTTTGAACAAAGGTTCATTATTTAAATTTAACAGAGAGCTCAAGTTGGTGGTAGCATTTAAAGGTTCATTAATAACAAGTCTAATAAAAAATGTTACAAACTGAGCTTCAATTAGGTGGTGTTGATTAATTTAATACTTATTATTTTATCTGTAAAGATTTCATTAAACATAGTCTCTGGCTGTTTCCTGACAGCAGTTTTTGTGTCCCTAAATTATACTGTAGGATTACTTAGCATATCATTTTTTACAAATCATTGCTACACAATAAAAGTGACAAGTTGCTCAGAAGTTGCACTGAAACTCTCCCATAAATGTTCATCTAAGGTGATTTATAATTTTCAGATATTTAATGGGAAATATAAAAGATTACTTGATTGTTCTATAAATTAGACCACTAAACGTATCAAGATGATGGTTTAAATTTGAAAACACAGAGCATGGCCACTTTACTCTTCAAAAAGTAGTTATCCTGCATAACACTGCACTCCCTTTTGACTTTTTTTAAGTGCAAATGTGAGTTTTTATTTTTGCAGAATGTCTTGACTGATGGTGCTGATGACCTCAGCAACTCAGGGAGCTATAGATAAGCCAAGCCTGCCAAGTTGTGAGCCCAGGGCCCAGCCTGTAGGCTACACAATACGACAGATGTGTTCCATAGATGTCTGATTAGGTCAAGTGCATGGAAGAAGTAAACTGTAGATAGAGATAGCACAAAGCCTGACCTATAAGCAGTGTTGCTTTCATTTAAGTATGATTGGATTTGCATTTCCAGCGCTTCAGAATATCAGGATTGTCATAGTTTTACATTAGAGTTTTCTTGTTTACATACTGATCCTTCTGAATGTGTTTTCGGTCAGATCATCTTTCTTCATTATATTCCATGTCCAAGGATACTTACAGGGTGAAATTGCTCTAATTGCCACTTTATTTCAGTTTCTGTGTTAGCCAGGGGTCTTTGCATTCCATATATGAAAATTAACAGCTCATAACACTGGCACCTGCAAAACACACAGAAACAAGGCTGTTGTCTATTAATTATAATTTGAGGAGTGTATACTATTATCGCCTTTAAATTAGACAGTATGAGAGGGACTAAGCCTGCCTCGAGACTTACACCTCTGATTTAAAGATGACCACTTAGAGCACAGTCTCATTTCCAGGGTTTCTCCTGAAATCTTATGGAAAGCTAATGGCTGGTTAATTTTCATCCATCAGCCAACATTTATCTGATACAGTGCTCTGTTTTTCTTATGGAATAGAAAATAAGCAAACTTTTAGTTTAGAAATTATTTTAATTATAAATTATTTTTTCTATAACTTACAACTCCAGAAGAGAGGCATTTTGGTAGACTTTTCTTTTGGGGGCCAGAGGAGTGGAGAGTGTGGGGGTGGTGGGGAAATGTATATTTTTTCAAAGGTCCCCTGAAATACAACACAACACAGTCCCCTTTTTTGCTAACAGTTCTGTAAAATACCAAATAATATTTTTTGTAGATCAAATTCTGTAGCCTATGCCTATGACCTGTGGTGAAAGCCAGCTTTGTGATGAAGTTGACCCATCTATAACTTCACAGGAGGCCTACGTATTCTTGAAAATCAGTTTCTGTGTTTAGGGCTGAAGGTTTTTCTAAAAACAAAGTTTATATTCTCCTATTATTTAGGAATGGCTATTAAATAGAAAACCACAGATGTTTGGGTACATGGCTTATCAACGGTTTGTTAGAGTCAGTTAACACTGGCTTGTGAAAGCCAGTTCAGTTTTTAGAATTATGCCACTTTTTAGGATTATGCCAACAAGTTGTTAAACCTAACCATGACTAAAAATTAAATAGGTTCTATAAAATACTCAAAATTCATCACTTCTTAATGATCTTTTACATTACTATGATCTTTGCTTCTGAGGTTATTTATACCAACTATTGGCATGGTGCTAATGCCACGTACACTGGTGTGAAGCTCTTCCGAGCTCCACCTTCAGTGACATCGTTCTGCTAGCTCAAGATCAGCCGTGTTGGGAGTACAGACACCATGGAAGTGCATGAATTCCATAAAACTGAGCTTTTTCTCTCAGGAGAGCAACACACCACTGTGGGGGAGGAAAACAAATTTTATCCTACCCTTCTAAGTTCTTCTGAATGGACAAATAATCAAATTAAAATGAGACAGATTAACAGGAAAAATGACCAAATTTATTACTTATGTATGGCGTTCCCTAAGAATGTGAGATCTGCTGTCTTTAGTAGTGGGACACAGAGAAGACTTTGATCTAAGGGGCCTTGCCGAGTTCCTCCCTGTGTGTCACACCTAGTTCATATTAAACTACAGTTATCTATGACAATAGCTGCCTTCCTGGAGCAGATCCTCTATTTGAATTCTTTTAGGCAATTAGAGGCAAGGTCACAGTTTCTTCTTCAGTCTTTCATTTCTTAAAGATGACCTGCTTAAAATAATATCTAAAAAAGGGCATATTTGGGAGTGGCATACTCTACTCCCCTCACCACCACATGGAGAATGTAAATACCTCTCAAGTGGAGTTGTAGCATCTTGTTTAGTTCCCTCGATTGTGGCTGTCTTCTATTTGATTGCAGACCAGTGCTTCATCGCTTTGGGAAAAGGTTGCAGCTTGCCAAATACTGCTCCTTGAAAATGAGTTTAGAATAATTTTGTTTGTTTTTGTTGGCTGTTAATCATTCCTTCATACCATTTTTGTATATCTTTAGTATTTGAGAAGACTCTTAAAAAATTGTTAGATTTTTCAAAACATTTTTTAACTGCCTTTTATACCTACTAAATCTAATTATTTGAGACTAATAGACTCTTGGGTAGCTTCTTTTATGTTTATTTTTTTAATAACATAGGGAACATAGTAAGATTTTAAAATTGTTTTCTTTCTCTTTGTTTTTTAAAGAGGATGTGTTTTCCTTAGCACAGTTGCTTTTAAATATCTTAATAAAAATGTGTATGTACATATACATTTCTTAGAATAGTGTAAAGAAATTCAAGTATGGCTGCCCAATGTTGGCCTCAAGTACCAAGCAGGGATATGTGTGTGTGCACGCATGTATTTGTGTGTATGTGTGTGTTAGTGTGTTGTTATGATTTTGTTTCTGTTTTTTTTTTTTTTTTTTGGTTCAGATAACAGAAAGAAAAGGCTAAGAGTAAGGGACATTCGCTATTAAGAGTTTAGCTTTCTGCACATATGAGCTTTTAATTTTTAGACGGTTAAGGAAATAATAATGTGTTTTCCTTCACAGGTAAGCTCACTGGCTCTCCTCCCTCCCACTCTACCCCCCCACCACACATATGTGAAAACCCCACATGCTCTATTCCTACCCCTATAAGGTATCTGTGATTTTTGGCCAAGTTTAATGAGGATCAAATAGATGAATCACATTTTTAAATCCCTCCAGAGGGAATCGTGGCACATTGAGTAGGTATTTTTTAATTCATTGCTGTATACAATTGACTTGGTTTTCTCTTTAACATATTGAATGGTAGTCCCAAAGATACTTTAATTATTGATAAACAGCTCTAGAAAAGAATGTTGTGAATCATATGACTCACTCTGTTTATAAATTATGGAGTATATGAAGTGTAAAATTGCCTTAATACAAGTTTTACATCTAGAAGGAGTCAAATAACAAATGTAAAGTGCATCATGTTTGTATGACTTTCTCCTTATCCATATGACACCTTTTGCATATATGGAGCTCCTGTTGCCTTAATTAAAATGGTTCTGTATCTAAGACACCTGTGTGTGCTTATGAAACAGGTAAACGTGACTTGTTAACATAATCATTTGAGTATAAAGTGCAGAGCAGAGGGAAGGTCTGAAATTTTGAGTCTTTATATATGTTTTGATTCTCTCAGATGTTTGGCTATTCAAATTTAATATTCTAAAATGGTTCTGAGAATTCTGCAGTTGTCTGAAATTGTCATTAAAGAGGAAACTAAGTCTGTACTTTAAGAGAGAAATCTATTGTTTGATGTTTTAAATGTGTCTATGTTTAAACAAATATATTACCATTATTAAACAACATGTTTTTGCCCAAGTTTCCATCTCCAAATTGAAATAATCAAGAAAATCCTGTATTTAGGACAACATTCTCAGATAGTAAGCATTCAAAATTACATATTCTTCTTCTTTCAGCCCTGGAGTAAGTACAATTGCTATTATTTTGCCTGAAAAATAAGGATTATTATCATTTGAATGTCCTGAAATTGTATGCACTCTAAGTCTGAAGGTTCTTAGAGCTGACCTTATTGTGCGTGTCTCAGATTTATTTGTGCTGTTGTCCATAGCTGAGAGCCTATTGCTATGAAAAGCTAAAGCAAAAATAATGTTGCAAAATTACCATTAAAATCAAATCCTCCAATTACATTTAAAATGATGACCTGAGTCCCTGCAGCATTGTTTTATTCAGTTCTGATAGAGGAAATAGATAATATAGTTTGAAACCTTGTTTGGTTGAAATCAGATACACTGCTTTCTTTCCCATTTTAGAATATAATAGTTTCAGGACACAGTGAATATGACTAGGTTTTAAAACTTAATGTTGTAGTTGGATTACACCTTTTAGGCTTTTGAAAGAATAACAAACACAATTGACTATCGCTTCTCCCCTTACCTGTACATACTAACTGTGTGTCTGTACCGTGTTTCTCGTTTAGCCTTGCCAAACTGAAGCCTGAGAAGAGATGAACAACAAACCAGATTCAAAATGGCTTGAGAAGCACATGTTGCACAGTTGTTTTTTTTTTAAAAAAAAAAACAATAAATTTACTTTTAATGAATTCTTAGTGGCTGTTGACGAATTTTGTTTACGACATCAGCAGTTTCAATGGTTTAGTAATTTCTATATTAATCAATTTGGAACCTTTTGATCCTGATTTCAAGCTTGGGGGTTTAAATTACTGCTTGAAAAGGCAAAGGAGTGTTTTTTCCTATCATTTTTTTATTAGCCCCTTTTAATAGTAGAAAACCATAGTCCTAGCTGCTGGCGTATTCAGAAATCATCAGCACACACCAACTGGATGTTAGAATCAATGCACTGAAGATTATGTGAGGTACCAGTTTGGTTTGGTGTGGCTAGGGACACAGGCAGGTGGCAGATTAACAGTTTAAGGGCAATGAGGTATGTCCATTGGGATAGTCACCCGACAGTTGATGATCAAGTGGGCCAGTTTGATAGTAACTTTTGGGCAAAGTTTAGTGCCTTCATGGGTTACCGAGTTTAGGCAAAAAAATGAATGGTTAGGAAAATAAACATCTTTGCGTAGGAATGGCTAAACAGCAAGTTCTTTCAATGGAAAAAAGTAGAAATGCTTTGGCCAGTAATCCTGAGGTTGGCTAAAACCATAAGGAGTGAGGGCATACTATTTTATAAAAATGTTTCCAGAAAGAGTCTGCCTGGCCAAGTGATCTCTAATCACAGATCCCAATACTGGTCCAGGTGGCCTTCACATCGCCCTTGCTTTGGAATGAAGATTCCTGCCTGTAAGAGTTAGTCTTCATTCATTCTTCATGGCCTTCAGAGTTTTAGACAAAGACTGTATCTAGCTAAAATGTTAGAATTGCATCCCACTTAAAAATAAATGTGAGGAAAAAGAAAACCTCTTAATAAAGCATATTGTGGAACTGGGTCATGTGCCATGACAAGGATTTCTCTCTGCTCCTATATGGTAACAGCCTGCTGTCCCACGCCCACCCCATTCCCCACCAAGCAAAAGCTCTCATATAATAAGAAGGAAGCACACAGAACAGTGTTTATTCATTCATGTCAGTAATACCAGGGCTTGTAGTTTTTATGACTCAGGACTAATCTCTGTATGAACTAATGTGACCGTTTCATGTTGGTAAAATTAAAATGGCATCTGGTGCAACCCGCTGGTTATTCAGGAAATGCAATTAAAATAAATATGTAAAAAAACTGTTCCCGTCTAAATGAAACATAGGAATAATACTTTGCCATGGAAAAGGAAGAACTTGAAAAGAGCAATTTCTCATAATTTTATTTGTTTTCTTGTTTGTCATCTGGACAGAGAACAACTCTGTTCTATAAATACACATATTGGGAGGTTTCCTTGGAATAAGTTCCAAATTTGTAAATCCGAAAGACTTATGCTTTTAATTTGAATGGAAGCAGAAGTTCCCGTTTTCAACACAGGAAAATAAGTGTCAGACTGACCTGTTGGCAAAGACAATTTCTAAGGTAGCTGACATCATATTCTTTGAGTATTTCTTTTCCTTGTTAGCAGTTTTAAGTAGAGAGCCTCTGACACCTACTGCACTGAAGCTGACTACAAAGGAAGCCAGAAGAGGCACAAAGCATGACAGCCAGGCCTTTCTAAGACCTTTCTGACATTTTTTAACGTTTCTTCTCCGTAGACTTGCAGCATGAATATAGAATGCAAGTGTCAAGGATGACACCTACTTTATAGTCTCTGTAAAGCAAACCTTTTCGTAAAAGAAATTTTTGACAGTTCTGAGATGCTAAGTCAATTTCAATTCCAGACCGGGTAGAAAATGGAATCTTTTTTTCTACAATTGATGTGAAAATTGAAGGCTAGTGACTATTCACTCTCTAATAACACGGGTAAATAAACACTATCACACCATTGGAAAATGTTCGAGAAGACAGCCTCAGCTAATGACATTTACTACATCATATTTCGGAAATATTATATCTGATGTTATTTGTTACCATTGGAGTCTCTATATCTTTTACATTAAAAATAATGGATCAGTACATGTTATTTCTAAGTATTTTTATCAAGCCTCAAATTATTCTATAAAGGTAATTGATCCTTCAAAACAGTCTTTTAAAGAATTCACTAGGGAAGTGACCTCTTTCATAAGTGAATATAGGATGGTTTGCTTCTGACCTGTGTTTAATAATAGCCAATTTAGAAACAGAAGACTAAAATTAAATTAAATTTCATGTCACAGTGAAATAACCATGTCTCCTGTTAACCTTAATACTTAATATTTTGTTTTAGGGTGGACGAGCCACCCACGCTCTCCCCTAAGGCCAAGCCATCTAACACTATTCTGATCCTCCTTTGCCCTCCCTAGTACTTTGTTCCCACAATTTTCTTCTGTCACCCCATCATCAGTGATTGCCCTTTGTTACTGAATCATTCACTTGTCCTACACTAGGCTGTTATTTCTTCCATCCTGGAGAAAGGTCCCTCTTTCCCTACATCCCCTTCCAAGAGTCACTTCACTTTCTCTTCCAGTCTTCAGGGTGAACCCTGGATGCATTTTTACTTGCTGTCTCCATTTCTTGTTCTCTCATAAACTCCCTTTATCGAGACCTTCATCGTTCTGAGCTCCACAAAACCTGCTCTCAAACAGGGTACCCCTGGCCCCTTTATGGCAGTCTGCCCCGTGCCTCCTCCCCTCGCCCCTGGGATTACACATGCACTTGACACAGTGATTCATGCTCTTCTTTGAGGTTGCCCTTGTCAGGTCTCCCCTTCCTCTCTGTCCACTCTGTCTCGTTCTCCTTTGCCAATTCTGTGTCAGGCTCTGTTCTCCAGATATTGGCATGTCCCCACACTCAGTCCATAGTTCCCTTCTCTCTTTCTCTTTTCACTAACACAGGATTTTAATAAACTGAGCCTCAGGGCTCTAAATACAGTCTACGGGCAGATGACTTCCAGATTCACATCGGCTTTGAGTGTCCACTTTGCTCTAGATGTATGGGTCCTGCCTCCTCTTGCCATGTTCACTCAGATGTCACCCTGGCATCTGAAACTTAACATGCTCAGGCTCAGTTCCAGATATTTTGCCTAGAACTTCTCCTCTCAGTCTTCCCTTGCTCAGATAATGGCAGCTGTTTGTTGATGTTGTTTGTTTGTTTGTTTGTTTTTACAGCTGATCAGGTCTAAAAACTTGTAGTAATCTTTGACTCCTGTTTTTTCTTTACACTCCACATTTAATCATTGATGTTTGGATTCCAAAGGCCTTTTGATCTGTTTTCCACACACATCTCTAGCCACTGCCGCCGTGGTCCGGTGTTGAAGTCCTCGTCCTCTCTGTCTTCCTGGTCTTTGGAAATAGTCTTCCAGCTCCTCTCCCTGCTTTCACACAGTATCTTTTTAACTTCTCAGCTAGAAGTCTCAGCATTTCTCTCCTTCAACTCCTCAGTAGCCTTCTGAGTCTCTCCCAGTAAAAGCTGAAATCCTGAGCCTCACTTATTGGACCTTACAGGACTTGCCCCCATCCTCCAAATTCTCTGACCTCATTCCTTCTACTCTTTCCTTTGCTGAATTCACTATAGCCACACTGGCTTCCTCGTTTCTGAATATGCCAGGTCCACTAGAGCGGAGGTTCCCAACCCCCCAAGCCACAGGGTATCCGTTCATAGCCTATTAGGAACTGGGCCGCGGAGCAGGAAGTGAGCAGGGGTGAGTGAGTGAAGCTTCATCTGAATTTGCAGCAGCTCTCCAGCGCCAGCATCACCACCTCAGCTTCACCTCAGGTCGTCAGGTGTTAGATTCTCATAGGATCTCTGGTCCCTGGTACCAAAGAGGTTGGGAACCTGTACAGTAGAGCCTTTGTCCTTGCTCATCCCTCTCCCCAGAATGGTCTTTCCTCAGATAGCAACAGGTTCTCTTTTGCACCTTTAACTTATTTTCTCAAATGTCAGCCTTTCAGTGTCAATCTAACATTGCAGACTGTGCCCCCTTCCACCTTAACACTTCCTATCTCACTTTCTGGCATCATTTTTCTTCTTTACATTTGCCAGCACCTAACATGCTACAACCCGTTTACTCAAGTTCCTAGTAAGATTTTTTCCTCCGTACCCTGGGAACACTACCTAGTCCACAGTCAGTACCCAGTAACATAACAGATGCCAAGTCACATGCACCCTTTGCTGCATTTCTCAACTTTCAGCAGCCAGTTTCTGCCTCTGCCCAAGGCCTCCCCAAAGCCTTGGAAGGAAGCTTTGCTTCTCTGCTCAGGACTGCCAGAAGTGCCTGGAATAACACCTCCTCAGAGCACCCCTCAACTAATGTGACCCAAGAAGCCTGGTGTAAAAGATCTCCAGTCCCACTGCCCTTGGGAATCTAACACTGAGATGTAACTCTTTACCCTTCACCTTGAAAGCATGGACGAGGAGCATTCAGGACCTGACGCCTGTCAGAAATGCAGACCCATAGGCTCTACCCTGGACCTACTAACACTTGGAGGTGCAGTGTAACAGTCCTGGAGATGCCTGCCCTGTGTTTCCTCCTCCCCCTTCCAGGATCAGCCTGTGGGTTGGAGCTCTCAGTGGTGACGGGTTGGAGAACCCTCCGAGGCTGCCTTCTCTCCCATCACATCTCCACTTACCTCCCAGTGTTTCTGCAGCTTCCATTAAACCAGTGGGCTGAAGCCCTGTCTCAGGTTCAGCTTCTTGTGAAATCCAGACTAAGATAAAATGTTTGCCGAGCAAGTGAATAAATAAATGAAAATTTTCTATAGTCAGAGGTAGGTGGCATATGTGAGAAATTTATTTCTACTGGGAGTAATTTTGCAAATTATAACAAGTCATACCAGGGCAGTGCTGGTGTTCATTCTCGTCTTTGAAAGATGATGTCACTTCCAAAGATAGCCTGTGACTGAGGAAGAAGCTCCTAGACAGCAGGCCTTGTCGTGCTCCTTAGATTTACATCATGTTCTTTGGTTTGTTGTTGAAATTACCATTTTCTCTGCTCTTAGTAGCCATAAATGACTTATTTTTTATTATTATTACAGCAGATTTGCAAAGAAAGTTATGATTTATAAATTAAATTCTTCATTTTGGGCAATTGCCAACATTCAGGCTGGGGGTTGTATTGTTGAAGGGTCATGGAGTCAAGCAAGGAAAATGTGTTAAAATTGCCCTGTTAATGTCTCCCTGAGCCTCAAAGTGTCAGGCTCCAGGAGATGGTGCAAGGGTCAGTCCCTAAAAGAAGTTAGAACCTTGGCTTTCCTCTTCACAAGCTTTCTGAGCAGCTGCTGCCTGGAGAAGGGCTGGTAAGACCCCTCCTCCCTCTGAAGGCCACAGCCAGGGCAGTTTACAGACTGCCTCACCTGTGGGTGCTGCTCTGGAGCTTTCTTGTTCTTCCCAGCAGCCCAGTGTGGACTCTGCTGAGCACCTGGGGTCCCCTTTAGCCCTGGGGCCTAGAGTCCCCATTCTTATGTGTGGCTTGACTGGGGTGGGGACAACCTCCTCAGTTTCTTTTCTCATACCATCCGTATTTCTTAAAATATAACTTGCATTTCTTCTATATTGAAAACATAATTTCTCCCCCCCTCCCTTCTCTCTCTCATTCTCTCTTTCTCATAGATTATATAACAATTCCAGTTCTGAAAAATAGAAAATAAAGGACTAATTTTACATTATCTACACAAACAGAGACTTTGAACTAAACTGACACTAACTGCAGAATATCCCTCATTTCTGTATTCAGGTTTGTCCATTTCTGCTCTTCCAGCTGATTGGTAAGGTTATCCATTGTCAGTTCTTAGTCTATGTTCCTGTCCATTTTGAGTGACATGCTAGTGATGATGACTTCACTAAGGAGAAGGGCATTCCTCAGGTGGCGTCCTCCCACCAATACCACTGGCGGCATTTGGTATTCACTGAAAGTTAGTACTGCTGCAATGCCTGCTAAGAATGTTATTTTCAGTAACCCTATAATGACCCTATGGTAGGTGCTCTTTTAGCTCCACTTTATGGATGAAGAAATGAAACACAAAGGTTCGGAGAGGTAAACTAATTGCTAAGCTCACACAGTGGGCCAGTGGTGAAGCCACGCAGAATCCACTTCTGGATTCAGAGTACAGGGGCACCTACCTCTAAGGCCATGTTCCTACCCCCCTGCTGAACCAGCTGCGCCTTCTTAGCCTCTTCCAGTGTGTTTTGCTGCCCTAAAACCTGTGTGGGAGCCAAGATTGTTATGAAGTTCATCGTGTGAGGTGGCATTGCTGTTTTGGGCTATGGGAATACATAGATCCCTGACGCTAGCTAGAAAATGTGGAAGTTAGTGTCTTTTGAACTTGACTTTTGATTTTTGTTCCTATCCTGTTTGATTTCTGTAGCATTCTATGTCTGCGGTCCTTTCTCTTTCCAAAATCATTTTTAAGGACTCAGGAATTTTATTGTTAATTTAAAAGTTACCAACTGCCACATCCCTTTTCTCATGACTGACTGTCAGTGTCGGACGTGTCTGTACTGTATCAGGAACACGAATGGTGATAAAAAAAGCCAGCTCTCTGTTCTTTTCCCTGAAGGTGGCCAGATAGTGCTATAAATGCTTTGACTCCTTACCTGTTTCTATATCTCATTTTCCCTTTCTGTACACTTTCTTGTACCTCAGCTCTTGCTCCACCAGTGCTGTTATTTTTTTTCTTTTCCCCTATTAAAATAATTGTGAGGCCATTCTTCTTTTTCTCAGAAAGTGCTGTAAATCTGCACTTCCTCTACTTATCTACCGGCGCTCCTGTGTCTGCATGTTTACCTTGTCACTGCCTCAGATCAGCAAGCAGGCCTGACCCTTGGATGTGCCTGCGACCAGGCTCTGCTCTTTCGGCCCTGCCCCTATGGAAACTGTGCAGGCAAAAGCAGAGCCACCTGCCCCTGCAGCTCCTCTGCGCATGCTTCTGTGCACATGCGTCTCTCTGGGATCTTCAGACCAGCCCTTGGTGACCTTCCACTGCTGCTTGTAGGGAAATAACTTCTTATCTAATTCCTGTTTTTGTAACTGATTTTAGATATGAGGAAAGCACCACAAATTTACTTTTGAATTCCAAGATTTTCAAGTTTTTTTTTCTTTTTAATTTTATCTCTTTTTAGAATGGAGTGCTAAAAACATATTTTTAGTTGAGGAAATGATAGCATCTACTTAGTTTATTTCAGTATAGGTTGATTCTGTAACAGTTACTAGACAGTAAACTTTATAGGTTAAGTACTCTCAGGATGGAAATTTCCCTTTGGTGTTCTTTCTAGAGCATAGCAACAGCCAGTTGCCTCGTGTTACTTAGAGCACAGTGGCAAAGCATTGGGCAATCATTTATGCAGAGCATACTCTGCCTCATACCGAATTGTCTTAGACACACCTGAGGAAGGCCACTTACCCACAAATAGATTTGGTTTGCTGTGTCCCAACATTCAGGTGAGTATGAGAGAGCAGTAAACCTCTTTGGGCAATCAGATTTCAGCACTTAATGTTAAGTATCCTATTAAAGATTAACTTTCATTGCTTCTTTGCCAATTGGCGGTTGAGCGCTGCAGATCTGGAGCCAAAGAAGTCTACAGCTTTGAAGTGCAGCCTGATGAGCCCGGCGCGTCTGGCAGGAAAGGCCAGTCACCTGTGGGGCGGGTGTAGGCTTCTGGCCCCGCTTACTTTTAAGAGAACAGCTTCGTTCCCTTGGTGTATCCAGCCTCCGCTTCCATCCTTCCTCTTTGCTGTAGTGTCATGTGAGTCAGGAGCAAGCAGACCAGGTATGTGCATCCACATGCCCGACACAAAGAATCCATAGGCAGTGAAGTAATTGAGTATTTTACTACTCACCTGAAAAAAAATGTTTCTAATGATGAGGAGGTGGATTTTTTTCATGTCTGTGGAGTGTATGTATCTCTTTAGTTATTGCAAAAGAGTTAATTTGCACATTCCACAAATATTTACCTCACACCAGGTGCAAGGACTTTAGGGGTGGGAGTAACGGAGAGAAGGCACGCACTCAGCAAGTAGGTGTGGTGGAAGGGGCTACTGGGATGCCTGTGCAAACTTAGAGCCAGTGAGCCTCTCTCCAGAAGCTGATGTCTACACTGAGATCCAAAAGACGCTTTGAGTTCCCTATCTGAAGAGGGTTCTGGGGGAAAGAAAGATTTTGCGTCATTGGGATTCAAACTCTTTTGATGTGATCTGCAGTAAGAAATTTATTCCACCTTGAAGCCCTGTGTACAGATATGTACACAAGTAACTAAAACATTGAACCAAGTAAAGCTTGCCTTTCATCACTCTGATGCAGTCTGATGAATGTTGCTAAGAGGCAGCAGAGTCAAGGGCCAGTGGTTCAGGGCCTAGCCTCTGAAGTTGTATTGCCTGGGTCCAAATCCCAGCGGTACATTCACCAGCCTTGTTTTGGGGGCAAGTTAATGAATATCTCCATGCTTTACTTTTCTCAGTTGTAAAGTACAGATGCGAATGGTATCTGCTCTTCAGGGTTGTTTGAAGCAAATGGGAGTCCAATACAAAGCACTTGAGAACCCCTCCTGATACAAGGAATGCACTATGTAAATAATTCTGTATTTGTTACTATTATTATTCTGTGATATATTTTTAAAACTACTAAGTGAATCTTGCCAAATCAATCTGTAATGGATTGCAACACACAATTTGAAAAATACTGTTTAGATGGTAGAAATCCTTCTAGGTTTGGAAAGGGTAGATGCGAGGAGCCTGGAAATGTTGGAGAGACAGATTGACAAGGAGAAGCCATTCAAGAGAGCAGCTTGATAAAATTTACATTTTTAAAAGGATTACAATAACTAAAGGGCTGAACCAAAGTGAAGGCCAGAAACTATTAGACAGTTCTTATGAAAACCATGGCCAGAAATGGTGGTGGCTGTGGGAACAGAGATATCATATGTATTTCTTAGGAGGCATCTAGGGGACTTTGGGTTTTGGTTAGAAATGAAAAATGAGAGAGAAAGAACAGTAAGAAGTAATTTCCACAGATCTGGCCTGAGGAGCTGGTAGATAGTCACGTGCTAACTAGAAAACATGGATGGCGGGTCATATTTGGGCGTAACGTGACATGTTGAATCTTTTACTTGTCTGCTTTCTGCCCAAGTGGAAGCAACTGGTGGGCAGATGAGGGGGAGGGACTGGACCAAAAATGTGGATGCCTGGGCAGTGTCAGTGGAAGGTTTGTCTGGAAGTGTGGCTGGAGAGGAGGAGCAGCAAAGGCCAGAGTTTGGAGGTCTCTTCAAACATGGGGGTCAGTTCAGAGTGGGGAGAGGGCCGATGCAAGGTGCTGCTGGGAACTGAGGAGAGGCCTCTGTTGAGAGGAGGAAATACAGAAGGCTACGGTCCATATAGCCAAGGCTAGAGTGTGTTTTTTACTAATGAGAAGGACATGGTCACCAACGTTCCTGTGGAGAGGTCAGGAGGTGCTCATGGACTCAGGTGCATGGAAATCATTCATGTCAGCAGATATCACTGGACTGATTTGGAATGGTTCCTCATTGTTACATGATGAACTGTAGTGTTTCTGAGTGCGACCAGTACAGACAGAATCTCTTGTTGCTGATGTTTGTTCCAAGTTAAGGAGAGCATGTATTAATTCCTACTTAAGCAAAGCTTCCCCCCACCACCAACACTTCTACACAAACACAGAAACCTGTGCTTGATTTCCATATTTTTGACTAACAGAAATGACATTTAAGTGACATATTAATATATTAATCCCCAGTGTAGATTTCTCCAAAAGATTCTAGAAATTAGGAAGTGAAGAATTAATTTTTTAAAGTAAACTATTACCAAAATATAACTTGGAGGAAATACGAATTTGATTGGTTTTATTGATATGGGATTACTCTCCTTCACTGATGAGTTTATCATCCATTCCCTATCTTTTCTCTTTTGTCTTATGTGGTGGCAGTTGTATTGACCAGAGAGGGTTTGGATCCTGATGACATCAGCTACGCATAATAGTACCTAGTCCTAAATTTTGCTTATGTTTAGAAAACAGGAAAAGTACTTAAGTCAGCTAAATAGTTTGTTTCATCAAAGTGCCAGCTTTAAAATTACCTTTTTTCAAAGCTTTTTTTTCTATTTTTAAATAATTTTGTGACATTTAACTATTGTAACACATTATCAGGAGTCCTCATTCTATATTTGCGTATATTTTAAGACTATATTTTCCCAGGTCCTATTTTTCCAAGGTTTGTGAATGTTTTCATTCCTCTGGCTTAAAAAAAAAAATAGAATAAACTGGGATTTGCAGATATCTTTGTTTTTCAAGGCAATACTGTTCATCTTTTATGTTCTATCCAAGGGAATATGAAGTGTTGGGTATGTCTAAACTGTTAATGCTTTACATAGACTTTTGAAGTTGATATATTGAGCATACCCAAGACTTAGTTTGTTGGCTTTTTCCAAAGGGTTCCTAGCTGTGTTCTGCCTATATGCATCATTTTAAAAAATCTTTTTATTATTTTTACATGCATATTTAATATGAGTCATTCTGTGTATTATGCACTTTATAGTCATAGTTGTATTCAAACATATTTCAACTAGATTTCTTCCTTTCTGGATATATATTTCCCAAGAAAATGTAGAATTATGTGTATTTCCTGCTGTGACACAACTTGGATATCTTTTATATTTTTAATAATAAAATAGACAAAGTATTTTTTAAGTAGAAAATGTAACTAGTTAGCTATTTGGTCACAGCTACCATTATAATTTTAAATAGGTTATTACCAAGATTTTAGATCTGCCTTTTCAATTTTAATAAACAGAAAATTTTATAAAACATTTTCCTATGGAACTTTTTTTGGAAAGATCCCATATTTAAATATAATTTTATGCATATGAGTCTTATTATCTTTACTGTCAAAGTACTATGCTTTTAGAGTAGACCCCTGTCTATTTAGTTTGGCAAAACTTCTTTAAATATTACTTTTCTTGTCAGATGTCAGTTATATATAATTCACTAAAGCATAATTTTCATTCTATTTTCAGTTAGTCTTGTCAGTAATGGAGATGGACTTTTTCTTTTAAAAATGTCCTCTACTCTTCTGTATACATGCAGCTGATGGGCAGCCATCTAATTAGAAAGAAACCCCTATTAATAGCCAAAATAAAAGAATGTGTGTGAATCCAACTCTACTCATCAACAGGAGAGTACCAAATAGTAACAGAAACAATAGAGAGAAAATTAAAATAATCTCTGACTCATGGAATGTTGTTTTCTTTTTGTCCTCTTACCAGGAGTCTTTGTCAGCTAGAGTGGCCATTCTGGCCTGAATAGATGGACCTTCATTTTGGTGGTTATTTTCAGTTGTCTCATTTAGTTCTGCTCTTTTTTTTTTATTATTTATTTTTTAAAATTTCAATTAGTTTCAAGTATACAGTACAATGATTAGACATCTATATAGTTAGGAAAATGATTCCCCCAATTACTCCCTCCCTCTCCTGACCCTCCACCTAGCCAATGTATTAATGCTAATTGCATTCCTTATGCTGTGCTCCTCATCCTTGTGACCATCCGTCAGCTACTAATTTTACTAATTTGTACTTCTTTAACCCTTCACCTCATTCTCTCAGCCCCCCAAAGTCTCCTCCCCTCTGTCTGTCAATAAATGGTTCACTATATTTGTGAGTCTGTTTTTGATTAGTTTCTTCTTTTTATTCCTTAAATTCTGCACGTAAGTGAAATCATACAGTGTTTGTCTTTCTCTGTCTGACTTAAATACCTTCTAGGTTCATCACAGCAATATTTTTTTCTATCCCCTTCCTTTTCATATGTAGGAGTCTTGTTTTCTTATCCTTTTAGCCACTCTATCTTTTGGTGAAGCACTTGATTCTTTTCTATTTAAGGTACCTATTGATAGGAATGTAGTTGTACCATCCTTTATTCCTGTTTTTGATACATGTTTTTTCTTCTTAAAGAAGTCCCTCAAACATTTCCTGTAATTCTAGCTTGGTGGTGATAAATTCTTTTAGTTTATTTTTGTCTGGGAATCTTTTTATCTGGCCTTCAATTCTAAATTATAGCTTTGCTGGATAAAATATTCTTGGTTATATATCCTGGGTCTACATTCTTTCCAATATATTTTGCCAAGCCCTTCTGTCTTACATAGTCTCTCTTGAGAAATAAGGTGCCAGTCATATGGGTGTTCCCTGATATGCAACTATTTGTTTCTCTCTTGCTGCTTTTAAAATTTTTTCTTTGTATTTAACCTTCAGCATTTTAATTATGATGTGTCTTGGTATAGGCCCCTTTGGATTCCTGATTTTTGGAATCCTCTGAGTTTCCTGGGGTTTTATGTCCAATTCCTTCACCAGTTTAGGGATGTTTTCCATCAGTATTTCTTCAAACAGCTGTTCAACATCTTGATTTTCTTCTGTTACACTGATCAGATGAATATTTAGAGCCTTAATAGTGTCCCATATCCTCCTTAAATCATCTTTATAGTCTTGGCCTCTTTTTTCTTGCCATTCTGTTTGAGTGTCCTGATTAGTTTTCCTGTCCTCTAGATAGGGCACGTGATCTCTTCTTTATTCACTTTGTTTATTCCTTTGTTTATCCTCATATCAGATAACATGTTCTCCATTTCAGACCGGTTCTCTCTTATAATGTCCATCTCTATTTTTATCTCTTTATTGGAGTCTCTACATTTCCCAAAAGTTCATTGAGCATCTTTATACCAGTGTTTTGAACTCTGCATCTGTTAAATTACTTGACTCCATTATATCTGGATCTCTGTTCTGTTCTCTCATATGGTTTCTGCTTCTGTCTTCCCATTTTGGCTGTTTTTCCATGTCTCTTTCTATGTACTAAAAAAAGCACCTAAGTCTCCCGGTTTTATTAGTGTGGATTTGTGAAGTAGGTGTCCATTGGCACAGTCCTGAGAGGGTTTCAGCTCCAGGCCAAATTTAGCCCAAGCCTCTATCCATCCAGGGCCACCTGTCAAGATTCAGCAAGCAATCCCCAGATGCTATGCTTTTAGTTGCCTCAAAAGGCCACACCAGAAACTGAGGCCAGCTGCCTCCAGTGTGGGTTTAGGTGCTGCTCACCAAGGTGCATCTAAGCTGCTGAGGATATACGTGGATGTGGCTTGCGTGGGGCCCAGGTTGGGGGAGGCAGGGTTTCAGGGAATCCTTTGGGCAGAGCAACCTCTGTTTTCCAGTTTAATGACATCACAGCTATGGTGGCACTGTGTCAACACACTGGAAGTGAGGAGGGCTCAACAGGAAACAATGGATACTGTAGTCACTTCTGTACAGAGCAAGCCTTGCCTTTGCCCTCACTCCAACAATGTCTCCCTGTAAGTCCTTGGTGCCCCCTGCGCACAGCCATTTCGGCACTGGTACTTAGAGGGAGTGAGTTCATGACCACGAAAACCTGCTTGCAGACATGGCCCCTTTAAGAGGCATCTGCCACTGCTGCAGCCTTCATCTCACTCAGCCGCTGAGGACCAGGTTTCCCCAAGTCTTCACTCCATCCTACCTCTTGCCATTGCAGGGTTTTTTCTTGGATTTCTCCCTAGTTGTATGCCTTTAAACAAGACATCATTTATTTTATCTAATTTAAAACAAATCTGGAGATTGGCAGTCCCAAGCTTGTATGGTAGCGCCAGAGAGTCACCAGTGTCACTACCTTCCTTTCATTCAGCCATCCTTAATACATATTTATTTTTTAAATAGTAAGGTATGCATAACATAACATTTGCCATCTTGTAGCATTAAGTACATTCACATTGTTGTGCATCCATCACGAGCATCCATTTTCAGAAGTCTTTTCATTTTACAGAATAGAAACTCTGTGCCTTTTAAACACTAACCTCATTTCCCCCTTTCTTACCCCTGGCTATATTCTGTTTCTCTAAATTTGACTACTCTAGATACTTTATAGAGTGGAATCATAAGGGATTATCTTTTGTCAATGGCTTATATCACTTAGCATAAGGTCCTCAAGGTTCATCCATGTTGTAGTGTCAGGATTTCCTTCTTTTTTAAGGCTGAAGAACATTTCATTGTATGTATAGCCCACATTTTGTTTTTCTATTCATTGTGTGACTATTGTGACTAATGCTCCTGTGAACATGAATGTTTTTGCATGTGTTTCTATATGCACTGTCATTTCTTGGTTACAACTCTAGCTATCTGGTCAGAATTCTAAACAGGAACTGGAAAATACAACTTCTAATGGTGTCAGCCCCCTTTTTCAGGATTTTTCCTGGAAGTTCCATCATCTATTTTTATGAACCAGAAATTAAGAATAACAATGATAATAAAATAGTTAATATTTATTGAACCCTTATACAGTAAGTGTATAAGTCATTTAATTCTCAGAATAAAACAGGGTATTATTTTGAGGGTAGCTGCATTTTATCAAAGAGGAATCAAGGCTAAAAGAGGCTGAGTCATTCAAGCAGAGTGAGTCACGTGACTACGCATCACGTGGCTGCGCAAAACTTAGCTAGTATGAAGCTGGCTCTTAACTAATGTCTCCTGTTCCTGTTTTCAAAGGAGGCTGGGAAAAGTAGTTTTATCTCAACTAGGCCTACTTCTCTCTGTGTCATCAAGGTTTGTTCCACTTCTTAGGGAGAAGAAGATATTATGTAGGCAACCAGGAACACCTGGCATGGAGAATCTTCTGGTAACTGCCTCTCCAGCTCACTGTTTCTGAAGCCAGACAGCTTCAGGCCTCCATTGGACTGCTGTCCACACTTACTCTCATGCTGGCCACAACCAGCCACCACTAACTAGATCATTTCGGCTTAACCAAAAAGACAGGGAGTAGACCACAAATACTGTAAAACATCTGCCACTTAAAGTGACCGTGAGTTTTCCAACTTAGGAGCCTTGTGGAGCTACCTAGAAATGGAAGAGAGGATAAATATATAGATATTTTTGTTAAAAAATTGAATCTATTTTTAGTGAGTGAGGATTTTTGCCAGCAGTGTGCTATATGTTTAAAAACATGATTATATTTAATCTTTGATACTAATATTTTTATAGATAGTATTTTTAGTATTTAATAGTGCCAGTTGTCACACATCAAATTACCCATGCCTTTCTGATTTTTTAATACAAGGTCTTAATCAGTTTTTTGGTGTTGATTGTGCTGACTTTGGTGCCTTTTTAATCTACTGGTTTTTATGGATATATTCCCCAAATGTACTCTTGAGTTGCTAGATCTTGTCTTATCTGACTTAAATGGTCATCTGCACTCAACTGTAATCATCTCAGTAGACAGAGACTTGATTCTTCAGTGTTTAGGAAGTAATCCTAAAATAAACAAAGCATGGAGAGTGAATACCAGTCATCTACTTTCCTTTGAATCCTCTTCTCTTTTATAAATAATGAAGATATCACTTTGAATTTAGTTGTTGTCTTAAACCCTAACCCAGTGGTGCTCAACCTGCATGATTTTGCCCCCACAGGGGACCTTTGGTAGTCTCTGGTGCTGTATTTGGTTGTCACAATTGGGGAGGGAGTGCTACTCACATACAGTGGCTAGAGGCAGGGATGCTGCTAAACATCCTGTGATGTATGAGAGAGCCTCCCAAGCACCCTGCACAGGATTATCTGGCCCAAACTTTCAATGATGGCAAGGTTGAGAAACCCTGACCCTGTCGAGTCTCAACTGCTGTGTGACACATAATTTTATTGATCTTCAGGTAAGTTACCTGAATGCTTCAGTGGTTTGTGTCTGAAAGTCCTCACGTCAATCCAGCAGCAACACATTTCAGTCTTATTCTGTGTGGAGGAACACTGCACTGTTAAAATCACATGAACCACTTTCAAGTATTTTACAGTGTAGTTGGTATTGCATCATTTAAGATACTTATATAGTGATCTTAAAGTTTATTTTTAATATGATTTCAGTGTAATAAATAAGGATTTTAGTTTAATTCACAAACTCTTAGCATATAAATTAACATGAAGAACCTAAGAGGCATTTGAAGAGGTTGCTGTCAGTCAGAGAGGGAGAAGAATATTCTGTAAGTAGAAAGAATTTGGGATTGAGAAGCTCTCTCATCCCACCCAGCTCCACACCTCTGGCATTTAACCTGTCAGCCTCAGTTTCCTCATTTCTACATTCTTCACATTTCATTTTAAGAACTAAATGAAAGAATGTGTATGGGAAGCTGTTTGAAATTTTAAGGTACTGTACATCTGTCAGCTCATGTTATTTGTTAAGCTCTTGACTCATGGGCTTTTCTTTCTTTAGATTAATTATTTCTTTATTAGTTTCTACATATATATTCTATGTGTCTTTGCTAAAAGAGGTATATGGGTTATTTCTGTACTTTGGGGTGTGTATGTGTGTGTATATATATATATATATATATATATATATATATATATATAGTCCTCAATGAAGTGATATACACACTAGTGTGGATGAGACCATTTCAAACTTCACCCAAGGAAAAGCAACATAATGATATCCTGTCAAAGCAGCTGTAACTGGGGAGACTTGGGAATTTGAAATGATACCAATGGTATTGGCTCTGGTTCCAGAAAAGCTGATTGAACACACACATCCCACCCGCACTTACAGAGCTCTGTTTTTGGCTTGTGCTTGCCAGCAAGTTGGTGGAGCCTCAGACCACACAGCAGGCATTGCAGATGTGACATTTCTTAAGAGATGGAAATGAATTGGGATGAGAGAAATTCCAGGCCAGTACACATATCAACAAGTTCTATATTTGAATGCTTGTTGAACTATTTAGTCAAATAAGGAAAAATGGGATCATTTGCCACTTGTCCAGTTTCACGTTCCTCTTCACCTGAGGGGCGTGCTGATTGGAGGTGAGACACTGAACTGGTCTCCTTGTCATAAACCCTGTTGTGCATCCCTGAAACCACCTCAGAATTTTAGATCCTTGTTACCAGTTGGGTTCTAACCATGATTGAGTCATAAATAATGTGCAGAGCTGTGCGTTCTGGTAGAGTGAAAGCACAGCACTGAAGAGTAAAGAAGCTTTTTTTGGAAAAGAGCAGTTGCCATATTTTGGTGCCATGCAATCATCTTGTCTGTGTGTTAAACTGCTAAGAGCCAGGTGTGCTGCAAGAACACCCATTTTAACCAAACATATGACCTGCAGTTCCTGTTCTTTAAGAAGATAGTATGATTTAGGTAGGCAGCAGGTGTGGCATGGAGGCCTGGGGACCGGGAGGCTGCCGGAATCTGCTCTCATCTCTGTACTAAGACTTAGGTGCAGCCTCCAGCTCTCAGAAGCTTGTCCTCAGAGCCCAATATGCAAATCAACTGAAAGATAAAACATGAAAATCTATACCTCTTAATTTACTCTGTAGAGAGCATTCACTAAGAAATGTGAATCAACAGAAATTGTTTTCTATCATCGACAGAAAAAGTGCTGACTGACACCTTAACTTATAGATAATGAGATCTTTGGGGAAGTTTTAATCTTTCAGAGTTTCCAGGAGATTTACAAAAAGACTGTTCCCTTCTCTTCCCCACACTTCAATGACCACATTCTGTCTTTGTCACTTTTATTTGCTCTGGAAACATACAAGGATAACATATTTGAGGGTGTTTCATCTATACCTGTAACTAGGTCTCTATCAGCAGTTAAAACGTTGAATTTGAATCTCAATGCATATTTAATTGAGGGTGAATATTTTTAACTACCTGTCAATTGTGCCTGTGTTTGCATTATCTTATAAGCATTTTCAACCTGGATGCCAATTTGATTATCAGATAGGTAACAGAAGTTATTAGGATTATCTGTGTTACAAAATACCCTTCATTCTTTGTCCTGTTAGGGAAAAAAAAAAAAGGTATATGGTAAAATATTATTCTACCTTTTACTTTTTCTTCTTTCGACTGCCCTTTTAAATAGATGTGGTTTTTGACTTAGGTCTCATTAGCATTTCTCACAGGGACTGCCGTTGGGCAGTACCACTTACTAAAACTGTTCTGATGCTTAAGGAAAAGGAACACCATGGTAACCAGATGCAGGGTATGATTATTTGCCTCTGACCTGACAAAGTGTTGGGTTTAACAAAAGGAGCTTAATAGAAATGTTCAAATTGACCCTTCTCGTCACTTGGGCTGCTTAGAGCTCAATCGCTCATTATTATCAGAGTTATTCCAGTAAAGGCAGCAGTGATAGTATTTTTCATAATCACTCCTTGAGCCAAATGTAAATTGCAATTTGTAGTATTGTATTATGAAACAATAATGCATTAAAATGAACAAAGCAAGAATTAAAAGCATAGTAGTAAAGAAAGGACCGAAAGAAGTAGTTGTATGAAAGGTACTAATATCATTTTAAGTGGACATAGCCAATTTCAGTGCCAAATTCAACATTTAGAAAAATCAGAATCGTGTTGTTTTTTTGTTATGTTTAAATGTGTGTGTGTGTGTGTGTGTATACACATACATGTATATACATACATATATATATACACACATACACACACATATTTAAATTCTGTATATAATATATATGTATGTATATATACATCATTTATTACAAAGTCAGTGTAGTTGGAAACAAAATGTAATTTTTATATTTATTTGCATTTGCATGTTTGGTTTTATGGGGTTAATGTGTTTTGATTACCTGTGTGGTTATGTTTTGGGGATAAAAAGGTATATCAAACCATATAAAAGTCATCTATGAAGTAGTAATTATTCATTGATCCCTTTTACAAAGAGAGAATTTATTTGTGCAGAAAATATATCACATGGTCCATGAACTAGCTGATACCTGAAAAGCATTAACATAATTAAGCTATACTTCCACCCATCTCTGTCATTTTACTTGAATGGCTCTAAGTATAGATTATAAATGTTATTTATAGTTATTTAGGTATTTATGTTATGTTTTGAAGGATTAGTGTGTTTGTTGTTTTTTTTTTTCCTTAAGTCTTCATATCTGAATTCCGCTCTGTGTGTGTGTGTGTGCGTGTGTGTGTGTGTTTGGTTTAGTTTTTAAGATATTTGGAATTTATAGTGATTTTTGTAAAGTCAAAACTAGCACATTTGTGCTAGTTCAGCTTCTTAATTGTTGTTTTAATATTTTCTTGTTCCATAGCTTTTTAGGACTGCTGAAGTGGAGGGTTACTAGGCATATCAGTGCACCATTGATTAGATAACACATGCTATGCTGAGGAAGAGTGCACTTATAAGGACATTTAATGGGAGTCCTGAGAAAGATGTTGTTCATTAAGGGCACATTGTACATCTAAAGGCTATTCTAGCTTGGTTAAGTAGAAGGCTTTTTTCCTTTTAAAAAAAAAAGTCACTTCTTTTTTGTTGGATGCCAGGCAACACAAATTTCGTTTATTAAATCTAATCAGACAAGCACTGATGAAAACTGCACACAATCAAATAATGATTCTCAAGTTTGTGAATTTCCTTTTAAAGAGGACCCCTGCTAAACTCACCCAATGTAAAACTGCATCCCATTTTACAAAAGTACGAGCAAGTTGTCATGTACCTTTTTCTAAGGCTCCCTTCTCATCATTGTTGATTACCAAGATTTTTTTTTTTTTTTTTTTTTTGCCTAAATAGAAGCTTTCTGCTTTTCATAATCAGCCTTCTCTTCCCTGATTCACCCAGCATTGCCACAATCTGCTGCTGAACACATTAGTATGCTGCCATGGTCTCAATTTCTTAAAATGTCACTAAAATATGTAAGATTCTGGATTGGAAGGATATATTAGAAATGACATTATTTTTCTTTTTCTCATTTATAAAATGGAGGCTGAGGTGTAAAAAAACAAACAAACAAACAAAAACACCAGAAACTATGAACACGTCATTATAAAAGATAAATGCATGTAGTGAATTCTCATTGTTTTACCCTGGAGTGGGGTTTGGGCAGTTGACATGCTTCCGCTGTTACCTGGCAGTATTTGCATATGTCAGTACAGACGATGTTTACTTGTGGAGTATCGTTACACTTAGAAATATTGGTAATGTTCTAAGAATGGGTACCTTTCCAATGGTTAGGATCAGTTGTGTTAGGTTCCTGGCCTTTATAGACAAGGTCTATTCGGGAACAATGTCCCCTGGACCTATTGCTACAGGCAGTGCAGGACTTATCTACTTTAACAAAGATGTTTTAAGCATCTGCTCTCAGTAAAAAGAATAGAGTGACTGACTGTCATTGATTCCCAAAGGTTTGCAGGTAGCTGGGTATGGTAAAGAGAACCCTGAGTCTGAATTCTGCCTTTGTGATTTTTTATCTGACCTGTTAAATCATTAAATTTCTCTCTGCTTCCTGAGGTAGCTCCTAAACAGGAGGACGATGACATCTACCTCACACACTGTTTGTGGGGATCAATGAAATAAAGTCCATAATAAGAATTCAGTAAGTTCTAATTAAATGAAATTAAACAGGAGCATTCAATAGGCACTCAGTTATATGTCTCAGGATTTATAGAAACTGAACTTCAGAGGTCTGAGAATGTCATGTTCTCTAGGAGTATCCAAATTCAGAGCCACTGAGACACTTAAATCAGCTATGAGTTTAAATGAACTCTCTTCCTAGTTTGCATTATGGCTTTGGGCACCATGTGTATCCCCTGGACCTCAGTTTCCTCGTCTGTCAAGTAAAGACATTAGATGAGGTGACTTATCTCTAGACTTTGATTTTCAGAAAAATACAGCTTTGGTGCATGTGAACAGAAGTGCAAAAGAACAAGCTACAAAGATATATAGCTAGTTTGTGTGTGTGTGTGTGTGTGTGTGTGTGTGTGTGTGTGTGTGTGTGTGTGTGTGTTTTAAAGCTAATATTTAGAGCAGTTACCTTTCAGGGCTTTAAAGTAAAACTAAGTTCATAATTGTGTTAGAGAGCAGAGTGATGGGTTGCGGGAAGTCAACCCTCATACCAAGAATGTGGAAAAAGACTGTATCAGAATCAATTGAAAAAGATTTTCTAGAGAAACTTGGATCAGAAGCTGTTTTGGAAAATATGAATCGAAGGATTATAGAGGAATAATGTTGAAAGGTCATGATATTGCTTTGATTTGTGTGAACAGTGTGTCCCCAGGCACCCAGACAACTGGATAGGGACATAGAAAGGACACAGTACAGAATATGTGATTTTGCTATGCAGGATCTTGAACTTGACTCACTGGGCAGCTGGTCAGAGTCAGGTTCGCACAATGGCTGTACACACGTTACTTCCAGAGGTAACTGGAAAGTTCCAGAAAGAGATGATAATTCCTGGAGAAAGGAAGAAATTGAATCATGTGATGTTGCAAATATGTAGAAATGACATATAGGTCAGGATATCGAGTTAGATGACCATACTGACCATTTTAGGGCAAGAGCTGGACTCTGGAAGATGATAGATGGCTTCGAGTAGCTGACATTGAATTCTCAGCCAAGCGGTATCACTTAGCCTACACACAACTTAGAATGAATAGTAAGACAAGTATATTAGGAAAGCCCTCCTTACACATGAAGACCTTGGTAACACCAGATCTCTAGGTGACATTTCAGTGAGGTTTTTTTGAAGAACATCTTGTTTTAAATATTATTCCTCAAAGCTTATAAGATAATTGATTCTGGATATTTTCTTCATCTATTTTTAAATATGGCAAGAGAGTCTCAAAACTTTCTTTTTTCTGTATCATGTTTTAAAATATGATATTAAGAAAAGCCCTTTAATTATAAAACCAATTATATTTTTATTTTATTTATAGCAGAGTTCTGTGTGTTACTATTCAGCGTATTTGTTCTAAAGATATCTAATTTTATTAGCAGTATAAAATTTAAAAATATTTACATGTCATTTATACTGCAGAGAGAGTTAGGTTAATACATTAAAAACCAAAATGATGGTTTAATAGCATGAAACTCAATAGGAAATTTTTAATGACAATTCTTTCTATATAAAAGCAATAGAATTTTGTTGCAATTCTTTGTTGCTTTTGGTTTGTTTGCTTTTTCTTTCCTCATTTATCAACAAGTACACGTTTTGCCCATCATTCTTTACTGTACTAATATATATGGCTGATCTGGCAGATGGCAGTGATCTCATTTGTGAAGCGTCATAGTAAAACCCATTTAGCAGATTACTTTGAGATTACTTTAGCTGAATGAAAATATTGCTGTATTCTTTATGAAGAAAGCCATATGGTTAAGAAATGTTACAATCAATCCTATTCTGATAAGACAGGACTCATCTACGGTGTCTTTCTGTGAATGAGTCTTCAGTGTCTTATTGGTGTGTTTGTTTTGTTTTGTTTTGTTTTGTTTTTTGTTTTTCAGTGTACCTTCTCTCTCCATGCAGTAGTACCTCTAAAGCAATTTTTCTATTAATTTTTTCTCAAGTTCTCTTTTTTCTTTTGTCTCTATTTAAAACAAACAAACAAACAAGGTTATGGGGGTCTGTGTGACCACTTTCTATATCAGCATCGCACCTTCTGGGTGGTGGTTTTCCATTTGAACATTTGTGTGAGTTAAAAGACAGTTCATAAAACTGATTCTCTGCTGAGAATGGACTTACTTCCTGGATACACTATTAGTGCCATATTTTTTTGCTCTGCTGTTCCTTGGAAAGTGACCCATTTGAATTTTATTTGTAGCTTTTAAAAAATAAATGTAATTGATATCTTCCAAATTTAATAGTATCTTACTATTAAATGATTGTCTTCGTAAGTGTATTACTGATTTCAGCTGTGAAACTGACTTTTTGAGTACATGTGTAGCTGAAAGTTTTCAATGACTCCCCTTTTTTCAGGAAAAATTAAGCAACTATAAATTAAGAGCACAAGAATATACTGACAAATAGACTAAATGAGGGCATAGCTACTATATTTTTCTTTTTTTATATTTTAGAATGGTTGGAATGTTTTTTATTTATGGCCCTTTTTTATTTTATCAAAAACAGCTGAGGAATCTATTTTTACCTCAATTATAGAGCAATATAGTGTTATTTTATAGTCTGCCTTAAAGAAGTTATTTATTAACTAAAGCAGGTATAAATGGAAATGTCCTAATGCTAATCTATAAACATTTCATCTGTGATTAATTTTTCATGCATTAACATTGAATCTATAATTTAAAAAAGGAAAGTGTACTATAACAATTTGATAATAAATTTACAAATAATAAAATAGTATGTTGTGATTAGGGAACAGTCTAGGAAACTAGTATTTTGATAAGATGTATAATGAGAAAGATGTAGGTCTTAATTATGAGACAGGATTCTGTTCTTTTAAATCATGTGTCCTTAAGATGAAAAGCTGAAAACTGATAGACTGATATATAAAACTAAAGCTTTCTTTACAAGTTTTAAAAGGATCATTTTAAAATGATTTTAACGTAGCTAATTAAGTTCAATGTTCATTTGGGGCTGAAAATATCTACTTTTAAAATGTGGAAAAATCACTCAATTTTTTTTTGTATTATTAACTCAAAGGGCAGTTTTACATGGTTTTCCTACAAGATTAAACTGTACCTTTAGTACAGATAGATAATGTATGTCATGTCACTGCACAGTGTTTCTCAAATATGATGTAAGGGCGAATCTCTGCAGTCTACAATGTGGACCAGCAGGATGTCTTTAAAAACAGAACAAAATAAGTCAATATGGCAGTGTTGTGTCATTCGAAGAACATCTGTGAACTAAAAAACTAAATGGTTAAAATGTTTTATTTTACCTTTATCTAATTATAAATAAATATCATGTATTAAGATTTGAACTTGAACTTAAAATTTAATACATTTTATATTTCCAGATGCCTCATCATTTTAAGATAGAAATTTATACTTACTGTCTAAATGCTGATAATGCTCTGATTAGTCTGTCCAACCCTGCCCTCTTCCCTGAACTCCTGGTAGATGCTCAATAAATTTTTGTTGAACAAAAGAACATATTTTAGATGTTGGCTTCTATTGATCTCAATCTGTTTTTTATATTTGTCCTGTCATTCGTTCATTCATTCATTCTATACATTCAATCATGCTTAACTTTTAAGTATTTTTGATATATTGATAAAAATTAAGGAAAGAGAAACTTTTTAGTTTTAATGCTTTGTATTTGCACTGTTTTCATAGTACATATTTTATCCCTTGTGAGAAGTGGTCAGATTCTGGACTTACGTTTTTGGGATTGTTTTCTTTTTCCTTTTTTTCTTTTTTGCAATCGCAATGACCTTCCGATTTCTAAGCAAATTTAAGGATAAGTTTACCCTATAGAAGTTAATTTTACAGCCAGTTTGAGTGCTATATAGTAATAGGGATCATTTTTAAAGGAATGGTGGTGACGGTGGTATTTTAACTTTTCTGTTTTAGCACTTTAAGAATACTTCCCATTCTTTATTTATATACCTCTTTGCAAACATAGTGTTACTTTAGTTAACATACAGATATTCCCACATACACTTTGCATACAGACCAGTATTTGACATCAGATTTGTATTACTAATAATAAGATAATGACATAGCTACCAATAAAGCCATAAAGTAATATGTTTTTGTCTGTATTCCAACCTTGGACCAACCCTTTTATTTCTTTTTTTTCATATGATTGTCACCAAACGCCAGATTACTATTTTGTCCTCAGACAGAAACACTCAATATACGTTATATATTTATGAATGCTTTAGTTGAGTAACTGTCTATAACAGATTTTTTTTTTAAAATATCTGGTGAATAAATCACTATAGATAAAAATTATTTATCACATGCATCCCAGAGAATGCATGTTTTATGGAGAAAATAACAGAGCAGGAGCAAGAACTGATACCAAGTCTGAAGTTTCTGAGATATTTTGGATGCCACAGTGGATACCGTCAGTGTTTTCTTAAAGAGCTTCAAGTTCACTGCCCATCTTTGGAAGTTTGTGTGGACTGTTTTTGAATCACAATGTGTTCCTTATGTTTGTTTGTTATCAGATATAGATTTTCAAGTCAAAGAGGCTACCTTTGGGAATTGCTTTTCACTAGATTTAGGAAAAGAATTTGATGAGAATGCTTTAAAGCTTTCAGTTTTATAAGCTAACAGTATTGTAGCACTCTATATTATCATCTTTTGTACTTTAAATCTTGCAAACATGGCCATGTCAGTTTTTAAACTATGATGAATGTTTTCAGTAAATTTAATTGTGAAAACAAAGAAAAATAGTTGTTTATGGAGGGGTTATTAAACAGATAATTGTGGATTATCATTCTTTAGTCCTAAAGAAAAACCTAAGAGAAGCTACAATGCAGATTTTTATCATCCAGCATCTGAAGTATTTGGAACTCGGTCCTATACATTTATTAATTATTTATTTAATAAGGATGAACTGTAGATTTTTGTTATTGTTGCTGTTTATTTTTTGTTTAGCATAAGAAAAATGAGTCATTTTCCAAAAGGATTTTTCCTGGAAAGTTCTAATTAAAAAGGAATAAAATAATCCAGTTAAATATGTTAAAAGTGAACAAAACTGGTGAACTGAAGGAGACATTTTGGCCCTAATTTTCAGGAGGCTCATATATCATTGGGTACATATGAATTTATCACAAAAGAAGAACTCATTTTTTTGTTGTCAACAGGTTTGGCAAACATCGAAAAGATGACAAGATTGAGAAAACGGGTAAAATAAAAATACAGGACTCCCTTACATCAGAAGAGGAGAGAATACGAATGAAGCAGGAGCGGGAGAGGTAGACTCCAGTTATTTGATTAAATCTCATTAGACAGAAACTCTTTTTCTGCTTTCTAATCTTTTTTTTTTTTTTAATTTAAAAATTTGTATTCAATTGATTTTATTTTTTTTCTATGTCAATCCAAATGCTAATGGTTGTGGGAAGAACACAGTGTAAAGAAAGATTAAAATAAAACCTTACATTTATTTGAGGCATTAAAGTGAATTTTATTGGTTTTAGATATTTTACATAGGAGATAGTGGGGCATTGATGCATATATTAATACTGAATTTATGATTTCTTTTAAAATCACAAAGAAATATTTAAAATTTTGTCTTATTCCTAAATAAGTATATAGTAGATTATAATAATTTTTAAGAAATATTCATTTGGAAAATACTATTTGAATTTTTATATCTCATTTGAAATATTTCGACTTGGAATAAGAATTGAGGAGGCTGTTAGTCTTTTATTGTTCTGTTTTTCTTTCAAAGCTGGCATTTATTTCTTTGTACTTCTTTTTTATTATCTACATTTTATGACTTTTTTACTTAAATTTTATTCCATCTCTTACAGAAAGATTATTATTGGAGAGGAAAAACTCCTCTGCTACTCTTGTAGTTTGTTCTAGTTGATATAAGAATTATATTTTCACATGACAGATTAACAGGAGAAAATCAAATTTAATTTCATACAGACAAGGGCTCCAAAAGAATAGGAGATTCCTGGGCAGTCAGGCAATCAAGGCTTATGTGATGTTCTGAGCGAAGGAGAAAAGGGTAGGCATCTGGGACTTCAAAGAGAAGACAAGGGGACAACAGAGAAGATTTGAACAAGTAGGCCTTATAGTAAGTTTCCCTAGTTTTCCACACCTGGCTCATATTCTTCATAGTTATCTCTGATATTAGTTCTCTTTCTGGACCAAGCCCTATATCTAAACCTTTTAGACAGTCAAGGGGTAGGTAAAATTTCTTCCTGAGTCTTTTGGTCTTCACTTGTTTTCATCTCAAAATAATCCATATGCACATTCTGGGGAGACTTGTTCTGAACCCCTGCATTATTTATTGTTGAATAATTCTATGAGCAGAACCCAACAACCAATGAAATGAAAATGAGTGAAGTTACTCTAAGCAGACACTTGAAAACCATTTTTATAAGCAATTAGAATTTTTCTTATAATTCTTAGAGGATGAGAAAGATTCGTACACTTTTGTTACTGGAGTTTACAGGTTTACCGTGAGTGCCTCTGTGTCATCACATTTCATTTTCAGAGCTGCCACAGAAGAAATATGTTGTATTTCAAATAATCTGAGGTATAAGGGAGTTTCTGGTGGCTTGATCAAGGTTATAAAGCAAAATATTCTCCATAGCTAGTATTATAGCCTAGCACTTTTAAGACGAAGTCCAGTAGTCCTATTTCAATTCTAGAATCAGAGCTTTCAGTCTTATACTAAACAATGAATGGAAGAACTAAAGAGTATCGTAAAACATTTTACTTTAAAAGCAATTAATATTTGGTAATTTTTCCATTTATCTAATATTTATGAAGTTTTTTTTGCTACAATAGTTACTCTAATTCTTCCCGTAGCTTTTCAAAGTATAAAGTAAATAAGTGGGAAAAATACGAACTTCTAATTTATGATGCAAGTCAGGGTTTGTTCTGGTTCTTTCCCAGTTTTTATTTTGTAAAACTCATTCCACCTTTCCTGATTTCTCTCTAATTCTCACCAATTTAAGATCCCAAAATTTATTAGTAAACTCACTATTTTTAAGCCAGATGCACAGTGTTCCTTAGTTGTGTAATATGGCATTTAATTGCTTGGTAGTTTAAACTTCTATCCTAAAAGATTTTCTTGCCTCCAAAGGAAGAGTATATACCAGGTGAATGTATAAACTCAGATTTATCCACAGGCAGATATGTGATGTAGTTAGAGAACAATCTGAGTGATAAGAAACATACTTCTCTCCTATCATAATGCCAGCCAAGGGAATAGCATTATTAATCCTGTACCATTTTTCATATTCTAAATATTCCTTCTTTGTAGTTTAAGATGACTGCTGTGTTTCAATGCAGAATTCTATCAATATTTTCCAGAATACTTTTAGAATGCATATAGTCAAATATTTCCAGCCAGACAATGATTTTTGCATAATGGTTTCACTTATATTATTAATTTGCCTAAGGCATAGTTCACTTCTCAGTTTTGCTTTTAATCTCCATTTCTGTACCTCTAATGATGCAATCCTTCTGGGAACTAGGTAGGTCATAATGAATTTACAACATACAGGAGGTCTAGAATAAAAATCTTTTAGGGTCAAGGAACAAGTGAGTGGTCCATTAAAAAAAATCAATTAGCTTCATAATTTAAGAAAACTATTATACTTTGGCTTTGTATTTCAATAACAATTTTTATAAGTATGTTTCATTTAAACTCATGGGTCTTATAATAGAGCAAGTGAATGCACGAATTATATAAGTGGAGCATGTTTAGTGTTTCTCATTTTGATAGAGCAAGCCCTCTTTTGCACGTCCTTTCTGTTCTGTCCACTGACATTGGCAAAACTCATTTTGAGATTGGAAACTAGCTTCTTTGGGAAGAATCTGATTGCAGACATAAATAAAAATAAATGAACCACTGCTTATATTCTCATCACAGCCTTGTCTTCATTGCTGATTAGTAGCAAAGCATCTCCTGTAACATTATTTACCACTGTAGCTGTGAGTTCCAAGAATTATTTTAGCTGATTCCATATAAAGATAGAAAAGTTGACATTCTTTAGTTATAAGTTATGACATGTCCATATACCAAAATATTATTTGTACACATCCACGAAGTCTGAATATTACCTGATATAAATACTGAAAAATTAAAAGAACAATGAACATAATTTAAAATGTATTTCTTACCATGTTAAGATCAATTTAGATCGTGAAAGTAATTTAGGTTCTTCTGAGCATGGGCCTGAGATTGAGTTTGACTTAATTCTTGCTAACTTCCTCCTCTGTCCTTTCACACTCCGCCATCACTGGGAGATGGGTTACGAATAGTGCTGTCCACATAAGGGAAATGGATGAGGAAGATCACTGTGTGGATCTGTCCTCTGGCTCCACTAATCTTGCCCTACTCCAGACTTGAGCCTGTGTGTCTAAGGCTTCTTGAGAAGTGGGGTGTCTGAGAATGATGCGAAGGGTGAAGTTGGCTGGTCCTGTGGTTTGTTATTTTGATTTCCAGCTCTGAGCTCTGAAACTAGATACCATAGCCTTTCAGAGATTGCGATTGGCCACATTTTGGACCAGACGGGGAAACTAAGCAAAGTAATCGTTACTTAGAGTTGGAGTGCTTGCTGCCCCTTACTGCTTCCTCTTTCAGGCATACCTAGGGACAGAGCCCCTGGTGGCTCATTTCTACTACACAAAAGGATTGGACTCCAAACCCTAAATAGAATATGTTCAATTAAATGAGCTGTGTATTTTCAGGTCCATTTAACTTCCATTATGAAGCACAATGATGGATTTCTCTGTTAACCAAGTGTCAAAAGTAACATTTTGGCTTTCTTTTGCGTTATTGCTCCAGTGATAGCCATACTTGTTTTAATGGCTGCTGTATTAACAGTGTGTCGCAGAGTTTTTCAGAAAATGTCCAGCAGTAGAAGAGGGTTCCATGTGCAAATATGTTTCAAAAGTACTTGATTAAACCAATTTATTCATGTTTCCTTACTCCATTAATTCCCCAAACCCTGGTTATATTAAAGTACATTATGAGTGACCAAGATAGAGAACTAACCTTTGGCTCCTGGTTCAACCATATCCATCCCCCTCAGCCATCTAACTGGCTGTAGAAATCATTTAATTGTTTCATGGAACCATGAGCAAGTGTAGAGCCAGTGTTGTGACCTGCCTCCGCTTTATGGCTTCTGTCTTGTGTACTTATGAAACTTATTCCTGTTCCATCTCTTTTTCAGTTTTCTCTTTCCCACATATTTTTCACTTGTTTAAAAAATATACATTTTAAGGTCTAATTCTAAATTCATTCTAACTCTAAATCCACAAAACTTTGAAAAATCAAAATTAAAAAAGAAAAAAACAAAAATTTCCCTGTAATAATACCACTGTTAACATACTGGTCTATGCTCTTCTAATTTTTTCCTATACAATACATATTTCCACACACAGATACTTTTAAAAAGTTAACATCAATTTTCATTTTTATTTATTTTACATTTTTATACATTCTTAGAGAATGATGTTAAATGCTTTCTGGAATAAGGTCATGTCCGTATGAACAGATGAATGGATGGAAGGAAAAAGAGAGAAGGAAAGAAGGTCTGAAAGATGAAATATTAGCTATAATATCTGGCCAAATTCTCCAATTCTTATATAATATTTACCTCATATGTTACTCATTCTATTAAATAAGATTTATAATGTTAACTGGCTTGCATTTCATAGTTACTCAACAAAAGATACCTATTATATTATTATCTATATCTACCTAGTATCGTGCTTGGAAATATTTCCAGGAGAACTGAATGCTTGTGGTAAAGAAAACATTAATGAATTTCTTATGAAATCCTCCCAGTATATGAAGGGATTTATAAATTTGCTAAGGAAATGTACAGCTTGAAACATTCTCTTATTCAAAGTGGCAATCACCATTGAAAGCCTTGTGTTTTCAATGCTAGTCCATTGAACTGTGTCTGTAAGTGGTACACTCCCAGGTTTTGGTGTATTATTTCATGAACTTTTGTGACATTTTCACGTTCAGTTTGCATTCACTGATATTTCTCTTTTTAGTTTTACCATTTGTCCCCATTACCTGCTTTGAGTAATTTGTTTAAATTTTGAGAAAACTTTTTTTTGTAGTGTGTCTTAGTTGGTCAGATCCTTTTATGACCGACAACATATGTTTGTTAGTTTGTATTTTGCAGAAATAACCTTTTTTGTTATATATCATATAATGTAGTTGTAAACTTTGTTTGAAGTATATGAATAAAAAGTTAGTAAAATTACGGAAGGAGCAATCTATATAGCAATAAAAGTTTGCATTCCCTGTGTATCTAAAATGAAAAAAAAAAAGAACTTTTACTCATTTGGCTTAAAACTTAGCATTCTAGTTTGTTTTGACATCAGAATTCAGACAATGCAGATAACTTTTGTACTCAGGTCATACATTATCATTCAAACAAAGCTTGACTTTTTATAGAAAATATATTTTTTTCTATCATGTAGTAGTTTTTTATATTTTCTCTGATCTCTTGAATCTTTCAGAAAAGTTGATTCTAAATGGCATTAGTTTCATCAAGCTTTTTAAAGTGTGTGTGTATGTGTGGCGGGGGGGTTATTCTACAGGTGAACAAAAATTATTAAGAATCTATTAACTTGCCTTTTACAAATTTCAGCCTTGGGAGAATACACACACACACACACACACACACACACGTATATATATGTACATATGTATATGTATATATATTATTATTTTGTTAATAAATATAAAAAAGTTTTTCATGTTTCACAATATATACACAATATAGTATGAATTTTTATTATTATAATGTTCCCTTTCTCAGGGATCTGCTACCTTAGTTAAGAAGAAAATATTTTAATAAAGGCCATATATGACAAAGCCTCAGCCAACATTATACTTAATGGTGAAAAACTAAAAGCCTTTCCAATAATATCAGAAAAAGACAAGGCTGTCCACTATTGCCACTGTTATTCAGTGGAACATTGGAGGTCCTAGTGAGTGCAGTCAGGCAAAAGAAAGATATAAAAAGCATCCAAAAAGGAAATGAAGTCAAACTGTCACTATTTGTGGATGACATGATTCTCTATATAGAAAACCCTAAAGACTCCTTAAGAACACTACTAGAAACAATAATCAAATACAATAAAGTCTCTGGATACAAAATCAACGTTGGAAAATCCAGTGTTCCCATACTCTAATAATGGTGTCAGAAAAAGAAGTAGAAAAAATAATCCCTTTTGTAATTGCAACAATAAAATACCTAGGAATAAATCTAACCAAACATATGAAGGACCTATATGATGAAAACTGTAAGACCTTATTCTTATAAGAAATTGAAGAGATGATAGAGGCTACCTCTGGCAACCAAATCAAAGTTGTGACAGAAACAAAGAGCAAAAGTAAGGAAAAATCACCTGGGGTCTAGATGAACAAGCCATACAACTAGGGAGAAATATGAGAAATCACCTGGCAATGGCAGAAAGTAGGACAGGGTGAGGGGGCGAGGCTGTCTGGTCCCTAACGGAGGGGGCAGCAGCGGCAGCTGCAGAAGCCTCTTAAAGTGGCCTCGTCCGTGAGCCAACTTCTGCGGTGACGGACCTGCTTGCTCTGAGTACCAGTGTTGGTTCGCCTGCATAGGGACTTACAGGGGGGCACTGAGTTAGTTGCTGGAGTGAGAGCCATGGCGAGTGCCAGCAGAAGTGCCAGTGATATCCATATTTTATCTGTTGAGCCCTCCCACCTCGAAGTGCTCACACTCAGTGCAGCCATAGCAGAGATGTCATTAAACTGGATAACACGTCGCTCTGCCCAGAGGATCCCCGGAAACCCTGCCTCCCTCAGCTCATAGCCCCATCCAAGCCACATCCAGGTGTAGCCTCAGTGAGTCAGGTGCTCCTTGTTGAGCAGCACCCAGACCCACACTTGTGGCAGCTGGCCTCAGATTCTGGTGTGGCCTTTTGAGGCAACTATAAGCACAACATTTGAGGATTACTTGCTGAATCTTAAAAGGTGGCCCCGGAGGGGCACAGGCTTGGGCTATATTTGACCTGCAGCTGAACCTCTCTCAGGACTGTGCCACTGGACACCTACTTCACAAAGCTGTACTGATAAGACTGGGAGACTTAGAAGCTTTGTTTAGTACATAGAAACAGACATGGAAAGGTGGCCAGTATGGGAAGACAAAGAAGCAGAAACCATATGAGAAAACAGAACAGAGACCCAGAAATAATGGAGTCAAGCAACCTAATAGATGCAGAATTCAAAACACTGGTTATAAAGATGCTTGATGAACTTATGGGAAGGATAGAAGAATTCAGTGAGAACTTCAACAAAGAGATAAAAAACATAAATAGAAATTATAAAAGAGAACCAGTCAGAAATGAAGAACACATTATATGACATGAGAAGAATATTAAATGGAATATACAAAGTGAATAAAAAAGAGAATCAAATGACCTATATAGAGAATGGGAAAGCCAAGGACACTCAATCAGAATGGCAAGAAAAAAGCCAACACTATACTAACAATTTAATGATGGGACATTATTAAAGGTAAAAATATCCATCTGATCGGCGTACCTGGGAGAAAATAAGATGTTGAACAGCTATTTGAAGAAATAATGATGGAAAACTTTTCTAACCTGATGAAGGAAATGGACATAAAACCCCAGGATGCTCAGAGAGTCTCCAAAACCAGGAACCCAAAGAGGCCCACACCAAGACACATCATAATTAAAATGCCAAAGGTTAAATAAAAAGAGAGAGTCTTAAAAGCAGCAAGAGAAAAGCAGATAGTTATCTACAAGCAAGCAGCCATAAGACTGGTAGCTGATTTCTCAAAAGAAACAATGCAGGACAGAAAGGCCTAGCACAAAATATTCAATGTGATTAAAACCTAGGATCTATAACCAAGAATACTTTACCCAGCAAAGCTATCATTTAGAGTTGAAGGACAGATAAAGAAACTTATCATCACCAAACCAGTATTACAGGAAATGTTGGAGTGACTTCTTTAGGAAGAAAAAAACATGTATCAAAACAATATTAAAGAATGGTAACAACTACATCCCGATCAATAAGTACCTCAAATGGAAAAGAATTGAGTTCTCCAACCAAAAGATAGAGTGGCTAAATGGATAAGAAAAGAAGATCCCTACATATGGTGCCTACAAGAGGCTCACTTTAGATTAAAAGTCATACACAGACTAAAAGGAAGGGGATGGAAAAAGATATTGCCTTGATAGACCTAGAGGGTATTTTGTTGAATGAAATGAGTAGGATAAAGAAAGACAAATATCTCATGATTTCATGTATATGTGGAGTCTAAAGAACAAAATTATTGTCAACAACAGCAATAAAAATGTAAATAAATTCATAGATACAGAGAATATTTTGAGGAATACTAGGTAGGAGAGGGGTTGGGAGGAAAGAAGGCAAAAAGCTTGAGAGGTGCAGGTGGACGGTTGCAGAGTAGATATGGGGATCTACAGTATAGCATGGGGAAGATGGTTAATAATGTTGCAATGAATATGATGGGGGAAAGAGTGCTAGATTTGGTGGGGTGAACGTTTTGTGTGTTGTGTGATCAATATTACTGTACAGCTGAGGCTGATTTGTTGTATGTCAACTGTAATTGAAAAAAACTAATTGAATGTACAATGTAAATGCAGGCAATTAGTTGTCTATTGTATTTCAATAAAGTTGGGGAAAATTATTTAAAAAAAAGAAGTTGAAGAAGATACAGAGAAATTGAAAGATATTCCATGTTCTTAGATTAAAAGAACCAACATTGTTAAAATTACCTTATTATCTAAAGCATTATACAGACATAACACAATTACCATCAAAATCCCATCAGCATTTTTTAAAGAAGTAGAACAAAAAATCATCAGATTTGTATGGAAGAACAAAAGACCCTGAATCGCCAAAGCCATCCTGAGAAAAAAGAACAAGACCGGAGACATCTTTCTGCTCTACTTCAAAGCAACAGTAATTAAAATGGCATGGTATTGGCAGAAAAATATACAGACCAATGGAAAAGAATTGAGAGTCCAGAAATAAAGCCATGTTTATATGGGCAAATAATTTTTGACAAAAAGCCAAATATTTACAGTGGAGAAAGGAATGCCTCTTCAGTAAATGGTGCTAGGAAAATGGGAAAGTCACCTGCAGAAGAATGAAACTAGACTGTTATCTGTCACCACACACCCAAATTAACACCTAAATTAAAAAAATGGACAGAGGACCTGAACAGACACTTCTCCCAAGAAGACATACAAATGTTCAACAGACATGAAAGGATGCTTAACATTGCTAACTATTAGGGAAATGCAAATCAAAACCACAATGAGATACCATCTCACACCTGTTAGAATAGCTGTAATCAACAGGACAAGTAATGACAAATGTTGGAGAGGATGCAGAGACAAAGGAACCTTCATATACTGCTGGTTCCTCAAAAAACTAAGACTTGATCTCCATATGATCCAGCAATCCCTCTGCTGGGAATTTACCTGAAATACTTGAAAACATATGCAAAACGATATTTTCACACTGATGTTCATAGCAGCATTATTCATGGTGGCCAGGAGATGGAAGCATCGAAGTGTCCTATGATAGATGATTGGCTAAAGAAGCTGTGGTACATATATACAATGGAATATTACTCAGCCATTACAAGAAATGAAATACTACCTTTTACAACAACATGGGTGGGCCTCGAGATAATCATGCCAAGTGAAATAAGCCAAACAGAAAAAGTTGAAAACTACATGATATCACTTATATGTGGGCTATAAACCTAAAGCAACAAACAAATAGGACATGGACAGTGGACTAGTCATTAATAGAGGATCAGAGGGGGTAGGTGGATGGGGTAAAAGGGGTCAAACTGTGGTGACAGAAAGAAAGCTAAATATGGACAGTGAACACACAATGCAAGATATGTATGCCTTACTGTTGAATTGTACACCTGAAACTTACTAGATTTCATTAACCAACATCATTATAATAAAAAAAATTTTTTAAATAAAAAATATTTTAACGTGCTAACATTAAAAAGTTTTTATAAGACTATGTAATGAATTGTGAAAATAGATGATTGTAGAGCTCTGGGAAGGGGAGAGATTGATGGGGCTAGAGTTATTAATGAATTCTTCATAGAGACGGTCATTTGGAGTCTAGGTCTAGCCCTCAAGAACTTATGCATTTAACAATATGGTAAAATTTTAAACTTACTCTCAGGCTCCCTATCCTTCCCCAACACAGGGGACCATAGGGAATGGGCACTTTTTAACTGCTTAGATTCTTTATAGATTTTGGTTGTGTTAGTGGTCAGTAGTATCTGTATGAATGCTTTTATCTCTTTTACAACTTTTAACCATTTTATATTTTGAAACTGGCATCATCTCATTTTAGCATTAAGAGATGAAATTTAACTCCCCCCTCACACACACACACACTTACTATACATTAAAGAACAAAAATCAAGTTCACAGAAATTTGAAGATCTTATAGGCTTTATTGAATGATTCATTAATCTGGCAGCATCCCATCTAGTAAGCAGAGAGGTGATCAGAGGAACCATGCAAAATAGAAGTTTTCTATAGGAAACTGAGCTGGACAAGAAAGCCATTAGCAAAGACAAAGAAAGGATTATTTCAGGCAAGGTTCCTTCGTCTTAGGGGAATTTGGGGGTATTATCAGGCAGATTGTCTCAGCTTCTTTTGGGGGAGATGGAAAGGGCCCACATGAAACATTTCCTCATTGACCAATTTCCACACTGACCAATTCAGATTACATTCCCAGAGAAGGTCAACACTACATTTGTGTCAGGTATTAAGTCTAGGTTTGGTGTCATGGGTTTAGCACAGGTGGCTCCATCTGGGGTCTGTGGGCTTTTTTTTTTTTTTTTTTAAACAGGTACCACTATGGATTTCAACAACTTGCATTCTTCTTTTGAATTGGAAATGTACCTTCAAAACACTTATTCCTATGTGGGAAATTTTCTTTAGGACCCACTTAGAATATGTATTGTTCTTCCCAGTGAACTTTTACTACATATTACTAAGATATTAAAATTCCACGTAAAATTATGGCTTTTTTTTTTTTTTTTGCTATTGATAGTTTTTACTGGTGATATTTTGTTGTTACCGAAATGGCATATTGTACATATTTTTAAAAGAAATTTAGTGGAATACTGTTCCTCATTTGGGAATTCAGCATAGATACTAAATTGGCAGCTTGTGTATTGTTATGTGGCAGTTGTTGAGCCACAGTGTTCCTGAAGTCTGCCGATTGCTGAAGCATTTTGAGGGGCAAATAGAGCATTTAATCAGTTGACTAAAAACTGCTCTAAATTGAATAATTCCGGTTGCCTTGTGGCTTAAATTTTGTTCTGCCATTAATTTAGGTTTTATTTGATGAACATTTGTAATACTGAATTTTAGAGAGAGGAAATACTGTTGGGAAAAGATCCAGTAATTTTGTTCCTAGAATTGGGTTTCTGGATGGCAAGTTAATAAGTTGGAGGTAAAATGTTTCCAAAAGAGTCAACTGCAAGATTTTAAACATTGTTTTGAAGATGATTATAACTGTCTTAAATGTCTCAATCTGGTTAATTTATATAATCTTTGTTAAACTAATGTTAGTATATTTTATCTTCTAGACATTAACAGCATTTTTTTAAAGTTAAAATTATTAAAGGTCAGCTTTTATTTCTTCAGTCTTTTGAAAAAATGAACCTTTGGTAATGTTATGTATTAAAGCTTCATAGGCTTTGGAGGTAACAGTATTTCCAATATTATGAAGCGATTTAAGTACACCACTGATTTTCTGTCCTGAGGAGCCAGTCACCCAGTAGTGATTCTTATGCCTTGTACCTTTCTGGATATATAAAGACTGTACTTCATAGTCATAAAAAGTTATTTTCATCTTACTCTACTGCAATTAGTGCTAACAGCTATTTATTGTAAAAGCAAAAATCCTAATGAATAGAAATGTTACAAGAACAGAAATCTTGTATGTTTTATCTTCATCATGCATCATCCATCTTAATTAGAGAAAAGGGTGGTGAACACTGTGACAAGAATCTGGAATTGAAATCATTAATTGATGTCAAGCTGAAGGGAGACTGTTAGCATGAATTTCATGACAGCAGGAAAGAAATTAACCTTATTACTTTATTTTGTGTATTACATTATTTTGTGTATTATTTTCTATGCAGGTTCAAGTCAATTTCATTATCATAATGGAAAATACATTTTTTAATAGAAAAGTGTGGATATTTATGTTTTAACATTCAACATAACAAATTGAAATGATAAATTCTTTGTTAACTTTTTTTAAGTCAGTAAATTGTTTATATATATATATATATATATATGGAGAGAGAGAGAGAGAGAGAGAGAGAGAGAGAGAGAGAGAGAGAGTTACATTTCAAGGCTAGGGAAATAGTCTCTGGTGATATCACCCTGCAACATCAATTGATACGGCTGTCTGTGATCATTTAAACTTCAGAATAGTTCTCTTGTTTATAACTAGGAAAGATGTTCTGAAATGCTTAAAGCGATATATATTTATTTCTTTTGCTAAGTTTTGGGCTAATCAGTTACTTCTGTCATTGCTGAGGTTTGGCCTGAGATAAATGGAATGGATAATGCTAAACAACAACCTAACTGTTCAGAAAAAAAGGAATGATTCTTACATCTTAGAGATAATTTGTGACCTCAAGGTCACAATAAAATAGAGGGGGTGTCCTTTTATAGCATTGGCCATCTGGAACCATTAAGGGCTCAACTGCAAGATTCCATCTTTTTTAAGTTTCCTTAAGAAGCTATGCTATTTTTATTAGCTAACCAAAAATATTTTCTCCCCTCAGCCAATTATTTCTTTCCTGTAGTAGATTTCTCTATAAAGAATGAAAATGTATAACTTGTAAATACAACCCTTTGATTGTGTTACAAAAACCCTTTTCTCACTTTATAACCAGCAAGACATTTAAGTTTAAAAATATATAATAAAGGAAATTATTTTTCTTTGGTTAATTTGACTGCAGATTGTCACTAAATTCACAAAACCCACAATACATTTCTAGATTTTAAACTCTACTTTTCATTCACAAAGCAAGTTTAATTAGCAGTTACTTCTAGAATGAACTTTGAAGTGTACCTTAGGATGGGCTAGTAATCAGATTGGTTAGGATTTTGCAGAACCATTCTCAACTTCGTCGGCCACAGGTATGCTATAGTTTTATTCTAATGTTTTCATCACACATGTGAGACACCAAGGTGGAAAGGAGGGGTACAAACGGCTTTTATAACTTTGGGGATAAATTCATTGGTGATAACAAGATAAACAATAAAAATATAATTTCTTTTGTTATTGGAGCTAAGAAAAAAATCAGTTTTTTTTAGAAAGTAGTATAGATGTGAGTGTAATGTTTACTGGATTCAATGATTAGTGGCAATTAGTTATAATGTGCCAATTTGGGTAAAAAAAAGCAACTGAGAACTGAGGTTTATGAATAGAACCTCAGGCTGCCACACGTTTCTTCTGAGCAACTTGGTAGAAATTGACTCCCAGTGAACATTTGTTTCCTTGTGATTTGGAACAAAAGAACATTCAAATTCAGGACCCATCAATAATATAATAAAATTGATGTGCAAGAAGTTTGGAGAGATTGTTTATTGAGGAGAGAATGTTCATATTTTCTTGTTCTTCTGGCTTCCTTTCTTAACAGGGCTGTACTTTCTAACATAAGTAAGCTGGATCCTCTTCACTTTAATGAACTGAGTTTCATTAAATGCACTACAGGGTTCATTCATTTATAAACTAATATAAGTCACTCACTTTGATTTCAGGAGTTCTCCAAATTCAGAACTTTCAGCTTTATTTCTATTGTAGTCCTCCAAATTTCTTCAGGTCCCCAAACTTCAAGCCTTACGTGAATGCTCAGCCACCCTTGGTATTACCTGTAAGATTAGGTGATTGTCCGATATAAGCAAGCACAGTAGTAAAGTGGGTTGTCAGACAAGGGATCACAATTGGGCTTCAAATTAATATCCTATTGAGTTGAAGAAAATAAGTCATTTACCTTTCTGTGTAGATTTTCTAGCTAAATACAGAGTTGAAAAAACAACATGGTGCAAAAAAAAAAAAAAAAACTATCTCTGAACTTTCATGAACTTTTCATCATGGATATCCAGTATTTAGGTAATCAGCTTTTATAATAACATCCTTGATTGTCATCATTGCTCCTAAATGAATAACTAGACTATAATAAAAAAAAATCTAGCATAAATTTAGCTAAACTAAATATTAGAATTTGAGTTGCTATTTTTGTTACAGATATTCTGTCTGTGGAACTTTATTAGAATCTAGGGCTCTCCTGATAAAAATTTCTAGCTTTCCAATATTCTCTTATAAGTTAGGAAAGTCATTGGTTCTCAGCACGGGAAGGAAGGTCATCTAAGAGAGGCTTTGGGAATATGTGAAGCACTTTGGGTTGCCCTGATGGCAGGGGACACTGCTTGATGATATGTGATTAGAACCAGTTATACAAGAAGTCCTGCACAACAACACATTGCCCTTTCTCAAATGTCACTGGACCCCTGTGGAGAAGCTGAGCTACATGAATTTAAGTACTTCCATCTTATAGATAGGAAATTAGAGAAATTTGACCTCGTGGTACAAATTTTGCGCGGGGGGGACAAAAAAGACCGACATGATGGTGATAAAGGAAAAAAACAAGGGAGAAAATGCAAATTTTGCTTGCAATGTTATGTGACAATTTTCCAGCTTTAAAAAAAGAAAAACTGAAATAATTTTAGATTTACAGGAATTTGCAGAGAGGTCTCCTATAACCTTCATCCACTTTCCCCAAGTTACAATTTATATGACTATAATACAATATCAAAACTAGGAAATTCATGTTGGCACCATGTGCATATATAGTTCTATGTCACCTTGTCACATATTGAGTTATGTAACTTCACTGCAGTCAAGAAACGGAACTATTCCATCACAAAGATCTTCCTCATGCTGCTGTGTATAGTCACACCCTCCCCTCTGCTCCCACTATAGCTAACCCCCAGCGACCACTAATCTGTTCACCACATCTATAATTATGTGATTTTGAGAATGTTATATGAATGAAATCTTACATATGTGACCTTCTGAGATTGACTATTTTTTCACATAGCGTAATGCCACTGAGATTGATTCAAGTTGCTGTATTAATAGCCTGTTCATTTGTGCTTCTGAGTAGTATTCTGTGATTATGTATGTACCTGAGTTTGTTAGCCATTTACTTTTTGTAGGACATTTTAGTTATTTTCAATTTTTGAATATTAGAAATAAAGTATGCATGAACAATTGTGTACAAGTTTTTGCTTGGACTAAGATTTCATTTCTTTGAAATAAATACCCAGGAATACAGTTGCTGAGTGGCATGACAAGTGTATGTCTAGTTTTGTAGGAAACATCCAGGCTGTTTTCCAGGGTGGCTGTACCATTTTTGGTTTCCAACAGAAATGTGTGAGAGCTTCCTTGCCATCATTAATATTGTCAGTTTTTTATTTCAACTGATCAAATAGATGTGGAGTGATAGCTTATTGTCTTAATTTGCATTTCCCTAATGGCTTTTAAAGAGTTTTACATTTTGCATTTAAATCTGTGATCCATTTTGAGTTAATTTTTGTATAAAGTATGAAGTTTAAATTCAGAGTGTTTTCTTGTTTTTGTTTTTGCCTATGGATATCGAATTGCCCTAGCACTATGTTGAAAAGGCTATTTTATTCCACTGAATTGCTTTTGTACAATTGTAGAAATCAGTTGTTCATACTTGTTGGATATTTCTCAGTTCTTTACTCTGTTCCATAGATCTCTGTGTCTCTCGCTCCATAGATACCACACCATCTTGGTTCTTATAGCTATATTACAAGTCTTGAAGTCAGGGAATGTGATTCCCCCTACTTTACTGTTCTTTTTCACAATTGTTTTAGCTGTCCTATCCTTTGTCTTTCCATTTAAATTTAAAAATAATCTTGTCTATATCTGCAAGAATCTTGCTGGAATTTTTATAAGAATTACATTAAACCTGTATATCATTTTAGGGAGAATTGACTTCTTTGTTATGTTGAGCCTTTCATCCATGATCGTAGTATTTCTCTCTTTTTTAGATCTTTGATTTCTTTCATCAGCATTGTGTGGTTTTCAGCATACAAGTCCTATACATGTTTTGTTAGATTTTTATCTATATATTTCTATACATATCTATAAACAAATTTTATTTATATTTATGTATCTATGTATTTAATTTTTAGTGATTATAAATGGCAGTGTATTTATCATTTTAGTTTCCATGTTCATTGTTTATAGAAATTCAATGGATTTTTTTTACATTGATGTTGTATCCTGTTACCTTGCTGAACTTGCTTTTTAGTTCTAGGAGAGTTTTGTAGATTCCTTGGTATTTCTGTGTAGATCATCATGTCATCTGCAAATAAGAATTGTTTTATCACTTCTGCTCCAATCTGTATGCTGTTCATTTCCTTTTCTAGCTTATTGAATTGGTTACAATTTCCAATGCTCCATTGAATTACAGTGGTGGGAAGAGATATCCTTACCAACCTTAGGGGAAAGCATTCAGCCTTTCTTCATTATATATAGTGTTTCCAATAGTGTTTTTGTAGATGCTCTTTATCAAGTTTAGGAAATTAATTCTTCTCTATGTCTAGTTTTTGAGAGTTTTTATCATGATTATGCAGTCTTTTGAAAAGGCATAGCTTCTCTTATTTCAGCTTTGTTCTACTTTTACAGGATTCAAGCCAAAACTCGAGAATTTAGAGAGCGACAAGCTCGAGAACGTGACTATGCTGAAATCCAAGATTTTCATCGGACATTTGGCTATGATGATGAGTTGATGTATGGAGGAATTTCTTCCTATGAGGGTTCCATTGCTCTCAACGCCAGACCCCAGAGTCCAAGAGAAGGACATATGATGGATGCTTTGTATGCCCAAGTGAAGAAGCCACGGAATTCCAAACCTTCACCTGTAGACAGGTAGGCTCCAGGAGCAATCAGGGTATTGCTTCCAAATTAACTTTATATGCTTTTTGCAAGGAATTTGATTGTTCATCAGTCCTCCAACCAGAACTGCCTTTTATTAGTGGCCTTTGAAAAGTCATTGTGTCTAACAGTATTTAGTTTACACAAAGCAAAGCCTAATGAAGGAGCAGCAGAGGTTTTGATAGTTTTCTGATGATCCCAACATATTTCATCTTGTTCTTGAAATGGTTTTAGACTGAAAAACGATAACCCTTAGTTTATAACTCAAATAAAAAGCAAACTTGAAATTATGGCTCTTCTACTTAAGCTGTATTTTCTTTTATTACTGGGAAAGCCTCTAGTGGTAATTAAATAGATGGGGAATGACATGATTTGTTTTAATTATGATTTATTTAGAAGGGCTATTTTTTTGGTGATATGATTTTATCTTATGAAAGAATTAATGAATGAGATATACAGTATCCATAGTATTTGACTTGCTTCATTGATAACCGCAGGTCTATCATATGTCAGTATAGCGTGAAGCAGTGCATGTTGACTATATGTTAACGCTATATATTTATTTTAAATTTTAACTGATTATGACTATATATTTTTTTGGCTATATATTTTTAATGGCTATATATATACTTCAAGTTTTAATTGAAACAATTTAAAAATAGATCTTTTTTCACCTATTTATATATTCAAACACTATGTAAAGTTTAAAGAAAATAATGTTAATTTCTTTTTATTTGAAACATACACATGTACATGTTATTGTCATAAATGATATGCCAATCCCATCACATCTTATAATGGTTTCTTATTATCGTTGCTCTTTAGGGGAGCTGGGCTTTCAACATTAAAAATAGCAGTTTCACTTCAAAGCTTTAGCATGCAGCAGTGTCACCTGGAGGACTTCTTTAAACACAGATTGGTTAACTTTCCCCCATATTTTGATGCAGTGGGTCTGGAGTGGAGCCTGAGAATTTGCATTTCTAGCAAGTTCCCATGTCCGATGCTGATATTGTTGGTCTGCAGTAGCCCTGCAGGACCGGTGGTGTACTGGAATCCTTTCATCTATAGCACTCACATGTTATTTGGCTGCTACGTTTTGCAAGTAGTCTATGTTTTAGTTACTTATCGCCAGCTATTTTTAATAGAGGTTTGCAAATACAACTGGTAACCCTCAGGCAAACCAGAAGGAAGCATTTTAAAGAACATCAAGAGAAGCAGATCTTATGATAAAACACTAGTCAGATATTTTGTTGTCTCCTTTTGGGGGGGTTTTATTGGGTTTTAGGGTTTTTTTATTGTTTTCTGAAAATCTTCACTGTCGACTGTAATGAGAATGAGTAAGTAATGCAAGTTAACATAAGTGGCTTGTGGTTTCCTTTAACTCTTTGGCGTGATCACCTAGAATGTTCACAGTACTTATTGTGTCAGGATTCAAAGACTAAGGTTATTATCAGTGATGGTGACATTTCCTTAAAAACTTCTTGCAGGTTTTTTGCTGCTTATAGAGGTCGAATAGCATTTGAAGGCCATGAATGTCCCATTGAAAGTGTTTTCTTAGAAAAAAGGACAGCAAAAACACTGTCATTTCCAGTTAGTAACTTTTGGAAAAATTAAAAATAAAATTAGTTAACATATTATTGATCTTTGATAAAAGCATTAGTCATTTTCAGTATCTTCCACATCTAGTTTGAAAATCTAAAAAATAGTGGATGGGCTTGTAGTAGTTGTCCACACAGCTGAAAAGTCCCACCTAACGTAAAAGATGGTAGTTGGAAGGGATCTTTCCAGCTCCTGAGGTCAAAAATCATTGCTTTAAAGCCCATTTTAAACCCCGGGGCCCTACAAGAATCTGAATCCCTCCTAAGGATGTGTGCAGGTTTCCAAAAGAGCTTACCAGCTCAGAGCCCTGTCTGCTACTGGGCTCCATCCAGCATCCCAGCCTGCGTTTCTACTCTGAACCATGCTAACCCCACCCTGAATTCTCCTCATGAATTTCCATCAAAATGCCACCTGGCATTGAAAAATTAAAAAAACAAACAAAAAAAAAAAAACAGCAAAACATTTCAGAGGAGACAGTCATGGGAATGAGTCACACCAAGTATCTTAAAATCCTATCATAGCCATTACTATATGTAGAAGCCCCTCAGCCTCAGTCAGGTACAGCCCAGACAGCTGTTTGTTGGGGATTGTACAGTTCTGTGCATTTGTGCCTCCAAAGGATGATTTGGGCTAGAGCATTTCTAAGACACTTCTAACTCAAGAGAGAGAGATTTAAAAAAGGATCACAGAAACATTAGTTTCTTGTAATTGTTTGTGCAGAGTGTAAGATGCCCATTAAACAATGATATCACTAATCCAAAAAGTTGGGGCTTATCACACCTATAAAGTATTTCCATGCTGAATATGAATTTGGCTTAGAAATGATGGCATCACCTTTGTTGTCTTTTCCTGTGAGAGGAAGCTGTAGAAAAGTGTTTCTCAAACTTGCATCGTGTAGAGACTCTTTTAAAAAGACACTCTCTTGATACAGCAGTATAGCCTTAAATTGCTTTGATTATAATGTTACTTAAATATGTATAAAAATAAAATAGGACTAAACTCCTTCTGTTTATAGCCATTATACAACTATAAAACCAAGCATCTTTACAAATTAAATACAAACAAAACAGCAAAACCATTACATTCAAACGAACAACATTAATTTAATGTGGCCAATGATGCTGTTGCTCTTCTTTATCTAAACTCCTACACACATCATGAATATGGTAGGGGCTACACCATGGCAGGCTCATTTTAGTTCTCTTGCCTACCGCTGCAAGCCAGTTCACCCTTTACTTTTCCCAGTTAGATTTCTGCAGTTCTTTCGCATGTCTGTATCCAGTGATCTTTGGTCTGTATGCCTCGTCGATGCTTCATTTTGCACTAAGTCCATCTTGCTTCTATTACCATTAATAGAAGTGGATGTGAATAGACAGTTAAAGTAGTATTTTTTGGTGCCTTCATATCTGTAAACAAATTCAGATGGCAAAATGGTAAGTACACTTATAGGATGACCTAGAATATATGCTTTCATTGAGTCTTCAAAAATAATCATTCAAATGGAAACATAAAACTTGAAACTCCTCAGAGAGTATTTCCTAAATGAAGAATATACCCAATAAAGAAAGTCGTCAACTAAATTTCACCAACATTTGCAGTTGGTGTCTAGTAAACTTTACTATTCAACTTTTTGGATTTTGTGGTTATATAGGCAGTCAGTTGACAATCTGAAGCCTATTCTCTCTTCTTTTTTATTTAATAGAATCCTAATTTTGTTCAGGCTGGCAATGTGCCCAGCTAAAAATTTCAATATCCCAGGCTCCTCTCCATTGTTCTGACTAACGAGTTAGAAGTTGTTTTTGGATGGGACTTCCTGCAAAGCTAGTTTTTCCTGATTAAAATAGATCTGACTCAGCTTTTTCTCTTTGCCATTTTCCCTTCTCTCTTCCTGGAACTTGGATGGGTACTCCAAGATGGTGTTCATCTAATAACCCTGCAGAGGAAGAGGGAAACAGCCTGGTCTCTATTCCTTGTTACATGGGGAACTGAGCCCCTTTCTTGTTTAAATCGCCAGTGCTCCATCAGGCTTCTGTGTCATGGAGCCAATACCATTCTGAGTGCAGTGCATCATGCACACAAGAGCCCAAAGGGAATTATCATTTTTAGAACAAGATTATCTACATATTGGTGAAGTGTATCCCCTGGCCAAATCATTTCCAAAATATTTCATAAAATTAAATAATGGACAAACTCTCCATTGTCTCTCAATCAACTCTCTACCTTTCATTTTTTTAGCCTTGACTTAAATGCTGTCAATCAAACGTTTGTTAGCATATACTACTATCTGCAGGCAGCTCCTACCACTAGCAGTAATTCTGCTATAAAGTAGGATGTCGTCGAGTATAATGTAAAAGAGCATGAATTATGGAAGCACCCTGCCTAGGTTTGAATCTGGGCTCTTCACCATCAGCGGTGTAATCTCTAAGCTTCATTTTCCTTATTTGTAAAATGCGAATAAGGATGGTACTTACTTCATTATGCTTAGGGAGGACTAAGTCTGCTAGGACACATAAAGCACTTAGTACTGTGCCTGGTCCAGAGTAAGCACTGTTTAAGTGTTTGATGTTGCTTGCATTGTTAGTTAGGAAATGGGAATCTACTCTCAGGAAAGCACAGCATCCCCATCTTGGTGCAGAAACAAGCTAACAATGAAATTGAAATGAATAAAAGTATGTTTTATTCCTTATACTTAACATGCACATGAAGGTGTGGGGATGCAGTTCTGCTGATACCTCTTCAATCATTAAATAGCTTGGTCTCTTATGTATTTACTGTAAATCACATCACATCATGAATAGTTTACCTTTAAGTTAGGACTTATTGAGTTTAATATGAGACATTCCAGATTGCTCCCACAGTATAAATACTTGAAATAAGAGTAAGTACTGCAGAATGGTTTGTTTGAGTGGATAGGGGGACAGTAGTGTAAGAACATGATTTCTCAATCAATTTTAGTCTGTCCTTTGATGTTTTAAAGATATCCACTTTGCACTTTCATAGAATTCTTTGAAGTTCTTCATATTCTACTTTTGTGAAATTCTTGCTGATTCCAAGCCTGTAAAGCTCCATGGAGACATGGAGGCTTGAACTCTCAAACCTTGTCTAAAATTTTGACATTTCTATTTATATTATCTCCAGGCATGGTAGGCAAGCAGGAAGGCAGACAGGGAGGAATCAAAATTAAAAAAAAAAAATTTTTAAGTTAAACTTATTGGGGTAACATTGGTAAATAACATTATATAAATTTCAAGTTTACAGCTTTATAGCATAACATCTGTGTAGTCCATCATATGCTCACCACCCACAGTCTAGTCTCCTTCAGTAGCCATGTATTTGGACCCCTTTACCCTCTTTGTCCTCCTCCCACCCCTTTCTTCTCTGTTAAACACCATTCTGTTGTCTGTATTTATGAGTTTGTTTGTTTCTTTGTTCATTTGTTGTTTGTTATTTTATATCCTACATATGAATGAAATCACATGTTTCTTGTCTTTTTCTGTCTGACTTATTTCACTTAGCATGATACTGTTAAGATCCATTCTTATTGTACATTATCACAAATGGCAGTATTTCATCTTTCTTCTGGCTGAGTCGTATTCCATTTGTGTGTGTGTGTGTGTGTGTGTGTGTGTGTGTGTGTGTGTGTGTGTGACATCTTCTTTATGAAATAATTTATCAAAGGACATTTAAATTGTTTCCATGTCTTGACTATTGTGAATAAAGATTCACTGAACATAAGGATACATGTATCTTCACGAATAAGTGTTTTCAAGTTTTTCAGGTAGATACCCAGAAGAAGAATTGTTGGGTCACATGGTATCTCTATTCTAATTTTCTGAGGAACCACCATACTGTTTTCATAGTGTCTGTACCAATTTACATTCCCACTAGCAGTGTGTGAGGGTTCCCTTTTCTTCATATACCCTCCAACATTTGTTATTACTTGTTGATAATAGGTGTGAGGTAGTATCTCATTTAGGTTTTGATTTGCATTTTCCTTAGAACTAGTGATGTTGAGCATCTTTTATAGATCTATTGACAACCTGTATGTCTTGGAAAAGTAAGTGTCTATTCAGGTCCCCTGCCAACTTTTTAAATTAGGTTGTTTGATTTTGTTGTTGAGTTGTGTGAGTTCTTTATATATTTTGGATATTAGCCTCTTATCAGAGGTATCCTTTGCAAATACCATCTCTCATTTAGTTGGCTGCCTTTTTGTTTTGTTGATGGTTTCTTTTGCTGTACAGAAGCTTTTAGTTTAATGTAGTCCCATTTATTTATTTTTTATTTTACTTCCCTTGCTTTGGGGTCAAGATCACAAAAACTCCTTTGAGACCAAAATCTATAAGTTTAGTGCCTATGTTTTCTTTTATTTATTTTATTGTTTCAGGTCTTATATTCAAGTCTCTAATTCATTTTGAGTTAATTTTTGTGTATGGTATCAGGTAACAGTCTAGTGTCATTCTTTTTCATGTGGCTTTCTATTTTTCTTTCTCAACATCATTTATTAAACTGGCTTTCCTTTCTCCATTGTTTGTTTTGGCTCCTTTGTCAATAGTTAGTTCCCACATACATGTGAGTTTATTTCTGAGCTATCAATTATTTTCACTGGTGAATTTTACAAAACATTCAAGGAAGATTTAACATCTTCCTTCAAACTCTTCAAAAGACTTAAAAAAGAGGTAATGCTTCCTTACTCATTTTATGAGGCTAACATCACTCTGACACCAAAACCTGGCAAGGGCACACACAAAAAGAAAAATCCAGGCCAGTATCTCTGATGAACATAGATGCAAAAATCCTAAACAAAATATTAGCAAATTGAATACACCAATACGTTAAAATAATGCATCACAATTAAGTGAGGTTCATTCCAGGGATACAGGGTCGTTCAACATACATAAACTGATCAATGTGATATACCATAATATCAAAATAGAAGAGAAAACAGTCAGTAATAGGCATAGAAAGGAAGTACCACACCATAATAAAGGCCATTTATGACAAACTTTCTGCTGATATTATATGCAGTGATGAAAACTTAACAGCTTTTCCTCTAAGATCAGGAACAAGATAAAGATGCTCTCTTGTCACTGTTATTCAGTATAGTACTAGAAGTCTTAGCCAGAGCTATCGGGCAAGAAAAAGAAATAAAAGCCATCCAAATTGGAAATGTATACTAACAATGAAATATCAGAAAAGGATATGAAGAAAGTTATCCCATTTACAATTTCAACAAAAAGAATAAAATACTCCAGAATAAACTTAACAAAGGAAGTGAAAGTCCCATATACTTAAAAGTACATAGAAATTGAAGACACAAAGAAATTGAGAGGTATTTCATGTTTATGGATTAGAAGAAGTAGGATTGTCAAAATGGCCTCATAAAGCAATATACAGACTTAATATAATCTCTGTCAAAATCTCAATGGCATTTTTCACAGAGATAGAGAAAAAACTTGTCAAATTTGTATGGAACCACAAAAGACCCCAAATAGCCAAAGCAATCCTGAGAAAAAAGAACAAATCCAGAGTGGTACCATTCCCTGACTTCAAACCATACTACGAAACTGCAATAATAAAAACAGTATGGCATTAGTAGGAATCATGATCTTAAGAACTTTCACAGACTATGTTCTAGAACAATGATTTTTTAAAATTTTAGCATGTATGCAAAGGATCTGAAATAAGTCTCACAAATACAGCTTTGTTGATCTCCACTCGTAAGTATTCTGATTCAATAGACCTGGTTGGGAACTAAGAACGCACATTTTCAACAAGCACCTCAGTTTACTGTAATGCAACCAGTCTATACACCCTTTGAAAAGCAACACTCTTGGGCTAATGAAAAAATCAATTGGAACGCCAATATAAGTTCATTCATTAAGGTCTGTTAAACGTGAAGCTGTAAAATAATTTATAATTCCCATACTGAATTCAGCTTTATCTTGACATTCATAAATTTCCATTGTTCACCTTTGACTAAATAATCATGTTTTTAAAAGGTCAATTGACAGGTATGATATTTTTAAACTTTATTCTGTGTTGCTTGACACCGAAAATTTATTTTAATGTTACATAATTTCAATTTAAAAGTTTATTATGCTTTGAATTCTAACAAAGAAATGATGGAATGCTGGTCAATAATGTTTTATTTTTTTAACTTGAGGACATCATAAAATTTGTATTTTTCTATCCATATATCAGAATCTGTATTTAAAAACTCCACAGAAAGACAGCTCTAACAGAAATTTTCTGACTGTCACTATGTAATCATTTGCCACCAAGAGTGCATTGTACTCAAATATAATTGAAATAAAATAGTTACTGTGCTGCTATAAATCTAAATAGCAGGAAAATAGTAGGCTAGACTCCCCCAGCTTGTTGAGGGCACTTTAATGGAAACATAAATACCATAATCATACGCTTTTTGCATGCATTTTACCACTAAAGAGAAAATGCCAATTTTAAAAGGAACGACCTTTGTGAACTTGTTTTTCCCCCATTAAAACTGGAATCCAGCTGTGTCAAAAGTAAGTCTGGCAAATGCAGAAAACTAATTTTCTTAGATACAGGCAGTTATTAAACATGTGCTCTTTTAAAAATGTTGGGTCACATAACAAAGTTGTCTTTGCTATTCAAAAATTCAAATACCACTTTATTTACTTGGTATTATTTATCTCTGCCTTTCTTGAAATGTGAAAAAGTAATTCTCAAATGTAGTAAATGGCATCGTCATATGAGTTTTGCAAGTTGATGCCATCACTAATTAACGTGCTCTGCCCTGCCCCCATCTCAGTGCCCTTAGCTATTTATTTCTGTCCTTGGCCAACTCCATTCACCTCAGCAGATATTCCAAACTTTCTTGTTCCCTTCAACAAGCATCTCATCTCCACTCCTATCCCCCACCAACATCTGCTCCTGGAGCATCAGTGTTCCTTGCTCCAAGCCAACTTTGGGAACACTGTCATTTCCCAGCCCCACTCCTGCAAGGGTCCTGCTTCAGCAACCTGTGCCTCTGCTAGCTCTTCTGCATAGCTGGTTAACATACTAATGTCTTTATCACATGTTTTTAAAACATCATTTTTTACCCTCTAGCTAGTGTCTGCCCTATTTTCCTCTTCGCTTACAATCCAGACTTCTTGAAAAGGTAATCTAGATTTGTTACAGACTGCTGTATCTTCTTTCCTACACCTTGTTAACTACATGTGATAGAATAATAGACCCCAAAGATGTTCATGCCCTAATCCCCAGAACCTGTGAATATGTTACTTCACATAGCAGAAGAGACATTGCAAATCTGATTCAGTTAAAGATCTTAAAATGGGAAGATTTTTCCTGGAATATTCAGATGGGCCCAATGCAGTCTTTGTAAGTGAATGACAAGCAGGAGAGTCAAAGAGATTTGAAGACGCTAGGCTCCTCGCAATGAGACAAAGAATACAAATGAATTCTTTTCTAGAGCCCCCAGAAAGAACACAGCCCTGCCAATTCATTGATTTTGGCCCAGTGAAATCTGTTTTAGACTTCTGACCTCCAGAACTATTATATAATAAATGAGTGTTATCTTATGGCGGTAAGTTTATGGGAATTGCTTACAGCAGCCATAGTATGTTAGTTTCCTAGTGGCCTCCTACACACCTTATTCAATAAGCACTTCCATTCTGGATCACCCTGTAGCATTCCTGAAACTGTTCTCTTAGTTTCTGTGTATGATATGGCTGTCTCTTGCTTCCTCCCTCTGTTCTGATACTTTCTGAACTATCTCTAGAGATTCTCTTCTACTTGCCCCTGAATTTTGGATTCTCTAGGAAAATAGCTGCCATTGCTAATAGCTGTATACCATTGCTATCGCCTAGGAGTTATTTTTGGTTAAAGTTTTAACTACCATGCAGCACTGAATGATACATAATCTGCACTAGCCTAGCCTTCTCCTTGAAGGCCCAGATTCCTGGGACTAAGTACCACCTGGGAATGCATGTTTCCTGTCTTTTAGCCACCTAAACCCAAACTATCCAAAACCAAATTCATCGTTTTTCATTTCAAACCTCCTCTAGTTTCGTGGGCCTAATCTCAGAGAATGCTGTCACTACCCACACATCTGCTCAAGACATAAGCCTTTCTTTTACATCCAGTCCCCCGCCCCCACATCAGTTAAAAGACCTATCAACTTTACATTCTAGATCGCTCCAAATCTTTTCTTTCCTCCTGTACCACTACACATGGACACTGGAAGCAACCTTCTAACTCTCCTCTACCCTCCAGCTTTGTTCTCCTCAAATCCTTACTTCACTCAATACTAAAATTTTCTATCTAAAATAAAAATGACATTCTTTTGTATAAATTATTCAGTGGTATTTTATTATCTCCACGATGCAGTCTAAGGCCTCACCCAGCATGGTGTCCGTGGGCCTCTAAGACTTCCCTTTTCAGCCTCATCACTAATTACAAGAGATTGTGTTGTATTGGTTCACATCATATTTTCCTAATAGAGAATCAGTCTTAAGGTATAAATCCAACTTCATCTAATACATGTGCGAATTAAGCAGCTCTCTGGTGTTATATGTTCTACAAATGTTAAATTTTGGTGAGTAAAAACAAGCAATCACCATCCATAAAGCTAGTCTAATATAGTTAGAGATGCAGCAATTAAATTAAAGGCTGAGGTGACATAAACAACCCAACAAATGAAATCTTGAAAGTAATGAAGCCATAAATAAGGTCATGGCTAATTTTAAAACCTTCTTGTTTAATTCTTTTTGTTGATTAACATTGCCTGAAACCACAATTTGTTTGTAGAAGTAATGTGTAATGGGGTTGTTTGTTTATATATTTATTTTGGCCTTCGAGAAAGTTTAAATATTCTGTAGAAATATGAGGATAAGCAAAAACTCTTTTAGACCTTGATAGTAGTTTTCAAGCAAATAGTCTTGCAGTAGAGGGTGTTTTTATTTTACTGTCTTTCGCTCTGCAGGGCACTGAACTTTTGGGTCTTTGATGATGAGCTGGCCACACTGCGGTCAAAATCTCCTTAAGTTGCTTGGTATTTCATTTTACTTTAACCTTCCAACAGAAACTCCAAGGTCCTGCTTTACCTGAAGCTTGGAGTGATAACTTATCTGGCAAAGCCTTCAGTCTCCTGTTTGTTAGATGGTCCAAACCCATGGATTCAAATACCAATCTTATTGGTACTTAGTGGTTTTATATTAGTGTTATTTCCTTTCTTGCTCCTGCACAAGGATGAAATATCAATCAACTATTAATATAAATTCATGGGGATTTGTGTGAAGCCCTATTGTAAGATGCATTTTCAACTTCTAGGGAGACTATCACAACTCGAATCCAAAATCCGTTTTTAAATTAACTTCTGAGATATTCTAGCGCTTTTTTTTCTTGGGCACCCCAAGCCCTCCGTCTGGATAACTATTTGACTATTCTCTGTTTGTTGCTTTAATTTTTTTCCCCTTCCATTAGTTCCCCATTGATTGATTTTGTGTAACTTAAGGAGAGCAATAGTTGATGTAAAAAGATATTTGTAGCTGAGGAATGCTTTGCTTCTTCTGCTAAAATAGATGTGTATGCAGGAATGTGAAAATGCCAAACTTTCTGTATCATTAAAGAATAGAAAATGAGTAGCTAATTCATATATCCTATGGATATTTAGTGCTTGTTTGAATATGCATTTGAAAATGCATGAATGGGACTTGATAAATGTTCATAGAATGAATGAATCAATGGATGAATTTTCTTTTTCAGTTTATGCCTTTCCTTATTAGCTCTACCCAACCTACTATACAGGGAATATACTGTTTAATCCTTAGGAATACAGAATTTTGAAAATGTTTGTTCTCAAAACAAGATATTTTGGGGCCAGATAAGTGCCTCCAAGGTGATTCCTTTGGCAAAGTGGCAGCAGAGTAGGTGGTTAGCTCTTTCAGCTTGACATTCTTACAGATGAATTTACTATAGTTTAATTAATAAGTTAAACATATATCATTGGAGAAGAAACTAACCTTAGCCTAAATTTGTGCTTCTGTAATACTCTGTTTTAACTGCAATTCTTGCCCAGCTCCATGGGAGACGCTCCTGGCCCAGCCTCTGGCGATCTTAACCTGCCCAGGGATGAGCCTGACTGAGCCTGGGACAAACCAGAAAACAACAGGCCACTGAACCCAGCTCATAACAAAACTGAGGCTATCCAAATGAAACAAAGAACACTTCCTTTGGGAGTCTGGAGGATTTCCTGGGCATGCATAAATACAGCCTAAAATGTTGTGTCTTGGAATTAATTGGTAATGTCAGTCTGAATAGAAGAAAGAGTATAAAGTCTGAATTAGAGAACATGTTCAAAGATACCATAACCTGACTTTAAAGTGCATCCAGCAACTCAAATGAAAGACTGAGTGATTCAATTAGCAAACTTTTCTACTTTAAACATAGATTATTTTTATTCTAATTTATATATAAACCAAATTTGCATAAATTTTGTTTCAATGACACTCATTTGTTGAGTTTAAAATAACTGTGTCACCCACCTAAGAAACATACTACTATAGTTTCATGTTAACTTGATATAATTCTGGAATCGTGAAAATGTATTTTAAAAATAAAAGTATATTTTTGCCTTCTATGAAAGAAGATGTGATTTAGAAGAAAAAGTTTGCCACTCAAGAATTTATTGATTATCATGACTTGAAAACATTTTCTTTCAAATAACTCTGCCTAACAACCAAGTATCAGATATCTTTTGTCTCTCTGGTCTTGCTTTGGTATTTAGCAAATCATTTAATACCAGGTACAAAATTTGAAAGGCAATTTGGTCTTTAGTCTTTTGAAGATCATAATAAACTGGACTTACATCATTCACTCTGTCGGAGAAGTAGTAAAGAAAAATTTTAACTCCAAGTTTATTTTACATTCTAATGTCACTTAGAATCCTAAAGAAGGTTAAAAGAGGGATGGGTAGGATGCAAATGGAATTGGGGTATGCTGGGAGACATAGAGTATCAAGTTGATAAACTTTCATAACTCCAAGGATTTCCATAAAACTACTAGTTATTATCAATTTGAACAATTGTGGTGATTTTTCTGGCAGATGGCAGTCAGTATCTTGAGGAATGAGGTGTTTCTCCAAATTTCACAAAGTCATCATGTGGCCTGTGGGGGAAAAGATGAGAACCTAGAAAAATGACTTATATTCTAAATAATTATAATTCTGATATGGAGGAATTTTGTTTTTGTATTTGCCAATTGCAGTAGCATAACTATACAAAAGCACCTACTTTGTAACAGAAACTAAAGCTGAGGACAGACTTATTTCTAACCCTCCTTTTCTTTCATTTTCTTCTTTCGCTTAGTCTGTGTGTTTAGGCTTTGTGAAATACTCAAAGGCTTAAACTCTTTGAACAGCCCAAAGTTCTTGTCCATGTTTATCTCCCAGGCTCTGTGACTGACTGTTCATCTCCACAGCAGTTATTCAGCAGCTACTTTGTGCCAAAAATTGTGGAAGGCATCTGGAATTGTAGAAGGCATCTAGAATATGGAAATGAGCAAGATCTGATTCACCTCTCATGTTCCTCTCATTTGGTGCCACACGACAGACCACACACAATATATTGTACATGGAACAATAGGAATTAAATAGGATGCTAAGGAAAAAGGGCATTCTAAAAGGTGGTGTGCTTGAGCTGTATCCTAAATAGGTCAGAACTCGTGTGTGTGTGTGTGTGTGTGTGTGTGTGTGTGTGTGTGTTGACTTTTGACTGACAGTGCTGTCTAATTAAGATGCTGGATTTATGTACTCCTGGTAAATATTAAACATAGTCAACACTTTCCTATGTAAATTCCTTAATACCTTCTGCCCCTAAAGGCTACTGGCAGATCTGGTTTGGCTTTTCTCTGAGTGGTCTGATTTTTTGAAAAGTTTTATGGGATTTCAGCAAGTAAGTCTGTCTTTGCCCTGAGGGCTCCTGGTGTTTTAACCTCAAGTTGATGGGGCATTGAGGCCTACAGAATAGTGAAGTGGAGCCACAACAGGAGGAAATGCTGCAGACCCTATTAGGTCGTAAACAGGTGGTTTCTTCATGGGGAATCTAGGCTTCAGGTGCCTGGGCAATAGCTGTGATTGTTGATATAGACTTGATGGATCAGTTCCAAAATAAATGAGAATACCAATGTCTTTAAGACAGTATCAGGAATTTAAAATTCTCATTTTTGCTATTCATGACTGTGAATGGCATATAATTTGCAATAGTATTAGGGCCTGTGGGCTTTGCTGGAGCATTGGGGGAGATGGCAACTACATTAGTTACTGATAGCATCTGTCGAACATCTACTGTACACAAACTACTTCACTAAGCCAGTTCAGAAACTTTGGTTGATCTCATGAAGTCCTGATTTAATCAACATCTTCCTTCTAATATTCTAAGGAATTTCACTTGCATCTGGGAGAGCCCCATTAACCTTCTTTGAAATGAATGAATCCCAAATGTACTATCTTTCTTTTAGGAAATCAGGGCATCTGAATTGTCTAGGTTTTTCTGTAATATTTCCAGCTTCTACACTAGATCAATGCAAACTGCATGTAGGAGTAGAGAGACCTTTGCTGACTGGGGTTTACGATGTCCAACAATCCTGACCCACTTATAACTGAAACAGTGTGTTGATTCACTTTTTAAAGGGCAGGCGGTGCTCTCATTGTTCACCATTATTGCATGAGAGCTTCACCTTTACATCTGGATACCAATAGAATTATTTCAAGCCATACAGACTGATTCTGTCAAAATCCTAACAAGAATATGTCAGCAAATATGGAAAACCAAACAATGGCCTATGAACCAGAAATGTTCAATATACCCCCCGATTTTCAAGGAAGGAAATAGCAGGATTGCAATAAGTATAGAACCGTTACTCTAATTTCTCGAGGTGATGCCACAAAGGCTTCTACTTTATATGGAGCAAGAAATGCTGGTTGTTTGAGATGGACTCAAAAAAGGAAGAAGCACTTGAGATCTAATTATGAGCATTTGCTAGATATTGGAGTGCTGCAAAGAATTTCAGAAGGTTAGTCTATGTTTTATAGACTACAGTAAAGCCTTTTGATAGCATGGATCATGGAAAGCTCTGGGCTGCTCTGAAAGAAATGAATGTGCCTCAGCACTGGATTGTCCTGATGTGTGACCTGTACTGTGGACAGTAAGCCACTGTCAAGACAGAATATGGAGAGACAGAATGGCTTTCTTTAGGCAAGGTATCAGACAAGGGTGCATTTTATTTCCCTATTTGATTAATCTGTATGCAGAACATATTATACAAAAAACTGGGCCAGACTCAGAGAAAGGAGTGAGAATTACTGGAAGAAATATCAATAACTTAAGATATGCAGATGACTCCACATTACTGGTGGAAAAGAGCAATGACTTAAAACCACCTCTGATGAAAGTGGAAGAAGCGCCAAGGAAGGACTGCATTTGAACATCAAGAGGATGCAAATTGTGACTACAGACGAAATACACAACTTTAACATAAACTATGACAACATTGATATTTTTAAAGACTTTGCTTACCTTGGTTCAGTCATCAATTCAAATGGAGACTGCAGCCAAGAAGTCAAGAGAAGGCTGAGACTTGGAAGGGCAGCAATGGAAGATTTAGGACAGATCACTGAGCGCAAAGATGTGCCATTAGAGACCAAGGCTAAGGTCATTCATATTCTTGTATTCCCAGTTACTATGTACAGATAGGAAAGTTGGATGGTAAAAAAAAAAAAGTGATTCATCTGAAATATGATATTGGAGGAGAGCTCTACAGACACCCTGGGCCACCAGAAAGACCAACAAGTGGCTTCTAGAGCAAGGTAAGCCTGAAACACCTCTGGAGGCAAAAGTGATAAAACTAAAGCTATCCTATTTCTGGTGCATTGTGAGAAAGCAAGTTCTTTGAAAAGGACAGTAATGCTGGGAAAAATAGGCAGCAGAAAAAGAGGAAGACCAATACGAGATGAATTGACTTCATTAAAGAAGTCACAGGCAGGAGTCTACATGGGCTGAGCAGAGCTCTTGAGGACAGGATACTGTGGACATCTCTCATTCATAGGATCACCAGGATACAGTGGCACATAACACACCCAGAGTCTTGAAAGTGTTTAAAAGTCAAATGACTATGCCAGTGCCACACACATGTATGTACACAGGGGTTGGATGACATTATGTTCAGAGAGAGATAAGAAACCATGGTTTCCTATAGCACTGGTGTGAGCTCCACTGTCGTAGGAGAACTCAGGACTGGCACAGAAGAAAGCAGGTGCCATCTCCCCATCACTGCAGGGACAGGCATTTAGAGCCAGGTGTTACCCTTTCTTATGGTCTGATGTCTTTCTTGGGTGCTTGCTGGGCTCTGGCGTGTGCTTGCACGTGGCTGCTAGGCTGAGTTTTCCCATGTGGGTTTCCAGCTTGAAACCCTTCTTTGCAACAGTAGGAAGGAGGGCAGCCGAGAACATGGTTGGTCAGGGAGAAGGAGATGGGCCAAGTGACAAGTTGGTTGGCATTCTAAGCCAATTCTAGGCCATTGTGGAGCCTCAGCTCTTAGGAGGGAGTGGTGCGTCTTAGTGGAATGTCATGCTCCCCAGAGCACTCTCCTTTGAAGAGCCCAGCTGCCTCTCCGAGAGCCTGGCTCAGTGTCTGAAGCAGCTAGAGGGGTGGGGAGGGTGCAGGCAACTCCATCAACAGCGACTAAAGTTAGTCAATATGAGGAAATACAAATAATTTCAAATCTGAACTCCTCCCCCTCTTCCCTGCACTCCCTAACTACCTTCCTTACTTTATTTTTCTTAGTAGTGCTTATGATATTCTGATATGACATATTTACACTTTAAATTTTTAGTTTGTCATTTCATCTTCAATAACTAGAGTGAAGTTTCACTTTAAAGTAGAACATTTTGTCTGTTTTATTCATAGCTATATTGCAGAGCCTGACACGTAAGCATTCAAATATGTTAGATATATGAATGAATGAGTAAACTGTCTTCATCAGCACAGCCAAGGCAGTTTACGGGGTGTAGTGTATGATAAGGAAAACTGGAAGCTGTATGTCAGTACAGGGGGCTCACTTTAGAAAACATGCAGAATTTCAGCAAAATATAGTTAAATGTTTTAATTGTTTAAATTTCTTTTGCTTATATGTTAAGTTCATAGTTCTTATGGGTTTCCTAGGGCTTATGTAATTTGAGGGGGATAGGGGCATGGAGGATGTCATAGAGGCCTATACAATATCATATGCTAAGAGAGGACATGCTATAGGTATGGTTAAGATTACAGGCTCTGGAACCAACCTGAGCTCACAGCACAGATCTGTCAGTTACCCTATGGTGCTCTGCTTTTTGCATATGTAAATGCAGGTAATAACATTTTGTGGGATTTTTTTTTTTGAGGATTAAATGAGTGACTACACATAAGTCATTGTTTCTATTTAATAATTCTTTAATTTTTCAATTACAGTTGGCATACAATATATTAGTTTCAGGTGTACAACATAGTGATTGGATATTTACATAATTTACAAAGTGATCACCGCAATAAACCTAGTACCCATCTGACCCTTTAGGTAGTTATATTATTGACTATATTTCCTGTGATGTACTTTACATTTCCATGACTATTTTGTATGTGCAAATTTGTACTTTTCCATCTTTTCCCCATTTCACTCATCCCCCTAATCCTCACTCATCTTGCAACCGTAAAAATATTCTCTGTATCTATGAGTTTGTTTCTGTTTTGTTTGTTTGCTTTGCTTTTTAGATTTCACATATAAGTTTCATGTATGATATTTGTTTTTCTCCGACTTTCTCAGCATAATACTCTCTAGGTCTATTCATGTCATTGCAGACAGCAAGATTTCGTTCTTCTTTATGGCTGAGTAATATTCCATTGTATATATGTACCACCTATTCTTTATCCATTCATCCTTTGATGGGCACTTAGTTTGCTTCCATAACTTGGCTATTGTAAATAATGCTACAGTGAACATATAGATGCACATTTTTTTTTCGAATTAGCATTTTGGGTTTCTTCAGATAAATACCCAGAAAAGGGATTACTAGGTCCTTCTTGGTCTCTTGTTATAGGCTTTGTTTACAAGTCTATATTTTCTGGTATAAGCATTGTTACCCCAGGTTTTATTTTTTATTTTCATTTTCATAAAATATATTTTTCTATTTACTTTCAGTTTTTGTATATCTTTCAATCTGAGATGAGTCTCTTGTAGGCAGCATATGTAAGGGTTTTGTTTTCTTAACCATTCAGCCACCTCATGTCTTTCGATTGGAGGATTTAATCCATTTACATTTAAGAAATTGCTGATAAATATGCCATTTTATTATTCATATTTTTATCTTTTCTTTTTATTGACCTTAAAAAAGTTCCCTTTAATATTTCTTGTAGTACTGGTTTGATGGTCATGAACTCCTTTAGCTTTTTCTTGCTTGGGAAGCTCTTTTTCCTTTGATTCTAAATGATAGCTTTGCTGAGTAGAATAATCTTGGTTGTAGGTCCTTGCTTTTTATCACTGAATATTTTGTGCCGATCCCTTCTGGTCTGCAACATTTTTGTTGCAAAATTAGTTAACAGTCCTTTGGAAGCTCCCTAGGAGGTAAGTAACTGCTTTTCTCTTACTGCTTTTAAGATTCTCTTTTTGTCTTTTACCTTTGGCATTTTAATGGTGACATGTCTTGGTATGAGCCTCTTTGGGTTCATCTTATTTGAAACTCCCTGCATTTCCTGGATTCTCTGTCTCCTTCACCAGGTTAGAGAAGTTTCTGTCATTATTTCTTCAAAAAGATTTTCAATTCCTTTCAATTCCTCTTTCTCTTCTTCTGGTAATCCCATGATGTGAACATTGGTATGCTTAATGTTGTCCCAGAGGCCCCTTAAACTATACTTATTTTTTGGGTTCTTTTTGCTGTTCTAATTGGGTATTTTCTGTTACCTTATCTTCCAAAGTGCTGACTTAGTCCTCTGCTTCATCTAATATACTGTTGATTTTCTCTAATATATTCTTCATTTCAGTTGTTGCATTCTTCATTTATGACAGGTTCTTTTTTATGTTTTCTATCTCCATTTTTTGTTTCCTATCTCTTTGTTGAAGTTCTCATTGAGATTATTGAACATCCTTATAACGAGTAATTTGAATTTTGCAACTGGTAGATTGCTTGTCTCCATTTCATTTTTGTTCTATTTCTGGAGCTTTAATCTCTTCTTTCCTTGGAACATGTTTCTTTGTCTCCCCATTTTCTCTGCCTCTCTGTGTCTGTTTCTATGTATTAGGTAGAGTTGCTACATTTCCCAATCTTAGTAGAGTGGCCTTCTGTAGTAAGTGTCCTTTGATGCTCAGGGGTGCAGTCTTCCTGGTCACCTGAGCTGGGTGCTCCAGGTTATGTCCCTTAGCTTCCCTTGTGTGTGCCCTCCTGTTGTAATCGAACCTTGATCATGGTTGACATGTCAATGGGAGGGATTGCCCCTTACACTGATGTCATTTTGAGTACTGGCCATGACTGTAGTGGAGGAGCTGAACCTACAGAGCAGGATTCACTTAAGTGGGGCTCTGATACCTGCCAAATCTGCCCTTTAGGTGTGTCTTTTGTAGAGATTGTTGTGTGGTGTTGTAGTATAGTCTGAAGGTAGCTACCAGCTGTGTTGGTTTTGGAGTGTCTTAGGTGGGGCTCTGATGTAGGCCATGGTCAGCCACTTTCTGTGCCCTGCTTGTGGCAACTTGGTTTGAACTATAAAGTGATATGTAGATGGTTACCATTTGTTCTGGGCTTTGAGGTGCCTGGGAGAAGCTAAGCTGCAAACAGAGGCTAGCTGCTGCTAGTGCCAGACCTGGGGTCGCTTATGAAGAGGTTTGGGGACACACAGAGGTCAGATGATGCTTCTTTGGGGTTTGTGATTCTTTGAGAGATTTTAGTAAAGTCTACAGCCTTTGCACAGAAAAGCCACTGGAACTCATCTGGGTTGGCCCACAAGTGGGTTGAGGTGGGGGTCTCAGGGAGTTATCAGGATGAGGCAGGCAATCAGTATTAGTCAGGTTGATGGAGACTTAAATATGGCACCCAATGGAGTCTGAATGCTGGGAGGGGAAAGGGCTCAACAAAGAAACAGTGACTTCTCCTAGCACTTCTGTCTGGGAGAAAGATGTTCTCCTTCAGCCATTGCCCTGTGCCCAGGTAATTCAATTTCTTCCCATATATCCCTGGCACATTTCAAGCTGCTGTTTCAGCACTGGAGCTCAGGGCTGGTGAGTCTGTCATCGAGTAAGTTCATTCACTGACCCTTTACCTGGGACTCGAGCAGACCACCATTTCACTCAGCAACAATCTTGCTGGTTTTCACAGCCAGAAGTTATGGGAACTTCTCTTCCTGGCATTGGAACCCTGGGCTGGGGAGCCTGGTGTGGGGCCTTGCTCCGCAGATGGGACGTCTGCAGCTAAGATATCCCTCCAGATTTATAACTGCATCACATGGGTGTGGACCAGTGTATTTTGCATCTCCACCCCTCCTACCAGTGTCATCATGGCTTCTTCTATATGTCCTTAGTTATAGGACTTCTGTTTAGCTAGACTTCACGTGATTCTCGATGGTTTTCTGTAGTTTTAGTTGTAATTTTGATGTGGTTGTGGGAGAAGGCAAGCAAAACATTACCTACTCACCCATCTTGACTCACATAAGTCACTTTGAATACAGTCTGGAATATAGGAAGAGTTCAGGAGGTATTATTTCTTTTTATTACAATTATTATTATTATTATTATTATTATTATTATTATTACTTGCTATTATTGTTGTTATTATTATTACTATTTTATTCCACCACCACCATTACTACCATCATCATCTATATTCTTGAGTTTTAGGACATTTAGAAGCTAAAGTTTGCTGCAAAATTGTTTTTGCAAGAGTATGATATATGGTGATTCTGTATTTTTTTTAGCATCTTGTGTATGTAAACCTAATTTAGGTTTCTCAACTTTTTATTTTGATGCTACAATCAATGTGTGCAGCTTTTTACTTTATATACTAGTGCTAAAATGTGCATTGCTGTGGACATTTGATTTACGTCTGTACTTAGCAAACAATATAGTCTGTAGTGATTTGGTGTAGTGTTTACTTGAATAGCCACAGATTCTCTTCCAAAACAGGGGACTAAGATGAACGAGAGTTGTGATATGAGAGGACATGAGTGAAGATGGTGCAGACCTGGAGCTGGAGTCAAATACCCCACAGCTAGTGATGCAGCCTGTGGATGTTCCCACTTTTGGAGACACTATTTACTGCTTCCCTCTGGGAAGCATGGGGTGGAATAATAAGGCCATTTTAAAAAGCTCTGCAATGTTGAAATAAAAATTACCGTGTAATTGCATAATATTACTATTATAAATGCATTACCTTATTCATTATATGGTAATTAATTAAAATAACGTCCAATGTTAATAAATATGTGGTATAAAGTGTTGCTGGTGTTTTATTTATGGTAAACAAGAAATATCTCGAGTGATTTTTTTTTTTAATTCCCAGCTTGGAAATGACAAATCAAATATTGAAAGAGGTTAGAATTTTCTTTTTTATGATATATCTTTTTCTTACCTGGGATCAACTGTATACATACCTCACAAAATGAAGTCTCATTATACCCAAGGATAGCTAAATGCCCGTCAAGGAATAAATGAATGCATTTGAGTTGTTTTAATTAGCTAGGTGTGATTTAAAGGTTGCTGAAATCAAAAAGGCTTATTCATTTTTCATCAATAATCACTTACCTTAATATTTCATTAGAACCCGCTGATTTGCAGACCTCCTTCTGGGCTTTGATTCATTATGACTGCAGACATAATTTAACTTTCCTTCTTTTTCTCGTTCTGTTTTATACTCTTTCATCTCTGAGATACTGTTAAGATGTTTCCAACATTCACAGGGCTGCTAATTGATCCAACTTTTTTTAAACTGTACTTAAAGCTAAGAGTTCTAGGCTGTAGAAAGTGTGAGTGTGTGTGTGCGTGTGTGTGTTCAAGCAGTTTTCTTTCATCGTTTGAACAGCTCGTAAGAACATGCACATTTTCTGTTTCAGATGTTCTGAGAGTTAGGACTGATTTACCATATGCAAAACTCAGGAAGTAAATAGTTTGGACACATTCTTAGACTATGCCATCAATTTGAAAGAACAAAGCATCTTGTGTGTGGCATACTCAGCAGATGAGATATCTAACTGTGCATGTAAATTATTTTCAAAACATTTCTCTGGTTGCTTTTAATGCAGACTGTACTTGGCCTCAGATGTGCAATATACCTGTACGTCTTCAGGTAGTGGCACTGCTGTGCTGCCACCTAGGGAGTGCTGCTCTGTCACAGTGAAGCTGGGAGCTGGGCCCTCACATTAACAAGATGCATGTGCAGAAAAGAGCCATTCTTAAGTCGTCCATGCACTGTATGTGAGTGATCACAGCCAGAGACGGCCCGGACAGGGTGGGGAATCTGATTGGAACCTCTTTAAAACCAAAATTTTAAGTACCTCTTTGTAAGCACATAGATTCTAAGATTTTTTAGAAGTAACTAATTTTGAACATGGAAACATACCCAGTACAGACCTAGATTCTGGCAACTATTCTTGGGAATTAAAAAAATAAATAGATGAATAGATATTTTCAATTTTTTCTAGATTAATTATGAAATATCATATCTGTTTTCTACAACTGTGTCTAACAGTTTGCATAAAGTACATATTATTAACTTTCACTACTTGTACCAGGGATGATGCTGAATAAGAATTGCTAAATGTTAAGAAATAAAAGTTTCTGCACTTAAAAATTTGGGAAAAGTGTATGTGTGAAGAATTATAAATATTTTCGTTGGACTGGAACCATTCTTACTTTTTAAATATTTCCCAGAAAACTTAACGCTGACTTTCCTTATGTCCTAGACTTCTCTTTCAGAAACATGTCTAAAAAATTAATGAAGTGTGTGTGTGTGTGTGTGTGTGTGTGTGTGTGTGTGTGTGTGTATCTACTTAAGGAAAATTAAAAGTGGTTATGTGTAAGGAAATATTAGCCACCATTAAAAATGATAAGTCCCTGTTCACTCAGAGCTACTCTTTACATTTCACTTAGCTTTGGAATGTGTGTTGATAACTTCTCATAAAATATATACTTTATCATTCCTATTAGAGTTACCATGACTTGCTTTCTGTGTGTGTTAATAATTCTGTTCTTTGCTTATATGCTCCAGGATTCTAGGTTGAAGTTTTAAGATAGAGTATGTAATATCTCTTTACTGGTCTTTTCCTTTATCTTTGTCATCTTTTCAATGGCCTTCATTCTACATGTAGGAACAGGTGCAACTGGGTGATACAATCGACCCATGTGGCTTTACGTTCACATCTTTGCTCTGCCACTTACTTGGATGTTTGACAAATTATTTGACCTCTGTGAGCCTCATTAAATTCATTGTATTTTTAATTTTTTTGTCCCATTGTTAGTCCATATGTCAGCTGTGCCCTGATTTTTACATGTAGAAAATATGTTATAAACCATGCTTTATTATCTGTGTCAGAAACTAGTGGGGCTAAAAGAGAAATACAGATCCAATCTCTGATAGTAATGTTTTTCCAGTCTTTTGGGAGAATAACAGACGGACTTAAATAACACAACCAGTTTTATTGACCATGCTATTTATTTTAATAGCTAGACCAGAATGGTTTGATTGACTTTTTAAAAATCTGGTATGTTTTTTACCATATGGACAAGGCCATATTTAGAGTGCCAAGCTAATAAGCCTTCTTTCCTCTGCCAGTGAACCATGACAGTTGTTAGCAAAATGTTTTATTTCAAATTGATCCATTTTCCGAGCTCTTGGTGATATAAACACCCATCTTAAGAGATAAAGTGCAGATTATCCTTCATCAGTTGTTGGAAATTTGTTGCACTAAAGGACTGTAGGCAACCAGTATGTGAAACGATCTAGAAAGAAAAGTACACAGTGTGGGTGGGGGTGCCTAAAAGTGTTATGAAACTACACTAAATCAGTCGATTGTGACCCTCTTAAAGAAAGCAGCACAGGTTGCTTTCTTTAAATGATACTGTAACACTTGAAGAAATTATGAGAGTTTTAGTAGTACTTAGCAGTAACATGTTTTTTTTAAATAGTTAAGATTTAAAGTAGGATGACTCCATGTTTTTTCTCACTTTTAAAGGGCTCAGTAGACGAATCATTCTGAATCAGATTACCACTAATTCTTGTGTATAGCAATCAAATAATATAACAGTGTTACGTTGTTTTCTAATCTAATCAGTTCTTAAGTATTCATTGCATCTCTAGCCTCTTTGGTACAATCAAAATATTTATACCTTTCATTTTTCTCTCCTCCTCATGTTTGTGTTTCCTTTTACATCCTTTAGCATATACTCTGAATCTAAAGTAGCTTTTATCAGGTCATTTTTCCTCTAATTCCATCATCACTACCTGTTCTCAATCTATTCTGTTGAGTTATTTTTCTCCTGCTTGTGGATCACAGTTTCCTTCTTCTTGTGTCTGATAATTTTTATTGTATTTTTTAAAGAGTGTTGGATATTTCCTTGTAGGGCATTAAATTACTGGCTGATTATTTTTAGGTTGCTTCGTAATCTCTTTTAGGCCAGGTCCAGAGTAGCCTTCAAGTAGCCTTGGCTAAGGCCTAAATGTGGCCTTCTTCACTGAACACCCAGTGTACTCAGCCAGCATATTCCATGAGGCCTCTTCCTCCAGTTGGAGAGAATCTGTCTAATTCCTGACAATATAAGAGTGTTTGAAATTGTTCATTTGATTGGTGCCTGGAAGTTATTTTTTCACAGAAGTTATTCCTGTCTGGGATGGTGGGGTTCTATTGTACTAACACCCAGTTCCGTGTTAAGGACTGAAGAGGACCCATAAAGCTTTCTGGATTTTTCTCTGTGTAGATCCCTCCCCTCAGGTAATCTGTCCCTCAAATCCTGATTACCTTAGCCTCCCCAAATCTAGAATTCTGTCTCCTCACCTGAGGGTGACAACAATGCTGTTTGGTTTCTCCCTCTTTGTACTGCCATCTGGGAATTACCCCCAGAAAGAAAGCATTGGTGATGGTAGGGCTCGCTTCATTTATTTTCTTTTCTCAGAGATTACACTCCCAGTCTTTCTCATTCTCAATTTCTGAGAATACTTGTTTCTTGTATTTTTTGAGTTTTCTAGTTTAGAGTGAGAGGATAATTCTAAGCCACCTATTCTTGTCATTGCTGGAAGTGCGAATCTTTTAAAATTATTTCGGAAATTGTTCTATCAAGGGCTTCTTCCATTTATTCATCTTATTCTTACTCCAAAACTACTCACATTGGCTTTACAGCTCCTCTTTTTTGAAAAATAGTCTTTTGAAGGGACCAAAATGCCAAATCCAGAGATTTGTACCTCCTGAAATATTTAGTCTTGAGGACCACTCCCCCACACCATCTTGAGAAGCTGTTCATTTTTGATTTACATCACCCTCTTCTTCCTTAGTCTCTTATGCTCTGGTCTGTTTTTGTTTTTGTTTTTGTTTTGCCGACCTCCATTCTTTCAGAGGCTTCTTTTGTCCTCTGTGTATTGCATGCAGTTCTTACGCACCTACTCTCTTGTCTGCTTTTCTCCCATATGTGCTTTCAGCTGTCACTTACATGTAGCTGAGTCCCCAAGTCTTTCTAAGTAAAGCTGATCTATGCTTGAGTGCCAGACTTACTTTCCACATCTTTCAGTATACTGACAGTATCACAAACTCAACAAGCACAAATCTGGTTTTATCTTTATTACCAAAACGATGGCCACCACAGTGTCCTCTCTCTCTGTTGTTTTCTCTACAATCTTCCTTATCTCCTTTGCTCTTCCTTTATCCCCATACCTAATCATGAAGTTTTTCTTATTCTATTTCTAAACTGTTTATCCAATCAGTTCTTCCCCACCTATTTCATTTTTCTGATTTAGGAATGCCTTATCCCTTGTCCAGCATAATAAGGGAGCAGCACTTACATTTCTACACCTCCCAACCACCTGTGATCTATCTTGCACAGTCCTGTCAGCATTACCTTCCTAAAGTCCAGTTTGGATAGTATCTCTCCTCCTTAAAAATCCTGACTGTGGAATCAAGTCCAAACTTTTTAGTGTGGTATTCTCCTTCTAGAGAACCACTACAGTCTTAATCCTCTGTATTTGTCCTTATCAAAACTCTAGTCACTCTAAGTCTTTTCCATCCCAGAATATGTCAAGAATTTTCCAACCCCAGTCCCCATTACATATGCTTTTTATTTTTCATCAGTCAGAGACTTATGCATACGGACCTCTTTATCCCTGTTATTTAAATCTCAATTCTTCAAAAGCCATCTCCTCTGCAAATCAAGTACATCTAGTTGGAATGACTCGCTCCTCTTCCAGGGATTCAAATCAGTTCACGTGCCGGGTAGAGATTTCTTCAAGTCTCTGCACAGGATTGTCATGCGCTGTCTGCATCCGCTTCACTTTTTGCATGAGTGGCATTTTTCCACACTTTCCTCCAGATGTCTTCTTTAGTGATGGCGGGTAAACAATTAAGCCCTCCCTGAGAGCTCACACTGCTTGCAGTAGGACTTGCTCTCCTGCTGGAAAGCAGTTCCATTCATGGGGACATTGTGATCCCCTTGTACATGGGTGACTTCTCCTATAGGAGATAAGGATTTATCTTTAAGGAAATAAGGATAAAGCCGTGCCTTATTTACCCTTATACGCTCCAAATGCTTTTGTATATTTTTGAGAATTTAAAAGATGGGGATGTAAGATGAATGAATGAAAAAAAATTTTAACCTAAAGTTGTTTAACGACTTGATTTATTTATTTAGGCAGATTCCATTATGTATGATGTGACTTCAGTATGTAAAAATGATTCAATTTATAAAAATTAGGTATATATAACTTCAATAACATATCAATGACCATGGAACAGAATATATCACTTCACAAACCTGTTACTACACTGTAGGTCTTTTTGCTAGGACTTTTCCCATCATAATAACTATAATTCAGAAGTGATAAAGTTGCATATTTTCTTGGTAAATTTCTTAAGCCAGTGATTATGATATATTCTCCTTTTTATAATGTTGGATTCAAGATCAGGCATCAGAAGGAAGCAAAGAGGTGATTTAGGGACCCTTCACCATCTCCAGTCTTGTCTATGCTTTCTTCCTGTGCAGATACTCAGACACTACTGGGCACTATGTTTAACTAGACACAACATTTTGCTGATTTCCTTTAAATGTTTCCTGAGTAAGAAACATATTACCCCTTAATCAGCTTCTTTTGAGATGTCTGTTTACACTAAACAAAATCCTATTCCAATTAGTTTCAAATTCTAAGCAAAAGCTCGGGTAATTAAACATTGTCTGACAGAGCATCCTGTTAGTATACCGCAGTATTGAAGTTGAGGTGCGGTAGAAACACTATGACGCTTATTAGCACATTTATCAGTTTAATTGATCAACCACAGATATACTGACACAGAAATTTTATGTGGACATTAAGAATTTTTTTTCTCTCCCACTGAAACATTATGTGAATTTGAGGACTTAGCACCTTTATTCCCTCAACCATAAAATAACTATATACAAATAAATAACAATAATCACTATCTTATAGGGTTGTATGAGATAAATGAAAAATATAGATGAAACATTTGGCACTGTGCCTGCTTGCACTATTATAAATATATTTAATTGTGATGAGGGTCAAATCTCATGACAAAAATATATTATGATCTTGAAAATTCAGTGAGTAGCACAGTTACTTGAAGAAGCATTCAACTCTAAGATTATAAACTTTTGGGCAACTCCTTGAACTTAATTTTAAATACAATTTAATCTATGTAAACTGTCGGCCGAACTATGGAGTAAACAGAGTGAAATAAACCCCTGAATGTGACATATGGGGCACCATACTGAATATATTGTTGCATGTGCGTAACAATTTATATCTACCTACTGCTCTCCAGATATAGTGGTAAATGTGGGCATCAGCTGGAGGAGAGCATTTCAAACTTGGACTGTCAGTAGCTGAACCGCTGTAACGTTAATTGGCAATAGAATTTACTTCATAATGTGGGTGATCTGTTGCAGTGGTAAGTAGGTTATTTTTAGATTCCCATATAAAATCGTTTCTTACAAATTTTAAATATTTAATGTTATTACTAACGTCAGTGTAACAAAGGAATTAACAAGATAAAAGTGCAAATACATTTCCTATTTCTTAAACGGTGGCTGCAAACAGAATTAGTTCTGTAAATTATTTTTAGTGTGCACTTGTTTTAACAAGGTCCTTAAAGTGGTAATTATTTCTCGGTTTCCACTGTTGAGGGGTAGTGATGGCTTGACAGCTGTAATGTTACTTTTGTTGGTGGTGAAATAGTGTTTTCATTAAATTTTATGTTAAAAAAAACTTATTTAGAATCATAGATTTCTTCCCTTGTAGAGCTGGAAGGAACCTGGTTTAATAGGCCTTATTTGACAGAAGTTGGAACAGAGGGGAAGGGGTGCATATGAAGGTGGTTTCTGCTTCATTATCTTTCTTTTTAAGGAAATCTTGGTAGCTGGAGTCTGGAAACCTCTGGACCAGTGGGGCCACTTGCCTCAAATAGACTGGCTGCCTTGTGTGAGTCACCTGATTGTCAGCAGCCTTTGTATAAATTTATAAAATGGGAATAATCACATCCGACTTCCAATTACAGAAGGAAGTTAGTACTGATCAAATGTGTGTGTGTGTGTGTGTGTGTGTGTGTGTGTGTGTGTGAAAGCATATTTAAAAATATAAAGCTCTACCCGTGTGTTACATCATACCATTATAATTACCCACCTTTTGACCTCTTCCGTGATCTCTAGGATTATCAAGTAAGCAAGGTTATTCAAAGAGAAGATGTGTGTGTGTGATAACTTTGAAAAGTAGAGTACACGTACCTATGCCAACAGGTTATTGGAATTCTCCTGGATTCAGATATTTGTTGTAAGCTGTACCCATGTAAGTGTTTTAGTGGACTTCAAATGAGAAGGGATTTTCTTTAAAAAACTCAGTATGCACAATATAGGTAGTTATAACCAGATCTAGTTCACAGTTCAATTAAGCAGACACAGCTGTTTGTGAGGTAACAGTGCAACTGTGATTACCATCCTTGCTCATTTAGAACCTGGTAAGGGTGCTGTGGCCTGGGCCTTCTACATTTGTTTCCTCTGAGTTCCATGTTATCCTTATTTCTCCCATTGGCCCAGCTGCCGGTGGCACCCTCAACTGTATCTGATGCCATTTTTCTGTTTGTTACAGATTCTTGTGAAGCATCTCCATGTCCTTTCATTGCAGTGATGACTGAGACATGTTGACTCTGCTCTACGTTAAGTGCTCGCTTTCCTGCTTCCTTCGACTGTCGTCTACTTCAATGCTACTTTATGCTTTTCTGTTTTGTTCTTTTGTTTCTTCTGTTGTTGAACCAACCTTGCCTTTTCACTTCTGTGTGCTGTGGGCACTCTGCTCTACTTCTGCTGAGGCCTGCGGGCTGAATGTTCTCTGGCCAGGGCTACCACTGCCCTGTCCTGAGCCACTTCTCCCCACTCCAGCACTCTATTTATCCAGCAGTGTTAGCCTCTCATTTGCTCCTCACCCAGGCCAAGAGGAGTGTTCCCATGCCAGGGCCTCTGCTCTTGTCATTTCCTCTGCTGGTTGCCCTGCCCTGGATCTTGACACGATGGCTTCTGCCCATCATCCAGGCTCTGCTCCCAGTTCACTCTGCAGAGCAATCTTTCTTGATGCCCAGCAGGCCACCCCACATCCCAACCCTCTCTAATCTGTCCCTTTCATTAATCCTTTGTATACGTGTATCCCTATGTCAGAGTACCCTGTTCATTAATGAGTTTTATTATTTCTAATTCTACCCTTTTGAATATTATTCTACAGGAGTAGAGATTCCATCTGTCCTGTCTACGTGTGTGTCTATAAACTCCTAACAGTGGCTAGCAAGCAGTAGGTTCTAGCTGGTATTTGTTTAATGTATGCATGTATGTATTGGATGGATGTGTGTTTGTGTGTACATGTGTACATTTATGTGTATATGTGTTTGTATGTATATATTTGCAAGTAAGTATTGGTGTGAATGTGTGTTTGTATGGATATATGTATGCATATTTGGATGTATGTATTTGTATATGTGTATGTGTGTTTGTGCATATGTATACATGTATGTGAATGATGTTTGTGTGTGTACATGCATGTCTAGGGTGTGGGCTCCCTCTCGCTCTCTTTCCTTGTTGGGTAAGCCCTCTCAGGCAGTCCTCTCTCTGCTGTATGCTGTGGTACATCACTTTACAGTTTTGAACTCTGTCTGATGGGGGGGACTGTTTGCCTGCCCTCAGAAAATCCTGCGGGGTAGCTGACTCCTGTATATGCCAGCAAGAAGGCAGCCCCACCAGGAGCAAAATGAACCCCCTATGCTGCTTCCCACATCTTGCTTTTAAAGTACCTCCTTTTCACCAAATCAAAAATCCTACCTTGCCTCAAGGCAGCATATATAAAAGGCTATTAATCAAAGATTTTGCTTTTAACTCTTCATTTATGCCTTCTAGAAAATTCTTCTTCCATCATTTCTTCTTCCAAATTCTTCTTCCGTCATTACCATTTGGTGGCGATTTGAACTCTGGCCTCACCCCAGTGGCATGGGGGCAGGTATAGCACAGAAGTGCAATTCGCATTTTTCCTCAGTTCTTTCCTGCCAATGAAGTGAAGAATTACAGGTCAGTGAGATTTAGAAGATGTAAGATTTATTAAAAGTATATTTTAGAAGGAGATGGGCCACTCTAAGAAAGGCTGCAGTCTTCTGGAATTAGTGAGGTGAAAAGATAAAAGATAGAATACACTCCAAGGTAGGAGCCAGTTCTCAGCAAAGAGGGCTGTGACAATGCAAAAGTGGGAAGGTCTGCTTATATTTGGGCCATGATGGGTGGTTACAAGGCATTTCTAGGTGATGGGCACATTTTGACTGACACTTGGCTGCTATATAATTCCCTGCCTAGTGTGCATGCACTCACCCAGAATTCTATTACCAATGGAGTGTTCTTTGGGCAGTCTCTGGGCTGGGCCTCCACTCCTTTGTTCCCCTGTCACTCATGTCTGACTGGCTACCTAACAATATTTAATAGAGAGCTTCTGGAAATTGTTGTTATTGAATTAACATACATTAATAATAATTTCTTTCATTAAACCTTAAAATTATTTTAATATTAAAGTAATACTTTAAAAATAAAGCTTAGAAAATGCAGAAAAAGAAAAGACCAGCAACCCCCAAACAATAATTGTTAATATTTTAGAGTATATTCTTAGACACACACATACACAGGCAGATTGATATTTTCGTAGTATACTTATTTAAAACTAAAAACAGAATCATACTATACATAACCCTTTCATAACCTGAATTTTTACTTAATTTCACAAACATTTTTCCATGACAGTAAGTATTCTCTTACTAAAGTATTTTTTAAATGGCTATGATTGTTTCATTTTATAGATTTATCTTGGTTGAATTGCTTAACCTGAGCTTAATTCTCAGTTTTCTCGTCTATAAAAATAGGGAATAGTAATCTTGCTTTAAGTTGTCTCAGGGAATTAAAAGAGGTGACACACATAAAACACCAAGAACAGTGCCTGTCACATAGTAAACGATCAGTGATTATTTCCTGCTGTTTCTATGAGTCCATTTCTTACAATCTTTTAATAACTTGAAATACGCTATGATCTAGCCTACTATTTCTTGTAAATCCAAATATGTAATTGTATTTCATTAGTAAAATATTTTTAAACTCTAAAAATAAATATTTTCTTTATTTTAAAATAATATTATTACCTAGGAAGACCGGGTGCTATAGGCATAAAAAATAAATAAATAAAAATAAAATAAAATAATGTCATCAAAGGATGACAGAGCACTTCTAGTTAAGGCTAATCCCAACTTAAAAACACTTCATTTTTATAAAAGTGATTGTCTCAGGGTTTCCTGAGTGTAGAACTTCATCCAACTTCCCTCAGCCTCTCTCATCCTTGGCCTCTACACCTCTTCCGCCTGACCTACTACAGGTTATTCTCCATCTTTGCCGATGATCCCCACCAGGCTGTTTCAGAAAACATCCCGGATATACCCCCTCTCCTCCTGCACTGTGACAGACACACTCTTCTCCTCGATTCTCTTTCTTATTCCCCTCAGGGTGATTGGAGCTGCCAGCCTCAGGGTGCTATTAGACTAAAAAAAAAGTCTGTTATTATTGAGTAATTCACCAATAATCTTTAAGAGTGCACATAATCTTATATGAAAAGTTGTTCAATTTAATTTAAACTTTGATATTTTGAATCTTTTCTCATTAGGTTAAGCATGTAAGTAAACAAATTTAGAAATGTTCAACTGTGTTATTTTGGATTATTTTAAACAATACTCATCTCTATTTCTAATAAAGCTCTATTCCCCTTTCAAAATATGTCAAAGTTAAATTTCTATCTTAAGTTATGTATATTAAAAGCATATTTATAATTGTATTATGCAGTTATTGAGAGTTGGAAAGAAAATGCTGTTTAGGCTTTAATTAAGTTGACATAGAGTTTCTTTATTATTTATTTTTTTTCCATTTCACAAGTTACGCAAAATCTTTCTTAAAGAGAGTGTGGGGTAGGGTAGAGAATATATTTCTTCAAAGTAGAGTCATCTTCAAAGCGAACATCTCTTGACTCCTGTTTCTCAGAGAAGATTTAAAATGTTCTGTACTGCATAGTTTTTTAAAAAGCATTTCCTCTGATTTTGAAAATAATTTCTTATGTTTTCCTTTAAAATGCCTTATCATCTTTTTCTCATATTTCTCTTTCTTATTGTAAAGCAATTGTTGGCTGCCAGCTTCTTTGTCTTAGGCCCCTATGTGTGGGAAATATTTGGGACTGAAGGAGTTTGTTAGTCCGACTGACATTTGTATTGTTGAAGTGGAACTGGCTATTGAAAAATGTGAACACAAAATCTCAGCCATCCTTTTATTAGTGCATTGAAGACCCTGACCAAATTTAAAACCCAGGAGAGCCTTGTTGAGCCTGAATCTGTTAGGCTATGAAATGCACCCTGGGTTTTGAGGAAGAAGTGAGCACATTTATAGCTTTAATTACTCATTTGGGATACTACAGTCTGTTGCCAAAGCTGGTTATCATCAGCTTTGATTAGAAATCATGAAAGACAGCTGCTGAAATGCAGAGTGAAAAGAATTGTATTGGATTAGAAAGGCATTCTTTTGAAAAAGAAGGAAAGCATCTTTGGGAAACATCTGAATATGTATTTATTTTAATAATTGAATCGTTAAAGGTATAGTACAGTACATTGTAGGTTGAAGTGGTTTTTATTATTAAATTCAATGCCTTTGTTCAGTTCATCTAGATTTTCCTATTGGCTGCTGTAGCCTTTTATTTTTTTCCTTTTAGCTCCATTTTGATGCAGTGTTACATTCCTATTTGTGGGTTGAAACGTGTCAGTATTCATAAACTAAATTCATGAACCATCTTCCCAATCATTTGGGCTGATGAAACACCATACCAGTGTGAAGCCAAGCCAGGAGAGGCATATAAAATAATGCGTTCAAATGCTAAGCTTAAAAAGGCAGTGTTTTTCATTCCCAATCCTGTGTATGAGGAGTTCTACTCAGAGCTTTAATATTTTTGCAGTGTAATTTCGGATTATAGAATATATCAGAATAACATCATATGCAAATGCTCCTCAATAAAGTAAAAATTTCAGAGTTGAATTTCACATGTTTATGGTCATAGTTCATCAAATCAAAAAATGTGTCAAAGATTTGCTTTCTGCTTTGGACAGCTGTCAGAGATATTGTATGGCAATTTATATTAGTCTGTACCCTTCCATCTTTAGTTAAACTTTGTTAAACAGCAGCATTTATTCTATTTCCAGTTACTTAAAAAATATGTAAACAAATTACAGTGTATGTAAAAGTATTTCTATCCTTTAAATAACTATATAAGCACTAAGAATGGTTGTATTTATATTCATATTTACAGGAAAGTAAACGTTTATGCAAATACACTGAGAAAATTATCAAACGCTTTGTGTCCATGTGTTGCTCTGGCTTCAAAGTAAAGCTCAGAATTTTCACCCAATTATTTAACTAAACAAAACAAAGATAACATTCTGTACCTACACAATGGATCAAAACAGCTTCCTTCATCCTCACTTTGGACCATCTGTTTAAAAGAAACTAAAAACCCTCAGGAAGCAAGCCTCTAATCTGTGGTTAAGAGTTTAAAGACACATGCTCGTTCTGACAACCAGCACAGTGTACCTCAGGTTTTGTATTAGCTGTAAAAGGCTACATGGTTTGACCTCAGCATCTGTCAGTTACAGCTTCTCTGTTCTTAGTACGAATTTAAACATTCTTTTATTGTAGAGCATCTAATTCTACATTATTTTGATATCGTTATAAATGTTGGCAAGAATATTTTTAGGAGCTGAATTATTCTTCAAGTTTCTAAATGCTTTAAGAATCATAATTCTCAGCCCATCCCCAAGCCCTTTGATGAAAGGAGCCACAGATAAGTGCCAATAACATATTTGCATAATGGAGGTCATTCAGACTTACTGGAGAGTAGACATGTTTGGTAATAAGAGAATGGTGAAGATCTTTGTCCCACATTATTTCTTTTTGAATCTCACAAAAACTTTTGAAAATTTTGCTTCGATTCAGAGACTTTGGTATCAGTTAACATTTTGAGTCTTTAAGCATCAGCACTGGACTAGAACCATTTCTTCCTGTGAACTAGAGTTAGTTGAAAGATAGCGGAAATTGCAAAGAAATTTTTAAGTAATACTAAACAGGAAAAACAACAAAAGGGATCTACTTTACTAGAAGTGAAAAAATATTTTTCATAATCAAATTATTTAGCATATAATTATCTACTCCTTATAGGAAAATACCATTATTTTTAGTTATATACAACATAGTTAAATTATCTGTTCTTTATAATTGTGGGAAAACTAGTAAAAATGATATTAAAACTATACTGATCAGGCGCCTTGGAAACTGAAGTGGAATGGGGTGGGCAGTAAAAGTTAGTTTCAATGTCTGAGTGAAAAAAAAATATTAGTTTTCAATAATATTCAATATTGCTTCAATATCATTTTCTTTGATATTGTTCACTGGACCATAGGTTGTATAGATTGTGGAATCTAGTCATTAACCTTCGAGAATATGCACTTTCTCCATTTCTCTAGATCATCAATCATAGATTAGTCCTATGCTAGCCATCACAGACCCTAACACTAGCCATGTACTTCACAAGGTCATTGGATTGGACATAATCTCCAAGGTTTTTGCTATCTCTGATTCTGGCATTTAGTATTCACCAATTATGGAACAGATCATATTGTCATACTGGCACCCTTTCGTTGTGCAAGATTTTTTTTTTCATATCTTCTGTCTCCATTAATGCAAACACCTTTAAAAGTGTATAAATGGGCTTATCTTGTTGTATACTTTATATTGTCTTTGGAAACATTTCAGCTGGAAAATGCACTGAAGTGGATATTGTCAGACTTTTTTTTAGAACAAATAAAAATCATTTAATACTGTATAAAATATGAAAGATATCCAAATGCAAAAGCAGTTATTTTAACCTTCACTTGTGTAAATATGTATCACTCACTTATACTTAGACCAATAAGACCTCAAGCATCACTAGTAAGAACTCAGCCAGATCTGACTTCATGCCAGTGCCATTCACACACATGCATTTATTAGTTTATGTCAGTCATTAGAACTTAGTAACCAAACAGCAGTGGTAGTAAGGGTGGCATTTTATAAACACAAATGAATTGGAAAAAAGGCAAATTATTCATGAATAGTGAGCAGCTGTAAATAACGCCAGATCTACCACAAAAATATCTGTGAGTGGAAGAGAACATGACAAAGGCAATCAATCTGATTGCAGTTCTACAAAAAGGTGAAGTGGCAGACCCTGGAAGCATGCCTAGAATCTTACCCTCTCCTGAGCCGATCCTGACCCAGGCCATCCTCATGTATAGCAGCAACCTTGGGCTGACTTTGCAGACCTCTCATCTGCTTCTTCCCTGTCTGATCCCAGAGCAGACTTTATATTTTCAGGAAAACTTGTGACATTCCAACCTATGGAACTGAAAGAGCTTTTAATAGTTCTGTAAAATAATCTTACTTTAAAAAATGAATACATAAAATACAGCAAAAGTTAAGAAATTCACAATAACTAGGAGAAAGATTTAACTAAATTAGTGGTCTGAATTATAAAATCTTAAAAGAAATTAATAGTAATTTAATTACTTGCAGATTTATGGAGTTCTTCGGAGAAATTGCTTTGGTAAATAAGAATAATTTACAAATAGCACATCAGTTGGTAAATAAAGCAATGTTTATAAAGAATTCACTATGGACTAGTATTTTTAAGTGGTTTTCTCCCTGAAGTGTATTATTAATTTGCCTTGCAAAATCTTTCTTTATGAGAAGTAGAGAGATTTCTGATTTTTTAATTATTGGTGGTGTTTGGGAGTTATTCATTTACAGAAACATCGTAGGAATGGCCATTCACTCATGCATTTGTCTGTTGAACAAATATAAATCGAGGTCGTTGTACTGGACACTCAATGGCAAGTTCTACAAAGTCCCTGCCTCTTAAATCCTGGGGTTGGAGTTGACTAAAGCTTTTTAAAAATGAGTATTTAATTACAAATTATAATGAGGATGTAATTGGGGTACAGAAATACTTAAGGAGGAAAGAGACTTTTCTGAGCAGGTACCTTTTGGTACAGAATGGAGCAAAGAAGTGAGATGTGGAGGAAAGAGCAGTTCAGGCAGAGGAGCTGTGGACCTAAGTGAAAGGCAGGATGAGTTCAACATGTTCCAGACACTAGAAGGCAGCCAGCACAGTATGGGGTGAAATCGGACGTGTGTGTGTGTGTGTGTGTGTGTGTGTGTGTGTGTGTGTGTTGAACCTGCCTATGTGCAATGCTTACACAATGATTTTTATTCGGGGCGCCATGGGGAAACCATTACAGTGTGTTTAGACTGTAAGCACAGTCTACTTTCTACTATTAAAATATCCAAATGACTGCTGTGTGGAAGGTGAGTGCATCAGCTGGGAGAACAGAAAATACACTAGGTGTCTCAAACAGGTGGAACTTAGTAGAGGGGCTTGGTCTCACTGGGGTTGAGAGAGGAAAAAGGAAGCACAGAAGTATCTAGAAATAGTAAGCATAGGAAGCAGCTCCCACAGCACAGCAGAGTAGGAAAGGGTGGCTTTGGAGCTGAGAGATGATAGATAAATACCCAGCTCTCTGGGCAGTAACGGGCACCAGAAAACTGTTGCACTGGTCTAGAGATAAAACAAGGAAGGCTTGGACTAGGTGGCAGGATGGAAAATGAATAGATTTGAGAGCTAGATTCAAGAGGAGCTGCTAAAGTGGGTTGGTTTTTTTGAGTAAGGAATCAGGATTAACTCCCAAGCTTTCTGCATTCATTTTTTAAAGTGGCCCCACTTGTCAAGGTGGGGAAACCAAGAGGAACAGATTTAGAAGAAATGTAGGTGGTGAGTTTAGAATATGTGAAATGCGAGGTGCCAAGTGAACCCTCCAATATAAGAGTACGGTGGTTGAGATGTGAAGACCCAGCTACAGTGTGAGAATAACTAACTTTCAGATGACATTTAAAACTATGGTAATGTATGATAGCATCTAGGGAGAAGATGAAGAGAGAGAAGGGCTATTTCTGAGCCCTGGGGATTTCCAGTGTCGAGAGATCAGTGCAGGAGTGACAAAGCAAAGGAAACTGAAGCAGGATAGAAAGATGCTAGGAGGGAAATCGAGAGAGTGTGTTATCCTGGAGACCGAGACAGAAAGAGACCAGTGGTGAGTTGTTTCTAATGGTGCTGAAAGAGTGGAGTAAAATGTGGATAGAATGATGACCTTATATTTAGCCACATGAAGACATTCAGCTACATCCTTGATGGGGTGGAAGACAGAACATTTTACAGAAGGCAAAGGCACTACATTCTGACACAAAGAGTCCTAGGGGATATAACAGCCAAATTGTTTCTTCAGCTCAGGGCCCCAGGCAGAGCTGGAAAGAAAGTTATTCATATATGACCCTAATGTATTTGCGTTGCAATAGTGTTGCTGGCATTTATTCGATACCTGCCATCAATCAAAGGTCTTGTCTACTCTTCCAAGTTGCTTTCCCTACATAATAATTTGGGGACCAAGTGGTTGTTTACATTGTACAGCATCCATTACTTATTTTTATGACCAATTTTCTTCAGTCACACTCCTCAATAAATGAGGAAAACTCCACTCACAAGTCTAAAAGTCATCTTGTTTGAAAAATCTCAGAACATATGTGGTTGGGACTTAGTTTCTTTTAAGCTCTAATGAAAAGCTCGTCTCTCCTAAGTGCCAAAGTGAAGCCCACATTGCAACATTGCAGGTTTCCTACATGCCGTAGGCCGCCTCTGGGATGCCAAAGATCAGAAGTGTTACTGCGACCTTTTAAAGCTTTCCTTCCTGTCTGTCGTATCCAGGTCAAGCCATCTTTACTGAATAGATAGAGTGATAAAGCTGAAATCGATTGGAGTCTTTGGAAGCCAACATTCTGACAGCTTTATCAGTCCCTAAATATGCCGTCTGGACTGAAAACATAATTTCGACTTTGCTATTGTATATGTATAAGACATTTTTTTCTAGCAATAACATCTGCCTCTGCTCTTGGGCCAGGATCGGAAAAGGGGTTGTTAGCTAAATGATCGATTAATATTCGAAACTTTATTAGATTTCTGTGAAATGTCTAACAGGACCGAGGGTTTCAGACTATTATCATTTCTTGTATAAGTTATCTTTCAGTTTGCTTTGCTACCATAATTAGAGGACTAAGAGCAGAAATCCTCTTTCTTGGTCAAAGTGCTATTTTTATAGCAGGACAAAACATGCGTTGTTTTACTCTACTTATCAACAGGCCGCACTGCTGTTCACTAAGGTTGTGTTTAATAAGTATGTTCTCTTGGGCCAAAATGTCAAATATATCCCTAATGAGTTCAGTGACATCACCGAACATGCTCATGTTCCTTGCCAATAGTCGGCATTGTTGAAGCAGATCACATTAGCTGTCGTTCAAGCACAGATGCCAAGGTCAGGGCATTAACAAGCAAGAGAGCCTCGGAAAAAAAGATGAAGATTTAAAGCAAAGTCTGTCCATGTCAGAGAACAATGGGCGACTGTTTAGTCAGAGTAGTGGAGACTTTCCAGAAAACCCATTTGCCTCAGACACATTTTCTGTGCATCTCTGCCCTGTGAAAATTGTGTGAGTCAGTGATGGACCTGAGAGATGATCATCTTTAAGCCACAACTGCCACTGTGAATGCTGAGTTTGGGACTATGCCACAGACAGCCCTGACATTCCAAAATTGATTGAAATTTTATGACCTTCAGAAGTAACTAATACATTTCCAGCTAGTGTGACTTCTGGAAATAATAAAGTTCAGCAACCAGAAGTTGATTTTTCATAGTGAATAGTTCATGAATAAGTTCTTTTGACTTTTAAGAGTATAACTCTAAAGCATGTGTCAAAGAAAAGGGGGGAGAGCTCACATATATTTATTTCTTATAAGAATGGCATTTATAATTTCATTTATTCCAAGAAATGCTGTTGTTCATTTGTGGCTATGTGGATAGCTAAATCTAATTTGACAAACTTTGGCATTTTTTTGTGGCTGGGATGAGCCTCTTCTTTTGGATAAGGCTGGAGTAATCTAAGAATGAAAAGCAACCCTAAGGGAGATTGTGTTTGTTCATTTGTTCATTTATTATTGTTTGTACACTTTCTCTTCTGCTTTCTCACCTTGTTATTTCAGGGAGACTAGAAAAAGTTTTTTTGTTTCCCAGGTAAAACTAGTTTGCATAGAGAAGTAAAAGGCCAAAATAGGACAAGACATTGCCAGTATTAAGTTGCCCAAAAGAAACATAAGTCGGAGGAGATAGAGCCATTCTAGGTCTACATTCGAGTGTGTGGAGGGAATTGCTAGGCATGGGAAGCTTCCAATCTGTTTCCTCCTTAAGCAAACACCTAGATAGTGGTTATTTTGAGGTGTCATTTCACTATTGCTTTTGAAAGATGCAAACAAAATGTTTAGCTTTACCAACATGAATGTAGAAGAAAATCTGTCTTCATGTGGCCATCTGAGGTTGAGAAAGACGGTGAGAACAGAATAGGTTTGCAGCACTTTCAGTGCCAGCTGGTGCTGTGGTCAGGACTGAACTGTGCTTGGTGTTTCTCTCCAGTCAGGAAATCAACAGGTTGAGGCTTTCCTGACTTACGGGGCTGGTTTATGTTCTATTGTATGTTTCTCTTGATGGGTTGCACTCTTTGATTTGTGGTTGCTCAGTGTATTAAATAGAGCCAAAAGGCCAAATTGTTTTCTCAGCTCAGGGCCTACCCGGAGCTGGGCAAGCAAAAATTATTCATATTTGACATTAATGTATTTGAGTTTCTGTCTCACCTGATAGCTGACCAAATGTATAAATATGAACTAAAGCAATAGTGTTTTCAAGCTCCCCAAATGTAAATAGGAAATAACATGAGAACCACATAAGGAAGGGCGAATGGATGCATAGTTTGCACTTAACACTTTTCTTATGTAACCACAGGCATTCAAATGAGCCAATTGGATGAATCATTTAAAATGAAAGAACTATTTCTACTGTTTTTTTCTTGTATCAGCACTTCATTCATTTATTACTTTGGTCATTTGTTCATTTATTGCCCAACAACAAAAATAACAAAAATAGATTAGATATATTGAAAGCATAAGAAATCTGAGCCATGCCATGGTTTGTGATCTTGTTTTTAATCTAGTTGCGTGCATGCACGTGCGCCCGCGCTCACACACAGAAAACACACACACACAACACACACAACACATACCCTAACAAAACAAGAATGACAAAGGGACATATGAATAAGAGCAAAATTGGAGAGGTATATTTAGGCTTAATAGCTGTGAGATGTGTTTTGCTGGAAGGTGTTAAGCCACATTAGGAGGAGCAGACTAAGTGCCCTGGGGAATAGGAGGGCCGTTGCATGCAGGACCAGTCCTGTAGAGGCTGGTGCTGAGGAGCCAGGCTTCAGAGCACGTTTGCCAGGTGTGGCAATGAGGTGGAGTAGCTGTTTTGGGGGTTATGGCTTTAGATCAAAAGGTCTAGGAGAGCCAGTTGCCGGAGGCTTTGAGGCCTAGGAAAGTGATGAGGAAATGCTACTAGCAGACCTCTTCATCTCAGCTATTTCATGAGAAACAGACCAGGAAACCTGGGTAGTTTGGCTATAAAAAGGAAGAAAGCACAGGCACCGGCAAGATATGGTGACCATAGAAATGAAAAGCAGAAAGGAGAGAGAATTCAAAGTAAGCCATGGTTACCGTCTAGGCACAAAAGTGCTTGTTTTAACAAAGACGAAAGTGAAAAAGCATTTTCGTGATGGGAGCTATTTGTCAGCAGGTGTTGGGGCATGATGTTCATTCTTTACTCATTTGTTTAAAAAATTTTATCCTGCGCCAGACTAATTTAGCTACCATGCCACCTAAAAATATTTCATTCCCTCCTATTTTCCTGCTAACCAATAATTTTTAAGCAGCTTTATTGAGGCATAATTTATATACCATAAGTCACCTGTTTTAAGTATACAATTCAATTATTTTTAGTAAGTTTAGGTATTGTGCAACTGTCATTACAAGTCAGCTTTAGACAGTTTCCGTCATCTTGTGCCTATTGGCAGTTATTCTCTGTCCTCACCCTTGGCCACAGGCAACTACCTGTCTGCTTTCTATCTCTGTAGATTTACCCTTTCTGGGCATTCCATGTTTCACATAAATGGAGCTATAAAACATATATGTATATTTTTTGTATTTGGTTTCTTAGCTTAATGTTTTTAGGTTCATCTATACTACAGCAAAAATCAGTAGTCTCTATTGTTTCAGAATATTCCATTGTGTAGATATGATACATTTTGTTTATTCAGTCAGCAGTAGATGGATGTTTGGATTTTTTCAATGTGGAGTTATTAAGAATAATGCTACAAGGTTTTGTGTGGACACGTTTCATTTCTCTTGGGAAGATACTGGATTGTATGGTAAGTTTATGTTTAACTTCAAGAAATTGCCACACTGTTTTTCAAAGTGGCTATATAAGTTTATATTTTTACCAGCAATAAATGAGAGTTTTATTTTATTCACATCCTTACCAATACTTTTTATTGTCTGGTTTTCTATTATAGCCATCCTAGTGGGTGCAAAGTAGTATCTTATGATTTTAATTTGCATTTCCCTAATATCTAATGATAGTAAACATCTTTTCATGTATTTATTAACCATCTTCATACCTTTTTTGGTAAACTACTCGTATATTATACCTATGTTCTAATAAGGTTGGTTGTCTTGTTATTATTGAGTTACGAGTCCTTTGCATATCCTTGATATAAATACTTTAAAAGATATATGATATGCCAATATTTCTCATAGTCTGTAGCTTGTCACTTTTCTTAATGATGTTTTTTGAAGTACAAACGTTCTTAATTTTGACTATTCCAATTTATTGATGTTTTGTTCTTGATCATGCTTTTGGTGTCATATCTTTCTCTAACCCAAGGCCATGAATATTTTTATTTTATGTTTACTTCTAGAAGTTTAGTTTTAGCTCTTACTTGAACATACTCTCTGTCCATTTTTGTGTATAGTGTGAAGTAAGAAACTAAAGTCATCTTGTTTGCATGTGGATATCCTAACCAATATTTAAATCAAAATAGACAAGAATGTGCCTGGCAACATTTCATTCATCTTTTATCTTGGTTATTTAAGTTCTCCATGATATTTTTCATGTCCTCTCTTATTTGCTTTGATAGAACTTGCTCCTTCTCTATCTCTGTACTTTGTCTATTGTTGAATGTAAAACCCTGTATTCTCATGATGAGTCTATGTCTGTCTTCCCTCTTAGAATATGAGCTTCTTCATCTCTGTATCCTCAGTGCTTAAAACTTAGCAGGACCTAAGATATTTGGGGTTGAATTTGATTAAATATCAGCCTCTATGATTCTTGAAAATCTCTCTCCCCCACTCCCTCCTTGCCTTCCTCTCCCTCACCTTCTTCCTCCCCGCCCCTCACAGAATTTGTAACGCACTTGAAACAACAACAATGACAATAGTCTAAGGAACAAGCTTGTTCAGGAAAAGGAATAAATCATTCTAGCTGATAGTATCCAGGTTTCTGCAGAGCTGTTTTGTAGCTCTTTGAGAGAGACATATAAAAAAGGCAGTGATTTGATTGGACTTGAACAGGGTGATGGATAACTGCTAGAGTCCTAATGAAATAGCATATCTAAGAAAACCTGGAAACCCTCAACAATAGCAAACATGCAACTGGTTCCACCCCTATTATTTACTTACAGTCCTCTGCTCAGCTCTGCTGGGGGCTTTCCTTGTCCCTGTTGCTCACAGAGACACACCTTTTTCCATCTCCTGTCCTGTACACTTCCTGTTGTCGCACCTGAGTCAGTTTTCTTACTCCACAAGGTGAGACAACAAACAACCAGTGCCTTAGGATTTATTTTAATTTGCTCCAAAAAAAGTTTGTTTATAGTATTTCTTCTTGATCAGGTGAGGAAAATTTAGCTTACTTTTAGTATATATCAGGCTCTTTGCCTCATGCTCTGTGGAAGACACACACACACACAGACACACACACACACAGACACACACACACACAGACACACACACACACAAACACACACACACTCTTTTGAATGGACCTGGCCCATCTCCCAAGAGCGGTTTTCAATATGTTTAAAACATTGATGAAAGAGGAAGAAATATTGTCCCAATTCTCCCATGTGCCTCTAAAATCCTGTGAGAATTTTCCAGATCCAACTGAGAAATAACCATTCCATGTTGTCAACTTAAGCAGGATTCAGTGAATGAGGTATTTGGATATTGATCTTCTTAACTATGTCTTATGAAAAGCTTTTAAGACAATCTCTTAAGGTTTGTTGTTTTGAGACAGGAGTATAAGGATAATAATGATTAGGATTTGGCATAGGCTCTCAGAATGAGACTTCTCCCTCCTGAGGCCGACCTGCTCAGGAGTTTGAACCATATCAAACTGTAGGGATCAAATACATTCTCAAGGTTTAGCAACAAGCTCTTTAATATATACCTTTATTTCCTCACTTCTTTTCTAGTTTAAAACATGGAGTTTAGAAGAATGATTAGGTTGGGATTTGGAGCCACAAAAACCTGGATTGGAATCTTAGGCTTTGTGTCCTTTAATATATTAGATGACCTCTCTGGGGCTATTTCCCATTATGTAAAAATGATAGTTGCATCTATTTTACAGAGATATCATAAAGGTTAACTAAGTAATATATAGAATGTGTGTAGATCTAAACCTCATACATAGTAAGTTCTTAATAAATGACTGTCATTAGTAATTTTTTAACAATTTCTATGCTAGCTGACATGCTTGATTATAGTAAGCCCGAATTCTCTCTCCATAGCATTCTGTGCCTCATATAGTGTCCTTTGCTTTGGTTTTCTTTTTATACTTTAGATTTCTTATTAAAGAAACCACATATCACATATATGGTCGAATTTTATCTCCCATTCCATTCACCTTCCCCCATTAAAGAGCCAAGCCCTGACCTGGAGTGTATCTTTGTCTTCTAGTCCATTTTTAAAATCTCATCCCTAATAAATTAATATTGGTTCAACGGTATCTAATATCATATTCGAGTTCTGCCTATTGGTATAGTTTGTTTTTGATCCAGGGTCCAAGTTTTATGTATTGAATTTGTTTGCAATGCCTTTTTTTAGTTTCTTCTCCTCTAGAACATCCTCTTCCTGTCCCATCCTCTTTGTATATCTTCCTTGATGGTGCCATTAGTGCAGAGAGCAGGCCAATTGTTTCATATACTGTCTCGTACTGTAGATGTGCCAGGTTGCTTTCGCATGATCGGGGTTCCTGTGAGATTATGGGAAAGCATGGTCTTCCTACTCCGCCCCTTGTTCCATTTGTGATGTCACATGTACTACTTGGTGTCTCAGAACCTGCTCTTTGTCTAAAATATTATACACCAGAGAGGATGGTTACAAGTTCTCAATGACATGATTGATGTAAAGCCTGGTGCTTCCCAGCATGTGGTAGACCCACAAAGAGGCAGCCGGAAGACAAGAGAGGTGTTTATTAGCTAGGTGAGGGTAGAGGCTGGTGGGCCTGGAGAGGACGGGAGTAGAGAGAGCTAACAAGGCTAACAGATGTCTAAGAGGGCTGGGTTTTATGTTTTTCTTTCTGGCATTTACTATTCTGCAACTTGGGGTCTGGAAGGAGCAGTGCTGCTGAGGCATTAGGGTGGGAGACGGAGGCAGCTGATTCTGAGGGGCTTCTAGAGCCGAAAAAGCTCCCTTTGATGGTAGAAGGTAGGTTAGACATTGCTGGTGCTTATGTTTCCAGAGTTAAAATGCTGGTCCAGTTCTGTTCTTCCTGGGCCCAGCGGGTGGGTGCTCGCAGACCTGAGATAGCCTACAGGTAGGTAGGAAGCACACTCCCATCACCACCACCAGATGGGTCTCTCCCTCTCTCAATGTGTTGTTATCCTGGTTATGCCAGAAAGCTGTTGCTGTGACTGCTGTTTTTGTTTTCACATTTATTGCAAGAGCAGTAGGGTATATGGAGGGTTCCTAAATCTTTAAAGTGTCTCCCTATTTGGAGCATACTGTCATCAGTCCATAGTAACCCTCGTATTTCTGCTGCTTTCTGTAAGAAGGACAGCTCCCAGTCTTGGCCAAGCTTCATTTTTTCTTATGTCATGCCAAGGACAAAGACTTGCACTCAGATAACTGGCTCATGGTCAGTGCCAGCTACATAGTTGATGAGGCTCAGTGTAGAATGAAAACATGGGCTCCTTGTTCAAAAGCAAGAAAAAAGTGTCATTAAAGGTACACAAATAAAAGACTTGTTTCTTCTTCTGTAGTCTCTTTTCTGATTGGTCATGATGTTTTTAAATTGTTATTGAATGTTGTTCTAAGTAAAGAAACGTTGCAGTCTTAAATTATTAGCATTAATTTTACCATTCATTTTTAGATTACACAAAGCCAGTCATTTAATTGTGGTAAAACCACATAAAATTTACCATCTTAACCATTTTTAAGTGTACAGCTCAGGAGTGCTAAGTACATTCACACTGTTGTGATCAATGCCAGTTTTAGGTACAAATACAAGAATCACTGAAATTACATAATTTGTAATTCATAGTAGCTCATACATTCATATATGTTGAAACTGCACAAAATTAGCTCTACTGTTTTTATTTCATTTCTTGAAGGTCAGTTTCTACCAACATTCTCTACCTTTGTCTTGCCAACGAATAAAGACTAAAAGGAAAAGGAACCTGCTTTACCCTTTGCTTCTGTGCCACCTTTACAATGCGTGTTTGGCTAATTATGAGAATTAACATGAGTAAGAAAAATATGACAGAGCTCCTTGGTCATTCCTATTGCTTAGAATGCCATTGCCTTCTTTCTGCATTTGAAGTAAGTTTTGGTTGGAATGGAAAGAGTGGACTCTGGGGCTGTCAGCCACTCTGCTAAATAACGACTTGCGGTGAGTCCTCCAGGACCCCGTGCTGTGAAGCATCAAAGATGGAGAATGCAAATGGGCAACAAGCTGTGAATGTGGACACCGCCAGGACCTCCTCCTCTCATACCACCTTTATTGTCCCATCAGACTTCACTTGCATAAGCTATAGATAAGCTAGTAATAATTTCAAGACAATGACAGTAGAGCTTATGGACCCCGTGTGACCGCCCAGGTCACACATCCATGGAGCTGGCCCTGCTCAAAGCAGATACTTTACACAGCATTGCAGGAAGGGAAGACACTGGGGACTGCACGACTTTTGGGAATCTCTTCCATCAGACCACTCAGAGTCTGGCCCCAGGGCCTGGCCTGCTCCCATACTCACCACTTTCCTCCCATTCAGTTGCTCAATTCCTGGTATCCCAGAGGTAATGTGGAAAGAGGTGTGACTGGATTTGCTTTACTAATCAGAATACATTTAACTAATTCAAACAGTTTTGTGAATTAGAGAACTATAATTTTATATAAGATGTGTAAAACATTAGTTACTCAATGGATATTGAATATGGACCGGGAGGTGCAAAGAACATTCACCACTGTGACCTAAGAAGAAAGTATCACCAGTCCATTTTATAACTGACAGGATTGAGGTCCTAAATAGGTAGGGTGGGATTTGGCATTTCTCAGCTCTATTATAGGCCCCCAGATTCTGATTTTAGAGCTTTGTCAGCCCTCCCCTAATCAGTGGGCTGGAAGAAAACTCTGTTTTCTGCCAAGAGTCACCAGCCCCCTTTGAAGTAGTTCATGTTTGAACATAAAATTGTACAGGTAAAATGCACTGTAGGAGGTACCAGGTGCAATTCAAGTGGAGGAAAGTACTCATTATTTTGAAGGTTGCAAATGGACTTCAAACGTGAGACTCCCTTTTGCTTACTTCTAGAAATGAAAGCGCACAGTTTTCACAACACTTTTTTTCAAAAGCTATTAGAAGCTTCATATTTTTTTAAAAATGCAGTTTGTCATTCCCCATTGTCTCTGTAGTTCCCCTGTGGTTGAACATTTTAATCAGCTGTTTTTGTGCTTTAAAGATTTTTCATTTGATTTACAACTTGTAGGAGTAGAGTTGCAGTGAGTAATCAGGGAGAATGCCATAAAAAGGACAAAAGGAAGGTGAAACACAGCGTTAATAATTTAGTTTCAATAACCTTAAAAGGTTTACTGTTCACTTTTAACCTTGTATCCCAAAAAGCAAGCTACTGCAGTGAATCATAAAAATGTTTCTTTTAATTTGCAAGTCATTTATTTAAGTTCGCTTCCAGGGACTGATGTATTCCTTAACAAAAAGGTCAGAAGCGACAGCAGCTGCTCGATTCCATCCTGCCTCTTTGAGATTACTTTGCCTTTGATGGGAAAGATCTTATGGTTCAAGCTCTGTAGAGAATTGTTTTCAAAAATTTATAGATTATTATAGTGTCAAATTATTAATTTAATAACATTTTAGTTCTGGGCAAAAAAAAACTCATGCTGGCATAGAGGCAAGAAGACTGTAGAAGTGATTTTGATGGGGACAAATTGACTTCAGAGATTTACAGGTGATATTTAAAACCTAATGTCAAAACTAGGGGGCAGGCTGGGGTCATGCTTGGTGAGGAACTTCAAACACCTGCAAAGTAGAGTTTTAATATCTCAGGAGGACTCCTAAATTAACAGAGAGGTTTTCACCCAGTTCTCATTACCAGCCCCATTAAAACAGTCCCTGTTGAACATTAGACTACGCCATTGCATAGAAAATCACCAGATGCGAAAGGTGAGCTTTGTTTTCATATTTGGGCGGGGCCGGGGGGGGGTCTACATATTCAAGCTAACATGAAAGAGCTAATGGCACATTTCTTCAATCTTCCTCGTCTGTAATTATTAACATGTACCATAATATATGGAACCAGTTTTTTTCCTAGAACTCTTATTTTGTTTCTGATAATGGGGTTTGTCACTACAGTAAGTCCTCACTTAATGTCATTGATAGGTTCTGTGACTTTCACAAACTGACATCTAAGGAAATGAGTTTAACCACAGGCTAATGGGTAGAAACAACAATTTCCTACAGCACCTCGCCAGTGCTGAAGGATGGAATTTGGAATTTCTTTTCTCAGTTTCTCAGGAGGACCCTGCAGCACTTCCTCCTGCTGCTCCACCCCTACCCCTGCTGGGAGATAAGCCCTTAGGGTTGCCTTGTGTGATTAATCTGGAAGAACCAGAGACTGAGGTTATCTAGAAATCCAGAGGAAAGGTTACCAGATCTCATTTTGTTTTTAATGTTTTAAATGGGCAGACCCAATTGAAAAGGTGAACTAACAATCCCTAAACTGGCAATGGATTTTGATTTTTAAGGTGAGTGTTTATAATAGGCTCTTCCTCCTCCTTTTGGCCTGTGAATACTGCAGCTACTTTTGGCCTGTGCCTGCAGTTTCCTCCTGCAGTGTAGTTGGTGTACTTCTGGAGTGCACACTCTGGAAATCTGAGCTGGAATGAGAACTCGGGCAGCAACCAAAGCTTCCCCAAGAGTTGGTTCCCTGGGCCACTTCTGTTCTGTTGCCTTCTGAATCTGATACATGTAGGCAGGACCTCTGGTCGCCAACACAGCACTTTTGTACCAGTTAGGAAAGGCACCCCATTTTCCGGAATTATTTTTTCTGCTCTCCTTCCGTACCATTTTATTAACGTGGGACACTTATTGTCACTTGCCATAAAATTGTCACCACCGTTGCAGATTGACATTGTTGCGGGTGGTGCCCACTTAAGTCACAGTGCATCTATGCAGTGCTCAGTGTGAGCAGCTGTGTGAGGAAATTCTAAAGGAATTGTGAGAAAGGCTTCAGAATCCGTATCCTGGTTCTGCCACTGTCATGTGGCTTCAAGCAAACTGAGACTGTTTCTTTATCTTCTAGAAATGAGAACATTTTGCTACCAGGTGGGTACAAGTGACACACACACACACACACACACAGAGTGACACCAGCTTCTGTCTTTTCTGTTGTTTGGTGACTGTCGTGTTTTCAATACTTATTTCATGAAAAGAGGATTTCAATGCTCACTTCATGAATTTTCCTGCTAATGTACTCTTGAGTGAACAAAGAATCTCCTCAGATCGTGACGGGCTCCGTTGAAAGTGACCGTTTCTTTTTTGTATTTTTGCTGTTGAAACCTCTAATGTTGGGTTTTTGTTTGTTTGGTGATATTCTGAATGTTTACTATAAGACAAAAATTTGTCATTGTTAATCTCAGCCACCATTTTCTTTTAAAATTAATAAAAGTGAGGTTGAACATGTGACATTTTGTTAAATATCCATCTTCAAATATTGAAATTCAGGCACCCACCAAATAAGCAAAGTTCTTTAGGATTTAGTGACCTAATGAGTTGTTTCATCACTAGTGGACCAGCAGGTGTTAAGCCGAGGCAGAGCTTTGTGTGTTAGTGAAAGCTATAGAATAAGGCTCCTGAAGACTAAAATCTGGAAATGGATTATATGTTCCTTTCTCTCCCTGTCTTCTCCTTGCACACCTACCTGCCTTGCACACTTTGGACCCTCAGTGCATTGCTCTTGAATCTCAATAAGTCCATAACTGTCATTTCTCAGTGCTCGCCACTGGGCACCAACACAGACTTGAGTGCTTCCAGTCGGACTCTCAGCTCTTGGCTGGAAATTTCTTGGATGCTTCAGCTCTTCTGTGGATTTCCCTTTCAGCCCAAATTTGGTATATCACTGCCTTGCCTTAGAAAATGGTGGCCTAGTTTCAGTTAAGTAGGGGAGCCCCCAATTAACTTCCAAAAGTAAACCTGATCTTAAAATATCCTATGGTCTGTCATTCTCGTATGTCGCTGACTATAGAATGAATCAGTTTTGCCCTTCCCCTATCCTCTTTCCTCCATCCTAATCCTCCACACCCTTCTCCCTTCTTTCTGTCCTCCAGGCCTCACTCTTTATCTCCATCTTCCATGCCCTCTCCACTCATAAGGTGGGATTGAATCACCTGTTACAGCTCTGTCGAAGGTCATTATCATGATGAGTGATAATGAATTGCCTTTTCCAAAGGCTTACAAGAGTATTGAGACTTGCACAAATGGAGCATTTGTATAAGTGTTGAAAAGGATCTGTGCCTTTCCTTTTGTGATAATTAAAGGACAACTTGCACCAGTACTGTTGGCAGTATCAGGTACTTAGCACTTGCTATCTTCCAAGTGACCACAGTGTATCTACGTGTGCTTTCCTGGAGAAAGTGAGCAAGCACTAGGGACAGGCCTGCAGTGAGGTGGCTTTACCCCAGCCTGAGGGTGATATCTCAGGCAGGGCCAGAATGCCAATCCTCAGTGCGAGCAATAGTTCCCTCCCTCAAACCCACCAGTTCTTGTCACTCACTATTATGAGGAAAGAATAAGACTATTCTGATGTTTTGTTGGGAACTCATCTGAGGTCATAACTAAAGAAGTCATTTGTCCAAAAGATTTATTTTAAATGAGTTTCCTTTTTTTCGGAAGAATGCCATTGAATGGGGGTGGGTTTCTCTTGTTTAAAGATGACATTAGCTCAAACATGTGAACCAAAACAATTTCCTCTAAAGTGTAATTGGCTGTATTAATCTCTATGTCCATAGTAAAGGAAATCACTATTACAGTTTTCATATGTGAGGGAAGTAAGACGTGCCTTGTTTACATTACTGCCATTTATAAAACATTTAAAACATCTATTCTGCTGAATAAACATTTAAGAGCCTGAAGGATAAGCATATCACTTAAACTTCTTAAGACTAAACTTTCCAAACCATTTCCTGCCAGAGGGACCCAACAGCAAAATTGCAAAGTCTGTGCCCCCGAGATGAGATAGGCCGAATTAGATTAAGCAGCTTACTGTTGACATGTCTATTGATCTGGGTTCAATGAAGCTTCCTGTCTCTGCCAGCAGTCAGATTGCTGTATACAATAACACAGTGGCCTGGTTTATGTGAAACTGGGGACTCCAAGCATCAATTACTCCAGGAAGGCAGTGGCACTGGGAGATAAGGTTAAGCAGCTTGCAGTGTTTAAGACTGCTAAAATCCAAGCAACATATTTGCTGTCTAACATGTTGCTTGTAAATTTGACAGTGTTCCATTTATAAAATTTCCAAAGAGATCATCCAGTGTTATTCTCTGCAAGTAGTAGTACAAATAGCATTATGAATGCTTATTGTTAAAGCAGTGTAACCCACCTGCTCAATTTCATGCATATTTCTTAAATATTTGCATAAAGATATTGAATTAGGTGTCAGGACATCAAGAATGTTGCAGAGCCATCTTAGACCATCAGTTGTGCCCAAATGAGAGGATGCCGTTAATGTGAGAAATAATGTCAGCCATTTTACTCAGATATTTTGTGATCTTTTTACTGAGACCAATTTTAATAGATTCAGTCAAGTATCATCTTGGTAGTTCTCATAACCACTCATGTTTTTAGAGAGCACATTTTACTAAGTACGAAATGCTACATACTACATCTTTAATGCAAGAACCATGGAGAATACAGAAAAGCCCAAGCAAAATCATAAATGTCACCACCCAATGATAATTATTACGTGTTTTCGGATACAAATATTTCATGTGTTACTTTTAAATATGTCACTCCCAACTACCCCCATTCACACACACATGCATTTCTGTTCTTTACTAAACATTCATTTAATTGTGAATTAATTAATTTATTTACTTTGGTTAAATGAAATACTCTTTCCTTAGAAGATTCTTGTCAGCTTGCTTCACACTTGGCAAAAAGAATAGAAGTTGAGGCTGTGTTTATATACTTCTGCAGCAAGTAACAGAAAGGCATTTTTCTAATCCATAAAGTTGAGACTTCAAAAAAATTCTCAACTGGTCAGCTCTTTATGTCTGTTCACACAAGTTGTTAAGTTTCATGCGTAAAATGTAACTCTATTTCTGTAAGATATGTTCACGGAGCAAATTGCACACTTTCTGGTGAAACATAGGTGCTAAGAATTGGGTAAAAGGATTAAATTTTGAAAGTGACATTTCAGCTTGCCTATCATGACATTTTATATATTTTTCAATACACGTTTATCTCAGAGATATCTCCCTTACTTTATTACAGGTAGAAACAGAGCTTCATATGAAGCTTAAGAAATCCCTTAAATACAATACTAATGGAAACCAGACCTGGAAACTTGACAAGCCTGAGCACATTCTACTAATTTAACTGTATTTTCCAGGTTGACCTCCTGAGATTGGTACTGTCCTCAATAAGCCTTTGTAACATTTACACCATTCTATTCCATTTTACACCTGCTAAGAGTGATGCAAAATGAATGTCTTTAAAGTGTATTTAACATTTATTGGCATAGTTTTAGGTTTTATCTTTTAATGAGATTTTAATTGGTTTTATTGCAAGATTTATACAAGGTGCCTGGAATGCCAATAGGCAAGAGGGACCTAATAAGTAAAATGGGTCATTACAGTTAATGCTAATATGACATCCTTTAGCAAAGCTGTGTGTTAACCTGGCTGGTGTGATCCTTATAGGAAACCAGGCCTGACTGTTTTAGCTTTTCCAGGGGCCTGGACCCTTTGAAATGCTAAAAAATCATTTCATGGTCTTCCTTTATTGAAAAGTCCTGATTTTACAAAGTTTTTAATTGTCTTCCAAATGTCACTTTCTGGTATTTGACATCTCCTGATTAAGAATTGTTCAAGGCTTCTCCCTGTCAGGCATTCATTACATGACAGGTTCAATATAAACAGCCACACTCATTTTTCTCATCTGTGTAGTAGTGGTGGCAACTACAAGGAAGGGCAGAAGGGAAGCCCATGTCATTTTTCTCTCCTCAGGCCTCAGAACAGGTGCCCCACCCTCCCCACAGAGCATGGAACTATAGGCCTTTGTGTTCCATTTACTTTGTCACTGATAACACAAAAGGAAGAACTGAATTCTTTTATAGAATTGCATGTATGGCCAAGTTATTAGTGACAGCCACTTCATGATGGCTCTCTGAAATCACAAACACCCACCTGCTCCCAATTGCTAGACCCCAAGGAACTATAAACTACTTAATCAAAAGAGTCCACGTTATAAGAATTAGCGTGAAAAGTTATCCTGTAAGAAATCAAAATAAGGTGGAAAATTTATAACAGAGAAAAAGTCAATATTTTTTTTGGTCATTAAATGAAACAGTCATAAAATGGAGCAGCATTGACTGCTTTGCCTCCCACCCTCTGAGCTGCCTGGGCATATATTTGCCCCTTATCCCTGTTATTTAGTAGACATCTGCACTGCAGGTTGATAGATGCTTTGAGGGCCTCTCTCTTTAAATCCCCCACACAACTGAACAAATAGGAGGCCATATACTTATAATCTTCAGTAAATATGTATCTATTCAGTAACTTGAATCAAGTTAGGCCAACAGATTTTCTAGGTCTGAGTAGAATACAGGGAGTGCAGATGAAATAAAGGTTGGCTTCATCTAGGTCACCTAGTAGAAGAGTTGGGTGGTTTTGTAAAGACCTAAGGGAGTATGAAGAACAAGGAGAAGCCAGTGGAGTTTTCAGTTTATTTAAAATGATTTTTAAGAGTGAAATAGAAAAGGACAGACTCCAGAGAGGAAGAAGCTTTCAAGAAGAATGTCCTGATGACTCTTATGAGCCAGGTTGGTATAAGCATTGGTGAAGATAAGACACTTTTCTGGACGCTTGCAAGAGCTTCTGCTCCAGCTTCAATACGAGGGTTTTCTAACCATGTCACTTCTGACACGAACAGCCTTTCTTAGCACTAACCCCAATAGCTGAAGTGTATATACAGGCATCTTACAACCCTAAAATGAACTGAGGTCTGTCTAATGTACTCTCACACCACTGCTGCAGCCTGACCCCCAGCACCCTCTGCACCCTGTCCAGACTCCCATAAACCTTCCCATTGTTTGCTACTCCACAAGGTACCAGAGAACTAACAAAACATGTGTGGTTTTGTCTGCTTTATATTTTTAACATTCTGTGGTTACTCATTGGGAGTTATTTCCCTAAGTGAGGCCCTTTTCTGAATATCTCGGTAGCCCTCAAAGCCTAGCAGAGTATTCTAACCTTTGAATGAGGAAATCAAAGCTGGAAGAAAGAGAAGAGAAAACGAAATAATGATGCTAATTTGGGCTAGAAGAGGTTGCCATCAGGGATCAGCCTGGAACAGTGTGAAAGGTGGAAGGCTGCTTACAGAGGTGTTGACAGCTAGAGGGTCCAGGAGAGTGGGCCTAGACAACAGGATTTCAGATTCCCACATGAGTTTTTTAGAGATGTTTAAAAACGTATATTGGTGGTTTGGGGAATATAGGAAATTAAAAGCATAGTGTGGGGGAGGAATAATTGTGAGTGTTGGATTCTTCAATATGGCTCATCTGATAGCATCATAAATTCAGTTTGGATGCTAGTGAACTGAGCACCCTTAAATAAGCAGACACCAGGGAGGAATGGGCAGAAATACACAGGAGCAATACATAGAGCAAAAATATATGGAGCACAAAAGAAAGATAGTCTAGGCCCCTGTCATTTTCTAAATAGATAACATATTACGTGGTATATGAAAGAGTGGCCTTTTCTATTAATTGAAAAGAAGAAATGCAGTGTTCTTGAATGAACAACAGTAGGAGTGTGGGTGGGGTGGAAGGATTGGGGATGCTCATGCTGACAGAGACTGAGGCTTTTGGTGAAAGGGGCAGATGTCTCCACTCAGTTTTCCAACTGGAACTTCGCCTCCTGCTCTTTTTTTTTTTTCTTATTTCTCCCTTTATCTTTCCCTGCTTTACCTTTGTCCTCCCTCCTCTCTGCTTATACCCTTCTCAGATTTTGAGCAGTGTTTAGTCAATTCCATTATGACTCTGATCTTAAAGAAGAAACACACTTTGTAGGAGGTGACTGCCCCCGGCTTTTGGGTCAGATTGGCCAGAACTGGACCTAAATCCTTACTCAGCCATTTCTTGTTTTTAGGACCCAAGACACGTTTTTACATCTATTGGTTGGGGGTGATTACATTGACCTTACAGACATGTAGGAATTAAAGGTCAAAGAAAAAGAACCAACATTTATCAATGCTTACAATGTGTGAGTCACAGGCCAAAGGTCTGTGTATCCATTCTCATGACAACCCAGTGAAATAGGTGTGATTAAATGAGATAACACACAAATACCTTGATACAGCACGTAGGAAGCAGTATATTATCATCTTCTCCTAATGTTGGGGGGAGCGAATCACAGCAGGGTATGACACCATACTCCTTACCACCACTCTGTTGAAAAATTAAACCAAGTGGAAGCTCTCTGTGAATGGCCACTGTGGACTAAATTCTAATTTTCTTAGTAATCAGGTGGTTGAGATCATCCTGGACCACCACAGGTCCCGGTCAGCGAGTCCAGGCTGTGGCTGGGATGTCAACGAGGAAGGCCATTCTCATTTTATAGTTGAGGCATAATTCGCTGGTACTTAATATCTATTTTGTCAGTCAAGCAGAATGATAAATTATTTCCAGTTTGTACAGCTGGATATATCCTTTTCTCATTGTGTGTAGAAGAGCCATAACAACTTGAGTTGTTCCAGATGCTACAGGAGCCACTGGCTTCAGTACAGAGATTTGTCCTACAAGAGATATGTTCCATCTCCACTAGTCTCATCAAATGCCTTGTCCAACACTCACACACAAAATATGTGGGGCAATCTACCCATGAAAGAGAGGTGTTGATATATGTTAACCTGTCACCGAGGAATTTAACCACAGCCTTACTGAACAGAGGAAAGAAAGAAAACCCAGATACTCCTCATGTTCTTCCTGTTCCTCTTCTTTCTACCACCTACAGCACAAACATACATGTAACATGTGAGCACAAACAGGCAGGATGCATTTTTACATTTATTGTGGTAAAAGGAGATATGTGAGATATTATTTTATGTTATATGTTGGGAAATCCTCAGTCCTGGCCTTACATGGAACACATCACAGAAAGAGAATATTGTACAGGTATTCATGTTTTGATATGAATTATATAAAATCTTCTTATTCTTATAACATGTAGATAATTTTAGAAAAATTTAAAAATTCAATGAACCTAATCTCTACAAGGTAGGATTTTTGGTAACTGAAGAGGAAGTTTACATATGAGTTATAATCAAATTGGGTAGCTATTTTGGATTTCTGTACATAAATATCTAACCTGTTACCATTGCCAAAACTCTGCCATAAAAATAATAATATTAATAACTAATAATAGCTAACATTTATTAACTGCTTTCTCTTGCAAGAATTTGCTTGCATTTTCTCATTTAGTTTTCACAGCATCTCTATAAAGTGAGTGCCTTTTTTAAAAACTAATTTATATTACACAGAGTTTACAGAGACTCAGAGATATGGCTCAACTCAGATCCCAAAGCTAATAAGTGGTGGAACGAGCAGTATTTGAACCCATGGCCTCTCAAACTCCAGTTTCTTTGACCTTGGTTAAGAAAACTGAGTTGAGAAATATTTTTCCTATATATAAAAGATGTTAAATTTTGACTCTCATGGTAGTTTCTCTACAACACATTAATATTTAACATTAATTTTAATATCAGTCATCTCACAAAGAACCAGGGTCAGCTGTGCTTCATTTCTCAGAACATTTCTCTTACCTGCCCAAACTCTAACACTAGTAGTGATGGCATCTTCATGTCGTCTCCCTTTCATTTCTACAACATTTAATAGCGTGATATTTTTTTCATTTCTTTTTTTAAAACTCATTTAAATTAGTTTTAAGTATACAGTACAATGGTTAAACATCTATATAGTTTATAAAACCATCCCCCCAATTGCTCCCTCCCTCCCCTGGCCTTCCAATTAGCCATCATATTAATGCTAACTGCATTCCTTAATAATAGCATGATATTAAAAGAAGTTGAGTACTATTGAATCTTTTGGGTTCCTGATAACCAAATAATGCTCCTACTAAATATTCTGCTAGACTTTTGACAAGAAGATGTTTCCTATGAAATAAAGTTCATATGTTCATCTCTTGACCCAAGAACTGGAATTTAAAGGAATCAGGGATTCTCAGGTTAACAAAGTAGAAAAATCTAAAGTCATATTTTTTCCTTCTAGCTAATTTTAAATAACAGGATTAAAATATGCTTTGTTTCATTTTTTCATCAAAATATATGTGAAAATTTTGTTTGCATTAAAATGGTCATCTTCAAATAATATTTTCCTCTTTAGTCAGAATATTCATATATATCAGACAAGTACATTTCTGGAAGTTTAAAGAACTTGAGATATTTAAATTCTTGGGGAAGTTTTAATATGTCTGTTTTCTTATAGTGGTTTCCAATGTTCAGTATTTCTTTAAGAACAGTGGATGCCCTTTATAATTTTTTTAAGATATCAAAACCTAGGGCTAAAGTGCCCACAGTGACCTCGGAGAGTATGTCCTGACCCTGCTCTTAGCTCAGAGCAGCTGGGGATTCTGCTGGCTCTTGGCTCCTTGAGTTTGTGCATGACCATGACATCTGGTGTGGCCACTGATAAAGGCCTCGTGTCTGTAAAGGACCAGTTGCTGGGTACACAGCTTCTACTTTGTGTCGCTGCCATGAGAGAGGCACCGGGGAATCAACATGTCATGCATCACACAGTCCTGCTGCAGCATTTGCTGCCTCCCTTCTCTGCCTTGTCTGTCCTCTTTTAGCCTGTGCAAAATTGGACTCACAGATAAGCTATCAACGTGCCTATGACATGAGGTGTGGTATACGGTATATTATCCACAGCCTTGTTAAAAATGTATTGAAAAGGCCGGCATCCCCTGATGGTGCTGGCAAAGATTCTGAAGATGGAGGACAGAAGGGATATCATTAGTGATGTTAGATGAGAACTCACTAATATTGGAGTTCTTGTCTTAAACAACTGAATAAATAGTCATGCAAAACCTCTGTCATTTGGTTCAGCGTCCTGTATTCAGGCCACCTGCAGGCAATCTTCACTTCTGCAGCACTCTCATTGTCAGTACTTTTCTTTGCTAAAGTACTTCTTCTTTAATGAATGCTGTTATTTGCACTTTAGAGAAGGGCTCATTATTCCCAATTTGACTTTTGTCCATGACAGAAACTGATTTTTTTTAAATGATACATATAGGAAGAAAAAGTAAATCTTATGTTCATGGCAATGTGTCTCTTAAAAAAAAGGCAATTTTGCTCATTTATGGCTAAAAGCCAGCTCATTAATTAGTAAAAGTACTTACAGTTGTTTTACACCGTGGAGAATATTCTTGCTTTGAAAAATTGGAGATGTTCTTTGCATGAGATTCCCAGGCATATTATGTCCAGAGAGAGCTCATTACTTTTTCTCTCTTATGAAGTTAGATCACTGCCTCTTTTGACATAAATTTTCTGTTTTCTCAAAAAGGACAGGAGACATACTTTTTTATGTCACCCATTTGAACTTTTTAAGTAAAGCTTCAATGTCCATTCTAAAGGGAATTCATATTATCTTAAAAACTAGAATCATACTGGTTATTTTAATTCAAAGTTGGGATTGAGAAATTTAAAATGAAACCTGTTTGATAAATATCAATTGGGAATTCCATGGACTTTCTTGTGTGTCTTTACTAGTGTGTACATTTGAGGATTTGTAAAAACGGAAGGGAAAAAAAATCATCTTTTCTTGGTAAAAGAAAAGGTGGCATATGCATTTAACCCTTCAGTGACTCTAGGCCTTATTTATGTTACTAGCTTTGTCCTGAGTGAGTGAAACTTAATCCATGGTGTCCCAGCCTGCAGTGACTTCTGACCCTCTATCTGAGGACCAGGGGGCAGTTGTGCTCCACCCACTTTGAAAATGTTTTTACCAGGAGCCCCCACTGCTGGAGTTTCACTTTTTCTGTCCTGACTTGTTTACATTAAATTAGATGGCAGGAGATCAGCGGCCTCTCAACAGTTAGCGTAAGGGTTGCTTATTGAAAACATTTGCTGCTGTGCTTATTTTTATTTATTTTTTTTTCTTTTTATCCACGAGTTGCGAAACAATCAACCATTTGAAAGAGAGATAATCAGAAGACTGAATCTTAATGAATCATGAGTACTCCCTCTATATGATAAAGGAGGAATATATTTTAGGAGTGAATTGCTGCTGTGAGCTTAATAAGTCTTGTTTTTCACTTAAACTGTAAACAGGGAGGCATTCCCTGCCCCAGCACACAAACACAGACTAGCGTACCTGCAGGCACGCACACACAATGGCAGATGGTGGCTTAAGACTGAGCACAGGGCAAGTGACAACCGGATGCCTGTCATTTGATGAAACTGTAGAGTCCAATGTTGATCCTTTTGAATAACAGAGATACCACTGTTGTTCTCAGACTGTGTTCAAGAGAACTTCCCCCAGAATTATACAAATGGGACAAGGCCTAGATCCAGTAGGGGGTTGGCAAGTCTCAACAGCAGGAGGAGGGCATAAAAGTGGCGCTGGAGGACTCACTTAAGGCAAATGTCACCTATTTCCCATTTGCTGAAAGCACTGGGTTTGCTGGAACTCTGTTTTGATAGCCAGACACCTGAGACCTTTTAGACTGGTTTCATGCATACCCGCAATGTGCTAAAGCTCTGGAACTAAGCCAGGGGGTGATACAGCTCTTGGCTAGCACTCTCTTCTTTCACTCTGTCCCTGTCTCGGTGCCGTTGTGTCGGGCTTGCTTTGTCTCACCCAGCAACCACCTCTCACACCTGCTCTGGATGGTCCTCTCTCCTTCTTCTTTCTTCCATGAGACTGAAGTGAGGGTCCAGTGAGATAATGCATGGGGTTGACCATCAAGTCATATACCTGTGAAAGGGTTCTTTTTATCATCCTTTCCTCCCTCTCCTTCTGCCACAGTGTGGCTGCCCCTCCTCCCACCTGCAGCCTCAGTCCTCAGCCATGACCCACTGGGGTTTGGTGACAGCAGCCCTCAGATGCCCAGCCTCAGGGGGTGGGGGATTCTATGCAGAGCACACATCACCACCGTGTGCTGCCTACTCGCAGTCAAAATAGCCACAGCAAAAATAAGCCACGGAGTCCTTGGGATCCCTTGCATTTTCAAATGAGGTTTAAAAAGTGAGGAGCCTCAAGGAACAGCCTCAGGAGGTGAGTTCTTGAATTTCTTTAAGACCTGACCTCTCCTTCCTCAGGCAGGTTTTCACCTCTGTCATTGCACCTTCTTTTCCTGCCCTCTCCCCTCACTGCCTGAGGGCTTGGCATCCTCCAAATTCAAGCCCCTCTGTTTGCCTTTGTATCTCTCACCATTCATGGGATTACAATTCATGGATTCACATATGAAAACTGATCAAGAGAATACTGTTGGAAACATGTTTTTCTTTAAAAAAAAAAAAACTACAAAGGATTTGAATACTTTATTAATTTGTTTTGTAATACATTGAAAAGTTTTCCTCATTACACCTGGACTGTGTAGCAATTTCAGAGAATTTAGGCTAGCATAGGAATATTTTTAAATTGAGTTCAGATATCAATGTAACTGATTAAATATAGTCCGATTAGGCAAGTTCAACATCAGGTGTTAAAGTCTCAGCTCCTGCTGATTCTCACCTGAAAGTTCCAATGACTTCAGCATCAGCTGTTTTTCAGTTCAGAAACGCAAAATCAAAGTTTTTTTCTATTGTTAACTATAAAATACACCTAACTGATTTCTCTGGAGCCCTGAGGCTGCTGTTGATGAAATGTGCTTATGATGCAAAGGTTTACAGTGTGGTGTTTTCTGATTTTTTTTTTTTTTAAGATATTGTCCCCAGACTCACATTATATCTTACATTTGCTGTAATGATGTTAGTGCAATTGTTTTTGCTTAATTATGGTTGACTGTTGAAAACTGCCTTTCCCTTGGGTCATTGAAAGTTTTATTGGAGTTCTTTAATATGATTATAAAAATTAATGGGCTTGTAATGAAATATAAGAGAAGCAAATCCAAAGTTTTCCAAACGATTGTTCTACTTATGAAGTTACACATTTCTGATTATGAAGCCATAATATAAATGGCGTGAGTTGAAAAAAGTCTTATGCTGGCTAATGTCCACATCAAGAAAGATATTTTGAAATTAGTTCAGTACTCATAACTTTCATTGAAAAGGTAACACATTGTTATCATTGAAATCAATACTATCAATAAAGGTTGATATGTTTATGTTCCATATTCCTTTAATTTTCTAAATGAGATCTAGGCTTAGTCAATACATTTACTACTAAACCTCTAATCAAGGGACGGAATAGAACTGTCATGAGTTTGCTAACTACAATTTAGGTATCATTGATTTTTAATCCTATTTGACTCTTTCAGAACATTCTTCAAAATAGATCAGACATCTCCCAAACTCTCTTGCGTATGAACAAAACATTTTTCACGTTATCCCTGTTTCAGAACTTAAGAATATTTTCTGCTATACCATAACCAGCCATTGATATCTCGACAGAACTCACGCATGTTTACTCCAGGCAGTGATTTTTCTATCTTTAGGAACACTTGCTTCAGAAGCTTTGCAGATGCTGCAGAAGGCTAGGAGTCAGTGGGAATTTTACCAGCCTCAGAGTCGCCATTCTTTAGATCTGTGTCTAGGATGAGGGTTTTTCTGTAGGAGCTCATGGTGATTAGTCCCTTTTGAGTTCATTCTTCAGTTGCGTGGCTTATCCATTGAAGTGTTTTGCTGTTCTATCCCACGGTAGAGGCAGAGAGAAACAGACCTCTTTTGCATTATACCCACCTCAAAAATGACCTTCAAGGTTAAACTGTCATGATGCCTTGGCACAGGCAGAGGGAGAAACTGAAGATGTGGACACTGGAACTATAGCTGGTAGCAGGGAAGGCGATGTAATCAAAAGGTGGCCATGCCCACTTGGTCATACTCAAATGCAGAGCTTAGTGGCTGTAAGCTCTGGCCCCTCAGATGCCAGACATTCTCAGTTATAGCCAGCTCAGGATGGCCAGTGTCACCGAGCATTCAGATTCACACTTCTGTTGTGTCCTGGATCTCAGCCACTGTCCTTCCTGTGTGTATCACGGTAAGTGCGTATGCCAGGAAAGTCGTATATTAAACATGTATTTAGCCCTATTTTCCTTTATTCTTCTGTTATTAACTTAGAGATAAACTCATAAAAAATGGATTCTACAATGTAATTTGATTGTATCAGTGTAATATAAGGAATGCCGTGATATGCAAAAACATCAGTTGGAATAAAAGGAAGAGAAAGTTCGGTTATCGCGTTTTTCGATACATTGGGAAATAGTTTTGGCTGCCTGCTCTGGCCCTGGTTCTGGATCCACTGTGTGACACGGTGAAGTCACTTACCTTCTCTGTACCTCTTTTATTCTTCATTTATACAATATTTGGATAAGAAATGATGTTCTTCCTAAGAGTGGATTTCCATCTTACTAAGATCTTTCACATTTTTCATCTGTAAAGTGGTACAGGGATATGTAACGAATTGGCCTGAAAAGCCTTTACAATATGTTTGAAGCTCTCTGACCCTTTTCTCTCATAGCACTGATGCTCTGAGGTGGGGATCTTGTCCTTGAGCTTTATCTCCCTATTACCCGGCACAGCCATCATAGGTAGAAGTGAGCTCCCAGTGAGTGAGTGCTGAATGGAACCACACTTCTCCCTTAGGTTTCTTAGGGGTGAGGAAAGCTCTGTATCTTGATTGTAGGATACTTACATAAGTCTCTTGATGTATTAATATTCATTTAAAAATTATTTTATTTTAAAACTTAATTTTAGGTGTATTAAAAATTCATTGTTTTAATGTTATTTTAAAATTATTTTAAAATCATTTTTAATTTATTTTATTTTTAGTTTATTTTACTTTTTATTTTTTTATTTAATCTCTTGATATATTAAAATTCATGTTTTAACGGTAGAGTTGACATTTTTGGTGTACAATTCTATGGATTTTAACACAGAAAACCACATCAAAAAAATCAATTTTACTCTGTCAATTTAAAATTAAAATTAAAAAATTTCTCTTTAAAAGAGTCATTGTTAGCATTTTGAAATGAACCAGCAACAAGAATTTTTCTCTCCAAAGTATGAAAGCCCTCCCATTATAAGTAGCTTTTTACTTCTTCTAATTGTTAATTATATTTCTCTTTGGTTTCTAATTATTTAAAGAAACTTATTTATACTGAGAGAAGGATCTTCCTTTGTTATAAAATATTGTTTTTGAATAATGAGAGAATACCTGCTTGCTTCCAAGAAGGTTCTCATACTGGAAATAAAATATAATTTATCAGCACTTCCTGAGGAGCAGCTACTAACAGTAGTGCTAGTGAATGACATTCACTGAGTGTCCCATGTGACAGACACCACTGGCTGCATAATGTGGGTTACTTTTACTTTATCCTCAAAACTCCCTCAAAGGAAGGAAGTGTGTCCTTTTTTAACAGATGAGAAATGAGAGACTATGAGCAGCCACAGGGAGAGCCTTCATGGAACAAGACTGGAACTCAGTTCTCTCTGTCTCCAAATCCTACACTGTTGCCATTCCAGGCTGCCTCCCGATGAACAGACATAGTTTATAAAGATAATTTGGTAGGGGTGGTGTGTGTGTGTGTGTGTGTGTGTGTGTGTGTGTGTGTGTGTGCGTGCGCACACGCACGCACACAGGCACTCACACATACATGGAAAGAAGAGGATTTGTCAAGTAGTTACCACAGAGTTTGTTTGACAAGTGCCCTGTTTTGGAAATAGCAAAGGCTGATGCAGGGATAGACATGCTCATCTAGATGCCTATGCTGATCACTACATCTGGCTGAAAAGCTACCTGAGGTCATAACCCTGGTATCTGCATGTGTGTGAACTTCTGTTCCAGAACACAGCAATAGCCTATTGTGGAAAGAGCCAGTAGCCTAGTAACTAATGCTTTGTTCCTTCCTCCTTGTCGTCGCTACTCTATATCCACTGGTGCTTAGTCCCCAGTGAGCCCCTGTTCTTTATTGTATATCTGAGCAGTTGGACCAGCATTGATGAGCTCGCGATACGTTATAGGAATTAAGTACTAAGCCATGTGATGGATGGGCACAGGGCTGTTAACAGTTTCTTCTTCTGATACAGATAAGACTCCTCAACTACAGATGAGTAATAGGCAGACAGATCCCATGTGCTGCCAGAACCTCATATCCTGACGTGTTTGTTCTCCCTTGTGAGGTTCTAACTCCCTCAGTTTTTGACAAAAATTCTACAGGGCAGTAGCTATCTTATTCTAACCCCCTCTCTCATTCAGCAGGTGTCGCCCATCCCTGAAAAAGTTAACTATCTGCGGGAAATTGGATTTACTTTTTCTGTTGTTTGGAAATTTTGGAAATCAACACTTGGAGGTCTTGCTCATCCTGACTGTAACTCACTGGGTGAGAGTAGGCCAGTTACCTAACCCCTCTACGCTGTACTTTTCTCTGAAAAAGGATTATGGTGCTCCTCTCTTAGGAGTGTTTTTGCAAGTAAATGAGAGACAATGAGTATAAACTGCTTAACATAGCTACAGAGCAATAAATTATCATCATCATCACTATTTGTAACAAATATCCATATGATCATAGTCAAAAGGATAGTTTATTTATACAATTCCACCTTTTTCTGAGCAGGCCTTTACTTACCAATCCCATTTCATGGCTGCCTTGATGATTTCTGTACCTCAGTGAAATATAGACGGACACATAATGTCCTGGAATCATGAGACCATGTTTTATGGATATAATATTCTGCCTTTTGTTGGGCTAGGCAGTTGCTGCTCACATCTGGATACTGGTCTTTGCTGTTAAAAAGCCTAGGAGAGTGCCGGGTAGGACTAGGTTAGAATTAACCCTCACTCCTTTCTTTTAGTCCAGCTGCTTATTCTCCTTTGAGATAGGATCTTCTGATTAGTTGCTCAGAAGAGGATGGTTGCATCCTCCATTCCCGAAAGTTGCATCCTCATTCTTGATAATAGAAAGTAGTTGTGCCCTCTATTCTATTTCTATACACTTGGTAGGAAGGTGAGTTTTTAATACTCTGATTACTTTATTCATATTGTTATTCAGGTTTCCCACACAACAGGCCAGCTTTTGTTGACAGGTAATTGGAGTTATGAGCACCCTCAGTGGCTCTAGAGCAAAGCAAAGCTCCCTGGTCACCCACCTGAAACCCTGGCCCTGGCCTCGGCCTCATTAACTCTGGGCTCTGCCTGTGCCAGCCAGCCACAGGAGACTGTCAACTTAGAGCACTCGCTATTACCTCTCAAACTAATACTTCTGGGACGGTCCTCTCTCCAGTTCTGTGTGTGGCATGTCTGTGGCTTCTTGAGGCTGAGGCCTGGCCTGCCTTAATTTGAACAGCTCCCGTGCACATGGGGCAGGGTGACGTACGTTAGCTTTTGAACAGGCATCAAGTCACTGCCTATAGAAATTCAAGGTCTGGGGTTTAACCTGGCAGTTTGGCTTACCATTTATATTTGCCTATTTTATGACGCTTTTTGAAGGAATTAACTATTTTTGACAATTTTGTAATCCACAAAGAAATATCAACAGTGCTATTGTGGTTCAGTTGACGATTGTAAAATAAAATACCTACCAGTAAAATTTTTCAACCAAAATAGAATAATTTTACTTTTTAGAAAAATAACAGGAATAATGTTCACTATAAAAACTCAAAAGTGCAAAAAGAAATAAAGAAAAAATAAAGATGATCCCATGTCCTACTAGGGCCATTCTTCAAGATATCTCTTTATACATGACCATCAGTGATTTCATATGGGTGTTTTTCTAGATTTTAAGTTAATTTTAGTTGAAATCGATACTCAGGTGGAACTTATTGATTTGGATAAATCTTTCACTGAATCACTAATCGAATGTTGACTATAAGAAAATAAGACCAAAACCTTAAGATTATAATTTCCAGAATTATGATTTTTCTTTTCTTTTATATAGCTAGATTATCTAAATTTATTATAGTTCTTTGATAATAAAAAATAAAGTGATTTTAAAATTGAAGTTAACTAGAAATTATGCATATGCTTGGCTTATGGATTTTTTTTACAATTTTAAATACTGCACCATCTTCTAAAAACTTGCTGCTGTATCGTTATTAATGCTAAATGCTGTATCATGAATGTCAAGAGCCAAGGGCATTACTCATTATTTTTATTAAATAATGACAGGTTTACATTCTTCTGTAGTAGGAGCTAAGGTTACACCATAAACTATAGTGGATCATTCAATCAAATAACTAGTTAATTTATGTTAAAAGAAATACTTTGATGTGTTAACCCGAGGTCCTGAATTTGCTAGTTCAGTATACACCTGGTAAGAGAGAAAGGCTAGAGTGCTTTTTACATCCCAGAGTTAAACAGAAACTAATGATGTTTATGTTGTTGAAGTTTGACAAAGGAATACATGTCAGAAACTTGGAGATTGGTGGGGTTTTCTGTTTGGTTGGTTGGTTTGGTGGAGGTGGGCAGGTGGTCTGTGTTTTTTCTTAGAGGAAAACAATAAGAGTTCTCTGAACTGAGTGCCAATGGGACAAAAACCAGGAGGTTGAAGGTTTCATTCCATTTCTAGTACAATCAGTCTCTCAAACTGAGTAATTAAAACATTAAGACCATCTGTGCATACTCAGAAGCCAACTGAATCTTGGAAACAAGCAATGTTTTTTTTTTTTTAAGAATACATATATAGTATTTGGTCACTATAATAAATTGTTCAAGAATATAAGCTAAGTGTGTGTGTGTGTGTGTGTGTGTGTGTGTGTGTGTGTGTGTGTGTGTGTGTGTGTAAATTTCCTTTAAGTTAGGAATAGAATACATTGTTTCAAGACACTAAACTATTCAAATTAATTTAACTTAGTTTGGAACTGAGTTTTTCTCATCTAGTGAGTGCAGATGGGAAAGCTTAAGTCAATAAATTATAATGTATACCTGCTTCCAGACACAACCAGCCATGTCATCAGATGGACATACACAGCCCACATTGCAAAGTAAGATCAATAACAAAAGTATTAGCCTAAAGAGGCACCTCATAGGATGTAACAGATATTGGCTTTCACTCTGGTCTTCCCCTTAACCTTAGTAATCAGAACAGAAATATCACAATGTATTTGTAATTTGCAGGATAATATGAGTCAAAAGTAAGTAGCAAGAAAAGCCACTGTCATGAAAATCTATGTGACAGAATGAGTTCTAAACTTTCCTGAAGAGTCTGTTGATTTCACACATTGTTCAAGTTCAGGTGAAAGGTAGGATCATGCCTGTATTTTATCAAAAATCGTCATAAAACAACTGGTTTAAGACAGGTGATTCAGTGATAGTAAGAATAAAGGTAATTTAAACAAGTGACTTTCAAATTGTGCTCTTTAATTAGATTTGATAGAATATAAACTAGCACAATTCCATGTATTCTATATAAAGAATTATGTCACCAAGCTGAGATGCAGTCATTGTGTGCTGTGTCACCCCATCGGGCACTGCGACACTGAACTCCATTCGGGTCACTTATTTCTAGAAAAGGTAGACCAGGGGGCGCCCAGACCAGCAACCAGACTGATTAAGGGGATGGGAAGAGTCATGATGAGAACAAATTAAATGACATAAGAATGAATAATTGGGCTATGAGGGGGATGCAGTAAGTTTAATGTAAATCAGTTCAATTATTGCTAATATTTCTTTAACGTGTCATCTGGGCACCAGGCACTGCATACGCACTTCATATGGCTGCAGTCAGTTTTTATACTTTACTTTCACAACAACTCTGAGTTACTACTGTTATCCACATTGAAAAACATCAGATTTAGATCTAAGGTTTAGAGAAATGGTTAATGAGTTTGTCCAAGATTTCATAGCTAGTGAGTGGCAAGCTTTTTTGTTTGTGGGTGATGCAAGTATATGTTTGTGTGTGTACGTAGACCCTCTCCTAAATTATTTGCCGACATTGCACACCTCTTTCTGAAATTTTCTTTGGAGTATTTGTGCCCATCTATGTGACTCTAATGCATTTTAAGTGTTGTTTCTTATGGCACCTTTTGTTCCTTCTCAGTTCATGTAACAAATGATGCCTCATATTCTCAGTTATATAAATATATCTTGCCTCCTAAGCTAGAGCTAATTTCTTAAGGATGATAATTGTGACTCCTGTCCCAATACATTAACACTCTATAAATGTGTGTTTTTATGTGTGTTCTTATGACTTGTCTGCTTTAAAAGATTTTTCTCTGACAAGCACCTAGTGTGTTGCTCTGTACTCTGTTAATATTCATTTTAGAACCTCGATGTGTGTGTGTAGTCATAGCAGGCATTCTATGATTGTGCATATATGTTATGTTCACAGAATGCCTGTTTTAAGTGCCAGACACCGCTTGAACAACAAAGAAAAGAGCAGAAACTTTGCCGTGTGGTGAAGGAAGTCCACTGACAGTGCCAAGGATCTCATTATTTGTCCAAGTGTTAAACTGAGCACATAAAAAACTTACGTTTTTTATGATGAAAACTTAAGGAGGAAACCACAAACATTGGAGAAATTATGTTTCATTTATTTGCAAAATAAAACAATTTGAATTCTTCTGTTAAACTTAGCGTAGAATTAATCTGCTAGACCAAAAGTAGCAAATCTGTTCTACAGATAGCGTATGTTGAAATTTTAACTTAATGGATAAGTTCATCAAGTTTTAGTTCCTCTAATACATGTAATCATTCCTGTTGTAAAATTGAAGTTTACAAAGATGAAATTTTCTTTAGCACTTAGTTAAAAATGTTTTTTCTTTTGCTATAATTCCACTGGTGCTCTTTAGAGACTGACTACATGTGATAACTTAGATGCACTTCATCTTAAATCCACAGTTTGTTCCCCATCATCTACCTCTCAGTAGAGGGAGAAAAGTGTTTGTTCAAAAAACCAAATATAGCTTGTTACAGGATATTCATAGTTATTTCTTGGATTATTTTAGGGAACTCATTTCTCACTGATTTTGAGAGACCACAGTTGATGTATAAATTCCCTAATTTGTTTACTTCGGGAAGATTATCTCAAGTGCAGCATCTGTATTTGCTTTGTCTGTGAGATCTTGGTTTTCCATCAGGAAGACTGAGGCCCAGGGAAGTCACATGACCAGCTTAGGACCATACGGGAAGTGCTGTGCCAGGAACTTCTCCAAACAGTGGTGCCGAGGCCTCCCCGGCACCCACTTTGCAGAGGCAACTTCCAGGTCTACCCTTTTGACTGTTTTTCAAGAACAAATTCAATCTTCTAGATAACATTATTTTACAACTAGAAGAATATCAAAACTCTAATTTTGCCCAGCTGTGTCTTATTTGGGAAAGGCGGCTTTCTTTTGTGAAGCTCAGAGCAGTAGCCTAAAATTACTTTCAATATGTAGAGGAGAGAGCCTTCTATAGTGCAGTGGTTATGTGTGAAGTTTGAGTTGGGGAGCTCCCAGCCATGTTCCAATGAAATTAGAGAGATAAAATTTTAATTTCCTAGGCACTTATAAGTGGGGTTTTTTGTACCATTTTGCTCCCTCTGCAGTCCTTGTAGAAACAGCTGTTGCAAGAAATCTATTCCCAGAGCCCTGCCTGAACCCACGCTCGAGGTCACGGGGAGAGGAGCACCCCATATTCTGTGATGTTAGAAAAATACAAGGCATTGGAAACCGGGAACTATCAACAACTTGCATCTCTGAAAAATAACTAACTGAATTGTATCATGTAAACAGTGGCCCCAAATGGTCCTCCAGCTTCAGTTAACACTCTTGCAGGGATGGTGGAATTATTGTGAACATAAATTCAAGCTCAAGAGAAGAGAGGGATGTGGAGAAAATTTAATTAACTACAGTGAAAGTTATACAGAATGAACTATCCATTGCTAAGAGAAATAGTTTTTAGATTAGATGAACATTTAGTTTAGAATTGATAAAATGTCTTTATTGTATGAGAAGATGTACTTTGCAAATAGTATTTTTCAGGAGGTGTCATTGGCTTGAGGTTGTTTCATGTTCTTATTAAGAAGATGATTAAAAGTTTGGAGTCTTTTTCATCGTTGTTATTAACATGCAGGGGGAATCTTTCTATTGCAGTGTTCATTAAATAGATCTCTTTGTGTGTACAAATATTAAAAGTAGTCTTGAACGTACTATAGGTAAGCAAGGGAAAAGTGTACTGTTTGTTTCCTCATGAAAGTGACATTTTTATTTAGGCAAAATCTATGAATTTACAATCTCTCCCTTTCTAGGTTTTTCAACATTTCTTACAAATTATATGCAAATGAATGCAAATAAGCAATCCTCACTAGCAAGCTGCTTAGAAGTATAAAATGCATAAAATTAAGATGCTGAGAGAAACATGCATCTAATTAAGGTAGCATGTAAAGAAATGTTTAAATTCAAATTAGATACTTCAGTAGAAAAATTACTTGTTTAATTCAAAAGGTGTTTTGTATAATTCAGGGAAGACTTGTCCTTAGCAGTGTTCCCATTTCCTTGAAAAATCAGTTTTAGGAGCTCGTGTTGGCTCCATTAAACTTTAAAATTCAGTTTCACCTAAGAGTTAGAATACCATAAAAAGGAGTTCTAGTTTTAATGCTTTTACTCCTAACACAGATGACAGAGGCGGATCTTTTAAAAGTGGGTATAGGAATCCCTGTTTCCATCCCATTTACAGGAAGCCCCCATGATACTTTCATGTAATGGGTTTGTAGAAAGCCTGACAGACCACAGCCAGCTGGTTATTCCTAGACCCTAAGGGGGTTTTCTGTGCCAGACAGGAAGGACACCACCCATGCCATCAACAGTGCCTGCCCTGCTGTTCACTCTCAGGGCAGCAGCAGGCGTCCTCCAGCCCTGCCAGGGAGAGAAGAGGAAGAGAAATTGATCACTAGCTGGGAAACTTTAGTTTAAATAAATGGAAGACATTTTTGTAAAGCATAAAGCAACAAGGAAGTTGTCGAATAATTTAAGATCTGTGTTGAGAACACGTAAACTATCTTATAAGATTGGTGCCGTTTCTGCCCCAGTCACAACAACCTAAAGGGCAGACAGAAAAACGGACAGGAAAGTGGTTTAGGCTAATTTTCCAAATGTTTGACTTTGAAAGGCCAGAGTTCTTTCAAAGAATTGTGTGTTCAGACAATGTTTACTGATTTCAACGGAGCCCATGTTTTAGATACCATGTTGTGTCCAGAATGTCTATTGTCTGGCATCAGAGATAAAATAGTTCATTGTTAGGAACTATTTACACATAGTTTTGATTACGTATAATGAACAAAACTCTTAGACCTGGGTTTCCTCATCTAAAATTCCTCGGCCTCTGTCTGACATGAGGAGTTAGAAGGCAGTGCTGATACTGTCATTCTTCATTTGTAGTACTGGATCTGTTCTCTCTTTTCAACAGGAGCAGAAATGCTTCCAAGTCGATGCCAGCCTTCTTCTCTCCTTCTGTCCGTTTCTGCCTCAGTCCTCATTCTTCACCCAACCCACCCCAGTTCTGATGTGCATACCATATTGAGCCTTTAGATTGTGACTTGGAAAACATCTTCTGGCTGGTGAAGTTTGTTTTCAAATATCTAACAAGCCATGTTTTATCAGAAGAGTCACAGTGCTTGGTTTTTCCCCCTTGGGCCAGAGGATGTTTCTTATATGGACCAGAGTGTGCCTCCCTGTCTTTTAGAGGCCTTCTCCTCCTCCCTCTCTGATTCCTTTGCCTCTCGACCAGTTTGTTGTTTCGGTGGTTTCTGTGTTCACAGAACAGAGTACATCCAGCTGCCTACCTGGAGTCTTTTACCTGCAGGTCCCACTTTCAACACAATCAACATATCTTAATTCAACATGGCAACCTTCCTCCCAGCTGGCTCATTTCCTCCTCCCTTTCTTCTGGTTAATGATGCTCTAATCTGCCCTCCTCTCCTTCCAAATTGCCAATGCCGTGGAATAGGCTTTCTTTATTTCTTACCTCCACTTACTGCAGTAGCCTCTTAACTTCTCTCCCTACTCCTTATCACATATCCCTTTACTCCTTTTTTCACTGTTGACAAAACAGTTTAAAAATATATATGTATATATCTGTTGCATCCCTGATTAAAGGCTTTCTGTTGCCCCCATCATCTACGCTTTTGGTATGGAATGGGAAGGGTTCTACCAGTCATCTCATGCTATTTTTCCCCACCTTCTGTGCTCCAGCCTAGTTAAGCTACAAGACTTGCAAGATGCTGTGTCATTTACATTTTTACGCCTTCGCATATCCTGTTTTCTCTGCCTGAAATTCTCCTTTCCCACTGGCATCTCCCAAGTATGCCTAGGAAACTGCTGGTCATCTTCCTGCTTCTCTGAAAGTGTTTCTTTCTCCTACCATCAGTCCAGGGCTGAATTTGTCATGCTCCCTCTTGCAGCATTCATCACATAGTACTCTAAATTTCTGTTTCTTGGTCTGTTTCCCTGTGAGGCCCTGAGCTTCTGAGGGCAGGAGTTGTGTTGAGTGAAGAGACTAGAGCAGTGGTTCTCAAGCTTTTGGTCTCAGGATCCTATTACACTTGTAAACGTTATCAAGGCCCTCACACAGCTTTTTGTTTCTTTGTGGGTAAATATCTCCTGATCTTTACAGTATTTAAAATTTAAACTGATAAAATTTTAAATTATTTACAAATTCCTTTAAAATCAAGCACAATAAACTCATTCTATGGTGCTATAAGTGATACATTTTATATAAAATAAATATTTTTCAAAATAAAGTGTAGTGAGAAGATTGACACTTTTATATACATAGAAAGCTCTTTAATGTCTGGCTTATGAAGCTCAGACAGCTAGCTTCTCTTAACAGTGTCTGCATTCAATTTGGTTCCATGGATTGTTTTGTTTAAAGTATAGAAGACAATACCCCACAATTGTGGGTAGTTATTTGACAGGTGGTAGTTTCTTACCTTTTATTATAATGTGAAACCGGAAACCACAGGAATGAACTTCTCACTATAATCTTAAAACTATTGATCTCTCTTGTTTTCAAAACCGTTTACACCATGCACTGATTACTTAAAAAAATGTGGGTCCACTGAATTATAAAGATCTTCCAAATAATGATACATTTAAAACAATAAGAAAATAGAACAGAAATCTGTATTAGGATGTTATCAAACTAGGATGGTAAATAGAAGTTTTCCAAAGTTCTAATTTTTACTTGAAAGCTCGAGTTTTATCATCGACAACAAATATTGTCAGTAGCCTTCCTCAAAGAGACAGGCCCACTTTGTTCATTTTCAAGAAAATGCCTTTTAAATACCTAAGTCTGAATAACAGGTTTTTTCAGTCATTCTTTTGAAGTAAAAGTGGTCTTCTGTGAAAAAAAATTGGCTGGTTCAGCTCACAGCTCAATCACACAAGTGCTTTTCCTTCAGATGAACATCAGACTTCGGTATGTAACACAATTGCTTTCTGTGTACTCGTTTTCTCATGACAGAAAATTAAAAAGATGTGTGTTCAGGGTCAAGATTTACTAAAATTAATACTTACTACTTCATCAAGAATGTGCCGAGGTGAAAATGGCATTCCTTTTCCTTCGAGTGCTTGGGGGGGAGCATGCAATGACCAACAGTGGTGTTTGTGGCCAGATTGGCGGCTGTTTCCTGCTCCTTTGCCCATTGTCTTTGTACCATCAGTGCAAATGTTAATCCAGTGATGAAGGCAAATGATGTCTTAATATTTTTATAAAATAGTGCTGATCTTAGAAACTGTTTGAAAAGATCTTGATGACCTCCAAGAGTTTACAGACCATGCTTTGAGCGCCAGGTGACCAGAGAATCAGGTAGAGGCGCTTGGCCCCGGCCTGCAGAGTTAGTCAATGCTGTGCTGGGAGGGACGTCAGGAGGAATGGCATGGTCAGATTTGCACCTTGGGGAATGTACTGGGTTGAAGGTATTCCTGGGCGTTCTTATTTCTGCTCTGTAGGGGCCTTGTTCACTGGGTGAATCCTAGGCTTATATACACAGGTATCTGTGTCCGTGAACCTTGGAGGTATGTGCATAGTTGGCTATTGGCCTTCCATGTCATTACTTTCTGGCCCAGTTTGTCTTTGTGCTTGATCACTAGCAGTACATTTCCTGGACTATACATATTCATCCTGTATCATCTGTGGAAAATCTTTTTTTACCATGGAGACTTCCAACTCAGTAGAGGTGTAGGAGACTTACTACTCATTTAGAAGCTCTATGTCAATAGGATGTGCAGAAATAGTCACAAATCATTCTGACCAGGTTAACAGTGCTTGCTCAGGACTCCATTCAGGAGCCCTGCCTCTCTGTTGATCTCTTGAAAAATACTAAGCAAAAAAACAATGAATCTTCAGACTCAGCTGATTCCATTGTGATTGATCTGAGCCAATTTTTAAGGTAATTGATGATATTGCCTTAGTTGAGTCTGTTAGTGCAAATAATTATTAATCAATATGCTCTCAGCTCTTACTTCAGAAGATAATTCTAACACATGATTTATTCTGAACATTTCACTTGAGCTACCTTTACAAGAGGAAAATCAATCGGCAAGTGGTCTAAAGCACTTTAATTATCTGCAGCTCCATCTTCCTTTCTCAGCCGTATTTACCCGGATAACTTGTAGTCCCTTTCTGGCAAGGGTGACAGGAAGATTTTCATTGCCATGATAGAAAGATAATATATGTCTCATCTTTGATTGATGAAGTTGATTTAAAGTGATTCAGTTAAATGCCTTAAAAACAGAGCATTATGGCTTTACTTTGGAGAATATAGTTAGCATTGCCCTGGATAAAGAAGGAACATACTGCCAATTTCTATTCAGTTGGAGAGCAGTTTACTATTGTGGATACTGAGTGTTTGGTAAGTCAGCTTACCCTGAAAACATGGGGAGACTGAAATTACAGTAAGGGGATTAAGGTGTGAAGCATTTTAGGAGCTAGGGCACCCACATTGTTGTAGATGTTATTGAAGATGCTTTGTGGCTTCCTTATGTTAAAGCTTTCAGCCTGGGATTTGTTGTTTTGCCCTTTTAGGCAATGTCTTGATGAGTGTTGTGGTTTTATTTTTTTTCTGCGAGAGGATATGCAGAAGAAAATAATCAGCACCAGGAATGAGCCTGCCTTTGTTCCCAAGTGGGGCGTCCAAGCATCTGTTTTTGTTGTACTTGTGGAGGGTACAGGAATGTGTGGGCCTTGGCCTGAGACTTCTAGACATGATTATAACAGATGGAAATTTTAAACAACAGTTCCCTGAATTGTCATTGTAGAAGCCCTTCAGCCAGCATTGAGATGCTCTGTCACAATTCTTGACCAATACTGTGTCCCTTATTCCTATTGCAGCATATCTAAATGGAAAAATGTGAAGGCATCCAGCAGCCTTCAAGGCCAGTCTCTTAACTGCCTCCACTGCCCACCCCCATGTACTCCTGGGACACCCAAAGCTTGTGCCCAAGACCTCTCATATCAATAAACTGAAATTCCAACTCATTGTTACAGCTGGCCTAGTGTCACATCTCCAGAAGGTAGTGCTCTTAAGCATTGAATAGAGCTCGTACTATTAATGAAACGGTGGTAGAGAGGCAAGGTGGGTTCTGAGAGGACTTGGGGCTTTTCAAGAGCTAAATCAGAGGACATTTTGGCATGTTTGGTTTGGAATTAGCACTACAGGGAAGACCAAGAAAAATGAAGCCTTGCTCCTGGCTACAGGAAATCATAGCCTTATTAGGGAAGGTTGGAGTGGAGAATTAAGCTGCCACACATTAAGAATACTGTAGAGAAGGGGCTAACAGCAGAAGGGCCATGAGAGAAGGAAAATGGGTAGGCCCTTGATGTCCAGAGAAGAAGAAGGAGAGGCTGAAAGACAAGATTGGCTGATACCATCCATGGGCCCTTGAAGTCACCTCCCCCAGCGACTCCCCTCAGTGTTCTCTGGGAATAGCAGCTCACTCTAGGCTGGTCAGAGGGAAACCAAGGGATAAAACCTGGGCCAGCCATAGTCTTCATGATGACTTCTTCCAGAGTGACTCTCTTAGAGTTTCCATTGGAATCCTGGGGACCTTATGACAGAGAGGTGTGAATGAGTGTTAGAACAGTTAGGGAATAACTCATATTCAAGCTCATAGATGCAAATCACAGTGTATTGAAATCTTTCTGACCGGGACACTCTGTAGGCTTTCATGTTTCTAAGAAAATTGTGTCACTCTTACTAGAACATTCCTCCCGCCCCACTCCTCCTGTATTTTTACTCTCCAGTTGCTTTTCACCTTGTTCATCATTTGAGTTAAAGGTGTGAGAGGGCTAACCTTCTCCACGTCTTAGCAGCTCCCTGGGTCCGAGTGCAGGTCGTACACCTGGACAGGCTTTGCGAATCTCGGGCATTTCACTCAACTACTTTGGGGCAAAGTTTTCTTGTCTATAAAATGGCTATGATACTTTACTCATGGAATTGTTATGGATATTTAATGAGGCAAATTTTAAATCACTTTCTAAACTGTAAAACTCCCAATGAAATATATAATATGAATATACATATGTGTACGTGTAAACATAACATGTAAGTTGTTGCTTTTCCAATGTTATTATTCCTCCTTACCTACTGCCTACTCTGCGACCTGTCAACATCTCTATAACTGTTTTAGTTCAGAGATGAAGCCCTGAGTAGTTCTGGTTGCAATTTGTCCTGTCTTTTTCTTACCAAAATGTCCTGGAGCTGAAATGTGAAGTAAAGATATGCTAAAAATAAATGCTACGTCTGTTTTGCATATAGTACGTCAGCAAATATCCAGTAAACGAATTTACATAAAATGATTTATTTTCCTTTTGTTATTGTTTCTGTGTTTAATATACAAGATGACTAATTTAAAGCCTTTCTTCTCCCTTCTGAGTTTAAAGAGCTATATGACAACTCTCTTCCTAGCATTGTGTTATACTAATGACATAATGTGAAAGACAATGTTCTTTAGAACAAATGAATGGAATTCTCAAAGACCAATAAAAGTTGCCAGAGGTATTTGTGGATCAGGGCCCAGGGCAATGCTTACATAACCTCTCAACTGTTTACCCAGGTTTAAAGTGAAAATAACACAGATAAATGCAGAAACTGCATGTATAAACATGACATATTAATAGTTGATCCAATCTGCATAACAAAATAAACCAGGGGTCTAGATCCTAAAAGTGATAGCAATGGTGTCGAATATCCTGTTCCCTTGTTCCAGAAGATGGGGCTATGACAGGTGAAACAGCATTTGTTTAAACAAAACAGGAAGACTGCAAAACATCCAGGGGCAGGAAGTGGCAATAAATGTGACATGTGGCTGGAGCAGCAGGACCTTGAGGTGAGCAAAATGTAATCACTCAAAGTAGAATTCTGCCAGGGCCTCCTGAGTCCCATCAAGGGAAATGCTGAACTTTCTAAAAAGTCAAGACCTCTGTCTTGTCTCCTCCCAAAGGTGAGAAAGTTAGATGTGAAACTCCTTTCTGGAGGTGGAATCCGTTTTTAATGATAGGCTCTGATCTCTTTTGCAGGCTTTGAGCATAAGAACCAAGGCTCCAAAAATAGCTCCTTGAGGGGGAAAAGAAGGCTGATATGCAGGCCTCGGTGATCTGGGGTCGTAAATCGACAATTCCTTTAACAGAGGAAGACCTAGTTAAGGAGACTTTGGTTTTCTTATAAGACATGAATAAGTGCTCTGGGCAGTCCGCCCCACTGGAAAACAGAATAATGCTAATAATTTGCATTTATATAATACCCCTTGGCTTGTGGATCTACAAGCAATTTGCAAACATTAATTAATTCTCTATACCCCTGTGAATCAGGGGGTATCATATCATTGGTAACTAATTGTGAAGGAGGGCCAGTGATTCTTACCAGAGTGGATATGCAAGTTAGAGAACACTGCCGTTTTAGGAGCTGAGGAGGTTGAGTGGAATTTCTATGAGAAAGAACAACGAAGGTAGAATGTTGATCAGCCTGTGTGGAAAATAAACCTGGATATTATGGCCATGGATGATGTTCTAATACCTAACAGTTTAGTTTCTCTCCTGTGATGCCAGGCATTTGTTTCAAAGTATGCTCTGTGACTATTTTGTCTCTTGCTGTTGTGTCCCTCTTCATTTTCAAAGCTCTGATTAAACTGGGTTTAAAACCCCAGCATCAAGCTCTAGACTCAGTTTACATGTGCCCAGTATATGAGGACATGCAGGCAGCCAGACCATACTAGAAATCGGTGGTTCTATAGCTCTTTTAATGATCAATTCAAAGATTCGGTCAATTCAAAGATTCATTGATTGACTCATTCATTCATTTGATTACTACTCGATTTGACAAACATAGGTTTCTGAGCTTTTGCTACCTGTTAGGCGTTTGATAGTCCCAAGAATTTATATATGTGAGAAAAGTACTTCCCTGCTCATAGTCTTGGCCGCAGTGCTTCTTCATGTCATGTGAGCATTTTGATTTCCCCAGTCTGTATGTTTGTCTGACATAGATGTTAAGATCATTGGAATGTTTTTGTAATTTGGAAGTAATTTACCAATAAACATCATATACTTGAATTTTTTATGAGAAAGACAGACTACATAGAAGATAGTAATGATGTGACCTGAAAGTGCTCATTTTTGTGTATAGTTAAATCTCACTAATTCTAACCTGTTAGATAGAAGGTCTTTTGGAATTTGTGAAAAGTTCGAATTTTAACTTTTTTAAGAAAAAATTTTTTTAAGAAATATAGTTTGAAGTTAGACCAACAAATGCTACTTATTAGTGGTACTTAGAGAATTTGCTCTTGCTGAATAGATAACATTTGTTCATGATCTGGCCTACATCCCGAGGAGGGTATGGTACTTCTGACGTGCTTGAGAATTGGTTATAGCAGTTGTTTCCTATAACAGATTCCCATTGTGTTAGATTTTCAAAAAATTCAAGTAATTTACACCTCAACCCATTATAGATTACTTCAAAAGCCAGCTTCAGTCTAGCACAATAAGAATTAGTGGCATGTGAATTCTTGAGATGTATTCCTTGCTCACTCACGTACATGTCTTGCCTATGGTGTAAGTCAGATGAAATGGCTAAATCATTTTTATGTTATTTTCAAGTTAACTAGTACACACGGCCGAATCTATTTGGGAAAACAAAGTGTATCATATCTTTCAAATCATTTTGAACTCTAGGAAAAGGAATGAGATTAGGTTCTTCCCACAGTCTTGGCTGGAGCTGGCTGTCAGGACAGCAGCCCAGCCATGGACATGGGAAGGGAAAGTTCTGTTTGGTACACGTGGAAGATCAAACACGCCAGGGCTGGACTGCTCCCAGCAAGACACGCACTTTCTTCCAGGCTGTTGCCAGCTGGTTTCGCTGTGCGGTAGTGTTAAGCTTTACAGATTGAAAACATCTGGCTTCTGGCTTTTCATCAGCCATATGTACTCAGGAGGAGAGCTGCGTTAGCCGAAATAAATTCACCAAATTCTTATCTGACACATTTAGTTGACCTAAGTGTAATAAATTGGGGTAATTTCTGAGGATGAATTGTGTTACCAGTTGTTTATCTTCTCTATTTTCTCCTTACCCTGCCTTTGGAGGAATTTTCATTTTAAAATTTGGAGTCAGGCCTTTATTTGGGGCTTTCAATGTGATGTCCATACTGATTTCTGAAGGTACCAAGAGTCATTTGCATAGAGGTCACACACGATGTTTCTGTAGGAACTTCCTGAATTAGGAAGATTCAGAGCAATCCATGGAATCAGATGTCAGTGGGTTCCAAAAAGGGGACTTGTGACCCACTGTTGTTAAGAGCAGTAGCTGTCTGGTGTTAAGTGTTTTCTGAGGAAATACAGAAAAAAAAAATGTGTAAATAGTAGACAGTTGTATTTGTCTACTAAATACAGACTGAGAAATAAGTACAGATTATGGCAATGGATCTCTTTTGGTCACCTTTGCCTTTTGAATGCATCCTTCATGACTTTGTATTTCCTTCTGCAGCACTTTACATGGCTTGGTAGGGAAATTTTGAGAGTGAAGCTCAATTTAAATCTCCCTCTGAGTTTAGCATATGAATGTTTTTTTAACTTACAAAATGGACATCACAAAAATTCATATTTCTTAGCAGCAATATACAAACCAAATGTTCGTTAATTAGATCATAGCTTCCCACTGAGTAAGACTTCAGAGCTGACTGATCAGTGTTTATAATTGGTCGGCTGTTGTCATTGGTCTTGGCGCTTTAGCTTGAAGTGTCTCAAGAAATTAATGACCTGTTAAACAAAATCTACTAGAGAAAAGTTCTTCTTTAAAGAGACTGGAAAAAGCTGGGACTGTTTATATTTTGTCAGTGGTAATCTTGCCAGGCATATGTATATCGATCAGTACAATAATCCTGTCAAGATGGCCATAATTGTCTTCCTTTTACATTGAAACCCAGACAGGTGAAGCAGCTGGCCTCAGGTTGCACCACTGGTAAAATTCCTATGTTAGTTGCTCTCCTGGTAACCAAAAATATATTGGAGATAAGAATTTTGGATTACTTAGCCTAGTCTCAATTCTAAAAAGCCCAGAGGATGGAAACAAATACCCTTGGTCAGGCAGGGTGGTGTACCACTACACACACTTCCCCTCGCTAATGATGCTTTGGTCACCGAGGCTTTTCTTCTGGCCCACAGGTACTGTCTTCATTGCCCCAGGGCCTTTGCACTTGCTGTTTTTTCTGTCTGCAATTCTGTTTCTCCAGATCACTGTATACCATCAAAGTACTCTTTGTCACTTCGAATTCAACTCCCACCTTCTTCAAAAGCCCATCTGACCACACTACCTCAACAAAGTGGCGTCTTAGACCACCCAAGAGAGATTCGACTCCCTGCAGATGCGAAGAATTAGCCTCTCTCATTTCTTTACCTTTCTTGGCATCCTGTCTTATTAAGGAGTTTTAACACAGTCTGGCCTAAACATACCTGCTCCCCTGCACATGTTCCTCTTCTCTTCTTTAACATGTTCCTAAAGGAAGCAGTTGAGAAACAGGATCCATTAAAAATGTAATGTGGTTCTGTTTGATGGATGTTGCTTTTTCATTGCTTTTCACCCTGGACTTAGTCTTGTCCTTTCATAAGTCTGAATATGTGTTTTGTGTAGGTTTACTGGATTAGGACTAGATATCAACTAGAAGATAATTTCATTTAGAACAAATATATCCAAGCATATGGTATTTGGAATGAGTTATGTGAAGAAAGTCAAGCTACATTATGAATAAATGAGTTCTGAGTTTCTTTTTAGTCTGGGGACATTTATTTATCTTGGATTGTTACAGAGATTTTCTGGACTATTTTTCTGTAATTACCTTGATTAATATTTAAGTGGTATGTTTACATTTTGAGTTGATTTATATGAAACTTTGCTTTCCTTCCACTAAAACACTCAAGTTTCTCATGTTACCTCAATGATAGAAACCATTCTGTGTGTCCCATGCCTTCCGCATGCAGAGGCTTTCCCAAGTTGAAGAATGACAGTGTATCCACCCACATTTTGCAAAGCAGCAGCAGTCACACAGCCAAAATGTTCCACCAGAGGGCTATCCTTTCAGAGCCCCATACTATTTATAGACACCTCTACATAGGGTCTCTGTGACCTGCAGTAAATTTTAAAATACAGTCTTTAACTTTGCATGTATGTGTGTGTGCTCACACTCAAGTGTGTATGCCTGTGCTTGCTGCAAGTGAATTTCCTATGTGTTGTTTCTGTGTGAGAAGGGTAGGGAGAAATACCTACACCCCTCCCCCATCTTGGTGTTTTTCTTGCTTTCCCTCTCCCTCGGTCCCTGTGAGAGGAGAGGCAAAGCAGCATCAGTGTTTTTGCCTGACTGTCTGGGTAACGTGCAGAAGCCGTCAGCCATCGCCCAGCTTCAGGCATCCGGCATCGAGTCCTGACTTCAATGCTTATTTCCCCAAATCATTTATCTTCTCTGAACCTCAATTTCATCATTAGTAAAACATTTATAATAATACACTGGGCTCTTCTTAAAATTATAAAAGCACTGCATGCGCTGACCACTATGCGAATTATGGGAAGTTATTTTTTGGAGCTGGCAAATGTTCATCCCTTTGTAGACCCCAATCCCCTTGCCTCAAGGTCCAGCATTTCATGGTAAGTGTAAATGGAGGCAGGACTGGTCCATTCTACTTTATGGTTGCAGGTAATTTGATAGAAGCCATTTAGTCAGGGGGATCTGTGAGGTCTACTTATCCCTATTTTTCCTTAGGAGAAATTCTCACAGTAAAGGTCAGTGTTTGTGAAGCGTGCTGTCTCTCACGGGTTACTTTATTTCACAGATGCATTAAAATTCATGATCTTGTCTTAAAAAGAAAAAAATGTTGGCATCCACATCTTTGAGGTCTGAGGTCTGGTGGCAAGTAGGCTATGAGCTGTTGACTGAGCTGGCTTATTCCCGGAACGCCTTGACTTGGATTAATCTCCCCTTTTGGTGTTGAAATCTTAGGATTTCCATTTGCTGAACTTGGATTTATAAATAAAAGAGGTCAACTTTGCTGTAAGTAATTATATTAGAGAAAAGTTTTTTGGTGTCGCTGTTTATTTTATTAGAGAAGGCTCACCTTATTCATGATGCATCTTTTAGCCCCATCTCCATCGATGCACAATTTACAGAGATTTGCAGACCAAAAAAAAAAAAAGTTCTAATTAGATCAATTTTGCCAAAAAAAATTTCATCTATATGTTATTTTTTTTTTTGTAGCAAAGACTATAGAAAATATTTCTCTGGACATTGACATGTATACTCAAGGTTATGTTTTATTATTATAGTCTGTCTCAGGACCAGTGATAATCATTTGTGTAAATAACTTCATAAGGCCTGAAACACTTGAAGAAATTAGAACAGATGAGGGCTAAAAATCCCCATCAGGGAAGAGAAACACTGCATGCAGCAGATTAAGGGGTGAGGGCCAAGGAAGCAAGGACTCCTTCTCTCTGGTGTCACTCTGTTAACTGTGAGGGCGGATGTCGCAGGATCTTTAAAGCAGCTGTGATGTTCCCTAGGCTGGTGCAGGCTCCCCTGCCCTTTCAAGGGAACTCCTTGATCATGCATTCAACTAAAACGCGGCAGCTGGAAAGCAGTTCTTGTGTTCTAATTGCCCAGTGGGTTCAGGTTTGGGGACAATAAGTGGATATCAAGGAAGGGTCAGGCTTGAAAGCTGGCAACCCAGTGAGCAGACCAAATCAGAGAGAATGAAAGATGGCACTTTTTTAAAAAAAAATTATTTTGTCTATTGTTTAATGTGCTTAAACATTTTGAAATCTGGTTGATGGATACTTGTCAAATTATTTGTGGGTATTTGTCTTATCTTGATCTTATTTCATCAGATTGTGAATGAAAATCATAGCTCTAAACAAGGTATGGACTAAGTATCGTCCCACAAAAGGAATAACAGCACGGGAGCTGTGCAGGGCGGAGAGTGGGCGAGAGGAAAGCACAGGGCAGAGCAGTGCGCATCGCTTGTGGTACTTCCTGCCTCTGCTTTCAACATCTGCGTGCTAGAGTGCAATTTTAAATATTTGGTATATTCTTTAAACACTACAAGACCTTTTGCTACTTTTTTGCCTGCAGCATGCCTATATATATATATCAGCCTTAGATTTTAAGATCAAGACATTTATTATAAAAACAAATAGTGGCATAGATTCCTTTAACCCCACTCTTCCTAAGGAAGGATTTTTTAAAGAGAAATACAACCTTGATTGTGCACAATTGCAAATCACTTCCCACTGACAGTCTTGTAACCCAGGAAAGCCCTGTGAATTCAGTTGCTTTGTCATCTAAGGTTATATGATTGGCTGACTTTATTAATCCCTGTAGCAGGGTTTGTGGTTTGCAAGCTTGTGTGTGTGTGCGTGTGTGTTTTAATTATAGTCATTTTGGGATCTGATTGCACCAGCCTTTGTAACACCCAGGTCCCTTATCCAGAAGTCCAGGCCTCTTCCAAGGCTTCTGATGGTGCTGGAGAGTGTGACTGGCACGCCTGGGTGGGGGTGGGGAGGGGATTGCAGGGACTGGTACAGGTGGCAGGAGCTGCCCCAGAGACAAAGCACAACACCACTGGGCCCATTATTTTGGTTGGAAATACGTAAGAAAACCTTTCCTCAAAGTGGAAACAATAAACAAATTATCCACTTCCACAATCAACTAATTGAGGCTTGTCTCTCACTAAACAGGTGGATTTCCTGCTAACAAGCACCTTTATGAATTTAATCTCCAGTGCTCTTCTGCCCTTTACCCATTTTACTTATGTGCACTAAAATTTTTCTTAATTACATTACATATTAGTAATACTTAATGTCCCTATTTTTGCATTCTCTTAGCTTACAAGTCTGTGATTGTCATATGATTACAGGGCATAGCTGTTTTACAAAAAAAATGGCATTAAACTTAAATTGATTCAACTCTTTTTATTTTCTTGCGTGTAATAAATCAAGAAAGGGAAGTAGTAGCCACCACAGCCCATAGGCATTTTTATAATACCTTATTTTGAAATTATGTCAAATTAGAATGATTACTTTTAGTTTAGAAATATGAAATAAATATTTAAAGAAACAGATTCGTTGAATATTTGAATTACCTACTATTTATCTATTTTGGGATTGTTTTCAACCATTATATGAAGGATGCTCAGTGACTGAAGTCACTATTTGGAAATTATCTTAATACAGTGAGAGGAAGAGAATGGTACAAGTATGAAGAATGTAGTATGAGAACTTAAACACCTGTGTTCTGTTTAGTAATATAAAGGGTTTTAAATGAATCGACATGGGAGAATTTAACTTAAATTGTTAATATAACTTTACTTCAAAAAGCTCAATCATCTCATAAAAGTGATTGTTTTAAATTCTCTTCCTTATATGCCCTATGTCATTCACTCTATGCTACCTTAGAATTCAAGGGAAAATATTAGCTATATTAAGCTTCTTAAAATCCAAAATGTTCATTTATTATAAACTGTCAGATACTTGAATGTCTAACTAAAATATCCCATTGCTTGCCTGAGGAACATTTTCCCCAAGTGAAAGTATATTTTATTTTATGTGATTGTGATGATGAAATTGTTCAGTACACTTTTGAATCAAAAATTCATGTAGACAATTTAAATGTGCAAGTTTATGATCAAGTCTCTGAGGCCCCTATACTGGCGTATGGAAGCATATTTAAGTTTATTTTTAATTTTCTTTACGACTCGGTGTGGTTTCTTTTCGTTCAGACACACACATATTCACTTGCATGAATGCATGCGTATACACACACACACACAAATTGCAGAAAGCATAAACACACCAAGCATAACTTTGCCAAGTTATCAAGACAATTTTCTGAATGAGCAGCAAAACCTAAATTAATGTCTTTCTTTAGAGCCATCAAGGACAAAAGCCCATCATCTGCCAGCACTGCCTGATGCTTAATTCTCCATGAAGTTAATGTGGATTTTGTATATAAAGGCACATGATCAGGGGACACAAGCAATTTTTTTGACCATGTGCAGTCAAATCCCAGAATGGTACATGCTATGATTAAATTAGCTCTCATATAATGTGATGCTGCCAGATTGATATAATTAATAATGACGACGCTGGTAATAACTTTGCTGTTGTAGATACCAGAAACTCCAAGTGTCAAGTTAAGCACTTGTGCTGTCTGAAATATACAATCAATTTTAAATTAAGTTTGAAGTGAATTTGTATTGAAAATAAAACACTTTAACTAGTGCTGTTCTTTCCTGTAATAATTAAGAAGGTAGCTCTTTAGTATTAGTATCATTACTTTTTCTCAATAATAATGTGTATGGAACTCAGTATATAATACTGATCAAAGCAATTTTATTTATTAATTTTAAGGTCGAAGGTATTATACTTCTTTATTCTTAATATCAATCATTGAAATTGATATCAATCACCTCAGTAGGATCGTAGGTTTCTGAGAAACATCGTTTGGAAAACATACATCTACTAGATGGTATTCAGGCTGAATTTCTTACCTTATCCACAACCTAAATTTCTACCTGATACTGTCCTTTTTGCATCAGCCAGGCAGGTTAACTCACTGTGCCCTGAGCATCAGACTTTCATCACTGCACACCTCCTATCTGGAATGCTATTCCCCTCCTCTCTTTACACATTTTTTTTCCCAGCCTTCAGGGCATAGCTCTAGCACGTCTTTCTGATAATTAATACCATTTCATATCATCTCTTGTATTAACCTTCTTGGCTCTGTAAAGTCACTTAACTGCTTATGTGTGTATGTCTTTTTAACTATTACAAATTTCTTTAGTTTAAAAATAAGGAAAAAAAATGCACTTTTCCCAAACTTTGCCTGGCACAATGCTGTGTTTATAATTGCTGTTTGACTGATATTTGAGGGATGAATTTATGACAGTCATATCTTTCAAAAAATCCGTGGTGAGCAGTCCTATCTGAATAGCTATCACTTAAGTTTATTTCTGTTTGGCTATAAGAAAGCCTGGTTACATTTTCCGAGACAGCATCATTATGCATGGTGGCACTCCTAATACAGAGACCTAATGGTCAACCCACCCAACCAGCACATGTAACCTTGCTTCCATGACCAAACACATAACATGCTAATAGGAGAAAGTGCTTCCTCTCCTCGCCTGCAGGGGCCAGCAGAAACTTTGTGGAGTTCCCTTGGTGATGAGGGCTATGGCCTTGGGGCTTCCACAGCAGAACTGGAAACTGGGAAAGGAGCTGATGGCTAGTATTCTCAGAGCCACATCAACTTGTTGACTTTCATTTGCTGTGATAAGAGAACCTTCTGTCTATTTGCCCAGGTGCTCAAATGTGGGAAATCAAGGACAGTAACTGGGTGGCTGAGTGAGCGGGTTTTTCAGAACCAGCGAATGACCTTGCCCTTAGAAAGGCAGTCAAATATATACCTTCCTGCCAGAAGAGTGAGAGTAATGGTTTGGAAGTTAGAGGATTTGATAAACGCTTTTCCTAGCTTTGCCATTGTGCAGTATGTGTGTGGTATACATAAAAGTAAGCTGCTCTCTGCTTCAGTTTACCCAAGAGGAAAATGATAGCATTCTTCATCTTAACAAGTTTCCTATAAAGTTGCACTCTTGAAAAATGGGCCCATTCAACCCCTGGGGATGGAAAGGAGTTCCATATTTTTCATCAAGCCTTGTAGTGGATAAATATTGAATATTTTCTCAAAACATCAGCGTTCTCCTTGCCCAGCTCTTTAATCTATCCCCTGTCCTTAACCCAGGCCTCCGATTGACAGAAAGAACTGGATTTATTACAACTTGAACAGCGTGAATTTTAACATCGTGGAAATCAGTATAGCTACTTGTATGGCCTCGATTTGCCAGCACTCTGTATGGTTACAGAGGGCATGGTTTATTTCATAGTCAACTAAGAAAGCATGTTGAGGGACTCTGGGGAATTCAGAAGGAAGACGACAAGGTCCATACTCTCCCAGAGATTAAAATCTAGTTGTGAAAATAAGACATCCATATGTGCAAATTTAATGTATGCAATAGGACTAGACCATTGACTAATTAGTTATGTGGTAAAAAAGTGCTTGAATTCAAAACAGGCAATATCGCTGATGTCTGAAGTGATTTGAAAGATTTTATGAAAGGATTCCCAGTTGGACTAGGATATAAAGTAGTAGCAGAGCTGGTAATGATGCATATTTATTGTTTCTTATTTGTTTTCTCATTGTTCTTGTGTAATAATGAATACATTACTCAATACTTCTAATCAGTGGATATTGTTATGTAAATTTCACAGCAATTATCTATACCTTTTTAGCAGGATATTTGCATTCCCATTGATGTAATTTTACTTGGATTTTTTTTTTCTTCTGGTCGGCAAATCAGAATCTCTGGAAGTTCAGAGATACGTAACATAGTGTAAATGACTTGTATGGTGAGTGGTGACAGCAGATGGGTGACCTAAGTCCCAGCTACTCAGATGTGGCCTGTGAACCAGCAGTGTCGGCATCACCTGGGAGCTTGTTATAAACAGCAGAATCTCGGGCCCCACCTGAGACCTGCTGCATCAGAATCACATTTTCACAAGCTCCCCAAATAACACATGTACACATTCCACATTAGGAATCACTGTTCTCAGTTATTCACACTGGACATTTAGTGACCCATTCTCATCCGATTCTGTTGGAGCTCTTTACCAAATTGTGAAGGTAGGTGTTTAATCACTATTTATGTAGTTTTCTCTGAGCGTGACACATTACTTAACAGAACAAAGTTGCGTAGCATTATGGATGAATGATTCTGGCCATAGTTAAAAGTTAAGTGAATTCCTAAACTATTTTCTCAGCTATTGGAGTTTTTCAAAACTCAAACCATGTTTTGGAAAACACTATTTTCTCCATTTTCATATCCACATGAATTCAATTTTGTGGGAAATTTAAACCACATGTTTCTGATTCATTTACACTTAACCCTTGAGAAGGTTGTGTTACAACAGCAATTGCCTGTCCAAAGAATCCCAATCTTTTAGTAGATCCTTCCTAAGGGCAGAGAAATGGGAGGAGTCACTGCAAAGACCCCAGAGAAGTTGGACCCTGAATTCAGGACCCTGAACCTAGAGGCAGATCTGTGAGGGGGATGGGGGGAAGGGGGAGGCTTCTGTTTTACACATTTTCAGCAGAGGAGGGAGAGGGCGACTATAAAGTCTCATGTGCTGAAAAGAAATAGGGACATGTGTAGGTCATGCAGCATAGACAAAAGCTGTATTTTTACTAACCATGCATTAATATTTCTTTCCCTTCCTTATACAAATTGTCTTCCTTGTGAGATTTCTGTATTTTGACACCCCACCTCCCCAAGAGACCTTTTCCATGTTTAGTGTTAGCCAACCTCTTAGCAGCGCTGACAGGATGAGAGGATAAAGTGCTACACGTAGCTGCTGGGGAAAATCTCCATGGGCGATGAACTTAAAAAAGCAACCTTGATTGTCTTTACTTTGAATGTTGTAGTTTGATCTGATGTATAACCAGAGACTTAAAAAAATTAATTTAGCTTCATTTTGCCTCTTGGTAAAACTTGAATTCTAGCTTGTCAAATCGTATATTCAATGTTTGACACCTTTTTTTATTGATTGATGGAGAGACTGTATAAATATGTGTATACATATGAGAATGTATGTCATAAATAAAGACTGAGTGTTTATGATAGCAGAAAACAATGATCAAATTAATCATGTTTTCTATTTAGGCATCTATCTCTACATTTGGTTTGTTTGTTTAGATAAGAGGATGTGGCTTGATTACAGTTCTTAGTAGCCATTGGTAAATGAAAGGGCATTTGAATTCCATGTCTAACAGTATTCCAGGCAGCCAGCAAATACATATTCATATGACAGATGCTCTAATCAAGGCTGACGGTCCTACTTAAATATTTTAAAAATCAACCTTTGTGCTAAAAGGCAAATAGAACACTAGCAGGCATCATAATTTTGCCAGTTTTCCCCTGCGACAGGCTTTGTGTGGTCGTCGTCTGTTGTGGCATGTAATGCCTTCAAACATGCAAAAGCCTTCTCCTTTGTCATCAGCTGCCTGGCTTCTTCCTTCCAGGATCATCTGATGTCAGTCCATGAGCCTTCCCTGTGCCCTCCGTCTAGGGTCACTTTCACCATCTGTGCTTCCCACACATCCTGGGCTTACCTCTGTCCTGACATTTGTCACACTAGTGTGTTATTAACTATTTATGTGCTTGTCTTAGGGTAGTGACTACCTCATGCAGCTCGGTGCCTACCACTAACAATGAGTAAGCGCTAAAATGAAGTTGTCAAGTGAATAAACCTTTGACTTCCATAATATTCTAAATCAGTTCTTAAAACTAAACATCTTCTAATGATGCCAAACTTAAATTTTGAGCTTGTGAATTGACTTTGTTAAGGACTGTACAAATGAATCCAGTGTCATAGGTTTGTGGCACATAGAAGTTAGCTTCTGCTTCTCTGAGTATAGTATTCTCTTGGCTGGCCACATCACAGATACCCACCATGGACCAGGGGAAGGTGTGCAAAGAAAGATGGAGACTCATTATGACCTTTAAGGCTAGAAAAAGAATCCCAAGTGGATGTACTAAGAAGCCTTTGTTCAGTCCTTAGAAGTTCATGCTCTGTGGTTTCCATTAGGCTAGTGTGCTCTGTACTTCACTTGCTCTATTCTTTAGATTGTTGAAAATACATCCCAGTTTTAAAGACTTTCACAGATGAGAGTTTCACAGTTTCCTTCTGTTACCTATTCCATTATTTGTTTAATAAGTCTCGCTGTCAGAAATACATTCTTTTTCTCTTATCTAAATCCCCAAATGCCCATTTTCCTCCATTTGGTCCCCACTAGAGAGGGGGAACAGCTGGCCCCTCACAGTTTTCTTCTTTATCCATCTCTTGGATCATGTGTCATCTCCTCAGGGTTTCCAAAAGTTTCTCATTATATTTGTGAATGAAAATAAAACTTGAACTTTCAACTCCCTTTATCACCAGAATTTCTAGCTTCCTTCGTCACCTGCTCTCTTGTGTGTCTTTTCCCATGCTATGTTCTGTTTCTTGTTGTCACAATCATGGGAAACTAAACTTATTTCAGTACTCTTTTCTGTGTTTTGTCTTCCTCTGCAATTGTAAGCTTCTTGAAAGCAAAGATACGTACCTCTCCTTTGTATTTCCTGAAATGCATGGTACCTAGAAATGGAGTTGTCAGCAAATGCTTTTTTCTTTAACATACCCAACCCCAGTCTGTCTGAAATTGATTACAGGACTGTAGAACTGTAGCTGGTAAACTTAATTCCTACTCTTGAGTAAAAGTTTGTGTTAGAAGAGTCATTTTAGAAAAATAAGTTTAGCTCCAAAATTTAATGTGAAAAGCACAATATGGAATAGAAAAGATTTTATAATTCACATTTCAGAGTTTTTTATTCATCAACAGGGCAGCAGACATTTCTAGATAGCATAAAGCATATTTCATTAAGTGCATTTCCATGGTGCAGTCTAATATAGAAAGTGGATTTGTCAGTATTATAGATAATTAGGATAAGAGGAACACCAATAATTACTGTGAGAGGATTTTGTATGGAATAATTAATGTCCTCCATCTACTTAGAACTTCTTGGATGAAAGAAAATATAGAGGTGGGAGTTTTGGTGTTGAAAAGATAAAAGCAAACTGTGTTTGAAAGAAGTTATCAAACATCGTGTTTTATGAGCACAAATTGTCGAAACGTCAGGACACAGCTGTTGGTGATAGATGCTCTTTTCAGTAACTACCTGGGAGCCAGTGAATCCTGTGTGGGGAGAGCCTGTCAGGACAATCAGAGCGAAGCACATGATGACGTACCAAATCGTGTGCTTGTCCTGGAGATCAGTGTCTCTGAAAGTATTAGGCTAAATGGAACCACAGAGCTATGTGTGGGCCTGAATATTTAACATGAAAACCAAAAGTTGGCAAGATGTATTGGCATAGCTCAAAAACGCATTCTCAGTTCTCTGGATTAAAGAAAAAAGATTAAAAATCAAACTCATTTTGAAATTAGTGTTTACTATGATATGTTTTATACTGACATAATTTTGTAGGAAAAAATATTTTAAATCAAAGTATGCAGTGAGGGAATTATCTACTAAGCTTTCATACCAGATACGAAAAAATTTTTTTCAGAACTTAGCGTATAGTCTGTGATGTATTAAATTATTAACATTTCCATTGGAGGAGGCATTTTTCATAAAATATTTAAACTACACATCTCAGAACTCTATTTCAGCAAGTGATACGAAAGCTATAAAATGAAGACAGCATACGTGTTACAGTTCTGTCAAATATTTAGCTTTTTCATTAAGGAAAACAAGAAAAGAAAAATCCAACATCAAGTCATCACTAGTGGCATGACCTTTACTCAAAAAGATCCATGTTTCGACAGAACACTCTTGCGCCCCTGGGAGCAGTGAAGACCAAAGGGCAGCCCTTCCTGTTAATGGTGGTACATGATTTCAGGACAAAAGGTCACTGGATATTTCAGTTAGTACCTCGAGTCTATTGTTGTATCAGAGGACACAGATAAGTAACTATAAAAACAATTAAACTAGACAACAAATTAGAAATTAAGAAGTCCTTTAAAACCCCCTTCCATTCCTGTGGTAGAGACATGTTCAAGCATAAAAAAGTCACTGTTTGAAGCTGATAGAATAAGATTAGAATATATCGCAGAGAAATTACCCTGAGGGAAGACATTTTTCTATTTTACTTGGTTCTACTTTCTATGTGCGTTTTACATTTTTTCAGTTCTGATGTTCTTTCCATTCACCTGGAGATTTTTTTTTTCTATTTTCTGTTACTAAGCATAAAAGTAATTTCTAGACTTCAGGTTTTTAAATTATTTCTTTAGAGACTGAAAAAGTCTCATCGCTTACAGATCACTTTTTCACGAAAACCACTCAGTACTGTTCCTAGTGTGGACTGTTGTGATGGAAAGCCTTTCCTGGGGGCCTAATTGCGCACAGCACAGCATGCCACCCCGCGGCACAACCCGTCACACAGCAGAGTGCACACGCCTGCAGAACCTTGATGGTTGACGTTCACAGTGACCCAAAGTGTTCAGTATAATTTAGGGCTAAGGCTACTTTAATACCGTCAAACTATTTGGAAGTAAAATCTAGATGAATGATAATTAGAGAACAATATTTAATTAGTCATTGAGGATAAGTGGGACGTTTCTGCAGCCACGCTCAGCTGCTGCCCTGTTTGTCATTGCCTCGGACACAGAGACAGGCCCACTAGCGGCAGATTTAAGGAGGGCAGAACAACTGAGCCAATGCTGCAGCAGGTGCAAGTCTTTAGTGGTGCACCAGGTTTCTATCATTACTGCCCAGACAAATTGGTCATGCTTACTTTATTTGTTCTCGCAAATCACTCTCTTAATTAGCTTGATAGTTTTGTTTTGCAAATAGTGACCCCAACAGAGTGTCTTGTTTCAGATGGATTATTCAAAATGTCAATATTGAATTTTACCAGCCACCCTTTCTTAGTTAGAAATAGAGAAAAACACGGGTTATAAATATCTTTGCAATTTACTTTTAGTATGTTTTTTTTAGAAAAATATTTGAAGAGAATTATAAATTGGTGTGCGTGCTATGTTGAGGTGGTGGTTGCGTAGTACAATTAACCCTTGAACAATATGAGTTTCAACAGCATGGTTCCCCTCATACACAGATTTTTTTTTCAATAAATACTGTAAATGTATTTTCTCTTAGAATTTGCTTAACGTATTCTTTGACTTTATTGGGAAAATGCAGTATATAACATACAAATATCTGTTAATCGATTGTTTCTGTTATCGGTAAGACATCCAATCAATAGCAGACTATTAGTAGTTAAATTTCGGGGAAGTCAAAAGTTAAATGCAGATTTTTGACAGTGCAGGATTGGGGAATTGGCATCCCTAACCCCTGCATCATTCAAGGGTCAACCATATTTTGTGGGTGGTCTTTCTTCTAGAGGAATGAAGGGGCCTCTGCCTCTCCTAGCCATGGGCTTAGAGTCCTTGAGCCTTTCTGAGATCTTTCTAATGCAAGTGAAATTTCTGGTGTTTCCATCTGTCAGAGCCAAAATAGAATTTCATCTTGAGACTTGGGAAGAATTAGCATTTATCAGTACTTCTTAAGAAAGAGCATAGTCCATGCTTTGGAACACATCAAACTCTATTACTAAATTTAATTTTGTTTTCCAATTAATTTTATCCAATAGAACAACTGTCTTTCAAAACTTAATATTTTATCAATAATAAAGTAAACTCAGTTAATCCTACTTCATATCCTTGAGTCCAGCTCTTTGAGTTTGAGGGAAGGATAAGGGAAAGAAAGAAAAAAGTTGCTGATTTTAAAGACAGAATGGTGAACAGCATTAACCAATATAGGTATAAAGGAAGTAGGGGAAGCTTTGGGGACAAAAATTTCACATTTGAATATAACAGATTCACAATGTTGTCAGCATATCCAGGTAAGATACCAGCAGGCAATTAGAATGATGGATGTGTTTTTCAGAAGAGAGGTCAGAGCCGGATCAATAAATTCCACTGTGTGAAAATGATTACTGGTGTCATGGGATAGAACAGACTATGGATGCAGCAAACAGAGAGAGATAAAAGATCAGTAATAATTTTGGGATACTTTTCAACAAATATGGAGAATTCTTATTTTACCCAAAGGAAGAGAGTTAGCAGGGTCAGTTTTTGCTAGAAATATGAAGACCAAAAAGAGGCCACTCATTGCCTTAAGCTCTTAGACAATCATTTGAGAATGCAGTATGAGTAACTGATACCAAATTTCTGAATGTCTAGAAGACAATGTGACGTGAAGCAGTGTAATGACTCTCATGCAATGTTGGGTACAGAAGAGTCAAGATGGAACTTGGTATTTATAACTTGATTAAATAGGAAGGTCAAGGAAAAGTTATGAAGCTGAGGTAAATCAACCAGTAACGAAGGAGGCATTGATAATAAAAGAGGAAAATAACTCAGTCAGTGATGTCCTAATGACTCATCCAGGATGAGTGAAGGTGAAGAGGGAGCTATGCTGGCAGATGAGTGGAGGAGGCTCTGAAATTAGAGATGCAAAAGATAGAGTTATCTTTGCAAAAAAGCAAAAACAGTTTTTCCTCTTGGGCCATGATAGGATTTGTCCCCATACAGCAGCTTGTAAAATGCTAGATAATCAGTAAGATTTCAGTAAACACATGAGTCTAGCTTTTAAATTCTCTATTTTTTCTGAATTTAATATTTGTAAAGTTTGGTATCTGCATATCGAAAGGGAAGTGAAGAGGCTGGTAAGCTGAACCGACAGTATTGAGAGATGCAAGAGAGGCTCCATTGGAAAGTTAGAAAATTGAGATTTACTGGGTTTAAAAACCAAGAAAACTGGATTGAGACCTAGTTCTTAGTCTTCATTATGAGGATGAGTCTAACCAGTTTTTCCCTACTCTTCTTGAGGCCAAAATAAGGGGAAATTAATTTAAATTAAAAGAGTCCTTTTTTTTTTCTTTGTGTTTTAGAAAGAACTTGATGAAATGTTAGGGTGAGATTTAATGAGAGCTACAATGAATCAGTAAAGAAAAAAAAAAAGACTCCTCTGTTTTAATCACTTACGTTCAGTTGGCCGAAGTCAAAGTTCAAGGCCAGGCGATTTCTTGACAACTTTAATGACTTGATAACTTCTATGAATTAATTCAGTTTGTTTCAGAAATGCTACTTACTATTTATTTTTTTTAAACCCAAACAAAGGACTATGAAAATAAAATTCTCAGTATGTTTGTGTATCTTCATCCACTAGGAGAGAAACTAAAAGTGCTTTCTGAATTTTGAAAAAAGAACTTTTTTTACATATAAACCAGTTTTTAATTGCACACAATTAAACTACAAGTCACTTTCATCAGTGGCTATAGAGCAAGTCTGCAAAAGTGTTTTTGGAATTTACTTAAATGTTTCTCAAAGTGAAAAAAGAAGAAGAAGAAAAAGGAGGGGGAAGAGGAAGAGGAAGAAGAAGAAGAAGAAAAAGAAGGAGGAGGAGGAGGAAGAAAGAAGAGAGAGAGAGAGAGAGAGAGAGAGAGAGAGAGAGAGAGAGAGAAAGAAAGAAAGAAAGAAAGAAAGAAAGAAAGAAAGAAAGAAAGAAAGAAAGAAAGAAAGGAAAAGAAAAGAAAAAAGGAAAGAAAAAAAGAAAAGAAAAGAAAAGAAAGGAAAAACTGGTGTCTAGTTTATTCAGACCTCTGCCTCTGACCATAATTCTGTTTGTCTTGCATCATCTTATATTCCGGTGAGAATAACTCAACAACTGTTATTCTTCATTGAAAGCTCTATAATCTTATTTTCTATAATATTCAGATAATTATAGAATATGTTTGTTAAAAGTGTATTCTTATGGCATCAAATAACCTGAAATTATTCATTTTTGGTTAATTCCTGGAGATTACAAGAATTATGGGAGTTACACACAGAAGTTGCATATGCTTGCCTGTTGCAGAGAAAACCGTGATTGTGCGTATGTTTAATGATGCAAACAGCTCAGTGAATAACGTCCATATTTGAGACAAACAGAAACTTTTCCACTAATCTCTCACAAGTTAGTCAAAAAACAGGAGGAATTTTTTTTTTGGCTATTTCTTCCTTTTCTTTATTATTGGGTAGCTTTTTGTTTCAAATTGTCAGCCTTTTATGAAGCTATTTACTTCTCTGTTTTAGGCAAAGGCTATATTAGTGATTTGCTATTCACTGCCTTCCACAAGTTGGCCAAAGTATGTGATGTTTTAATGAACCATTTTTTAGTCCATGTTTACTTGTTATATATTTAAAACATAAAGTTATGTAAAGTAACAAATGGAATAGTAATGCAGTTTAGTTACTTCACTCCTTGTTACTTCCTCAGGTATCTGTTGTTTTTGGAAGACTGGTAAGAATAGGAATCCTTTACTTGAGAGTGTTTCTGTTGCTCACTGGCTTCCCTCTCCTCCAGATCCTGGCTCTGGAACATCCCTAGTACTGATCCACTGTCGGAGTAGTCCTTCCACAGCAGTGCCTGAGCAGCTCATACCTTCATGAAATTATCTAAAGCAAGGGTCTGTAGACTATGGGGTATGTGAACAGGGGTATGCAAACTGAACTTTATTTAGGCATTGTCTATAGCTGCTTTTTTTTTTTTTGAAACAGAAATAGTTGCGAGTTGCCCCATTATGGAAAAATTTACTAGTAGTTTTTCTTTCCACTGTATAATTTTTTGACCCCTATGTCTTTCCAGTTTTATCTCACACTCTCCTCTCACTCTAGTTGGGTGTTCTGTGTCCCAGTAAAACTGATGTGTGTGTGTGTAATCTAAACACAACACCTTACCTATGTTATTTTTCATCTCCTGTCCTCTCCTGATTCTTTCAAATTCTGCTTCTCTTTTAAATTCTGACACATATGCTTCTTCACCCAAGAAGTCTTACTTGATTCCACCAAAATGGATTACTCTACTTTTGATCTAATTTTCTATGCTGCACTTTGTAGGTACTTCCTATTCCAGTGCACAGATCTAGGAACACAGGCCTGTCCTCAAGACTTAATTTCTAAGATAGGGACCCGGCCCTTTCCAAACTTGGCTGTTCTGAGTCCCAACATGGGCATTGCACTTAAGTCCCCATCTTCAATCTATTGGGTGACAAATCACTTGTTTCTGAAGTAAAAATAAAATAACATTAAATCACCTGATAATTGCAAAAGCATTTAAATTAGTCTATAGGGATGTACATCGGTGAGAGGATGAGCTTACTTCTGTGCTGATGGAGTCTTAGAAGGATCTTAGCTGTTTGTGATGTGTTTTCCCTTAGAACTCTGCCTGCAGGTTTTAGGAAGCGTTTTCAGTTCTGAAATTATGGGTTTTCGGATTCCCATGTGTTGGTGCCTCTATCTGAGCAGCTCACCCCAGAGTTGGTGACATGATTCTGAATTCTCAGTCTTGTTGCAAGTATTTGGCCAGGCTGGTCACTTTAAATGCCCATCAGAGGGTACTTTCATTGCTTGTGGGGTCCTCCTAGTCTCTCATGTCTATTTTTAGTGGGGTTTTCTTACTAATCATTTCAATTTATTTCATGAATTCAGATGAATGTTGCAAGCTTAAATCAATCCAGGCACACCTTGATTTTCTCCTTTCTAGCACATAACACAATTCTAGTTGAAATTCATTATCAGCACAGTTGCTCCATAAGGACAGGATACCTGTTCTATTCATCACTTTATGCCCAGCAAAAAACATGTATATGAATACATAATTTCATGTCTTTACTACTTTAGCAACTATGTCTTATTCATTTTTTCATTCCCTGTAGGTATAAGTAGCATAGCAGCTTTTACTAACCATACACTGTAGAGATGTTTGAATCAATCCATTTCTTACCCTTTTGGTACTGAATTTCAATTGAGTACCACCCCTTAATTCATGCTAACTTGGTTCTCTTTTAGGTGGTTCTTCCTAGTTTCCACTGGCCTAAAAATGAACCTCACGTGGGATGATTAACTCTTCCTCCCCACGCTAACCCACTAGGCCTATGTACGGGAAACAGGCTTCAAAGGCACTTTAGTCCTTTTCCAATGAGTGTTGCAGTAACGTAGTGGCTACCCTGTCCTTTCATCCAGCTGGTCAATAGCTGCACATTCTGAACGGTCAGAGTTTACATATTGGCAAGAAGTCTGGGATACTCACCATGTTCTCTTGCTTTCTTTTTCCATTGGAAAACAATTGCTTTAAACACCAAAAAATGATTACGGGAGATTATACTTTTTAAAGGCAATCTCTGCATCTCGAGTTCAGTGTGAGAACAGTCTGCAAAATGTAGTGTGACTTGCACAGCAGTTACTCACCTTGTTAGATCTAATTTCAGAACACCTCATTTGCCCATTATTTTAGCACATTTTTAAAAATGTAACCCAACAGCAGTATTGAAATTGCAGTTCTCTTGAATTCTGCCATGCTGGTGCCTACTGATTGCACCAATTTTTTTTCAACATACACACTTAGAGGACAGTGAGATCAATCTGTTGTGTTTATTGAAGCCTTCTTAGTCCTGCTTAATTATGTCATGTGTTCAATATGTGAATCTTCCAAATAACCAAAGCTTACTGCTTTTTTTTTAAAAAAGATTTTTTTCTATATTATTTTTAGTATCGAGAATTTTCTTAAAATATATTTAATGATTTCCTAATTTCTTTAGCAGTGTATTCAGATGGGAATTAAACTTTACTTAATAGTTCTAGATCATAGGTTTGCATTGCTTGTTTCATTGGGTTATAAAGGACTGGTTGCACCTATATAAAATGACTTCAGATTGTTAAAATATTTTAGTTTGTTTTATAAAACTTCCTCTGTAGTCATCTATGATGCTTCACTTCTACTGTTGTGCCCTTGTTGCTGTTTAATATGCTATCTTCTTTGAAATACGAGTTCCTGAACGAGCCTGTTACGATGACTGTACTCTACATAGAAACCACTCCTTATATAAAGGCAGTATCGTGCAGTGACTAAAAGTGCGCACTCTATGTTTTAATCCCAGCTCTGCTCCCTACTTGCTCTTGTTCTTGGGCATGCTACTTAATCTTTCCATTTCTCTCCTCATTTACCTCATCCATTAAAGGGCATAATAGTACTCACTTTCTAGAATTGTGAGGATTAGGTGCACAGAACAGTGCCTAGTGTGTGGAAAGAGCCGGATAGCTGTGTTAGCTGCTTTGTTGTGGATACTAATGTGGGTTATTGATTTTTGCCTGCCATGTTCTAGGTTTGGGGATTTACCAAGAGCATAGATTATAAACTAGAAATATAATATTTAGATTACCCTGTCTCCCACAATTGTTAGATTACCCTACCCTTTTCTAGGAGTTACACAAATGTAGAATAAATAAAGTCAAAATTCCTTCTACCCATGTGATGTAAATTGTTAGTTCTCCCAAACCAGCATGAAAGAGTCATTCGCACACTTGCCTGTGCATACACACTATTGAGTAGTGTGAGTAACTACAACGCACACCTACCCTGAACCACAGAATTGATGGCTTACCTTACACCAACTCACTTGCTAGCTGTGGAAGCTAACAAGAACTTGCTCTAGGTAGTACAGCCAGTAAGTGACAGAGCAGAATCTAAACTTACATCTTTCCAAAATCTTATGGTGACCTAAATTCTTGCCTCCTCTACCCCTCAAAGAATGTGCAGCTGTTTGCACAGTACCTTCCACCACAGGTCTAGTTGGGAGCATTTGCTTATTATCGATGACAAAAATCCCACGATGAATCTCTGGCTGTTTGGTTCCATAAACTCTTTCAAGACCTGAGAATGCCAGATACTACAATTTAATTTTTAATCTTGGAAATATCTGATAGAATAAAACAGGATCGGTGTCTCCAAATTCTTTTTTGGTCCTTAGCCTTCCAGTCTCACCTTTCCAAACATTTTTAATAGGCTTAAGGGCTACATTCTCCTTTATGGAAGCCACCAGCCACATTTGGCTCTTTAACTTTCAACTAATTAAAATTAAATGAAATTAAGAATATATTTTCTCCATTGAATTAGCCATATGCCAGGTGCTCAGTAGATCCATGTATCTGGTGGTGACCATACTGTGCTGCACATGTGGAAAACTTCCATCATGGCAGAAGGTTCAGTGAGGAGGTAGTCGCAGAGACCCACAGCACATGCACACTTAGACTAGCTAAGGTTTGGGGCCTCATTTCCTTGTTGGTCTACTGTGTATGCAGGACAGGATCTCAGGTGAGCTCCAAGGCATTCTCCTGCCTTTCAGAATGGAGCCTGGGCTGACCAGATTTGGGGCCAGAGCAGGAGCTACTTTACTGTTTGTCTTGGGCCCTGCCTGCTTCTTGCTCTTTGTAACCATGAAGGCAGCATGAGATGGAAGAGTAAGGAGAATCAAGTATAAGAAAACTGTCCAAGAAAACCACAGGAATGGAGATGCCAAAGAGAATAAACTTGGCAGTGAATTCTCTAGAAGATTCTAGGCTCAGTTGCTTCTTCTATGACAGTTACCTCTAACCTTATGGATATTAACATCTCTATTTTGCCTTTGAATTACATCAAAACTTCTCTATTGAAGTAAAATGAGAGATGGACAACTTTTAGGTTTTAAACTATGAGTCACCTTCTATGGTCAGGTTATGAAATCATCTCAGTAGGTTGGCATCAACAATTTTTAAAGAGAATGATGTGGAATAGAATAAAAATAGTTGATTATATTAGAAATAGAAATGGTTTTACTTCATAATCTTTATTTCAGTTATCTATTTACGTACATTTGTACTGGTTGCTGTGCAAAATGTACTTTTTATCATGAGCTGTGGTCAAAGTCTGAATAATACTTGGTTAGAATCATAGTTAACACAGTAAATACGATTCTTTTCCTAATTTTTTATGTCTATTTCTATAATCATGTTACACTTTGTCATATGTTTTTTGTCATTCTTTTGTGAATATCAGAACAATGAAAAATAAGTGCTTCCTTTGGGTATGTGTGGTTAGGAGGGGAGGAACCCTGTATAGGAAGATGATGATCTGAAATCTTTATATATGAGCCACGAGTTTGGAAATCTTGGAAAAATATGATGGAAATATATGGAGTTTTATTGTGAAATGTGTAGATTTGGATAGAGGGAATTCTTTCCAGTTGGTTTTAGGGTGGGGTGGTGGGAATATTGTGTGTGTGCTCATGATGTTATGTGTTAGGAGGTGCAGATACAGAATATAAATTTTTGAAAAACAAAATTTAAAACATGAGAGAAAAGAGGAACTTATGCTTAGAAGGTGATCACAGGTTTTCATTCATTCAAGAAGTTTATCTGCCTGGCATTGGGATCAGGGCTAAGGAAACAAAGATGAATATGACGAGGTTCCTTTCCTTATAAAGCTTGCTGCGTAATTCCAGAGAGAGACAACAAGTCCACCGACTTCTGCAGGGCAGCATTGGTAGAAGACCACTGAGCACAGAGGGCCGGCAGCCACAGATGCAGCTTACTCCTCCAGCAGACGTGTGTTTCACCCTTGGGGCCTTTCTGCCCCCACGTCACCCTCATCATCCCCACCAACTCTGATACTCACTGCCTTTGATAGCATCTTCTTGTGTAAAGTTCACTGAGATCGATGCACAGCCATTCACAGGGTTTATAAGTAGCTATTATATGAGATTTTAAAATTCAGTGTGAATCTTTTCATATAATAATTATGTTCATGATTCAGCACAGGTTTCTTTTATGTTACATTCATACTGAAAGGCTGGGTTTTTTCCCCCTCCTCTTTTTCCACTGGAAGAATGCTGACAGGAATAAATTGAGTGGGATGAGCCTTCATTGTCACCTTTTTTCTTTGCTTAGGTATTTATAGTAAGAAGATTAAATGTGCAGAAGCTGTTCTTCCCATTCATGTAAACCAAAGATATGTGGAGTTTTGTATGTGCCTAGGCAGTAATTTCATCTAATGAGAAGAGCATAGAATAGCAGCCTGTGACCAGGGGTCTAGCTGAGTTGGGCCACCACTGCTCTGGGAGGCTGCTCCTTACAGACATGGAAGTAGCCAGTTCTGGTGGCTGCACTCCTGCCAAGGACTCACGAGGGGACAGGAGTAGGTAGGGCATTCTCCGGCAGAACCGTGACTGAGACAATGCTCATCTGTCACCTCTGAGTTTTCTCGAGGGAGCACTTGCAGCTAAGCCCTTATAACTCCTTACCCCATGTTCACTATTTCGTTCCATCTTAAAAGTTAAGACATGTAGTTTGTTATGGGCATTGAATGTTGAAATTGTAGATGTCCAGCAAAATTTAGGGCTGGTGACTGCTCTATAAAAATATGAAATTTAATCATTCCATTTAATCCTTATTTGTTGCCTCTAGGCTATGTGTCTTGCATAGCCTTGCCCCACTCCTGCTCAAACTACTGTCTCAAAGTCATAAGCATGGGAAGGGGCTTCCAAGGCTGAAGGGTGAGTGAGACCCAGCCCTTTTGGATGATGCCAAATGCTGTTCGTTACACTGAGTCAGCTCATTGTGAATCAGCAGTGCTGCCTGTGCCTGCCACTCTGAGAGTCGTGCTCAGTGCATCATCCCAGCATATGCACATACTCGGTTCACAGAGGACCTGTCTGTCCACCAGGGCCCACCTTCTCCACTGCGCTCCTTTCATCTGACCATGCTGCTGCTGTGAGAGCCAAAAAATATAATGCACACAGTATACACACACATACATATACATACACACATATTCATAAAGAGTTTTGGGGTTCTGAGGATGAAGAAAGAGAAATCTGTGCAAAGCAAAAATGCCCCAAGATTAATCTCCTGCTCAGGCTCACCTGTACCTGGCTCTGTATCTTCAGAGGTTTCTTTGTCTCAGTTCCTGAGTCATTCTTGGGCCCTGCAGTACCAACGCTGCCTCTCAGTGTCTTCCCTCGATTCAGGCTCAGGGTTCTGCCTTTTCTAATATGCTAGGTCTCATCCCTTAGCCTTCCAGCTTCTAAAGTCTTATCTTTTGTGTACTGTGGTCTTCTCTCTTGCCATTCTCTTTATCCTTGTGGTTTTAAGACTCATTATTTCTTTGTCGTTGCTTCAGTGGGTTTTAGAAGTGAGCTGAGCCATGTGTGTGCTCAGTCTGCCGTGTTTGACTGGAGGTCTCAACAGCCTCTCCTTAGGAATAATCAGTATCCCCTCAGGGAACCCCAAACCACTGCCTGCTTCTTAATCTGACCTTTCCTGCACGTGGTCCCATCTCTCAGCCTGGCTGACACCCATCCCTCACTCTAAGCCCAACTCAAATTCAGAAAGTCTGTGAAAATGAGTCTGCTCAGTCTCACAAAAAGCGTGCATTATCTTTATCACTTAAGACCTTATCTATTATTATGTTACCTGACTGGTGAGTGGAGGAACCACTTTTTGTATCTTTGTATTCTCAACAATTTACATAGTACCCAGCACTTAATAATTGTTGCTACATACTACAGATTACAAAAGTGTGTTACAGCAGTCATAAATCTCAACTAATCTTCCCTTATTAACTGGGGAAAAAATATTTTCAACCACAACCAATGAGTACCGACACCTGAAGGTAGTGACTCCACCAGGAGGCATGGTCTTGTGTGTGTTGTGGGTAGCAGTAAGGATGCAAAGAAATAACCCACATTCTCTTGCCACATCTGCCACCCTTTCCCTCTCATTAAAAATGAGAGGTGGTGTGTGAAAGGTGCAGGCACTGTCTGGAAAGAAACAGTCTCTCGTGTAAATGTGCTTTTGTTTCCTACAAGGCAAGTCTAGCTAGGGCATTCAGCAATTGGAAATAATTTCAACTGCTCACCTGTCTTCCTTATTGATGAGGACAGGTGATACCTGTCTGGGTCTGTCTGTATCTTCCCCTGCTCAGAATCCAGGCTGGCCTGATTCCAGGCGTTGTTCAGTGAGTCTTGCCAGGAAAGCTACTGTGTAGGTGCTGAGGGCATTCACCATGGCTGCAAAATCTGCAGCATTTCTTTTCATTCAAACCCACTGAGGAAGGAGTTTCACTTGTATTTGCCCAACACATTATTTTATGTTTCCACATAGAACTTTTCATTGAAACCTCCCATTATAGCTTCTCATCTCACAGATCATCCCCACTACGGTACGTACTGTCATTTCTGTGGCAAGTCAGTTTGTCAGAAAACTCTAATTGCTTTATATGTGAGAACATTAAACTGCAATAAATTTATGTATGCAGCTGCTCCATTACTGGAGAACAAGTTTTATCTCCTAATAAATTGATGTTTCTTTTTAGTGTCAACTAAAACCAAAATTTACACCCGAGGAAGTGAACCTTAACATTAAATAATTACTTCAATGCCACTAGTGGTAAGAAAGGGTACTCACCACCCAACTCTAAAAAGGCTGGAGCAAGGGAAATGGTTTTTTCCTCTGTTAATTGTTTCTGGAAAGCTTAATTGCACAGTAGCTTTAATTGATATAGGAATAGAAGCTCTGCCCTTTTTAAGTGGATACTGTAAATAGTGTCATCTTGGTATGAGTTACACTGTAAGGAAAAAGACTAAAAGGCTTATTTATGTTGAAGGGTAAGGGGAGGAAAAAGATTTGCTTTGGTGTTTGTCTGGAGTTGCATTTAAGATAATGGAATAGATGCTTAAATTCTCTAGACTTTGATTAATATTTAATTCATCTTTTCCGTAAGACTTTGAATGAAACTGACTGCTAAGAAAAGACAAAACTTGTACTGAGGAATTATATAAATTTAACTTACTTTTAAAAGATCTAAATTAAAATGGCCAAAGGCTGGTTTTCTTATTTTTGCATTTATTGTACCTCAAATATGGTGCTCTTTTAGGAATGATATATGTTAAAGACTTCAACTGGCTGATCCCATGTGGGATAAATAAGAAATAAGATCATGTTTACTTTAAATTCATAGTATGAACTGAAAAGGATTATATACACAAGCTAGAGAGGGAGGGAGTGGGAAGGAGTGCGAGGGTGGAGAAGGAGCGCACTTGATCTTGTCTAATTCAAGGAGAGCACAGATGAGAAGGCCTTTCCTCCAATGTCTATGCATCAGGAAAATGTAAGCAATAGAGTATTGACACATGCACCACCCTGAAGAGCCCTGTCAAGGACCCACATACTTGCATTGTGCAAAGTCTGCCATCTTCTAGTTTCTTGACCTTAGCATGTCATTTTATCACTCTAGGCCTCAGTTTCTTCATTAATAAATGTGAAAGGATTGTTTCGAATGATGTCAAAGTTACTTTATAATTTGAATGTTTTTTAATTCCAAAAGCTGTGCTCCCTATGATCATGGAGTGTAGTCTGCAGCATGAGATTTTGCCTGGTCAGTTATTCATTCCATGCCATGTAGTTAACACCTGAGTTTTCCTTTCTTTGCCTTTAACCTTTCATTCGGTGCTCATCATAGCCAGTTTCTGAACAAAAAGACAGAAAAGCAAATAGCCCAAGTACAGTTTAGATATTATTCTATACCAGTTCTATCAATTTTCTGGTAAATGATCAAATAGTCTTTATTCTAAAAGTGGTTTTTTAATGGTGTTTGAATAAAATATTAAATGCCATGATAGAGATCAACACATACTGAACCACTTAGTTAAATGATCTGTGCTGTCCTGACTCTTGTATTTTGAAAGAGTTATGAAGTTGATGGAATGATTTTCTGAAAGTCTCTTCCAGCTACAGGAAAATGTATTCAAAGTAAAAGAAAGATTCTGTGAAAAATTTCATAAATGCATGTTGGATCTTCAGGGTAAAATTAAAGGGTTAACTAGAAGATGTATCTCTTTCTCTTCAAAAAATCTGGTCTTAATCCTTCACAAAGCCATTTTAGGTTGTAAGATAGAGTAAAAGTATTATAATATTTAGTTTACATGTTTATATCATGCCAAATTTCTAAAAATTCCTTAGAAAAATTATTATATATGTTGGTAGAATTTTGTATTCTCTTGTATAAGTAACACACAGACTATATTTAAACCCATTTTATAGTACATGCAGTCTACTTTTACTATTAAATTACTATAAATATTTAGAGTTATTTTATCCATGCTTATGTGATCCATTGTTGCTAGCTATATTACGGAGCCAATTCTTGGTCAGAAACATGACCTCTAATTATAACATTGTTCCTGTGGGAAAATGTGATCTACTTTATGATGTGGTCTCTAGGAACAGACTGTGGTGAAAAGAAAATGCCACATTTTTTTTTTAATATAAGCTTTTCAACTCTTTATATCATCAGTTATGACTTGGCAAGATGTGAACAATGTGTCTTAGATTGAAGGGTGTTTGTGGGTTGGAGTTGAGTGGGGTCTCACAGCCTTTCTCCCAAGTGCATGCAAAAGGGGTATCAAACGTATATATGTCACATTTAAGCTTTACTTGGAAAATTTGCTGTACGCATATACACTCATGTTTATGAATTTTATTTAAATGTTATAAAATAAAAGATCTCTCTTCTCTGCAATGCCAAACATCTTGCTCTCCCAAAAACAGATTACAGTCATAATTACTGATAAATACTGGCTTTTGTCTTAAAAATGCAAAAGAACGTTGTCTTTTGTTTCTTTTTGTCATTTAGCAGACAAATTATTGGTGAAATCTTTAATATCATAATTACTTCCCAAGATATTGCAGAGAATCATGGTTCTAAGTTACAAGGACAAACAATAAGGTGGGTTTTGGAGAGGTGGAGGGAGTATTTAAATAAATTGAAGATATCCTGTCAGCTTTTTTGAAAAAAATCTCTCTCATAAATCCTTTGGGATTTAGAAACTACATAAATGAAATAGTTCATCTGCAAAGAAATACTGAGAATACAGTGAACTATAGACTTAGTCAACACTTTTTTTTAATGTATTTTTTAAAATTTTTAATTCTTTAATGTCACCGCATATTAGACCCTTTTTACGCCATTTAATTCCTCTCTCCACCCTCCACCCTCCCCTCTGGTAACCACTAGTCTATGGTCTATGTCCATGATTCTCTGTTTTTCCTGTTCATTTGTTGCTTTTAGGTTTATATCCCACATATAAGTGATATCATGTGGTTTTCAACTTTTACTGTCTGGCTTATTTCGTTTAGCTTGATTATCTCAAGGTCCATCCATGTTGTCACAAATGGCAGTATTTCATCTCTTCTTATGGCTGAGTAATATTCCATTGTATATATGTACCACAGCTTCTTTATCCATCATCTATCGTAGGACACTTCGGTTACTTCCATGTCCTGGCCACTGTGAATAATGCTGCTAAGAACATTGGTGTGCAAATATCTTTTCAGATATGGGTTTTCAAATCTTTGGGGGTAAATACCCAGTAGAGGGATTGCTGGATCATATGTGGTAGGTCAATTCTTAGTTTTTTTGAGGAACCTTCATACTACTTTCCATAGTGGCTGTACCAATTTGCAGTCCCACCAGCAGTAAATGAGGGTCCCTTTTTCTCCACATCCTCTCCAGCACTTGCTATTACATGTCCTGTTGATAGCAGCTATTCTAACAGGTGTGAGATGGTGGGCACCACTTTTCATGAGAAGAGTTAGCCCTACTGTAGACAGGACAAGGAACCTATTTAATAACTAATATCAACCTAACAGCAGGGAAATAGGAAGGCTGATCTTAGAGACTTGGACTTAGAAAAGGTAATCACAATAACAGTGTGTCATAGTTGTCATATTTAGTTAATATAAACAATTTTTCAATTACTTTAAAGTTTTAAGATTTTTCAATTAGTGAAACCATAGTGCTCATGAAAGGAATTAGACCAACAGCTCCTGAGGAGACATCTTTGTCACCAGCAAAGCAGATACCATCTACCACCAGCCCAGGTATCACAAGCCTGAGTTCAACTTGGAGGGAGCAGAGAGGTTTGTGCAGGGACCTTACAGGTGTTCCCTACAAAGAGACTTTAGCAGCAGAGCCCAGGAAGCCACTGGAGGTACTGCTCTCAAGCACAGCACATTTTGTATCCCATGGGATCCTCACTTCATAATCAACACAGTCTTCCCTTCTGCTTCTCTATTGTTGTTATAAAACACTATGAAAAGTAAAAACAGTTCTTTCCAACGAAGGGCATTGGTTTTATCACACATGCTCAGCCCTCTTCTCCTTATACATGTTCTCTGTGTGATCTCATCCTCTCCTGTGGCCTAAACTACATCTGTATATATGTTGAAGAGCACCAAGTGAGATTGCAACTTTACTTATTTCTTGAGCTGCAGTCTTGGATTTATAGTGACCTAATCTGTGTCTCCTACCTAGATGTCATTTTTTTTCATTGTATTCAGTGTTTATGAAGTACCTGTTCTGTACTCAACACTGGGTTAGATACTTTCTTATACCTTACTTCATAGTCTTCACATACACCTAAGCCAAATATTATAATTTCTATTTGAAGAATCTGAAGAAATAACTAAACAGGAATAGAAATTCTAGGCTTTAGATTTCATACTCAATAGAGTGGTCATGTGACACTCTAGGAACTATGGTTAGTAATATAAAATTTATTCATGTAGGAATTACAGCCACCTAATTGCTCATATATTACTTGAAGCAGTTTTAAAATAGCTATTAAAGCCAAGTTTAAAGGGATACAAAAAGAGAAAATGTAAATTAGGAGACTGATGTAATTATAATTGGGCATTTAATTTACCTGAGTTTCCTGGTAGCTGAAGCAAAAAGGATAAGATAAAATTCTTAACTCTGTGACAGAAGAGAATGTATGAATTCACCTGGAAAAATGCTCCCAGTATGACAAAATTTCAGGAGTCATTTTTAACATACGTATTTGTAAAATGGAAATTGTGTAACAAAATGACCATTTTCAAATGAAGAGTATTAAGATTATGCATGCCTGTTCTTATTATGATCAATTGTATGATAAATGGGAATATATGAGAGCATCTGTAGAAAACCTTGGCATTATATTTTAGGAGTAATTTTTTGATATTTATACTTCCAAAAATAAAATGGTATAACAAATTGCACTATGTTTGCAAATAAAGGGTTGTTGCAATCTTTTGACATTTGTCACATGACTTTTGACCAAAACTGAAGGTATGACATATATTGTAAAGATATTTTTCTTGGAATTTAAGCTATTATAACTTAGAAATATTTTGCTTTCTGGATCATTATTCTTGATCTTATTATTAATAGTAAGTGTTCACAGAGAATTTTGTAAATTCAGAAGAAAAGGGAGACTAGCAGGAAAGGGAGAATTTCATTTCATATCCTTTCAGTAAATTCATCAACTATTTCTACCTAAAACTGCAAAATCAGTTTAAGATTTTGTTTTTATCCCATGACTTTTAAGAAAATATACTCAAACTATCATTGATTATCTTCATCACCATTTTTGATAATATTGATTTTATCAAATGACAAACCAGCACCACTTTTCATCAGTTCGCCAAATAATATTCATAATTTTTTTAGTCTAAAATCTCTGATATCAAGATACTTCTTATAGTTAATGTCAATTTAATTGGCAGGATTTTTTTCTCTCAGAGATATATAAAATGTGTCATGATCAACAGTTTCCTAAATGAAATGCAGTTATAATTACATACTTCATATATCTTACATTTAGTTCACAATACACACACACACGCACATACACCATATTAATTTTTTTAAAAAATACTTGATTCTGGCAACAAAGGAGTAGAGGATTACTTAGAGGATTACTTCTCTGGACTTCTTGATGTCTAAAATGGCTCATCAGATTTCATTTTATTGGAAAGATGGACAATCAACACCTCACTGAACTCCTGTTGTAATAAGCACTAGTGACTTGATGGAAACAATTTTACAGAATTTGTATTAGGTGTCATAAATTTGTTTTTATCAAAAATACCTTCAACTTCATTAAACATTCTACATTTTACCCATCTATTCCATAGACTCTACACCTGTTCATAAAGTTCTGTAGATAATGTCATGCCAAGACCATAGAGATGACATTTTGATGTCAAAACGAAATAATGTAGTAGAAACCTATAGAAATAATGTTGCAGTGACAAAATGAAATGTCAGTGGAGGTCTATTGTAACATAAAGTCACAACAAAATGTCAGCCAAAATCCATGGAGACACTATTATGATATCAAAATGAAACAATATCAGTGCCAGTCTGTAGAGACATTACAGTATGAGAAAAGACAAAACAAAATGAGACCTGTGACTTCGAGTCTCAGTGTAGCTTCATGTCAGATAATTGGCTTGTAACAAACATGGGTAAAATTTTAGCATGTATTTTCTAAACCTTTCTTTTGCAACTCAAAAAAAAAAATGCCCAAACTGTTTTTTTTTTTAGTATAAATGTCTGTTAGAATGTTGCTGATATTTATATCTAAGTCCATGTCTACATCTATATCTATGTCAATGCCAGTGTCTTTACCTGTCTGTATTCATTCTGGGCTTCTGTCTCAGCTACATACATAATTAGTTCTATTTGGTCTCAGCTTAGCTTCCTTGCACATTAATATTTGGACATCGGTTGAATGTGAAAGTACAGGAGAAACAGTGTTACAGTCACATGGGTAGGACCATATTGGGTTTTAAAAGAAGCTTTGTTCCGTTCCTTTCTCTGCTGTGCTCAGGAATAAGCTGGCATTTCACTGCTCTGGTGAGCCTTCAGACATCAAGGCTGGTTTTTAAATGTGCACCTGTATTCCTGTGACCTTTGCTTCTTCTACTCATGATTCAGCAGCACCTTGGCTGGGTGCTACTCTACCTATTTTCTAGCTCTTTGATATTAATTGAAAGATCAAAAAGTCTATGTTTATTGCAGAAAAACAAATGATTATTAAAATCTTTAATTGTGTTAAATTAATACTTTTTCCCAAAGGAAAATTACATTAATAAAGTGTCAGATTAAAGTCTTTGAACGTTTTAGACTTGGTGAAATGAAAAATTTTACCATATCAATCAACTTATAAAGGTCAAAAGGTTTTTATCCACATTTTGAACAATTTGTGTCTGGAATTCAATATTATTGATTTTTTTTTTTATGAATTTGAAAATCCCTGAAAGAAATTGAGAGAGAAAAAAGTCAAACTAGAGAAAAGAGTCTCTTCTGTGAATCCTGTGCCTACAAAGTAAAGATTTTTTTCTCATTTTATTTTTCTGCAGTATAATTTAAAATCATGTTTAAACAATGATACAATAGTCTCGATTAACTAGGAGCAAACCAAGCAAATCCACAATTAGCCAATGTGTTTGAAAATTAACTACAATTTTAGAAAAAGAGGTAGATGCCTACAAAAGTACTGCTGTTGGGAATTTTTCAAAAAAAAAAATCATTGGGGAAAGAAAAGGGCTTTGGGGTAATATCCTGTCATCAGTAGAATAAGATTCAATTCAATTTTTTTCCTTTTTCTACTCAGTAGTTAATATTGAAAACCAAAGGTTATAAAGTCTTAAAACTTTTTAAAAAGTTGAATGATATCCATTATTTCTTCTTTCTAAGATGAAAGAGATGTTAGTGCTTTCCAGAGGATTTTTAAACACAAGAACTAAAACCAACAAAAAAGGGCTTTTGGTAAACAGTTAGAGTTTCAAATTGTTCCTTTAAGACTATGATTTTTTGAAATCTTATACCAGGTTTAAACCTTATTAATATAAGGTTTGCCTATATTAATTCACATGGACCAGACCAAAATTGTATCTTCTAGGAAATTACATTAACTTTGTATGGCAAGATATGCTGGAATTGTATTCTCAAAGAATACATCTGTAGATGTGGTGGGATCGCACCATGGGAAGAGTCATGAAACATTCTTCACCAGGAGCACCAATGGAATAATTTTAACAGATCTGAAAGGGAGCTGGTCACTATTTGGCAGGAGAGTTAAGAGTGGAGGCCAGAAAATATTAAAACAAGAGTTAAAAATTATAAATCATAATTACTACATTAACCAGTGAGAGTATAATTGTGTAATTAATGTCTAAAGTCAAAATGAATTTCGTCACGTGTCAAAGAGAAGAAAACTATTTGGCATATAATACCAGAATGTATGTTTGGGGGGAGAAATTTTGGACTAAATAACGTATATATTATTATATATTATACATTATGTATGAATTATATGTTATATATCATATATAATATATACACATACATGTGCAATATGTATTTAGACATATAAACAAAATATATAAACATGTTATGAATAGTAACTTATGTATATAAGACATTATATATATAATTTAAAAGAATAATCTAGAAATTCTAAAATTTGTTGGGAAGTGGTGGATATTATCTTGTTATCATGACCAACAACTATTATCATTTTGGAACATTTACATCCATGTCTTTCATATAAGTAAAAACAAATGAGGTAAGTATCCATATACCTGTTTTATTTTCGAAAAGATATTTGATCTATTTGAAAATAATGAGCATTAGGAATAATATAAACTAGAAAGTCCAGTCTTAACTTAGTGAATAAAAATATTTCTTTCTCTTTTTGAAAATCACTCCAAAACAGCAAAAAGAATAAACAGACATAATATGTCCATTATTTTATAATAGGTGTACATTTTTATTACTACATATGATGGCAGAATAACCCCAGCATGTCAAGGACCAAAATGATGTACTCCAAACCAAATTGGTAGATTCTCCTCTGAGGAAATGAACAATTTCTCCTTTAGAAAAGGAACCTTCTTGCATGTTGAGATCCCCACCAAAACAGTAGTTTTCAATGCAACCATCCTGGAGTAATATCCACCATTTCATAAGCCCCACCCATGCACACAATGACTAATCTGCTCATTAGTGCCTCACTCCTAAATATGAAAGGACAGGCGAGCATGTCAAACATTTAAAGGAAGTCTTAACTGTGGAAGTCAGAGACAAAAACAACAAACTTGAGAACTTGGAAGAAATAGAAAATATAGGAAAAAAAACAGAAAACATTTGAAAACCATATGTAATACCCACCATGAAATAAGAAAAGATACTGTAGTCACTGAATATGAACAGGAGGCTATTGGAAAGGATTATTAAGAAAATATGAAAGAACTCTTGGAAAATAATAAATGTGATAGCAGTATTAAGAAACACGATAGATGGCTTGGTAGATAAAGTTGAGGAAGTTTCCTAAAAAGTCATAAAACATGAAACATATACAAAGAGCAATATTGTGGGAAAGAAAGAAAGAAAATCCAAAATTCGTTCTGGGATGTCTGGCATATGACAAATATGCTTTCTAGAAAGAAAGAACAAAGATAATAACGGAGAGATTCTGAGAGAAATAATACAAAAAATTTTCCCAGAACTGGAGAACCTAAGATTCTAGATTGAAGAATTAGCTAGTGTCTAGAAAATTAATTTTTAAAAAGGGAAGAGCTTTATGAAGTTTCATAAAACCAGAAATAAAGAGATGATCCTTTTAAAAAGTATACAATAAAGAGCTGGGAATCAGAATCTTAGGTTCTCAGCAGCAACACTGGAAGCTAGAAGACAATGGAGCCATTCCTTCAAATGCTGAAGAGGAATGTTTTCTAACCTGGAAGTCCATACCTAACAAAACTGTCAATGAGCACTGATGCTAGAATAGATATACTTTAAGTATGCAAAGATACAAAATGTTTTACTTCTAAAATAGCTCCTTTTAGAAGCTGTTCTAACAGATCTCGGAATGATGATAAAAAGGGGTGCCAGGACTTCACCTGTGCAGAGAACTAGAGAGCCAGGGTAATTGGAGCAAATGGGAGGAGTATTTGAGGTTGGAGGACTCCAAGAAAAAAACTGGACTTTGATAAGCTCTGATGGGTTTGATCATATGGAAATCTGTACCAAAAGACTATGGAGGAGGAAATATTTGCAAAAGACATATTGGATAAAGGACTGTTATCCAAAATATACAGAGTAACTCAACAATGAGAAAAACAACAACAGTTTTAAAAAAGAGCCAAAGACCTTAGAAGGCACCTCACCAAAAAAGATATACAGATGGCAAATAAGCAGGTGGAAAGATACTTCATATCATATGTCATCAGGGAAATAAATGCAAATTAAAATAATAGTGAGATACCACTACACACTTATTAGAATGGCCAAAATCCAGAACATGGACAACACAAAATGATAGCAAGGGTGGAGCAACAGGAACTCAGTCATTGCCAGTGGGAATGAAAAATGGTACAGGTATTTTGGAAGACAGTTTGGCAATTTCTTACAAAACAAAATAAAACACACTCACCGTACAGATCCAACAATCATGCTCCTTGGTATTTGCCCAAAAGAATTAAAAACTTATGTTCATACAAAAACCAAAACATGGATGATGTTTACAGTAGCGTCATTCATAATTGCCAAAAGTTGGAAGCAACCAAGATGTTCTTCAGTAGGTGAGTGATAAACAAACTGTGATATACCCAGACAGTGGAATGGTATTCAGAGCTAAAAAGAAATGAGTTATCAAGCCAGGAAAGACAGGGAAGAAATTTAAATGCATAGTAAGTGAAAGAAACCAATCTGAAGAGGCTACATACTGTATGATTCCAGCTATGTGACATTCTGGAAAAGTCAGGAGTATGGGGACAGTGAAAAGAGCCTTAGTTACTGGCAGGAGGAGGGAGGAGTAAGGATGGATAAGTCAAGCAGAGAGGAGTTTTAAGGCAGGGAAACTACACTGTATGATACTATAATGATAAATACATGTGAGTACAGAGTTGTCCCAATCTATAGAAGGCATAGAACTCTGATGTAAACTATGGGCTTTGGGTGATTATGATGTGTCAATGTTAATTCACCATTTATAACAAATGAACCACTCTGGCGAGGTATGATAACAGAGGCTGCGCATGTATGGGGGCAGAGGGTAAATGGGAACTCTTTTTACCTTCCTTGAAATTTTGCTGCAAACTTAAAACTGCTCTAAAAAATAGTCTTTTTAAAAAGACTATAGAGAGTGGAAAAAATTAGAGATAGGCTCTAAGAAAACTGAGCAAAAGAACAACCAAAAATGTCATAGAAAAAAGGAAATGCAATCATAGTCTCCACTTAAGTTAGCAGTGAACATATGTTATTCAGAAATATGAAGGTAAATACCGGAGGCATTTGGTTAGATATGGATTATTGTTAAATCACTAACTTTTGTGTCATGAGTCATATTGATAATTTACCTTTAATAATATTAAGTATTGAGTATTAAAAATGACTGAAAAAAGTTAAAAGAGAGTGAGCTGCGCAAGAATCATCAACAAGAGTATATCACAAATCAGGAATTATGATTGATCTATTTTGAGTATCTCAGGTTGAGTTAAAAAGAAATATAAAAAAACAGCTAAAAGCCTTAAAAATGTTTTTCTTGGTCTTGGGTTGACCACCCACGGACAATATGAAGCAGGAGATTCTTTTATTTTAAACATTTTAGTTAGCATTTTTAAATATAAGCTATACAAAATAAGCATTGCTTTGAAAAAGCAATTTACAAAAGAATGATGCAAGCTCCTTTTGAAACCTATCAATAATTCCAAACCAATATGTTCATACTTTGTGTGTTTTCTCATATTTCAGCAAACATAAAATGACAAGTTAAAATGATTGACATTTTTATTTCATTTATTCTCTCTATCTAGATAGATTATAAGTTGGAATGTGGCCAAATTGTGAATAGAAGAAAAACCTAAAAAATTAGTAACTAATAATTATGAATTTAGGAGCATAAATAGAAGTAAAAAAAATCAGTCAAGAAAAATATTCTAATGATCTTAAGAAGTTTAGAAATCAGTAAGCAATACCAACTTTTCCTTTGGGTACATCTAATGTTCTGGATTATTATTATTATTTTTTTTACAAAACTAATCAATGTGTGTGTTTCTATTTTTATTATAATTTTTAAAAACATATCAGAGTTATCCACTCATAAAACCTACAGGCACTATATCTTCTGTTACATTATTTTTTATTTTAACTCATTTCAGGAAAGCCATATAGAATTTAGTCATAATTTAGAATTATGACATGAGTATTAAGGGCTGCATTGTATTGAAATTTTTATCTTTAAAAAAACATGGCTTCGTTTTGTATAGTATTTTGCAATTATGCTGTCATTAAAGAGAGAGAATGCAAAAACAAAGAAAATGTTAGCCTTGAATTCTGTAATCATTTTATGATTAAAGAATTAAAATAATGGTTCTATAATTAGTTTCTATGCTTGTGTGACAAAACCTCTTGAAAATGAAAAAGAACATGATAATTGTTTTATTTTGTCATCAAAACCTAAAAGATTTTATAATATAATTTCCACTGCCTTTTTTATTTCAAATTTTCATAAAGTATTCCCAATTTTCACTCTTCTAGTTCTCCAAGACTTTCAGCTATAATATTAAATTCCGTTTACTCTTGATTCAGACACCCAAATATATATTTCTGTTTAAAGTGCTGACTTTAACTGTGGGTCACAACCAGCTAACCTTTATATCCTCAGTGGTTTTATTGAAAATAGTATAGCGCATAAACTTTCTTCAGCTAACCTATTTAGAATGCCTCATATGTCCTGCCATTTATTAAACAGTTCATGAAAATCAAACAATCTATGAAAAAATGAGTGCACTTTGGGCATGAGCCCCACATTATAACTGCTTTTTGCATTATACAAAAGGAAAATGACATATGTGGTTTCTCATAGGCCGTAACATTTTATTTCAAGAATGCAGTTAAGTTCATAGGTATATCTGGAAAACATTTTCTCTCCCATCATTTATTCGTGTAAAGCTACGCAGAACAGCCAGCTAGAGAACCAGGATGACTCCAGAGGCAGGAAACTCTGCTTCTGTCCCTGTCCTTTGCCCACAGGGGCCTGTGGAAGGTCAATCTAGATTTTCCCAACACCTGAGATATTAGGTTCTGACATTCACTCTCACGATATTCAAAGGTCACTTGTTTAAAAAGTTTGATTAGAACATGATCTCTGAAACACCTTTGATAATTTTATAATGACAGTTTTTTTAAAGCTTGCTAAGTAATATTACTTCTGTGCTGATTTTTAAGCCAATGCCTCATTGTGGGTGTGACTGCAATAGATTTACAATCCTTTTGGGTAGAAACCGACTTGGATTTTTTTCTGTGAAATTTACTAGTCAGGAAAAGCTACCCCAGGCTCACAAGAGAATGTCATTTTTGTTTTTGTTTTTTTCATCTGTTTATTGTTGCATCCCAAAATTATGTATGTCTGTGCATGGGTCTATTCTTTGTAGCTAGAGGAATTCCCCTTGAAAAAGTAGAGCTAAATTCTTCTCACTCCTGCCTGCGATCAGTGACAGGCTAATAAGGAAGAGTGATGATAGTAATAAAATGGGACGAGGGGTACATTCCTGAGATTTTGCTGCTTATAAAATGATGGCCCTGTTACTGAATGACCACAGAGGGACTGAGCGAGATCTAGTAGAGTCTTTGTGATGGGAAGAGGTGACCCTCCCTGTGACTCATCACATTAGAAGCAAATGCAGCATTAACCATTTGGCGACCACCCCCCACCTTTTGAACCCAGAGAACATAACTGTATGTTTTTAATTTGTTATGATTTATTACACTGAAATTGGTGTGAAATGGACAACAAATCTTGGGTGTCAGATTCTGAAAATGAATTTTATCAGCTGAGGCACACGAATGCCTTTGGGATTTGCATTAGTTTCTCATAAGTCTTTTCATAGTACAGATGACGAGTAAAACTGAAAATAAACTGAAAATGACACGATGTTTCTTAAGTGGCTAATTCCACATGTACACATAGACACATGTAAATATCAATACAGCATTTAGCTTTACTTCAGACTTTCTAATTCGAAGTGATTTGTACATGCCCACAGAAATATTTGTCAAAAAACATTAAAGTAAATATTAATACCATTTGTTATAGCTCAACAGTGTTTGAAATTATCTGTAGAAAAATGCAAACATACTAAGGTTTTTTTTACCACCTTTATTTTGTTCGCTGTTCAGACTTGGAGGAGAGAATTTATACCTACATACCAATATAAAAATGCTAAGTTTGATGAAAAAGCTGCCCTTGTTAGAAACTACCCTTGCATGCATAATTAATTTGAGCACCACATTCCAACTTCACAACCAGAAGAGAAATTGAATTCAGGTGTTTGGTGAACATATGGGAGATTTACTGTGAATTTATGACCTGTGGTTTGAGTGTAAAACCCCAAGATACTTGCTGATAAAACTTAATGAAGCTTGTGCAGAGGAGCTATTTTTATTTGTACTTTGGTAATTGATACATTTCTTGGTATAACCCTCCCATTCTTTTCCCCATTGCTCATAAATCTCCCATTCAGAGAGAGAGAGCCAGAGTAGAAAGCCCCAGCCTTAAACCAGGTTGCTCTAATACCAAATCAGAAAGTTCAGAGTTTGATTTTCCACAGCATGTTAGTCGGTTCCTTCTTTCCCTTTTAATATAGCAATTTATGCTTTCTTCCCTGCACAGGTGACAGGAGGTAAACCCAAGTGCCCTGGGAGGAGGTGCTCTAAGTTCCTCTAAGAGAGGCAAAAGCTTTCACAGAGGGGGGACACTACTTGACCCTGTCTTAAGTAAGCAAAGATGAAGGCATAATGTTCCTCACCATTAAGATTTAGGTAACAAATTTCTTATCAGTAAAAGGTTTTCTTCCCAAGAATAAGCCTGCTTTCAGGGAGAGGAGCCTGCCACACACACCCTAGCAATATCTCTCTGCTTCTCTGTCTGTACCTAAGATTTTACGGAGAATGCTCTCGGTTTTAGTGCCAGGAAAGAAAACTTATGACAAGTGTTCCATTTGAACATACGGGGTATAATGGGTTTAATGAGAAAACTGTGTTCGCTCACTAATTTACAGCAATTAGGAACTCAGTTCTGACATCTGTAGATTATAACGATTTGTCTAGTGATTCTAAAATCAGGAATATTTTATGGAATTGCTAACCAGTATGGAAAAATATCTAAGCGAGAAGAATGGTATTCACCTGTCGTCTCAGAAGGGTGTCAGTTGCTGGCGATTGTGCCAGCAACCCTTTTTAGTTTGGTGATATTTCTCACCCCAAAGGTTTAGTCATCCCTGTTCAAGAACTTGTTTGCAACCACTTTATCATGCTGACAATCTGTCTGCTTTGAAAGGATAACAACTCTGTACATTCGTGCATGGTATCACAGTAAGACATTGCTTAATGATCTGAGACGCTTATGGTCATCGCTGACTGCCTATTTCTAAAGCTACGTGATGGGGTGTGCCCTACATATGTTTTTTCCAGGATCACTTTCTGCCTACTTCAGGCCTGGTGTCTTTTTTTAGGTGTCATCCATGAAATAGCTGACTTTTAGGTTTGCCATTAGTACAAATAAGGGACTAAAAGTTTTCCCTTGAAGAACACAAGAAGAATCAGTAATCAGACAAGGAAGAGAAAGGCGCTCTAATTTTTCTCCAGTGAAAACGTTTTCCAAGATAATAGAAGGGTGGGCAATTTACAAATGTAGTAGATTTTTGGTCTTATCATTTGTGTCATTACCAAGAAAGTGAATCAAGTGATACATTTCCTTCAACTAAGTGACGAAAACATAGAAACCTCCCGCAAAGGCTGTGTCATTGCTGAAAGACATTGTCAAGACTTGCAGAAGTCAGAATTCAGGAAAACGACATCATGGAGCATGAGCGGAGTCTTGGAAGCTTTACTGTATGACCTTCTTTCTGAGCATGCTGGGTTGCACACCACGATGTGTCAGAAGCCTTGACTGTGGAATCCCAGAATCTGGGAGATGACAGGACTTTGAACACTGGCAAGTGGAGGGGAAAGAGTTTCCTTAAGCACAGAAGTTGGCAGCTAGCAGAACTTTGCCGTTTTCCCTCTGGTCTATGGCATGAAATGCCTGGGGAAGAAACAGAAATACAACAGGACAAAATTTCCAGTGTAGAGTTTCAGTGTTTCCAAGATCTCAAGACATAATTTGGAAATTTACTTTTGTGATTTTTTTAATTGGGAAAAGAGTAATGTCCTTTTACGTCCCCAGTAATTGGGTGCCAAGTACAGATGTGAAATTCACTAGCATTGGCAATGGAATTTTGTATGTATGTCGAAAGGTAAATTGCCAGGGCTGAGAACTTTGTGGCAAAAATGAAAAGGCTGAAGATATAAGCTGATAATGGTTAACAAAAATCTCTACTGTGTACCAAATCTTTTCTAAATTGGGGCTTTTAAGGACATCTGTTAACTCCTGGACCCTTGGCAAAGTAAATAATAAATAAAACCAGTTTTAAAACCAAACTAAGTTTTAAGCAGCAATATCTCTTTGTGAGTTGTGTGTTGACCCAGATTCTAGCAAATCACCAATCTGCCTGAAAGAGAAACGAGGAGTGAGCCCTTGAGTTCAGTTTTACCAAATGACCTGGTTGTGAGTCTATTTTCATTACATTCTGGGAAAACACCCACATTCCTGCTCTGGTCTCATGAGGGCTGATTTTCAGAGATCGCAGAGCCAGAATGGGGTGCTTCGGGTGAAGTGACGGGGAGGAGTCACCCCTGGCAACTTATCGATTTCCATGGGGCATTAGTGGCTGTAGTTACTGGCATTAGTGGAAAGCGCTTTTGATTATTTTCATGTGTTAGGTTCTGGCAGTGACATTTTTCAGTGGTATCTTCTATGACATTATTTACTTTGTACAATTTTTCTCAGAGACCAGAACTTAGGAGTGACTAATCATATAAATGATACCACATAAATGGCAAAACTCATTCATAAAATATGATTTCTTTTATTCTGCTCTTCTAACCAACACGCTTTTGCAACAGAAAATATTTGTTCTGTTGCAGCTATGGGCAGGGCACAGAGCTCTGTGCTTCTAGACCACCTTATTCATTTAATAAGTATATACCACCTCTCTAAGGTTGTTTAAGGTGATTTGCTGGTGATGGTGGTGATGCTGGTATGTGGGTGTAAGAGAGGAAGATTTAGGGAATGTATTATCTTTTATTTAAATGAAACACATGAGCAAACCCACCACGCAATCACATTTCAAACCCCTAGTTACATCGCATCCACTAACATCCTATTGACCAAATCAAGTCACATGGCCAAGGCCAGCATCAGTGGTATTCTTCATTTTCTATTGCTGCATAACAAATTAACACAGACTTCGCAAAAACAATACACATCTGTTATATCTGTTTCTGTGTATCAGGAGTCAGGCAAAAACTTAGCTGAATCCTTTTCTCAGGGTCTCATCCAGGTGCAATCAAGGCGTCAGCCAGGCTGGGTTCCCACCTGGTGGCCTCACTAGGTGGAGTTAACTTCCCTGCTTCAGGGGTTATTGGCAACATTCTTTGCAGCTGTCTGATTCTTTGCAGCTTTCTTCTTAAAAGCCAGAAAGGAGAGAGAGACAGAGTAGCAAGATGGACACAGTTCTTATATTAATCACGTCAATGTAATCATTCCTTGACCTTTTTCCCATTTCACTGCAAGTCACTGGCTGCCTACACTCAAGGGTGGAGTTTACACAAAGGTGTGACTACCAGGAGACAGGGACCATGGGCCCACCTTAAAGTCTGCATCACAAATATTTGCTGAACAATTTACCCTGCCACAGTGATGTGGCATACAAAATATATACATGGTAAGTGGTTGTGACGAAGTCATAAGCTTAAGAAAGAAAAAACATACACATGCAAACTCTATAAATTAAGTAAAACGGTATTTGAGTCAGAGGACAATTACTACTGAAGAATTGAAGAAAGAGGAATGTGGGCTGGAGTAGTGAAGAAAGGCTTCAAGGAAGTGGGATTTAATTTCTTTAACTTGGTAGAATTGTAAAGACGGAGAGAAAAGAAGAGGGTATTACCGAAAAAAAGAGATAAGCAAATATATTTTCCTCTCTTCTTTGGTAGCTTCTCACTTACACCTGAGATTAGAATCTCGAGCACTATGGAAAGCCTGCCATGATTCTTTCCCTCCATCCTCCTTTCCCCTTCCCTTTCATGTTTTCTTCCTTCTCTGAGTGGGAGAGTGTGAACCAACATGCACTTCCCTGTTAAAAAAGGATGAGTACTTGTTCTCAGTACCTTCCATTGAATTCTGAATCTTAAAGCTATGCCCTCTATTCTAGTTTTACAGATTTCCTTTGCATAATTAAAAATGTAAATGTTAAAGTATTTTTAGTCCATAAAGAATTAATCAGTCACATCTCAAACTCTTCTCTCAGCTATCTGTTTGTCTGAAAAGGCAGGTCTGAACTCAAGCCCGCAGGGCAGTGTGCTCAGGGTGTGACAGATCAAGGAAGCTGACAATTTGGGGGAGGTGAGATTATGGACAGTGCCCAGTCATTGTTGTTTTTTAACATTTGTTTCCTGAGATTGTTACCAGGGGACCGCTGGCCTTGTTTTGGCACCGTGAAAGCCAATAGCCTAGAAAAGCAACATATAAAATAGGCAGAAGCTTCAGAATATAAAGTATAGGTTGCAAGCTAGCAGGCAACAGACTTTGTTTTTTTGTTTTTGTTTTGTTTTCTTTTTTGGCTCACCTAGGATTAAAAATAAATAAATAAAACAAGCCAACATTAAAAATGTGGAGGGAAAAACTGTGGTTCTGACTCCTCTTTAAAAAAATCAGAAGGCAATGCCAGGCCCGCATCTCTCGGGACAACAATCTTCTGGAAGCGAGTAATAGTCTCGACCAGGCATGTTACTCCCATTTGTCATAGACTATACATGGGTACCTCCAGGGCAGTGGGGTCTCCCTCACTCTGTAGGTAATCGCTCTGCAGACATTGGAATTTGTCCTTCCTATGACGCTTGTGGGGATATTACTTTCAAAGTTTTGTCTATACAACACCTGCAATGCTTTCTAATGTATGAAAACTCCTGGGCCTTGCACTAGACTGACTGGATCAGGAGCTCTCCAGGGGCGCCTCAGTCAGTCAGCATTTTCCAAAATGCTGCTCTCTGGATGATGCTCTTACACAATGTGTCCATGAGAACCCTGTTGTAAGGTTTTTTTTCTCATTCACTCTACCTAAGGGCTGTCATCCTGTGGAGCACAGGTGCAGGACGAGCTTCAGTGCTCACCTGCCAAAAGGACCATGGCTGCAGCTAGCATTAATTGGTACATTTTGCTAAATGCATGACAGTAGTCCAATTTAAAGGTTCTAAAGCCTAGTGCATTCCATCATGTCCCTCTGACAGGAGAAGACACAATCCCCATGGGAATTAGGGTGAGGAAGATTAGAGTTCTATATTTTTATATTCAGGGTGGTGATGTGCATGCCTGGTCAGGAATCTGCATAGTGTATGTATGATACAATCTACCCTTCCCTAATCCTGTCAGAAAAAATGCGAGATTGTTACTGAACCAAAACCAACTGTCTTCATTTAGTTTACACACACACACACATGCACGCACGCACACACACACACATGCACAGATGTGTGGGTATATTAAGGAAAGTTCTAGTTGGGCTACAAATACCAATTATAAGGGAGGCTAAGTGTTCATGTTGGACCTAACAGTCTGTGTGGATTTTATGTACAAAAGGCATCTCTATAATTTCCCTCCTCATCTATCCCTTCTTTCTGTTGACTATTATTAAATTATGATTTATTGACTCCTCATGAAGAGTTTTATTGTCTCACTCATCCATCTGATCGACTTAGGTAATATATTAGAGTCCTCAGAAAAAAAATGAGTGACTCTACTTTGGCAGTGAACCTAAATATAAGTTGATTGTGGTGTGCAGCCACCAGTGCTAATGAATATTTAAAATTTCCTTTGGCTTTCTTGGCAGAAGACCTAACCAAGAACTTTGAGAAGTCTAAATGTGAATTATTGGCCTACTCTAGACTGGCCTGAGAAGCAGCACAGAGCAGCTGCAATGATTTCATCTCTCAAAGCCAGGATTTCACCTTCACACTGCCAACTGTTGTTCTCCAAGGTCTTCCAGTCTTTGCGAGTCACTGTCAATCATGAAAAGCATTGCAGCCTGCTTTCCAATTTCATCCCTTAGAGTGGCTTTCCTAGTCTTGGGCAAGTTGATTCTCTAGAACATAGGAAGAAAAGACAGTGGAGCAGTGGTCTCGACAGCTGCTCAAATTTGGAAATCAGGGCAGAAGTGACTTCCAGAATTCATCGTATACCATGAAGAATATGGAAATCACCAAAGTTTAAAATTAAAAGCACTGAGTCAACTTCCTGTGTTGGGAGGCTTACTTCTAATTAATCACAAATCATAGGAAGTCAGTTTTCATCAACACTTTGGACTTCGTGAACCTAGTAATTTCAGAATTAAAACTGTGCTTCATAAAAATAATAGAGAAATATTTATAGTTAGACTTTTAAAATATGTTGCCAATCAAGCCTCCTACGATGCTCCTATTAAAAGCTATGAAGTATGCCAGGAGCAAAAAAAAAAAACAAAACACACACACACAGCTGGAAGGATAGCAATGAGATTAATGAATGTTCACTTTCCTGTGTCTTTGTGTTATGACTGTAATGATCCTGGTGCCTACGCCATCAGTTTCACATAGCAAGTAAGGAATTCTATAGATTGAGTGTTACATTGGGAAACCAGTACTGAAAATTTATCTGTCTGAACAAATATGTTTTGAAAGTCAGTAAGACCAGTAACCTGCCTGGCTCAGAAGTATAGAGGGCAAGTTTTAAAGCTGCACCCAAATGTGGGCCAAAGCCTCATGTCGTCAGGTCACACAGTTTACAAACCCATTGACCTTTAATGTTCCCAGACTAATTAGTTCAAAAGATTTTTCAGAAGAAGAACACAGAGAAGACAAGCTTTTATTGACTGGGAAAATAATCAAATTGAGTGCACCGACAAGATATTCCAGAAGCTCTAATGAAATTGTTGGAAACATAAAGGTGATAGGGACCCACTCAGTAGATTAAATGGTGAAAGGCTATCCCATGTTCATGGAAGATGTTAATATTGTGGTCCTGTACGTGACCATTTTTAATTTCACATTTTAAGCCTTTGGAATTGTTCAAAATATGCGGAATTATACAAAGACATACTTTAGCTTGAAAATTTTATATATTCTACTATGACAGACTTCCTCTTTCTAAGCTCTCTCTCATAAATTACATTACCTAGGAGTCTATGCAGCCGTAAGAATTTAGATACCCACTGAGTAACCAGGGCAGTGTGTTTTCAACGAAGAGACCTAACCTTCCTTATACCTTCTAGCTTCTTATTCTGCTAGCAGCTTGGAGGGTAAATTTGACAAATATTAAATTTGGTCCTTGTCCTCAAGAAGTCTGAAGTTGTTTTGGGGAGTCAGTGTATGCCTAATATTGAATAGCTTTTCTGATAGGATGCAACTTAGTGCTGAGGGGATGAAAGAGACCAAAAATGGCCCAAGATTTAAGATCAATTTAATTTTGTCAGCTGTATTACTCTTACAAAATACCTTTTTAAAAATTTCTATGATTTTATAATAGAGGGGCTTTGGAGCCTGATATGTGCATTACTAAGTGATAACAACATGGCATAGTGGAATTGAGGACTAGACTAAGAGCCAGAAAAATCTGGATTCTTATCTCACTTTCCTTAACTGGGCAGCTGGGGAGCTTCAAAAAAGTCACTTATCTTTTTCTAATGTCAGTTTCTACATTTGTAAACATATATGTGTGTCCTCTGTGTGTGGTGTGTGTTTCTGTGTCAGAGAGAGAAAGAGAGATTACTGCCTTCTGCACCTATCTTATAAGCTTTTTGTGAGAATAAAGCAAAATTCAATGCTATAAAAAAAAGAAGGCAACATTATTAACTAAATGGTTACATCAAACTACAACCTGAAGTTATTTTTAAAATGCTTTTCATTTATGCTGTGAATGTTGCATTTTGTGTTTAGACCTCTGATGACTCTTAAATAGGAACTTCATCTTATGGCATTATGAAAATAATACTGTGCACTTGTGAGGCTATATTGTGTGATATTATCTTACACTTGATTCTTACAAGTATGATATTTAGAGCAAAAGTGCTTCTTACATCCCTTCATATACATAAAGGAACTGTAGCTCGACAGCATTAAGTGCCTTAGTCTAAGAAGGTGGGGGAGCTAGAACTAGATAGACCCTGGTATTTCTGACTTTTAAAACAGTGTCCTTTCCAAAAACTTTTGCTGCCAACACCTTGCCAGATCACAGAAAGGAAATGAGGCTTTTTAAAGAACTACCAAAAAAAGGAATGTCTACAAATACTGCTCACCCTCTTGAATATCTGTCAGAAATAACGTCAATAGATTTTAATCATAAGAACAAAATGAAAACATATTTTAAATGGCCAGATATTGTTTTAAAAATTCACTTCCTCTTAAATAGCGTCATTTCACAGCAAGATGCCATTTTTTTCCTAGCAACTGCAAGTCACAGATTGTATTTCTGAAGTGTGTTCATTGTTGTCCTGTCTCCTTTTAGCAACAGATCAACTCCTAGCAACCATGATCGGATACAGCGTCTACGGCAAGAATTCCAGCAAGCTAAGCAGGATGAAGATGTAGAAGATCGAAGACGTACCTACAGCTTTGAACAACCATGGGTGAGTATTTGGTTCTTTGACACAATGGATACTCCTGCAGCTTCCGATAGTAGAAGGCACTAAGCTATGACCTGTTCTTTATGAAAGGAAACGAGGTGGAGCCAAATTCTTTTGACCTTTAACATATTGACCTTTCCCTCATTTCCATCTGGGTTTCATCATTGCAAATTTAATTTTATATCTTGTTGCACCATCTGTCCATTGCACAATAGATTTCATTTGCATTATGACAAGAAATAGCAAAAACATTCTTGCTCTCAATTATACATTTTTTAAATTCAGTAAATATTTTTCTATATATATTTTTTGCAGAATCAGAGCCAGAATAAATTAGCTCACCACATGTCCATCTTGTACCTACTATACACAAAGTACAGTATTTAGTAATTCTTATTCCTTTATTCTCCCTCAGCTCCTTTGTGTATTTGCTGAATCCCTCTCATTTATCTGCCTATATCTCTATTCTAGTTCACCCTCCACACTGCCTCCCAAGTGATCTTCCTAAAGCAAAACTTTAAATGGTCTTTCAATCTCGACAAGATACAGTGCAAACCCCACAGTGGGGCATGCTTTTCCTCGTCAGTCCAGCCCCAGGATGTGCTCTGACCTCGTCTTTTACATCAGAGATGGTAATCCTGGGAAAGGGAGGCATTGGAGCAGACTTAGGAGTCCCAAGATGATGGGAATTTTGAAGAATCTTTTGAAACTTGAGAGAGTCAATTGGGAATGAATAAGTAGGCTGCCTGAGGCTGGAAAATCTAGCCAAGGCTTTCAGTAAAGGCCAGTCAACACGGTAATGTGACTATAGCCAACAATGCTTAGAGGATTGGGAATAGAATTTAAAATTAATTCCATGATGTCCTGATTTCCTAGGAGGACACAAGAAGGGTCAGTAGTCTCGGGGTTATAAAGCCAAAGAAGCTATGGTCAAAACAATGTATTCTTATTTCAGTTCTGGTTGATGTTGAGGTTTAAGGTATGCCATACACGCATGTGAGTCCCTGACGTAGAGGAGAGAGTACAGTCCGAAAGTTAATGAGTTCAGTTCAAAGTGTTGAAAATATAATTACAGTAGATATTTGGGAGAGTAGGGGCAGAAGGAAGAATGGTGTTAGGAAAGACTTGAAAAAAAATAATCCTGTTTTATTTAGGGAAGGGTAAATGACCCAGCTAACATAGAGGTTGGTTGTGTTATAAGGAAGGAGAGAGAAAGGTATGGTTGTACTAGAAGGCTTTAATGCTGGACTGGAGGTCTGAAGAAGGGTAGAATCAGGACAGAACACCTCTAGCTAAGGACATGGCTCTGCAAGCCTCAGTTTTCTTATTTGCAAACCACAAGAGTCAGAGTAGCTGATTGAGTGTCTGTTAGACCCGTCATCAAATGGAATTTTGAGAGGAAGCTGAGTGTTTCAGGTAAAGCAGATGCAAGCAGAGCTTCCCCAAGTGTGGTCCACAGACGAGCACCTTCAGCATGACCTGGGAGCTTGTTAAAAATACACTTTCTTGGACCCTGCCTCAAACTCACTCAATGTGAACCTTTATGGGTGGGGCCCAGGAAACTGTATTTTAACAAGCCCTCCAAGTCCTTCTGAACTATGTTTAACTTTGAGAATCACAACTACAGAGTTTATATAATTGCTGAGATCCTTTTTGGTCCTAAAATCTAACACCTTCAATATACTTTACACAAAGCCAGAGAGCTACAAAGGTTTTTGATCATGGCATTCAGTGATCAAATTGGTGTTTGTGCAAGGTGAATTTTGTGAATGAAAGGAGAAACAGAACAATGGGAGGAGCAGTGCTAGTTTGAAGGACTACACTTTAGTTCAGGTGAAGAAGACAGAGCCTCGGCGCAGGCAATTGGCAATACGAGGCCACCATCCAGGAGTAAAAACTCCTCCTGAAATCAGTCCTAACCTTACTCTGGGATGTTGCAAAACAAGTTCAGCAGATTTAATCTCTAGAACAATTTCTAACTGTCCTCTGCAACAGGACTACTATTAATGGTAGTTTTAATGAAATGTGTAGTTTGTTTTTCTAGATGATCAAGTAAATTGAGTCATTTCCATGTAACAACATAACAATTATATTAATCTATGTTGTTTGACATAATTGACTCAATTGGTTCCTACAAGGTTTCTTAAAGCAGGATTCTTTTGTGATTTGTGGAAAACATCCTTAACTGTGCACATTGAAAAGAGTAATGGGCACCGTAGCAACCTGAAGGAGAAAACAGCTCCACGGGGCAATGGCTCTCTCCCACATGCTGTTCCCACCTCCTGGATTTCTTCTTATCCATCCTGCACCACGAAGGGAGTGCTACATTATTCGCCTTTACCTGGGAATTTCAAAGCAACATATTTAGACCTTTTACTCTTTAATTATTTAATTTATCAACTTTCTTGAGTGCTTGCTATGGTCTAGTCATCAGGTTTGGTGCTGGAAAAGAAAGATGAGAAAAAAGAACCCTACAGTCAAGCTGGACTGTAAGAAAAAAGGAATCCTGATTAGGTTATAATAGGGTATGTATGGGCCACCAAGCACAGCGACCACGCCCAAATCAACTGTGGGTGGTTAGGAAAGGCTTAAAACAACACCTCCTGGAAATCGCAATATATTTTAAATATATAACTTTGAGAAACAGTGAAACACATCTTTGGGAACCAGGATGGATGGGATTTATTTCTGGTTGGTGACATTGTATCGACACGCTATATCTCCAGGTTTGTTTCAGACTAAATGAGCATTTTCTACTTCTTAGTTCTAGGTGTTTTTCCTTGGGAGATGAAATTATTAGATACACATTTTGGTTTTATTGTTTCTTTCTGAGTGGGGCCTGTGAATATGTTGGCATCTGTTTTTATGTTACTTTCTTAACATGAGCAGTCATGTTAGAAAAAATGTTTGAGAAAATCTTGTACCTTCAGAAACTCACCTACTGAAGGTCATAGGTCAAATTATTGTATAGTAAAACGTCATAGCAGTTTTAGACAGACAACTTGGCTTGTATTATCATTTCCTGTAATGAATGAGCAGGGAACTATTTGGATGACAGGCTGATTACCTTAGGAATGGAATAATTTCCTAAATTGTGGGTCAGGAGCTGACCTTTCTTTTTATTTATTTATTTTATTTTCAAATAAGTGGGATTTTGCTGGATTCTCTCTCTTTTACTGATCATGTAAAAAAATGAGCCTAAAGTGACTATAGTTCTCCTTAGTATATTAATTTTCATACCACTTCTCATGGTTACTCTAATAAGAGCTGCTCAGTAGTTCAAAATACAGCTTGATCTATGGTTTTTATTATGTGTTTTACAAAATGAGCTTTGAGTATCTCAGAGTCTTTTTTCTTTTCCCATATGTATTCTGACCTTCAAAGGTCACTGTGTTTGGAAAGGATGAGACCATGATCTCACCCACTGGAATGGTTTGTAATCATTTTAGTTTTAAGGAACCACAAGCTCATCTTTAGGCTGTGTATACAGCTTAGACCATATTAGTTGAAATTATCATGCTTGTTAGAAATGCCCACACACAAAGTGCAACCAGATGTATGTATAGAAAAATATCCAAGCCAATTATTTTACATAGAGAGAAATGCTGCAGAAAAATTCATCCAAGTAGCCCTTTTCAGTTCATCCATTTTCAAAATGTTCTCTCTAAACTCTAGCAATACCGAATGCACCTGTTCCTGGGCTTTTGTTCAAAATAATGTTTGGGCCTGAGGGAGCTGATTTGTGGCACAAAAGGTCTTTAGATGAGCAGAGGCCCAGAAAATTTCCTTAGCTCCATAATTGAACTGTGTTCTCTCCCAAGTTGAGTAAGAGAAGAAGCAGAAAAAGCAACTTCTTCTCCACGTAGTGCCAGGTGCGTTATAAATAAAACAGCAAGTTTCTTTAAATCTTTCTTAAGATAATGGAACAATAGTTGAGGTTAAGGTTATTATTGCAGAGCTCAGATATGGACAGGACTTAATGTTGCTTTTAAAAGACTTAAATTGCAGGCTGCAGACATAAGTACAGTATGCTGTTAAAACTTTGCAGATACCTGAGTCTTGCCCATAAGGAGACTTGCTGGCTGAGACGACTGATAGATGGGATAATGGAGCCTTTAATAGCTCTATTGCTAAATCCTTCCCATCCCCGGTTTGTAGTGACTGAAAGTAGTTTAGAGCTTCAGATAGAAAATTGATCCTCTACAATGTGAATATCCTCTTCTCCCCCAAGCTTTTTTTTTTTCTTTTTAGCTGTCTGTCTTTAAACAAACAAACAAAATCTGTACTTTTCTCTATTTTCCTGTCTTGAACTTTTCATGGTTCCTCTTAGCATTTTAGGGTTTTACTTGCTTTAATTAGAAAACCAGTCAATAGTACAGTCATCCTGTACCCCTAGATTGCCTTCTTTGTACCTGGGGAATTTGAGAAAATGATGTTTGTTTGTTTGTTTGTTTTGTCTTTTTTAAGACTTAAGAAGTATCTGTTGTCATTTCCATGCTTTCACTCAAAAAACTTCTTAGGTGTCAGCCCTTGTAGTAGTATTATTACTCTAGTTCAAATTGGGTGGAAGTCATGGTCTTTGGAAATCAACCTGAAAAAAAGGCTTTCTTGCAGAAAAGTGGTACCGTTTACTAATGGTAAAAGCCTGCATTGCCACAAAGTAGACTCTTTTCTTGTAGCCCTGGGACCCATCCTCCAGGTCAAAGCCTTCATAACCCATGGCCGTTTTCCCCACTGATGCCTTGGGTGGTGGAGGTCCATAAGGCTGTCTTTGGCTGCCATTAGCCTACAGCATGGCGAGGCCGGCTTGTTTGTAGAGCTGCCCCTTTATTTTCAATGCAGCTGCTGCTTGTGATGGGGTTCGGAAATAGATCCAAACACTGGTTGGGGAAGATGAGATGAAGGCCGATAATATGTTAGGACCAAAACATGTATTTATAAAAACTTTATGAGGGGAAATTGGTATACTCTGCAGATTTTTCAACCATTAATCATGTCATTAGTAGCAATTAAGCTTTTCAACATTCAGCACCCACAAGAGTTCCAACAATAACTAAATATAGTGTATGATGGGGTAGAGGTAAAGGGCTGGGAGAGTGGGCCCGATAAACAAAAGTTAACTTTGTTTTCACTAAAAATTATTAATAACCTTAATATAGAAAATCTTTGCTAGTGTTAGCAATAGCCACTTTTAAACAGAGTAAACAATTTGTACCCTTTATGTGATTCGGTGCCATAAAAATTATTTTTACCTTCTACCAGATCTTTAAATTACCATTTTAATATTAGAATATGAAATTTATATTAGCATTACGGCACATTGGAATTGCTAAAATAAGGATTCTAAATCTCAAAGGGATAGAAGTATTCTTTTTATTGTTCTCATCATTGTCATTATCTTCATATAGGTTTTCATCCAAAGCACACACTTTTTTAATTCTATTTTTATTTCTTATATATGCCTGTGGACATCTGTGAAAATGTGAAAAAATCTTTATTATTCATAATTTAAGTAGAAAATCCACTTGAAGTTATCATTTGTAAGGATACTATATATTGTATATTTTTGAATATGTACAAGTACACACACATGCTGACATGCTATTATCTATATGAATAAAAATCAGAGTATTTAAAAATTATCAAATATTTTGTGTAAATGTTGATAAAACAGTAATTAATTTCATAAGTGGCACATAAACTTTTATATTAAACTCAAAGTCTTATATCAACTAGTTCTCATTAGTACTGAGACTTTGTATTCTGTATATTTATTTTTTGTTCTTTAGTCTATTAGCTACTAATAGTTTTGGTTTTGTACTTGAATTTTTTGAATTGTCTACTTCTATATTGGAAAAATAAGAATGATTTTATTTAATTGAGGAAAACGTTTAATTCATGACAGTGAAATGCAATATGAAAGATTTTTTTTTATATTTTGTTTTACACTAATAAGTGATACCAAGACTGTGTAGCTTTCCTGAGCTTTGTATGATTTTTTTATGTAGTATAAATAGTCTCTCTATATAATCATGATAAAGACCAGTAATTTGGAGCTCATTTACAAAAGCAACATGCATAGTTTTTACCTGGGCTTTAAATATCAGCCATCAAGAAATTCACACATCATGGTCCTCCAGTGTACTGTGTGATGGAAAATTATGTATTGTTTCATCTTCAGCTGCTATGATTATGGCCTTGGCAACCCGGATGATGTATATACTTGAAAGGTCATTGCTTGTCACCAGTTTCATCACGAACAAGGCCAGGGTTATTTGTAATTTGCACCCTTAAAACAGAACTATTGTCTTGTTATGTGTTGAATCTCCAGAAATATTCTAATTATCCTTTACCCAGGTGTTTCCCTGTATAAACGTTACTTTGTTGTTGTAGTCGTTGATGCTTTTTTCTTTGAAAATGGTGCATTTCTTTCTGTGGATACAAATTATCTTTCTTCATTTCTGTCAATGTTTTCGTGATTTTGGACTCAGTACATTATTCTGTTTCTGCCATGTAGGGATGGAAAACCACAGTATTTAAAAGTCAGGATTGTCATTTGTAGTTCTGTTCCCACAATTTACATTTTTATGAGGTCTTTATTGAATCATGAATCAGGTTATTTTTGATTCTGGCCAAGTATAAAACTTTCCAGATGAACTTATTTATGTGTTGCATTAAGCTGGTCATGTGTATACAATCTTTCTTGAAATCTGTGGCCCAATAAAGTTTCATCTTAAAGATAAGAGTGATTCTTTTTAAAAAACTACCCTTTTGTATGGAGTGAAACATTAATGTAAGCCCAAGGTTCGTATTTCATCATAGTGAGCATGATAGTATGAAATATGTCAGTTTGCTGATACCAAACTCATTCACTCATTTTAAGTTTTCAGATCCCATCTGATAATTTCATTGTTGGAGTTCATCAAGATCCAACTAGATCTTGCTGCTGATAAGGCCGGAGGTGAAGAGTGTCAGAAAATACACAGTTGAGGAAACAAAAGCCCTTCAGCATTTTTTCTCTGTCAGAATCAAATTCTGGGGAAAACATCTTTAAAATACACCTGAAATTTCGACAAGACCTTGCATTTTCTTTTCATATCTCCACAAGCGGTGTGTCACAGAACAGCATGAGCTAACAAAGCCACTTACTAAATCTTGCTGCAGAACGCCAGATCTTTCAAGACTGCTTGACACATGTATATAGCTTATTCTGAGTGAAAAGGAGAGGAAAAGGCGGTTATTTTTGAGGACGTAAAGGAAATTGTGTAGTATTTTCTTGCTTAGCTTTCCTTCTCTCCAGTGGCTTCTCTCAAGCTGCCCACAGCTCACCATAACACTAGCATGACTGTTTTCTGTTTGGCCAGCCTTGGCAAGTATAATGAAGAAAATGTCTGTCTTCTTTAATGTAGTTGATAAACACTTGGTTGATGCTTTGTTTGCATAAGCAGAACTCACCCAGAGAAGTGTTTTCCTTGCTGAAGGCACCACTGATGTGTTATTTGACTGGTATTGTGGAGTGGGTCTCTGAACATACATTTGTTCCAATGTGTGTGGTTATAAACATCCACTAGTAAAGACTGGGGTGTTGTAAAGCCTAATCTCTTCACATGTTATTTTTGTATCGGGATATTTTTAATATGTTCACTGACTGTGCCCATAGGCTTTGAAATTTTTGTCCTGTATACTGCCATATTATATGTTGCTTACCAACAAAGGAGATAATGCTGCCCAGGCAGAAGGAGAACAGCAGGTGATGCTTTTTTTCTGTTCACACAAAAGCCAACCACAGGAGCCATTGTTTTAAGTAATAAGCCCACATGTTATCTTGCAGCTCTCCAAATGAATTATTTTAGAGAATTATTATTGAGTCAAAGTCTGCCATTGGCTTTCAACTCTAAAAGAAGATCAATAGCTTCTTTTGAACAGACATTCTTGACTCAGAATTCGCCTGTTGCACAATGTTGCATAACACCAAGAGGAACAGAGGTTAGCATGCACCAAAAAGATTACTTAAGAACGTATGCCACTGATGCTATGAGAAACCATTGTTGGATGTGGATAAAGTAAGAGGCAATGTTGTCTGTTTTGACCAGAGCTACTTTTATTTCAAAGGGCCAGATCTAGAAGGTGAGCTGAAGCTTGTCAGTGAGAAGCCAGAGCACCCACAGAGGCTTGTTCCACGCAGCACAGGATACACATTCAAAACCTGGTTTGGGCGAGAGGCAGCAACCAGCAGATGACCTCCTGACCAAAGTGTTTAGCCAGAGGGATTGAACATTTCTCTGTAGGATATAATTAACCTAAGTAAAATGCCATTTCCTACTCACTAAGGCAAAGCGTCTTACCTCATAACCAATTCAAGTAGCTATTAGCTTTCAGGTTTATTCTTTTAATAAGCATTTCTGTTCCCCATTTGGCTACCATCTGTGGACTGGAGGAGACCTGTACATGATTAACAGTGCCTACTTTCAACTAATCGTGGTTCATAATTTAACTGTCATCCTTTAAGAAAAGGGCGACCAGCTTATACCATATCCTTCTGCCAGATTAAAATAAATAATTCCAAAAACATTCACTAGGATGGCTAACTTTCAAGTGTGCATCCGTGAACTTTCCCACTTTTGTGAATTATTGTAGCAATTTATTTACAGATTTGTTTCTTTGTTTGACATTGACTTCTGTTTCTTTCTGAGCCGCCCTACTCCCCTATTTGCTGTATGTACAGTGATGTAAACTGGCATCTGATGTCAGTATTTGCCAGACCTCATTATGAATTTAGAAAGGTTGACCTCTCAATTTTAAACCATTCTAAATCCATACTCAAAATTATGATTGAGTGTTTGGGGTTCATAAAAGCAATTAGATGTCCCTTTTTTTTCAAACTTGAGAAAATTGTACTTGCGCTTTTAAAACTTTCACGGAATTTACAAAATGTTTCTAAGTCGATCTGTGAGCATCTCCATAATTCCTTTCTCATTAATTATTTTGCACTTTCTCCCCCAGCCTAACTCCAGACCCGCGGCGCAGAGCGGCAGGCACTCGGTGTCCGTGGAGGTGCAGATGCAGCGCCAGAGGCAGGAGGAGCGCGACAGCTTCCCGCAGGCCCAGCGCCAGTACAGCTCTCTGCCCCGGTAGCGTGCACCTCCTCCCTTCAGTCCCCCCTCTCCCAAGTCCTTAGGAAATCCCTGCTTCCTTCCAGAATTGCACTGGCTTCTCCGCCTCCCACACAGTAGTCAGAGAGGAGCATCAAGTGGGTGGCGGGGTCGTCGCTTAGGCCATCTTACTGTGTGGCAGGAGGATGGAAAGAGAGGAGTTTCAGGACATGCCAGCATCTTCACCCAGCAGCTCCCTGACCGAAAGCAAAGTGGCCTGTCCTATGACTACTGGGGCTTAGGGAGTGGACCCGGATTATAGTATGGGGTGCGGCACCTCCCACGTGGCCATGGTCAAGGCCATGAAAGATAACTCTTATTTTGCTCAGCTCGTAGGGTGACGAGGATAATTGATACTTGGTACATGTGGAGCTCTGCAGAAGGACGGGGTGAATGCTCCATGCTCCGTGCTTAGGTGGGCTCTGTGGTCCCAGTCCTTGTTCTCTGGCTGTCCTAACTCGGCTTTTGCTCTATGTGGATCCTTGGAGAATCCCAGTGTGCCCCCCTCGTTAGCTGACAGCCAAGCCAGAGGGTTTGTCTGCCGTGCCACCCTCATGGGGGCACCTCTGCTCTGGGGGTTCTCTGTAAAAGGCTAGAAAGCACTTGGGTCACAGAACCCTGATATATGGAAATGACAGCCGTGTTTCCATGCAAGTATTTCTTCCATAGATAGTGGGAAAAAAAGTGTTTAAACACAGTGAGCTTTCCAAGACAAGTGAACCCTATAATCACAATTCTTACAGGCATTTGTTCTTCTAGTCCAAAATCAGGTGGCAAGACCATTTTGTGTAGAAAAAAAAATTTATTTACTATATTTTTATCAACTGTTTTGAAATTGAGCAGAACAACTTTGGGGCAGAGTGGCGAAATGCTTATCTGTGTCGCCTTAACTGACCAATATAAAAGTGATCTTGATTCAGTTTCTAATAAACATGAGTCCCCATAAATGCTAAATAATCACTATGATAACCATGGGGGACTTGAACACATTGACATGGGTCACCAAGGGAATGTGGATGGGAATGAAAATATGTACCAGAGCGAGTACCATTATCATAGTAACATACTCATTCAGTTATTTTTCGGTTCAGAAAGTTACATTTCCTTTGAGAGATAAATAATTTTTTTTTCCTTTTAAATAGGGGGATAGTCAAGAGTTATTTAGCCCATTCTAGGTAGCGTCTTTGGAGTTTAGGTCTGGACGAGCCTTGGAGATCAGCTCAGGAAGCAGCTCAGAAATGGTTAAACAACTTTTTCCTGAGGTCATAGAGCTAGTACATAACTCTGACAGAATTCAAACCCAAACCTGCTCATGCCCTTTATAGCCATTGTTTCATATGGTTCATTGCTACCCTGAGCTTTGGTTCCCAAGTTGAGAATATCGACAGGTGTAGATGTGAGGTTCCCCTTACATGTTAGTGTTTGGAAAGGGGCCACTATATGAACCAACCTGATGCAGAAACTGCAGAGAACGTCAATAATTATACACAAAGTTTCTACGTGTGAAGTCCCTTCTCCTAGACTGTTGACTTGCATTCCCTCAAAAAGATGAGCGTGATAACGTGGGTGAATTGACACTCTGGGTGTGGCCCTGTGCTGTAGCTACGCAGGTGGCTCGTAGCCTGTCCAATGGCTATGATGTGCTGTAAGAATATCTTGTCCATGGAAGGACTGGGATCTTATTCTGTTTGCAGATTGTTTGGCTTCAAGTGTCCTAGTCATATTTGAGAGTATTTATAAAATATGGTGAAGAAACATCACAAAGTATATTAAGAAGATGATGGAGTTGGGAAATGCACAGGACTAGGGAAGGGAAGTGGTAGAGATGGTGGCAGGAGGGCTGGGATGGGCAGATGGCCTGGAGGGAGAGACTGCAGGCCCCCAGTCCTCAGGAAGAGGACAAAGATCAATGTGGCGCTTCCACTGAACTTCTACTGGTCACGTTCCCTAGTAGCCCAATATCCCAGTGGCTCCTCTTGTCCTCTCCCCTTCCTCACTCTCCACCCACCTGTTCAACCACCTCCTCCCCACTGTCCTCCCTCCGTCTCCCTCTCCTTCTGTAGCTCCTGATAGAAGTATCTGTATTCCATGAAGGATTGCTGCCATTGGTACCACTGCTGTCATTTAGTGCTTCCCTAAATAACTAAAACTTTCCCTTTGGGTAATTGTGACTCCCTTATTATTAGCCATTTCATTCTGTGTAGATATGAGAAAAACAGAAAACTCAAAAGGAAAGAATTGTGTAAGTTTAGGCAAGTGGGGATGGTAGCTTTCTACGCTGTGTTCTCTCCTTTTAGAGGATAATTTCTCCATGTGAACCTTATATGTGGGAGGAAAATCAGGAATGTGGAGCTTTGTACCCAGCTCAGCACCCAGCAGAGTGGCATCTCTCAGCAGCAGGTCTGTGCAGAAACCTGAAGGGAGGTCAAGCAATCAAACTAGAAGTCAGGGCTACAGCAGCCTGTGTGAGCTCGGGTCCAATCCAAGTTTCTGACATGTGATTTTCTTCAGAGACACCTGACCTCTGCTTCTCGGATGTTGACAATTAGCGGAGTTTTGTCTAAACAAGTTGGTATGGCATTTGATACCGAAAAAGATTTCATACACAAAAATAGTTCGGTTGCCAAGTGGAGCATAAAATAAAACAAATGGTCAGGACTTTGTATCAGTCACACTAGATAAGGTGGTTTGAATTAGAGAGATGTATGTGAGCCAGTGTGGGTTGTAAATTCTAACTGTAATTAAGGAGACCTACAGGCAGAATTCAAGTTTCATTTTGAAATGTCAATAAGAAACATTATCCAGGTGGTAACACTAGTTCCAAAGGAAAGGGGCCTGAGTGGCCTCATACTCAATTCTCAATCAGACCAGAATTTCATCTTTTATTTTTTTTAATTCCTAAATTAGTTATTTTACTTAGTTTCCAAAAAGACAATTCTCAGACCAAGTAGAAGTATGTTCAGCCTTAATCACTGATAGACGTATTTAAGATCCTTTATTGAAAATTTTTCTTTATTTTCTTTTCCTGCTCTCTCTCCTTCCTCTTTACACCCTTGGTTTCATGTCCATTGGTGTCTTACTTCTTTGCTTTGTATGTCTCACTCCCTGGCTGTGTCTTCACACCTGACCTGGTCTCCCCTCCAGGCCCATTTATTATGTGTCCGAGCTGTTTGTCAACTTGGCAGCCTTGGTCTTCACATCTTTCTTCATCCTTCTGTGCCCCCTCCTCTTGGCAGATAACTGGCTTTCCTCAGGCCGTGGATCTTTGATGAAAGTCCCCTACATGATGATGGTCTTCAGACCACCAATGGTTGAGATCATTGAGAGATCATGACTGCCAAACCAGGGTATTGTGCCTTCAGTGCATTCAGAAATCTCTTGTGGGCTTATTCTAAGACCAAACACACCTGTGTGATGGTTACTAAGAAATTCAGTGGAAAGAGACTGACGTCTTCTTGCTGGTGTTATTGTGGCTGTTGAGCAATCAAAGTTTGCTTGTCATTTCTGTGGAACTGTTTGTGGACTTTCCCTCACTTAGTGAGGGTTCTTCAGTTCATCTCTAGTGCCTTTCTCTCCCTCGTCTCTACCTCCCCCTCTGACAAAGGAAGAGGGAGCAAATGTTATTGTCTATTTTACTTCTTTGATCAGAAAGATGCCTCCCAAAACTCAGAGCCTATGCTTTGAGGGCGGAGTGATGTTGCATTCAGACTACTCCTCCAACACCCAATAGTAAGCCCTTTCCTCTATGCCATACCTTCTAAGCATTTTACATGTTATTTCATTGATTTCTCCCCCATACCTCCATGAGGCTAGGTGGTTTGGACTGTTTCACAGATAAGGCAAGTTGGGCCTAGAGATCATCACATAGCTGGCAAGTGGCAGACTCACCGTTTCAATCTATGTCTATTCGATCCTAAGCCACTTTTCCACTATGCCTAGGTGACTACTTTTCTAGTGTAGAAAACTTATTTTTTGCTGGTTTTTTTTTTGTGTGTGTGTGTTTCTCTGTGATCTGCTCATTTTTTGTCTCTTAATCAAGAGTTATTGACACCACTCGCTTCCTTACCAAGGAAGCATGCGTGTGTGTGTGTGTGTACATGTGTGTGTACACTTGTGTGTGTACTTTTCGCACATATCTTACTTCAAACCTCAGGCAGGTCTGCTTCCTTCTCTCTATACTGATTAATTTGAAGAAAATTTAGCTACAAGAAATTCTCCCACATCATAATTTCCATCCTAACAAACCTTTAGTGAGTTCTCAATGTGTTTAAATTTAGAAAGACTTTCTTCCTGGAATGATTCAAAATTTAGCTTAGAGTGCCTGACTTCTACAGGGTGAAGCCTCAGGTGTTACACAGTTGGGAGTGGGGAATGGGGAGGGTTAGTGGACCTCAGTAGGCCCAGCATGAAAAAGAGGTGAAATGTCTATAGCCTATCTCTGCTTATCTTTAAATTGATAACCAGCTCATGAAGGAATCCCGCTTTTGTTGCTGTAACATCCACAACAAGTTCGTTGTTTTAATTAAAGCTTCATGATTAATGTCATTTCCCTGGTTTCATGCTGGCACTTTCCATCATTTCTGTCTCTGGGCAGATTAATTTATGACTTTTTAAGGAAGATAATCAGTGCTTTAGATAAATAAACTATTTCATCCAATGTAAGTTTTCTTGCCTGTGCTGATTGTAGAAATGGTCTGCCTCCCATTAAAAGAGAACCAGATAGAGATACCACAGGCCGCTCAATTAATCACAGTCACATTCAAAGATGGCGTGGGCATTCGTTTTTTTTTTGTTCCTTAATGAAAATATCCCTGACTACATTTTAGGCCATATGGAAAATGGGCAGATTTCATCCCAAACCATATTGATGGCACTTGCAAATATTCAAAAATGCAAATTGCTGCATTCCCAGGGGAGACCCAGTGACTGCACAGCCCCTGCTTTCCTTCGCAGGAGTCCTTTTGAACATTCTGTCATGTGTGTTGATGCGAAAGGCTGAGCAATACACACTGTCGCCAAATGATTTTGTTATTGATAAATGGAGCAATATATTTTGTTTTATGACTCAATTCTCTCTCCCTCTCTTCCATTTTCAAGGCTAAAAATTAGGGCATGTCTTCCTGTCTGGCACAAAATTGTTTTACTTTATCATAGCCAATTTTATTGTAAATTCATAAAAGCATCTAGAGACTTGATAGTAAATTAAAGACATTTCAAAACAATAATGTTTCCTGAAAATGATGTGCAGCTTTATTGCACAAATGATAAGAATTTGAAATTTCTATATGACTCTGATATATTTCCCTATCCTGTGGTTACCAAAGGGAGTTTAGTGGGTTATCCCGGTCTTTGGTGAGGGCACAGCACACAGGAAAAGAGTGCTTACTCTACAGACTTCCAGGTGCTAAAATCTTGATGAGTGTGTATTCTGATGAGTGACAGTTGCTGACATATACAGCTCAAAAACTGGGGCTTCAAGGGACTGCCTGTTGCATTTTTAATCATAAAGCAGTCTAGACTTAAATCTTTCATGACTAAACTCATATTGTAATCCATTGCATGTACTTCCTATTAGCTAGCATCTCTGGCATTATGGTGGCAGCTGTGTAAGATATTTGTTTTATTCGTTTAGAATTGAATCATAACGTTCTAAAGCAAGCAGGTATTGCTGGAACAGGAGCTGCCAAATCTCTCATCCTCCTATACAGCATCTTGCCAATGGGTCTAAACTACCCAGATAGATGTTACCCTGAACAGAATGGACAGGACCTACCCAGATGCAGAAGGACCCTTCTTCTCAAGAGCTGGATCCATTGGTTCACTCTCCTGTTTAGTCCTGTCTATTCCCTTGTCTAAGACATGAGCTTGCTGCGGGCAGTCCTGTTTTCATCCCCCGGCCTCCATCACAGGGTCTGGCACATGAGTAGGACACAATAATATTTGTTGAAATAGTGAAATCATTTTCCTCCTCACCCCATTCTTCCTCCTTTTCTGTCTCTCTTCTCCCAACCCTCACACTGACCTTTGGGCTTTGTTTTCTAGGCAAAGCAGGAAAAATGCCAGCTCTGTCTCCCAGGATTCTTGGGAGCAGAACTACGCCCCGGGGGAAGGCTTCCAGAGTGCCAAGGAGAACCCCAGGTACTCCAGCTACCAGGGCTCCAGAAACGGCTACCTGGGTGGGCACGGCTTCAACGCCAGGGTGATGCTGGAGACTCAGGAGCTCCTTCGCCAGGAGCAGAGGCGAAAAGAGCAACAGATGAAGAAGCAGCCCCCTCCTCCTCCCGAGGGGCTCAACAACTATGACTCGTATAAGAAAGTGCAGGACCCCACTTACAGTGCTCCCAAGGGGCCCTTTCGGCAGGACGTGCCCCCGTCCCCTTCTCAGGTCGCTAGGCTGAACAGACTGCAGACTCCTGAGAAAGGGAGGCCCTTCTTTTCCTGAGCAGGAGAAGAGCAGATGCTTTACATCATGCAATAAAGGACATCTTCCTATGAAGACTTGTATTTGGGGAGTTTTTTGAAAACCTCGAGGGTACTGTGGAATATTTCTGTTGTTGGTATCAGTGCCTTTAAGCAGTATGGGCAAAGAAATGGAAGGCCTTAATGTCTTTGCCAGTATGTCTCAAGTGTATTTCCTGGAAGGATTTCCCACCATCTGACAATCATCTGCTCAAAACATTCACATGCTCTGCATCTCTCTGGAGGACCAGGAATTCTTGGCCCACTCATGAGATGTCCGTGGCTTTGTGTTACAGCCCCATACAACTAGTGATGAGAAATTACCTTGAAGCTAAGGTAATGTTGATTTTTTTTTCCCTTTAAGTTTTGTGAGATGTGAGGTGACATCTCAGTCTCTGGTGGATGGAAGCGGGTGACATACACCAGAAATTGGGGCTTTCTGGTACTTCACAGCACAGTCATTTATGCTTACTTTATAATCGGTATGGTTTTCTCTTTTCTTTCTAAGCAGCTTGTAACAGGAAAGTTCCTTCATGCTATTAAGCTAAGCCATATTCCAATACTGTCTGGTCATCATGGGGGTCTTTTTGTAACTGCCTTATGACACACTATTACCAATAAAGTGATCGTTCTGGTATGAGTTTATACATACACTTGTTTAATCATGTTCCTAACACACATGTTAAGTCACCACAGCTCTGGGTAGGGAGTGTGGGCAACAGGAGGGACCCCTGGAAGGGAAGGACTGGGCCTGCCCATCAGACCTGTGTATGTCACAGTGTCAGAGGTAATTCCCCCAGGATAAGCTTCTGGTCCATTACATCCCAATAATTATTTTAATTAGTTTTTGATTGACAGTTTGGCAAGAAGGGCACAGAGTGCAACAAACATAAGTCAGACAGTTACCCAGAGTTCTAAAAACTCATCTGCTTTCCACGATTTTTTAAATCGGTTGGAATTCACGTGTGTCTGTTGCATCCACATGCTGTGTCTCTGCCTGGTGATGCCATCCATGCTACTAAATAATTCTGCCACGGAACAGGAAAGACAAATAAGGGATGAATGGTTACACATTACAAAGAGAACATTCTGGTGTCCCCAAACAATGGTAACAAAGGATTGTTCTCCCAATATTTTAATGTGCGTGTGAGTCACGAGGCCCTCGTTTGCCCCCGTGTTTCCATCCGTTGGTCTCAACATCATGTATTATAAACCATGGCTGGGTTGCTAAAGTGCCTGAGAATCCGATATGAAAAAAAGCTTCAGATGAAAGCTCAGCATACCATGTATTAACAAAAAGAAAAGGAAAAAAAGACATACTGATATGCCTATTTTTTTTTTTTACTGACACGTTGTATTTTTGTGTCCACTTGTTTTTAGAAAATATGTGAAGTGTCCATACACGTACCTATGTCTCTTTTGCATTTCTGTGTAATGGTTCTATTTGTTCATAATGTGAGGCGAGGTTTCAATGGTATTAACCAATGTAAGTGTGGTGACCTTGAATGACAGCAGCTCTTTCTCACAGTCTTCCCTGAGCTGTGGGAAACAGCTTTCTCTGTACATATGAGACTTCTAATAAAAGGCATATTTCTTCCTGTTGTTTGTGGTATCTGTAGCATTCCTGTGGAAACTCTCCTACTTTTTTTTTTTTTAATGTGTTAGCAGTTGTGGATTTTTTTATTTATATATAGCAAAAGTTGAAAGTTTCCTCATATCTGTTTGTGTGCAAACACAGAAGTGGGTGATTGCTTATTTGAACACCAGAGGAGAGAGGGTTCGGGAAGGAGAGAAGGACCTTCTTAATGAGCTCACTGGGAAGCCCAGGCTGCTGAGAGAAGCCTGGAGGATTCTGAATTGAGGAAGCCAAAAGCTAGAACTGAACAAAAGAAAAATTAGATAAAAAACTACATAAATATTTCTATTATTGCCCTTTGGTCCCTTTGGATCATTTCGACAAGCCAAATGTTTTGATTGAGTTCTAGCCTTGCATACGGTGAGCCCAGAAAAATGTCTAAATCCAATCCACTTCCAATACTAACCTTGTTCTCATTTCCAAAATCATAAGATAAGGCTTCGCTAATTCAGATGGACATTCATCAGTATCTGGAAGGTGCTTTGGTGGCATGAAGGGCAGTGCATCCTAGGTATGTCTTGTGTACGAGTGTAGATGTGGTCCCTGCCTGAAGGGCAAGCTTTGCAAAGTCCTGTCGAAAGTACCCTCCCTGAAGAGTGCCGGACATCAATGGGTTATCCTTGCAGCCTTCATCCTGTTGCTGAGTCCAAATTCTGTCACCTCGAGATTCCTAAGGATAGGTGGATAGCAAGCCAAGGAAATATACGTCTTCAGTTCTTGGATGTATGCAAGGTGTGGGAAAGTAGAAAAGAAGATGGGCAGATTTGTTAATTTTCTCACTGACCAGGAGGCCCCTTGCAAGTGCCAAAATTCAAAGATTGTTAATCTCAACTGACAGAAGCAGAGCAGGGGAGGAAATATTGAATATTGTGGGGACCCAAATCACAAAGGGATTTATAGATTAAAATTGACAATCTGAGCCACACTGAGATGTAGGAACAGATAGATTGAGTCAGCGTGGAAGTGCGAATGTGCTCCATGAAGCACTCTCAGCTATGTGAACTGACCTCTGGCCCCAGAACGCATCACAAGGCCTCACACAGGTCCCTGAAAGAGGGCATCTCCAGGAGGAGCCAGGTTAGGCATGATCTGCACATCTGCTGCGCTCTGCCCCAAGCAGCAGGGAGACGCGCTGCGCCATGTCACAAAAGGGGGTAGGCGGCAACCCCAAGGGCCATGCTCAGAAGAGGATGGAAGCGGAGTAGCTCAGCTGTCCCTCAGAAAAGATGGTTTCACCAATACGTTATCAGCACTCAGTCCATCAAGACTGCATGTAGGCTTATAAAGGTTTACGTGTAAATATAAACTATGAAATAATATATAATGTATCTATGTTATATGCGATTTCAGCACTGCTGCCCGCCCCTTTCCCTAGACCACAGACCGCTGAGAGGCCAAAGCATCAGTGGCAGGAGCTTGGGACCCGGGCTGCTCAGCGTTTCTGCCAAGGAAGTCAACTATATCACATCGGGACTGTAAAACAATGAATCTTCTGCTTCTTTGAGAGGGAGAAATTTATTTTATTGGAAACCCCTTATGAAAAGGGGCAGAAAATAGACAAATTGAGCTGACCACTTTGTCGGCTGCGTGTTTGGTGATCTTCTACCACCATGAGTCTGAAAACGAAGCTAAGGAAAGAGACCAGGGGTCACTGAGGCTTCTCTGTCCATGTCATTGCTTGTGATTTACCTAGATACAATGGTTATCTTCTGGAATTATTCCCCTTCCTTCAGTAGTTTTTATTAGAGTACATGTGTGTGTGTGTGTGTGTGTGTGTGTGTGTGTGTGTGTGTGTGTGTGTGTGTGTGTGTAACAGGCATATGTAGCATGTTTCTATAATTCTATACGAGTCTATATTTGTCTGGTTTAATGTGTTCCTCATTTCACCCTATGCGTTCTTAAGACCCAGGTCTTGCCCGCAGTCGGAACCAGACTAGGATGAAACAGATAGTACTTAGTTTCTGGAAGAGTAAGTCACAGCTTCAACTCCCCTAAGTATATGGTCCACTATGGATGTCTAGCATGGTGTGCCATGAATTCAAATGACTATTTAACAGTCAGTGCTTTTTTTTTCTCTCCCCCCCCGCCCCAAAGATTACTGTTATGATGACATGTCAGGTAGGGAGATAATCTTCTTTTCTTACTTCAGAGACAGGATATCATCTTAATAACGCAGCTAATAAGAACGTTCACAGGTCAGAAAGTGAGAGTGATGGAGACGCTTAATGGAAAAGTACCTTCAGCTCTAAGTAATGATTAGATCACAAAGCTGGCTGAATTAAATTGACTTCTTCTTTTTTTTTTTTTTTTAATGTATGGAAGATGGGAGTTGTAATTCTCAGCATAAGCTTTTTTTTTTTTTAACAAGAAACCAAGAAACTGATATTTTACTTTAGCATTCATGGAAAAAGTGGGAGATCATCATTGTGCTCAACATAGAAGAAACTTATTTTCCATTAGATGGGTCTTCTCTACAAAACTCATCATCTTCTAGCTAGCATTCATCTCCCCTACTCTTTCTTTTCCCTCAGCTTTCATATCCCTTTCAGCAAAGTAAAAACCTGGAGGTGTTCTTTATTCATAAATTTAGTTTCTTTTGTTTAAACTCTATAGTGGAGAATTTCATTTTTAAAGGATTCCATTATGGGTCCTATTGATCAAACATCATGTGCCAATACTTACAAGTTTCCTTTCCTTACAAGTTTCCTCCCCCCGCCCACCCCGCCCCTTCTTAGTTCAGATTTAAATGATCACTTTTTCTCATTTCTAAAGCAAGTTATATGTGCACTAGCCTGTCTCTCTTCAGATGGGTCTATTCCATACTGGACACAGGAGACAAGTGCAAGAAACAAAAGGAAGCCCTCCCTCTTTGCGGTTGAACAGTTACTCATCTTTCATCCTTAGCACTTATTTGCTCATAGCATCAATTAAATGTGTGAAAAACACACTTTTCCGAATTGCTCAACTAACTGCTAAGACACCTCACACTGCTGCTGGCTCACAAAAGCAATTTGGAGTTTGTTCCCAGACTCTGTGGATGTCTCATGGTGATCTGACTCTCTGGGGTTATCCCCAACCTCAGAGGCCAACTGCTGGAAGGTGGCGCTGGTGGTAGGAGCCCTCTGTAGCTGAGGCAAGTTTGCTGCTGGCTGGGAGGCTCCTCCTGAAACTGCAGTTTGGCTTCCATGAGGGGTTTTATGATGCAAATATTTTAAGTACAACTTTGAAGATTCTGCCATTAAAAACAGTCTCACATGGCTCAGGGCCCAGCCAACTGCAAACTACAAGGGGGAAGAATGCCATATATTGCTGGCAAGTGACAGGAAAGAAAGGAACGCAAATTTCTAAGCCAGTCGTGACCTTGACTAATGATCTGGTTTCAGGGTTCGCTTCATATCTGACTTGCTTTTATTCAGCTCTGGTTGTCAGCAGCAACATACTTATCCCAGCTGTTTATGTTGGGATGGAATGGGTGAAAACATCAAGCCCACAACCCAGAGACCTGTCAGATTAGGGCTTGCCAATGAATGTGGGGTATTTTGGAATAATGCAAACCTTTGAACTTGTCTTATGAAGCCTCAAAGGGAATTTGCCCTGCACATGCCCTGATTTGCAACTTATTTTCAAACTTTCCTTAATTTTATCTGCTTGGCTTGCCTCCCATCTGAGCCCAAGAATCTCTTCCTCTGGACCAAGTGACCAAAGCTTTTCCAAAAAACCTGCATCCAGAGTGCATAAGCTGCCCTGGCTGATATTCATCGAGCACCTTACGATTTGTATGATGTTCCCATCCTTTCTTTTTGAACCTCTAAACCCTGTGAAGCAGGTTGGAGAAATGACAGTTCAATTTTACACGTGAGGAAACTGAGACTCCTTGAATTTATGACTTGCCAATTGGTCAACAGCTCAATCAGAACACAAAACCCATTGTCCTGAGTGTAGCCCACCTCTGAGTGTAAAGATTTTACCAAAAAAAAAAGTTTTTCATTTATAACAATTTAAAATTCTATAGTTGATGGTAATTATTGATTGGTAAATACAGTATCATGTATAAAGAGTTATGAAATTTGTAAGGCCTTGAAAATAAATTTTATATTATTAAGCACAGTACTATTTACATACGCTAGAACATTACATATTGAGATATTACATAAAATATGTATTATATACACTATATAATATAAATATAATGGTTTATTTACACTTTAGGCTCAGTGAACTGTACATTTTAAATGCCTATTGGATTAGACAATGCAGGCTTCCACCTGAATCTGCAGACCCACTCGGTCCCTCGTGGGTAACCACTGTTCCACACTCTAGATCCTTTGCTTCACTATTTAAACCTCTTAGACCAGAAGGTATTCATTTCTTAGCCAGGTTTCCAAGTTGAGAAAAGAGTCATATGAGACTGAAGATAGTGACAATTTTTAAAAATATATAAAATAAGTAAGATCTTGGAAGATGAGGAAAAGTAAGGCACAGTAGAGGCAGAGGAACCACAACAAAAAGCCAGTCCCAGCAGTTGAATTTCTGAAGCAGATGCAAAAGAGACCCCAAATGCTAATACGAAATAGAAAAGATCACTTGGAGATTATGAAACAATAACAATTTGCATTAAATCATCAGCTGTTTTCAGCACAGATGGGAAAAGCCTGTTACAAAATGTCGTAAGACATTTGCAGCAGGTTTCAATCTGAACATGCATTAAAAACGTTCTTAAGCTTTTCACATTGAGAACAAATGTGTAAATCAGTTTTAGTGAAGATTTTTTTCTTTACCTATCATTTTTCCTTGTATTTATTTTATTTTTGGTAAGGAGATGACATAGTAATAGCCAAGGGGAAATGATCCATTTACAGTGTTCAATAGATAAAATTTATCTTCAAAGAGGCAGAATATTCATTATATGTAGAAACTTAGTTCTGAGACATTCCCAGTGAAAAGAGTGGCTCATTTCACTCAGATTCTAATCAAACGCAGTTACAGTATCTCAAAGAGAAACACTGGCAGGTCCTGAGCATGTTTCAGAGCTGCAGGCAGAGTTTGGGCAGCTCGCAAGGACAAGGCTTTCTGAGTTTGAAGGTCTGCTGCTTTGCTTGAAGGTTATGTCCATTCTCTGTGGCCAGACGCGAGTCCCCTCCTTGCTCCTTCAAGTGGACTGTGGGGTTGTGAGGCAAGAGCCAGGGGCTAAGGCTCCAGGCCCCTCTCCTCTGATCTCATGCCCCTAGAGAAGAGGAGACAGTCACAGACTCAGTGTCTGCAGGAACTGGCTGGCCTAAGGAAACGAGTTTCCAATAACTAATCCAGCTGAATGAAGCACTTCCCTTGGCTCCAGCTCTCCTTCCCGTAAGCCAGGAAATGTTCTCTCCATTCACTAGGGGATGGCTCATCAGGGACTTCTAATCTCTGATTGGTTGCTTCATGTACTATGCTGGTATCTTCTGCTGCCTGTCTTCAGCCCTATTAGGTTTCCCTCTGGATTCATTGAAAATCACGGATATCCTGTTTGTGTGATTTGTTCCAGGTAATTGTAAGGCCATGAAAAGACCAATATTGATTTTTAAAGAAGATGCCACTTTATATGGCCTGAAATGTAGAATGTAGAGTGTAGTCAGTTCAGAAAAAATAATGATCTCATATTCATTTATTCATTTATTCATTCATTCATTCATAGCTCCTGCTGCATGCCAAGTGCTATACTAGATGCTGGGAATACTTCCAGTGAAGAACACAGTCTTATTCTAAATGGGGAGTAGCTACATAACTGTCAGAGGGTCACACTTGGCATGAAGAAAATGGGGATACAAAATGAGAAGGCATGGGGGGGATTGCTATTTCAAGCAGAGTAGACAGACATCACAATTGAGCAGAGATCTGAAGGAGGGGAGGGAGCCAGGCAGCCATTCGAAGGAAGAGTGTGAGTGAGAAAGGACCCGCAAGTGCAAGCGCCCAAGGCAGCAGTGTGCCTGGTCTAGTCAAAGAATAAATAGTAAGAGGGCCAGGCTTAGCTTTTTGCCAGGTGGGTATGACTGCGGAAGAGAAGAGTGTTTATGATGATAATGATTGGTGCTGGATAAGAAGAAAAGTGAGGACAAGAATCAGGTAAGGACACAAAACAATGCTGGCCTATAAACTGGGATCAAAGACTGGTCAGAGTTGGGGGGACTAGAGTGGTCAGTGAGCCGAGTGCTCCAAGTAGAGATTATGGAGGATACTGACAGGTGTGACCATGGGCGAAGGTGGTTGACCTGAGGCAGAAGACAAGGTCAATGGCGGTGGGCAGTCAGGAACAGAGAGACAGTATGTTAAGAGGATTATTTTCATGGGTGTTGAAATCAACAACAATAATGACAACAACGACCACACAGTTGTAAGACGATGATTCAACTGCTGAAGTCTTCACAGAATGATAAGCAATGGAAGACTGCAAGCAGGAGTGAAAGAACACATTATAGCTAATTAATAGGTCAAAGAAGTGCTGGGATTAGGGAGAAGAGAGGAACAACGACCCTGGAGAGTCAACAAGGAGTAGAAGAGACCCTATCCATTTCCAAGACTGAAACAAGCCCTGTGTGAGCAGAAAACAGCCAAACCTGGGGAGGCCATCCATGCCATTTTGAACAAGAAGTGGGCAGGGATGGGAAAGCCCTTGAGGGATGGCAGACCACGTAATGAGGGGACATAGCAGTCTTGGGCTTATCCTGAGGCCTGAGGTAAAATGGGACGCTGAGCTTGATAAAGCCCTATGGTTTTCCAGAGGGAGTTCGAAGTTCTATTACCTTTTTCTCAGATTCTGAGAGATGGTCTTGCAAAGAGCATGATGAGCCCTCCCGCCTAGGGACAGGCTGCTATGACTTTCCACATCACAACAGCCCAAGCTCCCAAACCCACTTAATGCCATGCGTATCTGTGTCTTTACCACACACGTATTTATATTTTCTTTCTTTCTTTCTTTCTTTCTTTCTTTCTTTCTTTCTTTCTTCTTTCTTTCTTTCTTTCTTTCTTTCTTTCTTTCTTTCTTTCTTTCTTTCTTTCTTTCTTTCTTTCTTCCTTCCTTCCTTCCTTCCTTCCTTCCTTCCTTCCTTCCTTCCTTCCTTTCTTTCTTTCTCTCTCTCTCTCTCTCTCTCTCTCTCTCTCTCTCTCTCTCTCTTTCTTTCTTTCTTTCTTTCTTTTATGCAAAGGCTAACATAGAGCAGACAATGTACTGTCACTGCACATTCAGTGGTGAACTGGAGACACTGATGTTTACATAAAATTACAACCCAAAGGCAAAAGCAAACATTTATTAAATAAACATACTAACATAGGCATGCCTCAATTCATTGTGCTTCACTTTATATTGCTTCATAGATATTGCATTTTTTTTTTACAAATTAGATATTTGTAACCACCATATGTTGAGCTGTTTTGTCAACAATATTTCCTGACTTTGTGTCTCTCTGTCATATTGTAGCAATGCTCACAATATCTCACCTTCTTCTTTATTATTATATATGTTTAGGTGATCTGTGATCAGTGGTCTTTGTTATTTTCATTGTAATTGTTTTGGGACATCACAAACCACACCCATGTAAAAGGGGGAACCTAACAGATAAATGTTAGGTGCGCTCTGACTGCTCCACCAACAGGCCTTTCCTTGTCTCCCTCTCCTCGGCCCTCCCTATTCCCTGAGACACAACAATATTGAAATTAGGCCAATTAATAACCCTACAAAGGCCTCTAAGTGTTCAAGTGAAAGGAAGCACGCCTTTCAGTTTATATCAATAGCTAGAAACAATTAAGCTTAGTGAGGAAGGCATGTCAAAAGCCAAGACAGGCTGAAAGGTAGGACTCCTGTGCCAAACAGTCAGCCAAGTGGTAAAAATAAAGCAGTGACGGGTTGAGAAGATGAGTCCAATTTTGAAAGAAGTTCTACTGTGGGTAAAATACTATCAAACAGCATTGTATGCTACAGAGAAATCGCTCATGACAGGAAGACTCAATAGATGCAGCAAACTTTATTGTTGTCTTATCTTAAAAAATTGTCGGCCACCCCAGTCTTCAGCAACCACCATTCTGATCAGTGAGCATTACCAATGTGGAAGCAAAACCCTCCACCAGCAAAAAGATTATAACTCACTGAGGCTCAGATGATGGCTAGCATTTTTTATCAATATGGTATATCTTAATCATGTCACTATTTTTTAGACACATTGTTATTGCACACTTAATAGACTACAATAGAGTGTAAACATAACTTTTATATGAATAAGAAACCAAAAAATGTGTGTCACTCACTTTACTGTAATACTTACGTTATTGTGGTTGTCTGGAACCAAACCCTCAGTATCTCCGAGGTACAGTTGTGGGTGTAGCCTGTTAAACTGTGACAGGCACTCTCACAATAAAGTTGCTGTGGGCAAATAACAGGAAGAGAGGACAACAATCAGTATGTGGTACAATTAAAGCATGATGTGTAAGCTAGTTGAGATTGGAAGGAGTTAGGTTCTGAAAACCTAAAAAGAATTTGACGATGTATCAAGAACCTTCACACCTAAAATCTAGCTAATGAAACAACCTGAAACATGTACAGAAATTTATACCCAAAGCTGTTAAAAAATTGTTGATTTAAAAAAGAAAAATCGAACTTACACATGCAAAAATAGGGAATGGTTAAGTAAATTATGGCATAAAATGTACTAGTATGTTATCAGTTATTAAAATTAATGTTTATGAATATATTTCATCAACATTGAAATATAATTATTATATGATGTTCATAAAAAAGTGGGATATCAAATTGTGTCCACATCTTGACCGACTGCATATTATACACACACACATATACATAATACATATATGAAAAAGGAAGAAATACCACCAAACCACCAAAACTAAGAGTTATTGCTTAGCTTTCTTTCTTATAGACTGGGAGTAGTAGATTTATTTACTCTGTACCTGAAACAGCTCCCCTCACTGCTTCTCCCCATCCCCCTCTTATTGCCAATTGGCTCCTGTATAGGAATAACCTGATCTCTTCCTAACTAGTAAACATTTCATGTTCTGTGGGTAAGTATAACTGACCAAAATTATTCTGATTGCTCCGCAAATCTACCTGCTCAGTGGAATTTGTGCATATTGACCAGTGACTTAATCTAGAGAAGGTAAAAGAGAAACTACCTGCAACTGAGCATATATGGGAGAAGTTTGGGAGAGTTTAACTTCCTTAAAAAAAAAAGAAAGCTGGATGCAATAAAGAAGAGCTCAAGGAGTTTTCTAAACCTTCAGATCAGTTCAGAAACAAATGCCTTACATCCGGTTTGCCTCTTTCCTTAATCCTGTAAAGTGAAAGTTCTCTCACGATGATTAACTCTGGGCCTGATCTTTTCCAAGTGGCCTTTATCAAATGATTCCAAAGTTTAATTAGAAAAAGAATTGTTCAAAAGCTCAGCTTTTCCAAATACCAGACATACGGGCTCTCTCTCACTTAGCTGCTGGTTGAGTTCTAGGATGGAGGGTGGGACTCTAGCAGGGGAAGAGCCACTAGAGTCCTATAGAAGGCAGAGGTTCTCTAGAGGGTGGACGCCACCCCAGGGTCTCTCTCCTCCCAAATCCCTTCTCCAGAATGTGCCTACAAGATGACTACTTTTCACTAGAGCCAGAGACACAGAGAACTCTGGGAACGTGGTGGGATTTGGGATACAATTTTTCCAGCTCATCCTTGAGATTACGGGTAAGAGAGATGGGACAAGAAACATGTGCCTGGCACTTATGCAATCCTCAGAATTCAGAGATGACAAGAAGCTGAGAAATCTGGAGTCATGTGATTACTATTTAACAATGTTGGCCATTTGGAAGGAGACTGTCAGGAGTGCCAATTATCCTTTTGAGTGCTGGTGAGACTGGCAAAAATGCTGGCTCTGGCTGATGGCCTCTTGGCACAGGTAGGAGTATTGATCACCCTTGAAAGGTAGGAAACGCTGCGCCCTCTCTGATTAAAAGTTTCTTACAAAGGAGAACAAAGGCCTAAGGTGCGGGCATGGTTAATAGCTTTCATTAAAGAAATCTCCACATTAAGGAGTATCTGTTGCCAGAGGGCACATTCTTGTTGCCACAGTGTAACTTTAATGGATTTGTTATTGTTCCTTTTTCCTTTCGGATGCTACATCCTTCTTTAGGCTGACTTAATCATCAGGCATCTTCTATTTGCCTGTTTTCTTTATAAACTTTTCTTTGCTAAAATCTATGGCCTTGCCTGTGAAAATGAGACCATCAGCTAGGAAAAAAACAACACACTAGGGTTTTCAGGGACACACGTGTTAAATAGCATTTTGGTGAATCTGAAGGTGAAAGTGCCATAGAGAGAGCATAACATCTTACAAAGTGATTCATCCCCATGTTACAGGAATCAGGTCTACCAAAGTCCAGATGAGACTTTGGTCCATTGTTTAAAAAATAACTGGAACCTGTCAATACCCCATTGGTGCACCCTGAATCCCTGATTTCGGGCTAGCTCTGAGGCATGATTCTGATGCTTAAATCTCCATATTGATCTTTACACCTAGTTGACCTCTTTAATTTCAATGTTGTGTTTAAGGCTTATTTCTGGCTTTGGTTTTACTTCTACCCTAAGCAAGTCCTTGTCTAGCAATTCAGGCTCCACTATCCTTTGGTTTGACCAAACAGCTCAGCTGCATACTTCCAAATGTAGTCCAGGCTTGGATCACACCTTGCTGTCCCCAGATGGCACCAAGGACACTACATCCATCACTTCTGATAGGTTAACTTTGTGAAAATAATTGACCATGAAATTAATCTGGCTCCTTCTGGTTTTTTTTTTTTTTCTCCTTATAGTAGGTACTCAATAAACATTGCTTTGCATGAAACTCCATTAAAGAAATTAAATTTTTTTCACTGTGGTGTCTTTCTAATTTTTTTTTTTTCACTTAAAGCAAACATGTAGTGTTTCTGTAAACAATGAGAAAGAGTGAGCAGAAAAGGGATATTGGTGTGAGTCTGAAGTAGAAAAGCTTTAAAAAGAGAAAGGCTTCTACATTCTTTAGTGACTTTATTTGGGAGTTATCACTAATGAAATTCAATGTATTTTAATAAAATTGGGTTGATAGAATATTGACCTCTCCTTGGGTTTGATTTTGAGATTCCTTTGTTCATCCCCAAAATGTTGGTGTTCCTTGGAAATCTGTGTTTCTTTACTTCTCTTCTCTCATTCTGTCCCTTTCTGCATAATCTCTTCAACTGCTGTCTACATGTTGAAGATACCCTGCCCCAATGTCTCTGGGATCCTTAGTTCTCTCTTAGTCTTCACTCTGCCCTGCCTTGCTCCTCTCTGTGGCCCACGGTGCCAGTGCCTCTGCTGCTGGTGCCCTCTGTGAATTCTCCAATGCCTGTGCCCAGGTTCTGGTTTCCTGAAGCCCTCAGTGCCCCACTGAATTTCACTGTGTCCCTCCCACTGCCACTGCTTTGGATAGTACTGTCCCCAGCCTTGCTTGTGCACAATTTAGTGCAGTGTCGAGGAGCATAGATAGGCTTGAGTCAGTTGACTTGGGTTGGAACACTTCCATGTTGGGCAGTCTTGGATTTTAAGCCCTCGAAGCCTCAGGCTTCTAATCTGAGAAATGAGGACAGTAATTGTATTTACCTCATAGATTGGTTGAGGATTAACTGATAATGCAACTGCTTGGTTCCATGCTTAAAACAAAGTAAGTGCCCCAAAATGTTAGTTGTTCTTTACAGATTCCTTTGTGAAAACATCTCCTTAAGTTCCTCCTGGCAGTCTCTCCTTCTGTCAATGGGGCTCAGAAAGGAGTTTATAGGGATGTTCAGAAAACTGTATTCTAATAGACAGTCACTGTGCTCTCTATCCCTCATTCCCTGGTCCTGCTTTCCAGTTCCCTCTTCTCCTCCAGCAGAAGCCTTTTATGTAAACTGACTGTTGGGGACTTTGGTCTCCAGTTCATAACACACTCAGAGCTCCTGCACCCAGACCAAGACCCCATACTCAACAATCTTTCTGATTATATGGATCCACTCTTACCCCATGAGCAGAGACCACCACTTCTGTTTGCAGAAGAGCCTGCTCACCTCGCCAGCTTGACAGTGATTGACAGCAGCATCACTCCCTGAAGACTCGGGAAACACAGTCGAGATATTTACTTTGAATCCTTTTAAGGTTTGTTATGTTTCTGAGGGAATTTCCCAACACACTTATGCGGTGGTTTGCTTAAATAACTTCAAAATCATAATTTGTTTTTGAAGCGTATTATTCTTCTTAAATTTCATAAATTATGAAGATGATCTGGCTTCTTGGGAAGCAGTTGTGTTTTAGAGTAATTTAATTCCATACTGTGGGGAACAGTTGGAAACTGTCTGGGTGGGACACATTAAAAAAACTTATTAGGTCTATTCATTTTTTTAATTTTCCTGATTCTGCAGCTCAGTGAGGCTATGTTCCCAGGTAAGAGAAAATTTGTCTAATACCAGCTTGCACAGATGTTGCAAGAATTCTCAAATGACTCCTTGCTTTTGTTTTTCTTTTGTTTCTTTTGCAACAAGAAGGACCCGCTGCATGAAAGAGCATGTAGAAGCCGTGCCCGATTTGAGTGAGGAGTGTCCAGTGCATAAGGACACATAGTGACTGAAGATCACAGCCACTCTAACCCTGAACAGTCCCTGGTGGTCAGGACCAGGTTGGCCTGGGGTCAAAGGGTCACTTTCTAAAGTATTCAGTGTCATCTGCACTTGAAGTTTTTAGTTTGGGCTGTATCCTAAAGCCAGATCAATTTTCCTCAGAGCCGACATTCTCAAGTCATTCTGTCCACATCTCTCACCATCAACCCGAGTCCTACTCATCCTCCCTCTTACAGAACTCTCCCCAGCCACTCCAGCCTTGTGATTTCTCTCTACACAGAGCTCTTTGTATATTCTATCCATTGAGCACTCTCATGTTTGTTTTTTCATCATTAGTAATGTTTTTGTGTGTTCACACCTTATTGGTATCACTGGTCTGTCAGCAGCCTGGGAGCAAAGGCTGTATGTTGTGTTTCCTCGTACCGCATCCCCCGTGGTGCTTTCCTTATGGTGGTTTCCCTGAAGTGTTCTTGACTCATTGATTAATTGAAAGCAAGTCCAGATTCCTTGGGAACCTGTCAGCTCGTCCATCCTATAATTCCCTGCCTAATAGCAGTGCAGAAAGGTAATATGATAAAATCAATTTCATTCTGATTGAGGGATAAGAACTAGTTGAAATCAATTCAGCAAGTATTGAGCAGGTACTAGGGGCAGAGCACTAGGCCAGACACTTAAAAAAAGAAAATATATTGAGCTCGGCTCCTACCTTCAGTCAGCCAACTATTTAGGAGTTGTCAGTTCCAACATGAAAGAATTAAAAAAGAATTAAGCCAGAAATAAGAGACCATACCCATCAAAGTGCTAAACTGATTGAACTCCCAAATCGAGCTGTGTGGAACAGGTAGAAGGTGGTGTGGGTGCCAAGATGAGGGGGAGATCAGAGAGGGCACCACAAAGCAAAGCCTCAGGGGTTACGGGCCCAGAGAAGTCTTAGGGAAGAGAACAGGATGGCAGTGCTTTCTGTCAGAAAGACAACAAATACCTTAAAACACAGGGTGAGGGAAAGAAAATAATTGGGTCATAGAAATGAATCGGGCATTCTGATGCTAACTCGTTTATTCCTCATAGTACCTACAAGGTGTACCTTATCTTCCTGGCACACAGCAAGACTCACTAAGAGAGGTTAAGCACCTTACCACACTTGGCAGGCCGAGCTCCAAAACCAGGCCACACTCCGTCCGTCCCCAGACCATCTGGAGTGCTGAATAGGAGGGCCAAACTGCGAGGCAGAACGTTGGCACTGGAGCAGCCCCAAGGCGCCAGGACTCACTCTTCTCTTCTCCTAAGATGCAGTTTAGAAAGAAGTGTTAGACTTAGGAGCCAGACCTGTTCGAGGCTACTTCTACCATGGCCCACCATGATCCTTGTCTCCTGGCATTCACCCCCTACACGGCCCCGCCTCTTGTCTGCAGGCTGCACCTAGTGCCCTGTTGCTGGTGAATAAATTGCAGCAAAAGTGAAGGGACATTTCTTCCACAGTGAGGTTAGAGTAGCCTGTGACTTCCATGCTGGTTCTCTCTCTCTCTCTCTCTCTCTCTCTCTCTCTCTCTCTCTCTCTCTCAGGCTCATCTCCCACGTTCCCTCTCATACAATAAGCCTCCATACGAAGGGGCCCACATAGCAGGGACCTGGGGGCCTCCTCAGTCCAGCCCATGAGGAACTGACTGCTGCCGGCAACCATGCGAGTGAGCTGGTCCTCCCAGGTTTGCTTCCCCATGGAAGCACAGCCTCTGCTGACACCAGGATGGCAGCCTTTTGAGAGGCCCTGAAATAGAGAACCCAGTTAAGTCTTACCTAGATTGCTGACACACCAAAGCTACGAGATAACAAAATATTGTTTGGGAGGAATTTGTTATGGAATAATATTTAAATTATAGAAGACCCTTGTTGAGTGTAGTCTCTTCCATGACTAAAATCTGACCTGTCATTAGATACCTCGAGCATTATTCACTTCAACTAAATTAGATAATTTAAAAAATACTAACTGAATGATATGCTGAAATATTTATTTGTGGTGACTCCCTTATCCATCCCTGGTCCCCAGTAGGTGCTTATGTTAGGGAAGGAGGGAATCCTAAGATGATTCTTCACCATCAGAAATTCTGGAAAGAGGCTAGAGAATCTACATTTATAAAAGCATGTCACATGCAGCAATATTCTATTTTGGTCTAGATGATAGATACTTTATGAAAATGTAGTAAGCTATACAGTTATGATTTGTATACTTTTCTATATGTCTATCATAGTGCAATAAAAAAGTTTACTTTAGAAACTGTTGCCAGAAAAAAAATATTGGTGCCAGTTGATTCTAAAGTATACTACATATGAGATACATCAGCCTGTGCAATTATCATTGGAAAGCAGCAGATAATAATACTAGATAACATTTATCATTACACCATTTCAGGTGCTCTAAGTACATTAATGCACAACAGCCCTATGGGATAGATGTTATAATAGCACCCATTATGCAGATGTGAAACTCAAGACAGAGAGGTTCATTATTTGTCCAAAGTTGCACAGCTGGTAAGTGGTAGGGCCCGGTTTCAGATCTAGGCAATGTGGCTCTACATAGAGTCAGTGGTCTCAACTATGACATTAGAAGCTGAACCAGGCAATCTGAAAACTGGCTGAGTGAAGTGGCTCGCTGGCTCTGGTTGCCAAAGTTCTCTCTTGTGAGCTGTCCCACTGGGTACTTCTTTCTCTTTCAGGCATTTCGGCCGTGGATGAGGGCAGAACAATCTCTACAGAGTTGGACATGTAAAGCAGGAGGGGACCAAAGACCTGTTTGTCAAAGGCCTTTGCTTCTACCTAGTTCTCTGTTGTCCTGTCACCTCAGTGAGGCTCTCTGCAAGGCCATTTTGGAGGGAGCATCACAGCTTTCTGCAGGCCTGTGGCAGTGCCCACACTATTTGTTCCCTATTTCTGATGGAGGAGGGTGGGACAGACCACCTCTAGCTGGTTTTAAGTTCCTCGTCTGGTACCAGACCCAGAACAAATGCTCTGCCCATTCCGCATCGCACATCTCTTGGCATCGTTTTCTCCTTAGCCAGTTGTCACAGGTTCAGCAACAGCTTCCCCCTTTTCTGCGAGCATGGCTTGTGGGCAGAGGTGGGTTTATGGAAACTCATCCATCCAAGACCTTGTGCCCAGTAGAGTATTCATAATTGTCTGTGCTTTTCATAAAGAGATTTCTCTTAGTTGTATGATTTTCACGGCCTCAAAACCTAGATTTGTCCAAGTAATCCTTTCAGATGTTGTCTCCAAAAATGAAACCTCCAGTCTTCCTGCTCCAAAGTATGGCACTGGGGGCCTCTGTGACCAGTCTCTAAGTGCTTCTCTCTCTGCCTGAGTTCTTTCTTCCTCACTGGAACTGCATGCTCTATCCTAGAGTCCCAAGCCACTTTTCCTGGGGTGAGAGTGAGGCCCATTTATCAATTTTCCTTTACTTGTAGCCTAGAAAAAACAGGTACAGCCTGCCTAGTCTTGGTTTCTAGAACGTAGCCAGGCCCATTTGCTGGAGCAAAGAGGCCAGACACCAATATTCCACCTTCCTCACCCTGCTACTGTCCCATCCTGTGTCCCCCAACCCCAGCCTTCCAGGGACCCGTGCTAAGTTCTGAGAACACACCCATGCATTAGTATATAATTGCCCTGCTGCTTATTTAAGCTTCCAGGTTACACACAAACTGTAAGTTGCTCTGGAGAAAGGGACCATCGTGTCATTATCTACGACACTAATTGTGGTGAAATATTGTGATAAGGGCATGAAGAAAATAATTTTTTTCTGCCCCGAATTTTGGCCAGTTGAAGTATAGAGAAATTGTAACCATTCGCAAATTTCAACAACTGTTCACTCTTGATTCTAAAAGTCTCTCTTTGCATGAATGATTTTCTCATCTTTATACAGAATTTTTCTGCATTTTTGTAGACTAAAATATTACTAATCTAATTTCCTATTAAAAAACTCATTTCCAGCATTGCAGAGCTGAAAGGTGCTACCAACCATTTAGTCTTTAATTTACATACAACAAATCCTGTAATCTGATGGGGGTTTTTACACAAGGGTGGCTGCAAGCAATTACATGGGCCAAGAAATATTTTAGTCCAGAGCTGTGTGTTGTGTTAATTTCATCCTTTGAACTCCCATTGAGATTTCTCCTATTGTTAAATTGCCTATTGATATGGATTCACAGAGGAAACTCTACCAAATACAGCAAGTCAATGTTATAATGCTGTTTATGCTCTAATATTTTCTCTTTAATTATAATTTGGGAAATTGGGGTTTATTAGAAAGAAAAGAAGGCATTAGACTGGAACAATTTATTCTGTATTTTTTCCCCCACCATGACAAAGTAGAATATTCTACACATAAATTATTGATTTGAAAACCTGGATAAATTCCTACTGTCACAATTGAGATTGAACCAGGGTGGGATTCATCTAGTGTTGCCGGATATGAAGGAAGCTTAGGGTCTCAGCTGCTGGCCTGGGAGCACGGTGGCTATTGAGAACGTTCAAGGGGAGATTTCAGGAGCTAACTCCAGGTCAAGGGGAAATGTAGTCACAGGTGTTGTAGACTAAAGTGGTCAGGCTAGTAGATCTCCCTTCATCCATCCATGTATATCCATCCATCCATCCACCCACCCACCCACCCACCCACATATTTATTCTTTACTGAATGTTAAACATATATTATGTTCCTACATTGGTATCTAGTATTTTAGAAGATGCAAAGTAAATGTTTTAAATTCTTTCATTTATATTCATTCATTTATGCATTCATTCAGCAAATACTCATGGAGCAGCTATGTTCCTGGTACCATGGTAGGTGCCAAAGACACAAATAGGAAAGATGAAGTCCTGTTTGTTCTTCAAGACAGCACAAGCCAATCAACTCTTACAAAACACCCTAATGCATGTTATCATAGCGGGGTGGTGAGTGCAGGGGAGGTGTAAACAGAGCATATGTGTGGGAGAGGGAAGGAGTGGTAGCCAAGAACCCTTCCTAGAAAAAGTGAAGATGCTTAATCTGAATCTTCAAGAATAAACAGGAGGCCATTCTAGGAAGAGTGTAAAAGACATATGTTTTCAAAACAGCTTTATTGAGGCATAACTGATATATAATAAGCTGCACATATTGAAAGGTTATATTTGCTAACTTTTGCCATGTGATAACACCTGCGAAATCACCATCACAATAAAGATAATGAACAGGCCCATCACTACCAGAAGTTCCTCATACCTCTTTGTAATCCCATCCTGCTCTTCTTTCCATCCTCAGGTGCTAATATACTTTCTATCAATACAGATTAGTCTGCATTTTCTAGAATTATATATGAACAAAATTATATATAGCAAGTATCCTTTTTTGTGCGGGGTTGAGGGGAGGGTCTGGTTTCTTTCACTCAGCTTACTTATTTTGAGATTCTTCCATGTTGTCATGTGTATCAATGGTTCACTCCTCATTGTACAAATATACCATCATTTGCTTATTCAGCTGTTGATGGCCTTTTGGGATCTTTCCAGATTTTGGATATTATAATTAAAGCTGCTATTGATGTAAGACAGTGTGGATCCCCCTAAAGGGATGAGGAGCTGAAGGACAGGGAATATATTTTTTCTCCCTCACTGATAGGAAGGGATCTGAGATTCTGAGAGGTGAGTGACTAGAGTAGTCAATCACAGAGGTCTCTGGCTGTCTCCTTCTGCCTGGCCACCAGGTCACCTGGCTTTCTCTCAGTTCAGCTTGGGCATACTTAGAACAAGAGCAGGCTTGATAGCTTGTGCTGGAAGACTCACTGAGCCCACCGGTGACCATGCAGTCACATGATGTGGAGCCCAGGCTGGTGCTTTCATTAAACAGTTCTTTCTAGAAAAGCCAGTGAAGTGTAATATAGACACTGCCCCTTTATCCTTTATCGTTTTTACTCAGGAGTGGTTTCAATTCTATCAACCTTGCAGGACTCAAATCCTTCCCAAATGTATGCATCTGTCATTGAGGAGGATTACGGAAAACAGCTCACATGATCTGCCAAAGCCTGCCTTGCATACATTCTCCCCTTTAAGCTGGCCAGCCACCCACCTTGCTTTGTCCTGAATCCGACTGCATAATCACACTCCAGTGGTTTGGCAGAGCAGACAGGCAAATAAAAGACTGCTGTTTCCCTTTGACCAGCCTTTACTTCAGAAACCTTTTAAACCTATTTTTTTCCCCTGACATTTTCTATCAGCATTTGAAAACGTGGTGATTGAAAGAGCAAATGTGTGCTCCACAACACACTTCCAAAACAGGGGAGATTCTTATATCTAATCTCCACCCTCAGCCCAGCCTCAGATCCAAAAGGCAAGGACTGCCAACAGCAAAGATTAAGAAGAAAACACTGCAGTGCCGATGTGTCTGTCTAGAACTGCCGTGGTCTGATTTGCCAACTACTGAGAGTGAGTTTTCCAAGCATTGAACTAGGAGCAGTGTTACATTTTCTCTTTTCACAACCGCCTAGAGCAACTCGTATCACTTTCCTTTGGTAGTCTCTCCAGAGTTCCCTGGCTTCCTTCTTCTGGTGAATTTTGGTCCAATTCATGTTTTTGTCTTTCTATCCATGTATCTCCAGGGATTAGGTTATTGCAAAATATACTAACAGAGAAAATCAGAAAATTGGAAGGTGATGTTTGGAATTTTGAAATTTGGTAAAATGGTCTGACAGCCTATATGAAGATGCTGAGGAAAGTAACCCCAACATTCCCTTGCCCCAAAGAGACCCAGGAACACTAGAAAAGAGCAGTCTACAATGATGGATCAAGATCAGAATCTTGGGTTGGGCCAGGGAGCTAAGAAAAAAAATCCAGGGGGAGTAGCTATGCTCTCTAATATGTTTTTCATCTAGTTTCTCAAGATATGCCTTTTAAGAGGTCTCATCTTTCTAGAAAGTTTCCCTGTATTTCTTCATGTCTAGATACAGTGAGGAAGAGAAAGCAGTGGTAAAAATCATGGTGAGAGAATGTTAGCACTTAAAAGGACCTCAGTGACCCTCATCTAAACCCCTGATCTATAGATCTGAAAACAAGCCCAGTGCAGGTTCATCCATTTTTTTATAGCTCATTGATTTACAAACTATATGCATAAGACTTAGCCATAAATAACTCTGAGGTAAGAGCAAATTCACCATCAAAGAAAAGCATGATATGTTTTGGCCAACAGAACACACTGCCATAAAAGAAAGCCCTGAAGATTACCCTAATAGTCTGAGCAGTGGCAGCAGCATTTTCATGAATATGGCTCTGTGAGCTGACTTTGTACTGGAGCTGTCATGTTATCTACCTGCTCTGTACCTTTTCATTCCTGCCTCTTCAGAACATGGCTTGCTATAACCCCAACTCTACCTCTCTGCTCTCTTCATCCTTTCAATAAACGTGTAGAGCTTCCACTGCTTCTGAGAGCAGTCTTTGCACACTTTTGGTGCAGGACAGAGCAATTTTCTCTGAGTGGAGGGGAAACCAAGCTCTGTAACAAGAGAAGAAGAGAGTCCTTGGTAGAGAGGGTGGAAAAAATTCAACACATATGCCAAAGTTAGAGTCAAAAGGAAAGTTTATTAGAAAAGGGGTAAAACTCTACAGACAGAATGTGGTCTCCTCTCAGAGGCAGAGAGTGAGAGGGAGAGTGAGAGAGGCAGAGTAAAGCCACTGAAAGGGACCGGGAGTGTTCAGGAAATTCAGTTTATATGTCATTATTTAGTTCCCATTTCCTTTGATATGGACATACAGTGAGGAAGGGGAGGAGTGTGTAGAGTGAAAAGGTAAGAATATGTAGAGCAAAGGGCCTATGAGCAGTTCCCAGCCTTTAATCCATAGGTTCCCCATGGTTTTAGTCACAGGGAGTGACTCTTGGTTCCTGTTTCCCCTTCACAGGTGTGGGGGAATGGGTAGTTAGCAAATCCAGTAGAAATCTTCCTGTGTTCTGAAGGTGTCTGCCTGGCCTGGCTACAGTGCTGGTCAGAATACTGCAGTCTCTGACTGTGGTTTGATTAACATTTTTAATTCTCTTGCTTCCTCCCTACATTATTTTCAGATACTTTTCTTACTATTTTGATTCAGTTTCACAGTTCAGATTTCTCACACGAAGAGTCTGATTAGCACTGCTCATATTTTTTGAGGCAAACATCTTTGACCAGCAGAGACATTAGCTTGCTTGTGGATTGACTGTCAACTGATAATCCAATATGGTTTCAGAGTGGAGCTGTGTTACTTAACATGCCATTGCTTAAGGATATCCCTTTAGTGGGTGCTGTGAGCGGGACATTGTTGTATTTGGGGATAGCAGGAGAGTATACCTGATGTTGTCCCCTAAATTTACAAAATGCTCAATCTGTTTATAAAGAAAACAGAGAGACCCAATCGATGCCTGGACACAGTCATTGCTGAGAGATAAAATCTAATATCGAAATCTGTTAGCTTCAGTTGGTTTTTATGTGGTTCTCAAATATTGCCCAGATTTTCATTCATTTCCTTTTTCTCATAAAACTAAGATTCTTAACATAACCAGCAATCTTCATTCAACTATTGAGTACCAACTAATGAGAGGAACTGTGCTCTGCCCAGATAATCCTTAACAGATGACAAAGAACATTTTGCTATTTGATCTCAAAGGACAAATACTGAGTGATTCTTTTTTTGTAGAGGCTGCATCTTTCTTTACAAGTAAGATTTGATTCAAAAGGTAAATGATTGCTGGTTGCTACACAAATCAAATACACCTACGTACTTTAGGAACTTAAAAGGAAATAAAATCAGCCATAATAAATAATAATATGGTCCATTTTCTACATTTGGGTCTTCTTATCCTGCTTTCTTCTGGGTGTTAGTGGCAAAGGACAAAGAAGCAGAACAGTTCACTAATTGTTCTTCCTGGAGCTGTGCAATTACCATGAATCCATTCCATGCATCCATTCTATCTCTGATGAGGAGTTTAATTGGATCATGGCAATCCCATTTATCTTGCCAGGTAGACCAGGAAGTGAGGTTCTGACTTGATTCTAGCCAATGAGACATGAAGCACAGTCTTTGGGGGGCAGAATCTTAAGTTAGAGAAAGCATGCTCATTGTGTTTCTGGAGGTAGCTGTGTGCACTAGTCTGCTGGGTGACCACAACAAAGTACCAGACTGAGCACTTACACAAAAAATACTTATTGTCTCACAATTCTGGAGGCCAGAGTCTAAGTTCAAGGTATAGGCAGAGTTGATTTCTTCTGAGATCTCTCTCTGTCTTGCAAATGGTGGTCTTTTTCCATATCCTCACATTGTCTTTTTAGTGTGTATGTGTCCCAATGTTGTTTTCTTATAAGGACACTAGTGTGATTAAGGCCAATCTTAATAACTTTATTTTGCCTTAATTCACCCTTTCTTATTCAAAGCTCACAAAAGATTGAAAATTTTGCATTTATATCATTATTTCAAAAGGACAATAAATTATAAAGTTATTAACTCCAAAATTAAACTTAAGAACTATCTTAAAATTGTTAGCAAAATATTGCAAGAAGATAGATTTAAACATAATTTAAGATTAAAGGTTGTAATCATTAATTACGTCTTTAAGACTCAATCTCTAAATTTAGTCACATTCCGAGATACTCTGGGTTAGGAATTCAACAGATGAAGCTGGGTGGATGCGATTCATCCTATACACCATATTTGATGTGATGCCCGGAACTGGTGCAGCCGTTTCGCAGCAGCCCAAGGACGAGTCAACACAACACATGAAGGAGGTTGAGCAGGAGAAGAAAAGAGCCAGAGAGCCGGAGAGCTGTTTGTCACCCTGCCAAATGCAAAGGCACATTTCCTCATTCAATTATCCAGTTTGAGTTGCAATTTTCAAAGGCATCCTAGGGAAAGAGATATAATATGTCAGACATAAAAAGGTAAGAAATTATCATTTATAGGGCTGCCTCTCCCTCTTTCGGAGACTTTGATTTCTTGTGAACTCATGTTAACAATCACTGAATGTCTCTGCCGACCCATTCCTCTCTGGCTACAGCATCACTGGCACTCACGGTGGTACCTGAGTCCCTGCCTTCACAATGGCTGCAGCCCATTTTCTCCTAGACTGCATGCTCTTAGAGGACAAGGACACCACTGTGTCCCTGCAATTGTTTTACTGTGCTGTCTGTGAAGTAAATTGCATTTCCTTCACCTTTTTTTTTCTCGCCGGGCATTTTGTTAGAGAGGATAACATACATCTGGTGGGGAGTCCTGATTCAGAATTTGGAATCTGGATTTTCTGCTAATCTGATGATATTCCTCTGGCTGCATAATAATATTGTTTTGGTTGCTAAGAAACCTTCTTCTAACTGAACACTGGGTTGAGTGGCTATAGTATGATAATATACCATCCAGATGTTGGGAGAATAGCACAGTGCCCAAGTGACAATCAGACCATTTCTCTCAATGAGCTTGTCATAATGCACAAGTGTCTTTCCAGATTTTCCTCATGGGGTGCTGAGGCATTGATTTGTAATTACAAATGCAAGATTTCCTCCCCAGGTCTGTGACATGGCCCTGCATTGTGCTCTCTGTGCCTATAACCAAACTCAGCTTTGTTTTAGAGGCTGATATTTTGTGGGCTATTAGTCTGAATGAACCACTATTGTAATGATCAGATCATTATAATGGTGCATTAGTTTGATGCAGGGTAATGAAATATTGTTACCTCAATAGGGCTGGCTGTCTATTATGAACCTGATTTCATAATCTCTGCTTAACGGAGGCATCCGTGGTTTCTTTTGTAATAAAGAGTGAGTACCCGATTAAAGATCTCTTTGGAGAAAGGACTTTAGTGTCATTTAAAAAACTAAGATTAAAGTTTAATATTCCTAATAGTAATTGCTTTCCATTTTGTTTTTCACAACTGAGAGATATTGTTTGGCTAAATCTCTAGGGGGAGGTGAGAGAAGCAGGCAAATAATCCCAGCTCTGAACGCCCTGATAAAATTAATGTGTTCTTTTACTTTAGACACAGGAGGAGGTTCATGCATTGTTTGCCAGGCAATTTTCTAGCACACAAATATAGCAGGCTGCAAGATTGGGTTCTATCTATTTGCTCAAAAATCAGATATAAACACAGGTTGAATTGAGGGTGTCTGTTAGTGCAAGACCTCAAGTAGCTGTTTTGTTTCTCACTTCAATGAACTGATTTTAGTGTTTGAAATGAAGAGCATAAAAGGAGTTCAGAAGTTGAAGTTTAAAAATCTTTTAGAGGGTAAAATTAATGTTGTGTTTTTTAAAAAATGGGACTTTTATCTTCTCTCTGTTCCCCTGTGAGCAGGTGGTATTCCATCTGTGACAACCAAGGCTCTTTGATAGCAAACAACAGTAGCTCTGCTGAAAAGGAGTTTATTGGAATGATATTGAGGGTCTCATATATCTTGGAAAAAAAAAAAAACACACATTTAAGCAACCTGGACCAGAATAACTGTAGGACACCTACATCTGAACAGAGTGCCTTCAGTTATTTCCTGTATGTTTATTACTCTGTTTGAGATTCAAGTATCAGGTAAGAATAATGTTTTCAATTACTCTAAGAGGTGCTCCAGCACTTCTGGATAGAAGGAACTTATAGGGATGATGCAGTCAGAATGCTCTACAGCAGCACATTGCTTCTGGTGATTTTGTGGAGGCAGGTGTGTGATGGGGCTGATGGAAGATTTTTTTTTCAGTGATTTGTAACACCTGAAGTCACTTCTTAGTGCCAAGACTACATAGCCACCCTTCGACCAATGATAGGGTAGTGCACCTTGACCAACAAATCCTTTGAGAGTGAAGAAAGGAGAACAAGATTTTTTCTATCTCATCTTCCTTAAGCCTTTTGGTTAAATTCTCATGACTGAGATCTCTAGACAGTTTCTAGGGCCTCAAATTGTAGCTATTCCTTCTTTCTAGAGCAATGCCTGCTGTCTCCATGGCAATACTATTGCCTGTCTTCTCAACATTCATTTCCAACCCCCTTTTTGCTGGCAGTAGCCATTTCTCACAGAAGACTAAAAAAAAGTCAAATATTTATTTTGACATTCTCTCCTGTAGCCAGGTCATATGATGTAATTCTGGCCAATTAAACACAAGGGAAATCTCAGAAAGGCTTTACTCTAATACAGATATGATACTGCAAACTGTTGTGGCCATTTTGGGACCACAGGGACAAAGCTGAAGTGGAGAGTCAGTGAGAGGAGCACAGCAGATTTAAGTCCTTGGTGACTTATTGTCCTGCTGAATTAACTAAATTCAAAACAACTATATCTCTTGGCCTCTTGTTAAGTAGAAAAATAAGTGCCTTTCACATTTAAGCCATTTCAACAGGGTGTAGTATTATGTGCAGCTGAGGCATCCTATTTCAAATGTTGGGAAAATGTTCAGCTACCCTTAGGGGGGCTGGTTCTCACTAAGTCAAGTACAAAAGGAGAACAAGATTCACAAATAGAGAGTCCTCCATGGCATCCCCAAGAGCAGGGGTCAGATGGAGTCCACATCCTCCCCTGTCTCCAGGACCGTCTCTCTGATTCTCCCTCCCTGAGCATTTGGCAGCTCCTAGCTGCCTCCCTCCTCTGTCCCAGTCCTCTTTGAGGTGAGGAATCAGCTTGGGATGAAGGTTGAGGAAACTCCTCATGGGAGGAGATGCTGTGAATTAATCCCTTCATGGGGATCTGGCACCTCATTATCCCAGAGGGGTGGGAGAAAGGCTGCCTGCCCTTGGCTTTGCCTGTTCTTCAGCCTCAAATCCTGCCAAACCTCTCAGCACAGCTAAAGCCGCATCCTCCGCCCTTTTGCTGATCCTCATCCTGGTCTCTGGGCCAGACCTGACTCCTTCATACATGAGCAGCGTAAGAACTTGGCATCAACCCCCTTTGCTAGTCATATGACTTTGACCTTGGGCCACATCTGGTCCTGATAACTGCTTTTATTTGTTCTTGGAACTCAGTCCTGGTTGTGTACACAAATTATCGAAACTGGATATTGTCTAGCTCTTCAGACTAAGTTCCATCTGGGCATCATGATGGGCAGCCCAGTTCCCTGGGAGCCTGGTGGAGGGAGCTCTACACTTGCGACTGCTCCTCTGCTCAGGCTTCTGAACTTCTCTTATCCCTCTGCTCCTGCTTGTCCATAGTAGAAGTGAGGATTTCTGGGCTAACAGAGAACCAGATACACAGCATAACAGATTAAAGGGTCATTCACTCACATAAAGAAGAGCTTGCAGGTCAGCAGTCCAGGACTGCCGTGGTGCTTCCAGAGTCACGGTGGACTCTAGCTCCTATTTTTCTGTTTGGCTTTGTGATGATTCTGAGATCTTCAGCTCTCTAAGACGGCTGCAGGAACTCCAGCCATTATGTCCATATTCTAATTAAGAAGAAAAAAAGAAAGAATAGCAGCTGTGGAGGGGCACCCAGAAATCCCATTCAACAATTTTTGTTTCTATCTCCTCTGCCAATCCTAACTCCTAACTCGGTTGATGTGCTGTTTGTTACCAGGGAAGAGGGGAGATCGGATGCTGGTTAAGCACTCTCCACTCTCTGTGGCATTTTCCTCTTTCCATCTGTTGAGACTAATGCTGACTGATGGCTCCTCTTGGGGAACCTGTGCCACTGCTTTCCTTACTCTCCCACTCTTCCAGTTGATAATGTGGCCCCATAGCCTACTGTATTGTAGTGGGAAGACTTGGTTCCAGGGTCCAGTCCCCTCCTAAACTACCTCTCCAGCAACAGCTCACTGGGCCGGGGCCCTGGCCATCTGCCCAACATGCCTGTGAGAATCTTTGGTCTTGACTGTGTGAATGCCAGCAGGAGGTATTTCTGGTTGTACTCTTGAGAGTGACACTTAACTGTATAGGATGGCCTTGAGACTTGATTTGACTAGAAAGGATAAGTGGGTCTTAACTATCTAGGCTTCTGTAGAGGATCATGAAAAGGGTTCAAAATGATAGACAGCAAGTCTTCATGTGAGTCTAGTTGGAAAAGTAAACTTGTTGAAAGAAATTGTCTTTACAGTGGATGCTTCTGTGTTACTGACGGGCCCCCACCCTGACATGTTCCACTCTGATCTGGTGTTGATAAACCACAAGAGAGGCATGAGTCACAGTCTCTATTACAAAGCTGCTATTTGTTTATTAATCATCAAATCTTAATAATAGTTTAAGTTTCTGCAGGTCTTAACTTTCCCTCTATCACCTCGATTACTGATTGAGATTGTTTTCACAAGTTTTCCATAATGTGTTTTGCATGATTGGCCTGGGAAATGTGAACCTCATTCAAAAAGAATTATTAGTTCATTTCCTAACTACTTGTAGTGGACGTTCTGTTTCTGGCTATCTCGAGTCCTAACCTTCTGATCCTTTGAGGTTGGGCAGGAAGTCAGGCCTCAGTTCCTACTAAGAATTTTTCAGGGCGTTTATCCCCTTTTACCACTTCCTGGCAAATGAGGTTCAGGTACAGGACCCAGGCCTAGGAATGAGATGCTCCTTTTGGACTCAGAACTTTGAGGAAGTGAGTCAAAGACCTGGCAAGAGTTGAAAAAATGTGTGTGGCGGCAGGAGCCTAAGCGCACGGGCCTCAACTGGGAGCCAGCGATGGTGCTCAGCGTTTCCAAGGTGGTGATACAGTGATGATGTGGTGATGGGAGCATTTGACCAAAGAACCCCATGGTATACATGGCTCTGTTCCCTGCTCTATGCCTTCTGGTCCATTTGCCAAAACCTCGTTTTCTAGTTTTGACCATAGATTCTAGGAGCTACTTGATAACCTTATATTAAATCCCTTTGTAGCTTAAATTAACTAAAGTTGTGTTTGCTCCTTGCAGTGAAGAACAGTGATGTGCATATTACATCAGACTTCTTATATCGAGACTATTTTTGCCTTAGCTACTCTTGCCATGGACTTTGTTTTTCCCTCATTATGTGTCTCTAACACTTTGTAGAGGAAGTGGAAGTTGCCCTGGGTCTTGGAAGAGAGAGAGGAAAAGTTGTCAGGAGAAAAAAGCAGTGTGAACAAAGCCATGATGGCAGAAACCAGCAAAGCGTGCATGTGAGACAGGGAAGACAGCACTAGATTCTAGTGGCAGGTGTGCACTGGGAAGCATGGAAAAGAGAGATGGATGTGTCAGGGGCCAGGACAGAAATGGTACTATAGTGCAGCAGAAAATGAGGAACAGAGGAAGATTTCTGAATGAGGATATGACCTAAGGGAAGAAAGCTAATAAAGATAAGTCAGGCAGTGGGTTTTTAAAAACCCAAAATCTAAGTATCAGCCTGGGGAACTAGATGGCAGAATGATTCCCGCTGAGACATCCATTGTGTCACAATGGTGCTGTGGTCCTGGTGCAGAGTTAATAAGATGGGTGGCATATTGGATGACATATTGCCCAAGAGAAAGAAGAGACCTCTCAAGGATTTGACCCTCACCCTGGAATTGGCCCCCATACAAGGATGAAATTCCCATTACACAGATTTTGTAAGCCAGCGTAGACAGCCAGCCTATCTATCACATGAATGGTGTAAAGGCAAAGCCAACCTGGAAAGAAGGATGGATGTGACTTCAAACGTCAGTTTAACATCTGTGCACCTTTGAGTGCATTAAACAGGGAGCCATCTAGATTTTAAAAACATATAGCACAGCACTATTTGCATGTAATAAAAATGCCTGTGCGCAAAACCATGTGCATTTTGTAATATATACTTTGTAAGATTACATGCACTTTGAACACTATTGAATGACTTTTAGTCAGGAGTAGGGAATTAGGAATGGTGTATAAGAATGAAAAGGAATAAATAAATTTATTAGTTGAGACAGGGGGAAAAAAGATGAGATCCAAACATATATTTTTGAGGTATTCTTATATAAAAGACATGAAATAGTGAAATGCCAGTTTCTGATTTAGTTGGTAGAATAAACTCTTCAGTAGTCAGCAGCAGGAACCTTATTTTTAGACTCTCATTATTTTGAAGAATACTAAAGTTGAGTTGTAAATGTTTCTTTTATACTGTGACATTATTATTTATTATAGCAATCAAAACAGAAGCATTGCTGCTAATACTGCCGTGTCCCAAGTGGATCTCTACCTGAGAAGACCATAACTTATGTCACTATAGCCACAGTTTGTTTTAGCTTACTATTCAAAATTATATAAGAGAGAAAATTCAGTTGATTTTTATATTTGTTTTAGTTGATTTTTCTGGGGCAATTTTCCCAAGTGGTTTTTCACAATTACCTATATCATCAAGAAAATGTAATAATCCTTAAAAGACTGCATCATTACACAATGTATATGATTTTTAAAAATAGGAGGGAAATTCTCTCCCTCCCTCCCTCTCTTCCCCTTCCCCTCCACTTCCCTCCCCCATCTTTTCCCCCACCTCCAATGAGAGTTGTTCTTTTCTGACACATAAGAAAAGCTGGGTTGCAAAACTGCTTTAATGAGCCACTTCAGCTAATTCAGCTTCACTTAATTTAAAAGGAGATGTGAAATTGCTCCCAGGTAAAACTTGACATTCAGATTTCTTACAATCATAAATCAGTCACTTGCTTGGCTTTTAATTCTTTCTGTATCTCAGACAATTCATATGAGATTATTTTCCTTCAGCCTAAAGTGTTTTCTGTAAAACTGTGCTACTGTAAGTAAGTGTGGTCCACAGAAGGGTTGCAAGTCTACAAACTTTTAGTTCCCAGTACACCACAAAATAGGTATAGAAAGTGAGGATATAAAACTTGTAAAACAATTTCACATTGCTGTAATAGCCAAGTTCATGACTAGTGTACTTCACCTGGTGAGCAAGTTATAAACAAAAGGCCAGATTGGGAATTTAAAAAAATACAAAATCAAAAATTTGGTCCTTTACCACACAAAATTTGAGAGGTACTGCTTTAGAATTTCTTTTAGTAAAGGTATGCCATGGATAAGCTCTTAATTTTTATTTTACCTACATATTTGGAAGATTATTGCATAGACTAGAAATATTTTTCATTGTTTTTAGATTTAACATTACTTTGGAGAAGTTAGATGTTGGTCTAACTGTATCCTTTTAATTTTCTTGGTTTTAGATTTTTTTTTGTCTTTAGTTTTCTGCAGTTTCTCTGTGATATATAGAGGTGTCCATTTTTTTGTTATTTACTTTACTTTGTATTATCATATTGATTCTCCTTTCTTATCTCCTTTTGAAATATGAAATAAAATATATATTGAATATTATCAATCTGTTCTCTATGTCTCTTAACCTTACTTCTATATTTTCCATCTTTCTGTTTTTCTGTGCTGCATTCCAGATGTTTTTAATATAAGAACATACTATGTTGATAATTATTGTTTGATAATTCCAATATGTGAAGTCTCTTCTAATACGTCTTGCTTCTCTTGCTTCTAACCCATGGTGTCTTGCTTCCTTATTTGTCTGGTTATCTTTAACTGAATGCTAGTCATTATTATGAAAATTATTTTGGGGAATCATTTGAGGTCTAGCATGAAGCTACTTTCCTGCACAAAAATTTATGGTTCCTTCTTCCAAGTGCTTGGGTGCATTTCTCGACTTAGACACTTAAACTACATATAAGACTTGAGATGGTATGAATCTGGGTGAAAACCTTTAGGCTTTGGTTACTTCTAGTTTACTCTTACCCTAAGACTGTGCCTCTGTTGGGCACCAGTTTATTTGTGTGCCACCATACCTTTTGCAAACTCTGAGCTATGATTTGTGTCCTCCTCCATCACAAACTTATCAACATGAAAATTCATATTTGCTCAGGTTGAAAATGCTTTCAGGACAAAAGTGCTTCTGTACTTGCCTACTTCTCTGGGCAGAAGATTCCTTTTTAATCACATTTTAAGAAGAAAGTTTTTAAAAAATATTTCATCCAGCAAATTTTGGTTGTTGGGATCTAAATATATCATCTCATTGTTCCTCAAAATAAGAACGTACTTCTATTCTTAATTTGGAGCCGGGAAAAGACTAATGTAAGAAGTACTTCAGGAATGGTTAGCAGGAATGAAAGACCTTTGGAGGAATACTTTAGAGACAGTTGTGTGGAAGAGAAATTTTACTTACCCTTATTGTTTCATGACACAAAACAAAGTCCGGGCTTTGACTCTTTGGGTCACTTGGGCATAATGACGCAAATGTGATATGAAGTCAGGTAAAATTCAATTCGTCAGATTATCTAGGAGAATTTATGGACATTTTTCAGTCTGTCTTAGAAAATATTTTCATGTCGATTAAATCAAAACCCTGATTTTCTTTAGAAGAATCTATATGAACATGGGGCACCCAAGTCTTATTTCTTATTTGTGGGTTAGAATTGCAATCTATGGGCTAGTTTATTTGCATTCTAGGTTTGATTTCTTGAGCAAATAAATTCACCTCAAATGAGAGTTGCCAAAATGTAATATTATATAGACACTAGTACTCTACAGCAGTGTTTCTGGAAGGTTAATCACATGATGATATTGCTAAAGTGCTCATTGTGATTCAGTAGGTGTGGGGTGGGGCCAGGGATTGTTTTTTCAATAAGCTCCCAGGTGATCCCAGCGCTGCTGGTTCCCAGACCACAGTTTGAGTAGCAAAGTTTAGAGCGAAGAATATTTCATGGTGGACATGAATCTGTGTCCATTTCCCTTAACAGGCTTTCTTAGGCACAGAAAAAATTTTTGAACTTACTAAGAACGGAATGTCAACAGAAGAGCCATTTCAATTGGTAATGAAATTAAGTATTTATAGCTGCACAGCAGGCTATCTTTTCACAACTGGGATTATCTCCTTGGAGCCCCAAAATATGGATAAAGCAAAAAGCATCATGATCCTCTATGGAAACAAAACCCCAAAACAAAATTAGTCAGCAGTTTCACATTTTACTTTCACTAAACACACTAACAAATGATTGTTTTGATTTATTTTTCTTGTCCCCCCCCATCAATAATCTTGCTTTTATTGTCATCGAACCTCTTTTTCTCAATTCTTGCTTCCTCATTTAAAAAGGTTCTTCTTTTAGTTAAGTAAATAGTTAGATGAGGAGGAGAATGAGAGGTTGGTTAAAGAATCCTTCCTGCGTAAAGTCAGATCTGCTTTTTGCAGAACTGACCAATGAGTGACATGTGAACAGGAAAGATGCTGGAAATCTCAGAAGCACAGATTAGCCCCAAGTCCTAGGGGAGAACTCTTCACTACAGGCCCTGTTAAACTGGCAATCCTTTCCTCAAAGATCAGCATGAATGGGGCATAAGGCAGCTCAGCCAGTTTGGACCAGTGAAGAAAGTTCTAAAGTAAGACTAAACAATAAATCTAAGCCCCACATGGAATTCTCCATCCTCCAGCAGCATAAGATTTGAGTAGCTTTGGATGGGTGTGGGGAAAAAGATCATTGAAAATGGTGATGCTGGAGACTGAAAGACATGCTGTTGGGGGACATCTCTCATGCATGAGTCTGGAAGAAGCTATAGATGGCTCAATGCTCCAGAAACCAGAGCACATTCCTTCTCCAGGCTGCTGCCCAACTTAATCATTTTCCTCTCCAGTACCGCACCCTCCCTCTAACATTTTTGGAGCCATTTCTGAGTGAGGTGGTACCAGGTTTTTACACTCACAGTCATCACCTAGAACCTTGCTACTCAAAGTATGGTCTGCAGACCAGCAGCATTAGCATCACCTGTGGCTTCTTAGGAATGAAGGTTTTTCAGGTCTCACCCCAAGCCTCCTGAACCAAGATCTGAATTTTATCATAATTACCGGGTGGTTCATATGCACATTAATGCTCAAGAAATGCTGACTTAGTAAAGCAGGTAAGTAGTTCTACCAAGTTTGGGGAATTGACCCTTTGGCCTAGCCAGGAAAGCAGACAAGGGCTCTTGGTGAACTCCTTCCTAAAGCAGAAAGACTGCTCCAGAAAACCCAAGGCTCTGGATCAACAGTGTTTTTATAGACTCACCCTCATGCTTTAACGTGTGATTTGGAGTTGACTGAGTTTTCCACTTCGATATGAGATAAATATATGGTGTTGGATTCTCTTACTCCCCCTCCACTAGACTGTTCCAGAAATAGTCATCCATAAGCCGTAGGGGAGTTGAGATGAAAACTTTTGGAACGTGAAATTTGGGTCCAAATGGGATTTTTGCTGGTGTTACTAATTAGGATTCTTTTCAAAACTAGGCCAGCCCCACGCTATCCAGTTGGCAGTATGTTTAGAATCCCTCTGTAAACACGCAGTGGCTTGTACAAATATGGAGGCTTTACTTTCCCATCATAAAGAGGGCCTGAAATAAATCCCAGACAACTCTACAAGTTTGTCTTTGCCATAAAAATAGTACAATTCATTGAGAGCTGCCTCACTGAAACAAGACAGGATTTAGACTGGCCACTTAATTGGCCATGGGAACCAGCTGGTTGTGGGTTTCATTCTACTCAAACTGCAGAAGGGAGGCCAATCTTAGCTTTGCTTTCAGAGTGTTTGAAGCTTTAGATTTAAGTGATGCTAGTATTCATGCAGAGTAAAGGAAATGGCTTGATTTTCATTAATGAAACTGAATAACTCCTCTGTAGTTGCCCTTCATGAAAAAATCCTCCCAAATTTTACATGGCTGGTGCCTGGTGTGTCACTTTTCCTCTCTGAGGTAGAAATAATGATCATTAACTTCAGACTTCTGTATTGTTGAGTGGGAGGAGGGAAGATGGGAGTCTGACACTTTTTTCTTTTAATATACTGGAGGACATAATCATGGGTGGCCACACAGCCTGCAAAGCTACTCAGTTAGATGGAGCTGTGGCTGGAAGAGCCAAAAGTGGGCAGGGTATATCAGCTGAGTGCTTTGAATATTATATAAGCAAATAACCATTTGTTGAATGAATGACTGAGCAATTGATTCTCTACAAAACAGAGGTTTATTTGTCACGTTCATTTCTGCATACTCAGAGGCAAGACCAGTGCCTGATATTTAGCAGATACTTGACAAATATTTGTTGAATGTATGAATAGACTGAGCTCTGGGAGGTCACTATTGAAACTGAGTCCATTTTGCATACTTAACCTTTTGCATTTCTGCCCATTTTACCCTGCCTACAAGTCTTCATTCTTCTTTCTCCTGCTTTTTTGAATGGAGCATTTCTAATACCTGAGCTGAACCAAAAACTGGTGCTGGTATTAAGGGTTGTCATTTGTCTATCAAATTAGGACATGAAGATAGGGGCTGAAATCTAGTTATACCTACTTAACAGACTTTTTTTTAGATAATAGTTATTAGGCATTTTCTTTTGGAAATTTGTTAAGAGCTAATTGCAAACAAATTAACCTAGCTATTCAGCACTGCTCAGGGGCTATATAAAGACCAATGTGTTGAGGCTTTAGAATTGCTTGGATAAAGAAGCTATATGAAAGTGAGAGCCTCAGATTCTCTCCAGCTGAGGCAGTGTCTGGAGCTGATTTGTGGGAGTTAGAGAGAAGACAGAGGGCATCCAACATGAGCAATGGGAGCGAGTGTGTCTCTTCTTGCTGCACTTAGACAAGGAATCAGGCAGGACTCAGGTCCCCACCAGTGGTGTGGTGTGATTCCATTAGCTATGCCCTTATCTCCTTCCTACGCTGGGATAGTGACAAATGTATCTTGACACCAAAGTGACTTTGCTCAATTTAGAGGTGCTCCGATGAGAGAAAGAACTTCTTTTTGATCACTGGGACACTGAAAACCCCACTTTATTTTTCATCTACATCATTCCTATTAAGGGAGAGGGGCTTGTCTGAGTGGAGAGTACCTGGAAGGTTGGCCAATCTGGCTTCCACCTAGGGTTAGGAAGAAGTACTAATGACATTTCCAGCTGTGTGAACTTAAGCAAGAACCTTAGTATTTCTGAGCCTTAGGTTATTATCACTCAGGAGGTAATTATACTTCCCCTGATATGCACCTTACTATGTTATTGTGTTATTGGGAATATTGGAACAACAGCTTCTGGCATACAGTAAAGACAATTGCTATAATATATTGAGCATCTACTATTCAGATCTAAACTTTCAGAACTAACCACGTAGATTACAAAGGAAGTTATATTCCTTACGTCCATATGCTTCTTTGTACTAATTCAACTTTGTTTTGAACCTGTTACCTGTGTTGTAATAATAGGCACACATAACTAGAGGCCAGTTCTGTGGGTGAGCATCAATGCCTCCTTTCTAGAGCCCACTCAGGTAGGATCAGTGGCTAAATTTGGATGATTCTCTATGTGTCTGTATGAGTGTATGTGCATGTGTGTATGCATATGTACATGTTGAAAAATTTCTTAGATAATTTTATTATTCTCATTGGCCTAGAATTCCTATTCAGAAAGCCCCACTGCTGTATTAATTTATGCAAAGTCCTTGTAGAATTTACCTTTCCTACATGATTCATTTTAAAAAAAAGTTTTTTGAAAAAATCTCAAACTTCAAGAAAAGTGGCAAATACATTTTTTTCTGCAGCAGTTTGAGATTAAGTTGGCAACTTAAGGCTCTATCATTTCTGTATACTATAGTGTGGATTTCCTACAAACAATGTCATTCTCCTGTAACCATTAAAATGCAACCATTAAAATTAGGATATTAGCCATGATACATTTCTACAACTTAATCTTCTGACTTCATTCCAGTTTCACCAATTGTCCCAGTAATGGCCTATACAACTAAAGGATCTAATCCAAAATCATGCTTTGCATTTAACTGTCATGCTAGATATCTGGTATATTTTTTCAGTCTCTGTTTGATGCTCTGGATCTTAACATTTTTGAAGATTAGAGGCTTGTAGAATGTAAATGTTCTCCAAGTTGGGTTTGTTTGATGTGTCTTTATGATAAGATTTGGTTATGTAATTTTAGCAGAAATATAAGGGGTGATGCAACATTCTGAATGCATCCTACCAAAAAGTAAACAAATTTAATTTGTCCCATTAATGATAATATTCGCTTAGACACTTGATTATGGTGTCTTAGCCTCCTCCACACCAAATTTATTCCTTTTCCCTTTGTAACTAATAAGCATTTTGAGAGCGATAATTTGAAACTATGTAAATATCCTGTTACTCTATAAACTTCCAATTTACGTATATTTGTATCAATATAAACTCATGTTTTTCTTTGTTATTTATTGGGTTATGATCCATTGCTAACATTATTTACTTTAATTCTCCAATTGTCCTAAATTTGGCCAATAGAATCTCCTTCAACTGGTTTCTGTGAAAATTTGACATGTCTCCAATCATTATTTGAACACTCCCTTCTTTTCTGGCATAATATGTTCCTGACTCATTATTGGTTTTCCTGCCCTATCCATGGAATTATCTATTTCTCCAGGGAGCCCTGGTTCCTTTTGGTGGAGGAGGGTACATAGAGGCCAACATCTGGCATTTAGGTATACTCATTGTTATTGGAAAGTTGCCTTCTCAGTAAACAGGAGAGGGGAAAATGTGTGTCTAGGGAATAAATGTATGTCCATATAAACACTCATGCACGTGCACACACACACACATACATCTTTTTGAAAACTCCGAGGAAACATATCAGTACCTCTAACTTCAATCCAGCACCATGGGGTTCATTCTAATTTCCTCTCTTTTCCTACTTACAACTGCCTTCTCAGGAGGTGAAAACCTCATTGTCCTTTGCACATTTGCTTATTTGCTCAGTCCCTCTGTATGTATCCAGTCCTCAATGAAGCTATCTCCACATGATGCCCTGTCATCTCACTTGGGCTCCAAACCCCCTGGGGTGGACTTTTGCTGCTGCTACCTGTAAGTATGACCTCTTTGCCCTGCTTGAACTCTGATAACCTTTTCAGGGTGACCCTTCTATGCAAATGTGCCTCACATCCTCTTTCACTTCTTCACCCTCCCGCCCTCTGGGCCACCGAGTCTCCTTCTCTACATCCCTTGCTCTGCTTATCTAATATCTCTAGAACTGGACTGAAATGTCCAGGAAAAAAAAAAAAAAGGAATAGGAAGGACCATACCAGGTTTTTATGAATTGGAACACAAGCCTTTCCTTAGTTTGAAAGATTAGTTTGAATCAGCCCCAAAGTTGAGCTAGCTCCGACCGAGGGTGAGGTGGAACCCCAGTGCTGCACTAGGATTCTCTTGCTGTGGTACTGGTGGATGAGCACACTCTGCATTTTCTGGGAGCAAAGTTTTCCTTCCCCAGCTTTATGTAGTTCACCAGTGGCATTTCTACTGCTCTTGCCATTGTTTCCTTTTCTTTGCTTATGCTTTCTAATTTCAACAAAGTTTTCACAATCTTCAATGTCCTCTGCAGATACAGTGGGAAAGACTTATAATGCTATGGTTTTAGGTCAGGGAAGGAACAAAGTGAAAACAAAAATTATTTGCAATCTAAGTGTTACCCAAAGATTATTTCACTCAACCTCTTTTTAATCTCTTCTGTCTTTTGTGTCTTATTCGAACCAACACATCCCTAAGGGAACTTTTGGACACTATTACTATTTAAGGACTTTACAGCCCTTTTGGGTGGGTTTCATAAGCATCTGGGCTGGTCCCACATCACATATTATGTTAGCGCAAGGGCGGCCTCTCACACAAGTCACTGTCCCAGGTCACCTTTGTGCTTTGCTGCTCACCAGCCTCTTCTTGTTTCATGGCCTCATTACTCATTCATTTCGGGACAAGGCTTCCACTTAAAAGTATGGTCATGGCCATTTGTGTTCAGAAGTGTGAAATCAAGGTAGATGTTTGGTAAAAGCTTCCTGAAATAATAGGAACTTTTGACTGTCATTTTCACATAATTTCTTTCAAAAGCATTACTGATGCATGGTAAGTATCGATGTAGGCAATGCTGCTTGAAGTGGGAGGAATGGTATTTACGAAATCCTTAGTTGTTGATGTTAGCTTCCTGGATTTTTTTTTTTCTTTTAAACAAATCTTAATGGAACAAATGACATGACAAAATACTCTGAAAGCATCTGAAACACAAGATCCACCTACACACGCCTCCAGATAGCATCTTGACATGTCTGAATGCTTGTTTTCAGTGGGTGTCTCCAGGGCTGACTCACAGCTCCTTACTCTGCTCTGCTCTCGGGGTCTCTGTGCTCATTCCCCACACACTCTCCTCTTTCTTCTTGACGTAATCGGGCAAGGCCAAGCAAGTGCCCTCTTGGCAGTTCTGAACTTCTGGAACTTCTCTCAAATGGGTTTAGCTTTTGAATAGCGCCTAGAGGGAAGAATTTCCAAGCACTAGATTTACATTATTTTCCTGCTGTGCTTTAGATATCGTTTTTAAAATTCCATTCACACTATGAGAGGAAATAGTTTTTGAAAAATAAGGGATTGAAAATCTGCCTTCTCTGCACATCTGTAATTCCCACTCTGCCCTACTGTCAGAGAATCAAAGAATCTGGCCAACAGACATGAGCCGGAATGTGCCAAAAATGATTTTTAAAAAACATAATAGGAGGGGAATGTGGCTTCTTCAAATTGCCTCATTCCTCTCTCTATATAGACAGAAAAGTCACTTCTCCAAGTTAGGTGGGATTTGTTTGTGTAGGGGATATGGTCTTTAGGAGTCACTCTGTAAGCCAATGCCTGTCAGGGAGAGAAATCTGGGTAGCAAGATAGCATGGCCACTAGTGTGAGGAAGGTAACACAGGGTTCACCTAGAAATGAGGGATGGATTTACCCAAATCCTTCCTCAAGTGGGGAAATGCAAGACATTAAGAACCTCAGCTCTCAAAGCTCATTAGGGAAGCTGGGTCCTTAATGTCATAGTTTTCACAAAGCTAAGCTGATAGAATCTGTAGATAGCAAAGTGCTTAAATTAAATCCAGCTCAGCCAAGTGTGTCTAGAGAATCCCTAAAAGAAATGCTTAGAGAAGTTATTATTATGGTCTGATGATGATTCTTAACACGGCTGATTTTCATACTGGTGTGAAGAACAAGCTCCTACAGCTCATGATAAAGTAGTCATTCTTTGTGTATAAAACTGCTCCTTGTAGGTGGGCAGGGTCAATGGACCCAGCTGCCCTAGTGAGCTGGTCCAGCAGGAAAGACTGGTCCTTGGCCACGTGACATATCCACATTGTTAGACTGATGACTGAAAGGTCTAGAGACTTTTTCTTATCTCTATTGTCAACCTATTTAATGTACCTCCTAGAGCCTTATCATTCCCATTTGTGATGGAAAAAATCAATTTAATATTCCTGAATCTATTGCTTAAGAATAAACACAAGAACCCACCAAGCAGTTAATAATCATCTACCATCATAATTTGGGGTTCTTAAGTATTTCTCACACTGGTTGGTTCTCAATGTTCTACATTTCTAACATTAGCGAATACTTTTAGTGTTAAGCTAGCAAAAGTGTTAAAATGCAATCGAGGTCGTGTAATAAGATTTTGATACTTTGCTAATTCTGTAAAGCTAGCCAAAGCAGTCCCCAAAAGAATGGTAAAGGAGGCAGGCACTCTTTGGGTGAAAGGAGGAGGGAAAAGCTTATAATTGGGTTATAGTGGGCCAATCCTACAGGCAGATGCTCTCAAGTAGTGTTATCTCCTGAACAGCTGGCTCCTTGCTTGTTTGCCATGGCGTGGGCACTGCAACTAAAGTTCTTTCCCAAAGTCACATTGTGGCACAGACAGGACAAAGCCTATTTCCCTGTCTTCTGCTCCATTCATCTCTCCGAGTGCTGGTGTATAGGCAGCATATGAGTATTAGAATATATTATGAGAGTGCTTAGAAATATACATGAACTTGAAGTTGCTAGTCCTGAGCAGGAAATGAGAGCTGAGTAGAAAGATGAATGCTCTTTTAGAAGGAAAATACATTACCATAGCTGTCTTATACCTGCCAAGCCCAATGTTGTTCTCTGATGTGTGTGATAGGACTCAATAATCATGTGTGACTTTCTGTGCTCAGGCCCAACTCCCAGCAGGAAAGTCTGTCCTAGATCTAAGAGTAGGAATTTGATAACATTTTGCCCTTGGGGGTTGGTGTGAAGGGAAAAATCATGTAAAGTTATTTTAGCTTTGACTTCTATGATTCTATGGCAATAAGGCAGCAGTGCTGATAATCCAATGAAGTACAGAACAGCTAAAACAGCAGGGCTTTGAGGTGGGGGAGGGAGAGAGAGAGCAGGAGGAGGCATAATAGGATTTATCTGGGGTTATACGTGGCTCTTCACTTTTGTCTCTGGGATCTAAAGTAGAAACTTTTCAATGGGCTATGGATTTGGATCTGAGTGAGAACATTATTGGTTGTGTTTAGAGAATGGTTTTGAACAAGAGAGGGAAATGGTGTCTGGGTGTTCTATTGTCTTGTTAATAATACTTTGGCATTTCCCTGTTCCAGTTTAGGACAATGGAACAATAAGACAACATTTCATTTGAATTGTGCTCTGTATTTATTGTGATGATATGATGGAGAAACCTCAAAGACTCAGAAATTTGGCTCTGGGATTGACTGCATGCTTGAGACTGGGACAGAGATGTCTCGTGCTTGCTGACTGCGCAGTGGAGACACACACTGAATGTGTGGCAGATGGCCAGACTGCTCTCAGAGTTCTGAGTAGTATATGGATATTTACATATACACAAACATGCCTGGAGCAGCTGTCTGTCCTTGTGTCTCCCTGGCAAAATGGGAGACAAGGCTCCCTAGGTCAGCAGCCCCGGGCCATTGTCACTGCCCTCCCCTGCAATTCTGTCTGACAGCAACGTTCAAGGTAGAAGTCCCACAAGACCTTTCTCTAAGGGTCAGGAAAGCCATCCTTCACTCTTTGAGCACACTAAGTGGTACAGTTGGGGAGACAGATTGGAGATAAGGAGGGCTAGTGTGATAGTATAGTTAGTTATTGATCTCAGTGAATTTGAGACTCCAAAGAATGTAACCAGATGCTCCACCCAGCACCCTGATTTAAACTTCAGAAGACCAGCTGCAGTTAGTCCAATTTCCCTTATACTCATCTGCTTTCTTCCACACCAGTGTAGTTTGATGTTAAATTACCTGATTAAAAAATAATATGTGACAGGAAGCTGTGGAGAAAAGAGACCTTTATCTAGGATTGAATATAAATGAGACAAATTGACAAGGGTTTTACTTATGAATTTAATATATTCTACATTGGCCCTGTTATAGAAAAGATTTTTAATATGTTTAACAAGTACTTGCTTATCAATGTCCTCATCAAAAAGTGTTCCAGAAATGGGTGGCTGCCACTCTCTGTGCTGAACATGCAGCTTAGCAGCCAGGGTCCCTGCTAGGTATTGACCCTGTAAAAGTGGCAATATGATACAGGTGTGCATGTAAATATTGGCTTCCTGGAATCTGTAATTGAACAATGCATGCCCATGGAAATGGGAGGACTTTTCTGGCCAGCTGGTACCAATGTGATAAACATTCTTGTCTTTCTTCAAGTTTCCCCAGCGCAGCTGCTTCTATGCTCAGAATAGAGTGGTCCCACACTGCCTGATGGCTGCTTCTCCTCTGCTGGGGGATGGCCTCCCTCATCCGAATCCCCTGATTACATCTCAGTGGCATAGCCCACATTAATTGGGCTCCAGGATGACTGCCTTTTCAGTCCATGCTCATATCCCCAGACATTTATTCCAAAGACCTCACTATTCTAGCCTCATGAGTCTGGAGGGGTATTGAGCAGTAGGGTCCCTGATTTCCTGGGGCCAGTCCTCTCCCATGACACTCAGGTTCTTGGCTGGGCTCTGGTCACCAGCACAGACCCCTTCCCTTTTGTAAACTTTCTGTTGGAGTCTTTGGCTCCTTTTCCGGTGACAGACCCCAGTCAGAGTCCCCTAGCCCATGTCAACTGGCTTCTCAGATTTTCAGAATATGGAGGCAAGGGCCTAGGCTTCCCTCAGAAATTAACATGTCATCTCTGCAGAACTGCACCAAGGGGTTCTTAGGAATGCCTGCTTTCAGCCTCAAACGTGTCTCTTCTGGATTTTCCTCATGCTAATGGGTACTTGCTGGCTCTACAATTGTTTAAGAGAAGCAGCCAAAGTTATTCCTCTCATAAGAGTGAAAATCAGCACCAAATGTACTTGTTGGCTACACCTAGAGAGAGAGAAGTGATTGAGCATTAGTTTAAACACTCTGCACTCTCAGTACCTTGAGTTGACCATAGAGAATAATGCGGAACTCCCTCAATGAGGAATGACATTTATATTTGAAGGGATGTAGATATATGCACGTCTACTGTGCTCCTAAATGCCACCCATGGCAGACTGCTTGCCCTTGTCTAAGCAGGCCCCAGATGTTCCCACTCCTTCCTCATCTCTCTACCATCTGTCATAGCCGTGCCTGTCTCCAGGGCCTGTGTAAATCACAGCTCTCTTGGGAGAGCCATGCTGAAGCCTTTCTTTCATCTGCCCGTGAACTAGTGATAAAGCATCGCTTTGCCCCTTTCATGGTTCTCCACTTACTCTAGACCATGAATGTCATTTTTGTTCTTATCTAGACATACTAAAAAATAATTTCCTTGAGGAAGGGGCATTCTTTGGCTCATCCAAGTGCCTCCTTCCCCAGACCTAGCCTGAGTTATCTTCCATGTGTCATGCAGCTAGTGTCATGCACATATGGACTCAATGAACTAAGGGCTGTCTAGGCAACAGGTAGAAAAACTGACAAAAAGTGATGTGTATAGAAGCCCCAAAGTAGTCTGGAGTAGCCTGGGAATCCTGAAATGTTAGCATGTTCAGCGAGCTACAGAGGCATTATTCAGGGACACAGGGAATAGTCCTCTTCCTGACAGTAACATTCTGTATGGGCTTAGAAAATTAATTTTCTGTTATTAATAACAACAACCAAAAGAGTTACCATGTTAACCTTACTTCCATAATCTCATTTTATCCACACAAGAAAGCTAGTCAGTAGACATGTTATTATTTCTAATTTTCAGATGCAATAGAAGCTCAGAATTTGGAGCAGGGCCATTGTGGAACTAGGATTCAAATGCAAGTCTGTCTATTATGTTTCTATTACTTCAGACTGCCTCCCACTGGCATCTTTGGGACTCTATTGTAAAACAGCTTCTAAGTTCCAGGAAACCACAATGTCCTGAGTGGTTTGGTCAGATGGGAGCCAGAAAATGGACCAGGCTCTGTTGTCATGTTGGCCACCCTTATAGAAGAGGAATCTGACAGTTACCACCAAGGTTGGCCTTGACTGCTATGGTAGGTAGAGTTTATGCCCTCGAGATCTCTCTCTCTAGTCAATTCCAACCCTTGATAGAATTTGTTGATGCGAAATTTTATAAAGATGCAAAAAGTGAAAGTTAATGAGAAATACTGAATCTACAATGAAAAGAGAGCTGCAGTTTGCTATTTAGCTAACTTAAGCATAAACACATACAATAAACATTTATATGATTGATATATTAATTCCCTGGTTTCACTGTAACAAATCACTGCAAATTTAGTGGCTTAAAACAATAACCAGTTTATTCTCTTACAGTTCTGGAATCTAAAATCAAGGTGTGAAGAGGGCTGGTTCCTTCTTGAGGTTCCAGGGGAGAATCTGTTTCTTTTTGCTTACAGCTTCTAGAGTCTGCCACATTCCTTGGCCTTGATTTGTGGCCACATCACTCCAATTTCTGCTTCCATCACCACATGGCCTTCTCTTGATTACATTTAAGACATTCCTGGGTAATCCAGGATTTTCTTCCCATTTCAAGATCTTTAATTTGTCCCACCTTCAAAGTATCTTTTGCCACACAAATAGTCACAGAATCTGGAATTAGGACTTGGTTATTTTGGGGGCAATTGTTTACCTTGCCACAGTCAGTTTCTGATACCCATTTCTATTTTTCTCCTCACTAAAAAATCCGGCAATGCTGTCAGCACCACACAGTTAAAAGAAGTTCTACTCAGGTCCAGCATCTCTTCTAGATGTTGTGTCTTATTTCACTTCTTTCTCTGTCCTTGCTGAGGCCTGCTCACTTGCTGACCCAACATCTTTCATGAGGTTCTGTACCGAGAGGTCGCTTTCTGGATCACACACATAATCAGAGTACATTTCACCTCAGAGACATTTATCATGGTATGCTAATGAAGCTTGGCTTAGCTCCAATAAACTTTCCAAAATTCTAATGAACTGTTCTTGCTAAAGATCTTGTGAGCTAATTCTAAAAAGAATTTACCAGAGAACAGTGGTTGGGGGAAGAATTTTAGTGATGAGTAGGTTTAATGATAAGTAAAAAACATTTGTTCTTGAGGGTTCTCATGGCCAGAATACTAATGTGTTCTCTACACATCCACCTAAAGATGACATCACACCCACAAGTGCTGTGCACAATCTACAGGGTACTATCTCTCCAAGCCCTTAGGACTGCTGGATGACCTGGAGTTTTTAAGTTATAAGCATTCCTATGTATTATAGGGTGGAGAATTTATAGGCTGAAATTTCTTAAAAGAAAATTTGTCAGAAAACTATCATTATAGCTGCTTCTCTAGATGTCAAGGGAAACCTGGGAAGTATGGTACTCTCAGGTCCTGTTTGATGTGGTCAAGGAAGTGGTGGTCACTTCTAGCTGGAAGGTGGACATTGTGTGATGGTGTGTGGGAGGTGGGAAGAAAAGAGCAAGAAAAACAGATGGAGATTTGTGTCTCCCAAACTTTTTATTTAAAAAAATATCTACAGAATAGTTAGAAGATAATATAATAAATATCCTGGATTTACCAACCATTATCATTTAGCCACATTTGCTTTTACTCACTCACTCACACACACATGCAAATACACACACACACACACACATATATATATACACATACATACATACATATATATGTTTTTCCCCCTCTGAACCGTATGAAAGTAAGTTGAAGATATCATGAAACCTTATCCTTAAATACTTTAGAATTCATCTCCTAAGACTAGGGAATTCACTTACATAATTACACTTTTATTATCACAACTAACTAAACTAATAATTTTATAACATTTATTATATAACTCATTCGTATTTCTCTAACTCTGCAAAGGTTTCTTTTATAGCTTGTGTGTAAGAGGGCGAGATATATCTACATCTATATATCTACATCTATACCTATATCTATCTATATCTATATCATCTCTCTCTCTCTCTCTCTCTAATCTATCTATATCATCTATATCTTTCCCTTTCCCTCTCCTCCCCTCTCTCTCTCTGTATCTATATCATCTATATCTATATCTATCTATATCTATCTATCTATCTATATCTATATCTACATCTACATCTATATCTATATCTATATCTATATCTAATCATCTATATCTGTGTCTGTCTGTCTATCTATCTATCTATCTGTCTGTCTGTCTGTCTGTCTATCTATCTGTCTGTCTACTTATCTATTTCTTGGAGGATATAAAATTGGAGGAGTGAGACAGACAGATGCCTGAAGAGAACAGTTGGGAAAATTTTTGGTGTAAATTATTCTGTGCCCTGCCCTGCCATTGTCATGATATCTGTTGTAAATTATTTTTCATGGATTCTTGCATCAGACTGTTTTTTTGAAAGAATGTCCATATAAAGACCAAGTCTTGAGAGACCTCAACATTTTTTTTTTTGGTGGACAGATTACATATGTTGGGATAATAATAGGTTTTTTAAATATTTAATCTAGTGGTTATCAGACTTTAAGGTTCTTAAGAATCACTTAGAGTATTGGTTAAAAGCACAGATTGTTTATCTCTCCCACCAAGTGAATCTGATTCCCTTCATCTGGAGAAGGGCCCAGAAAGGTGCAGTCTTAAAGAACATTGCAGGGGATTCTGATTCTTAAACGAAGAATGACTTAATCAGTTAGGCCTGTTAGAGGTATACTTTAAAAACAATTCTTTCACAGTCAAGAATAACTATTTTTTAATTCCAAGTGAGTGATTCACTACTGATGGGCTTTTAGGCAAAAAAAAAAAAAAATGCTCTCTCTCTCTCTCACACACACACACACACACACACACACACACACTCAGGCACTTGCTCACTTGTGAAGAGATAGTGTTTTGAAGTGATTAAGAGCTTTTCTACCTGTCCCATACTATGTAAATAACTTTTCCACTTACATATAATTTTGAACAAATAACAATATGGCATTTTTAATGGCACTTAATGAAAAGAGAAAAAAAGGAGCCCAAGTCAAGGATGTCTTCCCCAGACCATCCTCTTCTGATTACCAGAAAAAAGCCTGGATTGGATGGCCAGGCAGAAGGAAATGTTTCTAAAAATATATTTGTTGGGCATAGACAAAGCCAGGGGAAAAATCTTCAGTAGACTGTGAGAGTGGCTCCAAATTTATTCTTAGAAAAGCTTCCCTTAGACTTAATCAAGATCCAGGGTCTATCTAAAAATGAAAACAATGCCCCATCAGTACAGAAATAAAACCTTCTGGCTCCTTTTCACGGGGTGAAATATGGTACGAGAACAGTATTATGACATCCTGGAGACCCTTCCAACAGATTTGGCACCTCAGGGACGTGGTTACCCAGTGGTGAGACCTCTAGAGTTGGTAGGAGTTCAGAGAAGGATTCATAGGGCCAGATATTATGCCAGGAGAGACATTTTCCAGAACCAAATGATTTTCTGAAAGAAGAAATTAGAAGCTTAAGGTGCCTAAAGAGACTATTTAAAAGAGATATGAATATACTTAGACTAGATTAGGATTTACAGTTGAGAGATGAAGTGAATTATCACTGTATCTTGAGTTCATTTTTTTCAAAAAGAAATGATTTGTTAAAATATTTTCTATGCACAATTACTCAGAGTAGTGATGTTGTTGGGGGAGAACCGGCCAGCTGGTTGAATGATAGTAATGAGCATTCTGAAGTTTTGTCTGAGTGGAAATGTAACTGTATTAATTAAGATTCAATTGGATTTACTAGTATCTACTGGTCCATAAATACCTGTGCTCTGGTGACTTGGATAAGTTAAAGCCAGTCAGAAAATATTTGATGAATTTCAAGAATTTGGCATTTCATGCATATCGTAAATATATTAATAAAACACAGTAACACTAAAAGCATCCCTTTGCTGTAAAATAAAATTTTTGAGATATAAAACAATGAAACAGTTTCCCCTAGTCTTTCTTTTTTCCACTTTGTCTTGTCCCCCATTCAATCTGTTGGACTATTCTGTGACCATTGACTCTTGAAGGTGAAATGAGAGTAGAAAGCAGAGAAAAAGACACGCTGTCCGGATTTTTTTTTCTTTTAATGGACAAGGCGAGGACTCAACCTAAGCAAGATTGTGGGAGAACCTCATTAGTAAGAACAAGTCTTCCCACCTCATCCTCCCTGTGCCTCAGCCTCCTGTACTAAGATGGATGTCTAAACTGTGAGAGAGGGGTGGGGGATCCAGTGAGAGGCTGGGGAGCCCATGAGACAGACAGAAGCAGGATTGGTGTACACACTGCCAAGACTCCCTTGGGGCCAACTAAGGCTAGTACCCCTTCTGCAGTATTCAGCTGATGGGGGACTTTCTGTGTCCTCACCAATGCCTACCAGTCTGATTAACTCCAGGTGGGGAACTTTCCTTAAAATATCCCTGAACATGTTTAAGAGAAAGATGTGGGTCTCTGGACACCTAGCCAGCCAGTGAAAGGGAAAAGAACACTTGTCACACCTGTATTTGGATGGACTCAGTAACAAGCTGGTGACCTCTCTGAACCAAGTCAATATACAACACACTCCTTTACATCAGCATGTCATGCGCCTGAGTGTTCCTTGTCATGGTGTCATTTTTCTATCAATACATTCGTGTTGGAAGTGAGAGAGTGGATACTTAATTTCTTATATTTCATTAACAGATTAAATAAATCACTCTGTTATGGTTAGCCTTTCTAAAACACAGATGTATCCAGATCATTTCCAATGTAAAATCTAGGGATCCCCAAGACATGTCCCTAGCATGGAGCACAATGTCCTTTACCAGCAGGCCCATTGCATCATTCTAGCCACTTCTCACCATCTACACACCCTCTACTGAAGTCATATCATATTAGCCACTGCTCCCCAAGAGCTCACCCTTCCATGTTCTTGCTCATGATCTTCCTCTGCTGGTAATGCTGGTTCTTTTTCACTCTCACTTATCTTGCTCAGCCCCACCCAACACCATTCCCACCCCCAACTACACTATGCGCATATCTCATAGTTAAGAAAATCTTCACCCTCACTCAAAGTCCAGGGAAACATCATTTTCTAAATTAACCTTGTCCTGCCTCTATCCACCAACCCCACCTCCAGAGAGAATTATGAGAGTGAGTGTCACAGTAATTTGGTCTCGACACATCTTTATGAATTGTAAATCCATTCTTCTCACAGTAGAGTTGTGCACCTGAGAGCAGACACTGTGTTCTTCTCATTCTGATCTTGCATCTGGCACAGAGGTTTTCATATAGTCATCACTTAATTGTGTTTGTTGAGTTTAATTTAAATGATTGGAAAATAAATCTTTGATGGTTTTTGACTTATATGAATATATGTCACATATGAAATACTTATTGTATTCTGTCACATGGTTCAAGAGTAATCTAATTAACAAGATTCCAGGGGGTATTCTGTTGGGAAGGTAGTTCCTTGAGTCTTTCTGTGATGCTTAAAAATCCAGCATAGTTTGAGTTTTTGTACCACACATTTCAATAGCCATTCAGAGAACATCATCTGTGTGCTAGATTTCTTTGTTCTTTTTCCATGGTGCCAGAGAGTTCAGGTGGTAGCAAGGGAGTAAAGAAGGGAATGTAGGAAGCTCAGTTACTCTGAGCCCTTCTTTTTGCCATTCCTATTCAGTTCTCAGTGCCCCAAATATTCCAAGGTGAGAGGAAATTTGGGATGTTCTCCAGGGAAAGAGAGTAGACACCATGGTGCAGAAATCTGTGACTGTTGGCAAAGCTGAGCCCAAAGTGAGCTAGTGTCTTTGTGCTTCTGCAAGGAAGGTCATCTGAGAGTGGAGAGGAGATTTATGTCATGCAGAATACGAAGTGGGCAGCAAGAATAAGTAGTGAGCTTTTACATCCTGTGCTTGGCATGAGGCCTCTAGAAGTGACAGACGTTATAGGTCTTTTGCTTAAGTCCTGATTGAGTCATTTTTGGCCAGAGAGAAGCTTTGCAGCAGGGAAAATTTTGGCAAACTTTCATGCTACTTTGCTGCAGACGGAAGTCATATTTCCATAGATAGAGGGTGGTTAGAATGGTGAACTAGGCTCAAAAACAGTGACTTGAAGACTGGGTGTCTATCTACAAACTCTATATTCCAATACATGGATGGACCTCTGCTTGACACTGTGCAGAAATTCACCATGAGTAGAGCATGGTTCTTATCCTTACAGAGCCTGTATAGCTGATACAGATAACGGGATAATATGCACTAGAAATTGATCAGTTACTACAATGAATAAAATTAAGTGTCACAGTGAATGGCTTTCCCTTCCTCCATCCTCTCACTTGCTTGGCTTGTAGAATACTCTGAAACGCAGGCCTGGGTGAGCAGAGTCCAAGGGAGGCCTTGATTCCTTAGCTACAACTAATCTACCTGCTCTCTAGCCATGGCTGCCTTCTAGATCAGATCGCCTTGGCTATGTTACTGAGTCCTGCAGGAATACCAGCTCTGCCCAGAACAAAGTCGAGGGTAAAATATGCAGCTCGCAGTCACATGCCTGATGGGTTGGAACCTCACCACAGACACTGCTTGTGCTTTTAGCCACTAATGTGATGGGACAGACAGTAAGGAGAAAGTCACTGTGAAATATTTGAATAAAATTTCTGACTGTTGCGTTGTACTCATACTCCAAGTTCAGTCATCTGTGTCTCTTGCCCATCTATGGGTGGATGAATTCTTACAGCCATAAGCCTAGCAGGATGTCTTTGGCCTGTGTGTTCCTGGCTGTGTAAAATCAAGAACTGGTTCTTTTAGGATTAATTCTTTTGTTTACCTCATCTATCTTGATCTTCATCCTTCTTTTATCAAAATGCTTATTTTTTTCTTTTTCACTCTCCAGTTCTTCCTAACGTCATTTTGATTCCCACCTCTTTCTAAAATAATGGAACTATTTTTTATATCTTGATACTAACACCTGAGAATAGAGGACAACAAAGAGAAAAGAGATGGTTTTTCACCTGTTTATATGTGACCTTAAGGCAAGGCCTAGATGGTCACTGGAGCAAATTTCACAGTCACTGTTCTTTGTTATAACTCCTAGGGCAGTGCTGGTGGCTGAAGCTCTGAGGTGATTTGGGGACATATCCCAGTTCATGGTACAGGTGACATATTTGTAAGTCCAATAGACAGGGGAATCTTTTCCTTCTGACATTTTTTCAACTTTATTACTCAGAGGCCAGTGCTGTTCCCAGGGAAGAAGCAGCTGCTCTCAGGTTCTGTGCCAGTGGCTAGAAATTCCTTCCTAGCAGGGGAACTCATGTGGTAGCACTCACATCCTTGTCACATCAATTCTCTCCTGCTGAGTGGCCCTGAAGAGGAGTAGGCTTCCACAGGGATACAACAACACAGTCCCATTGTGGGAGCAGGAGCACAGATTGCTTCAACTGGCTCGTGTCTACCACAGAGGCCACCAATGTGTTAGAGCTGGGTTAATCCCAGGAACTCAGAAGCAAATATGAACTCCCTTCATGGTAGTTCTCTTCCTATAAGTTCTAGGGTGTTATTGGGATTGTGGAGGTGAAAAGATGATGCATTAACTGACTCATATTGTCCTTTCTGACTGACATTGAGAGACAGATAATGGTGAACCCCTTGGAAAAGGCCACTGTGGTTATCAACTTTGTGCATGCCCCACAGCAATTGAGACATGTCTGCTTAGAGTAGATATTCAGTGCATACTTAGAACAATGGATGTTGGAACCATATTTAATTCATATGCTCATTTGTTGAACCCATAAACACGTATTGAGGACCTACCATGAGCAAGGTCATCGTGTCTTGGATGGGATTGAGCACACTCACCTGGGGATTGGCAATAGTAATTATAGGAAATAATATCTTGTTACCCTAACAGAGACCAACTCTGAAAGTGGCTTAAACAAGACAGAAGTTTATGTTTCTCTCTTGTCATAACCCAAGGTTGATATGGTGACTTTACAGTGCTGGGAACTCAGGATCCTCCTTTCTGATTGCTCTGTCATTCCTAAGGTTTTTGTCTCATTTATACTATTCAAGATAGTTTTCCCATCAGTCCACATGTCAGCTATGAGGAGGTAGATAAAGAGGAGAGGAAGGCAGACCTCTCCCTTTTAGAGCCTGATCCATAGTTGAACATGTCATTTCTGCCATATTCCATTAACCAGAACTTAGTCACATGGCCACTCCTAGCTGCAAGGAGGCTTGGATATATACTATTTATCTGCAGTGGTCCATCCATCTAAAAACTGGGAATTCTATTAAGAAAAGGAGAATATTTGGAAACAATTAGCAGTCTCTGTCATGATATCAATTTGGACAATTAAAATATCTATATGAATTCTTCTTCCCTCATAGACCACACTCAGCCCTTGAACTTGAGAGACTATCCTAAAGTCTCACTGAATCACTGAACCCAGCTTAAAGTCTAGGATGGCTGGATGACATACAGTCATCTCTGTCATATCTCAATTAGGTTCCTCTATATAGTAAAAACAAGCCATCTATTTTCTTCCTATATACAATATATAATGATAGTGTGGAATTAGATTATTGACAGTAAAAACTCATCTTCAGAAAAGAAAAGAATGAGAAAAGAGGTCATTGGTCTATAGCAAGGATCAAATCTCTCCAGGCAGATATAGCAACAACTCCCACTCTGAAAGAGCAGTCATTTCCTTAGTAAGAACCCCTGGGAATCCCTGGCAAGAAAGAGCTTGAACCCCTGACAAATTCACAGAGCAGAGTGGTGAATCAGCTTTGAAATTTGATCCATGAGTAAGAAACTGTCATTTCAGGTCCCTCTGACAGCAGAGAAATCTACATCTTAAGTAGCACAGTGCTTTAGAAAGGTTTTTTTCAAAGACAGTGAAGCCCAGAGAGATTCATCCACAGTTTTCTTGTTCATCAGAATTGCTTTTTATATCAAGTGATAGAAACTCACGTCAAGTAAGTTCAAATGTGTATGTGATGTAATGACTCATGGACTTAAACTATGGGGAGAGCAATGCTGGATCTTAGCCTCAGAATGATGGAATTGGAGCTGGACAGTCACTGGGTTTTTTGACTCTCCTGCCTCTGCTGCTCTCGGTGTGTAAGCAACCTGTTTTTCTTCTACAAACCTGCTACTTCTACGTGGTGGGAAATACAGCCACTGGTGGCACCCAGATTCCACTTTAGAGCACAGTGATTCATTTTATTTTAGTTGCAAGTCAGAAGTGCCTAAGGTTGGCAGTCTTGGGTCAGGTGCAGTGGGCCCTATGATTGACAGCCCTATTGGAAGCTCTTGTTGGAGTGGGAAGGAAGAGCATTGCTGGGAAGAGACCGGTGAGAATCCTGGTGCCTCCTACAGACCTGAGAGTGGACGCTGAGGACTGATCCAAGTCTGCTGATTCCTGATTCAGCTTCCATTTTTTCTTCTGTTGTTCATCCTGGTCAATCTTTATTTACACATCAGTAACGTCTACATAGTGAACTTCAATTGGATTTGTGCTGTGGCAAGACACACAAGTGTCAGGTAATAAACCTCCTCAGTCTCATGAACCAGTTAACACTGCTAATAGGCAGAACCATTACTATGCCAACTTACTTTCCTACCATCATAATCCTCTAGCAGCTTGAATTCTTTTGATTGATATTTGACCTAATAAAGCTGATCTGTTTAAGTTTCCCTGGTTTCCAAGGACATTATTCTAACTGTGGGAATTATAATTTTTTTTTCATTAAAGTAAGTTTAATATTTTTTTCAGAAATGTACTTTAACCACCTTGCTGGGCCTGACTAATAGAAGCAGACTATATGGAAATACATTCTGAAGCCTGAGGAGACTTTCATGGCAAAGGACTGTCAGCCTTCTCCATAAGCATGGAAAGATTTGGTGGGTTAATTCAAGTATCCAGGAGGTTAACAGGGAAAACAAGCAATAAAACTAGACAGAAGAAAGGAAACTAGCAAACAATAAAAAATGGCAGGAAGGTTCCCGTCCCATCTGTAACCCATTAGAATGTTGTGAATCATTTTTCCAGAATATTTTTCTGGTGTTGTTTTCAGCTTGTGTGCTTGTTAGAAAGAGCCCATTTGGGAACAAGGACAGTGCAGTTGAGTAAACAAACCTTTTAGGCACGCCAGCCCCTGGGAGTTTCTTTGAAGGGTCTTTCTGGAGTTGGTAGTAAAACTGAGATAAGAACAACCAACTATTAATAAATATGTGCCCTTAAACAAATTTCCATAAAACTAATTTTCTAACGGCACAGTGTGTTTAAAATTAAAAATAGAGATTTCTGACACACTAGTGAAATACATTTATTTTTTCATGTGATTCTCTCTAATTCTTGTCCCACTGATAAGCCAAAAATGCTAAATAGTCTACATTTTAGTTAATGGTATGGGAAAAATGTCTTTTAAATTTTTACTTATGCAGAGGTTACTTATATTTTGACTGGTAACGCCTCAATTCCTAGTCTAACAGCAGGGAATTAAATAGGCTAGTGAGGAATATTTCTGTGAAATTCACCTCATTTCCTTAACTATTATAGAATTCAGCTGGAATACTTAAGAAATATTTCATTAAGGAAATTGAATCTAGGAAATTTAAATAATATTGTCTAAAAATTTTAAAAAAATGAACATGTAATTCTTTTGAAGTAAAAAATGATTTCTAATTTTTTAAAAAGTTAAATACTTGGAAAAAATCATCAAGCAAATTTCTCTTGACAATTGTGAAGAAACTACATTCTTGTTTAAAAATTGTATTTTCACTTAAATGTGTCTTGAGACATCTTTTTTGAGAAAAACAGACTTGTATAGTCATTTTAAAAATAAAAAATATTTGGGAATGCCTTTGGAACCTGCAAAGTTTGAAACAGGAAATTTGTGTGTACCTTCTCGCAGTGAATAGACAGATGACACACTGAGCCCTGTGCTCTATTGTCCTGCTCCTGGGTTCTCGTATTTTATTTGGAGAACAATAATATTATGCTGCAGTAGAAGGGCATCAGGCATTGGGATCTGAAAATTCACTCAGACTTTGGAGTATTCTACTACAGGAGTGTGTGCTTCTGCTTGCAGTGGATGAGTCACTTAACGAATGCGAACCTGTGGGTCCTCATCTATAAAATGGGGGGAAACCCAGGATTATTTGGGTGACAAAACAAGGAACTGTGTGCCAAGATTTTTTTATCATAAGGAGTTTTCAATAGTGTTGCTGTTATTATCACAACTATTACTGTGAGTCAGGATTTCATTTGCATCTAGAACTCTGTGGCCTGCGGGGAACTGGCCACGAGCCTTTATGTGTCAGTTCTTGGCTAGAAAGGCTTCCTTCTCCCCCACCAAGGTCCAGCTCAGCAGCCATTTCCCATTACATGTGGAGATTTTGAAGGAATGGCATAGAGTTTACTTTTCATTTTAGCTTTTCCATCCAACTCGGTTAGATTGGGAACAGGCTCTTCTCTTGCCACCTGTCAGGGGAATGCTTTTGCCAGAGAAGAGGGTCTGGTCTGCTCCCTGCTCTCACACACAGTAGTCCCTCAGCTGTTTCTCATTTGCCCCACCTGTATGGCTTTAGGTCAGAGTTACCGAGGATTGGTGCAACCAAGGTGAGAAGAAAATAAAAGCATATGGTCTTGGGGTCAGTCCATGGTCTCAGCATCAGGATTCTCTTTCTCCCATGTCTGTGTGTCCAGTTTCCAGCCAATTTCATCCATGTTCTCCCTGTAGGGATGTGGGCTACTGATATGTTGTCTGCTTCTCTATGTCCTCTCTTCCTTTGTTGCTGCAATCCCTGACAATCTTTGTTTGGACTCTGCATTTCTGGTCTTGACTTGAATTGCCTAGCTGCCATCTTGAACACTTTTTGCTTGTTCAGTCTCTGAACACACTACTGCCTGAGTCTCCTTCCCCTTCTCCATTATCTTTTTCTAGTCTTTCCCCCACTCGAAGAGACCAAATTAAAGTGAACTGATTGAAGGCAATAAGTATTGTGTGCAAAGAGCCTGAGCTTTGCAACTATACAGACCTTAATTTGATTCTTAGCTCAGCCACTTGCTTGCCCTAAGGTACCAGATAAGTTGTTTTTCCCCTCAGCACCCCAGTTCTTTCCTAGATAAGCAACATATGGTCATGTGTCCTCATCAGGGAATTGACTCGATAATTGCTAAAATGTCGTAACAGGCCTGACTCTGAAACAAGAGTGAAAAAGAAACTGATGTTATACAAATTAAGTCAAAATTTGTATAATAGCTGTTTGCTATTTGGGTGAAAATGCCAACATTTCAAATATCCCACTCAGTGAAAAGATTTGTCTCTTTCTATAATGCCAGCCTATGACCAGGAATTTAGATTGAGCAGAATGGTGACTGTTGGTGTGATGACAGACATGCATGGACAGGCTCACTGTAAGTTTGTCCATGAGCCACAGAACACAATGGAGGCAGATGCTAGCACCAAGCATCAGGAAGGTATCAGACATGCTTGACTTTACTTCTTTTTTTTTAGTTCTTTCTTTAAAATTGTATTTTGTCTTCTGTAACTTTCTAATATATTCTAAGTGGGCCAATGAATCTCAATTGAATACTTTACTCAATAAGATTACTTGAATAACAGAAGTTGAATTGTAGTATACCAAAATCTCTATTACTTTAGAAGTTATTCAAAAAGAAAATCAAGATTTTCAGCTTCTGTAGCTAAGGGTCCCCTGTCACCTAGTAGCAGTTCTCTCAAATTATGACAGAGCTTCATTAGAGTCACAGGGCTGTAGGGTCATGCCAAGCTAATCCAATCATATTATTAATAATAGACCTCATGTCCCTTTCTTACACAGTGTATAGATTATTTAGATTTCTGTTTTTTTTGTTTTCTGCCTCTGTATTTCTATAAAGGGAATTTAAATTGTATTCTACAGTTGATTAGAAATAACACCATTTAGTCAAGCATTTAATATTGAGTTATTACCCAGGCATGACTCTTAGAAATAGACATTGATCCCGCCCCTGAATGTGGCACTGAAGAAACAGTGGCATTTTCTGTTCAGAGAGAAGCAGGAAATATTTTATAGTCCCCTGTGCTTCAGTAGCATTGAGGTGGCACCCTCATTAAGCTTCAGGCTACATTTTTAGATATCCTACCACCCAGGCCTAAAAATGAAAGGTGACATCTTGAGACACACTTCTTGCGATAATCTCCTTCAAAATTAACACAGATAAAGGTCTCCACAAGCTATTAAGGCAACTCATGACAAAGATGAATGTAAGCAATACTCTGTTAAGTATATTCATTAATCACTATTTTTAAAATTTTTTATAAGCAAAGATATTTTATTTCTAGTTATAGTTTGCCTTTGAACAAAGCTATTTGGTTAACAATATAAGTTGCTATAGGTGCCATTAACCCTTTCTCTCCCATGGGTTTAGCCTCAGTGCTAAAGAGTTCTGTACATTTTAGCACAGAGTCAGGCAGATCAGCTCTCTTGGCATTGATTAAATGATTCTTGGTATCTTACCAGAATCTTTAAAAGACATTTAATAGGTAGCTACCCGAGGATGGTGCTATGTATGCCATGGCCACATAGGAAGCAGAAAATATTTGCTCTCTGAGAATAGATGCTTTGTTTTACTACTTTTGAAAATCTAGCAGAAGATGAAGCTATTCCACTAGGGAAGCAGACTGGAGTAAGTTTAGTATGGCTAGATAGTGATATATAGGAATATCCTGTTTCTATTTTCTCCCATTTGTGTTCATGTCAAGCTATGTTGTTGAACCATATTTTGGCTCAGAATACCAGTAAGTAAAAATGTGTAGGTGTGTGTGTGTGTGTGTGTGTGTGTGTGTGTACACACATGTGCACACACACAGGAATGCACATGAATATGTTCATATACTTTAGCCGTAATGTACATACTATAACTCAGCTCTGGAAAGGTACAAAGTAATTTCCATTCTCCAAACTGTGTTCTAGAGATCTTAGACATCACATTGCACGACTAGGAATCTGGAGTTGGCTTCCATTACAAAGAGTCAGAATTGTCTTTGAGCTATCATGTTCTCCCCTTTCTTGATAGACATATTGTCTTACCATTCTCTTTAAACTTTGGGCTACAATTGCTATGGGTTTGGCTCCTGACCTAACAGGGAGCACACCCAAAGCACACTTGGCTGACCCAGAACTTTGCCTCCATACTCAGACCAGCTCAGGGTCCTCTGTTGGTGATACCTAAAGATAATAGGTTGGCCTGCTGTCCAGGCTCACTGCCTTGTCTTAACCTCAAAAAACTCTGTACTCTCCAATCTCACCTGATATCAGAAGCTAAGCAGGGTTGGGTCTGTTTAGCACTAGGATGGGAGACCACCTAGGAATACCTTTCATGGCTGCCATCTAGGTGCTATAGGTGGAAAAAAAAAAAAACTGTGTTCTTCCCCATCTCCTCATTTTCACCCCTAATGTTAATAAATGTTAATAATATGAGGTTTATGTTTCCTTCTTTGCTGTCTTGCTTTGCTGAGGCCTCAATTCTCCAGTATCCTGGTTATGCTTTTTGTACTAATATTGCCTTATTTTGTGAAGTATTTGTTGTTGTTGTTGTGGGGTCTTCCTTTCCCATTATTTAGTGTCTGATGTCTTGTATTCAGAATGCAAGTGCAAGCTAAGCCCCACTAAGGCCCTTCTGCAACTTCCAAGGCTTCAGGTTCATCATTTGTATAATATCATGTACATTGGCTCAAGGAAAGACCAGCAATACAAAGACTGTGTAGAAAGTCAGAATGACATATTTTTAAGAGAATAATTCTCTTCCTCTGAGATATTAAAATGACTTCAGGATGAAGGTTTCCAAAACTTGACTGTGGGTTCCAGTTCAACATAGAAAGTTCCTGAGCTCTCCTCCTCTCATGAGCACACTGAATCTACAACTATACATGATACAGTTATCTCTAAAAAATATCCAAAAACTAGCTGAGTGACTCCAACACATCATGTAAATGGGGGAAAAACAATTAAAAATGAATAGGAAAGGCTGAGACATATTCTTACCATAAACCTCACCCCCACACAGCAATGTACAGCCAAGAACTCCCAACTCCCGACCTTTCCAGGAGTAAAGAGTTTGGGCCTCATATGAAGAACCCAACTTTTAAGATTTCTACCAAAAGGATGTATCACCACCCCCAACACACCTATCCTCAAAAGTCAACAGGACTTGTATCCAAGAGACCTACCAGACTATAGCAAACAAAGAAGTTGTTCTTAGTGGGCTTTTAAGGTCTTACCACAGCTGTCCTCCCAAGACTTAGTGCAGAGAAAGCAAAAAAATGCTCATCTCCCAGTTTTTCCTTGAAAAAGGCCTATTTGTAAATCTTAAAATTTACAGCGTGTGGGTTGTGGTCTTATTTCAGCACATGTCTAAGAACCAACTGTAATCTTACCAGAAGACCAGAAAGGCCAGTGAGAATCATATCCATGTTTTTCCTATGCCATGTTGCAGGTAGCTGGATCTCCCTGATAGGCTCTTGTACATATGTCTTGTGCCCCACCTTTTATGGCTGCCATCTAAGGGACACACTCCTTGATATTGCCAAGCTCTGGCAGCCAACAGGGCTGTGTTTGCAGGTCACAAAAGACTCCACCCACTCCACCCAAGCTCAGCGCAGAACTCTCTTCTCCAAGTCTTCCCTAAAAAGAGGTGTATTTGCGTACTTCAAATACTGCTGCCTGAGGGTCTACATCTAAGTGCTGACTAATATCTTCCTATTTGCAACCAAGATAAGACTTGGCATATTAACTACTGGGACCCACTAAAAAGGTGGCGTGGACAATTATAAATGTATAAGAGACAGCCAAAAGTTAAAGCTGAGCTGTATGATGAAGTTCATTTTCTACATGACTCCACTCTGTAGAGATTGGAGACATGACCATTTTATACAGTGTGTAGAAGTAATACAGAAAGTCAAGGAAAGTAAAGAAACAAAGAGATATGTTTCAAACAAAAGGACAAGATAAAATTTCAGAAACAGATCTTAATAAAATAAAGGAAATATATAACTTGATAATGTGTTAAAATAACAGTCACAAAAATGGTCACTAATGTCACGAGAACAATACATAAACAAAATGAGAAATTTATCAAAGATATAGAAAAATATAAGAAAGTATCAGATAGAAATTACAAAGCTGAAGAATATAAGAACTGAACTGAAAAAAATTCAAGAGAGCAGTTTGAAAGTAGACTAAATCAAATGGAAGAAAGGCTCAGTGAATTTGAAAACAGGACAGTGGAGTTCATCTAATCAGAAGAGCAAAAAGAGAAAAGAATTAAAAAGAATGAAGATAGCTAAAGAGACATAGGACACCACAATGTGGACAAATGTCTGCATTGTAAGGATCCCAAATGGAGAAAAGGGAGAGATTTTTTTTTGAAAAAACTATGGCTGAAAAATTTCATAATCCAGTGAAAGAAACAGACATCCACATCCAGGAAGCCCAGAGAGTTCCATATGAGATAAATCCAGAAACCCAAACTGAGATATGTTATAATTAAATTGTCAAAAGTTGATTGGTCAAGATGGAAGGCTAGGTGAAAGTGGGGTTTGCCTCCCCCAGAACCATATTAAAATTACAGCCATATTATAAAACAATAAACTTGGAAAACCATCTAAAACTTTGCTGATCATAACACATACATCTGAGGATATAAAAAAATATCAGATCAAGAATAGTAGGAGGGGCTTAGACATGAAATGGGCGGGTCCTGCACCCACAAGTGGCAGTTGAGCACAGCAAGGGAGAGCACAGCTGCAGAGGCCCCTCTGAAGGAACAAGGGCTTCTAACCCCATCCAGGGGCTTCCCAGACCAGAGTTTCAGTCCTGAAAAGAGTTCACACAAAATCTGACTAAAAATTAGTGGGGATTCTGGCCATCTAGATGGGATGGAAGGAACCTGAAAACCCAGACTTCCAGTTAGAGGGCCTGTGCACAGATCACTCACAGCCACTCACCCTGGGCGCTGGCAGAGGGTCAACAGCTCCGAAGGTATAAGAGACATGGGGAAAGACTGAGTAGTGTGGCACTGGGCGACAGCGGGAGGGACAGCTGCTATTGTTCTTTTGTCGGGTCCCTCTTTTGCAGACATGCACCATCTTGTTTGTGTTGACTCTCCTCCCACACCATCAATTCTAAAGTGGCATGGCCTGGTGAGATTGGATCCCCTACCCTATGTCTCCCTGGGACCCCACCCCACCCAACACACAAATTGCCCCCAGCAGGTTTATTGTCAGGCAGCTGGCCCCACACTGCACCTTCTCTGGGCTGCATATATCTCTCAGGCAACAACCATTGGCTTGGGGCACCCACGCATGGCCTGCACATTTTGGGAGAGATTTTTGGTGGTGGGCCACTGGTGCCAGCATGAGCTACCATGTCTGTTGGGTGAGTTGTGGAACTCTGCAGGCCTAACATGGATGGCAGCTGGCCTAACTATGATCTGTGGCTTTTGTGGGAGCCTGTGGGCTCAGCACAGGCAATAATTATAAATCTGCACTGGCCTGATGGAATCAGCTCTCTTTACCCTGTGTTTCCCTGAGATCCTGCACTAACCAACCCACAAATAACCTTTTCCAAGCTCATTCTCAGGCAGCCAGGCCTACCCTGTGAATACCGTGGGCCACGAATTCAATAGCAAACAACAGCCCTCAGCTCGCATAGCCCACATGGGACCCATGCATCCTGAGAGAGACTTTTAGTGGTGGGACACCATGAGCTACATTATTTCTTGAATAGATCTTGGATGTCTGTAGCCCAAGGTGGGCAGTGGCTGGCCTTGTTGTGATCTGAGACTTTCACGAGATGCCGCAGATTCAGCACTGGCACAAACCTGAGTCTTCACTGGCCCGGCGATTCTGCTCACTTTACCAGGATGATTCCCTGGATCCCTGCACCACCCAACTCGCATAACACTCAAAAGCTCTTCCAGTTGCAGAGTCTTATGAACAGCTGGCAGGCAGCCTTGGGCCTTGAGGTTCACTGGTTCTTTTGCTAAGCTGCTCCAGGATTAGTACTTGGGGTAACCAAACTTCAGCTCACAGTGTTGTATCTTCTTGCCTCCAGATCCAATATAGGCAGCAACTGTCTGCTGATGGCTTTTTAGCTCCTACTGTTAGCCTCGAGCAGTCAAAGGCAGAGGCTGAACTTGGCCTACATGAGAGCCCCTCCCAAGGGGCCACATAAGTAACACACACAAAGGCTGGCATCAGAACACAAACATAGCACCACCTGACTAACCCCATAGGCAGCATACCCAAAGCGTGGTCTCATTAGGTACACAAGCCTGCTAGGGCGAATTCTACTCTGAGAGGTTAGACCCTACACAGCAACATGAAGTGGGCATGGCCAATCCCCACAGCCAGTCCATTTGAGAGATGTGCTAACAACAATCAAGACTTAGTTATAACAGGAGAACACACACAGCCCATACTAGGAAATGCCCAGAGTCCTGGCACAGGCGAGTTGGGAACTGTACTCCTGGGCCACACAGGACACCTACTACATAAGGCCATTTGACCGAACTGAAATGCCATAACAAATCTTCCTAATACACAGAAATGAACACAGAGAAGCAACTAAAATGAGAAGACAAAGAAACATACCAGAAAAGAAACAACAGGAGAAAACTTCAGAAACAAAACTAAATGAAATGAAGGTAAGCAACCTAGCAGAGACAGAGTTCAAAGCACTGGTTATAACAATGCTCAATGAACTTAGGGAGAGAATGGATGAGCACAATGAGAACTTCAACAGAGAGATAGTAAGCAGAAAAAAAAACACACACACATAGAAACCATAAAGAAGAAACAGTCAGAAATGAAGAATACAATAACAAATGAAGAATACACTAGAAGTAATCAACAGTAGATTAGAGGAAGTAGAGGATCGAACCAGTGATTTGTAACACAATGTAGCAGAATATGCCCAATTGGAACAGCAAATAAAAATTTTTTTTCTAATAAAGAGGAAAGTTAAGAGACTTCTGGAACATTATCAGGTGTACCAACATCCGCATCATATGGATACCAGAAGGAGGAGAGAGAGCAAGGAATTGAAAACCTATTTGAAAAAAATAATCACAGAAAACATCCCTAACCCAGCAAAGGAAATAGACTTACAATTCTAGGAAGTGCAAAGAGTCCCAAACAAAAGGAACCCAAGCAGACTCACACCAAGACACATTATAATTAAAATGCCAAAAGTGAAAGACAAAAAGAGAATCTTAAAAGCAGCAAAAGAAATGCAACTATTTACTTCCAAGGGTACTCTCATAAGAATGTAAGCCAATTTTTAAACAAAAACTTTGTAGGCCAGAAGGGACTGGCTAGAGTATTCAAAGTGAAGAAGTGCAAGAGCATATACCCAAGACTACTCTACAGAGCAAAACTATCCGTTGAAATTGAAGATAAGACAAAGAGCTTTCCAGACAGGAGAAAGCTAAAGGAATTTATCATCAGCAAGCTAGTTTTACAAGACATGTTAAAGGGACTTCTGTAAAAAAAAAGGGGGGGTGGGGTGGGTGGGTGGAAGCCATATATAAAAACAATAAAACGGCAATAACAATAAACCTATAAATAATCACTCTATATTTATGTATTATTTATTTATTTATGTATTTATTTATGTATTTATTTATTTATTTACTTACTTATTATGGTGGCATTGGTTAATCTAATAAGTTTCAGCTGTACACACTAACAGTAAGGCATATAAATATTTACACTGTTCACCTCTCATAGTTGAATTTCTTTCTGTCACCATATATTTGACATCCATTACAACATCTACCTAGTCCCTCCTCCCCTCTCCTGCCCTCTGGTAACCACTAGCCTATAGTCCATGTCCATGAGCCTCTGTTTGTCCTGTTCATTTGTTGCTTTTAAGTTTACATCCTACATATAAGTGATATCACGTGATTTTCAACTTTTTCTGTCTGACTTAATTTGCTTAGCATGATTTTCTTAAGGTCCATCCAGGTTGTTGCAAATGGCAATATTTCATCTCCTCTTATGTTTGAGTAACATTCCATTGTATATATGTACCACAGTTTCTTTAGCCAATCATCTATCATAGGACACTTCAGTTACTTCCATGTCCTGGCCACTGTGAATAATGCTGCTATAAACATCGATGTGCATATATCTTTTTGAATATGGGTTTTCAAGTCTTTGGGATAAATGCCCAATAGAGGGATTGCTGGATCATATGGTAGGTAAATTCTCAGTTTTTTGAGGAAACTCCATACTGTTTTCCATAGTGGCTGTACCATTTTGCAGTCTCACCAGCAGTGTTATGAGGGTTCCTTTTTCTCTTCATCCTCTCCAGCATTTGATATTACTGTCTTGTTGATTATAGCCACTCTAACAGGTGTAAGATGGTATCTCATTGTGGTTTTGATTTGCATTTTCTTGATAGCTAGCAGTGTTGAGCGTCTTTTCATATGTTTGTTGGCCATTTGTATGTCCTCTAGGGAGAAGTATCTTTTCAGGTCCTCTGCCCATTTCGGATTGGATCATTTGTTTTTTGTTGTTATTGAGTTGCATGAGTTCTTTGCATATTTTGGATATTAGCCACTCATCAGAGGTGTTGCTTGCAAATATATTTTTCCATTCAGATGGTTGTCCCTCTATTTCGTTGATGGTTTCTTTTGCTGAGCAGAAAATTTTTAGTTTGATGTAGTCCCATTCATTTATTTTAGCTTTTACTTCCCTTCCTCTTGAGGTCCCTTCCTCTTTAAGTCCAAGGTCCTTGAGTTTGATTTCTATGTATTCTTCTATACATTTTATTGTTTATATCTTATATTTAGGCCCTTAATTCATTTTGAGTTAATTTTGGTGTGTGGTTATAGACAAATGTCTAGTTTCATTCTTTTGCAGGTGGCCTTCCAATTTTCCCAGCACCATTTATTGAAGAAGCTTTTCTTTCTCCACTGTATGTTTTTATCATTTTTGTCAAAAATTATTTGCCCATATAAATATGGGTTTACTTCTGGACTCTCATTTCTGTTCTACTGGCCAGTGTGTCTGTTTTTCTGCCAATACCATGCCATTTTGATTACTGTTGCTTTGTGGTATAATTTGAAATTGGGCAGAGTGATGTCTCCAGCCTTGTACATTTTTCTCAAGATGGATTTGGCAATTCAGGGTCTTTTGTGCTTCTATGCAAATCTGATTATTTTGTTCTATTTCCCTAAAAAATGCCAATGGGATTTTAATGGGGATTGCATTAAGTCTATATAATGCTTTAGGTAATATGATCATTTTAATAATGTTGATTCTTCCAATCCAAGAACACGAAATATCTTTCCATGTTCTTGTATAGTCTTCAATTTCTTTTAATAGGGTCTTACAGTTTTCATTATATAGGTCCTTCACATGTTTTGTTAAATTTATTCCTAGGCATTTTATTCTTTTTGTTGCAATTGCAAAAGAAATTATTTTTTCACTTCTTTTTCTGACATGTCATTATTAGAGTATAGGAATGCTATGAATTTTTGAATATTGATTTTATATCCAGAAACTTTATTGTATTTGCTTATTGTTTTTATTAGCATTCTTGTGAAGTCTTTTTCTATATAGGGAAACATGTCATCTGCAAATAGTGACAGTTCAACTTCTTCATTTCCTATTTGGATGCCTTTTATATCTTTCTGTGGCCTGATTGCACTTGTTAAGACCTCCAATGTTATACTGAATAACAGTGATGATAGTGTACAGCCTTGCCTTGTTCCTGATCTTAGAGGGAATATTTTTAGCTTTTCACCATTAAGTATAATGTTGGCTGAGGGTTTGTCATGTATGACCTTTATTATGTTAAGTTACTTTCCTTCTATACCAATTTTGTTAAGTGTTTTGATGATAAATAGATGTTGTATCTTGTCAAAGGCTTTTTATGCATCTATTGGTATGATCATATGATCTTTATTTTTTAATTTGTTTATTTGGTATATCACATTAGTTGATTTGCATATGTTAAACCATTCCTGTGCCTCTGGGATGAAGCCAACTTGATCATGGTTTATAATCTTTTAATATGTTGTTGTATTTGGTTCGCTAGTACCTTATTTAGGATTTTTGCAACTGTGTTCATGAGAGATATTGGTATGTACTTTCCTTTTTTTGTGCCATCTTTACCAGGTTTTGGTATTAAGGTAATATTGACCTCATAAAACAAGTTGGGAAGTATTGTCTCCTTTTAGATTTTTTTTTGAAGAGTTTGAGGAGAATAGGTATTAAATTTTTTTGAACATTTGCTAGAATTTACTGGTGAAGCCATTTGGTCCTGGACTTTTACTTTTTGGAAGGTTTTTGATGATTGTTTCAATATCCATACTACTCATCAATCTATTTAGATTTTCCAGTTCTTTTTAATTAAGTCTAGGAAGATTGTATTTTTCTAAGTATTTGTTCATTTCTTCTAGGTTATTAAATTTGCTGTTATATACTTTTTCATAGTATTCTTATAGGATCCTTTGTATTTCTGCAGTGTCTGTTGTAATTTTCCCTTTCATCCCTGATTTTTTATTAAGCTTCTCAAAAAACTGGCTCTTTGTTGCATTTATTTTCTCTATTGTTTTTTGTTTATTTGTTTTGTTTTCAATTTCATTTATTTCTGCTCTAATTTTAATTATTTATTTCCTTCTGCTGACTTTAGGCTTCATTTTTTCTTCCTTTTCTAGTTTCTTAAGATGAAGCATTAGTTTGTTTATTTGGGCTCATTCTTGTTTTTGGAGATACGCCTGTAATAATGTGAACTTTCCTCTTATGACCACTTTTGCCATGTCCCAAAAGTTTTGATGTGTTATACTATCATTATCATTCATTTCTATGTATCTCTTGAACTCTCTTTTTATTTCTTCTCTGTCTCAGTCATTCTTCAGTTGCATGGTTTTTAATTTCCATGGATTTGTGGTTCTTCCTCCTTTTCTTTTGCATTTGGTCTCTAGTTTCAAAGCATTATGATCAGAGAATATGGTTGGTATGATTTCAACCCTCTTATATTTGTTGAGGCAATCTCTGTTGCCAGTATGTGGACAATTCTTGAGAATGGTCCATGTGCACTAGTGAAGAATGTATAAGCAGCGGTTTTGGCATGGGAGATTCTGTAAATGTCAATTATGTCCAGCTGGTCTAATATGTCATTTAAGGATGTTATTTCCTTATTGATTTTCTGTTTGGATGATCTGTCCATATCCAACAGTAGGATATTTAGGTCCCCTACTATGATAGTGCTTTGGTCTGTTCCTTTAGTTCTGTTAGTAATTGCTTTACATATTTTGGGGCTCCCTGATTGGGAACATAGATATTAATAAGTGTTATGTCTTCTTGGTGCATGATTTCCTTTATCATTATGAAGTGTCCCTCCATATCTTTCTTTACCTTTTCTATTTTTAAGTCTATTTCATCTGATATTAACACCACTACTCTGCTTTTCTCTGAAGGCCATTTACTTGAACCATCATTTTCTACTTTTTCACTTTAAGTCTATATTTGTCTTTAGAGCTGAGATGTGTCTCCTGGAGGCATTATATGGTTGGGTTTTGTGTTGTGATCCATTCTCCAACTCTGCCATTTTATTGGTGAGTTCAGTGCATTTACATTTAAGATGATTATTGAAATATCATCTTTTGCTTTCTGGTAGCTTGTGTTTTCATTGCTTCCTTTTGTTTTCTTTATTTTGGTTGGCTTTTGTGGGTTTTCTCTCTGGCCCTTCTTATTTATGTTATATAATTCAGTTTTAAATCTTTGATGTGTAATTATCACTACAAATATATATATACATATACATACATACATACATACATACATACATACAGTCATTCATTTTATTTTACATGTGCCTTATCTCCATTCCCCTTTGTGAATTTAGATCTTTGAATTTTCACCTTTTCAGTCATTGTTATCTCATTTTGTCCCTATGCATGCTTAATCTTCATTACTATATTCCTATAGCAATTCTCTTTTTATTGTTTAAGCTTATAATGCCTTATTTTTAGTAAGGGTTGCACTCCTCTGCTTCTATTTGCCTGATAGTCACTTTACTACTAATTATGTATTTTTTTTGTCACTTTGTTTTAGGTGAGCTGACACCTTTTAATATTTCCTGTAGTGCAGGCCTCCTAGTGGAAAATTCCCTCAATTTTTGCATATCTGGAAAGGTCTTTATTTCTTTTTCATATCTAAAGCAGAGCTTAGCTGGATACATTATTCTAGGCTGGTAGTTTCTTTCATTTAATAATTTGAATATTTGATTCTATTTCGTTTTGGCTTGTAAGGTTTGTGCTGAGAAGTCTGACAATAATTTAATGGGTTTTCCTTTAAAAGTTACCATCTTCTTCTCCCTGGCTGCCCTGAGAATTCTGTCTTTGTTGTTGATTTTTAATATTTTTAATACAATGTGTCTTGGTGAGGCCTTTTTAGGTTGAGATAATTGGGTGCTCTGTTGACTTCTTGAATTCCAAGCTCCAGCTCACTCCTTAGATTTGGGAAATTATTGTCAACTATTTGTCTGAAAACACTTTCTAGTCCCTGCTCCTTTTCCTCACCTTTGATAATGCTCATTATTCTTATGTTTCCTGTCCTGATGATATCAGCTAGTTCTTGCATTTCTCTTTCATTATTTTTCATTCTTTGGTTTTTCAATTCTTCCTTCTGATTTATTTCTAGATTTCTGTCTTCAATATCACTGACCCTTTCTTCCATTTGGTCAACTCTATTTCCCAAGCTTGCTATTTCATTTTTCATCTCTTGCAGTGTGTGTGTGTGTGTGTGTGTGTGTGTGTGTGTGTGTATCTCCAAAAGTTTCATTCTGTTCTTTTTGAAAGTTTCTATCTCGTTGCTAAAGAACTCATTTTGCTCATTTAATTGTTTCTTTCAATTCCTGAAATTGTTAATATGACTTAATTCAGAACTTATTTAGTTTTTTCAACAGTACCATCTGGAATTCTTTGTCATTTAAGTCACATATTTCTATGTCTGTAAGCTTATTTTCTGGATATATATTTTTTTCTGTTTCTGAGATGGCTTGTCACCTTGGTTGGTCATGGTGTTTAATGAACTATTCTCCACCTGGAAGTGTATTCTGCTTTTTTTTTTCCCCAGAAAGAAGATTTATTATATAAAAATATCTCTCTTTAGCCTATTGCAAAGAAAGCTCTTTTCTTTTGGTTTCCAGTAGATGGTGTCTAAACCTCTTGGATGTCTGCTTTATATGAAGTCTTAATAATGCCTTTAAAATTTTTCTTGAAGATGATTAATCACGCTCACTACCCTCAGTCTTAGTTCCTGTCAGTGTTAGCGTCAGTTTTAGTAGCATTTTCTCAGATTCCCTTGGGGCCTGCAGTGTTTGGTCTTGGAGGATATGGGCAGAGGGACCCTCTGGGTTGGGAAATAGGGGCTGCAGCTCAGCCTCAGTTTTGTAACTGCAATGAGTAAAAAGCAACTGTTGTTTCTCTGCCATATGCCTCTCTGCTTTCTGCCCTGATGACTGGGCCCCGCTGCCATCTGTGTGGAATTCACAACTCTCCTAGACAGGGCTGTTTAGGGACCTTGGGGGACTTTCTCCCCTCCCTCTCCTCCTGTAGAGAGCTCCAGTGGCTGTGAGAGGCAGCTTCTTTATTTCTTTTTGTCCTCTGCCCAACACCTGGGGTTCTGACCTATAATTCTTATGTGCAGATCCCATGCTCAGAATTGCTGGTGTGCAATTTGGGTGTTTTTTCTTTGAGTTTTAGATGTTCAGCTTATTTTTGTTTCAAGGGGAGAGATCCGGGGATGTCTCTTATTCTGCCATGGTTCTCTAAAAAAAATTCAGTAATCACTTTAAATGTAAATAGGTTAAATGCTCCAATAAAAAATATAAGGTGCTGAAAGAATAAGAAAACAAGATTCATACATATACTTTCCACAAGAGACCTATTTGAGATAAAAAAAAAATATATACACAGACTGCTAGTAAAAAATGGAAAAAGATATTTCACAGAAATACAAATTTTAAGAAGCTGGGGTAGAAATACCTATATCAGACAAAATAGAATTTAAAACAAAGGCTAATAGAGACAATGAAAGCAACTACATAATGATACAGTTATCAATCCAAGAATAAGACATAACCTTATAAATATATATGAACCCAACATAGGAGCACCTACATATAAAACAATTATTTATCGACATTAAGGGAGAGATCAACAGTGATACACTCATAGTAGGAGACTTTCAAACCCCATTGACACCAATGGACAGATCCTACAGATAGAAAATCAATAAGAAAACAGCAGCCTTAAATGAGATTCTAGACCAGATGGATTTAATTGATGTTTTCAGAGTGTTTCACCCCAAGGCAGCAGAATATACATTTTTCTCAAGTGTACCCGGAACATTTTATAGGATGGACCATGCATTAGGCCACAAAACAAGTATCAGTGAATTTAAGAAGGTTGAAATTATATCAAACATCTTTTCCAAGTATAATGGTATGAAATTAGAAATCAACTACAAAAAAAAGGAAAAACTGGAAAATACATCAAAACATGGAAGCTAACTAACATGCCACTAAAAAATGAACAGATTAACAATTAGATGAAGAAATAAAAAGATACCTAAAGAAAATTGAAATTAAAACACAGCAACTCAAAATCTATGGGACACAGCAAAAGCAGTCCTAAGAGGAAAATTTATAGCAATACAGGCTTACCTCAAGAAACAAAAAAAAATCTCAAATAAGCAATCTAACCTTACACTTAAAAGGACTAGAAAAAAAAATAGCAAAGAAAACTCAAAGTGAATAGGAGGGAAAAATAATAAAAATTGGAGGGGAAATAAATGAAATAGAATCTAGAAAAACAATACAAATGATCAATGAAAACAAAGGCTAGTTATTTGAAAGAATAAACAAAATTAATAAAGCTTTAACAAGATTTATTTAAAAAAAGAGAAAGAACCTAAATAAATAAAATCAAAAATGAAAGAGGAGAGGTGACATCTGAATTATAATGAAATACTATAAGCAATTATATGCTGACAAATTGAACAATCTGGAAGGAATGGATATATTCCTAGACATATATAATCTCCTAAGACTGAGACAAGGAGAAACAGAAAATCTGAACCAATCAATTACCACCATGAAATCAAATCATTAATCAAAAAAAAAAAAAAAAAAAAACTCTCAAAAAACAAAAATCCTGGCCCAGATGACTCCAAAGGTAAATTTTACCAAACGTTCAAAGAAGATTTAATACCCATTCTCAAACTATTCCAAAAAACTCAAGAGGAGGAAATGCTCTCTAACTCTTTTTATAAGACCACCATTACCCTGAATCCAAAACCAGGCAAAGACATTACAATAAAAGAAGAGTATAAGCCAATAATACTGATGAACATTATGCAAAAATCCTCAACTAAATATTAGCACACTGAATTCAGTAATACATTAAAGATGTACACTATGATCAAATTAGTTTTCTACTTGAAATCCTGGAATGTAAGGTTAAATATTTGCAAATCAATTAATGTGATGCATCACATTAACAAGCTGAAAGATAAAAATCATGTGATCATATCAATAGATGCAGAAAAAGTGTTTAACAAAATCCAGCATCCATTATGATAAAAACTCTCAGCAAAGTGGGACTAGAAGGAACATACGTCAACATAATAAAAGCCATACATGACAGGCATATAGCTAACATTATACTCAATGGGGAAAGGCTGAAAGCATTTTTCTTAAGATCAGGAACAAGACAAAGGTGTCCACTTTCATCACTTTTATTCAACATATTGTTGTAAGTCCTAGCTACAACAAGCAGACAAGAAAACAAAATAAAAGGCGTCCAATTTGGAAGGGAAAAAGTAAAACTCATTATTTGCAGATGACATAATACTATATAGAGAGAAACCTAAAGAATCCACTAAAAAAACTGTTAGAACTGATAAATGAAATCAGTAAGGTAGCAGGATGCAAAATTAATATTTAGAAATTGGTTTCATTTATAACTAACAATGAACTTTCAGAGAGAGAGAAATTAAGAAAATAATCTCATTTACAATTGCATCAAAAGCAACACAATACCTAAGAATCATATTAGCCAAGGAGGTAAAAGATTTTTGAAAAATTGTAAGTCACTGAAAAAAAATTGAAGAAGATATTAGTAAATGGAAGCATATACAGATCAATTACTAGTAAGTGCTTGTGGGTAAGAAGAACCAACATCATTACAATGGTCATATTACCCAAAGCAATCTATAGATTCAATGTAATCTCTGTCAAAAGACCAGTGGTATTTTTCAGAAAACTAGAACAAATAATTCATATATTTATATGGAACCATAAAAGATCCTGAATGCAGTCTTGAGAAAGAGAAACAAAGATAGAGATATCACACTACTGGGTATCAAACTATACTACAAGGCTATAGTAATCAAAACAGCATGATACTGGCATAAAAACAGATACCTAGACCAATGGAACAGAATAGAGAGCCCAGAAATAAATTCATACCTATCTGGTAATTTAATCTATAACAAAGGAGGCCAGAATACATAATGGGGTAAAGGCAGTCTCTTCAACAAATGGTGTTGGGAGGGCTGGACAGATATATACAAAAATGTAAAACTGGACCACTTTCTTACACTGTATATAAGAATAAACTCAAAATGGATTAAAGACTTAAATGTAAGACCTAAAACTATGAAACTCCTACAAGAAAACATAGGCAGTAAACTCTCTTACACTACTTTTAGTAATATTTTTTCTTGTAAGTCACTTCAGTGAGGGAAACAAAAGAAAAATAAACAAATGGGACTATATCAAACTAAAAGGTCTTTGCACAGCAAATAAACCATCAATAAAACTGAAAGAACACCTACCGAATAGGAGAGGATATTTGCCTATGATATGTCTGATAAGGAGTTAATATCCAATTTATAGAGAAATCTGCAACTTAACATAAAAAATAAACTAACAATCCAATTAAAAAATGGGCTAAAGACCTGAATAGATATTCCTGCAAAGAGGAAATACTAGATGGCCAATAGACATATGAAAAGATACTCAGTCACTAATCATCCAAAAAAAAAAAAAAAATGGAGATTAAAACCATAATGAGATATCACGTCACACCCATTAGAATGGCTATAATCAATAAGTCAACAAATGACAAATGTTGGCAAGGATGTGGAGAAAAGGGAACCCTCATACATTGTTGGTAGGATTGCAAATGGTGCAGCCACAATGGAAATCAGTTCGGGGGTTCCATAAAAAATTAAAAATAGAACTTTTTTTGACCCAAAAATTGCACTTCTGAATATTTATCCAAAGAAAATCAAAACACTAATTTGTAAAGATCTATACACTGCCACATTCAAGGCAGCATTATATACAATAGCCAAGATATGGACACAACTTAAGCATCCATCAGTAAATGACTGGATAAAGATAAATGATCATTATGTACAAAGAACCCCTCATAATACTATTAGCAGGAACAAAGAGAAGAAAGAAATTACAGAATTATAAAACAGCCAGAAAACAATTAAAAACATGGCAGTAGTAAGTCTGTACTTATCAATAATTAATTTAAATATAAATAGAATCAATTCTCTGATTAAAAGAAATAGAGTAGCTGAATAAATAAAAAATAAATCTCAACTATATCTGTCTACAAGAAACTCACTTTAGATGTAAGGACACACTCAGACTGAAAGTGAAGAGATGGAAATAGATATTTTGTGCAAATAAAAACCAAGAGAAAGCAGAGATAGCTATACTTATATCAGAGAAATAGACTTTAAGACAAAAATGTAATAAGGAACAAAGATTGTCATTAAATAATTATAAAAAGGTTGATCCAACAAGAGGATATAACAGTTGTAAAAATTTATGTATGCAACACAGGAGCACCTAAATGTATAAACCAAATATTAACAGACCTTAAAGGAGAAATAGACAGCAATACAATAATAGTTGGAAACTTCAATACCCCACTTTCAATAAGAGATAGATCATCCAGACAAAAAAATCAATAAAGAAACATTGGACTTAAACAACACATTAGATCTGATGAACTTAATGGACACTACATTTCATCCAACTGCAGTTGAATACATACTCCTCTTAAGTGCATATGGAATATTATCCAAAATAGATCATATGTTAGGCCACAAAATAAGTCTTGACATTTGAAAGAAGATTGAAATCATATCAAACAACTTTTCTGACTACAGTGGTATAAAACAAGAAATAAATTACAAGAAGAAAATTGGAAAATTTACAAATATGTAAAGATTAAACAACATGCTGCTAAACAACCAATGGGTCAAATGAGAAATCAAAAGAGAAATAAAAAATACCTTGAGAGGAATGAATATGTAAATACAACATACCAAAACTCATGAGATGCAGCAAAAGCAATTCTAAGAGGAAGGTTTGTAGCAATAAACACATTTGAAAGAGCTTAAAAAACAACTTTACATCTCAAGGAAGTAGAAAAAAAAAAAAAAACTAAGCCCAATGTTTGTAGGAGGAAAGAAATAACAGAGGTTGTAATGAAACTAAATGAAATAGAGACTTAAAAGGTGATAGAAAAAATCAATGATATTAAAAGCTGATTTTTAAAAAATATACAAACATTTAGCTAGACTTATCAAGTAAAAAGAGAGATAATTCAAATGAATAAAGTTAGAAATAAAAATGAGACATTACAAGTAATGCTGCACAAATACAAAAAAAGCATGAGACTACTATAAAAAATTATATGCCCTGAATTGAACAACCTAGAAGTAATGGATAAATTTCTAGAAACATACAACCTACTAATATGGAATCATGAAGACACAGAAATTCTGAACAGATCAATTACTAGTTGAGTTAGTAATAAAAAATTGCCCAAAAAAGAAAAGTTCAGAACCAGACATCAAACATTTAAATAATTAATACCAATCATTCTCAACCTTTCCCAAACAAATGAGACTTTTTTTTTTCAAATGAGTTCAAAACCTTTGAACTTATTTTGTGGGGCCAGCATTATCCTGATATCAAAACCAGACAAGGAAACTATAAAAAAAGAAAATTGCAGGCCAATATCCTTGATGAAAATAGATGCAAAAATCCTCATCAAAATATTGGCAAACTGAATTCAGCAATACATTAAAAGAATCATGCACTGTAACCAAGTGGGATTTATTTTGGAGACACAAGGAAGGGCTAACAAATAAATCAGTGTGATATACCATATTAACAAAATGGATAAAATCATAAAGATGTAGAAAAAGCATTTCATAAAATTTAACATCCTTTCATGATAAAAACTCTCAACAAACAGTATAGAGAAAATATAGCTCAAGGTTATAAAGGCCATATATGAGAAACCACAATAATATACTCAATGGTGAAAAGCTGAAAGTTTTTCTTCTAAAGTTAGGAACAAGACAAAGATGCCTACTCATGACTTCTATTCAACATAGTCAGATCATTTAGGCAAGAAAAAAGAATAAAGGCATTTGATCAGGAAGAAGTAAACTCTGTTTTCAGATGACATGATATTATATATAGAGTACTCTAAAGATTTCACCAAAAAAATTGCTAGAGCTAATAAATAAATTCAGATACAAAATTAATATATAAAAATCAGTTGCATTCCTATACACTACAACACTATGAGAAAAAGAAATTAAGAACAATCACACTTACAATTGCAGCAAAAGAATAAAATAACTGGGAAAAAATTAAACCAAGGAGGTGAAAAGCTGTTCACTGAAAATTATAAGATACTAGTGAAAGAAATTGAAGAAGGCACAAATAAATAGTACATGTACTCAGGGGTTAGAAGACTTAACATTGTTAAAATATTCATACTATCTAGTTTCAATTTTGATTGTCAAAATTTCAATGGGATTTTTCACAGGAATAGATATAGAAAAAAAACCCCTAAAATTTGCATGGAACCACAAAAGATCCTGAATAGCCAAAGCAATCTTAAGAAGAACAAAGATAAAAGCACCGCACTTCATGATTTCAAACTATATTTCAAAGTTGTAGTAATTAAAACAGTATGATATTATCATAAAAACAGATACACAGGTCAATGGAACAGAAGAGAGAGCCCCTAACATAAACCCATGCACTTATACTCAATTAATATATGACAAAGGAGACAAGAATGTACAATGGAGAAAGGATAATCTCTTCATTAAATGGTGTTGGGAATACTAGAAAGCCACATACAAAAGAATAAATCCGGATCCCTATTTCATACCATACCAAAAAAAAAATGGATTAAAAACTGGAACATAAGATATGAAACCATAAAACTTCTGGAATAAATCATTGATCCTTGACATTGGTCTTGGTAACAATTTTTTTGGATTTCACACCAAAAATAAAAGTAACAAAAGCAAATATAAATGAGTGCTACCACATCAAACTAAAAACTTCTGCACATCAAAGGAAACTATCAATGAATTGAAAAGACAACCTGTATATGGAAGAAAATATTTGCTGGTTGTATATCTGATAAGGGATTTATATCTAAAAATTATAAAACTGGTACAACCCAATAGCAACAAACAAACAAAAAACTAGACTCCAAAAAATTTGATTTAAAAAAATGCAGAAAATCTCAAGAAATGTTTTTCCAAAGAAGACATACAGATGGACATAAAATGGTGGTCAACATCAATAATCATCAGGGAAAATGCAAATCAAAACAACAATGAGATATCACTTCACACCTGTTACGATGTCTACCATCAAAAAGGCAAGAAACAGCAAGTGGATGTGGAGAAAAGGGAACCCTAGTGCACTATTGGTGGGAATATAAACTGGAATAGCCAGTATGAAAAACTATGAAAGTTCCTCAAAAAATTAAAAATAGAACTATTGTGTCATTCAGTAATTTCACTTATGGTTATAGATATGATGGGAATTAAATCACTATCTTGAGGAAATATTTGTACCTTCATGTTCCTTGAACATGTTCATGTCTGAGACTTGAAAATAACTTGTGTCCATTGACATATGAATGGATAAGGAAGGCACAGCATATATGCACAGTGAAATACACTCAACCATTAAAAAGAAGAAAATCCTGTGTCAGCATAGATGAACCGTAAGGGCATTTTGCTAAATTAAATAAATCAGACAAAGACAAATATTCTATGATCTCACCACTTATGTAGAATCTGAATAAAATAAAATAAAACAAACTTAGAAACAGAACAGATTGGTAGTTGCCAGAGGTAGGGCTTGGGGTAGGAGAAATGGGTAAAAGTGGTCAAAAGATATGAACTTTCAATTATAGATAAATAAGTCATGGTGGTGTAATGTACAGCATGGTGAGTATAGCCAAAAATACAGATGACCCTGAACAAATCAGGTTTGAACAATGTATAAGTGGACCTCCGCAGTTCAAACACGTGTTGTTCGAGAGTCAACTGTGTTTTCTGTCTGTGGTTGGGAATTTACATATACAAAGAGCTGATTTAAGTTCTACATGGATTTTTGGCTGTGCAAGAGTGGGGCACACCTAACACCAATGTTGTTCAAGACTCATCTGTACTGTATTGTATATTTGAAATTCCCATCACAAGAAAATATTTGTAGTTATGTGAGGTGATGGATGTTAACTACCCTTGTGAGAATCTTTTTGCAATATAGATATCTCAAATAGGTGTGTTGTTTATCTTTGAGTGTATGTCAATTACATCTCAATAAAATGGCCAACTGAAGCAAATTATAGTAAAAGATACAAAAAAACCCCCCTCAATTCTATACTCTCATTGTTACTTCTAGTGATTTGTTCTTTTGCTTGCCCTCTGACTCTGCACTTTTCAGATCTAATCCTGTCCACCTGCCTTGGTTCAGTGCCCACGATGTCATTCTCTGTAATTCCTGTCTGTTACCTGATTCTCTCCCACCACCTTTGCAGCTCATCTAGCCTCCGGATTCCATACCTCCATATCCCAGGCACCATAAACGTGGAACCCATCTCCCAAGGCGGGTTATTTATTGACACAAAACTCAGTTCCAAAAATCTCTGTACTTCATGCAGATTATTACTTAAATTTGCCCTGATATGTTGTGAGTCTTTTGGAAGGCATTTTACAGTTTTGTTGGCAGGAATAAGCTTATGTATGGGTTAAGAAGGCAATGCTATGAGGTATGATAAAAGGACTAGTGATAACTTACCCTCTACAATAAACAAACAGAAATTGTATTGCTCCATCATGTCATGTTCAAATTCACTACATTATACATTTTGTTGCTCTAAGGCATTGATGTTCTCTGTTAAAATGCAAATATATTATCTGAGAAAGCTTACAGTATAAGGAAACTATGCCAAACCAGGTATCAGCAAATTGGACTTCAGCCCTCTTCACTAAGTTATTTTATATGGAAGCAGACTACTAGGGAAATGAAGGGAATCTTAGAGGCCTGTAGTGATTCTTTTTATTGAGTGTGTGAAATTCCCCTAAAACCTCCTTCAATGGTTCCAATAATAGGAATCACCAAGTGATCAACATTATTCATTTAGATGCCCTTTCTTTATTTATTCAACTTTCTGTTATTTTTCTTTATGTGATTGTTACCTCTTCTCTAAAGCAGACAACCTCAATACCTCAACCTTTCTCCTCATGCCCTGTAGTCTGTCCCTGATGTATTTTGATGTATTTATTTATGTTAAATAAAGCAACCAGGATGTTCACACTACTCATCACAGGTGCCCTAAGAAGCACAGAGAGGACAGATACCTCACCTCTCTTGATATATGAGAACCCAATATTGCATTAACTTATGAGGATCCACATCATATTTTTGTTTCTTTTTAATTAAAATTAACTAAAGACTCTAAGTCTTTTTCTAAAGAACTAATTTAAAATCTCTCTTCCTGTAGGGGATCAGATTTTCAGGCCTAGGCCAGGATTTTAAAGTTATTTCAAATACTTTTAGTGTTGAGCAAGTGACAGGTTTTTCAGAACCAGTTTTCTCATCTGCAAAATGATAATAATGGCATCTCTTCTGTCCACCACTCATTCCTGCTGGGTGAACAAAGAGGTGATATATGTGAAAAAGGTAGAGTGCCTGTGTTAGTGCTAGCTCCAGGCCATTGGTGATGACTTCCTGAAGAGCTATATTGAGATGATTTCTGAGCACCTATCTGGACCTAGCTGGAAAGAGAACTAGGATTTATTTGTAGTGTCTGCTATGGCATGTGTGTGCATCACACACACACACACACACACATACACACACTTTTCACTGCCAGAATATTCTACTTTAAGACAAGCTGAAAATCAGGCATTTTATGTAAAATATTTCATTTAAAAATGTTGAATCAATTAAAAAAATAACTAGATTCAATGAAACATATCTGTGTGCCAGATTCAACCTCTAGCTGTCAATTTGGAACCTATGTTCTAGATGGCACTAGAAAAGGAAAATATAACTCGTATTACCAAATGCTTACACATGTACAATGGAGTTTCATTAATTCAGGCCAACAGACAATTGCTGCCCACCAAAAGCCCTGGGTTAATAGACATGGATTTGGCTTATAGGAATCTCAGATTGCAGTAGAGGGTGATATTTCAAGACACATTGATTGTACTTAAGCTAGAAATAATGAGTGTCACAAAGAAAGTATAATAAAACTATTACGAGGAATTTTTTTGAGAGGCAATTATGTATGTTAGTGGAGAGGAATTGGTATTGGGCAGAGACAACCTTGGAGATGGGCCTCATGGAATGAAAAGATTTTTTTGAGGTGAAACATGATGGACAGAAGCCAGGTGAGAAATGTAGGTTTATTTTGTTAAAGGTTGATAAATCTATTTTGCTTGGGACTCAGAGCAGATAGAGAAATAGTAAACTGGAAAGGTAGGTTATAAAAGTCAAGTTATGGAGGGCTCTAAAGTTCTTAATTCAACAGGGAATGGAGAGGCATTAAGGCTTCTAATTCTAAGTGAGAGAAACGTAATTGCATCTTGACCTCAGGCCCAATGTATAGTATGCTCAAGAGGCAGAATGCAAATGACTAATCAGAGATTTATTTTTCCTTTGGGAAAAAGTAAGAATGGCCTAGACTAGAATGGCAGGTGTATACTAGAAGGCAGAGAAAGTGTTGTGAGCAAAATTGAGGAGGTAAGATAGATGTGATTTCTCAGTGGACTGGATGCAGGGACAAAGTGAAGTGAAAAATGATCCCCATGGTTTGAAATGGGGAAGTGGAGGAATAGAGGAACTGAGAAGTGGAACAGGGGAGGTCAATAAAGAGTTCAGTAAAGGTTGGGTCACCTTGAGTTTAAGATGTTTTCAGTTAATGAAGTTACAGAAGCAAAGTACACAGGTAACTGTGTGGTTGTGGTGTGAGGCACAAAAGTCACTGTCAGAGAAAAAGAGGGAGAAGATTGAGAAACAGAGGAAGACAGAAGAACAGAGGGATCCAGAGGCTTGGGAAAGCAGCTGTAGATAAGATTTAAGCTGTAGACAAGAGACAAGGTTTGACACAAAAGTGATGAAGGTGTGAGAATGAGTGGGGTTCTTGACAGTGAATAGAAAGGGGAGAGAGAGGTTGGGGATAAAAGCAGAGCAGTCTGTGGACTAGACCTTGGAGGATGCTCATGCTCTGTGGGTGTTAGCAGGAGGTAAAGGACTCAGGAAATGATCCCTCTAGGATGGAAGAGGAAAGCCTGAAAAATGCCGGAACCCAGATGTCAATGGAAACCAGTGGGAGAGGCAGTGCAGATTGTTTTTAGTACTGTGGAGAGGTCTGGAAGAGCTCTATGATTTGGCTTTTAAGAATCCCTCTATAAAATTGTTTTCAACAAGACCTCCAATTACCTCTTTGTCTTAAACTCAATGGCTATATTTATTGGTAGCACTCAAAACTATTAATGCCTTTTTCTTTCTCGAAACATTCTCATCCTTTGCTTTTATGAGATCACACTCACTTAATTTCCCTTCTACTCTAGAGCTCTTCTCACTCAGTCCTCTTTTAAACTTCCTCTCCCCCAACCACTGTTAACATTTTCTGTTAATTAGGTTCTGTCCCTGTTCTCTTCTCTTCTTAGTTTCCTGTTTCTGTCCTCCAGTGACTTCAATTGCCATTTATATGTAATGACTCCCAGATCCAGTCTTTGAGTCAGAGCTCTTGATCTGATCTGCAGTCCAGCAACACCAACTACCAACTAGACTTCTCAAGTTGGATGTTGAACTCAACACCACAAAAACTCAATTTTTTAAAAAATCTTTTGCTCTCCCCACTTTCCTTCTTCACACTCCCACATAATCATTGCCTTCTTTGTTCTCAAGTGCAGTGAATGATGCTACTTACCAAATTACTCAAAGCAGGACCCTGGGCATTATCCTCAACTTCTCTATCTACTCACCCCCATTTAACTAACCACTTCCTCTTGTAGCTGTTTCTTCAATGTCTGATCATTTTTCTTTATTTTCATGGTAACTGTCCTGGCCCAGGTTACCATCTTCTCATGCTCTAACTGCTCTCCCTACACCAAGTCTTGACCATCTTCCATTCAATTTCTACATTATAGCTTAATAGCTATAATTTGATTATTTTATTTTATTTCTGTCTCTTAGGACACTTCAATGGATTTTCCCATCACCCACATGGTAAAGTCCAGATTTCTTAATATGCTTTGTAAGATCTTGGAATGACCTTGTCACTGCCTATTTCTTTGGTTCCTTTGTTCTTTCTTTCCTTCCTTCCTTCCTTATACACATATATTTAATAAACAAATATTTATTGATTATTTATTGTCTAAGGGGTTGTCCTAGGTGTAGTTGGGGGAGCTACAAAAATAGATGACATTAATAACTTATGTTGTTGCATTTCAATGGCTTCTGTGTCAGTTTACTGACTACACTGAAAGCATGAGAAGTTTACTTAAACAGATAACAAACTTTACCAGTTAGAGTAACTACCAAGTGAATGTTAGCGATAAGAGGGTAGTGATATTGTGCTGATCTGGTCAGGAAAAGGCTTGAAAATTATTAAGAGACTTCATCGTGTAGCATGTCATCTCCAGAATCCAACCTTCTTCTACTCAGGTGTTTTCCGTGTACATCGAGTAAATAATCACAAATTTCCAGGAGGAACTGGAGTAACACTGGGACAGAATTCAGATGTGACACCATGAATCAGAAGAATGGTGTGATGGAAAAGGTGGTTTGATGTGCACAGAATGATGTTTCCTGGGTTGAGTTCTTTGTGGAAGCTGTGACAAGGTATGTAGTAGGCGATCATTAAGATGCTCAGAGAGTAAATTGTTCTTCTGTTTGTAATAGCACAGAAAAGCTTAATTACATTTCTCATTTTTCTTGTTAAGTCCAGGCTTTTTAAAAAGTTGATTATTTGGATTCTTTGATGGATCAGCATTATCTTCTCAGTTGTTGACCTTTTCTTTCTTACTTTCTCATCAGTTAAAGCTAGAAACATACTATCAAAGAAAACTATTTGAAAAATATTTATCAAGTCAGTTTCAATTTATCAGGGTATGTTTCTAGAATTTTCTGTTGTTTTGTTTCTAGGACAATGTCCTAAAGATATGCATAATTTGGAAGGAGTGTTCCACAACATGTTTCTGGTGGTGCTGCCATTAAATAGCCCAGGATTGAAAGGAGTCATGTGTTGCTTCCCATAGTCATACACCTTGACCATAAAAACATAACAAAATATGACAGAGTTTATCTGTTGGTCCTAAGACAGGGGTAACCCTTTAGGGGAACTGAGCTTTGAATTACTGATTTATTCATAGATATAATTAACAGATTTCTCATGCTTAGCTCCTGTCAAATCTCAATTCTGTGCCCTTATATCCACTTCTAGTTTTTCAACATCTCCATCAGTTGTATCTTACTTACATTTTTAAGAATGGCCTGTTGGTAAATGTATTGGAGGAATCCTAGTATTTAGGATCTAAACTAACATTTTTTCTTGATTGGCCAGCTAACTTGTTCCTTTCCATTTTCTTATTTTTAAAATGGAATTGAGGTTTGTATTTGGCACATACAGTAGTCTGTCAGGAGGCAGGATATAACCACATGTATAGAAAAAAGTTGAACATATGGTGATTCTTATCTGTCAGCTCTTTGATGCTGCTGCTGTCGATATAATTTGTTTTTGAGCTGACTCACCAAACTCCTATTTAGAAATGGCAGTTAATATTTAATTAGTAATGATGCAAAAACAAAACTGTGAAAATAGGATATATAAGTTACTTTAGAATTTAGTGTTCATTCATAAAAGTCCAGTTGTGTGTTGAGCAGCAACTATGCTTTATCCTCATAATCTATCATATGGACAGGAAAGAGCTGAGTCTCTTGAAAATATTTTGCTCTATGAAGTGGTGGTGCATTCAGTGGTGGAATGTGGAGACTGTAAGTTTGAAGGATGGGGGAAGGGCCCCTTAGGGTTATTGTTTAACTGAGTGTTTGGATTGGCTGTGAAAGGCTTTCCTTTCTTTGGCGTTCCTCGTGCTGTCACACTGGCCTTTATAGATTGTTCTTTGTTCTCCCCATGGAGATCACTTGTGACTGTTCTTATAGATATTTATTTTTGAGAGAACACCCTCTCTTCCTAAGATAATCATATTTCTGGTTCTGATTTCTCACCTTTCTTTTTCTCTGATCTCTTTGACAATATAAGGCAAAATCAGATCATTGCTCTGTCCACTTGTATTGTTGGCTGACAAGATTTAATCATGACCTTTGTATTCTTTTTAGGGATAATACTTATTGGGCATAATTAGGTGGAGATAACTTGTTCTTTGAACTTTTTTCCCAGAAGTATTGATGGATGTTGGTGAAGCCTTGGGGTTGGGTTTCCATTCAAACAGAGACATGTGTTCCTGAAGGTTCTGTGGCCATGTTCACCATTGGTCCCTTTCCAAAGCTGATGAGTCCATATGGAATTTGACCCTGCCACCCTGCACCATTAGCATTGTTTTAAAAACAACTGAGCTAACCCAGTCATAGCATTCATGATTTTGTTATGCTAGTTCAACTGCCCCAGAGAGGAAATAATTTCTGCTCAATTGCTTGTGAATTGTGATTCCTCTGTCCAGTGAAAGGGACCATGGTGTTCATTAGGGTCGCTGACCTGCCACCTAAGTTATATGGAACATTACAGTTTTTTGGTTGGTTTACAGGCACTTGACTCATAAGATTTGGAAGTTTTCTGAACAGTATCACTTTGTCTGCTTTTGAATCAATTAAGATACTTATCATTAGGATCAAATTCTTACTACTTTCTACAGATTGATTTATATCTTTTTATTTTATTAATCAGAAAATGCTTTTTAAGTCTCAGTATCAAAAATAAGAATATATGTATATTGGTGGGATTTAATTCCTTTGTGTAACAGTAGTTTTTAATTAGACCATTCCTATAACCTTGTTTAAAAATTAGATTTTAAAGTAGTCTTGGAAATTAGTAAAGCAGTCTAATGTTTGAATGCTTGTTTGAGAAAGCAAGCTGCATATTCATTTCTCTTATTGCATGGGAAGTTTTCTACCCAAGACACAAATGATCCATTTCAGAATAAAAACCAAAGAAATGGGGCAGAGAAAAGAAAGTGACTGAGCCATCAAGGGCACTGGAGGGGATTCTTCTTTTAGGGTTTTCTGTGTGATTTACCAACAATTATGTAGCAGAAACAGTCTGTGATTCAATATCTTGGTCGGAAGAGCCTGCCTCATCCTTATGGGGCCCATGCACGTATTTCACCTCAATTAAAATACTGGTTCTGGCATCCATAAAATATGGCTTTAGGAGAGAGCAGTTTAATGCAGAGCCTCCCTTGCCTCTCAAGGACAATGAGTGGCATTCACTTGGCTGCAGTTAGAAGCCACTTCTGCAGGGAACTTTGATCGTTCCGACTTTGCATGGCTTGATCCCTTCATCTTGAGGGTCTCTGGCTCAGTGATGTATCATTCCCGGCCATGTTACAGATGATACTGACACTTTAGCCAAGCCCGGCTGATTTTTCCGGCTGGCCACATTCTCTTTATCTCACCTAGTGATCAGAATGGCAGCAATGTTCCTGTTTATCAAATACTGCTCTATGCTGTCATTTAGAAATTCTCATATGCCTGCCCAATGAGCATTGATAAGATACCTTTGTAATGAGATAAAATGTGGTAAAGGAAGCATATCTTTCCAACATGATAAAGAATTTTAGAATATGTGATAAAATGTGATAAAACCATGCTATAAGGCCATTACTGAGATGGTCCGTGATGGGCCCTGCACTCGGGGGTTGGAGCACAAGGAAGGGAGTTGTTGTTTGAATCTGATCTTTCAAAGGCTTGGGACCTTGCATTTGTGTTTCTATGGGGAAAGCTCTTTGAAGGTCAAGTTTGAATTAAAAGCTGTATTTATTATCTGTTTTCTGTGTTATCTATATTACAATTGCATATTGAATTTGGAAGCCCAGTATCTCCTAAAGGTAGTTACTTTCTAATTCCACTTTATCCTACCCTCTGGTGTAATATTTGTCAGTGCATGTTTGCATCTGCTGAGGCTGATAAGGTAGCTACCTGACTAACATTATTATAGTTCTTTCATCCTCCCTCTTCTGGTTAGTTTGAAATGATTATCGCCTCTGGACTCTAGTCATCTGCTAAAAGATAACACAGCTTCCGGCTGCAGCATCTCCCTCATCACTTTGAAGTAATGATGGCTTCAGATATTAACAGCCAGTGGGACATCCTAGTCACTGTGCAAGCAAGAAAGGGAAAGGATCTGAGGGAGGGGTCAGAGTGGGATGAAAACGAACAGGGTGAGTTCTCTTTTTATAACCCAAAGCCAAGAACTCAGTCCTTGTTCATATTTCAGAGCAGGCAATTAATCTCTCAATTGAAGGTAGTGCTAAATGCAGCCACTATAGGGCTTCTGCTGAAGTAGGTGTGGGAATAGGTAGGCATGGGGCCAGAAGCAGCATCCTTGAACTGACCTTGTTATGAATATATTTTCTAAGTATACCTAACTCTTTTCATATAGGAGAGAAGAAATACTACTAATAACAGCTAATATTTATTTTAAACGCATCATTTACCAAGTATTAGAGTTTATATTACAGAAACAACCAATAAAGTAGAGCCTGCTAAAATCACCATTTTACAGATGATGAAGGCAGAGGCTTGCTTAAAAAAGATTAAGTGACATGCCCAAGGTTGCACAGATGTATGAGAGAGATGAGTTGAATGCATGCAATTTTTATACTTTCCTCAATAGAGATTCTTTTGTGGCACCTTCCATGTCTGGAAGAGATAATGTTGCTTCTAAATGCAGCCTTCCATAGGCACTGTGGGAATTTGACCCATAGATTTTTTTTTCTTCCTAGCTTTATTGACTTATAACACTGTATAAGTTTAAGGTGTGCAACATATTAATTTGATACACATTTATATTCCAAAATGATTACCACCAAAGTGTCAGTGAACACTTCCATCAGGTCATATAATCTCTATTTCTTTTTTTGTGGTGAAAACATTTAAGGTCTACCCTCCTAGCAACTATCAAGTAAATGATATAGTATTATTAATTATTATCATGGTGCTATATATTAGATTTCCAAAACTTGTTTATTTTACAACTGGAAATTTGTATCCTTTGACCAACATCTCTCCATTCTTCCCCACAATCAGCCTTTGGTAACCACCATTTTACTCTCTTTGACTTCAGCTTTTTTAGATTTTACAGATAAGTGATATTATACAATATTTATCTTTCTCTCTCTGACTTATTTCACTTAGCATAATGCCCTCAAGTTCCCTCCACATTGTTGAAAACTGCAGGATTTTCTTCCTTTTTAATGGCTGAATAATATTCCTGTATACATGTCAAATCTTTATCCAATTGTCTGTTGATAGACACTTAAGTTTTTTCTTGGCTATTGTGAATAATGCTAGAATAAACAGGTGCCAGGAGGCGGGGAGAGAGAAGGTATCTCTTTGAGATCCTATTTTTATTTTCTTTGGAGACATATCCAGAAAGCTGATTGTTGAATGATATGGTACCTTTATTTTTAATTTTTTGGGTGCTACCATATTGTTTTTAATGGTGGTTGTCCCAATTTTCATTCCCACCAGCAGTACACAAAGGTTTCCTTTTCACCACATCCTCACTAACACTTGCTATCTTTTGAACTTTTGATGATAACCTTTCTAAAAGGTAGGAAGTGGAATCTCATTGTGGTTTTAATTTGCTTTTCCCTAATGACTAGTGATGTTGAGCATCTTCTCATGTACCTGTTGGACATTTTTTCCATTCTTTGGAAAAATGTTTTTTAATTCTTCTGCCCATTTTTTATTCATATTGTTTGTTTTCCTTTTTCCCCTGTGAAGTTGCAGAGTTTTAATGTATTTTCAATATTAACTCCAGATTTATAAATATTTTTTCCTATTTTGTAGGTTGCCTTTTCATTTTATTGATTGTTTCTTTAAATGTGCTGAAGACTCATCTTTTTTTCTTTTTGAGAACCTAGAGGAAATGCATAATGAGGTTAAACAAAGCAAGGTCAAGTTTTAACCCGTTACTTTTCTTATGTCCCCTTCCACCTGATACTGAAGTAGAATGATTACATTTAATTCCCTTTTGAACTGAGGGATATCCACTTCTTATTAAAAAATTTAAATGTGTTGTGAACTAAAAATTGTTTTTAAAACAGATTTGCTTCTTAATTACTTATATGCCCCCATTTCCCTTCATTTTTCTTAATGATCACCAATTAGAATGAATAATTAATATAGAACAGTTGCTGAGCACTAACTATGTGCCAGGCCACATTATCTAATTTAATTTCCATTTTAAAGATGAGGAAATTGAAGTCTAGAGAAGTTAAGGGACTTTCCCAAGAATGGATGTGAGAAAACTTAGGTCTCATACAATGCCTGACAATAGGGCCTTTTAGTACTAGTTCTTTCACACTGGGCTGAGCAAGCAAAAACAGACTGAGCATGTGCTCTATGATGGCGACCGTGTGTGTGCAATATGTGTTTGGAATGCTCAAAAGCAGCACTGGCTTTTGTTCTGAGAACTGTTTTAACACGTTTTTCTTTCCTTTGAAGGTGAATATGTACAGAAAAATAGATACAATTTCTATAATATTGATCAGGATTTGAGACTTTAAAAAGCAGGGTTTTTTTAAAAAAAATAAGTTGAGATTCAAATTTTTCTAGAATTTCTTATTTGTAGGAAAAAATACAGCCACTATTTATTCTAGTAATAAAGATATGTCTTGGCATATGTAGAGAAAACACCACAAAGACTGAGTTATCATAGAGCTACCATTGGCACAACAAGTGTTATAATTTCCAGATCTGTCGATTGGCTTGAGTTTAGTCATTTGCATGAGGTTTCCAGAGGACTCATGGCTGGACTGCAGGGATTTTAATTTCCACCTTCCCATTCTGTCTTTGCACTCCACTCAGAAACCAAACTGGGAAAACGAAGCAGAGCAAGAAAGGAGTGCATTCCTTCTAACACACACACACACACACACACAAGTATGCACACTACCATCTTGGCCCCAGTACACTAAGCTTATCATATTCTTTAATCCAAGGAAAAGCATGGAGTACAAAAAACCCACTGACAGTAAAACATCTTCAAAGAAAACTAATTTATCAAAGAACGTCAAAGGGTGAAGAGTGAGGCAAAAAAAATCTTCCTTGAATTTTCGTTTTCCTTTTAAATGTTATTTCCCTTTGCTAAAGGTTAAAGGGAATTCTATCTTTTGCCTTTCTTCCCGTGCATTATAATTATTTGTTCATTTGCCTTCAATTCTTAGGTTTCTAAATATATTTTTAAATGCAAGATACTTATTATTAATGTTTTTCATTACTTTTAAAACATTTCAAAAGTATTTATATTTATCTTGTTTATCTATTTTCTTCCCTTAGTTCATTTATGCTTTAATGGAAATTTTATTACTTTCTCTTACTACTGAATGAAAAAAGGAAAAAATTACTGCTTCTACTCAAAAACGTCTTTATTTCACTTAGAACTGTCACTTCTACTTGTAAGATAAGATTCAACAAAATAAAATTCTGTAAAGCTGACTGCACTAAACAATACTGACATGCAGTGATGGGAGGAAATTTTTATTTCTGATCGAAATCAAAACATTAAACACGTATTTTACTGTCCTGGTAGATAATTAAAAAACATAACACCATAAAACTGCCCTTCTCTCTTTTCACTGAAACATTTTTAGTCATTTAAACCTATAACATTTACAATACTGAAATTGTTAAAAGAGAATATTAATAGAATGCTATCTTATACTCCCAATAACATAAAGAATAAAACATACTATTTCAGAGACCTAAAGCATCTAGATCTAGAGGTAACCTAAGTTAATAAGGGTTATCATGATGATACTGAAACGATAATTTTCTAGTCTTTGAGCCAGGCTGGCAAATGTAAAAGAAGGAAGGATCTGTAAAACACAGTGTACAGAGTTTTCAATTGTGGAGAAACATCATTCAAAATGTTTGTAAAGATTTGTAACAAAACTTAGAAAATATGTTAGCATGTGTTATTGGTCAAATGAATCCATTCAAACACACTTTTACAGTGATATTATTGTATTCAAACTATTATAAGGCAAGATGGAATGGAAAATACATCTTTGTCATGAAATGTTTACCTCAAGAGCTAAAACCAGCCATTTAAAATATCCTATGGATACATATAGTAAGGATGTTTATCATAAAGGAAAAATGAAAATTTATTGGTTATTTCAGCATTGAATGGAGATATAAACCAATTATTTTTAGATCTTTTAGGCATTTTGTTGTTCAATTTGCCATGTTTTATACCTTTCATTCTAATGATAATTAAGAAAGATAATTTTAAACTTGTTTCCTTTGGTCTTTTCATCTCCTACAACCTGCCTTCTCTTCCATTGCAGTTCTCACTGTCCTAACCATTTGGGACACACAGTCTGTTCATGATAGAAAGACAAATAGCAGCAAATTTGGGAGACAGCACATCTAGCCGCAGTTCCTCAGTGCTCTCTTAGTCTTCCCCTCCGTCTATCTTTGGCAACTTCTCGCCCTGTTATGCTCCACAATCAGTAAACTTTGGGGTGTGTGAAAGATTTTGTTCCCAGGAAGAAATTTTGTGTATTAGAAGTATTACACAGATAATTTCTCTTTCGCACTCTGCTGCTTTTTATTTCCACTAATTTTAGAACATGACCTGAAGAATTTTTAACAGTATATTTTCAGTTGCTATGCTTTGTAAACCTATAGTAACATTCTTTTACTCAGTAATATATACATTTAAATCACTTCATTTTCCTTTGGAGAATATGAGACAAAGGGAAAGAAACAACCTCTAGTTTGATATATACCCCCCAGGTGAATGTATTATATAAATCTTACCTGCACTTTAGTCTGACCATTCAAGCTTTTACAAATGATTATTTGAAGTTATTTTTCCCTAAAGAGAATGATGATAGAAAAGTTGTATAACTAGTCAATTCATACAAGAGAAAATGGCTAACTAGTTATTATAATAAAAATTGTTATTGATTTTAATACTTTCATTAGGGAGTTATTAATTTATCCCTTCCATAAACATTTATAAAATATTGTTTATAATGGGGCATTGAATGGCAAATACAAAGAATAGTGTGGTTTCTGTTTCTGGAGTCTGTATAAATGATCATCTACAAAGCACAATGTGGTTAAATGCTATCTGAAAGGTAGATACAATATGTAATAAGAGTTTAGAGGAGAGAAAAATTATTTCCAATGGAGATGACTTGAACTGTACATTAAAGAAGCGAAATGTGAGCTGAGTCTTATTTTTATTGAGTATAATTGACATATAACATTATATTAGTTTCAGCTATTTAACATAATGATTTGATATTTGTATATATTGGAAAATGATCACAACAATAAGTCTAGTTAATATCTGTAACCATACATAGTTATAATTTTTTTTCTTATGTGAGGTGGGTCTGGACAGACAATATGATGGACATATATTGTTTTCCTTCCCAGCATTCATTTCTCTTTTCTCCTAAAACGTCTCTAGATTCTTGTGGAATCCAGCCTTTTCCAAATCTTGGTCAACACTATGGTCTGGGTAGTCTTCAACCTGCCGTTCCATGGATAGATCGTGTGACTGAAGCCTGAGACATTCAGTACTTTGTATCTTAGCTATGCAGGGTAATGTCACCTAGGATAACCCAATCAGAGTGAATATAAGAGTTTTCCAGGAGTTATGGGGGAAAAATCTCCACTTTCCCTCTGATTTTGATATTGTGAACATAGGGCTGAAATTTTTCAGATTTACAGTTAATGGGATTAAAACTAGGTCCTGAGGATGCTCTATGAGCCTCAGCAAAAAGCCTCATGCAAAGCCTGAACTACTGGATTTTTAAATTATGTGAGCTAATAAATTTTCTTTCATTGTGTTGTTAGTCTGGGATGCATTTTATGCCTCTTGCAATCAAAAAATGTCTTAGCTAATCCATTTAGGTAAGATTTAGATGGAAAATGATAGGATGAAAACAGTCAATTCTAAGAGAACAGACTAAAAGTAAAAGACTCAACTGTAGAAAATGCAGAGCTTGTTGAGGGAAAGCAGATGGTACAATTTAGTGGAATTTTAGGATGCATGAAGGAGAATAGGAAAGAAATATAGAAATTTCATTTGGGATTCAGTTATGGAAAATTTTAAATGCTTGATCAAAAATTATATTTGAAGGTAATAGAGAAAAGTGAAATGTTGTAAGAAGTGTGTATGAGCTTTGTGGAGAATATTAAATGGATTTAGTGAAGCAACAGTTGGGGCTGGACAGAATAATTAGACATTTGTAGTAAAATATAGGAATTTAACAAACTAAATGCTGTAATGACTCTAAAGAATCCGGATAGACCTTCACTCCAAATTTGGTTTTGATGTTGAGACTGATGATGACACATACGCATGTATACCGAGAGGAATGAGAAAGTTCATTACTCACATAAGGAGGCTTTCTGTGGGAGAGCAGGCAGCTCCCAATCACACCTAAAATTAGCTTGAGAAGTCAGGCAAAGGTAGGTAGGCTTAGGATTTTCATGGTAGTTAAGGAGCAAGTCAATGGAAAGAATCCTTATGAGTGGTTTGAATGTCTCATCAGCACCAAAGAGGGAGTGTCTGGGCTTTCTTATCAGCTTTATCAAGTAAATAGACATATGAATAAAGCTGTTTGGCATGTCGTAAATCAGGTGTTTTGGGGTACACATGTGGTTATGCCTTCTGGTCAGGAGCTTGGATTTGAGCCTGAGACAAATGTTTAGTAATTATTCTTAAAGATATAGTGAAATTAGATAAAGTGGACAAAGAAGAGAAATAAGAGAGATAAGAAGAGCAAAAATAAAATTTTGGGAGACTGTCAAAAGTCTAAGTGTGCACAGAGAAGGACAGAGAAAAGTGTGGAGGAAAAAAAAGCACGGGTAGGAACAAGGGGCCAAGAAGCTCAAACACAGAAAAGCCCCAGGGCTTAGTCAGTATGAATAGTGAGGCTGTAGAGAATTAGAACTGAGCACAATTAGGATTTAACCACAAAAGGAATTGACATCAAAGTAGGGTTTATTTTTAGGGTGTTGATAGTATGGACTACAGAAATGAGGCCAGGCGAGAGGTGTTAGTTTTATGGGATGGATTTAGATTACTACTTAGTCAGTTGGATCCAATTGGAGGAAGTTGTACCATCCATTCATTAACACCAAAGGTCTAAAGGGAAGATTTGAACTACCAAGTTCTAAATATTTGAAGCTTAAATAGTAAGGGTGAGGATGGAACATGGGAGAAACATCAAGTGTAGGCCAAGTAGATCTCTGAAAACTTGTTTCCAAAGTTCACTTCATCAACATTTATTAATATCTACTTACCATGTAGTAGTAATAGTAATAATAGTAATAATAATAATAATAATAATAATAATATTATAGCTACTATTTATTATGTTGCTTTTCATAAGCCAGACATCATATACATTACCTTATTTAATCCTCCTTATATCCTAGAAGGAAGAACTCTTATTATTCCACTGTATAGAAAAAAGAACTAAGATTTAGATGAACTAAGCTACCTGCTCATGGCCACACAGTCAGGACAAAACCAGTTCTATGTGATTCCAAGCCCCTGCTCTTGTCAGACGTCTTTACTTTGCACATATTAAATAGCAAGGGAGCTATGATGAACATGACACTTTTTTTTTTTAAAGAAAGCTGTATCTAGTGGTTGAAGGTTGACTCTCTTCACATTAATCACTCATTTAAAAACATTTAGGAATATTTTGAGCAATATTTGCCTTGATATGATTAGGCCTTTCAAAATTTTATTTCTTAGCTAACAGCATTCTAAAATATCCTTTTGTCTCTGGTGTTTGAAAATCCAATTCACTCTGTAGACTGACTGTAAACGCAAATAAGAGCATTGATTTCCTCATTTCGTCACCTCTAGAGAACAATTCATAAAGCATGGAAGTTCTAACTAGTAAATCAATAGTCACTACTTAAATCAGAGACTCAAAGAGTAGTCTATTATTAAAAAGATTTCATCTGAAGATGATGTTAAATGAAAATAAAGGAACCAAGCTGGCCTCTGATCTGTATTCAGCTTCAGGAAATAGTCCGGAGGAAAAGATTCTGTTAACCATATTTAGAGCTTTTCCTGTTTCTGGTTCCTGCTTGAAGAGAAGTGGGGAAAATCCAATTACTCAAAAGCCACTTAAATATTATTAAGCAATTCATGAAAACAAGGCGAAGCTGTGTTATTGGCAGGGCTTCCCCCACTGTGATGTACAAATCGAATTGTTCACCTATTTGTCTCATTTTGGCTTGTATTTGACTACGGAGTAAATACAGATCTATATGAAATGTCCATTGCATAGACCAAGACAGCCAGATTCATTAATTATTGGAAATGCTATTATTTTACCCAAAATGTAATCTTATTTCTAGAGTTAGTTATGTAATTTCACGTAACACAGAAACTTTGATCTGAATTACATTTAAAATGAGCCTTTCACTAAATCAGGGAGAAAAATGTTTTCCTTCTTAATGAATCATAACTCTAAGGCTGTAATAGGTGCAAGAGCGAATATGTGTTAAAGGAACTAAAAATGCCATTCATTATTTCAAATAATTCCCATATTTGAAACTCTATTTTATCACTCCAAGTTGGGATTTCAAATGAACAATTACTCACGTTTGTCTATTATTGTGTTCTTAAATTCAAGATACTTTTAGTGCTGCCTGGGATTTCTGAAATCTAATTCATCTAGACGAGAATCTAAAGCCCAGGAAGATATAATTTGCTCAAATCTCACAGTGGTGGGTCCATGACTTAACTTGGAACTTTGGTTCTTAGTCCAAAATTTATTCCATTGTACTCTCTTCATTCTCCAGGAGTGATTTGGAAAATGAAGAGATGACTTGGGAATCAGGTCCAAGGAAATTTTACTTTTCCTTCTCACCTATAGATAAAGTTTGTAAGGAGACCGGTGAGATTGGCTGGAGTGTACACAATTTCTTCTCTTCCTTAGTTCATGAAAATTTCCTTTGGATAGACAAAAAACAGTATGTGTTGTGTCTTGCTATCTGTATTTTGAAAAAGCATAGAGAACAGAAATGCTACATTCATAATGAGATTGTGTAACATTTTGCAAAGTGCTATTCTATAGTGTTGAATTGAAATACCTAATCTAAGATATACTTGTAAGTAATAGCTAGATTTATGCTTAAAATTAAGAGCTTTGCTGTTTTTGCAAGAGCTGGCCTCCACATTGACAGAGAAGTATGGTGGATGCTGAAGGATGCCTCACAGAGCTGTTCTAGACCAAACCCTCCTTCTTTGACTAACTATTAGGATCTGAAATCTCAAATTTAGAGTCACTTCTTTTCCTGGAATGTTAAAAATCCATTAATACTGTGCAAATATCCCTGAAAGAGGTAAAATACTGAATACAAAATACAGAATATTTTTTTCTGCATTAGTTATGAACACCTAGTAAGTATGGGCCTAGCTTTCCCCATCAGTGAAAATGGGAAATTTCCACCAAAAGGTAAAGCACCAAAAATAAGTTTTGCCTATTTAACAATTTTGCCTAGAGCTGAAACTGAATATTACTATGAATAATAAGTGAAAATAACTAAATTCCATTAGTAACATGATTCTAGCCAATATATTCTATGCTAGGAGGAGATGCTATTATAAATCATTATTATTTTATGTTCAGAAAATGAATACACTGATGTTTACAGCAAGGGAAAATGCAAGCCAGCTTTCACCTTTCCTCCTGAGGAAAGTGATGAACTGGTATGCATTTAGAAAGTGCTGAATGTCTTCTGAGTCTAACTTTATCCCCTCCTAAAATGCCCATATGTGAATTAGGCACTCTGCAGGTTTTTTTTTTTTTAACTCAGCATTTACTGATCTTAAAAACATTTGCTAGTGTAAAAATATATCTTACCTTTGAAAGAAACCTGTTATAAGAAAAGATGTGAACAAAATGCATTATGTTTGTCTGACATATTGAACATGACTTATTTTATTCAAGGGTATTTATTTATTTTTCTCCTCTTCCTATTTTCTTTTCTTTTCTTGAGTTCAGGTACAATGCAGTTTAATAGGTAGATAGCCAAATATTCTCTCTAGTAGTGCCCATTTTCTGTCTTCTTTCTCAATATTTCCTTTACAGAAAAGACCCAGCATTAGCTAACCTGATAATGGAAAAGAGAAGGATGGGTCTTTAGACACTTGTACAGGAACTCTGTGAAGTAAAACCCACAGTTTTTTAAATCTTCTATTGTTCTTGGTATTTAGTAAGAGGTAAATTCTTAATATTTATAAAATGAACAATGTGTATCTATTAATATCAAGAAAAAATTTAGTATTTTTAGTATCATTTTGCTATTCAATGCATGTCATAAAACAACAAATCAACCTCCCTTGGATATAGAAAACCAAATATTAGATATCTATGAAATGGCATGAATAAAGGTGGTCCAAAATTTGCCAAAATGTACAAAACTTGAAAACTGCAAATTAACTATCTCTAAATTTATATACCCATTGTGGGAGAGCAAAGTGGCAAGCTGATTTGTTCTTTAATCAGTAAGTCAACTTTACCTGGTAAATTTAGGACAGACATTAGGATACAAAGAAACATTTTGTGAAGTGTTTTTTATGTCCTAAATATTTAGGTAGCATATCATTTCACCCAACCCAAGTTGCATACAATACATGAATAATGTATGATGTTATGCCTCAGTGATTCACATAGCTAAACTCAGAAAAATATTTGCTACAAACATTTGATTCTTTTCTTTTCTTTCTTTTTTCTTCTTCCTTCCTTCCTTCCTTCCTTCCTTCCTTCCTTCCTTCCTTCCTTCCTTCCTTCCTTCCTTCCTTCCTCTCTCTCTCTCTCTCTCTCTCTCTCTCTCTCTCTCTCTCTCTCTCTTTCTTTCTTTCTTTCTTTCTTTCTTTCTAACATAATAGAGACTAAGTGGGGACAGTTTTGGTTAGTATTTTGGAAGACGTTTTTAGCCAAGACACAAGTGCATAGATTGCCTTAGAACAGTGGAAATTAGAAAAGGCCATCTTGTTTCATCTTATATGTTGAAGGCAAGATGTTAACACAGACATGTTAATGCCGAGAGTGTTAGTAAATTCACAGCCCCAATAACCAAAAGTGGGAAGAAGAGCAAGCTGGGAGAGTTTTTGATTCTAGATACAAATAACTGATAAAGTCAACTAATTTTGTGTGTGCTATCTGTACCCAGGAACCAGAATCTGTTCTCCTTATAAATTATTATGATGTATCAGATAAAAGAACATTTTATACTTGAGACCCAAAACATGAGTGAAGAAGGATAATGTATTCTTAATAACATTTTTATTATGGTAAGGTAAATGGAACCAAGAATGGATAATATATTCCTTAAAAGAGATGGTATCCTAGAGTGAATACAACCCATGGTATGCAAAGGGGAGACAAAAGTTTCTTATCAGAGAAATATTTACTAAACTGATGTCTGAAACTGCCTGTCATTTTAAACCTGTAGAAAATGGGCATGCTTATTCTCCCAAGCCCACACAAAATCAAAATGAGTTAAACTGTTGTAAACTGAAGGCACTTTGAAAACAAAGACCAAACATGGACACAATTGAAGTTTGGTGGCTCCCTTCCTCTAGAGTAGCTTCTCTGGGCCACAGATGAGGTGCTGGGCTTTCCTCACTTCTGTTTGATCTCACTGTGTATTGGAGGCCACAGAGGGCCGTAGCCTCCAGGGCTGGTAATCTGTCACTCTTCAGGATAACTCTATTTCAGAGGGATCAGAGAGTGGCTAGGGAAGCAGCAGGGCCACCCATTGGGGCCTGATGTCTGGGCATGACAGCACTCTTCTTTCTTGGCCAGGCATTGACCCTCAAGTCCTGTGCTTGAAGCAATCTTCACAGAGAGCTAGAAGATCTGCATCTATTTCTTATTGAACATGGACTCTGCTAAGTATAAGGTGACTGTATGAGAACTGGAGAAAGAAGAGAGCTATGTATTATTTAGGTCGGGTGGCACTTTGTTTAAAAGTAAAGACAAAAATTTGTGCACATTGTCTAGCCAGTAATTTTTTAAAGAGTCTACTAGTTTTTGACATCATGATGTTTTTCGTCCCACTCTTTTTTCTGCAAGTGCTTCACAAAAACTTTAGATGTACATTCCTCTAAATACACACACACACACACACACACACACACACAAATTACAATTAATTTGAGATAATCACAAATTAAAGAAGAGCCAATGATGTTTTCGTTTAGTTCATGCATCATCAAGAGGTTTTTAATGCTTTGATTGATTGATTGCTTTTACGGAATATTTTCTGCCACGAAGTAAATACCAATAGATGGATTTTTAATGCTAAGTTCTTTTTGATTGGTTCCCTTCCATTCAAGTGAATAAAGTTTTATAGTGAATAAAATTTAATTGGTGGAATCTTTCTGCCATCTATGAAGTTTGCTGACAATGAGTTATTTGGAAGGAGTTAGCAATGGGTTTTGTTATAGCTGAAAAAGAGATGAAATGATGCCTCAAAACAATTGCAAGTGGACTGTAGTTTCTTAGGACACAGGATAAAAAGATAGGTTGAAGGAAAATACTGCCTCCATCAGCTTTTTAATAAAAACACCATGTTCCAATGAGGAAGAAGAAATGTGATATTTTTTCAAAGTTGAATCAAATTAAAAGATTTTAGGGAAAGAGTGTCTTTGTCTTAAAAAAAAGACAACAATGGCTTTATTTTACTATCAAAACACAAATTTTATCTTTTTTATTTAGTTCATTATAAATGACCCTTTATCAGAGTGGGCTGAACTGCAATGTTACCGCAAGCAAGCTTGTTCTGTCATTGGGGTGGTAAAGATGGCCCTTATAATAAATAGCAGGCAAGAATAGTGCTAAACACTAGAGCACAATTTAAGACTGGGTGATTTCATTGTTCTTAGTCGGATATCAGAAACCAGGAATAAACATAAAAATAAAATTTCCAAGAAAAAAGGATCTGTCAATTAAACTCAGGTGAAAATTATCATAGTGTAGAGCCATTCTTACACAGGCACATAACACATTTCCTGAATGGCACTTGGACCCATTTCCATTTACCACCGGCCCCCAAAGGCTACTTTAACCATCTTTTAATCATTGGTTTTTACCCCCAGTCTTCTTCACTTGCTTAATCTGCCTTCTGAAACTGGTTAAGCTAATACATATTCATTTGTTCTGGTGCTTACTGAATTTCCTAGATACGGTCTCCAAAAGCTGCTTCCCCTTTAAATTTCATACATCTCTTTCCAACTGTTCTCACATACGTTCAGCTAGCCAATACTTTTTCACTAAAGTGCCTTTAGAACATTTCTTGTGTGTTCAACAAATGATATATGGCTGTTGCTTTAGCTGTCTCTAACAATCCCCATGAATAGTGATGAGTGGATGCATCGTTGAAGGAGCAGGGGTAAAGGGAGGGGATACAGTTCTAGAATCATCAGCAATAGTGTTGGGATTTTTGGAAAGAGAGAAGATAAACTTAGAAGATGGATGGGTTAGTACATATTTATTAGGCATTTTTTATTTTAAGCAGCAAATTCACTCAGGATAAAGGTTGACTAGTATTGAGGCCATGGAAATATGTTCTGAACAATTTCTTTGTCGTGATATGTCTCCTTCCCTTTGTTCCATTGTACTATTGATACCAACTGATCGTTCCCTATATGTCCAGCCCAAATTCTAAAATCACCAGATTAACTATTTACTATTGACCCTGTTGGTTAGGGGCTATGTATGACACAAAGCAGGACCCTGGGTGGATGGCCTGTGGGATGCCTCTATTTGCCATATCCCTGGTCATCTCTAAACCAAGAGTAGCCTCAGTGTGGTGCTGCTGAGTTGTAGTGGAGGACAGGGCAGTTAGCCACAGGTAGAAGACAACTATAACTGGCTCTATTAACATCTCAACACTGTTCAATTCGATGGGGATGTGTAATGTGTTACACAAAACAAAGAATGGAGAGAACACAGGCACTATGGTGTTTTGGTCCAAAGAGAAAATGTTGGAAATTGTGTCAATGAAAGAGGTGAGGAATTCTGCAGAGGTGTGTTTTCAAAGAGGTAAAGATAGTTGAATGAAATGGTGGAATTAGGTCAGATTAGGTAAAGGGGCATTTAAGTCATGTTGGGGGAGGGTATTTGAAGTGTGCTTTGGAGAGCAAGAAAAAAGGGGCCCTTAGAGCAAGAAAGAGTTTGCAGAACAGGACTCACAATTTCACCTCCTTTGAAGCGTACATGGAGAATTTGGTCTGTACTGAATTATCTGCTTTGACTTCTTACAAGAGAGTGTGATTTCTTACCCTCTAACAATCTTCCACAGAAATATTAGAGAGAGGACATTTTCCCTTCTAAAGATTTTGAGGGCTTGGGACTGCATTCTATAAAGGAGATTGGGAAAGGGACAGAAGAGATTTTTATGTGTGGACCGTTTTTGCTATTTTTTTTGTGTGTGTTGCAGATTGAGTCATTCCTATGGCCTTTCACCTGTTGGGCTCTTGTCTAGGTTGGGGCCATGATTTATACTGACTTCCTCTTAAGTGAGGAAAAATTTTTCATAAGGAAGAAGTATAAGAAATTTAAAAACACAACACAGGTAATTAAAGGCATTGTTGCACACATAGTCATTTTATTAATATAAAACCCTAATGTCAATATGAGTGCAACTTGAACTGAAAAATATAAAGGATGACTAAATAGTATGTGCCTTTCTGCCTCTTAACAATATTCTGGAAGTGGTATTTTGGCAGGGAAAAGTAAAATATTTCATTAAAAAATTTGTCTTCATATGAAAACTCAGTTCTATGTGAATAAAATATGATCTTTGCACAATATATTATTTGTAGGCATTGACATTTCAGTTTCCTCAGACACAGGTGAGATCTGTTCATCACTCTATGCAGCCATATGTGCCAGTGAATTTTTAATGGAGGTTTTATGTGAGGAACTCTTGCTAAATGTTAAAATGCAGGATGTTAATGTAGATAATCTTCCTTGTTCTAAACCAAATGATGAGTTGCTTAAATGGTCACATATGTAGTAATTTTCTGGGCACATTAAAGTGATAGGTGGATATGTAGAATAGAGTATGAGACAAAACTGGCACCCCTGAATACATGTGCTTGCATTATTTTATTTTTCTATTTTGCACTTAAAAATTCAGTACAAATGTTATAAGACTTATTTTTGTCTTATATGAAGCCAATTAAACTTTAAGCTGGACCAATTCAATAAAAATGAATTTGGAAACTATAATCAACACAGAAAAGTAAATCAGAATGTGCATTCAGTAAAAAAAAAAATTATAGATTTTCTTGCTGTGCTAAGAGAGGCTATTGAGGTGGAATATTCTTGGCATTTGTTCATTTAAAGATAAGGACAAGTCCCTTCACACAGCTCTGTAAGCAGGATGCAATGAGAATTTCATCAAAGGCTGTGTAATTGTGTAAATACATTCTTGGGAGTTATAGAAATTCTTACACATCCTCATGTAATTTTGCATGCAACCTCCATGGATGAGTCTCCTAATTTGTGTTGGATGAATGATGTCTTTTTCTAATTAGGCAGGTGCTGCCATTTTAGCTGAGGACCAGAAGACAATGTCTAACTGAGCCTTTTTTGTTTTGTTTTTGTTTTGGACAGAATTAGCCTTGGAATTTAGTATCCTGATTGACTCATGTCCTAATTAAAGCCCAATTTGATTGATTCTACTTGTGCCTTTCCATAGGAAACAGAACAACTTTCCACATTCTCAGCATGTTGGATTTGCTTATTGCTCCCAATTCCTGTGATATGTTCTGACATTCACAGCCCTTTACACAGAGGTCCATTTTGCAGCCAAGTGTGTGTTCCCTTCAGTTCCAACACTGACAGATCATCTACCTTACCTTTCATTATTTCTTTGTTGCAATATACAAATGCAGTTACAAAACAGAATCTGTTGGGGTAAACAGTGATAATAATAGTTTCCATTATCTTAATAATTTACATACGAGAGAAAAATCACTCCATAACCTGAGTAAGCCAAAGATGTTCTCTTCCTCCACCCCCAATCCTCCAGCTTGCCTTTAGCTTTGAAGGTTTGGAAAGTCCTATTATCCTAAAAATTAAATTAGCTTAGTCTAATGCATACAGATGGCAATGCCTTGTGCTAGGTACAGCTGTCATTTTCTTCCTCAAAAGTAAGGGGAGAAAGTATCATCAGCTCAACTGTAGCTCATAAAGTACATTAGAAAGGTGAGCACTATGCAGAGTAAGAAAGTCTGTCTGATATAATGCATGAAATAAGACTTTCTTTTTTGGAAAAAAATAGTTTTTCCTACAACTTATCACTCAGGTTGTTCCAATCATACTTTCAGTTTTAGAAAAACAACAACAGATTTTTGTATATGCTAAAGATACCATCATTTGCAAACTTTCACATTTGAATAAAGAAGGCATGGTGTTTATAGAGTCACCAGTTAGATTCTCTCCTCAACCTTTTTATACTAGATATACTGAGGTTCGTTTATCATCTTCTGGCCCGAGGTAGCATCAACCTTTCTCCTGAGGGCCCATCTATTTCTCTTGGAGCATGTCCAGCCCTCCATTCTGCATTGAGTTTATTTCTTTCTACCAAAGACAAGGTCCTTACCTTGTCTTCTTAGTGTTTGTTAAATGTTTATTGAATAAATTCATGGACTTTTATAAATAGATAAAGCATTTCATCAACATCCTCCAATAATATATATGTTATATTGCTTCATTTAACATGTATACAATGAAGACATCCATTCTGAGTCTGACTTCTTATTGTAAAGGTCTAATAAATTCTTGCTTCAAATATAGTCCAAGGTTGTGCATTTTTTATTTGATAATGCAAATGAGATGAACAGAGAAATGATCACACTTCAGCTTACGGAGGGGAGAGATGCTCACTTAGCAAGCACCTCCACCAGCAGATTGCTGAACATTCTCTGAGTTTATTTTATAGTGTGCGTAGGCCCACTTTGCTGGCGGAAGGCAATGGAGACAAGCTTTGCCAGAAATCTGGAATAAGGTTATATTGGTGCCATAGAAGAAATCTTTCTCTTAGGGTATCATGTAGATCTGTTTTGGCTATTTTTTTCAAGTCTGCACTAATGTCTGGGTCAATAACAGGAAAAAAATATGTTATTAATTACTATAATTTGAAAGGAAGTTGAAGTCGACCTTCAGCAATCTGTCTTGGCAGCATAAAGATTTTCACCACTCGAATTCTTGGAGTTTGTCTTAGTACAAACATTATCTGCTGACCACAGTGGGATGTTTTCTTTAGAAAGACATATCTAGTTCCACATAATTATTATGTTACAGGAAAGGTGGCATACAAGGTTTTTATTTTTTTGTAAATTAAATCCTATTTTAAGGTATGTAAGAAATGTTCCTCTGTAAAGGAGTCAGTCCTCTGGTAGAGTAACAATTCACCTGAGAGTAAACTTAGATTTCCAAATATCAATTTTATGTAAAATGACATGCTTCTGTTCTCGACAATAAATAACCATTTGGTTACAGACAGCAGAATTAAGTAATTTCAGGAAATGAATTACCATATTGACCTTGTGCAGACCTGGGATGATAGCTTGCCAGGATGGGGCCATTGCCAAGTTTCTGTCTCGTTTGTGTAATTTAGACTGTAACTATTCTTCTGATTTATGATCAACTTGCTTAGGTAAAACAGATTGTTTGAGTTATATTTAATTGAATGTACATTTCTTCTATTTTTCATTTAAGTGGAGTAACCTCAAAAATCCAAGGGTCTGCGGGAGGGTGAAGTTGAAAGAACATTTGTCCTTGAGCATGGACGCAGGCTCAGGGATTGAAAGACCTAACAAATAATGAGCCTAGTGGGAGGTTGGAGTAGATGGTCTTCTGCTTCCCTTCCTGCCTTGTGCTGCTGATCTCAGATATTCCTGAAAGAATGGGAACACCATCCATACCCTGGCCTTACCCTGTCCACTGATGAGCCCAGCAATTCACTGATCACTCCTAGAGCCACTGTCCTCTCATAAGTGTGGGTAAAGTGATAGAAACCCTTTGTGGGTGCACAGATATTTGAATCTGCTTGTAAGTCTGTCCCAGACTAAGTTGGCAAAAGGCAGACATGAGCAGAGACCTCTCTAAGATAATACGATATTCTCCTAATAATCCTGCCCTACCCTAAACTACCTCAGCACTTTATTCAAACATTTATTACAACATTTCCCATAGCCTGCCTTGGTTATAGTTATCTGTGTTTGTATCTGTCTATGCCTTTCTCCACTAGTCTTCCATAGGGCAGGAGCCAAGTGTTACTCATCTCTCCATTCCTTGCAGATTCTAAGGCAATAACCTAGAGTAGGGTCTCTATAAATGTCTAAAAGGTTTTAATTTTGCTAATATTTTCTTTGTATTTCTTCAATTTTCTTAAATTGTTTGAAATATATTGTTATCATAATTGAAGTTTTAAAAAGACAGCATGTCAAGAATACAAGCAGATTTGATTTTGCTCGCTAGAAATCTATTTTCTATTTCAATGCACAATAGTTCATGATGACAGAGATTATACTTTTTTTGTTCGTTTTTATATCTCTGGCATAATGCATTGTTTTGGGTTCATTATAGCTACTCAAGATATATTAGTGGAATAAATGAAATAATTTAGATGTGCTATATGCCAGGCATACATGAAATGAATCCTGCCCTAAAGAAATTCAGAGTTTATTAGATTATGACGTGGTCATCAATATCCAACATTTGTTTAGTGCTTTATTCTATATTTGTATAGAACTTCTAATAAAAGTTGCTTTTAATTACCTGGTTTCATTTGATCTCAAAATCTAGTGAGATTATCAGGGTAATAACTTCTTGTTTGTTAAAAAATATTAGCTTCTTTTCCTTTTTTCCTTAAATATAGATATTTCTCCATTATTTTCATGTATCTTTATTATAGAAAACACAAGAAAGAGAAAAAAAGACAAGATCTGTATGTATGTATCTGTGTATATATATACACACATATTCTATATTTTACTTTCAGGACTTTGTCCTGATGCCATCTTTGTTTTCTACATAAACAAGAATTAATGCCCATAGAGTTCCAGGCTTTGTTAGAGTTAAATGACAAATTTTCTGTTCTCAAATTTATAATAGTGAGTCTAAATTGAATCAATAATTATAATGGAGACCTGTGGAGAAGAAACACTAGTTATAGAAACAAAATAAATATAAAGTAAGATAGGGTGGAAAGTGGAGAAAAGCAAGTGTTAAAGTCCAAGAGAAGAGAAAATTTCAACTATTGAGAGTTATCAACATCCCTCTACCATACATCACATACAAAAATTAACTCCAAATGGATCATAGTCTCAAATGTAATAGCTAAAACTATAAACCCTAGGAAGAAAATATAGGGGAAAACTTCCATGACTTTGGATTAGGTGGTAGTTTCTTGGCTAGGATACCAAAGTACAAACAACAAAATAAAAAATAAATAAATTGGACTTCATGAAAGTTAAAGCCTTTCACTCTTAAAAGGACACTATGAAACAAGTAAAAATAGAACCCACAGAAGAGGAGAGAAAACATTTCAAATGATATATTTGATAGGAGATTTGGATCTAGAATACATAAACTTACAACTCAATAATAAAAAAATATACCAAAAAAGGTGCTCAGCATCATGAGTCATCAAGGAAATGCAAATCAAAACTGAAATGAGATACCACTTCATATCCACCAGGATGGCTGTACTAAAAAAGACAGACAATAGCAAGTGTTGGCTAAGGAGGGTTACGAAGGGAATGGGACCACTGCTAAAGGCTCTCGGCTCTCTTTGGGGAAGATAAAAATATTCTAGAATTGATTGTAGTAATGGGTTGCACCATTCTGAGTATACTAAAAGCCATTTAATTGTATACTTTAAACGGGTGAATTGTATGTGATATGAATTATATTTCTAAAAAGCTGTTACCAAAAGGAACAAAAACCAAAACTTAAAAACAAGCAACCTAAAGTAGAATATTGTCTACATAGTAGTCAATAAAATGAGGATTTAAATTTTCCCACTGAGTTTAACCACAAAGTGGTCACTTAGAAATCTGGGAGAGAGCAGTTTTGAGAGAAAAGGCCAGACTTGAGATGTTAAGCAAAAGATGTCAAAACAGAGGCCAAGTGTTGATCATTATTTTAGGTAGATTGGCTCTGAAAGGATAAATAAAGGATGTCAGCGGGAATAGACAAGAGATAAAGAACAAAAACAAGATAAAAATTCTTTTTGAAATGGAAGAGACTGAGTAGTATTAAGGCCAACAAAAGGCTGAAGCTATAAAAGTTGGTCATAATTAATTGATGGAGTAGCATCAATGAATGGAATAAGAAGGGCTGGAAAGCACAGAAGAAGGACCCTGCTTCCAATGAGGCAGCATGAGAGGAGAAAAAGATAGTGCTGATCACATAAGGAATTTTTCTTTTCTTTTCTTTTCTTTTCTTTTCTTTTCTTTTCTTTTCTTTTCTTTTCTTTTCTTTTCTTTTCTTTTCTTTTCTTTTCTTTTCTTTTCCTTTCCTTTCCTTTCCTTTCCTTTCCTTTCCTTTCCTTTCCTTTCCTTTCCTTTCCTTTCCTTTCTTTTCTTTTCTTTTCTTTTCTTTTCTTTTCCTTTCCTTTCCTTTCCTTTCCTTTCCTTTCCTTTCCTTTCCTTTCCTTTCCTTTCCTTTCCTTTCCTTTCTTTTCTTTTCTTTTCTTTTTCTGAGGAAGTTAGGGATAAGAGCATTTTGGAACAGCAGGAAGCACTGCCTTAGTGGAGGTGGAAAACCACAACTCAGTAAAAGTCTGTGTGAGTGCACAGATCTCAGTCGGGCTTAGAGGCTTTGTTTTTCGGGTTTGTTCAATGTCATAGGACAGAGGAGATGGTGAACCAGGGGCCAGAAAAACGAAAGATTGCTAGAGAATGAAGGGTACACCACCTGGAGAGAGAAAAGGGAGATGAAAAGGAATTGATTAGAGTGTAAAATCGAGTAGTTAGAGGACTGGAGTAGAAATAAGTTTCAAGAATAGAAGGGTGGGGAGCAAGAAAACAAGAAAACTATAGTAATAGGAGATTTTGGCCAATAAACAGATTACTGTATTTTAAAATTTAGAAGACAAAACATTTCTGATTAGTATGATCTAGAGCAGTGCTCCAACGAGACCGGTGCTCCAATGAGTATCTAATGTGTGATGATCTGAGGTGGAGCTGAGGCGGTGATTCTAGCACTGAGGGGTGGCTGCAAATACCCATGAAGCTTCGCTTGCTTGCCCACTGCTCACCTCCTGCTGAACGGCCTGGTTCTTAACAGGCCACAGACCTATACTGGTCAGGGGCTAGAGGGTTGGAGACCCCTGATCTTGAGTGATCATAGAAGTAGGTTGTTAAATAGAATAGAAGGTCATTGGAATTCCAAAAATCAAAGAATTGTAGACTAGGGGAGTGGAAGTATATTATACTAGGACAATATGTCATCCAGTTACATTGAATAGAACCAAAATGGAGAAAAATGTGGCAATACAGGTGACCAAATGCTCTAAGAATGTGTGGGAGCAGTTAAAAAATTGACAGAAAACTGACTAGAATGGACAAAATGATCATTTGTTAATGCCATCTTTAATTTTCTCTTAATATTACAAATGTTTTCTTTGTTATTAGCTACTTTATAAACATAAGTTTTATAACTGACCGTTATAATGTAATTTATGTATCCCTTGCTACATTTAAATTGTTTTCAATTTTTCACTATTAAAACTAACATTATGCTAAATATAACTTAGTTCCTTTTCAAATTACATATATATTTGCAAACAAGTTTGAAGACAATTTTTGAATTCAAACAATTGTTTCGCTTTTTATTTAACAAATTTGGTCAAATCACTTTGTTGACAGGTTAAATTAATTCTAAAACCAGTTGAGAACTGGGCCCTGTTCTTTTTGTAGTTTCAGATTCCCTGTCCACTAGGAGACATTGGTGGTTAGACAGATGGGTAGATGGGTCCTCAGCACTTCAGAAGAGACACTTAGGTATTTATTCAGTTTTCAGATTGAGAAGGAAGTTTTCTGACTGGAGTCCAGGCAGTCTGCCAGATCTGACCTGTGAGGTAATCCAAACTGTAAATTGGAACTTCAGGCATAAATATGTCTGAGTATGTGATAGCTGTTTATAGCAACACATGATTAATGGTTGTGTCCCGATAAGAAATATTATAAGTCAATTTTTGAGTTAATTGTTGGAAAATCTGAAGAGAGGCTAGTGAGTCCAGAAATCCCAGTAATTCAATAGAAACTCAGGCTTTAAGGAAAGAAGCAAAAACAGTGAGAGAAGGAGAAATTTATTTCAGAAGATAGACTGCTCAGATTATCAGGAAGAAATTCTCAACTGAAGTCAGGAGAGGTAATTTTACATTTTGTATTGAGAGGTTGAAGGGGGAAAAGAGAGAGGATCAGTGGAAATTTAACATGTTCTGGGAATAAAAACTGGATACAACTATATAAAAAATGACTTAACTTTTGCTTAGTGCCTGTTATATGTGAGGCATATTAATGAATTACTTTATTTTATCTTCACAATGACTATATAATAGAGGTGCTCTCATCAATTAGAATTAGGTTTGGCTGCCTATCAGAGAAAACTCCAACCAATGCTGGCTTAACCGGTATTTATTCTCAGCTAAAGTGGTGTGAATGAGTCAGTCCAGGGCAGAAGTGGCCGCTCCATGGTATCACAATGGACCCAGGCACCAGCTTTTCTTTTCCAATATTTTTAGAGTGCAGCTTCATTTTTTGAGACCCCAATATGGCTGCTGGAGTTCCAGCCATCACATCTATGTTCCAAGAATCAGGAAGGAGGACTGCAAAAGAGTTTCCCCTCCCAACTTTCCTGAGTTTAAGAGGTCTTCCTGGAATGTAAATTGGTACAGCCACCGTCAAAAATAGCATGGAGTTTTCTCAAAAAATTAAAAGTAGAACTACCATAAGGTCCAATAATCCCACTTCTGGGTATATGAAATGAAATCATTATAATAACTATTATACACAATAGCTAAGACTTGGAAATAGCTGAAGTATTCACCCATAGATGAATGGATAAAGAAAAAATATGTCACTTAAACTGCCACATGTGACACACATACACACATACAGAAAATGGAATATAATTCAGCCATGAAATGAAAAGAATCTTACCAATTGCAACAGTATAAATGAAACTTGAGGGCATTATGCTAAATGAAATAATTCAGACAGAAATAATTTAAACACTATGATCTCATATGTGAAATCTCAAAAAGCAAAACATAAAAACAGAGAACAGATTGGTGGTTGCTAGGGCCAGGGGGTAAGGGGTGAGGGAAATGGAATGTTGGTCAAAAGGTACAAACTTCCAGTCATTAGACAGATAGTTCTGGGGATAACATGTATAACATAGATCCCAATTTACAATATTGTGTCATTTGCATGCAGTTCCCAATGTACAATGATTTGATTTATGAATTTTTATTTTAGGGTGGTGCGAAATGATCTACATTTAGTAGAAACCATATTTCAAATTTTGAATTTTGATCTTTTCCTGGCCTATTAATCCGGGGTGTGACATTCTCCTGATGCTGGCCACTGGCAGAGAGCTGCTGCTCCCAGTCAGCCATGCAATCATGAGGGTAAACAATTGGTAATTTACTATACGTTGTGTTGCCAGTATTTTTCTATTTATTTTGTTATGTGTTTTCACATCCCATCATGTCTGTAAAATGCCCATCTCTGTCTCCTGCTTCTGGTGAGAAGAAGAGGAAGGCAATTACGGATTCTTCTCGACCTACTATGGGGTTACATCCCAATAACTTTGTGTTCCGAGAACATTTAAGGTAGGCTCAGCTAAGCTGTGATGTGTAGTAGGTTAGGTATATAAATGCATTTTCAACTTATGATATGTTCAGTTTATGATGAGTTTATCAGGACATAACTCCATTGTAATTCAAGGAGAATTTGTACTTCAAAATTGCTGAGAGTAGATCTTAAATGTTTTTACTGCACATACATGCAAAAAAGGTAATCATATCAAGTGATGAATGTGTTTACTGACCTTATTGTGGTAGTAATTTCATAATATATGTGTATCAAATCATCATATTGTATACCTTACACTTACACAATGTTATATGCCAATTATATATCAACAGAGGTGGCAAAGAAGTCTTCCCAGAAATCCCACAACATTTTTTCTCTACATCTAGTGATCAAATTCTAATACATAATGCCACATCTAACTACAAGGTACAATGCCTCCACAAATGAAAAATAGGGTTCGTACAGTAAGGATGAAGGGGAGAACAAATACTGGATGGTTAAGCAGCACTCTTTGACACTTTATTCTCTTCTTTTTGTATTTGTAGAAAGAAGGACTCAGTGCACTGCTAAGGTCACTTGGCTAACAAATGGAGGTGTCAGGATTGGAACCCAGGCCTGTCTGGCTTCAGAACCAAATCTCCCTTCATTACGTGGCACTGACTCTCGACAGAAGATAATATTCTCATAGAGTAGAAGATAGTAGGTCCATGAACCAAAATAATTCAAGAGGTTGAGGCCAGAAGATTGTTACTTGGTCCTCATCTCCTTAAATGCAATAAGGTAGACTCTAGCCTACATGTCATTTTTCGTCTTTAAAATAGTCTTGCTTTTTAGTCTTTGAGCAATTCTACTTCTAGGAATTTCATATATGGATATAATTAACATGGGTGCAGACATTTATGTACAAGGATGTTCACTGAAGATTTATTTATAATAATGGAACATTCAAAACAACCAAAATACCCAACAAAAGAAATTGGTTAAGTTACAGAATACTAGAACATCCATATGGCAGGACATATTGCAACCATTAGAAATCCTGTTCATGATTTTTTCATATTTAAAGACATGCATGAGAAAGCTCATAAGTTATGTAAAAAGGATTATAAAATAGTAATCACGAAGATCCCAGTTGTGTAATGTGTGTATAGAGGCATAGAAAGAAACCTGGAAGAATAAGCATCATAATGTTATAGTACTTCTTTTGTAGGTGATGGGATTATTAGTCTGCTTTTTATTATGCTTTTCTGAATTTTTCTAATTTTTATAATAAATATGTATTACTTTTACAATCAGAAAAAACTCACAAGTGTTATTTGGAAATAAGCTTCCTCCTTAGGAAAACCATTTTGTTATTATCAGGATGACTGGCTTGGATGTTTAGCACTGTCAAAGTGCTAGCATGAGGAAGGTTATAGCAGATTGACTTCAATCAATATTTATTGAGTGCCAGTTGTGTGTAAGCCACCGTTTTGGGAATTGGAGGAGTACCTGGGAGAGGGTATGAACTACAAAGATGAACAAGCCATGGCTCTTGTCCTCAGAGAGGTCGCTCTCTGAGAAGGGCTGTACTTGAAAGGTGGTGCTCATAGGAAAGGGCTGCAGGCAGCAACAACAACGACAATGGACAAATGACTTAACCCACTGAGGGAATAAAGATTCAATGCAATTTGTATACAGCCGATGAAGTGCCATCACACAACAAATGAATTAGTCATTGTTTCAACCACCGTTCATCAGAATACTGGCAAAAAAAAAAAAAAGTCCTTAAGGACCAAATCTTTAACAAACATTCTCAGAGAGGCTTTGCTTTTCCATATACACTATTCATATGCCGTGCCATCAATGATTATGGCCTGGGAATAACTTCTTTCTGTTTGTTTGGTCCTTAAGCTTTCTCTTTCTGATTGTTCTCTAGGTTTTCACCCATAGCTTTGTGTTTTTATGTGATGCTTTGGTAATGGGAAGGGCTGAAAAGCTCATTTCTCTGGATGGATGATTAATTCCTGACTAGGTCAGAGTGAAAAGGGTTCCTCCAATGGAGAGAGGCATTAATTGTCTTATAGACCTCTCTCCTACACCCAGCCTGGTCATAGGGCTGGGGAAATGGAGGCAGGTGTTGAAAAGGAGGTGGTGGGTGGGTGGTTAACCTTATAGCTTCCAATGTCAAGGGAAAGAATCTTTGACATGCATTTCCTTTTTGAAATTATAAAAAATGTGATCTGGTTTAGGAAAATATCACACCTGGTCCAGCACACCTGTCTTTTAAAATTATTCTTTCAAGCAGTTTAGCCAATTCACTGTCCTGTTCACTACAATTTTCCTCTAAAAATAGACTGCCCTTTGAATGAATACTTTTCTTCCATTTTTTTTTCTTTCAGGAAATTAGACCATATGTTTCTTGGCTAGTTGTTGCTATCCTTGAGTTCTTTTTCACAACAGATGAGCAGCTTCCAACTATCCTTGAAGTGCAGGACAGGTCCAGGCTAAGGGGCAGGGAGGCAATGTGGTGAGAACTGAGGTGCAAATGTAATGTGTGCTCCTGAGAGAGTGCTCAATGTGTGGCCCTTGGTTGTTGCAGGGCTTTGTGATCTACACACCTCAGCTGCTGGAGCCGGGCACCATCTTTGTGGGGTGCTCATTTGCAGCAAATATTGCTGGGCCATGGGGCATTTAAATGGGTGTCCTGGTGATCCTCAGATTGTTTTATCATCTGTTACATGGGGAAAATACCTCACAAGGCTGCTGTGATGGTCCATGTAGTGGCACTTAGGAAGCACTAACCACTGTAATGAAACAAACATGGATGCTTTGTCGAAGTCAAGTAAAAGGCAAAAGTATTTTTCTAAATGAAACTCTGCTTTTAAATATTGCAAATTTGACATTCAATGAAATAAATGTCTTATTGTTTTGTGATTGAAATACTCTTTTCTTATGCTAAAGTAGAACCTGCTGTAATCTATCCCGGCATTCCAAATTGTGGAGGAGGAGGAGCTGTCTGGGCTTATGCATCTGTGAGAACTCAGTCTTACTCTTTCTTCCACTTCTTAGGAGCTGTGGGATTGTGGACAACAAATTAACTTTCCACATCTCACTTCCTTCCTCTGTAAAACATATTACCATCATTTTGTCCTTTTTTCTCAAAAGCCAGGGCTGGGTTATACTGAACTCTGTTTCTGGTGAGACGTACCTCCACTTCCAGACTTTGAGCCTCATCCTGTACCACCAGCATTCTCTCCTTGGGTGCAACCCCAAGCTGGAACTCTAGGCAGCCACTCAGAGGGTAAATAGTCCTCCTGAAAATTAATATATACTGATTATGGATAGTAGTTGGGTGGGTTTTTACTTGAACGAGTAAAATGGAGTCTGGACAGCTCAGGTATTAAAAATAAACCTGCTCTCTATATTTAGTCATAACACTTTTGTGTTGCCCTTTATCCTTGGGAAAAGGATAAAGAGCATCAAGTTCCTCTTAAATGTTTTAAGTCCAAGAAGGGGGAGGAAACGGTAGAGGGAGACCCTCAGGAAGAAAGTTAATTTGAGTGGAAAAAGCAGCACATGGCATCCTGGAGTACCATGTGGCTCCAATCAGAGGATGGTGGCTGTTAGCACTTTGTTTTTTTAAGCCGAGTTGCCTTTCTGTTTGTGTGGGTATGTTTGGCATGACACTGTTCCAAAGCATTTGTTCGAGACATTTCAAACACAGCAATTAAATGAATGGCAATAAAAATATCTTCATTCACGCAATGTCTTTTTGTTATTAATATATATATATATATGAATATATGTATATGTATATGTGTGTGTGTGTGTGTGTGTGTGTGTGTGTATGTAAAAGGGGCCAAGCTAAACCTCAGGGGACAAGCTCAGGGGAAGCCTGCATGACAGGTCTTACAAACTCAGGGAGTAAAGTAATCACAGGTGGTCAGAACATAAAAATTCCTAACCAAATTGGGTCTAGGTTGGTAGTCATGTCTTGGGCCCGTAGTTTCCATGACAAAGGTCAATCTTTCACTTTTGAAATTGTCTATTATCTTTGTGTTTCTAAGATAACATACTTTCAAAATGTCAGAATAATCGTCTTTTTCAGACTCCTTGAAGGCACAACTGCCAGCACCAGAGCTTGAGACCACATGGTTACCTTGTTGCCCGGCCACATACCAACTCTATGTACTGTAAATGTCAACTATCCTGTACCCACCAATATTAAAGAACTATGTGTCTCTGTTTTGCTTTTTATCCAATCACAGAAATTTCCCCACTTTGTTTTCTCCTGACTCCCTCATCTACCACCGATGAATTTTATGTAACCCTCGTATGTCTTCTTTCATTTTAATGCATAAAATAAGCTGCAAAACTGCTACTCTGTGGAACACTATCTTAATCTGCTGAGATTTTGATTCCTGGCAATTGCTGTCAATTTAGCTCATATAAACTCTAATAAGACTTTTTCTTAGGCTGGACATTCTTTCGTCAACATTGTATTCATATTTTGTGGTTTTCTGCATGCAAAATGATTTGAGTTTTGAGTATAATTGCAGGCATATGCACAACGGGAAAGTCACCAGGAAAAAAAAAAAAAAGACCAAGGCTACTGTGACATTGCTACAGATGGTTAATGTCTTAAGAAGCATGCCCTTTTGTACGTGAAGGTTGCATTTCTGAGACACTGTGGTGTCATCCAGAGGACTTACCTGTATGTTTCCACATCAGGTAGTAGTACAGGAGTGTGTTTTTCTCCTTTCATCCATTCAACTAGTTTTAGACTTTGTACTGTAAATGAATTCTTTTGATATGAAATATTTTGAAATATAGTATTAGGTGAAGGATGTTAATGAGTTTTTATTTGATTCTAAAAGAGCAGGTTAACTTTTTGAAAAACTGTCATATATGGATAAGGACTGCACTGGAACTGCGTCATTGGTAAAAAAGAAATATTTATTATTCCCACTTGTGTGGTCTTCACTCAGCCCTAGCTACGTATCAAGTGATTAGATAATGCTAGAGGTGTAGATTACAGGTTAAAAATAGAGGGTAAAGGACTAATTTCTTTGTTTTTAAGTGAGTACAATGGTTTGGAGCTATCCAGGGACAAATCAGGCATTTCGTTGGAGATTTTTCTAGGTATCCCTCGAGTAACCCTCATATCCACAATGGAAGGACAGAGGTGATTTGCCTGTGGCCTGACTTCACAGAATTTGGAAAACTGAAAATTGTTCTTTCTCAGTTTTGGGGTGCCCATGCGATGGGGACATGAGTGTAGGACTTGTCCCAGCCTGGCCTGAGAGTGAGGAGAATTCTTGTGGGCCAGGAAGCTGGGACTGAGACTGGGAAAATTAGTTGCATTGAGTAGTCCTCATTTACAATCAAAGCCATCTAGAGAAAAACACTGGTGAAATAGCTAGGCAGTATCTTCTAAATTTGTGTCCCACAAAATACGGGGCCTAAAAGACATTGAAGAGGAGGGAAAGAGATATGTTCCAGTAAGATTAGGAAATGCTACATGTTAACTTCTTTTTTAAATATTCAAAATGAACATTAACATATAAAAGCTTCTGAGAAAGCAAATGCAACACAGAATCAGTTTCACCTTGCTCAAGATGGTGTTTTCTTTAGTTGACCCTGGATTCCTTTATTTGTGTAACCGTATTTTAGATTCTTATGGACCATTCTTTAGAAACTGCTACACTTTGCATTTCACTGAAAGCCCGTAATAAGACAAGAATATTTGTTATCATCTCTAGAACTTTTGCCAGTGCAGAAATTTGGAGAAGTTATTTGGCAGAGAGATATAGAACCCCTGGAAAAAAAAAATTAAGTAATCATTATTAGTGGAAACCTCAAGATAGTCAGTTGGGAAAAGTTAGATGCAATAATGAATAACATTATAAAGTAGTGAGTTAGAAAATAATTACCAAAGCCAAAGTGGAAATTGGGTAATCTTATTTCCAAAAAAATATTTAGTTAAAAGATTCTAATTCATAACACAACAACAAAACATAACTCATAAAAGTTAGCCTTTCATGAAATATATGTGGTTTACATAAAAAAGACAAGCAAATATTGCTAAGGGGTCGTATAGCCAGGAATGAATAAATGAAAAGCAAATGATGTTCCGGATTAAAGAATATATATTCAACTGTCCAGAAATCTGTTTATAGATTGAACTTAATCCTGATCAAATCACACTGGGTTCTGAATTCTGACTGAATCTGGGAAAATCCCATAAATTATCAAACCCAGTTGATTTTCTCTCCTTAATATTTTGTGTCTCTCCACATCACATCATCTTTCTTTTTTAACTATTGCCAACTATAGCTTAAATTCTTTATTTTTTCTTAAACAACGATAAGGGAAATATCTCGTCTTGTAACTCTACTTCTCGACGTTCTCCTATAGCTTCTTATTGCAGTTAAAATAAAAGTTTCATCTTCCTTATGGTCTAAAGGTCTTATATCGCACAATTCCCACCGACCTTACCAGTCGCATCTTGTCTCCTTTCCCTGACACATTTCAGACTCTGGGAGTGGTGCTTTTAGTTTCCTAAATGCTAGTAGGTTTCCACCTCAAGGTCTTTACTATTTCTTCCTTTCGAATGTTTTTTTCTCTTCCTCTTGCTCTTGTTATGTTTTCCTTGTTCTTTAGGAACCAGTTGAGCTTCACATATTTCAAGGAAGACTTCGGTACCTCCTCACTTATTTAATTTTATGGCCCCATACTGCTTCATAGAATGTATCAGAATTCTACTTAATAATTTGCGTAATTAGCTGTTTAATGACTGTATATCCTGCCAGACTATAAGCCCCACCTATGCAGACATCTTTATCTTATTAACCTGTATATTCTTTTGCCTATTGCAATTCCTTGCATTAGCAGGTACTCTAGTTTTGAGGAATATTGAGTGGAAATAAGCAAAAAAAAGTTACTAGAGGACTTACAATCACAGATAAATACAATAAAACTGTAAAGATCGAAACAACATATTGCTTATATCAGAACTGAAAAAAGATCACTGAAAAAGAATATAAACCTCAGAAACAAACTCTAGTATAGATAAATTTGATGTCTGATAAAGATAACATACTACTAGGTAAAGTAAAATTTATTTAAAATATGGTGCTAGGACAAATGGTTAACTCTTTGAATTAAAAATGTAGAGCTCTATCTTCTGGATGATACAATAAATTCCAAATAAGAGAAAATAGCATTTTCTAAATATGCTCAAAGGAACTGGTAATAGGGTTAATATGAAAAAGTAATAATTCTATCGCTACATAAATTTTGGATGTGCCAAATTAAACTAAATTAAACTGGCTTTTTTACTGCAAAAATTCTAAAAATGACATTAATGTGCATTGTGAATTCAAAAGTTGTATTAGAATGCAATATTTGGCATAATTATGTAGAACAGTTTTATTTTCAAATATAACACCGACTTGGGAAATTTGGTTTAAAAACTTCAAAAACAACTAAGATAATTCCAGGAAAGATTAAAAAATTTTTGGTATTAAGAAGGTCCTTTAAAACAATATTAGAGATAGAATTCCAAAAGGAAAATTAAATCTTTAGGTATAAACAGCAGAAATTCTCTAATTAACTGATTACAGTAGATTTTAATATAGTTGACAAATTTTTTCTCTCTGTCCTTGGGGAAAGGCTTCTCTTACTCTATATAATCTGGATTGGTCATGTGACTGGCTTTGACAAATGAAAATTAAGAAGTGATGGTTTATCACTTCTGGACAGAACATTTCAAAGAGATTTAACTTACTGTTTTTCCTACTTCTATAATCATGAAAGCGTATATTAATATTAAAATTCTGACAGCTGGGTCCTACATGGTTTGAAGAGCAGAACTTTCTTGCCAGCACAGAATTCGAGTGAGAAAGAATTTTGGGGAGGTTTGTTGCATTCTTTGTTATCTTAGTTTAGCATAACTTTATATCAATTGATTTATTAAGAAAAAAGTAGTCATTGGATTAATATCAGGAGCTTATATCATGAATACTTAAAATGGGCTTGGTTGTTGGTATTTATCATAACTTTGGAGACTAGGAAATCAAAATTATAGAAATGATTTTGTTCAGAGCATTTCAAATGAAGTTAGATGAATTCAAAGCCTTTTTTTTCTCCCTCAACTAAACATTTAAATTTCAAAGAAAGCATTTCCTATGTGCCTAATTTTTATCACATACCCACTCTCTGGCTCAGGAAGTAAGGGTTTACAGTTACAATCCCACTAGACTATACCCAATGAGAGTAGAGAAAGGAAACTAGAGTATTGTTAAAAAGAGAAAATGGATTCTGGTAAGCTAAGATACAAATATTTACTACCTAAAAACCAATAGATTCGGTCATTAAAATTTTAGTACATGAATAAATACTTTTTAATACAATTAAAAAGAAAAAACTAAAAATATTTATGACATATATGAGAGCATAAAGTTGATATCCTAATATATAGATATACAAATGAAAAGTAAAGACTACATTAATAGAAAAAAGATCATACAAAGGGAAAGGACATAAACAAGAATTTCCAACATATGAACTATTAACAGAAAATTTGAAAAAAATTCAACATATATTTAAAAAAATGCAAATTAAAACAATGAGATAATTTTTATCTTTCAGATTTTCAAAATTGATACTACTCTTTTATAAAAGACAAAAGAAACTTCCCCAGATTAATATCAGATTACAGAACAAACAGTGTTTTTCTCAAACTCTGTGATGTCAAGTACCCAATCTTTATATAGATCCATTTGGCTGTATGTATTCAAAGTCTTCATATGCTTAAAACCTTTGACTAAATAATTCCATTTTGAAGAATTTAACATGAGGAAATAGCTTTAGTTTGGAGCATTTTTTTATAGAAATGTTAATTTTAGGCATCACTTATAATGTTGAAAAATTAGAAATAACATTAATAACCAATTATAGAGAATTTGTAAAATAAATTATGGTGTATCTGTATATTGCCGCAGCCATTAGAAATTATGTTTTAGAAAACCACTAATGACATGAAAAACCATTCATATTACATTATTAATGATGTCAAAAACTATTTTGAAATAGGTACTATAAAATGCCAACTAGATAGGAAAATATTTGTTGAGATAACATAATAAAATGTTATTGAATTATTTGAGACATGGTTTTTGAATGAGAATACATTTCTTCTTTGTCTTTCCAATTGTTCTCTAATCAATTATAACTTTTGCCAATAAAACCTGATTAATAAATGTTAATAAAAAGTATCACTTTTAGTACATTTTTAGAAGCTATTGATTAACAATAATTTGCATTTCACAGTTTTCACATATTCTCTTCCTTAGGAAACTTTTAGCCCAAGTTTTGAAAGAAAGATATTATTTTAAAAAATGACCTGGTATTAGTCTTGGAAAACTGCTTTCTACTTTGAAGAATGCATATAGGCTTACCATTTGTTTCTAGTAGTCCAGAAGACTTATTTCTCCATGGACTCATGCTTATATTTATTTTCTATCTCTGTTTTTATGACTATATGACAATGGATGTTTCTCCAGAAATTTTCTTGTTTTGCTGGTTTTTAGGCCATTACTTCAGCCATCATTAGAAATGCAGAAATATGAACAAATGTGACTCATATATCTAAATTAGTTATAAAAATATGTTCATGGATATGGGTGCACACACTCATATGTTTCACACATACATGAAATAAACAATGCAAGTTTCTATTCAATAAAGTGCTAAATAAATGACATGTAAGACAGAGACTACTGGGATTCTGAGAAGATGGAGAGTAGTCAAAAGGGACTTTAAAGGCAAATGTTTCTTAATATAGAAAGATAATTCAGATATAAAATATTATTACAGATTGCTATTGTAGAGAGAGAAAAAGCTATGTAGTAAATCCATATTTAAAAATTTATTTTCTAAAACCACTGTTTCATGGCTGGTTCCAGAAGTGAGCTATATTGTTTAGGGTTAATTTGTTTTAGTAATAGATGCATTCCTGATAATTCAGGTGAAGTGTTATTTGCTGAATTAAAATTATTCTATGACATTTGCAATTGAGAATAACTCCAAGGCTGTACTGGTAATCAAATGAAAATTTAAAAAAGAAGCCTATTTATTTTCATCATTAAAAAAGAATGAAAATAAAGAACCATGTGATTAAACATGACTAATTCTTTTTCATCTTCATTGCTGAAGATCCTGGAGAAACTGTTCCTGATTTTTAGTTAAAGCCAACTGTTCCACTTGTCCACTAGCTCTTGTCTTCTCTCAAACTAGGAAATTGTTCCAGTATTTTCCCTCTCTCTGATGTTATCATTTTTTTTCCAGTGGATTAGTCCCATCAGCACACAATATATGATAATTTCTCTCAACCTGAAAAAAAAAACAAAACCCTTCCTAGAAACCACTTCCCTTATCGCTATTAGTCTTTCTCTCTCCTTTTATTTTCTTTTATGTCCCCTTCATTAGGCTTTTTACCATGCCGTTTCACCAAAACTTCCATTATCAAGGTCACCGATGACTTCCATAGTGCTAATCCCAATTGTCTACTTTTGGTCATTATTTTGCCTGATCTACAGCAGTTTTTGAAACAGTTGACTACTCTCTTTCTAGATGCATATTTTCACTTGAATTTCATGCTTTACTTTTCTGCTTTTCCCCTTCCTTATTAATTCATCCTTTTTAAATTCTTTTGCTTGGTTTCTCTTTAGAGAAACCCACCTCTAAACAGTCAAGTATCCCCAGGCTCAGTCCTCGAATCATCCTCTTTCATATCTCTATACATTACATTTATTATTTATTCAGTTTCTTTAAATATCATCTATTCACTGATCAATCCCAATTTGTACCTTTGGTTTCAACCTCTATTCTGAACTCTAGACTACATCTAACTCTCTGTTAAGGACTCTACTTAGATGTCTACTGTGTAGCTTAAGCCCAACAAGTAAAAACCTGAGTTCTTAATATTTCTCTTTAAACCTGTTTCCCTCATAGTCCTAACATCCTAGCCAATGGAAACTCCTGCTTTCCAGTTGCTTATCTTAGATTTCTCTTCTTCTGTCTTATTCTAAATATAATCTGCAAGAAAATCTTACAGCTTTACTTTCAGCATTTATCCTGGGTGTGACTAGTTTTCACCAGTTCTACTGTGATGGTCCAAACACTGTTCTCCTTTTTCAATCTAAGAATCAACAGCCTCCTAACCAATATGCTTTATTCCTCCCCTTCTTCTCCAACACCAGTTATACTCAACACCTCAGTCAAAGTCATCAGCACATCCATCCACATTACCTCTCTGTTCAAACTCCTAAATCTTTTCTGTTCAATAAAAGTAAAAGCCAAAATCTTTGAAAGGCCCTGTTGGACCCCACATAATCTGTTCCTCTTTCCTGTTACTGCTTTGACTGCACCTGCCACTCTCCTTACTGTCTCCTCCATTTTGACCGAACCAGTCTTCCTGCTCTTTTATCACAGTAATCAGACTCTCAGGCCAGAGCCTTTGCACCTGCTTTTCTTCCATCTGAAACGTTCTTCCTGCAGTAATCAGCTTACTACTTCACATTCTTCTCTTTACTTATATGTCACATCCTCAGCGAGGCTTTCTTTGGCCATTCTAACCAAAATTACAAAGTTTGGTTCAAGGTTTCTTTTACCCCTTTCCTACTTAAAAAAAAAAAAAAAAGTCTATCAACTGACTATATTCAACACAAAGGCAGAGATTTTAGACTGCTTTTTTCCACCATTATATCATTTATTTATTTATATATTTGTTTTAAATCACCCAATGAGTCGAACAATGAATTTCAAAGACATATAAGACATAATACCCAAAACTTTATATTGTACTGGAAAAAATAAACAAATAAATACAGAGAAACATGATTTTAATTCTCACACATTATTCCTAGAACCAGATCTTTACCTCACATAAAATTTCTAAAATAGAGGTTAAAATTTTTGTGAATGAGTTCACATGTTATTATTCTCATTTGAATCTTTTTGTGAGGAATTCTCCTGTAAAATATAAGCATTCTCTAGTTCAGTCAGAAACTATTATACCTGGATAGATCCTCAGATATGGTTTCATATATTTATCTTATAGAGCTAAATAATTTACCATCCAGAGATAATGTCTTAATAGGAATGATATCTATTATTTATTGGATGTTATTATCTACCAGATACCATGCTAAACACTTTGCATGCATTATTGCATGTAATATTTCAACAACCTTGTGGATTGGTTACTATTATTGTCTCACTTTTATAAATGAAGAAAACTGAGGCCCAGGGAGTAATTTGCTGAAGGTTACACAGATGTAAGTGATGAAGCTCTGGTCCCACCACGGTCTGTCTTATTTATTAAGTTCAGGCTCTTCACAAATGAAGAAGCTACACTTGTTCATAATGTTTCACAGGTAATTCACAGATCGGGATCTAAAACCCTTTTTCTGATTTCCAGTCTAATGCTTTTTCCACAGAAAATTGCTTTTTTGTTTCAAAAGTTTTTTTCTATGATGATTTTGTTTTTTTGTATATTGACATGTAGAGATATACTAAATCCTACATGAAAACCATATTAATATTTATACTATGGCTATCCTTTTAAATTTGGTTTTCAATTATTTAGAAATAAAAGAGAAAATTGAGATGGAGTTGCATCTTTATAACAATGTCAATAGTCTCTTGTTTTTTGTGCCACTAAACCAGCTTTCTGCAGTAGAGCAAGCCATCTTAAAAAGTTCAATAGTACAAAAGTGATGCAGTAGCTCTACCAGAACAATATATATTGGACATGGTTGTTTACCTATAAACACATACTGTAATCATAGAACAGTTTGCTATAGCCATAGAAAATGATTGTAAAAGTTTTTCTTTCCTTGCTTCACTCAAAAAATTATTTACTCTCCTTAATGATGGAACAATTTGTGTATTTTTGCAATCGCGGTAAGTAGCTGTAGACAGCATTGTGATACCATCAATAAAAGCACAGTATGGTAATGTAAAATTAATGAGCGAGATGGCAAGCTTCTTTTTAGGCAAATCTCACTTTATAGTACAGCACATCCTCTCAATTAGTCTGTTCTCAGGAACCAGAGAATGTGGGTATTTCGATGAAGTGTGCATCTGAAATGTGGGAGTAATTAAGGAATATGGTTGCTATTGATAAACAGTATATAATGGCTGCTTATAAGATATAAAGAACAATACATTGACAGAATATGCATTTACTCTATTTGAGTTTATTTGTTGATTATCTCATAATGGCCATAGAATTGAAATAACTGCACTTGTATTTAGTAAAATAAAAATAAATAAATAAATAAATAAATAAATGAATAAATAAATAAGTAAACAAATATGTATATGCCACCCAAGTTTTCCTGCTTTCCAAAAATGGTGTATATTCAATGACTAGTATGACCAACCAAATGTATAAAGACCTAGGCTTGCTTACCATAGTAATTATCACTTTCATCACAGAGGCTGAGAATCCGATTTCCTTGCCTAGTGTTGAGATTCACATCTCTTAATAAATACTAAACTGGAATTTTAATGAGAAAGGCTAGAATGAGCCTTTAAACTCACTGGTCCAGATGAGTTAAATTGCAGGACATCCAAGGAGATAAGGAGAAATCTTTAGAAAGCAAACTTTTGATAAACTATACAAATCATGTGTTGCCACAAAAGCATGCAGGAGGGATGATCTAATTGAAGGACAGAAGTGTGATGTTATAGTCCATTCAGATTTGGTGTGGTTTTAAAGAAAATACTGCTAATTTTCACTTAATTGTTTTCTCTAAATAATGCGTGCTTTTAATATGCTTGTGTACTAATAAAGAAGAGTGTTGAAAATTGTAAATGTAGCCAACTAGCTTTCAAATGTTTATTGTTTAAATTGTTTTATATGCCAATTATAAGAAATAAAAAAGATGTGTGTGTGTAAATACAATGGAAAATTACTTGTAATATTACTGACCAGAGAAAAGCACTCAGGCTCTTTCGGTATATAAATCTAGTCATGTCACAAGATATTTGTATTTATGACAAGGAAGGGTTTTCTTCCTTCCTCCACATACTGAGTTCTCCATAGCACTGGCTCATAGAAATTATGAATTATATAATAAAAAGAGATCCCCAGTGTGGCTGAAAAAAATAATACAGTGACTCTTTTAGCATATTGGAGTTTTCCTGAACCATGGTCCACTTCAAAATAAGAGTTTTTTTCCCCCCCTTGTAAATGTTTCACTCTGAAACTTGATTGAAATGGGAAAACCCAACTGGAAAGGAGAACATGGGGAATGGTGAAGAGTTAAAGGGACCAAGGACATCTTAGGGGGAGTGGTGGGAAAAGCGAGGGTAAATTAGCTTGTGTTCATACTTCCTGAACCTAGGAATCCTTTGAAGGAACTCCTAGGTAGGAAGAGACTTGTAGGTGGTAAGAGAATATAACAAATTTGTTTTTAGCATTTTCTGAACTCTATTGTGTGCTTGAGAAATTAACAATAAAGATTTATCTATTAATAGTTATACCTTTAACTCATTAACATGGCTCTTTAAAAATTATTTTATTTTTAATTATAGTTTACATTCAATATTATATTAGTTTTAAGTATACAGCATAGTCATTAATTATTTATATAACTTATGAAGTAATCCCTGATAAGTTTAGCATTCATCTGACACCATGCATAATTATTTAATTATTATAGTATTATTATTACAATATTTATATATTGACTATATTCTCTATGCCATACTTTATATCTTCAAGACTATTATGTAACTGCCACTTTATACGTCTTAAGTGATTCACCTTTTTCAACCAGCCCTGCAGCACTCTCCTATCCGACTACCATCAGTTTGGTTTGTTCTCTGTATCTATGAGTTCTCATCTTGTGTGTTCATTTATTTTGCTTATTAGATTTCACATGTCCTTCTCTTTCTGACTTATTTCACTTATCGTAATACATTCTAGATCCATAAATGTTGTTGCAAATAGTACGGTATTATTTTTTTATGGCTGAGTAAATAGTGCTGCAATGAACATAAGAATGCATATGTCTTTTTGAATTAGTGTTTTGGATTTCTTTGGATAAATACCCAGAAGTGAGATTGCTGGGACATAAATACTTCTATTTTTAATTTTTTAAGGAAAATCCCTACCAATGTCCATAGTGGCTGCACCAATTTATAATCCCAACAACAGTGCACTACAAGTCCGTTTTCTCTACATCTTCACCAACATTTGTTACTTTTCGATGATGGTCAGTATCACAAGTGTGAGGTGATATTTCATTGTGTTTTTAATTTGCATTACTTTGATGGCGAGTGACATTCAACATCTTTTCACGTGTCTATTGTCCATTTGTATGTCCTCTTTGGAGAAATATCTATTTAGGTCATCTGCCTATTTTTTTAACTAGATTTGTTTTCTGGTATTAAGTTGTATGCGTTCTTTATATATTTTGGATATTAATCCCTTGTCAGATGTGTCACTGGTAAATGCCTTCTCTCATTCAGTAGGTTGTCTTTTCATTTTGTTGATTTCCTTTGCTTGCAAAACTTTTATATTTTCCCATTTGTTTATTTTTTCATTTGTTTTTCTTGCTGGAGGAGACATATACAAAAAAATACTACTAAAAGCAATGTCAAAGCAGGAATTTTATGGTTTGGGGGTCTTACATTTAAGTCTTTAATTAATTTTGAGTTTATTTTTTGTATATGATATAAGAAAGTGGCCTAATTTTATTTTATTTTTGTGTGTATTTGCCCACTTTTCCCAACACCATTTATTGAACAGACTACCTTTATCCCATTGTATATTTTTTCCTCCTTCGTCATAGATGTGTGTTATTTTCTTCCATGGAGCCATGTGTCTGTTTTAATGCCAGTACCATAATGTTTTGATTACTAAAATCTTGTAGCACAGTTTGATATCAGATACTGTTTGATACCTCTGCCTCTGTTCTTTCTCAAGATTGCTTTGGCTATTCAGGGTCCTTTGTGGTTCCATATAAATTTTAGGATTATTTGTTCTAGTTCTGTGAAAAATGCTATTGACATTTTGATAAGGATTGCATTAAACCTATAGATTGTTTTGGGTATTAAATTTACAGATCGCTTTGGGTAGTATAGACATTTTAATGATGTTAATTCTTTTTATCCATGAGCATGGTGTATTCTTCCATTTGTTTGTCTCTTCTTCAGTTTCTTTCTTCAGTGTTTTATAGTTTTCTGAGTACAGGGTTTTTACATATTTGGTTAAATTTGTTCCTAGGTATTTTATTCTTTTTGATGCAATCATAAATGAGGTTGTTTTCTTAATTTCTTTTTTGTTAGTTCCTTATTGGTGTATAAAAATGAAATTGATTTCTAAATATTAATTTTGTATTCTGCTACTTTACTAATTTTATTCTGTTCTAATAGTTTTTTTTTTTTTTGGACTTCCTTATATATCATGTCATCTGCAAATAATGACAATTTTACTTCTTCCTTTCCAAATTAAATGCCTTTTATTACTCTTTCTTGTTTAGGACTTCTAATACTATGTTGAATAAAGTGGTGAAAGTGGACGTTCTTGTCTTGTTCTTGATATTAAGGAAAACAATTTTAGCTTTCACTGTTGAGTATGATGTTAGCTATGGTTTGTCATATATGGCCTTTATTATGTTGAGATATATTCCCTCTATTCCCACTTTGCTGAGTTTCTATCATAAAATGGATATTGTATTTTGTTTTTCTGCATCTATTGATTTGATTATATGACTTTTATTTTTTATCTGTTTTGTGTGGTGTATCATGTTAATTGATTTGAGGTTGTTGAACCAAACTTGAATCTTAGGAATAAATTCCACTTGATCATGTTGTATGATCTTTTTAATGTATTGATGAAATTGGGTTGTTAATATCTTGGTGCAAATTTTTGCATCTGCAAAAATTTTTGCAGATAATTTTTTTTTATTTGGAGGTGGTGGTGGTGGTAGTAAAGTCCCTGTCTGATTTTGGAATCAGGGTAATGCTGACCTTGTAAAGTTAGCTTGGGAGGCTTCTCTCCTCTTGAATTTTTTTTTTGAGTAGTTCAAAAGGATAGGTGTTAATTCTTTGATTGTTTGATAAGACTCACCTTTAAAGCTATCTGGTCCAGGACTTTTTTTTTTTGTTGGGAGTTTTTTGATTACTGATTAAATTTCATTAGTAGTTATTGGTCTATAATTTATCCAAATGTTAAATGCTTAGTAGGGAAATACATATGCATTGCCTATAGAATTAATTTTTTCATTGAAAAATACTCATCCTGTCCTTACTCCATTTGAATCACATGTCATTAACACACAGTCATACCCTTGCAGTTTCAAGGCTACTGTTAAGAGATGAAAAAGTTAGCAAAACTAGCAGAAGGCATCTCTTGCCAATTGAGATCATGCTCTACACACAATCATATTTTTTCTCAATTAACCACGACATCATGAACATTTTTTCCTGTCTTACTGAGCTCTTCATAATGCTTTATTTTATTAATGTTTTATAATTTTCATAATCATAACCTAACTGTTGGAGCATAGAATTGTTTCTAATTATTTTTGTTTTGTTATTATAAATAATTCTTCATTGATAATATTTTTGTTGACATCCTATTCCACATTTTGAATAATTTGGGGTCTTGATATTAGATATTGGTCTAGATATTGATTCAAAGGGAATGAGTACTCTTTTAAGATTTCTGATACATTTTGCCGGATTTCTTCCCTGAGAGGTTGTGCTGAGGCATGTTCTTTGCAGTTGTAATCAGAGTGACTAATGCATGGCAATTTTCTCTTCCCAGGTCAAGCACAAGCAGGCTTCTCCTTGTAAAGCACTCATAGGCTCATGGCATCTCTGTTGACAAAGCTTTTCAGTTGACTTGCACAAAATTCATTTCTCTGAGATATACAGACATTTGTTTACCTTTTCCAAAGCAACTTTAGCACTGTTATAGATCCGAATGAGTAAAGGTTATTTAAGTAACTTGCCAGGTCATAGAAAACTGCTAGAACTTTCTGGTTCAAAAACTAAAACAACAAATGAAAAAGTAATTTATTTATCTGAGAATACCACTACTTATAATATTTTAAAATTCTAAATAATTAAAATACAATTTACTCAATGTTATAAGTATACTAACTTTAATTTTGGACTCTTTACAGAATGCACATAAAAATATTCTTCTCCCATGCCTTAGGCATGTTAGTCACTCTACCAATAACAGCCTTCCTTTCATTTGACAGAATCCTAGTCATTTTCAAGACCCAACTCTACACTCTCTACTATATGAAGCAATCTGTAAACTTTTCTTTCTCCTTTACTTTTTTCTCTCTTCCCCTTCTTCTCTAGCAGAGTTTGGAGCTACCTCATTTGTATCTTTCTATCACACCTGGAATGTGCCTTTATTAAGTACCGATCTCATGCTAAATGTTAGTTTCTGTGTGTATCTCCACAATGGATGAGAATTTTTTAAAGCCATTTTTTTTGTTTATATTTTTATTTTTAAAACATAACACAGTGCCTGGTAGTTGTCAACTGCTTGGGCAAATAACTAGCATCATACCATTGACACTCAAAGTATACAGTCTTGACTGACTTACTGTTGCAATAACATTACTCACATTGTTGTTCTAAACACTCAAGTAATATCATTGATATTTATGACATTTGGATTTCAAATGTAAAGAAACTTTTTGGCATTTTGAAAGTACCAGCTTTGATGCTAGACAGATTGTTCTTTACTCTTAAAGCACAAGTAGCATCTAATAAAATCTCCTTTCAAATTGATATTATCACATTGAATAAACTTACATGTTTTGAGACAGGAAACTAGTAATTTTTCTTCTAGAAAATCCCCCTTTATCAATATAGCAGAGCAAAAAGAGTAAATCTTTTGCGAGCGGTATGAATTTTACTTGAGCATTTATTAGAGTGATTATGAAAGTCTTGTCTCATTTATATTTATGCATTTTGCATGTTTTGTTTTGCCTAGACTGATGTTGGCACTATAAACTAAATGGTCACATAATAATTTTGTTCCAGGGAAGTTTGTTAATTGTGCCTAGAAATGATAGGATAGTAGTATACACATGCATACACAAATGATAAGATAGCTATCCTGTTAACTAGATAATTGTGAATTAATAAATCTCTAGATATTTGTGAATTAGATAGATAATTTGATAATTGCTACTTAATTTATCTAAGAAAAACCTTGCTTTTATCCACCTTACCTAAGTACTGTAATTAAAACAACTGTATACTCACTATTAATAATAACTAATATTAATTATAGCTTGGTCCAAATTTTGGCTTTTTAAAAAGTATATATAGAAATCTTCTGAAACCAAAATACTTGCCCCTCTCAAGAAATATTGACAGAGCAAAATTTATAGCTGTTTTAGAAAGAATAGTCTATTATTAGCATGAGTTGCAGTTAGGAAAGATTCATTCATTCATTAATTTATTAGCCAATGAAAAATTTTCAAATGCTACTGTGTGTGTTACACTGTATTTATCACTTGATGCACATGAAGAAATATAAATCAAAGCTCCAAGAAGTGAACTTGTGGAAAAGCTATGTGCGAAAATTACAATACAAATATGGTAATTATAAAACTTTGAACACAAGACACCACACTATGCTTGATGTACAATCTGAAAATACAGAGAGTGAGAGGTTCTTTCTGATTGAAATTGGGAGAGAAGCTTAGACAATAAAGACATTTGGAGTAGTGAGGGAAAAATGGGGATTGAGGATTTTTTTGTGAGAATGGGAATTAACTTTTTAAAGCAAACTCTCTTCAGACCTGGGGGTGAGGGAGCTCCACAGACCCAGAGGCAGTGGAGAATCTAGCAGCCCATTCTGAAGACAGAACAGCCAACTAGGACCAAGAAGAGATTGTGGGCCCACCTTTGTTCTTGCTTTCTATTTTCATTCTTTATTCTCCTTCTCTTGGCTCATTTTATTCAAGTTCTCTCCTTTGAGAGTTTTTGCCTGATGACAAAAAGATTGATACAGAGGTTCTGGATTTAGTCATCCCCAATTCAGCTAAAAGGCATGGGCTTAATTTGCTGCTGTTTGAGCCTGAGTGTGATAGGAATGGAGAGTAGGAGAGACAAAAAAATTGTGTAGGAGATATGATATAACTTGGTGACTAATTAGATATGGGAAAAAAAGGAAAATAAGAAACGCTGACCCCATGATTTTGAGCCTGGTGACCAGGACAATTTCCAAAAGAGAAACTGGTTTGAGAAAAAGTAATAAATTATAGAATCTCATTGTTGATGGGAATGTATCTAGGGCTCATTTAGTTCAACCTCACTTCCAGTGTTCAGATCTCTTCTACCTTTTGCCCAGGGAACATCTCCAATGATAGAAACATTCTATCTCCTCAAATAATGTGTTCTATATTTGGAGTTTCATTTCAGATTTCTTGAAATCATGGTGAAAAGAAGCTCTTTAGGTTATTAAAAATGTAAGTGCAGGGTTTTAAGTGAGTAGAGACACCAGAATTGGAGATGAAGATTTGGAGTCAAGGGTATGAGTTGACATTGTGACAAGTAGTGAGGAGAAACAGTCAATGGAGGTGAGAGAGAAGAGATGAGTAGGGAACCATGACTGGCCTTAGGAGGATAGGGGAGAGACAAATAAACCACAAAGGAGAGAGAGACTAAAGGAGAAAAAAATTAATTACTTATAGTATAGTGTCACAGAAGTCAGGAAAAGAGTTTCAAAAGAGGGCAAATAATAGCAAACGCTAAAGAAGAGGAACAGGAAGACAAGATCAGGAAAGTCCTCATGGATTCTTCTGGATCTGATCTTCATAGTATGACTTGATTATCTTGTTAAAAGTCATTTCTTGAACTATCAGGTCATAATCACATTTAAAGTTAAGAATAGAATAACATTTTAAATCCAATTATAGATAGCTTATTCTTTTTAAATTGTTTGAAATTTATGCATGAACCAGGTTCATTGCACAGTATAGCTTCTTTCTTGTAAAAGAGGAAATTTAAATATTAAAATCAGGGAACACTGAGATAGTATATTGTATCCAATGAGGACAATGCTGAGATTTTTTTTGTGTGTATATTGTGTATTTTTGTATGAATATCTCCTCAAGTGTTTTTCTACCATCTTAATGGACTCCATGGTGAAGTGGTTTTAGATATGATGTACTTTTGGGAGAGATGTTCAAGTCTGTCATAGGTTGTTAGTACAAGGCTGTCAATGATTTCATTTTAATACATAATGGACATTTCTCCATGTCACAGAATGTCTGACCATGAAATTTGGTGGAATGACAATTTTGTTTAATGCAGAGCTAGTATGAACAGGATAGAGGATATTACAGATCACATGCAAAGTGTTTTTTCGCTTCTGTTTGGGAAAGTTCTGTGGTACCTGAGGTTATTTTCTACAACTTGTCACCTAAACTATAAACCTGATAATCATGTATAAATCATTTATTTTGTTTTATATGGATAAATATGCTGCTGAACTACATGCTTAATATGACTAGAAGACATAATTTGAAGAGTTTAGAAAAAAATCTCTCAGGAAACAAGTTCATCTCAATGACATCACTATAAAGCCTTGAAATTCACACACTATTTGATTTTTAGGGTCCAGTTAAGGTACTGACTCCTAAACATGTTGATCTGATTAGCTTGTTACACAACGCTCCTTTCCATAAGTGAGATGTGGGATAGGAACGTTTTGATGAAAAGGGTGTTTGGGAAAAGTCCAGGGTTTGAGATGTTGTCTGAGAAGGGCATGCTGTGAGTATCAAGGTGAGAGTGTGGGGGAACATGAAGACAGTGGGGACACCGGTTCCTAGAGACTGGTGAACACCCAAAGACAGCAAGTACAGGTGCTTAGCAAAGCACAATATATATTGTTTCAATCAGCATATTTATCAATTTATTAGTTTTCCTTTTTTACTTGATTGATCAGGCTTGTCTCTAGTGCTCAGAAGGATCGCTAAGAACTTACAGTAGACAATCGTGGGGGTAAACTTTAGAGAAACCAAACTGGGATTTAAATGCAATCTCTATTGCTTTTAAAATTGTAACATTTGGGAACATTGTTAACATTCTTTGAGCTACTTTCATCTATTAAATTAACGCATCCTCCTCAAAATGTTGTTATAGGAGTTAAATATTAGCAGATATTAAATACAACTATCCCACATAATGCCTGATACTGATAGATGTTTTTCTCTTTCTTCTTGGACAAAATTGCATTTTCTACTAATAGAGAGGTCTCAGGGAACCTGAGGAAAAAGACCAGCGTCACTTTTCTCTCTCGCATTCTAGATGAAGATTCCTTCCATGGTTGTTTTGTGTGCATGTTTCTTGAGGTTACAGCCCCATTTGAGAGGGGCTCCCTCTGCCAGAGGCAAGTTAGGCTTCATGTGTGGGTAGCCTGAGAAGAGTTTTGGTCTTGATTTTATGCTCCGCTGTTGCCACCTGGGACTCTTAATCGTGTTTGAAATAAGGGCCTGATATTTCATGTTGGTGTGGACCCCACAACGTATGTCCTGGCTAGAGGATGTTCACTTGGTGGCATAAATACTTTTTTCCTTCACTTTCTAAAGAGATGAACCACTTAGAAGTGGTGGTGACTAGTCCAGCGGCCTTCTGTAGAGAAAGTGAGGGAGGAGGATGAGAAAGACTCCTGGGAAATCCTTTTTCTGATATGAGAGGGAAAAAAGAATGAAGGAAACATAATTTTTACTGAGGTTTACTTGGTGAGTGAAAGCATTGTGGGAAGTCAAGATGAATGTTTAAGTATATTCCTTCTCTACTTTATATTACATATTTAGAGCCTTAAAATATACATATTCACATATCCTTAAACACAAACCAAATAATACAGCTGCCAAAGGATTTCGATATTTTAAGACACATTTGTTTCTTTTACATTTTGTTGATGTCTAAACACAGACCTTTACAGTGAAAATTTCCTCATGTAATTTAATTTATTCACATCTTTACGTTGATGATCTAAGGGGTTTTTGTGATGGTTTACACTGAAGCTTTGTTTCCAGCCTCTAAAAGCAAAGACCAAAGGTCCTGTTGAGTATTTGTACTGAAGAGATGAGACATGGGTGATTTCAATAAACTTGCCTATTTATTTTGCCTTACCTGGGCACTGCCACTTGTGAAACTGCTTCGTGGCTAAATGAACAAAGACTAGAAATCACTGTGATTTTAGTCTTTGACCACTAATGTTAGTCCAGGATTTGGGAGTCAACATGGAAGCCACTGTGAAGGAAGAGTTACCAAAAAGGGCCAGAGTAAAAACTAAGACTTGTGAACCATTAAACATAGCTGATGTGGTTCATAGTGACATTGAAAGCAAAAATGCTATAAAATATAAAGAGATACTTTGTCAATCTCTTTATTTTCTGTTTGGAGAAAATTTCAAAGACCTTGAATACCCAGAAAAAGGCATGAAGACAAGTGTGAGCACAGGAGCCTTCTCTGTGACATTGCTTCCTGTCAAAGCCCCAGAGGGGTTAAGGGCTGGAAAAACAGAGAGAAACAGGGCTCTTCTTCAGTTAATCACCCCTGACCAAGGCTTAACTTCTATAAAATAAAGTTTAGTGTTGGAGGGGAAAAAAAATGAAAGCTTTTATTTTGATTTTTCTCCAGATTTCTGACCCAACTGAAGATTAAAATGCCAAAATTACCATGTGAAAGCCTGGATACTGTCTCTTAATTTAAAACAAAACAAAAGACATCACCACAAACCTCTTTATCACAGTTCAAAAAATGTTTGAGCATGGTGTCATAAGCCAAAGAAGTTTGAATAAGCATCTAAAATTTTAATTAAACAAATTAGTGGACATGAAAGGCCTTTGTGGAGTATAAAGTGTTTAATTTCCTGGTGGTATTTGTATTAATTAAAATCAATTAAACTTATATTTGAAGCTTGTGAGAAATATGCAGATTGGTCATAGATATAGTACTTAATTGGAAGATAAAAGTAGTTTTTGTGGGGGAAGAAAAAAATTGGAACCTACTGAGACCAGGAATCAGGGTAACTGTGAAATTCGGAAAAAAAATGTGATGATGGTTAAAGTCAATTCCCTTAAAACTGAAAAAAAAAAAAAAGGACATTCATTTCTAATTATAAGAAGGGGAAAAAGTTTTATATTGGAATGCTGACAAACCAACAGGAGGCTTTTAACTGATTTGGAAAATAGAGAGCAAAGTTAGTAGCCTGTTGCTAAGCAACAGAATTATAAGCTGATTTCTTATTTCTTAAAGGTCTGGTACAATGTTTTGGTTTTGCACATACTAGCTCTTTATTTACTTATTCATTGTGAATTAGAATGACTCTTCTCAGAATAAGACTGGCTAAGCCAGAAAGAGCGCAATTGCAGGCTATTAAGATATGATTAGGAAGCCAAATGTTGGGCATGTAATAAGGCATTTGCTATGTGGGGTGAAGTAATGGCTACCTAATGCTACTCAGTCTAAAATATAAAAAGTTTTATAAGACCAAGATGATTCTTAATAAGAGCTTTGAATCAGAGAGAATTACAAATGACCAGTAAAAATTTATTGCCAACAATAAAATGATTCACTGAAGACAAATGGCTGAGGAGCTGACAGCAAAGACAGTGAAGAGCTGCCTTTTGGAAAAGGATCCCGGATGTGTGTTCAAGGGTCACGTCCCACAGGAGGCTATCCCTTGGAGGGACAAACATGCAAGATGGGTCGCTGCCAATTCTCAGGTGTAGACTCCAACCCCCAAAGTGGAAGGGCTCAAAGGAGCAGATAAGACCCAGCCTCACTGGTAAGTGAATGGGTCTGACTGAAGGAGATGGAATCTGTGGTCTTTGAGATGAAAGCCCCTCTGGGTCTCTCTCACAACAGAGCCACTTCATCAACTTTCCTAATGTGGAATCTGACTTCAAGTTCGAGGGAGGGAAAGAAAACACTTTTGGCGCTTGAGAAAAAGAGGAGGATTTGATTAATGTATAGCTAGGGAGTGAAGCAGTTCTCAGAGAAAAGAATCTTTGATCAATGGTATGAAGAAGCATCTTTCAAACCTCCCAGATTCCAGCCACTTTCAAAGGAACAAAAAGAAGCTGATTCAGAGCACAGCTGTGGTTATTAACAACAAAACCAAAACCAAACAAGAAAAAGGAAAACTCTGTGAAATATCATCTCAAATGGATTACCTGAAACAGCAACAAATGAATAATATTTCTCATCACAATTCACCTCAAAACTAGGGGGTCAATGTGTGGGTCACTGTGTTGGAATAAATACAAATTTTCTGGGAGAGCTAAGGCAGATTTTGTTACTGGTCATTTTTTTTTTTCTCTAGAACAGCACCTGTATCTGTGCTGGGTGGACAACCTCTAAAAAACAAAAAACAAAAAACAAAAACAAAAACAAGTTGACCTACTAAATATTAGGAAGGAAATTAACTTTGATCAATTGTCTACTGTGTATAAGACACTGTCAAGTGGGTTATTTTTAAATTGCCTTTTTTTTTCTGAGAATTTATACTGTATTAAATTGCTTAGAGAAAAAAAAATGTGTTCTCTCTCCCCACATTAACAACCAATGGGCAGATGCATTTGGGAGAGTGTGTAATCATTTCATCTCATATACATGATGTACAGTTTGTTCAAATGGAGTCTTTTTAACTCATGTCAGTTTTTCATGTCAGTTTATTCTAGAAATATATTTTGCCCCTTGATTATTTTCTGTTTAACAATCTAGCATGAATTTAAAGGTTTTGGATATTTGACTTATCTATAACAAGCTTCTCTATGAAGTATCACACATACACACAGATTTTTAAAAAACTCTTTGTGATTCCTCTTAGGAAGATACAAAAGTATAAATCCAAAGACTCAGATTCCTTCTCACTGTGGGACTGTGTGGCTAAACAATGACTACATGCTAACATGTTACCGACTTTTACTTTATTTTCTTTACTCTCTCTAGCTACATATCTGCTTGATCTACTACTGCTATACTCAAACTTTTAAGTGTGAGCAAGAAAGTTCTCCAGCAAAACTATGCAATATTTGTAAGGCCTATTCTTTTTTGCCATTCAGAAAAAGCAACTGTTTCTGCCTTATTACATACCTGTCTAGTGAAATAAATGAGTCTAAACCAGCAGAATTACTCCACTGGAGTGCTGCCTGTGATAAAGCCTCTGCCACTAATAATTCTCTATTGCCACTTGTCTTGCTAGTGTTGGATCTGCAGTGCATCTTAGGTTAGGTCCTAATGCTTGGAAGTATGTAGCTGTAGTGGTTCTTCCAACCATGGCTGCCAGTCAAAGCAAGCTGTGGGGTGTGACTAAGTGGAGCAAGGACAGTAGCCTACTTGATTAGCAGTTCCCTGCCCCACCTCAGGAGCAGGCTCCTCAGCCAGAGTCCAAGAAAGTCCCTGTGGTTCACAGACAGCTTTGACTAGATGCAGACAGAGTCCAGATTCACACAAAGCACCATGTGTTACCCCAGGGCTCAGATCTGTTGACTTCTAGGTGCGATTCCTGGTCCACGCTGGTCAGCATTTTTCCAAGGACTGGTTGATTGCCTTCATATGGTTTTCCACTCTGCTTCCTGGGGCACTGCTTGTCAGTAGACTGCTGAGAGAGCATAAATCAGTGACAGCTCTCAGTTCTTTATACCCAGTGAGGATCTCTGAATACGAGAAGGGCCTCTGGTTCATAACCAAATGTATTGATCAGGGCCTGCTGGAGTCTGGGCTTAATGCGTGTGCTGAAATGGAGTTTGTCATTAAGTGTGGAGCTAAATAGTTCATTTTCTTCTGTGGGATAGAATAAAATCACTCAAAGAAGCATTTGGGATTGAAGATCACAATAGCTGAAAAGATATAAAGGAAAAAAATTAAGTTTTTCAGAATTGATTGTAATATTTCTAATGCTATTCTTTATCTTTTTACAAAATCAAACTTTCCATTTGGACTCGTCAGTGTTCACTTTCAGTGAAACCTGTTTTTACAGTTCTTTTGATTAATGGAAAGGAGTCATTTTATTTTTCTTCACTGTAATAAAAATCAAGCTGTCTTATGGTGCCCTTCAAAATAGAAATCAAGAGATGATTTGAACAGAATATTAATATTGCTCTTTTAAACTTCCATTTTTTTTAAATCCCAAATTTTAAGCTGATCTTCTCTCTAGAATGAAATCTACATTTTGTGAAAATTGAGTGTTTACAACAGAACTTGATCATGATCTTTCATACATTCTTTTCCATTTACACATAGCAGAGAGAAGAAAGGCTGCAGCTCATTCTTTTGTGTAGTGTGTGTGCTTGAATAGGCCAGACAGAATGTGTGATTAGATGAATTTGGGCATTTCAATCACTTTATTGTAGCTATTGTTATAGTTTAGAATTCATGGGGCATAATTTTTAATTTAAGACTACAGAGTGGATTTCTCTTTTTTAAAAAATGATTTCTAACTTTCCAGTGACAAGGCTGTTTAGAATCAGGCCGTGATCTAACTGAGAATACAAAGGAGTGTACTTTACTATGCAGTGATTTAATTTAACCCCATCATACAGCAAAGCTTAAAACTTTTGCCAATTATGATGTCTTCCAGAAGCACCAAGGCTCTCTCAGAATCTTCAGTGGGTATTAGTATTATTTTAATGGCTTTGCCTCAAAATCTCTTTTATCTGAGTATTCTCAGCTTTTTGTCTGCCACCAAGTTGGCATCAGCTAGTCCACTCAAATAGTATTTCTCAATCTTTTTTTCATTAAAATTCTCCCTCGCCTCCTGAGACTTTAAATTTTTTTTTTCTAAGCTGCTCTCATTCCTCATGAAATTTAAATACCCGAGGCATACTGTATATCTGTTTATACACTGTAGCTCTTCATATAACCATGCACCATCGTAATACAAATTTTTTGCCTCCCAAGAACCAATTTCCATCACTTCGGGACAAATTACCTCCCCTCGTGTATTAAAATATATACACAAAAGTCTACTAAGTAAATATCGTGTTGTTTTTTTAAGGCACTGTATATGACTAGAGCCCTTTGAAATGATTGGTTACTGGTTGAAATGCACTTATTAAACTTAATGTATATTTGCATTAAAAGATGACATACTTTGTATGTGCACTTCCTCCTGGTAATGTTGGCACCATGGCTGCTGGGTTGTTAGGGACAGTGAGATTATGGCTAGACTCAAGCTGCATATCAGAAAATTGCTCTTAGCCTGCAGGGATATCATCAGAATTTAGCCCAATCCATTATGGCAGTGAAAATGCCTTCAGCTAAGTCTTGTCTGCACTTTGTACTCTATTTTGTGGGGTTTCCACCATGGCTTCAAGATAGCAAAGATTTTCTCCTTCTGTGCCACTCCTCCCCTCCCCTGCCCCAACCATTTCAACTTGATTCTGAAACTTCTAACAGTAAAGATGTAATTTCCCTTTCTCCACTTCAATCCTACAATGTTGAGTTTGGGTATCAAACTAGGCAAATACAGATGAATAGGAATGAAAGAAAAAAGGAGGAGAGAAGGAGGAATAGGAGGGACATTAGGAAAGGCATTATTAAGTGTCTGATATGAGGTGGATGGAAATAAAGGAAAGTGTTTGAAAATTGTTCTGAAAACTTTATATATAAAAAATCCTCCCAAGAAACAAAGCTTTACTAATAAATATGCTTATTTTACAGTGGGGTATAGATTATGAAGAAGGTGCTTATGAGGAGGCTAGGGACTTGTCCAAGGTTACACAGCTAGTAACCTGTAGAACCAAGATTTGAACCCAAGGCAGACTGGTCTTGGAGGCCATGCTCATCACCATGTACACTCTGCTCTTACCTCCAAAACCTGCCGTGGTTTCTCAGCTCCCCATCTTCTTCAAACTGGTGCTACTGCCTAGAATGATGTTTTTCACATTGTTCTTAGCAAAGCTCTTGGGGGATGTTGCTCAATTACTAACATTTTAAAGAATTCTCAATATGATTTAAAATGAAGATTCTCATGCTCCATGCCAGGGAGAGGAGGATGCAGAAGTCCTTAGTGGAAGCCAGAAATTTGTCATTCTAGTAAGTAGTCCCAGTGATCATCTTTCAGGTGGCCTTTGTAACCCTTTGTTCTGGGTACTTGGTTTCATTTCACTCAGAGAAATACTACATTGAGCCTGTTGCATTATTAGTCTTCTGAGATATTCTACAAAGTGAGGATTCTTCAGCCATGACAAGTCAGAAAACCACTGGTAACACGTACTCTTTTTTTGGAATATTATAATAAATCATTTTTGATTAATAAATTACAAACAATTTTAAGTACAGAAATATGAGTATAGTATATATATTTTATATGTATTGTTATTATTATTAGTTACTTTCTGTCTTATTGAGCTAATTACCCAAATTCATGCAATACAATAATATTTTAAAAGTGAGGAATGCGTTCTAAAGGAAAAAAACTGGTTAGAAAAATAAAATAAAGGTGGGATATATTTATGCAAAATATATGCTGTGCAATCCAATATGTTTTTTTAGCTTTGAGCAAATTGGCCTGTGAACTTTCTAACAGCTCAGACAAAGAAAAAAAAAATGATCTGTGTTGTAATTCTTTGCATAAGCTGCTTGTCCAGAAGGAGTAAAAAAGTTCCTAGGCACCCCAGGAAAATCACTCCCACTCTAAGGTAGCAGTGTATGCTGCTCTGGGTGGCAACTTCACAGTAAACCCAATTGTGAAGCTCATCTGCCATTTTTTATGACTTTCCCTTGTGCCATTTGACAGTAAATGTAGTCTAGCCAAGGGCCAAACTGAGGGAGTCAGGTATGCCACTCTCCTAGGATGCATTTTAAAGCAGCTGGACTTAAGGACACAGTTTGCAAACTATGGCCTGTGGGTTGAAAGTGAATTTATTTGTATTTATAAGTGGTTGAATAAAAATAATATTTTGTGACAGGTAAAAATTATTTAAAATCTAAATTTCAGTGTTCATAAATAAAATTTTATTGAAACACATCATAGTCATTTATTCACATTTTTTCTATGCCTGCTTTGTGCTACAACAGCAGAGTTACATAGTTGTGACAAAGACCATATGGCCCATAAAGCCTAAACTATTTATTTGTTGGTCCTTTACAGATAAAGTTTGTCCTGCTTTAGATTATTGAGAAAAGGATGGACTACATATTTTTCAGTCTTTTCAGCTGGGCTATGCTCTCTACAGAGAGGCAGTGAGATAAAAGCTATAATCCCTGATGGGTATATAAAGTATGTATTTACTATTTTTCCTCTTAATGAGACAGACACGTATTTTTAAACAGTCAGTGGGCTGTTGGTAGAAGCATCCCCCATCTTGTGAAAGTTGAAAAGCTTAACGAAATACTTTATATATTTGTGATAGAAGACTACAATCATGAGAACACATATATATGAGAAAAGACACAAGCTGTTTAACCAGCAGGATCAGCTGTTACTGAGTTTCCCTCTATTTGCTGTTTGTTTGTCCATTCTGTCACCTGCCAATGTATGCTAATGTGCACATGAGAAGAGGGCACCCAAAAAAACCTACTTGACAATCAGTAACTCCAAATTTTTCCTAAGAATTATTTGTGTCTGACATTATTGAATTTTACTTGTGCCTTAGCTTTTGGAACACTGGTATTCTATGGAAACAGGTTGAGAATGACTAGTTTAAAACAGAAGTGGACCATAACTGTTTCACTGCAGGACTGGTGTCTGGGATTTACAGGGAAAAGAGTGTAGAAGTGACTCCACTATCAACAAAAAACCATATAATTTAATCACAATAATGAATTTTGCATGTTGTGTGTGCCTGGTTGCGTACATTCTTAAGAGTGCAAAATGCAAACACCACAAACAAGTCTGTTTGGGGTTTGTCAGAGTGAGCACGTACCAGTCTCCTGAACATATGAGTCAGTACGGCAACATGATTCTTAGGATCCACTTTTTTATATAGTAGATTAGAAAAGTTGAGTAGAGTATTTTCTTCCTAATAATTTTCAAAAGGTATAGAGAAGGCTGACCTGGTTTCAGCTGTCAATCTGTGTTTAGAAATGTCACTAATAATTTGTAGCTTGGAAGTGCTTGGCTTGTGGACCCCTGGTGCTAATTAGATCCACTGATTTCTGCAAAATCCCCACGTGTCATCAGCTCAGCAGTAGGTGTGATACTGAAGCTCAAATGAACCCATGGATAACTTTAAATAGCCAGTTTGATTTCTTTTGATTTTATTACTGGGCAAAAGGTTTGGATTTTGGGGAACTGATAACCTTTCATTAGGATCCAAGCTGTTTAAGAAAGTCAAGTTTTATCCTGGAGGAGACTCCATTCTTGTAGACAGATTGTTAGAATTTAAGAACTCCACCCGATAGAGTGTAATCAGAACCTGAAAGGAAAATGAATCTGAAATTCTTGTTTACTAAGAACTGACTGGTTTCACAGCAGCAGTAGAAAAATTTATTCTGAGGAGTGAGGAGCAGGTGACCCAAGGCTCTGGGTTGCTGCCTGCATTGTTTTGCTTTGGTAGCTGTTTTCTTTGGTGCTTCAGTTTCAGAGCTAGATTCACTTGCAAGCCTGTTTTATATCGCCGTGGGAGTTCCCTGTCTCTAAAAGCCGACACTGTCCTGTCACAGGGTAGTGTCCTCTGAGAGACACAGGAATATATTTGGATGAGCTCCTACATGCATCGCTAGTTTTTTGATACCATAAATGAAGCTACTAGTGTCCTTTGCTTAGCAGGGCACTCACAGGAGCTGTTTATACTGGAGGGGACTTGAACTTCTCTGTCCAGACTGTCACCACCTCCAGTTGGACTAAAGAGCTGGTCTTTGTCAGAATATTCTCCTTACATTATCTAGGACAAAAAAAATTTGTTACATTCTGTGTTTAGCTGGGTGGAGAGAATGCTTGCTTTCCTCAAACATATCCCTTTATCTACCTGAAAATCCCACAAGGACCCACTTGTTTTTATGAAATTTATGTTTATTGTTAAATAGCAGTTTGTTTTTACACTGATGAAGAAATCGAGAACCAGCAGGGAAAACACATTTACTATCCCATTCTACCATTTGCCGAAACTAGCAATTTATTATCCTATTTCCATAAACCAAAGTCCATTTGCTATTAACTGAAATAATTTAACCAATGTTATTCTCGCTTGTGGTGCCCTAGGGCTCTCACTGTGACTTTCATCCTTGTACCAAAATGGACAAGGAAGAAAAGACTTGTTAAGTCACGTAGCCCTGGTCATCTGATCCCAGTGGATATTCCCTTTGGTGTGTCTTTCTGATGCCCTGACTCGCCTGGATTTGAATAATGCCAATAAGAAGACTCCAGTGTCTCCCCTTGGGAGTTGATAATATATTCTCTTTTTGATTTTGGCATTTAAAAATTTTTCTTGATTTATTCAATAGCTCTTGGGAATGCCTGAGCTAGCTCTGCTTCCAGCACCCTCACTCATCCTCTTGATATTTTCTGAGATTTACCTGTCAGGGAGATGTAGGGCATCTTACAGCTCTGCTTTGTAGTCATCCTTTTGCTAAAACTCTGCTTCAGAGTCCTTTGTGACATGAGCTCTCCTTCACCTCCACTATTTTGTTGCTGCATATCTATAAATTCTCTTCATTTTTTCTCAGCCCCTTCACCTTTCATGCTTTGGATGTGTCAACATGAAAGAAAAGGAACATGGGAAGAAAGAGTGTGGACTAGGAGAGTCCCTCACGAAGGGCACAATGAGGCGATGGTTGGTCTCAGGACTGATTTGGAGTCAGTCACCAAAATGGAGAAAAGACTGGAGATGCTGACTTTCCAAGATCTGAGATGAGTACTGTGAAACTGAAAAACAGGCTCCAGCGATCCTGCCACCTGCCATTTTTTTGGATCTAATCACTGGCCTGGATTTTTAGCTTGAACTAGTTTCTGTTCAGGCCACTGTTTCTTATCTTTGTTTTCTCTTCTCACTATGCTGCTTTTTTCCCTATAACCACAGACTATAATTTCAGGACTGGGGATCCTTGAGATCATCCACTGCAATCCCCTTAAATTAGATATGAAGAAACAGGTCCCAGAGAGGTGATGACTTTTTCAAGGTCACACAGTAAAATACTAGAAGAGCTGAGACTTGGAGTCCATCTCCTAAATTCCAGGCCAAAGCTGTCTTCTCTAAAGAATATAACTGGTTCAGTCTGTTGAATTCAGCAAAAGGTAACTTTCACTGAAGCTGCTGCCTCCATGTGTGCTCAGAAAGTAATGATGTGCATCAATTTGCCAGAGAGAAATGGCAAGTGAAAGAACTCAGAGCAATGAAAGAAGAAATGTCAGATAAACCTCCAATTAGCCCTCCTCTTCTATAGGAAAAAACTGAAATTAACATAGCACATAACACCAAATTAAGTGATTTGACTTGGAAGCTGCAGTCATTAATGGGTTTTCTGCCCTTCATAATTTAATATTTAAAAAAAAATACTAAGGAGTAAAAATTTGAGACAGACACTCTAAGCATTATTTAATGATGCAAGTTTTTTTTTTAACCTATAATCTCTGAACCAAGTGACAAATAATTGGCTAAATATAATTTGGAGTTGAGAATAAAGTATTTTAAGTAGATTCTATGGTAGGTAGCAATGTGTCTGACTAACAATAAGGGAACAGCATCTGGTTGTAAATTTCAATCGTCTGTTACTGTTTGTAATTTGCCCTTGAGTTTTCCTTTTGATATGTTATCCAGCCATTGTTTTGTTTCATTGACATGTTCATATAAGAATATACTTTTAAAAAATGTCATGTCCATACATTGAGATTCCTCTCAACCATAAAAGTTTTTCTAAAGTGTTAATTATATAATTTACTGATTCTTAATCCTGAAGTATTATCCACTAATAGAAGCAAATCAAAATAAAGGTAAAGAAAGATAATATGTTCTATTTTGGTCCCGAGTACTTGAAACTAAGACCCTAATCTATGTTTCATATAACAAAATTTTACAAGAAATTAAGGAAAGCAACTAAAAAATTTTCCAAAGATCTATGTGGCTTCACACTCACCTTTGTTTCTTTTAATATTAAAATACTGCTTCTAAAGTTATTGAATATTGTCAGTGCCCTCTGCCTAAGGAATCAGAGAACTATAAAGGAGATTGAATCAAACATTCAGACGAGAAATGTTCTTCGGTATAGTGGGGAGGTGAAGAAGTGATAGGACAGCTTGATGACTTCATGAGATAGAAAGTGTTTTCTGGAGATATTACATGACTTGGTATCTGTAGATATGAGTGTTGTTTTGTTCTTTACATGTCTCAATCACTAAAAAGCTCTGTGTACCCACGTAAACTTGGATTTAGTTACACTTCTCCTTGAGAAGCTGTCTTTAGTTGAAATCATCTCTGTTACTGAACATAACCTCTTTCAGTACTTGTAGGTGTGTGGACAGTGCCTGCCAATCTCTGTCCAGGGTGCATACCTTTATATCTTCCTAAATGTAGTCTCATTAAAAAAAATGTGTGTAATGGTAAATGTGTGGATTGGGTATAGAAACTAAGAACCTGACAACTAGTGTCAGTCCTCTAAAGTCTGTCTCCCTCAGGTTCCTTGGATATTGGTGTTTTCCTGTTTTGGGTCTTCCTATCTTGCCAAGTGTGCTGTTTTGGGGTTTAAGTTTCCCACACTGGAAAGAGAGCAGCTCAGCCCTTGCAACGTTATCTTTGGATAGATAACCAAACACATGGGTTCTGAACTCCTCCAAGGTATATTTACATTCTTTCACTCTGTTGCTATCCCCAAGCTCCTTTAATAGACACCCCCACTTTACCTCTCCAGAGTAAAACACCAAGGTGCTGCTTTCCTGTTTTAATGTCAATCCGGTTCACTGACTGCTAATCTGATTCCCATCGTAGATTATTCTATAGAGAGTTGTTTGAGGAATTCCTCCTGTCTCATGAGAAGCCCAGAGACTCAGAGCAGGCCCCACTCACTAGTGGATCCAGACAGTGTGTTCTGCTCTGTTCTGGGCACATCTTTATTGTGAGTGTCAGAGAGGACAAGTGAATTTTAAACTTTCTTAAGTTCTTTTGGCTGGATGAATGATCATATTAACAGAAGACATATTAACAGGAGAAAATAGTTATAATATGTGTGCATGAGGAATTCACAAAAGTGTGAAAATTGCAAAGATGGTAAAGCAAGATATGGTGTATGAGTCATTCTGGACTCGGGAGGGGAAAGCGTGGGCCTTGGGCTTCCAAAGGAAGTAAGGCAGTTTATAAGAAGAAGAGAGTTAATGTTTGGTAAATGAATGCTCGTTGGGCCATTTTGAAACAATGAGACACAGTGAGGATTTTGATTAAATAGCCCTTGCTAGGTTTCTCCCTCTCTATCCTTCACTGGCTCAGATTAAGCTGTAGTTATCTACAATGATAGTTGCTTTCCTAGAGCAGGTTTTCTATTATTAACTCTTTTAGTCTTTAAAGGAGAAGGCTAAAGTTTTTATTTTTTCCCCCTAAGTATTTTGTTTCTTAAAAAGAACCAGCTTAAAATAATCAATATCCCAAAGAAGCATATTTTGGATTGGCAAACTTTGCTTGTCCTCATAAGATTTAATTTAGCCTCCAACAGCTTTTATTTTTAGACCGAGAGAACATTGAGGAAAAACACGCTTTGCTCCCTTTCTCATCTGCTCTTAGCTCTCACCTATCCACTCTGAGAATTTTTATTCAACACGTGGATTAAAAAGGGCTTCTGTAAAAAGTGACTTCACAGGGTGATCTGATCATAAATTCCTAACTGATCAATCATACCCGAAGGTGTATAGCTTTTTGGTTAAAGTCTTATCTTTGCCTTAAGCATGCCTTGTCCATTGTCTTCCTGCATCTAGGTTAACACACCTTTGAAATGTTCCCTTTCAGACCCTCTTTCTAAAGTGTGACTACCCTCAAGAGAGCACATAATCTTAAATATCCTGTAATCTATCCCTACCTTGCTTTCTCCCACATAATCTTTCTTTTCTACCCTCCTTAACCACAAATGCATAACAGAAACTGTAAACTGTTATTCTCCAGAACATTTTTCTCTCTGTTGAGCTCTTGCTTCCAGGCGTATCCTCTGTTTGGCTCGAAAGAAACTCAGGAAATTTTTTAAAGGGTTGGATGTTTCTTACATCAACAAACCTACTAGAGTTCTCCAACATGAGAAACTGACTTGCAATTCTTGTGTAGCAAACCCATGGCTATGCCTAGTGCTGCCTTGGTTACTTAAAAGGGGGGAGTTTTATTAGAGCATTAAATGTATTTAAATTAATAGAACTATAAATATGTGCTAACAGGCCTTGAAGTAATAATTTGGCATTTTAAAATATTTTCCCAGAATGGGCTCTGAAGTCAGTCAGGTTGGCACTAAAAATTCAGCTTTGTCAGGTAAGCGACCTTAGATAAGTACTTAACTTTTCTGTACTTCACTTACTTCATCTGTAAAGTGAGAATGATAATTAATAGAATGCCCTGCATGGGGTTGTGAAGATTAAATAAGATGATTCTTGCAAAGCACTAGCACAGTGCTTCATAAATACAATATGTTATTATAACATTACAATTACTAAGTCAAGAAGTACAAAGTATAGCAGCAGACTGTGCTGCTCCCTCAAATTCAGTCTGTGACTCTAATTTAACCTGTCACTGAAGAGCGTTCCAGAATGACATATACAGAAAGGTATAACAAAAACCTAAAATACTAATATTAATTTAGTTGTTTTCATTTTTTCCCCAGGTATATTTTCTAAGATTATGAATTTGATTGAGAAAGATAGCCAGCCATACTTGGGTCTCTTGAGCTCTTACACTTCCTAATTGGTGGGCATAACGGCTCTGGTGGCTCTTTACCTAAGCCAGTTCTCAGGGTTGTATTTGAGGCTGGCAACCCTTTGACATAAGGTCATTTCTCTCACCAGGCAAATAGTAGACAGGTTTGCTTACTGTTTAAAAGCAGTGGGGTCTCCATGCTCAGTATTCCTCAAGCATGAGATGGATATGCTGTGTGCACAGTATCCATCAAGGTCCACGTAGCTTCACATTCATGGGACTTAGGGGGTCAAGGAGACCAATGAAAACAGGTGCTGCTAATGCTTGCTGTGCTGTGAGTAATAAAGTCTATTGTCTCTGACCCAGGAAGCTTGTATCTTCTGTGAACATCCACGACACAAGAATAAGTTGATTTATTAGCTTGTAAATGTGGTAAAACCCCAGATCCAGTACCTCCCCTTACCCAAGGTGTGAGGATTATATCGAGAATATGTTCACTTTCAGTTGGTACCAACCCATATGATCTAATCCTCATTCTTTTGAACTCTTTCTGGAAAGGTGCCATCAAAGAATAATGTGCCAGCACTGTTGTGCTCAAGGGCTGTAACCAGGTGCTCTCACATGTGCTCTTGAGTTACTGATTAAGGAATAAGCACTGACTCATATGGCATTTAACACTCAGGAAAAATAATAATGAACATTTCTATGTCTATTTCTGCGAATAAATCTTCATCACTTTTTGTTGCCTAGAGAATAAATTATAAACTTCTATTCCAGAGACTTTTAAGTCTCTTTATTATCTTTCTACTATTAAAACCTCATCCTTTGACATTCGCCTTTCTCCCACCCAGTTATAGATACCCAGAACAATTACATAAGTCATCATACATTGATTCATTCCACAAGTATCCACTGAAAGCACATGATATGGCAGATCTTGTGTGGGCAGAGCAGTGGACAAACGGGCTCTATTGTTCTGTTCTCTCTAGAGCAAGCACACACATCCAAATGCTCTGTTATCTGCTCTCCCTACTCTGATAAAAACTCACGTATGTCCTATGTGATTTCTCTTAAGATCCACCTGTTCCCAGAAATCTTTTCTGACCCTAAGTCTCAGGTTTCCTTCTTTTGTGCTGCTACATTTTTGAAGGCTTATCTCTTCCTTAGAAATGGTCACCCTTATTTTATTCAATTGTTCACTTTTGTGACCTACTTTCTCTACCCCTACTTTCAGTCAACACTCCACTCATGTTCAATGTTCTTTCCAATTTTAATTCAGCATCTATGTATTATTCATATTTTTATCCTTAGGACCTTGGCAACATCTGATGTATCATAAACATTCAATAAATATTTTGCAGAATCAATGAATGATTAATTTACTAAGACTCCATTATGATTTTTGGTTACCCAATATGCAGAGTTACAGATTTATACAACTGTAAGGCTGAGAAAGATGTGTGAGACCCATTTCTGATTCTCCACATCACAGATAAAGCATTTCCTCATTGAATCACAGAAGCAATACAAACAAATACTGGATACCCAGTGTTCGAGCAGAAGAAAATCTGTGAACAGAAAAAATAATTGAAGTAGGAGAAGATACTTCAGTTGAGCAGCTAGTCTAAGTGAAGCTAGTTTGCAGAACAGATAGAACTTTTGTGTAAAGATAGATTATGTTGAAGTCTGTTCTGCTTTGTTGGGCTTAAGCATCAGTCAGGTTCAAGAGCTAAAGAACATTTACTCCACTGTGAGCTTGATGATGCATCAAGAGTTACTCATCTTCCAACTTCCAGCCCATGTATATGGAGATGCACAATACATGACTACAAGGTGGGAGGATAATTGTTCAAGTCTAGGGTAGAATATGTGAGTCATATTTAAGTGGAGAAGAAAGTGGGAGGAAATGGTTTTTATTACGTAAAAGAAAGTGGGCCTTGAGTCCGTGGTGAATAGAGGAGCTGACCTGCTTGGATTCGTGAGGTGGGCAGGAAGGAAAAGAGTTTGCTTCTCTAGAGGAAATTAACTTTTTGTCCTCCTCTGATGTACCCTCTTTTTTATTATTATTATCTTTTCCTTTTCTTCTCTCCCTGTGCTTCTTCCATAGAAATTATGTTTAGTCTTTGGCATCAGTTTAGCTCTTTAAAATGCAGACGCCTGTGAGCATTAGGGAGCACATGCTTTAATAGTCTCATGAGTTTTATTAAGAGTCAGTGAAGTTCTACCATAATGGATCTGCCCAAGAAAAAATACAACAACTTGAAGAATATGATTAAACTTTGATGAAAACAATCTTTACACTGAGAAGTGACTTTTCTCACTGACAATTTACTACTGGGCCAATCTGGTGTTTGAAGTACATCCTCAACCTGAAGATTTGCTTCTTTAACTGATGGCTACTGTCCTCATTAGGGCTTTTAGGCCATCAGCTTATAATTGTTAAAAGTGGCCAAAAAGGGAAGACAAATGACCAGTTTTTCATATCTGATTAAAAAAAAATTTCCCTTGATGCATTAAGGTCTTGAATCAGGGCCATTAAACAAATACTTTTTAAGATAGAAAGTGAGATATTAACAAAGCCTCACATATTTATAAATGCAAACCAATAGCTATAAATTTAGATTTTATATCTTCAAACAAAATTTACAAAGAAGTACTCACTGTGGCCTACGTATTTTTTCTCTGGCCACAACACTTTGTGTAGCTGCTCAAGGGTGACTACACCCATAACATATTTTATTGCATCTACACTGTTTATCATCTATATTCTTCCATGAAGTTACAAATAACACAAATGAAGGTGTTTTGATAGATACATATTTACAGTTCCTTACAAAGAAATTTGACAAATAACATATTTTTATTCTAGTAAATTTTATTTCAGTCAACTATTTTATTTCACTAAATATGCTCCTTTGTTCATGTACAGTTTCATTTCAAATTACTTCTTTTCTCATTTTTGTGATTCTCCTTTCCATTTTGGTCAGAGAAACCTGATTATTGATAAAAGCCTAATAAATGCTGGGCAACCATAGGCTCTAAGCTACCCAAGAGCAGGAGGAAGGACTGAAAAAAGTGACTTTCAGGCTTGTCTTCTGTTCAAAAAAGCTATTATTACTTTTCTCTCAGAATTTGAAGCTAATGTGCCCAGTAAGAAAAACATCCTAACTCTTTGTTTCTATATTTTCAACCTCTTTTTAATCATAATTAGTTTTGTGAAAAACATCTAATATTCTATTTATATGCATTTTTAAACAGAATTTGGTACATTTTTAAGTACCTCTACTCAATATTCTAGCAAGTATTTTTTCCTGAAGCCATATCAAAAGTTATAACAAAGTTTGATATAATTTTAAATATTCAACAGATTTTAAATATTTGAATGTTTATATATTACATAGTAAAATGTTCAAGACATATAAAGGATGCATATGAAAAGCAAACTTTTCCCCATTCCCTGCTCCTCAGTTTTCCATTTCTTCTTCTCCTTTCTATAGACAACCATGATTACTCACTTCTCATGTATCCTTTTAGACAAACATACACATGTATATACATAGTATTTACACACACACTCATCCTCCTTTACACAAATATTGCACACTATTTTGTATTTTGTTTTCCTCACTTATTTACATATTTCAGAAAATGTTCCAAATCAGTACATACAGAAGTATTGTCTCACTTTTATAACTGTATTTTATCTCATTGTATGGAAATAATTTATCCAACTGATCCCCTGTTGATGAACACTTAGACTATTTCCAATATTTTGCTATTACCCTCCATTCTGCAATGGTTATCTTTGTCCATATGTCTTTGTACATACACTGAGACTAACTATAGGACAAAGTATTAGTTTTAAATTGCTTGGTCAAAGGGAATATAAGCACAACTGAATTTTGATAGGTATTGCCAAATTGACCTCCAAAGATATTTTTCCAATTTATACCCACAATAATATGGTTTGAGAATATGGGCTTCTTTTTAAAATATGCACCATCTGTAAAGAGAGGTAACCTGCTCAATATTTGCCACTGTGTCTTGCAATCAGCAGCTAAATGAATCTACCAGACACTAAATATAATTAAGAGCCGATTACAGTTACTACTAAAATTAGTCAGTGTAATGCTCTTTCACACCTTCCCCAGCTGATTAAATGTACGTTTAATATCCATGCCTCAACTTGCAATCTTGGGAGTGTTTAGTGGCTGCACACAGAGCATTTGACAGCTATGCTCATTGACAGAAGAGAGAGTACTCTGTGTGTTTTAGACAAAAAAAAAAGGTCAATGTTTTAAGCTTGATGCTGTTTTGTTAGACAAGTATTTAAACTGTGATCTTATATTTCAAAATTCAACACAATATTAAACATGATGGTTGGTTCGGCAAGTGTTTGCTATTGCTGACTAAAACTGTCTACACTTCTGATGTTGGCTCATAATCAGATCATTGAAACTCAGCCTGAAACAATTCTGTCATTTTTAACATGTCAGTAAAACATAAAAGTGGGTTCACCTTCTGTATTTAGACCTAAGAATGTTAGTTTTATTATTATTATTAATAGAGTAAATGTTTCATAAAGAATTTCTTGTAAGCAATTATTTTTACATATTTGAAAATTCTCAGTTTTCACAATAAAGTTCCTTTTTTCTCTTAGATGTGTTAAAACCAAGTCCACCATTTTCTCTAAATGCTGAGGTGAATTCTTGTACCTTGCTTTGTCAATTTGGCTCAGTGCTTTGACCTCTCTGGGTATTTGTCTGCCATCTACATTTGAGGCCAATGTTTTCTTAATAGGATGTTGTAGCTTATAACACAAAAGCCTATTTGTAAAATCAAGAATTTTCAGTTATTTTCAGCTTGTAAAGAATTCATTAGAAAATATGTACTCCATTAATTAAAATCTATTACATTCCTAATTCTAAAATCAAAAGTTAAAGCCATTTTTGTTTTTTTATTGACACATTAAAAGCAGTCAGTATTAATAAGTGAAACTTCTAAGTGTCAAATAAATGCCCTTACCCAAAGAGTAGAAATTATCCATAAAATACAATAGAATGTCATGATTACAATTCTTTTCTTCTATTTATATTTTTATAAACTACTTTCTTTATTACAATTTCTTTTTCTAAACTTACATTTTAATAAGTTACTCCTCACTTCATAAACAATCTGTCCATAAAAATAAAGTTGGACATATTCCAAATTAAACTTACCTCATCCAAAGCCCCTCCTCCTCCAGAGTGCCCCATGTCAGTGAGTAGTGTCACCATGCATCCAGTGGCATATGTTAATACTTTCCCCTCCCCTCTACCTTTCCTTTACAGACCATCAGTTATCAAATACTGTGGATTCTACCTCCTAAATATCTCTCAAATCTATCCACTTCCCTTCATCTTTACTGCACTATCCTCATCTCACCTGGGCATAGCCTGCTAAATGATATTCCCCCATTTACTCCTGTTAATTGAGGGTCACTTTTCTACATAAAGAATATAAGGGTAAAATTTTTGTTTCAGGCCAAGGTAAATTACCATAGACCAGATTTACCCTTTCACATGAAAAACTGAAAGACTAGAAAAAATACATGGAACAAAAGTCCTCAAGACATTAAGCATTAGGCCACAAAGCAATACAAGGCAGAGGCAACTGAGACAAAGGAAACAAGATGAATCCCATGAATGTCCTAGCTTATTATGTGGAGAAGTCTTCCAGGCAATGATGCAGGGAAGGGAAGCCATATGAAACCTAGTAGTTTCTCTGAGTTAAGAAGATGAGAGCTTGGAGCATAAGGAGATCAAGGTAGTTAGATTTCACAGGACAGAGTACCAGAGAGGACATAGCTGCACAGAGAGAGAAAACTCTGGAAATCTGCTGGGTTTCCTTAAGTATTCAGCTGAATATTGAAGAGTGCATGCTTGTGAATAAACTGCTCAGGGTTGAGAAAGAACTAATCAAAAGGATTAGATGAAATATACTCAGAGCTCAATTAGGTCTATAAGAATGCCCACTCTTAGCAGAGTGGAAACCTTATAGTTTATGATTTACTGAATAGTCATAATGCTTTAGTGAACCTACTTAACAATATTTAAAAGCAAGACAGTAGAATCAAACTGTTTCCAAGTGATCTGAGCACATCCCAGAAAGAAATGCAAAAAATTTATAGAAATACACAAGTATTCAGCAGCCAACTGTAAGATTCACAATATCTGGTATTCATTCAAAAGTTATCAGGCATACAGAAAAAAAAAGCAGGGAAGTATGACACATAATAAGGATAAAAAAAAACTGACTCAGAATGAACATGGATGTTAGAAATAGTAGACAAAGATATTAAAACTATTATTACAACTATTTAATATGATAAAGAGCTAGAGAAAAGATAGATTATATTAATAGAGTCATATAAAATACAAAATATAAAAAAAGAACCAATTCAAACTTCTGGAGATGAAATCTACAAAGTCTGTGGCGAAAAGTACATGGGACATGGTTAATGGCAAATTAGGCATTGCATAGTAAAAGGTTAGTGAGCTTGAAAACACGGCAGTAGAAACTATTCAAAAATGAAACAAAGAGAAAACAGAATAATAATTTAAAAAAGGAAGCACAAGTGAGCTCTGAGACAACTTTAAAAGGTCTAATATATAATTGGAGTAGGACAGAGAAATTATTTGAAGCTATAATGCCAAAATATTTTCAAATTTTATAAAAAGTATAAACAAGATTCAAGAAGCTTTAAAAGAGAGACATGATAAAAACTATACCAAGGTACATCATAATCAAATTATGATAAAGAAAATATATAAAACTAGCAGAGGAAAAGGATGCATTAAGTGCAGAAGAACAAAGAAAGGCAGTTTTCTCCCCAGAAACAATGCTAAGTGAGGAGACCATAAGGCAACATTGTTAAGGCTCTCAAAGACAAAACCGTCAATATAGAGCCTCAGTGGTAAAAACATCATCTTTGAAAGATAAAGGCACGTAAAGACTTATTCAGAGAGACAAAGCTAAAAAAATTTTATTAGCAAACTACAAGAAATGTTAAAAGAAGTCCTTTAAGCAGAGGAAAATGATTCCAGATGGAGATCTATTCTATGCAAAGAAATGCGGAGCCCAGAAAATGGTGACTTTGTGGATAATATAAAGAGTTTCTTCTTATTTAAATCTCTTGAAAAGATAATTAACTGCTTAAAGCAATTACAGTGTATTGTGGAGTATATATCACCTGTAGAAATGAAATTTATGATGACAATAATAGCATGAAGGCTGAAGGGAAGAAATGGAAGCATACTGTTGTAAGGTCCTTATACTATATGTGAAGTGGAATAATAGCATTTCAGGATAGATTCTGATAAAGATATATACGACTTATGAACCCTAAAACAATTACTAAAATAATGCCACAGAAAGTTATAGTTAATAAAAAAATTCAAGATTCAATCTAAATATATATCTAAATCAATCCAGGGACTTCTGGTCTAGGTAAAATAGTATAAACTCATTCTCTCAGTTAAGTACAAGTATACTCTGAAAATAATACAAAAGGAAACTTAAGAAGAACACTAAATGGTGAAAAAAGGAACTAATTAGAGATCACAGGACTAGAGGATAAACAGCATTAAGATGTCATGTGTTCCCCCTACCCAACAGAAGAAGGTGACTCAGGCTTTGCACTTTCTGACCCCCATCTTTAACAGAAAGTAGTTTTAGGTAGGCTCATTTGTCCCTTGGATTGAATGAGAGTCTTTCCAGTACCAGGAAAGCTTAATAGCATTAGCAATGGGGATTAATTAATAGCCCTGCTAGTTATAAGAGGCCAGCAGAAGTGTTCTCATTTTTCACTGGGACCAAGACTCCCTTCCCCAACCAAAGACACTGAAAAGCAACAGAAAGGGGAATCCCACTGTAACCAGCAACCAACCTGGGAAGTGCTCTAATTCCCCACCAGGCCTGAGACTACCATCCTTCACCCAACGACACTGAATGGATGGGTGGCACTAACAAAGCGGACCACAACAATAAGAACCTGGTCCAGAAAGTCTCTTTGTTCTACAGAATCCCTCTAGAGGCACTAGATCCCTGGCTTGGGGAAATTATACCCCATCTCCCCAAGCAGTACCAGCAGGAAGTAGTCAGAGTCCCATTGGCACACAAGAAAATAAGCAGACAAAGTAGTACCCCATAGCTCTGAAATTAAGTGGTCATTAGAAACCACAGCCCACAAAATAAGGCTAATACCTGTGTGATAAACCTATATATGGCGACTGCCTGCTCTATTAAGGTATAAATAGGGCCCCGATTCTGCTAACATGAAAGCCAAATGTCTAGGATATAATAAATCACCTACATACTAAGAACCAGGATTTTACAGCAGACAAAATAAAAATGCTTCACCAGGGCTCAAGAGTAGAGTTGATATGACAGAGAATAGAATCAGTAAGGTGAGGACAGGTCAATAGAATTTACCCAGCCTGAACAACAAAGGACAGAGACTGCAAAAAATTAATAGAACTTCAGGGACCTGTGGGACAATAACAAAAGATCTAACATTGTATCAGTGGAGTCCCAGAAGGAGAAAAGAAAGAGAGTGTAGCTGAAAGAGTATTCTCGGAAATAGTGGCTAAACATTTTGGTGAACTACATTAACCTACAGATTCAAGAAGCTGAGTGAATTCTAAATTGGATAAACTCAATATTTAGACATGTAATTATTAAATTTTTGAAAACTAAAGACTGAACAAAAACCTTGAAAATAGCCAAAGAGAAACAACACATTTCCTACAGGGAAACACCAATGACAGTGGATTTCTAGCCTAAAACCATGGAGGCCAGAAAAAAAGTGACACAGCAGCTTTCAAGTGCTGAAAGAAATGAACAGTCAAACATGAATACCATGTCTGTTGAAACTACCCTTCAGGAATGAAGAGAAAATTAAGACATTCTCAGATGAAGAAAAACTAAAAGAATTTGTTGCTAGTAGACCTGCTCTTACAGAATGGCTAAAAGAGTTTCTTAAAACAGAAAGAAAATGATAAAAAAACATTTATTGAGCATTAGGAAGTAAGAACAATGAAAACATAAATAGACGTACATAACATAGATCATCTCCCTTTCCATAAGTTTTATAAATCTGATGGCTAAAACAAAAATTGTAACACCACTTGATACTTAAGACAATGATATTCAAAAATTGGAAAGGTCAAGGAACCTAAATAGAAATAAGATTTTTAACTTTCACTTGATGTAGTAAAATGTTGACACAAATAGACAAACATAAAAATAATACATATATATTATACTATACATACATAAGATATGTATATACATATACATATAATCAAATACTCAGAACAACTAAAAGGAAAATATACACGAAGCACTCAGAAATGCTGTAAACAAATTAATAGTTAATTTGGGTAAATCTCCAAAAGGACTTTTTATGACCTAGCTGCTATATAAAAACATTTGCCCCAGTCAGATAATCAGGGAATTTATGGCTGGAAGATCACTTAGTTCAGTGTCTCTCCATTATTAACATGTATTTTAATCACCTAGTCATCTTATAATGAAGATTCTAATTAATTAGGTCTAGAGTGGAACATAAGAGTCTGCATTCCAAACAATGCTACTGATCCATGCAGCACACTTTGAGTAACAAGGACTTATTTCAGTTCCTTTTTCTAACAGTTGAGGAATACATGACCCTTCTCCCAGCTTTTTATAGCGTTGCAATGACTCTGGATGACCTAAAACCATTGGACCTGAGTTCTATTAATAGCAATTCCTCATACTTTTATCACTGAGATCTCTGGTCTGGCCTTGATTGCTGCCTTTTCTGTGTCATGGTTGTCAAGATTCCTTCAATTCTGTGACTATATGAAAAATTTCTTTCAATGAATTTTTTGCATTACTATTCAGAGTCAGTTTTTGTTGCATATGATCAAAAAAAAACCTTCACTAATATAGGCTGCAATTGGATTTGGAGTGCAAAGAAATATACCATATTTTCATCACAAAGAAATTTCTTCTTCCCCTGGGATGTAGAGCAATTGAGATACTTTCATTAAAGTTTATACAAGTCCACTTGTGACTCAGAAAGATTCTTCTCCAGTATGACCTCTCTCTTCATCTTCTAGGTTCCTATTCAATTTTCTAATTGATAGCTCCATTTGAATATCTAATAAGCATCCCAAACTGAATATATCTAAAACAAAACCTGATTGTCTGCAGCAAATGGCACCAGCTTTCATGTAGTTGCTCAGATAAAAAGCTAGAAATCATCCTGATTTCTTTTTTTCCTTTCCCAAATTCAATCAATTAGTAGGTTCTGTAAGTTCTACCTTTAAACTGTAGCCAGGGTACAACTACTTACCATCAGAACTGCTTCATCCTGTTTTAAACCACCATTCTGTCTCCCTTGGAAAACTGTAACAGCCTCCCAATTGTACTTTCTGCTTCTACTCTAACTTTGTCATAAGGCATCAAAGTGAATCTTTAAAAATGTAAACCAGATCATGTTATTCTCATTCTCAAAACCTCTCAGTAACTTCTCATCACACCAAGAATGAAATTCAAACACTTACTGAGATCCACAAAACATTATGTGATATGACCCTTGACTGAACCTTCTACTTCGGGTTATTCTACTCTCCTTACACATCCTGATACGTTTCAGAAGGCAGGGATTTTGTTTGTTTTACTCACAAGTTGTATTTCCAGTGCCTAGAACAATGTCTGACACAGAGTAGATGTCAATTAATAGTTCTTAAATAAGAGAATTCTGATCCAAAAGAAAGCAGAGAAAAAGGAAAAAGAGAGCAAGAAATAAATGGGATGCATACAAATAAATAGTAAAATGATAACTATGATTTAATGATTTAACAAGAAATAGTTGGGACAAATAAAAATAAAATAGCAAGATATAATGCAACAGTTTCTACAATTACATTAAATCACAATGGTCTAACACTACAATTAAAAGGCAGAAATTTTCAGATTAAAAAAAGGAAAGATAACTATGTGCTATCTGAAAAAAATGCAGTTTATAAAAACATAAAGACAATAATGTTAAAAATAAAAGAATGGAAAAAGGTGTATTACGCTAACACTGATCATAAAAAAGCTTCAGTGGCTATATGAATATCAGACAAAGCAGTTTCAGAGCAAAGGATATTAGCAGTAAATGAAGGTCATTTCATAATGATAACTGGGTCAGTTCATTATGGAATACACCATTATAAGAATTAATACATTTAATAACAGAACTTCAAAATATAGGAAGCAAAAACTGATAGAACTGCAAAGGTAAATAGACATCTCAAAGGGTGTTCATAAACAGACTGACACATATATGGTCAATAAATTTTTTAACAAAGTTGCAAAGGCAATTTAGGAGAAAATAGATAGTCTTTCCAACTAATTTTACTGGAACAATTGGCTAACCATATGTGAAAAAATAAACATCAGTTCACACGTTGTACCATATACAAAAATTAACTCTACATCACAGACCTAAATATAAAACATAGAATTATAAAACTTGTAGAAGCAAACTTCTATCATTATAGGAGAAAATCTGTGATGTTTGGTTAAGTAAAGATATAACATCAAAACTATAATCCATAAGAGAAAGAAGTTTGATAAATTAGATTTCATATATTTAAGAACTCTGCTCTTTGAAAGCCATTTAAAAAGGAGAAAAGACAACCACTCACAGGGAGGATCATATTAGGGAGGATCATATTCAGAATATATAAAGAAGTTTCAAGACTCAGTAACAAGAAGATAAACAGCCTAAAACAAAATGAGCAAAATATTTTAATAGATATTTCACCAAAAAATATATTCAGATGGCAGATAAGCTCATGGAAATATGCTGAACACAGGGAAATGCAAATTAAAATCACAATTACATATCACTGCTGACGAATTAGAATTTCTAAAATTAAACAGACTGATGATGCCAATGATGGCAAAGGCACAGAGCAACTGGAATGCTCAGATTTTTCTCTTGGGCATGTACATGCATAAACCCCTTTGGAAACAACCTGTCAGTTACTTAAGTTAAAGATATACGTACTGTATGATCAAGCTACCTTACTCCTAGAAATGGCCGTATATGTTCAGACAAAGATTGATACACACATGTTTCTAGCAGCTTTATTTTTAATCACACCAAACTGGGAACAAATGCAATGTCCATCAACAGTGAATGGATAAACAAACTCTTATATCTCCATATAATTAAATACTGCTTAGCAATAAAAAAATGAATTATAGATATTTGAAAGAACACAAAAGACTCTCAGAAAAACTATATTGGATTAAAAATCCAGAAAAATAATTTATACTATATAATTTTGTTTATAAAATTTATAGAAAATACGAACTAATCTATAGTTAATTAAGGCAAATCATTGGTTGCCTGGGCATTGAAATAGGATTGAGGAAGGGGTGGGGAAAGACAAAGTGATCACAAAGGAACACAAAGAATTTATCCGGGTGATGGATATGTTCATTATATTAATTGTGATGATGATGAATATATACATAAATCAAAATTTACGAAATTGTACACTTTAATTATGTACAGTTTATTGCGTCAATTATACCTCAATATATGTTTTTCAAAAAAAATAGGAGTTGACCTATTTGAATGTCTTGTATGCTGCCCTTTGACTTACAAAATACTAATATTTTTTAAGTCTATGTCTCTTTGACTACAAAGCAATGATATATTCTTAAAAGTATTAGTTAATCAAATTCATAATCTTATAAAATGTATAAATAAAGAGACCTTAGTGATTCTGTACTAATTTTTTTAGGTGGTAAAGAATTATAGAAGAATGCAGTGTGTCAAGCTCACAGAAATGAAAGTTTTGGTTTCTTGCCACCCATGAAGCTAAGTCACAGTGACATGTTAATAAATGGTCAAAATATTGCATTGATGTGGTTTCAAGTTTGACTACCTTATAGTAAATCTGCTAGCTGAAAAATTTATACAATTTTTTAATAGCTGTTGAACCTAGCACAAAATAACCAATAGTATCATTTAATCATAAATCCCAATAGAAATATTTTGGTATAATCTGTAGCCCATATTGATGGCTTTTAATAAAATGCATTCAATATATTTAGTACTTGCTTCTGCGAAAATTAGGAAAAGGCATACTTTTCTCAAAAATTGTCAAAATATGTTGTCTTTGCTTTCTCTACCTGCTGGAGAATGGTCATATAAACAAGTCTATTATTTTTTTCAATGTAAATGGCACCCTGTAGAGTTTTACAACGATGGAGGCCCTAGATGTACATTTATCAGAAAAGAGAATGTACCACTGAAGTATACAAAGTATGATGGCTATAATTTCAATAAGGCATTTAAGTATTATTAACTCTGAAACTTTAATCTTCATTAACTGGTAGGCAGAAGTGTATTCTCATGCCAGTGCACTCAAGTAACTTCTGAACTAATTTTGCTTACATTCACATTTTTGAGACATTTGAGAGTTAGAGATAAGACTTTTCTCCATCTTTAGAGAGAAGTGCTTCAAACCTTGTCTTATATGAGTTGGATGGAGGTACATAAACAAGTTCAATTACATTTTAGAAAAAACATTTTGCGGTAATATTTTTTTTAGTTTAAGATGACTAAGGATGAGGTAATGGTGGCTTAGCAACATGTTTTAGTTAAGACTGCACTCAAGAGAGTTTGGTCTGTGTCCCAGCTCTACAGTTGGGCCAAGAAAAGTAACTACAGTGATTAATAATAATATTTGATTTTTTTAGTCCCCAAACCCACTTCTCAGAGCTGGTATTATCTGGGGGCAGAAAAACAAATTGCAGGAAGGAAATGAGAAGTATGTTCTACCATTTGAATTCTTAAGCTTTACACAGTCCCAAAGCTGCCATTGCAAACCCTGCCTGTGTCTTGTTTTCCTGGTCACTCTGGGAACTGAGGGCAGAGCAGAAGTCATGTTTTCACTCTTTAGGAACAAATTTTAATCAATAGTCCTTAAGAAGCACCTCCTTATGTTTGTGAGTGCTGTTAAGGAATTCATAAGTGGTGATGGAGATCTTGGCACAGATTTAAATGAATCAGGATTTCTGCTTTAAAAATCAAAAATAAAACAGTACAAAAATAACACATCTTTTTTTCTTAACGTGAGAAAAATGTCTCATGTTCTCATCTCTGGTAGGATTCTGAGAGCCAATGCAAGGAGAGCTATAAAATACCTAAGGTTTAATAGAAACAAATAAACGAAAAGAAAGAGAGAAAAGAAAAACACCCTGCCCAGTGCAAGGCTGGGTTTTTAAGACTGCAGTAGTAGCCTTTGGCTCTGCCTCTCCCAGAAGGGGTTGCTATGGGAACCATTGAGAAAGATTAAATATATCAAGAAGACAAGATTGTGAGAAATGGGTGGGAAAGAAATTTATATTAATGTTGAAATGATGGTTCTTTTATTTGTGAAGTTTTCACACTTCTTTCTAAATCATATACAGAAACTCCTTAAAAAACAGAACTCATTAACAAATAAGTCTCTGCTGTATGCTAAACATAGAGAAAATGAAATGCTCATATTTCACAGTAAAAGTTAAGTGTTTTGATTTTTTTGTTGTTGTTGCTCTTGCTTGTTTTCTGACCCCAGCATTACTTTTTGAATAAATTGCATCACCTCCCCTTGACTGGTAAAACAACCTCGCAGGGGTGTGTTGGCAGAGGGGTCTGAAGCAGGTAAACGTAGGCTCCTCAGTTTTCCTCTAATCCTGCCACCCATCACATATACCATATTTATTTTATCTCCTGGATCTGGAAAATATTTTTCAACCCTGTTGCTCATTGCATTTCTCCTTAGAAAAAAATTGCCAGAAGAGTTAAAGCTAGGAAGATGAGTATCTTCAGAAAGTTTCTTAAAATAGTGAAAATACTGTGATTTAAGTAGTCACAAAGTTCAGGAGTTTTCAACAGAGGCTTTCTTCTTAATATTATGATGACTTTTTCTCAATCTGTGAGAAGTCAGTTGTTGAATCTTAACTTGCAAGTGGGGAAAGCTGGATCAGAAGGTTTTAGTAACTGACTCATGGAATCCTGGTCATCCGGAGACAGAACTGAAACTCTTCATTGTCAGTTCACGGTTTTGTCCTTATCACACTGCGCCTTTGCCTTGTTGAAAAAAATTATTTAAGATTACACTTAGAAAAATTTGTTTTCTTAATTTTAAATCAACGATTCAAATGAGGTAGGTATCTAAAGAATTGCAGTAAAGTATTTCTTTTGCAATTATGGGTTATTTTTCAAAGCAAATATCTGTAAGGAACATATTGCTTTTTTGTTTGCTTTGCCTTTTCTCACAGCACAGAACTTCACCCTTTATTATTGCTGTCACTGTTGGTTGACGAAGAGCTCTGTATGTCCAATATATGATGCTCTCCAAAGATTTACTCTTGATCACAAACATTCTGTTCTAGAGAAATAATCTAACAACAAGAAATTTATTTTTAAAAACTGCTATACCTACCACATATAGATGTATTTAGCTTAATGTTTATTACAATTAAGAAGTAGACTTTGTGCTCATGTTTTTAAAAATGTAGCTTCTCATTATTTCAAGTCCATAAATTTCCCACTTTAAAAATAATAAGAAAGAAGGTACATTGTGGCCAGCCCCCCAGGGTTGGGTCTTCAGAATGAATTTGACCCCTGCAGTACGCCAAGGAGCTAAATGCTGCTACTGTAGCTTCATGCCGCTCTTTGGCTAATTTAGAAGTTCGGTGAAGGTGGGAGAGGGGGAACATTGAAGAACATTGGAGATGGTCCCCTGGGTGGAATAAAACTATCTATGGACGATGGTTTGTTGGAATAAAAATGATCACCAAGTTTTCTTCTGTTAATCAATAAATAACACTAAACAACAACAAACAATTCTAAACTCACCATGGAATGAAAGGCCACTGGGTTCCATTTGCTTCTTAGATGAGATCATGTTGACCATATTCATTTGAAGCCACTTGAGAATGTGGGCTATTATCCGAATAAAGACTTCTCATGTTCACAGACTGAGTGGCTCACTAGACGAGGGGCACCATGGACAAAAACCTCCTTCTTATTCACAGTTTGGAGAGGTGGCAGACAGCAAAGTAATGTTGGGTAACTGTTATCACTTTTGTTGAGTACTTAAGGATCTTGGAGGACTGTGACCAGTGAGAGTAGTGTCCTCAAGTCAAGAGTCACCAGCTGTTTTCCTCCCACCCTTCATGAAGCACTGTCTGAGAGCTCAACACTAGAAACATACCCATACTGATTTCAGGAGGAGGAGAGTTTGGTAATTAAATTAATCCAACCACCACCCTTTGCCGCAGGGCTTTGATGAGAACATATTGAATGTATACACCTTGTTCCTGTTATGAATTTCTTCTGAATGATCTCAGCGTGGAAGAAAATCAAATGTAAAATCTTATTTTAATGTATTTAAGACTAGAATTTTACATTCAACATGATTCTGTTTCAATTGTGGGTATATTCCTTCTAAAGTGGTGTCTATTGCCACTTCGTTTGATTCTTTCCAAATGCATCTTGGCAGTAATGCTGACCACATCAATTTCATATTCTCTTTTGTCTGACTCGAGGATATCAGACACTTTCATCTTAATGAGGTCTAGTCCTACTCCTATTACCAGGCTATTTTCCTCTGATAAATCACAATGTCCCATGGTGTCATTGCTCCCATAATGGCAGGCAGTTGAGTGAATGGTGCTCTGGAACCCCCATGCCTCTTTCCTAACTGAGCTATTGCTCTTCTGCTGAGCTGCCTGGTCTCACAGTCTTGAGCAAATGTCTATCCTGTGGATTTTCCTGTGTCATGACTAGGCTTGCCCTGCACAGATGCTTTGATTTGTGGTGTGAAATTAGGTCATCTTAAGAGGATATGACATGTGGCTCACTTGAAAGGTTTTTTGCCTCCTGTGAAGGGGTCACTGATGAAAGCTCTTCTGTTTAGTTTCTAAAAAGTGCCAAAGTAGAGCAAAAAAATTGTTTTCCCCCAAACAGATTGAGTTAAATAAATGAAAAACAATAGAAAATTTGTTACTTCCCTGCATAATGCAGCCAAGAGAAAAATTTGGCGGATGTTTATTCACTCATTCATTCAGTATTAATTGAACTCCAACTTCGGGAAATACATTGTTCTAATTGATATGATGGATACACAGTTGATAGGCTTTGAACATTCAGTGGGATGGGATCAGAGAGATGTTTCCATAGGAGAAAACTGTGTGAGTGTAGGCAAAGAGGTGGTAAAGTGCAGGGTTTGTATGGGATAAGGATGTTTGAGAAGGTACATTGAGACCCAAAGATGTCATAATTTATTCTGGTAAGTAAAAGAACACAAAACTTTTAAATTCAGAGGTGTGCTTTATGAATGTAAAATTTAATTCCATTCAAACTATTCCACTCTTCCCAAAGTGTCTAGATTAACGGTGTTAGAGTTCAATAATTCCAGCAGAGATGCAATGATGACCTGATCTAGGGCAGTAGCAGAGAGAAGACAGTAAAGATTGAGACTGAGGTTGAGATATCAAAAATACCATTAAGAGGACTGCATTTTTAAGAAGTTCACAAGTTACATGCAGAAGGAGGATTGGGGGACATTAACATTTTTCAAAGGCTTGTTGTCAAGTTGATACTTAGAGAAGATTGGCCTAAGAATATGTAGTACATTCATTTTGCTATATAAGTAATATTTTCTTCTTAGATTAAGCCAGATGAGGGTACAGCTGTTTTTCTGGAAGGCATCATTTTACCATCCCATAGCGTTCTCTAACTGAGTTCTTCTCTCAGGTGGAGCCATGGGCCTACACTGAGGGCTGTATAGAATGTAAGTCTTTTGAAAGTCATTATTATATCATGTAGGAAAACTGTTGAGAACATTCTATTGTCTCTCAATTGGCCCATGTAAAAATTTTCACTGAGGTGTTATACCAGTACCAACACTAATTATACTTCTTTTGAAGAATTAATTTTTTTTAATAGTTCTAAAAACTGTTTTCTTTTCTGGGTTGGTTCCTAGAAAATTCAGATTCCCATATAGAACAGATTTTTAATAAAATATACTTATGACAATTATTGTTTTATTCTAATTTTTTTGACTCACTTTTAAATGTGTTATATGTACTTATGCAAGTCATATCAAATTATTTTAGGAGTAAGAAGTGTCATAAATAAGAACTAAAATGTGAGTTACAAAAAATACTTCATCTTTCAAAATATTCTAAGCTAAGCTTGAACTTTCTGCTTTTTTCCCCTCAAGGGTTGAAGCTCTGGGTCATAGTATCATTCATTTACTGGAATCTATATTAGAAAAACAATATTTGACAAAACTTCTAGCCTCGTAGAGGGCCAGATATGTTTCCAATTTGTATTGTCTTTTGGCATTGTTTTGTGCAACTAGTTAAGAAGACAATTATTTAAAGAAAATTCCCAAATGTAAATATGGACCAAGAGAGAAAAGATCTGACAACTCAGGAATTCCAAACAAAATAAGTATAGAGCATTAATCTTAAAAATTTTTATGCAGAATTTCTGATATCAAGAGGTATAAAACAATACAAATTTAAAAAATAAAGTTTCTTTTTTCATATACACAAACAGAGGGACACATATCACCTATAGGAGAATAGTTCCATGCTATACATATTTAAAATAATCTTCTTTCAGGCAAATTTGGTCAAGACTTTGCATATACAATTTCTCTTGGAAAATGTATGCATTAATCCCAGAGTCAGATACATCTGCAAATAGTTGAAAATCAAACAGTTCATGCCACTTACACTGCCAAAGTGACACCCCATTTAAATTTTTCATAAATGTTTTCCAGATTTGCAAATCTTCTTTGATGTTTTAAATTTAAATTTAATGAACAAGTGCTGAAATGGTTTTACAGTGGAAGTAAGGCTTTTCAACCACTAGCTAACTTAGCCGTCTCATTCAGATCACCTGGGGACACAATTTTTAGAAGGACAAACCAAATATACCTGTCTGGGAGTCATTGACTTTTTCAGTTAAATGTATTGGGTATGTCCCTACAATTTCCTTTTGAGAGCACCTGATTCCATCACCACCAACTCAAGTTCAACACCAAACAGAGTCAAGGTGTTGAACAATCTCAGCTCTCTTTCCAGAGCTAATAGGATTCTTGGTTCTCTAGACAGGTGTTTTGAACTCTCTAAGGACTTTTAATAGGCCTAGATATAAGCCATTGCTTGTGAAGAAGTTGAGGGAAAAAATCCCGGTGTAATATATAGGAGTATCTTGAATTGTGTCTTAAAGACTGAGAATGTGAAGAAGTGGAATAACAGAAAAACTTTCCTTAAAGATTTTCTTTTAATTTAGAGAAAGGTTCAAAAAGCTGTGTATATATTTGAACAAAACTTTTCCCATTCTGATCCTTGGGGCAGAGGTGAGTCCCTCACAAAGAGCCAACAATTAACAATGAACCCCTTTCTCTGGTTCTTGGGAATGTGGGATTCACTGGACAGACTGGTGCTTCTCACCTTTAAGCAAGTCAACATTTTCTACAAAGAGGCCTAACAGAATACAGTAATCCCTCTTTCAATGTTTTCAGTAGGTTCTTGTAACTGCAGCGGAGCAACATATAATGAAACCAATTTTACCATAGACTAAAATGATATAAACAAGACTTAAATTCATACGTCATCTTATTCACGTTTAAACCAAACAATGTTATTTGAGGATCTGCTATATGCCATTGCACTGCCTGTGAAAAGATTATGGAGACTGAATTTCCTATAATATTCCAGTCCTGCATGTTAACCAAGCTCTCTTGCAGAAACGCATCTATCTACTAGCAGTGTAGGTACCGCCTGTGAGTTTGTTAGAGATGCAAATTTATTGGCCTTATCTCAGACCTACTAAATCAGGATCTCTGGGCTTGAGGCCTTCCACAGCCCCCACTGACCCGAGCATGATAACAGATGATTCTGACAGATGTTAGCTACTGACTAGAGGTTGCCTTATTCTCCCTAGGCTCTTTACGCCTTTGGTGTTGGCCTCTGCCAGTGCCCTGCTCTCAGCTGTCCTCAATGTAGAGCCTACATTCACAGACTGATGATGCCATTAATCTATTCCCTCCCATGTGGCTTATTTTACCCCACCTCACCGACAATGCAATGCAGCCTCCATTGTTTCTTCCTAACACTGGGGCCACTTTATTCCTTTGCCTATCAGTGGGGGAGAAAAACTCTTGACTATTTCTGGAAGCAGAGAGTGATAAAAACATTTCCTTTTTATTTCTCAACTGCCAAAACCATGTACTTCAATGGCTTTTTCTCACTTGTTTTGTTCTTAGTCACAACACTTGAATAACTTGCTCCCCCCCGCCCCCAGTGGTAGAGGTGGGGCCATAGTCCAGTTTAAATACTAAATGAAAAAATTAAATAATCTTCAATGTCCAGCATAATTGTGCTAGTAACTTTTGACAAAGACCAGGCTTATTCTTCCTCTGGTAGTCCAGGGTTCTTGCAGGTAAGAGCTGGTGAGGGAGCGGTGGCTAAATGTGTATCTGTTTTCTATTCTGAAATCCAAACAACTGGCCTGTTTTTCACCTCTGCTCACTGTAGTGGAACTAGTTGTCCTTCACCTACCAAAATTTCTGGTAGCATTCGTGTATGTATATGTGTACCTGCAAGTATAAAGTTTGGGAAAAAATGAAGACAGAAATAGAAAACCTGACAATATCCCCAGTAAGACTCTCTGAAGCACATGCTGAAGCTGGCAGTGGGTCTTCAAAAGCCAACTTTGGGGGTTGTGTAGGATGTGGCTGAACATTTGGAAGTGAAGGTTGTTTCCTGGTCCTTTCATGAGGAGCTCAAAATTGTCATGGTTAAATGGAATGTTTCCAAAAGGTTTTTTGAGGATCTTAAAGTATTTATCCCCTTCCTCCCACCCCCCTCCCTGAAAAAAAAGAAAAGTTTAGAGTAAGGTCAAAGGGTTAACTGCATTATCCATTTTGAATATACAAATTAACAAATTTATTTCTCAAGAGCTGGCTTTAATTATTAGTCATATGGAAGATTTGGGATCCTACTTGGAAATCAGGATATTACGTCGTCTTTCTATCAGACTGTTTTGAGCCTTAACAGACTGATCCAATTAATTGCTCCCCCCCACACTTATTGCTGCCTTTTGTGAGCCATTATTCTGCCTCTTTTGAACTCTACTTCCTGCTCACCACTCAACCTTCATAGTCGCACACAGATACTCTTTCTTTTCTCTTTGCCTTCATCTTGAACTCTTTTGGTTTAAAATCCTTGAAGAAACACTTGAACTGCATAAGGATGTCACCTGTGTGCTGTTTTTTTTTTTTTTTCAGGAAAAAAAAGTCAAAGGTGTCATTCATTGCAACCCCAGTGCTAACTTTCTCGGATCATAATTAGCTCATCTGCCACATGCAATTAAAACTGTAATCTTGGTGGGGTCATGGAGCAGCTCAGTAGCTGATCCTCCTACCTTGAAAATATTCTCAGCACTATTTATCTTTTTCAATACAGTGTTCCCATACAGTGTGGAAGACATGAAAGTACTTGTTGGTAACTCCCAATCAACAGCTTTATCCTGACACATCTCTCTGAGAGCATGACTGTGATCTTAAAGGTGCCACAAATAATGGTCTACTTTTTTCATGAGGAGAGTATAATACAGAGTAAGTTTTGTTCTTTTAGGGTATTGTCTTAGTCTGTTGTCTGGCTCTTGTAACAAGATACCATAGACAGGGTAGTTTATAAACAACAGAAATTTATTTCTCACAATTCTGGGGGCTGGATCTCCAAGATGAAGGTGCTGACAGATTCTGTGTCTGTTGAGGGCCCACTTGTTCACAGACAGCTGCCTTTCCTTGGTGTTCTCACATGGTAGAAAGTGGCAAGAGAGCTCACTGAGGCCTCTTTTATCAGGGCACTAATCCCATTAATGAGGGTTCCACACCCAGAACTTAATGCTCACCTTCAAATACCATCACTTGGGGGTTAGAGTTTAACATATGAATTTTGGAGAGACATAAATATTTTGTCTATAGCAATTGGGTATTAATATGTAAATTTTAGAGAATTAATGAATGTTCTCAATGATGGCCTTTTTGTAAAAGCATATCAAATTACTTGGAGAGATGAACAAAACTAAGGAGAAGACTAAGGAAGGAAAAGATGCTTGTAACTAACCTCTAGAAACTTCTTGATGGTGAAATGGAGGAAGTCCAAGTGAGGCACTTAACCATGACCATACCAAAGTCAACCTTTATGGTTCTCCCTCTCTTTTTTGTGCCTCTAACACAAAAAAACCTTTTTTAACCAATTTGTTTCTTTTGCCTCTCATCCCCTCCTCCACTCCCATTGTCTACATGCTTTAGACACTCAGTTACTCATCAATGGCTAGTGTCTTGGTAACTATACATCACTTTCCTTTCTCAAAGTTTTGCATTTTAAAATAAGAAAGTACTTCTGTCTGGAAGTTTCATGAAGGCAAAAAGCTTAGATCCATAGTGGATGCCAGTATGTATTAACAGATTGCTGCAGTTGTGAATGGTTACTCTTCATGTCTCTTGATGGACCACCAGGAAATTTAATGTTGGGCTGCAGGTGGGGCAGAACAAGGATCTTCACGATGTATTTAAACTCATACTCAAAATGGGGAAGCTGATTCTGTAGGACTATGAGTGGTAGGCTGCCTTGAGGGTAAGCCATCCCGGGGAATGGGACCAGGTGAAGCCTGGAGTGTGGGCAGGGAGGCAGAGGAAGGAAAGTTCTATAGAATCTACACTTGGCTTCCTCTTTTATGCTATATTATTAAGTGATGAGTTGAAAATAGAGAAAGATCCAGACTGAGGTTGAGGTGAGGGGTCTCAGCGATTGAAATATGTTTCTTCCATCAAGTTCAGCCACCAAACTTGCCATTCCTGAAATCTCATTGGCTTGCAATTCATAGCTCTATCATGTGGTGTCACCTTCACAGCTTTACTAGCCCACACTGGCAAGGCCACTGGTGAGCTACAGGAAAAGCTCACAGAAAGCAAAGGGCCAACAGAGTCCTAGGCTGGGAAAAGCCACTACTTTGCTGTCAATGAGAAATAGAGCACCAGCCAGGGCTTTAAGAAGCGAGACAAGGTTCCTCAGCTACTGTGGCATCAGGATGGTCTTTATGAATAGCTGTCACATGACCTTTCTCTGTACCAAATGCTACTCTCTTTGCTCCTGGATTTTGTACTTCACAGTCCTGTATATGATTGGCTAGAGATTGCATTGTGCTTTGTGTATGATATAATGGATTTTCACACTACAGGTTTTCCATGTGTGTTTTTATTAGACACTAAAAGAACAATATAAAGATTAAATATTTATGTGATTGAGTGAGGATTATTATAATTATGAAGTACTTCTTTACATATATCTCCAAAACTAAGCCTGTTTAAAAGATAAGCTGTTTTTTTTCCCCTTAACTAATATCAGTTTGGTCCTTACTGTGTCTAGGAATTCTTTGTTGTGTTCTTTCTTTGGTATGTAATAAAAAATGTCTCTGATTCTTTTATGTGTGAGAATAAATTGTCTTGCACAATTAGAGTTAAAATTTTTATTGTGGCCTATTTTCTATATAAACAATTAAATTGCTATTGCATGAACTTCATGTCTGAAAGTGATCCTTAGTCATCATTTAAATATTGGTTCAGAGCAAGGCTGTCCAATAGAAATTTCTGCAAAGATGAAAATAATTTTTTTGTTGTTTAATATAGTGACCTCTAGGACCATGTGGCTACTGAGCTTTTGAAATCTGGCTAAAGTGATTGAGACTCTGAATTTTTAATTTTATTTCATTTTAATTAATTTAAATTTAAACATCCACTTGTGGCTACTATTAACCATAATGAATAGTGCAGACCCAAAGATTAAATAATGACATGTAGTTACATGAATGGAGTGATTTTATATGCATGAGGAAGTGCTTTTTCTCCAAAATCACTGCTTACCCACTAGCTTGTGATGCTTGAAATAACTTAAATAGCAACAAAATTGCTTATGGACTGAATTTTGTGTCCTCCTTTCAATTCGTAAGTAGAAACTCTAACCGCCCAGTATGATGGTATTAGGAGGTGGGGGCTTTGGGAGGTAATTAGGTCATGAGTGTAAGGCCTTCATGAATGAGACTAGTGCCCTTATAAGAAGAGATGTGAAAGAGCTTGCTTTCTCTCTCTGCTCTTGGCTATATGAGGACATCTGCCAACCAGGAAGAGGACCTTCACCAGGACCCCACTATGCTGGCACCCTAATCTGTTCTTACCAGCCTCCAGAACTATGAGAAATAAATGTTTGTTGTGTAAGCAACTCAGTCTTTGGTAATTTGTAATAGTAGCCTGAGGTGATTAGGACAACAGCCTTGAGTGCAAGTATCATGAGACTTAAATTCTTGCCAAGGTTGGGGTGATAATGTTGGCTCTAAAGTAAGGGAAGACCTGGCTTTCCATAAGCCATGCAAGAAAATCAGCCTCCTTTCTTTAGAGCTACTATCCTTGTTGAAGATGCATTGCTAAGTCTGATCACAAGAGAAATGCAAGGTGGTTCTCACTGAAGACTGAAAGAAGGGAGGAAGGTGTAAGCCAGATGACAGTGTTCCTGAAATGGCCAGTGTGGGAGGACAGGAAGCAGCATCATGAAGAAGAGAAAAGTGGGGCCAAGACAATAATTCATACCCTTCTCCTGTAATGTCCCCTAGGCCAAGAAGAGGATGTAGTGGGATGGTTGCAAATAGTCCAAAGAGACCAGAGCAGATTCTTTGACCTGGTCATCTCCAACAGTGGCACCAAAAGGGCAGTTTTGTAGTTATTCCTTTGATATATTCTTTTTAGGGCAGGAGTTGTATGTTATTTATTGTCAGCACTGACAAGGAAGGTTCAACGGTGAGACACCTAATTGGAAGAATGGACAAAAGGCTGACATGAAAGTGAAATGGCAGGTCCCAACTTTATTGTAGGGAGTGCACTTCTGTTGGGAGAGAGTGCAGTATTGCATGCACTTCTGCTCCCCTTTCTTGTGCTCCCCTTCTGCTCTTCAGGGGACACATGGCTCCACACATAGCAGGGTACAATAGTGGCATTTAGTTACACATGCATGATACAATAAGTTGAGTCATGCTTACAATTGTTAGGCGCAGGCTGATTACTACACTAATGTAACATTCTAAATCCCAGTCCTATTCCTACCTGCAGTCCTGGATCAAAGCCAGACCTGGGACCTGCCAGGCCTGGGACCCACCCTCCACCCCTACAGGGTCATGGTGCAGGATCTGGCCCAGAGGGTGCAACCTTGGTCCCACAATCCACTTGCCATTACTGGATTGGCTTAGCCCCATGAGGTATCACTCTCAGGGTACACTTTACCTGCCATCTCTCTGGGTGCTGCTTGGCACACCAGTGGCTTTGTGATACAGCAATTTGTGCTTGTGCATGGATCAAAGATAGCCCCCATTGTTTTGCTACCTGTTTCATGGTATAGGCCATCTGTGTACCAGACACCCTCAGGGACAAGAGTTTGACATAGGGACTCGGTATGTCTCCCATCTCAGCAAACTCTGTCAGGTGTTCTGCTTGGAATTGCACTTGTCACAGTAGGAAATACAGTTGATCCGACAGGGGGCTCATAGAGAACTGTACCTGCTGCTCCAGGTATATTCCTCCACTGTGACAGTGTAGGGGTCTGTGCAATTCCTGTACAAGAAGTCTTCCTTAAGATTGCAGCCAGCCCTCCACAGGTTATGTGGACTTCACAATTGTGGGATTATGGAGAGTGATGGTCTCATGGCCATCAAGGCTGCATATATGGCAGCCAGTTGCTTCTCTATTGGAGAATACTGTGCTTCCATGCTTTTCCACAATTGGGATCAGAAGCCTATAGGTACCTTTCAGGAACTATGCTCCTGCCACAAGCCCCATCCAAACCCTTTATCATCCACCTGCACCGTAGGCAGGAATGGGAAGGCTGGATCTACAACACATAGAGTTTGAGCTTGTGCTACAGCTTGCTTTGTAGCCTTTTCTATCTCGGGGGTCCAATCCTACTGGGCACCCTGTCACACTTGATGGTACTGGAGTCACATTAAGGAGGCCAAATGAGGGATGAACATTCCCCCCAATCCCAGCAGTCCCAGATAGGTTTGGAGCTATTTCCTAGCCTCAGGTCAGAGATATGCCTGTAACTTATCAATCACTGCCTCTGACATTACTTTTGTCTTACCTGACCAGACAACTCCCAAGAATTTGACAGAAAACCCAGGTCCCTGAATCTTGTCCTCATCGATTGGCGAGAGTTTCTTGCAGGTTGGTTCTGCTGCTTCTAGTTCTGTAAGGGAATCAGAGGTTGGCATTATATCATCAATGTAATGATACAAGCGCACAGTGGGTGGTCATTTTCTTGGGGCTAAATCTTGAGCCACGAGACCATTGCACTGGGTAGGGCTAGAGAAAAAGGCATTTGCCAAGTATATCACATAAGAGTATTGTCCAAATTCATGTGACAACCGGTCCATAATGTCTATGACATTCAGCATGGCGGCATGCAGGGGCAGCATAAACTTATTCATTTCCCAGTAGTCAATTGTCATGCACCAGGAGTTGTCGGGCTTCTTTACTGGCCACATGGGGGAGTTGTATGGGCTATGAGCAGGACAAATAACACCAGCTTTTTCCAGCTCTGTTATAGAACATCCTGTTTCCTCATGGCCTCCTGGAAGGCAATACCGTTTTGTGTTCACTACCCGGGTGGCCTGAGGCAACACCAGTGAGCATGGTGTGGACTTTTCTGGATAATAGTTTTCACCACCCGGATGTGAAGGCGGAGTTCACTAGTAGTAGTATTCTCAGTCAAAACATCAGTCCCCAAAATGTACTCCTGTATGGGGGATATATACATTTAATATGTCCAAGGAGGCAATCTGTCAATACTCAGCATCACAGGGACCTGCCACATGCGAATTATTTGAACTCCATAGCCTTCCATGGTTGTAGTAGGCCCAGAAATCTTGTCTGAAATTCCCATAAAGCAGGGTGCTGTCAGTGCCCGTGTCTACAAGGGCTAATACCCTCTGCACATTCAGGGGGGGCCAATAGATAGTCAATTCCACATGTGGCCTCAGGTCAACTGGCTCCCCACCAACTGGGTGCCCCAGCCTGATCCCTAATCAGGGAGAGAATCGACCAGCTGTACCTCACAGGTTGTGGCTTTCCCAGTAATAAGAGTGAGTTGCTGGTCAGGGCGTAGTTGATTCCATAGCTCCAGCAGCACTTCGTTAGGTTGCTGCTCAATCTTTCCTGTAGTGACTCCTGCCATGAGGAGATCAAACTGCATTTGCCTGTGGCTCATTCTTACATAGGAATAGGTTGGGTGTTGCTTAGCTCCTACTTTTGGGTAACACCTCCCTCCACGTATTGGCTGGTCTGGGAGTGTGGCAGGCAGTAGAGCATGCACTTGGGTGGAACGCTCCTTGCATTTCACTTACATATCCCTCAGCCTAGCCATAGGGACGTCGCCTTGTGGATCCACCTATCCATATAAGGGGCCAGCAGTGTTGCCATGGCATCAAAAGTACCAGCTGGGCCAGAAGTCAAAATCAAGTCCTTTATATGGGTTGTAAATATCTCTTCATTGAGGCTTATATACTGGGTGCGAAACATCTGTCACATGCCCATTTCCCAAATTATCTGTACCAGATCTAAGTATGTGGTCCTTCTGCTCACCATCTCTGGCAGCTCCTCTGGGTTGGCCCACACTGTACATGCAGTGGACATAACCAATTAATCAAGGAGTAATTGCCTGTACTCCTCATTGTACACTCCACATTCTGGAGGTGCTGCCTGAGGGACAATATCACTGTTATGGAGGCCAGCTGAACCATCTCTTCCAGAGATAATTCAGTCCCTTTGGCCCCATCATCCCACACCTGAAGCAGCCCACACTGGAACCTTCTTCTCGTCTCTCTGCCGTACCTGTTTCATCAGGTCCCAGAGTTCCACAGGGGTGTACTGGATCAAGGTGGTTTGCTTTTTAACCTGGGAAGGGGTGGGGGGGGGCGGGCGCCATTAGCTTGCTATCTTGGAGCCAACAGCTGTTCCACTTCAACCTGCTGCAGTATCGCCAGCCATGCCTTCTGCAGTGATGCTGATGGCCTCTCAGATCGGGACAACGGCAGCGACCCATCAGGACCTGCAGCATATGTTCTGCTGCCACCAGATGCTTTTCCAGAGTTTCTTCCTGGCATTATAGCTGAGCCTGATCCTGAACCTTCATGTTGGCCTGCCATAGTACTGCCAGGAACGTCCAGGCCACCCACTGCCTCCTAGTAAGCAGTTGGAACATTCAATTACAACATCTCCAGGGCTTTCCAGACATCCTCTGGACACAGCTTCACTCAATCCTCTGTGGGTGTCCACGTAGCTAGATACATGGTGATGGGATGCCACTGGGAGGGGGGGGCGGGTCACATGTCCTCTACCCGGGTCTCCTCTACCTGGGGACTGTCTGGAACACTGGGGATCGTACTCACTTTATCCTGCCGACTACGCCAAATGTCAGTGCTGAGCTGATTGAGAAGGGAAGGTTCGATGGTGAGATCCCCAGTTGGAAGAACACATAAAAGGCCAACATAAGAATGAAACGGTAGGCACTAACTTTACTGTGGGGAGTGCACTTGTGTTGTGGGGGAGCGTGGTATTGTGTGCACTTCTTCTGTTCCCTTTTCTTGTGCTCCCCTTCTGCTCTTCAGGGGACTGCATGGCTTCACACATATCAGAGTATAATAGTGGCATTCAGCCACACATGTGTGATACAATAAGCTGAGTCATGCTGGTTTCTGACTCACTACTACACTAACATATCATTCTAAATCCTGGTCCTATTCCTAGTTGCGAGCCTGGATCACAGCCAGACCTGGGACCAGCCAGGCCTAGGATCCACATTCTCCCCTGAATCCTGCAGAAGACTAGCTCCAGTAGCCTCTTCATGAATATTTGAGGACTAAATGGTAGGGTGTCTCAGCTGTGCTTTCTTGCCTTCACTAACTCAGATTCTGTCTCTGTTCTTATCTGCCTGTGAGGAAATCATTTGGTAGGTCAGGAAGATAGAATTGTTAGTCCCCCATTTCATCTTCCCTTTGTGGGTTTGTGGCAGCAAGAAAGGAACAGTGACTGAGAGGGGCTTTAAATACCTTAGCTGCCAACTTGTTTGAGAACAACACAAAAGAATGCTAAAGTTGAAAGATATCCAGGCTTTTTACAAATGATTTATGAATCCTATTAGCTGCAACTCATTTTACCTTATCCTTGGCAGCTGGCTTGAGAAAAGGTGAGGAGTAACTCAGAAATTTCTGAAATTCACTGACTGAGGTGAAATGTCTTTTTCTTATTTACTCTTTTATTTATTAATAGTTAAAAACTAAATTTGCTTACAAGGTTTCTCTATCCAACTCTCATCTCTGCTCACCCAACTCATTCTTTTCTACCTTCATTTCCCACTATCACACCTGTGGCAAAAATTTAAAAAAAAAAAGCCATGATTTTTCAAATTATCAACTCTGCTTAGCTCTGTAGCCAAGAGAACTATAGAGAAAACCATTTCAGATGGTTTTCAGGTTTAGAAAAAACTGATCATTCATGAAAGGAAGATTCAGATTTAAGAGCTGACATCTTAATAATGCTCTTTATTGGTAGAGTACAGAAAGTTTTATTTACCAAGCTAAAAAATCAATAACATGAATACCATAATATTTTTTATGTACACTGGTGTAATAAAAATAGTTCCAAAACCATGCTAAACTCTTTCAAGTAAGGATGCTATATAAATACCAACTGTTAATGTAGTTACATTTTTTTCTGCCACTGACAATTTTTTGGACAAGTACCCACACTTCTACTATCACCTAGCCTCTCAAGAAATGAGAGGAAAAAAAAAATCAAGTGCTTAAAGAAATAACCATTGTCTATAATTTATCTGTTTTAACATGCTGCTAGTTTCAGGAGGAAAAACAAAACAAAACAAAACTATTTACCACAGTTGATGAACTGAAGCTATGTACTCAAGGAGAGATTCAAACTGTTGGACATTCTGAGTAATGAGCCACTCTGGCAGCAGGGTGCCTGGATTCTTGGATTCAGATTTTCCACTACTTTAGAAGAATGTCGTAGTTTCATTTTGATCACATAATTTATTCAGCAGAGCAGTATTCTTGGTACACTAAAAAATATTCTTGTATTTTGCAAGTGGTTGCTATAGTTTATTAACAGAAGTTATTCTCTATGATATAATTACATCATGTTATACCTATTTTATTAAGTGAATTCTAGATGTTAAGAATGGTTTCAATTTAACTGAGCTTTATGGAGCACCTGCTTCTTCAGGTCTCATACTTTTCAGCCTTTGTTTTTTGCATCTGACCTTTGTTGAGTTCAATCTTTGCTGTAACTTGAGCTAATGAATATATATTCATATTTTTCTTTCTTCACTCTCCATTTAACTAATAGGTACTGATTGTTACTTACTAAGTGAGCAGCGCTGTGCTAATTAGTTTGGGGTCCTACCTTCTACAGACCTCCCTGTACCCTATCATAATTTCTGACTCATAGTTCTTTTCATTCTGCAGTTGTCTTCAAGGCTGGACTTGAATGCCTGGTGGTTCGCTCAAATGAGACATATCTAAGACAGGTTTCCTGTGTCCATTCTTGGTGATGAGGCCATTCTGCTTACATGGGCTTGGAACCTCAGTGACCTTGTAGTTCACCCCTCTTTCACTCCTCAAGTCCTACTTACATCTGAGTCTTTGACCCACTCTTTGTTCATTTTCTATCATTTGTCCCTCACTTCTAGCCCCTCTGTTTGCTGTGACTCAGACCTTCACTTGACTTAAGGATTATTCAACAGCCTCCAAGCTGCTGTTTGTTTTGTATCCTTCCTATTTCTAATCCAACTTATTTGCATGGTCCAATTCATCTTTCTATGAATACTGCTCTGATTATGATAATCTCCTGCTCAGAAACCACCAATAGCTCCCTTTTGTCTACAGAATAGTCTAGATCCCTTGGCATGGAATTTGGACTCACATAGTAGAATTCCCAGTGGCTTTTCTAGCTTCTCTCCTACCTCTTCTCATTACACCAACTCCCATTCTGGCCCCACTGTTTTTGCTACTATGTTCCCTTATGTCCCATACCCTTTCTCTTCCCACACCACTACCTGATGAGTCCATGTTTTGCCTCACCTTTGAAATCTTGCTCAAGTGCTGCCTTATCCATGCAGCATTCCAAACTTCCTAGTCAGAAGTGATTTTTTTCCTGAGTTCCCGACATATAATATTGAATAAGTTGAATTTATTTAAATTGAAACATTATTATTTGGTGGAGACCTAATGACACCATATGTTACTCAGATCAGCACTCCCTAGTTTTGTCTAAAACCCAAACTCACTTTACATTAACCTTCAAGGTCCACTGGCAGGTAAATTTTGACAAAGATATATGTTATTCCTCATTTCCCTTCACTGTGCCACAAAGATGATGTTCACTTTGTTGTGATTAACCACTACATTATGGCAATGACTTTCACCATCATTATAAAGTAGTTATGAGGCAACTGTTTTTTGGCATGCTGTCGGGCGAGCCTCAGCCATGTGCAGAGCAGACCTTGGTGCTGGGAAGGAGTGGGTAAACAGGAGATGACAGGGCAGAAAATCGTGCTTGAAAGCCTTTAAGGAGAAGTTAAAAGGGGTAGTTAGGCAAGGGCAATGCAAGTCTGGTGCTACAGAAAAGGTTTCTTCTAGGCAGATGGCCTCTGTTGCCAAGTTGACTGAAATAAGTTTCTTAATGAGATGACTCAGATCTTTCTTTTTTAATCTATCTAGGTACTTACAAAAAGGAGATTCTCAGCCTTTAATGAAGAATATATTATTTGACTTGTGCATATTTCTGCAAATCAGTTAACAATGATACTGAGGTAAAATACATCTTGAAATGACTATGACTTCCAGTGCCCTGAACGATGCTCTAAGTAATCAAGAAAAGTGATCATCTACTATAAGTGATTTGCATGAATTGTTTATTTTTATAAAATGATTTTTTCAATTTCTACTGGCCCTCCTGAAAGTAAAGACTTTAGTAACTTCTACAGGTATTAAGATTGTGTCCTTCAGCTCTTTGAAACATTCTCTACCTTGGCCTCTTAACCTTCCTGTGTGTAACTGATTTTGCTGCAAAAACTTCTTGCCACTTTTATCTTTTGGCTCTAGAGAAAACTTTTTTAAAAATAAAAAAAATTTGGTGAGGAAACTATGTACAAAATGGTCTACTTTTATAAGTGAAATAGGACTAAGTTCTCTTAAAAAAAAGAAGTTAGCATTTGGGCACTTCAAACCTCATCAACTACATTTGATCCAAGATATTATCTAGGCTTACCTTGAATAGGAAAATGCCAAAGGCTCAAGTGGTATAAGACTCAGAAAGCATTTTCACTCATCAGGAGGCTGATTAAGCTTATTATTTGCTGTCCAAAAGCTTCAGGTGCTTATTGACCTGGGCTAAACTTGAAAACAGTAAAGGGTGAAAAGAAACATGCTTCTAATGGAAAGCCCCAAGGAAACTGGGTCAACAAAGTAGGGATGGACACTTCTTAGTGCAAGTTGAGGAGCTGAGCTTTTCTGCCAAGAGTCTAAGGCCTGCAAAGGCTCATTTTCCATCATCTCTTGAGACCAACAATATCCAACACTACAGTTACAGAAGCTCAGCCATGTTTTCACACCTAGTTAGGTGCACATGTTTCCTTGCATCCAAACAAAAAGACAGTTTTATACATATCTTTTCATTCAAATACTTGAACTCTCAGGAGAACCATCCAGCAGTCTGGTTCTAGAGTAGTTCATCTCTGAAGCTCAGATTTATTCAGTACCCATAAAGGATCCTGATGCATGCAAAGAAAAATGGCACAGCTGTTGCATCTTTGCTAATGTAGTACAAGCTTTCAAATCTTATTTTAAAATTGTCTCCTATGAAAAGATATAGAACCTTTAGTTATAATAGTATTTTTAATGAGGGCCAGTTAGCTAAATACCTCCTCCCCAATTGACACTTTTTTGTTCCATTGGCTGTGGTTTCCACCGATTTATTAAACCTCTCAAACATTTTTTTACATAAATCACTTCTATTTTCCCACAGAAATTACAAATATACTATATTTACTGGTGGGGGTGGAGGGTGGGCGGGAGTGAACAAAATAATTATTTGAAAAGAACTTCTTTGACAAACTATCCTGTTATTCTTATGAGTTTATTCACAGTTGGATATTGATAGTGGAAATTATAATTAATGCAGTGTTGTGATTAGGCAAGAGAAACTCTATTATTTAATAAAAAATAGGTCATACCCTGAATGGCCTGAGGCTGATGTAAAATCCCATTTTCAGTCTTACTAATACCTGTTTCTGGGGAGGTGAAGTTGGGAAAAGCAACAGATGGTGGCGGAGGGGACATTTAATAACATGCACGTCTTCACTCTCTCCATGAAGTATCTGATGAATCAAAACATATTTTCTTTATTTTATTCTAAAGGACAAGTTTTCCTATCTCTTCTGTGAATTCAATATTTTTCAACCCAAGGGAAGCAAGGGGATAGGATGTGGAATTTTAGCAGCCAAGATAAACAATCTATTAAACCAAAATATTTTGTGGCACTGGCAAGCCTCCTCAACTTACTGGGAGGTTTGCTAAGGGATGGTGGGAATGGAGCGTTAAATCAACCAGGGATTTCTAACTTGAGAGTTTGCCAGTACTTCTTTTGTATTAAACAATTACAGTTCAGGGGTTTTGAGCCAAGTTCAGTATCTTCACCTAAATTATTGCATTATTTAACTTTACTCACATATTGCATGACTCACTGTGTATTTTTCCTAGCTTGTTCTTGTAGTATTGTCTCTTGGTGAACAGAAAGTTGCCAATTAACCTTTTGCACATGTCACCTCAAGACTCTTCACTTTTGCTATTGTGGTATGTTGTGCCTTTGTTATTTCCTTAGACTTTTATTTCCTGATCATTCATTCTAGAGCTGAAATTCCTGGATAAAACCAGAGGCTTCATGCATGGCAATCTTTTTTAGGGCACTTAACATCTCTGTAATGTATGTATAAATAAATAAGCTAAAGAATCCCAAAGTCAAGAGAAACATTTGGAAGAGCAGAGATCTCAGTTGCAGCCAGAATTCCAGTTGTCTCTGCAGGAAGATTAAGTAGTATTTAGGAAAAAAATTAGAAAGACATAGGAATGGAAGTTGAAGCTTTCTTCAGAAATCTGAGTCCCAGTATCCAAAGGTCTATGGGGGAATTACCAATAATTCATACTCCAGGCAGAGAAAAGGTTTTGGCTTGTCCCATTGGACAACTCCAAGTTAAGAAGGGTCAGCATTACTTTTCTCAATTTTTACAATCTAGGACAGATGTGAGGTCTCCATTGAACTTTTTCTACCGCCTCAGGTCACAGAACACTCTGGGCTCTCTCCGCTCCGGTTTGGATATACCAATTTTTCCTTCACTACTTAATGATGAAATTGCTCAAAAACTTCTGAGAAGCTATTGTTTGTTCTTATTTCCTTTATAATTTCACCTCTTCACCGAACCTTTTCTCTGAGGAGCTCAGGACCACATGCCACAATTAAAGGACTTAATTTGAAGTTCAATTATGTCTCGCTGGGTCAGTCATCTGTGAGTTGAATTATCAAGACCTGCTGATGACCTGACAAGGAAAGAGCCAGCAAGGGCAATTGGAAACAGTAAGAAGTGAAGGAAATGTGGAAATACTAAGATAGGTTTGTGAGAGGAGAAATCACAAGGAGCCAAAGGGTCAATGGGAGGCCAAAATTTAGTCAGGGGACCTATTAAACACTTACTGGAAGAAAGGAACCTAGAAAGATTTTGGAAAGCCACTAAGAAGGCGCAAATTAGTTGAAAGAAAAGAGGAAGAATTTTCCACTGTGGAACTATTCAGAGCCAGTTTGAGATACACAAAATGTGCCCAGGATCTGACTTTTCACTAACACTTCTTTTTTAAAAAACTTTTTTGTATTTGTAGTGACCAGAGGACATGAGATATAATTATTTAATATTAATATTAACTGTTAATATTATCGTGCATTAATGATAACAATAGTAAATTGAATGTCATGGTGGACTGAACACACTTGGTTGCCTAAATTTTCTCCCAAGTGCTTCCAAGTAAATAATTTTAAAAGGTTTAAGGCCAAAAGACAAAGAGACTGAGTTAGGGCATAGAGTGGACTACAAGTGTTAATGAAATTTCAGGATGGATAGCAGAGAGGGAACTGAAAAGAGACTTATCTGAAATCTATGTGCCTTCAGAGAGAAATGACAATGAAGAGTTCTTTTATTATTTCATAGAATTTGGGCCAGGCTAAAGAGTTGGCAGAAAAGGTACTTTAACAGGCTGAAAATTCTGTTCATGGAGCAGCTAGAACCCCATCTCCCTTTTCTCCTACCTGACAGACAATTATTACACCTGACATGAGACAGGCATACTCTCTGCAGAAATTGCACCACAGAGTGAGGAGTCTGTTTCATAAAGGCAACCAAAGGCAGGGCACATTGCAATAGCTAGAGCAGAGAAATTCAGTGAATATGTCTTATTGAGAGGTGCATCTCCCTACCCCCAGCTCCCTTCCCTGCATGCCCCCAGTTCCCTGACAGTAACTAAAGACTGGAGACTTTCTCACTAGAAAAATTGATTGACCCCCCAAAAAAGACGTGCTGATATTGATATTTGGGATCATTCAGTGAAATAGCTGGTCCCTATCTGGCACTGTAATGCATAGCTCATAAACCCTTTTTAGGCACATCAAACTTATAATTAGCTCTTTAGTTCTTTTCCCTCAAATCTGAGGTGCCAGTTCCTTAGGAAAGACTCCCACATGAAAGGTAAAACAAACCAAAAGAAAGAGAAAAAAGGAAAAAATTGAGAAAACAGCAATGCAAAGAGGGAAAAAAAAACCCCTAAAACGTCACAAAACAAATGCCTCGATAATTATAATTCTCAGAAAGAGAAGGAAGATATTGCATTTATGAGCTAAGAACAGCATGCAATGAGAAAGCTAGAAAAGCTATTAAAAATTAAAAATACCAAAATGAAAATAAAATATTTAATAAAGAGGCAAAAAGATAAAGTTAAAAATTGTTCAAAAAGTAGAAGAAAAACCAAGACGACTTTTATCATTAAAAAGAAGAAAAGAAGAAGAAAAGTAGAGGCTTGATCTAGTAAGTAAAATATCTAATAAATAAGAATTACCGAAATGGAGACAGAAAGGGAGAAAGTTATCAAGGATATAACTAAAAAAAAAAAATTAAAACTGAAAGATATGTTTTTACATCGAGATTCCAAAATAATAAAAACAAAAGAAAACAAAATACTCATCATTATGAAGTTCCAGAGCAACTGGAATAACGATAAAACCCAGAAGCTTCTACAGATTAAAAACAAAACAAGTCAAAATCTCTTTGTCTCTCTCTCTCTCTTTCTCTCTCTTCTGCACACGCACATACACCACATGCACAAACACACAGGACTGAGTTTTAGAATTATGCCATACTTCTTAACAACAGTATGGAAAAACAATGTAGCAATGCCTTTTAAATTCTGGAGAAAAATGTTTTCCAACTTGGAATTCCTTATCAAGTCAACTTAGCCAATAAAAGTGAGGAGTTTTAGAGACATATTAAAGTCGCAAAAAAGGTGACCTTCCATGCATCCTTTCTATAGAAGCTATTGGAAGTTTGTTCTAAGTCAGACAAAGTAATAAATAAATAAAAAGGTAGGAGATCAGGAAACTACAAGATAATTAATAATAATAATAATAATAATAATAATAATAATAAAGAAAAAGTTCCTGGTAGATGATGAATACAAGGCACAAAACTGCAGCTGTGTGTAAAGTTAGGATAGATGAGAGCAAGATACAAAGGGCTCCAGGAGAGAGAAGTCAAAAAAATGTTAGGATTTTTGATATTTGTGGCCACATGAGGAGGCTCTCCCATGCCCATCTCTGTCAAAAATTGATTTAGGGACAAGGGATATAAAAGTAACCAAACAAACTAAACTGAGGCAATTATTAACTAAAAAAAATTATATGGTGAAGGAAATGTCACAGTGCTTTCCGTGGTGCAGCTGGGAATGATAATTGTATGTGACCAAAAGCTGTCATATAACGCCAAGGGTGGGGGCGGCATGGGTGGTGGGGCACAGAGAGAGAGCTTACATGTAGGTGCCCGTGCATGTGTGTGTGTGTATGTGGGTCGGTATAGAGAGTTAAACCCTCATCTGTTTTAAGAGGGAATTGATATATAAAATCTGAATTCAATTATGTTATTTAGAAAAATGGAAGCAGGTATCAAAGAATCAGCTAACAAACTGAGAGCTGTTGCTGCTTGGGAGCAGGACTGAGAGCAGAGAGGGTGGAAAGAGGTGACAGGACACTCCTGCTATTCATGATAAGCTTTGTAGCACTGCTGTACTTTTTCAATTATGTACAAATATTGATTCATAACAACAGGCCATCTAACAGTATACTATGCCTTAAACACTCTTTTCATCATTTACATGAATTATTGCTTTTTATTTTCGCATAATTATTGCATAAGGTAGGTACCTTACTTTCCCCACTATTGAAAGCTATGAGGTAGATATAAAACTTCAGACACAGAAAAGTTAAGAAATTTGCTTAAGATCAGCTAGAAGGTGTCACAAATGAGCTATGAACCTGGTGGTTGATTCCAGAAGCTGTGCTTGTCATCACTGCCGTATTCTACTTCTCAGGCCATATTTATGCAATGGTTCGGTAGCTTGAAATTGCATACTTTAGCATGTCAATGTTTCATAAAAGAATGATTTTAGCAAATGCAAAAGTTGAAGAACAGAACTTATGGAAAAATGGTTTTAAAGGGGATAGAAATAAGAAATTCAAAAGTATGGATCACTGTACTAATAGTCTAATGCTATTGGGCAAGGAGGTGACAGAGCCGGGACCTCAAACAAGGTCTCACAATTCAAAATCAAAAGTTTATCTCTGTAACAGAACCACCTATCTGCAGACTGGGTATGACTAGCCAAGTAGAGCAGGAGAAATAAACAGTTCTGTGATTTTATCGTCCACACTGCTAGTTGCATCTAGAAAAATAATATCACTTCTTTGAAGTCAGGACCGTGATATTGCCATAGAAATCAGTCCATGCCTCTTTGGATGACTTTGAATAATTACGAATAAACTGAATGTGAATTATAGTGCTTATGCTAAGTGAATCTTAAATGCAGAATCGGAAGTAATACCTCGTTATTTATTTACATAAGCTGATACATTATTTTGCTGATCACTAGTGAAGTTGAAATTTTTGACTTCAGCCACATTTACTTAATTTCCTTTTAGAGCTAAAAAAAAAAAAGGAAGATGATTGCATTGATGGTGCAAAATATTTGCTGTAAGGAGAGTGTAGAGGGACAGGCCACATATATCTGTCCTTCCTTTGATTTTCATAGAAAAAACTAGCAAAACCCCATAGCACTGAAGTGTTGGAGAGTAGGAACTGCCACATTCCTTCCTTTTTTTCCGGCTCTCCTAGCGTCCCGAGTTATCTCTTTAGGACCAGCCCTGATTTTAATATTGAATTTTCAGCCTTAAAGCCTAAGTAATTACTTATATATATTTTTTAACCCCTGAGTCCCGAGCAGGTCTAGACTTGCTCCTGCATTTGGTGTCTTTCATTCTGCATTCTCAGCAGGATGGAAATTTAAATAGCAAGGATCGTGTTGTAGACTTGAGATTATAAAACTTTATATACTGTCAGTGCCTTTGACTCTATAAAAATTGGTTTTCTGCCCCACTTGGATTTGGCACCATGAAGGGCTAAACTCTAGGTCCTGAGGAGCCCTCTTGACTTCTCAACCGCAAATTTATGTTGAGTGAAATCTTAGAAGTGGCCTCAAGCAGTCTGGTTTTGATACCTGGCAATGTTTTCCTCAAACGAGCCCTTAATCACTTTCACAATTCACTTTTAAAACTACCCCATCCCTGTAAGTCAAAGAGACTAAACAGTGTCAGCTGCTGGCTTAGAGTTGTTTCTCTGATGGCTGTATTAATATTTCTGTGTTCTCACCTCCTTCCCCTGGAGGCATCAGCTTGCATGACTGGAGCTATTAGTTCCACCCAAGATTTTAGTCTAAGGCAAGCCATAGACAGATGATGTGGAAGACAGATGTTTCTGAATCCATATTCACAAGCTTTAGACTGTATCAAACACCCGAGGAAAGAGTTATTATTCTCTCTCACTTATACATTCAGAATTTGGGTTTAGTTGAAGTGTAAGACATGAACGAGCTACCTGCCCATGGATAATATAATATTCTGGCTTCCTTTCCTCTCCTGCTTTTCTCTGTTTCTGTTTATTGCTCCATTTTTCTTTCCCTCTCCTGGGAAGAATAGCTCAAAACTGCAATGCTTTGGGTTAAGTTTCCTCTTGCTAAGAGAGTTCAGTTATGAACTCATATTTTATATTGGTATTTTAAATTGCTTTACTTTTAATCTGGATCTTTGCTTCATTCAACAAATTAAACTAAAGCATTAGAATAATAAATCAATTCACATTTAAAGATTTTTTTTTCCAAAGCAAGAATCTAATGCAAAGACACTTCTACATACTCTTTAGAATCATTTGTTGTATTAAAACTTTCACCCAAATTAATTTTTAGATCTTAATAATGACTTTTATTAGATATTTGCAACATATGAATGCTCTTTCCAACATATGAACAGACATAGTTTTAAGAGAAATACTTCTGAGTAGGAGAGACCGAGATTTTTGGACTATCTTGATTTGGAGTTCAAATACTTTGGGTTAGGCTGAGTAGCAAACAAAGTTTCAGGTCAGTGATTCCTTGGTAACTCTCTTCATCTTGGCTCTCAACTCTTTCTGCAGAAGCCTATGATGGCTTATTAAAATCAGAAACAGCAGAAACAGAGCTACAAGAAGCTGTGTGGTGAATGGAGGGACCTGTTGGCCAATATCTATCATTACATATAAATTGAGATTCTCCACGCAGGTGAATCTTTCAACAGCAACTTTGTTTCAAAGCCTGTTGGATGCCTTTAAGTCATCCCCCAGCACAGTTTAGTTGATATGTGGTTACTGGTAAAGATAATAATTTTTGCAATCGAGGCAGTGGTTTTCTCTCATCTACTTCCTCTGCTTAAGGAAATCTCATTTCTTGTTAGTACAAGTATAGTCACTTAAACAGAGGCTTGGGGAGAAATTTGTGGTTTTTAAAGGTCCATCTCCTGACCTGTTACCACTAAATGTTATTATTAAATCTTCTTACTGACATTAGTTTCTGATTTCTAGTTTTGCTAGTTGTGCTTGCATTGATCCACCTTACGAGAGATGAGGCTCACTATAATGTGGAGATGGGAGACTGTGCCTTTCCTCTGTGATGTAACAGTTTTTCATGTGTCCTTTCAGGTACTTATGACAACATGACTCTCTAATGAAACTGAGTAGGAGATTCGCCACCTAAAGGCATGGTCATGTGACGGAGAAGACAGTATGTGTACTTTCACATGGTTGTTTTAGGGACATGGGCCTAACAACCACCTTTAGAGGGAGAGACTCAAAAAAACCACAGTATTTATTTACAAATGAGATTTGTTAAAAAGAGCATCTAAAGTAGCCTTAGGAAGAGAAAGAAGCCATGCAGGGCAGCCTGGGGGCAGGATGGGGAGAAGGGTTTTGGGTGGCATCACTTTCTCTTTTTGTGAAGCTGTGTACATTTCTCTCCGTGCATGTGAAAATCGGGGGTATGACAGCTGATCGAACACAGCACGTATATTTCTACCTCATCTTGTTAACCTGATAGTGAATTGTCTGGGTTGTAAATAAAAGGGAAGAGTGGTGGAGGCAGATGAGAAATACAGCAAGGGACTGGTTTGTGACTGTTTCAAACCCCTGGAGAAGGGTGTGGTTCTGGCCTGGCTTCCTGATGCCTGCCTTCTTTGTTCCCACAGCCCTCAGGACCCACCTCTGCTCCTTTTCAGTTGCCAATTCTCATTCATCCAACTATATTGTCCTTGAGATGAAATTCAACCTCTTGAAGATTATGCACAAGGCCCTTCATGATTTGGTTCCTCCTTATGGCCAGCTTTGTCAGCTAACTAACCCCACCTTACTAAGTGCCAGTCACACCAACTGTTTCAGTGCTTCCTCCATGTGCTTGCTCTCCTCCAGGCTCATATATATTCTTAATTTTTCTTCTCTTCCCAGTACCCAGGGTCAGAGTACTATTTCAGTTTCACCTGTAAACATGTAAACATATCATTCTCTCTTAGAAATTCTGATTCAAAACTTTGGGAAAGAGAGATCCTGGAATATGTAGCTCTAAAGGGTCTCCTGGAAATTCTGAAGAGCACCTGAGTCTGGGAACCATGTGTAGGTATCACTTCTCTGGGACACTTCTCTGATCTACCCTTCTGGCTCTAAGTTGTTTCCCTCCAAAATTAAATGCAACATCTTTAACTGTGTGTCTCCCTGAGAAATGTCCACTTCATGAGGTCAGGGACTCTGTCTGGCTTTGAAGTTCACAAAATGGTTGATCGAATTGAGTTAAAAAATTTTGTCTCCTGCTCTTGCTAGAACAAAAGCAAACTTATTTTTGGTTACATTTTTTTTTAAAGAAATAGAATTTAAAACAATAAGATACTAGGAAAATTATAAAGCTGCAAAAATAATCTTAAAAAACTTGCAATTTTAATCCTTGGTTGTTGCTTAAGTTTGAATGATACCAGACCTACCCTTGCTCAAACTTTTTTGTGTGTGGTAAAGATTTACTCCAGTGAAATCTCTGTTTCTCATTTTATCAATCTTTTATAACATGATGTGGAATATATTATTAACTTTTCTCAGGAAGAACACTCACATGCTTGGTTTGTTTCTCTGTCTCCCTGGATATCTCTCTCTCTCTCTCTCTCTCTCTCTCTCTCTCTCTCTCTCTCTCTCACACACACACACACACACACACACACACACACACACACACACACACACAGACATTTCTAATAGATGGCTCTAGGATTAAAAAACAAAAGCTAATCATTGTGGGGTCCTCAAGTCTGTAATATTCCATAACCTACCATTGCCCTCCACTGTATCATTTTCAGCAGACTCTTGCTTCTAGAAGTCTCCTGAGTTAAATTCATTTCATAGATGCTGAGAGAACCAATGCCTAATACTGACTGTTACTTCTCAGCAAAAATAGAAGACATAGTTTATGTTATTAGCTGTGATTTTTGTTGATGCAGATGCTATTATCTGATTTAAACATTGAAGAGATGATTTTATTTTGTGTGTGCCCTGGAGGCTAAAAAGAAAGGGAAAAAAGCCAGCACCATTTTGAAAAGAAAAGCATCTAATAATTAAATATATTTTCCCAGAGAGTGGAAGAGCAGATGTTCTGTCTCCTTCACAAAGTGGGAGGGTATGGAGACTTAGGGGACTTCTACCCAGCACACATTTCATAATCTTAAAAAGTCAAGGGGTTTGAGGAAAGTCCCTAAACATGGGAGGTCTGATTTGGGTAAATTCACACTTGTGCAGCAACAGAAATGGGAATTTACCACATTTTTTGGCAATCATACATTATTGAATTTTTTCCTCTAAACTCTCAAGATGTGAAAGATTGTTATCACAACAAATTAATAGTGTTTTTGAAATTGAGGGAAAAAAGCACCCCTTTTTACTTGGCTAAGACAGTTTTACTGAGGAAATTACTACAGTGATTTTCATAACAGCCTGTCCAGCAGAAGAAAAGTCAGGCCATGGTGAAAACTAAGCCAAACTTTGGAGGAAAAACCCTTAACAATAATAAATGAAAAATAATTAAGAGCCTTCTTAACCTAGTTCACGTATCATTCTGATTCTGAAACAGGTAAGATTATTAGAATCACTTGAGGAACCTTTTCAAATGCACTCCTGCCTTCTCCCATAGTCTTCCAAAGGATAAGCATGTGGAATTTGAAACAACTACTGAATTAAATCTAACATGATTTCTCTGCTCTACTCAGGCACTTTCTTCTTCAGTTTTAGAACCAATGCTATGAACTATAAACTGTTTAAGAAATTGTGGTTTCTTATGGCTGTTTTCAGGGGTCCTAACACCCTGGTCACAGATCAGTTCCAGTTCATGGCCTGTTAGGAACCAGGCTGTGGGAGGTGAGCAGCGGGCTGTTTGAGTGAAGCCTCATCGGTATTTTCAGCCGCCCCCCAGCGCTAGCATCACTGCCTCAGCTCCATCTGAGATCATCAGGCATTAGATTCTCATAGATGCATTGGTCCCTGGTGCCAAAATGTTGGGGACCGCTGGTTTAGAGGGAGGGTGACTTGATTTCTCTCTGTCCAGTGGCCAGCCTCTGAAATCACTCCATGACTCCCTCTGAAAGAGAAGACAAACTCTACTCATTTCCTTAGATACTTGTTTCGTAGTATCAACTGCTCATTTTGTGTGCTGTACCCATGCTTAAATTCACTATCATTTATAATTTTATTCTTTTCTGATCCCTTTCAGTGAACTAGAATATCTGTATATCAAATATTTTGAGACTGACATAAATCCTCAAAGTTATATAATTTTTAGAGTTAGAAGGAGCATGAGAAATTATCTCCAACAATTTTGCAGAAATTTATTCTATAATATCCTAGCCAATTGCTGCTTGTGTATTTAAAAAAAACAAATAGGCACCCATCCCCTCATGTGGAAGTGCATTTTATTTTTGGAAAGTACATTATTGCGTTGCTCTTCTTACTGTCTTCTAGTTCTTCAATTATCCTTAGAGATAAATGACGTATCCTCCTGCCTCAGTAACGTCTAGTGAGCCCCAAATCAAGCTCTCGGTTTGCTCAGAAGTGAAACGCATTCACATTTAGTAATCACAGACTTACGCCTTCTGCTTAGTTTGATTTTTCAGCAGATCCACAATTTTCCTGGTAATTAAGCAGTCTTCTTGGCGATGAGCACGTGACCCTCCTATGGTAGTCAGGACAGGGAAAGGAAACACGAGGCTTCTGCAATCCATAGCCCGGTCAAGGTAGAACTTCAAAGCTTGTCTGCCCTGGAGGAGATGATCCTGATCATTCTATGGAACAGAACAAAGGGCATGGCTATAACCCTAATTTCTCATACAGGACACCAGGTCAAACTTTGAGTTAGTTTTACTCAACAGCAACAAGAACACAACAGTTGAACATTTGGTGTTAGAGGCAGAACCTGGAAGAAAGGGTCAAAATACCCAGGTCTTATGATTCTGAGCAATCATTTACCCTATGAGCCTCAGTCTTATTAACTCACTCCCACACTTCTTCACCTAGCAAATGTCTGCTGAGTTTGTTTGTTTATTGTCCTGGACTAGAGTCCTGACCCTTTATGAGTTTTCATTCTGGTAAGTAAAAACAGACAATAAACAGGGAAAAAGTTAAATGTCATTGCACATATTTTTTAGTGTTAGGGAGACAATAGTGTTCCTGGATTCTGGCTTGGCTCCTAAAATTTTTGCACCCTCCAGAATGATAGGAGGATGTTTTATATGCTAATGAGATGACTAGTAGCTGAGAAATCCTAGATAATTGCGGGATGGGTCTGGTCCCAGAAAGAGCAAGGCATGATTAAAGAGTTATAATTTTTTTCAGCCCCAATCCCCAACTGGAGAGTGGAATGGGGCTAGTGATTGAGTTAATCACCAGTGGTCAATGATTTAATCTCATGCCTACATAATGAAACCTCCAAAGAAACACTTACAGGTTGGTGAACGCAAGGGCACTGTGCTTCTCCCCGGACAACTTGCCCTGTGCGTCTCTTTCATTGGGCTGTTCTTGACTTGGATCTTTGGTAAGAAACTAGAAATAGTAAGTGATGTGCCTGACTGAGTGCTGTGAGCCTTTCTAGAAAATTATCAAATCCAAAAGGTGGGTGTTGTGGAAAAACCCCGACTTTGGAGACAAGCAGGACAAAAGTGTAGGTAACCTGGACACCCAAGAGGTAAGGGCAGTCTTCTGGGACCAAGGCCTTAAATCTGTGGAATCTGACATTAGTGTCAGATTAAATTAAATTTTAGGACACCCAGCTATTGCGTCATGAGGAAAAAAATCCCACACATTTGGTGTCACGAGTTTTATGAATGAAAACCAACCAGAATAGGGACTAAGAGTAAAAGAGGGAAAGGAGACTGGGAAATTTGGAAAGGTCACTCTGAGAAAGCAACAAGAATGTGGGGAAGGAGTGAGCCATGCAAAGCTCTAGTGGAAGAGTGTGTCAGACAGAGGGAACATCAGGTTGCAAAGGCCCTGGGCTGAAAATGGTACTTGGTGTGAGGCAAGAGTGGAAAGCTGGTCAGATGGCTAGAATGGCAGGAGCTGGAGTTCAAGGAGCAAATGGGGGGAGGGAGGATAGAGGATGTGTTCAGAGAGTTGAGCACTAAAGCTCAGGTCATGAGGACCTTATTAGTTATAATAAGGAGTCTAAATGTTTTAGTCGGATGGGAAGTCTTGGATTAGTGACGTGTGTGTGTGTGTGTGTGTGTGTGTGTGTGTGTGTGTGTGTGTTTAACATTCTAATCTGTAAAGCGAAGAATCAAATGTTTGCATAATTTTTAATAGAGGTTAGCTTTAAGATAAAGGAACGACACTTCTCAATATGATTATAGACCTGTAAAATAATTAGCAGAGAGACCTTTTTCTACACTTTCCTCTAAATCATGAGGAGCTAAGCCAGAGAGAAAGGCCTCCTCCCCATCCCTGCCATGTTTTTTTCTATGAGGAGAGCTCAGTGAGGGGACTCTGGGCATCCCCTGACTCCTATCTTGGCTGGAAGGGCAGTTTGGGATGCTCAGAGTGGCATCATTAAAGAGCCCGAAACGTTCAATATTTTCTGAGTAACTACTCTGTGCCAAGCATGATGCTTGCTGCCAGGGAAATAACAATGAAATCAGACATGGTCCTTCCATTAAGGAACACACAGTCTGGTGATTGTGTCAGACAGTACCCACGCAGTCTGAACAGTGTACAAGAGAAGGACATAGTTATATTTGGGAAGCATAAAGAAGACACCTAACCAGAAGGGAGGTGTCACTTTTCCTACACAAAATGTCTTCAGAACAAGGTGACATAATCTAATCTACTTTATAGATTATCTCAGCAGAGAGAAATTGACATGAGATGAAAAGCTCAGTTATTTAGGTCCTTGGGAATGGAAGACAAGTTATTGGGGGTGCATTATGGTGTCTTTTGCTGCTTTTGTTTTGGAAACGAACAAAAGATTTCTTTCTTTCTTTTGAACTTCTTGGTTTAATCTAAATATGATTTTCTTTGGCCACATGAAAGATTATGTAGCTTTGTAATCATTTGCAGGTACAATGGTGAAAAATGTAATCTATTCCCCTATTATTATGTAAACTCTATTTTTGAATATTTCAATGTCACTATATTTTCTCCTTAAGTTTCTTTTCTATCAGACTTATGGAAGATATCAATTGATTTTTTTTTAGTTTTTACCTTTAGTTTAATAAATCTAAAGTTCACAGAAAGCTACATTCTATCCTTATTGTATATGCGCTGATGGAAGGCAAGAATCCTGAGGCAGCAGCTGATGCTGCTGACAAGGCAGCCACAGCAGAGGGTCACGTGGAAAAAACCAAGACAGCAACACATGTGCCCAGAGACAATCCACTTCCCTTGGTCAGTTGTGCTTCAAATTGCCCCATGATGAGTTTAGAGATTACACAGCCAAGGAGGATTCAGGGATGGAGAGTGAATAACTGCTGTTCTCAACAGAAATAATTCCTGGAAGTGGGGGCAGATGAATAGTTAGGTGGAGAAGTGGATGACTAAGTGTGTATTTCCCAAAATAGATAGGCTGCCCTATGTCTTTATTAATGTCTGATGAGCTAGTTTGCTTATTTGAATTTATGAGAAAGTAAGTTCAGGTAGAAAAAAGATAAAGATCAGTAGCTGGCTTCAGAAACAAAAGGCATGGACTTTTAAAGTGATTTCTTTTTCCTTTTTTTTTTTTTTTTTTACAGCCCATATCTGATGACAAACGCTTTAGGCAGCTTTTACAAAGCATTTTGCTCGTATGAAACCAGCAGGAGTCTATGCTGGCTCTAGCAGGACAGACACTTCCATCAGTGTTGTTCAAAGAAAGGACAAGGAATGTTGGTCTCTGGCACTCTGTTCCAAGACAGGCTGTGTAAGTGTGAGAATTTCTTAGAAGTTCATGAGATTTTTAAGGTAGTATAGTATATCAGCCATACAGGCTAGGTTAAACTGTGGTAATAAGCGACCCCTACATCTCAGTAGTTTAAAACAAAGTGTATTTTCAGTCCATGTACTCATCCATTTCTTTTTTTTCTTTGTCCTATCTCTTTGACCCAGTCTGACAGAACAACCACCAGCTAAAAAATTAATCACCAACAAGGCAGGAGGAAGAAAGAGGAATGGCAAGGTGCACATTGGCCCTCTGAGTTTCTTCTAGAAAAGCTGTGTGTCACTCCCGTTCCCTTTATTGGCCAGAGAAACCACAGGGCCCCATCTGACTAGGAGAGCAAGAAATTGCAATCTTACTATGTGCTTAGAAGAAAATTCAGAAAAGTATGCTAGATAGCACTAATGACTTTCACAGCCATAAATATTGCACAAAGGCAAACTATGGACAGCCCATAGAGGTAATGACAACACTCGGATAGCCTTTTCTCCTTTCCTATGGATATTTGTGTGTGGATGCGAAAGTGAAGGGCTAAGGTTAAATATAAACAACTCAAAGGAAAGAATAAAAAATAAAAAATAAAAAACTATACCCTCTTCACCCGCAGTCACCCAATAAACCTCTTATGCATCCTGGTGCTTAACTGCAATAGAACTGTTTAATTTATGTCCAAAGAACCCCTGTGTGATGGGCTAAAAACAAGCTAGGACAGCTTCTGAATATGACTTAAGAGCTTTTCTGAGCCAGAGAGAAGGAGATTGGAATTGAACTGTCTTGTTTAGGAGGTGGGAAGGCAGCTATCCACTCAGGACACCAGCAGGAAGCATGGTGGCTTGGAGAGAAATAAAAAGGCTTTCCTGGTAGGGAAGCAATTCCCACCCTCTGGGTGTCTAATCTTGTGTAATGATTTTATCTGGCACAGAAGGAATTGGGGAAAATGAGCATATTTTCTGCACGCTTCACCCAGAGGGTAATCCTTAAAAAGAGATTGATCATTTTTGATCCATCTTCTCAGATCTACCAATCTTTTGCATGATTATTGCTTTATTGAGATTGCAAACTGTTCTTGAATTGGGGCTGACACATCGGCCTCTGCCTTTCATGCAGCCAGTAAGAAATTGACAGTTTGCACATCATTGAGTTAGCTTCACATTAATTAAAGCTTCCTTTTTGTTATTCACATGGGTTTTTGTGAATCATGCTGTTTACAAATAAGTCTAAATCCAAATGCCACACTTGCACGTGAATGTTCAGATCCAGGCCCATTCCTAATTGCTGGGTGCAGTGAAAGAGGGAGCTGGTAGAGAGAGAAGGCGAGTATAATGAGCTGGAAGAACTATACAGTTCAGTTTCCTGTAAAATCACTTCAAGAACTACATATACTTACCACTGCTAACTGAAGTCTCTGGAAGCCAAATGTCTGAAATAATATATTAACTATGTGTTTGCCTGTGTTCATAGCCATTTCCTCAAATTTAAGCGTTCACTCCCAGAATGTCAACATTAGCAATTTATCTTGTATAAAATCTAAGATTCATTACTTGGGAGTATGAACATGGGGAAAAAATAAAGAAAAATCCGTAAACTAAAAAAAAAAAAAATTCTAAACATTTGGGTCATACAATCTTTTTAATCTTTCAGTCAGATGTTATGCCCAAAGAGCAAAGCTATTTTATTGTATTACATTTTACTCACACGATTCCTTTGTTAAAAATGGAATAGATTTGTGAAGTCTACTTATATTAAATTTTAATGATTGTTCATTAAACATGTTTGAATGAGATTAATGTCAATTTCAAATATACATGAGTCAACCCCACATGATCCCCCACTAATTAGAAAAATGTTGCAGTATCCGGCTATAATGTAAGCTATTCACACTGATGAAAACTTCAAGACTATTTTATATGGGTATATTCACAAATTTGTCAGCAAATTGGTAATTTTTTTCTTGATAGCCAGACACAATGTAATAGGTAAGGGGACTGCTGTAAGTAGGCCTTCAGCAACGTGGTTGTGAGTTTGGGGGAAAGGAAGTGTTCTGTAGTCCTGCGATCAGGTCTCAGTGAGCCTGCATGGACTCTGGGTGCAAACTTCACAAGTGCTTCTCTGTCTTCTCCTTCATCCCCTTCCAGAGACAGGGTGGTGGGCAGGTGCTGTGTATTTTTCTTCCCACAGTCAGGTTAGGCTCTGCTGAAATTGCAGCAGGTCAGGCCCTGGTCTCAGGCTCTCAGGCCCTGAGAGCAGACCTTGTTTATTGTACAGGGAGCTCTGGCCTATTTCAAAATTGTTCTCTTTCCGTCTTCCACTGAATGTGTACAGGAACTTTTCTCTGATGGTCACTGCGAGACTCTTGTAGAACTCCAGGAGTTAAACACACAAAAGTGTGGGAGCTGCCCTTAGACTGGGCCTCCCTGGAATTTTCAGTACTCAGACTTGTCTACGCTGAGCCTCCAGCAATCCAAGTCCAGTCCAGTCCATTACAGCTCAGGTTTTTCTACTCTGCCAAGTGGCCCCTAGTGAGGCTGCTGCTTGTGGGTTTTGACTCCAGTAAATTGTGAATCTCTTTATTCATCTGTGATCTTGGGGGCAACAATCTGTCCTGTGACCTCCCTTCTCTTATGGATTTAAGAAGATAGTTGATTTTGCAATTTCTTCAGCTTTTTACTTGTGAAGATGAAGGGACCACTTCATCTTCTTACATGCTGGACTGGAAACTGGAAGTTTGTCAGAAAATTGGAAATCATGTTTATGAGGTGCCTGTCCCTGCACAGTGGACCCATGTGGAAATACAAATCTAGGAATGATCACAGCTCTTGTTGACTTTTCACCATCATATCCCCAGTACTCAGCACTCTGCCTAGAGCAAAACAGTTGTTCAGTAAACATTTGCTGGCTGAGTAGCTGGCAGGTCTGAAAGGATAGCTTTCCAACAGTCAGCAGGAACTCTGGATGCCCTTGGGAGGCCAGCAGAACAGATGACTTAAGGCACAACCATCCAGCAACTGGTGACTTTAGGATGGGGGAAAACGGAGAATGGGGTAAAAAGAGAGCCAGAGACAAAGTCGGGGGGGAGGTGGGAGAAAAAAAGAGAAATAAAAAATGAAAAGAATCCAAGTTCGTGGAGCATAGCAGAGCCCATCTGTATTGTCTACGGCAGCTTTGGGCACCACACCTGCCCAGCCTAACCTTGGACTGAGGGCCCAGGCTCCTAGAGATTTGAACCCCAGACCTCCACAGCAGCATCCTCCACATGGGTTTTCCATTCTCATCATTGACTTGCACAACTAGGTTAGATTTTGACACCAGCATTGCTAAAAGTGCAGCCGTGGAGTTTATCAGCTAAACAAGGTCACTTTTGAGAGTATAATGGGTGTTCTTAATAATTACTATGGGACATTGGGGCAACTGGGGTTTCCCAGAAATACTGGGAGGCAAGGTTACTCTACTAATAGCCTATTCTTCCTGCCAGTAATTTTCTGCTTTTTGCCTGAAATGTAGGTAATACACATAGGGCCAATAAATGTGTAATATCACATATCATCAGAAAATTTGAATAAAGTTTTAAATTTTCTGCTTCCATTACTTCAGAACTCGTATACATATTATACATACATTTTTAACATCCCAGAGTTTGAAGCACTGTTTTCCTTCTATGTCCTCTCTCTTTTTCTCCCAGTTTTATTAGAGTAGAAGTGTACCTTTCTTCTCCATTAGATATTATATTGTTTGAGTGCAAAACCCACATTTCTTTAAAAAAAAAAACCTTTAAATTTATTAGATGTACTAATGAAAATATGATTTTGATAAACATGAAAAGCAAAAAGACTGATCTAAGAAAATAATGATTTGAGAATAACAAATCTTATTTACATTGACCTGGGGTAGTGGGGGGAAGCCATTTTGCAATGCTCTCTTTTCCAATGAAGCTTTGAAAGCCAATTTTTGTTAAATGAGTTTACATCTAAATTTTAGCTCTGTTGACAGTTAACTCAGGGGTCTTTTATCCGTACTTAATGTCACTGGCTATATCCTGCCATTGATCTAAGGGAAGACTCCCTATTGAAATCAATAGGGAGTTCTATGTAAAAATCAATGGCAGGATATGGTCTGTAAGAATAGTGGTTACTATAAACTTTGGGCTGTGAAGCCACCATTATTGTTAGATCAGGGTAACCCTTGAGACAATGTTCAAAAACAACAATAAAAAAATTGCTATTCTTTAGAAGGCATGAAAAATGGCAGGAAGGAAATGGCACATGTTTGTACAGAATAATCTACATGTTCCCACAGTTTAGCATCAGCTTTGCTTTGTCTTTTCAAGATTCTCAAAGAAAAATCTGTAGAAAAAAGACAAATGCTTTTTAAAAAAGTCTCTATTCCCTGATTGGAAGATAAGTGCATATTTCCATATATTATAACACAAATCAGTTCATTTGAGTAGGATCTACTGCTGCTTCCTCATTTATACAGTAGCCACTGGCTGGCTTGCTTGTAAAGGCAAAATTGGCACATCCAAGATGAACGGAAGAAGGAATAAAAGCTGTGAGGCTACTCACCCTCAGTGTCAAAGACCTTGTGTTTTCCAGGCAGTAAAATATCTGAAAAATAAATTCTAGAATAGTTTGAGAAAAAAAATGTGGACCGTATAGCATAAAATACTTCAACTTTTCATTTATGTTTGGTTATTTTGATAAAAATATTTTCCTGAGTGCATGTGAAATAACTCTTGTTGTACAAACTTAGTATAATGATTAGTACACTTCACAATTAGGTATTTCAGCTTTACCAACAGAGGATCCACCCATATACCTGATACGGAAGACATGAGGATGATTAGGCTAAGGTCGCATGATGTCCTGTTAAAAGGAACAGCCAGCAAGCACTTGAGTTGTATTGCCAACCCCACATATGTTGGGTGTCCTGAAGACATTTTGGGAGATTGAGCCCCTGTCTTCGCACACCTAGATTCAATTTTTCAGGCTAGACAGGTATTCTCTGCCCCCCATTCATTATAAAAAATGGTTGCAATTCTCTTTTCATGTTTAACATATTATATTCTGTTGTGTATACAGGAAAATAGAACTTCTCTATAGATAACATGTCTATTCTTGTGGTGTAAGGACTAAAATCAAGGTCCAACATTATGTGTACTTTGCCATCTGGGGAAACCAGGAGGGCCTCAAATGGCCTAACTGCTAGTAGCCCTCTTCACCTTGCTCTTGCAGTTAAGGTCCCCTAGCCAAACAAATCTTATCATGGGGTCATGCCAGTTCTTTCTTATTTCTGAGTAGTGAGTTTCACTTCCCTGAAATCCTGAAGAAATATTTTAACAAGCAAATCACATCCTTATGCAGGAAACAGGGACCACCTCACCCTCTTGATTCTATAAAGCTTGCCTTCCCCTGGCTGTTCACTCTGTTCCCGACTGCACTCCCACTGTATGCTTCCATGTGGCACATAGTAGTCTCCTTCCTGCAGCTGTGAGTATATGTGACTCATAAACTGATGTTTGTTTCATCTGTTCAGTGTTGGGTGTCATGTATTTGGTTATCTCTATCCCCCAAAGGTGAGAATCCCTTCCTCAACAATAGAGTGAAGAGGAGACAATTAAACTAATTCCCTAAATAGTAGGTTGAATTTAGAAGTGGTCCCCTTATACCTTGAGATATAATTATCTTAATTAAAATGCACATAGTGGAAAAATGAACATTATAAAAGTAATAATATCACCATAAATAATGTTTGAAAAGGAGACATGTGTTTTGAAGAGCTAAAAAGAAAAAATGCAATGAAATATGGTTCGATATACAGGGCCTGATATATAAGGAAAATGGTAGAAACCAAGTTAAAGATGTAATACAAGGTGAAAAAGTTTTGAGATGATAAAAGTTACAGTAGCCATGCTTGTAGGATGGAGGAGACAAAGGTTCAAGAATTCTGCCTCCCTCTCACTCGGCTCAGCATTAGCAGATCTTTAAGGTTTTGCTCCGTGATTGACTATTTTAATATGGAGGGACTTAGAGAGATAATAGGAAGATTAGGAGGTGGTTTAGCACTGGAGCAGTTCTATGTGATTATTTAAAAGACTGGTGATGATATAGGACTTCTGAAATATAGTAGAGGTTAATTTCAACTAACTATGTGGCTTATGTCAGTGGTCATCCACTCATTTCATGGGGCATTGAGCTAGTTTGGGATGGAGGGGTAGGCGGGGAACCAAATTCTCACAGTCTTGATGTGATCAAGCTAGAGTCAGTTCGGCTTATATTTATTGAACACATCACGTAATAACATGCACTTACTGTATCAAACACAGAGCTGGGCTGCACATTTTAGCATCTGTGGGGATGATTCTAGTGTGAAATGCTCTTTGTTCTCAATTAAATTACACTCTTTCTGGCAAGCAAAATGGGGCCATGCTGAATGACAGGGATGCTTATGTTATGGTCACCCAAAGCCAGCATGGTGGTCATCAGTTTAGTTTCCTGAGTTGTTTGTATACTAACTGGATTGGCCTCTTTCAGGTATGGTCACACCTGTCAGTGTGTATGCCAGAGAGCTGAACAGCTGATTCATTATTTAGTGTTCTTATTTTATTCACAAGGTAAATAATGAAAATAAACCTAAGTATGAGCTTTACTGTGTAAAGAAGCTGTGTGAAGAAATAAGAAGAATGAAAGATTGAGTAAGAGTATTAAGACAGGCTGGGAGGGTGTGGTGATTATGAGCATGGTCTTTGGGGCCAACCACATAGGACAGGTAGGACCCTGCCCTCTCACCTGCGTTCTGAGCATTCTAAGCCTCCACTTCTGCGTAAGGCAAGCACACTAACACCTTTCACAGACTTCTGGAGAAGACCAAAAGGGACCACCTTGTGCTGGTCTGTGGTGAGAAGTGTTCAGTAAAGGCAGCCTGGGGTAGAGTCTGACTGTGGTTAGGTAGCCATTGTGTGCAAATATACACTTTGAGGAATGTTTATACATAATAGCCTGAGAAAATACATTCTGTGTAAAGTGCTGCTTAGACTACACACTGGAATTCAATGCTTGTCTGATTTGTAAACTAACCTATGTCCTTATTTTAAATTTGTTTTTAACAAAATGTAATGATCCTAAATATTCAACCCAATCTAGAGGCAGGCCCTTATTCAGTACCGTTATGTTTTATGTTTTAAAGCACCTGGCATGTAGTGATTGCGCAGGAGATGGTAAGTGTCACTGTAGTGGTTGCTCCTTATTATTTGGTAATTTATGGTTGATTTACATAAATGATGTGAAAAAATAAATCCTCAGCCCATATTGCTCTCTTTTCTTACTTACTTTCTTATGTTCTTTCTTTTCTTACCTAAAGACTGACTGAATTTTTGTTCTGGTTAAATTTGACCAGAGTAGTGTGGTAGTAACCTCAGTTTGAGGAAGCTTGCTTTTGAAAATTGTGTTGGTGTCAAACATGTAGATAACGCAGATGAGTTTACAGATTAATTTTATTTTAATGAAGAAAGTTCTCATCTGGTTAAAATGACTATTTTCATGCTTATACTTTAAGAAATAATTGTGGATTTGATTTTATGCCTAATATGTTGTTTATTATTTTAGCTTACCACTTAAATTAATGGTGTCATGTTTACATAAGCCTACAACTCCTCCTCTGCAAGCACTGATTTTGTAAGCCTTGCACTAGAGGTTTTTAGAGCAAATTATAACCTAAGGCTATCTTTATGATGTTGCCATCTTAAATCCTGTGGGAAAGTAGGTAGGGCATGCATAAATAAATAAATAGATGCTGTCAAACATCTAAATAAAATGTAAAATATTCAATTAAATATGAGTGTTTTATCGATTTGGTGCCAAAACACCCAGATTTTTTGGCTATCTTTGAATATGGGTGGGCATTGAGCATTGAATAGACAGAGCCTGAGCTGGCTTAGTATTTTTCGCTTTTATCTGGAGTTGGAAAATGACCCAGACCTCTATGCTGCAGCTTTGAATATGGACATGACTGTATCCTGCTGGTCTGTCCAGTGATTTTTTTCCTTATCCCAGGGCTCCCAGTCATTTCTGTCTCTGGGAAATTTTCTCTCTTGCCTACAAAGAACCTGAGGGCCTCCCAGAGGCACAGAGATTCTCACTTGTCTATTTGGGTGGTTTGGTGGTAGATTGAACAACTGGCCTCTTTTCTCACAATGGATATAGGCAAATGTCACTTAGGTTTCAAATTGAAATATTTAAACATACTTAGACAGATTCAGGAACTCTTATTTCCTTAAGAATGGAAACAGCTTGGGTAATAGTTATAAAATCAAAAGATGGTTAAAATATTCAGGAATGTTATGGTAATAATAACCACCAACTGGCAAGTGCGTTCCAGGACGTGCTTTTTAGATTATTGAATTATGTTTTCATAGCATTTTTTCCTATGAGATAATGACTACAAATTGACCTCAATTTATGATGATAAAAGTGAGGCTCAGAGAGGTTAAATAATTTGTGCAAGATCATACAGCTAAAGAATGGTAGAGTCAAGGGTCTTCCTGATTGTAAGCCTGCCTTCTTTCCTACCTTTTATTACTGTGTTATGATAGAATTTTGACAGGTTTGCAAATATGAGCTGTAGTTATACTGAAGGTTAATTTACATGTAGTAGTTTATGATTTCTTTTGTAACTCATGAACTGTTTTGCTTTAAAAAAAAGTGTTGCCCTCTTTCCCTGTGAAGGTTTCTAATATGTTTCTTGAAGGAATACCTCCTACTTGCATGAGAATCAGCTGTCTATCACCCTTGGGGAAGATTTGGTCAACTTTCCTTTTTTCAGATTATATTACCAAAACAAACTTCTCCAAAATATAAAAAATCTACTTTATAGCTTTTGAAATTACACATACTTTCCCATTCCAAATACAATTCTGATAAACCTCTCCTGAACTAAGAGACCTCATCCCTGCATACTCAAAACTCATACTAGAGATGCTTTGGTTTCAAGCTAACATACAAAGTATATTGTGGATAATACAAGATAAAAGATAAGACAAGAGATAATGTCTCTTCTCCCTCACATGAGCATTATATATAGAAGATTTTGATTCTGAACCCTAAAAGCCACATTTCAAAGTGAGGAAAGAAGTGGAGATTGATGAGTTTGCATCTAACATCGCTACTAGAAAAGCAAAGCAAGTGTTCATTATATATATATATATCTATATATATCTATCTATATCTATCTATCTATCTATCTATCTATCTATCTATCTATCATCTATCTATCTATCATCTATCTATCTATCTATCTATCTATCTATCTATCTATCTATCTATCTATATAGTGGATCCAAAACTTCATGGAGGCATCGGTACCATGTCATTTGAGGAGCCATGAAAAATGTTGCCTGGTATAGATTCCCTGCACAATTCCAGGGGACATTGCTTGATTTATGTTGTGTACAGTGCATAATGTGTACAACTATATACATTAGTTTTGCTTGTGCTAACATTAGCTTCAGCTCAGGTTTCTGAGAGTATCTGAGATTTTGTTCTGTGTGATGAAGATATTGAGAGTATTGTCCTGGTATGTGTAAGATAATAGAAAACATATATGTATATATTTGTATCTGCACTGAGACCAGGTACAGAGCTCCTAAAACCATTATAATTCCCCAAGTGATTAGAATACTAGGAGCATTTTTCATTTTAATATTTGGTCTTTGACCCCAGTTCCTGACCCAAGTTCCTAAATCCCTTGGAATATCCTGGGTGATAGGACCTTCTTTTGTTTTAAGGAGGTGACTCTGGATGGGCTCCTGGATTGGTGCTGTCACCAGAAAGACATGATTGGAAGCTTGAATTTTCAGCTCTACCTCCCATTCTTCAGAGGGGGAAGAGAAGCAAGAAATGGAGTCAACAATCAATCATGATTACATGAGGAAGCCTTTACAAAATGCAAATAGTATGGGGTTCCTGGAACTTATATATGAGCGGACACATCACACCAGGATGGTGACATGCCTCAATCCCACCAGTGATAGAAGCTGCTGCACTTAGGGCACTTTTAGATCTCACCTAATGTATCTCTTCGTCTGGCAGTTCATCTGATCCTTTATCATATCTTTTATTAAACTGGTAAACATAAGTAAAAATTTCCCTGAGTTCTATTGAGCCACTCTAGAAAATTAATTGAACCTGAGGAAGGGGTCAGGGGAACCTCCAATTTGTTGGACAGGAGTTGAGGGTAACTTGGGGACTTATTACTTGAGATTGGCATCTGAAGTAGGACTGAGTACTTAACCTGGGGGACCTGATGCTATGTTCAGGTAGTGTCAGCACAGAGTAAAATTGTAGGATACCCAGCTAGCGTCACAGAATTGCTAATATTGAGAAAACTCCCACATATCTGCTGTCAGAGAGTTGTGAGTAAGGAGATAGGAGGAAAGATGCTTTTTTTTTTCCCCCAATACAATACGAATGTGTTCTCTATGAGGAGTACTCTATGAATCTATTAATAACTAGAGCACATTCTCGAATGCTGGAAGTTGAAAACAACTTAAAATCAAGCTGAAAGGGCAAATCTAAATTGAGCTTTATGTTGAAAGATTTTGAGTGAACAAGGAATAACACAGACCGTTATGAGCTGAAAGAAAAAAAAAAGGAGGAAGAAAGACATATTTTCAATTGCTAGGATCAAACTCTCTTCTTTCAGAATTTGGCTTGGGCCTCATAAGTCAGCTGCATCCAGCTTGCTCTTCTTTACTCTTCAAAAAACTGTATCTTATTAGAGTTGTGTTGATGAAATGTTGATATGACTAGAAGCTTCAAAAACTGGAAATGGAAAAGTTCTTGGGCTTTAGACATATATGAAGCAGAAACGATTAAAATATTTCTGGGGTATCTGCTGTGAGACAGGCCCCAGAGATATAACTAAAAATGGCGGAGTCCTACTAACAGGGAGAGGCCTTTAAATGCCCTTGACAATTTAATTTAGTGCTCAGGCAGTCCATAATTTTTCTCCTCATCATCATTGAGCCTGGAGGATCAACCTGGGCTTGACCTTCTCTGTAGCTCACCTGGAAGTGCCAAGACATATTCATGCTCCTTTTACACAGGATAGGCCCCTACTGAGTGGTGTTGTTCTATGGGTTCAGTGAGGACTGTGACTGCAAAGACCTGGCCCATCTACAAGGAACTCAGGGTGAGGTAGACAGAAGCAGGTTCCTGGGCTGGGACCACTGGAAAGGGAGGCAATTATGTTAAGGAAGAAGATTCTTTGGTTTATTTTATCTTCTGTGGCATTTTATGTGATCTGGAATGTTCGACATTGGTATTAGTCTCCACATGTTACAGAAATGCACTTATGCTTTCAAAGTATATGAAGCTGAAATAAAATACTTCTGGTATCTATTATGTGACAGGTATGAGAGACACAACAAAAAATGGCAGAGTCCTAGTATCAGTGAGACTGCACATGTTAATATGTTTTTATATTTTCATGTGCTGGATCTCAGTAAATCATTAAAGTTTAGTGTAAATAGTAGCTCAAGTTATCTGATGTCAAAACATTTCAAAATTAGAATAAAGAAATGAAAGATCAACCTTTTAAAAGTATAAATGAAATGATTATCAAAAGATATCAGTACTGATTGAAAGATTCTTGCCAAAAGCAGACAGATACAAAGGATATACTAGCTAGTATGTAAGCCAAAGAAATAGCAGGAGTCCAGGGTGGTGACTGGTTAACACAGAAAACACATACCCCATGCAGCCTGCAGTCCACACTTGAGTTTACGATTCCATTGTATTCATTAGCACAATTTCACTGTTCCAGAAAACCCCTTCCAGGCAAATAACTTCATTGTTCACTCAGGGAATAATTTACAGGACCTATCAGCTATTCCATAGAAAGCATAGTTTTCTTACCAAGTTTGAACCCTTCACCTAAAATTCCTCTCCTTGTCTTTTCCACCAACCCTAACCTATCACATCATAATCTTTATTCACTCCTAATCAAGCATCCCCCTCCAGGGTCCCTTCTTAGAAAGACCTACTTTGAATTAAATAATTAAACTGTCATAAATATTCTCCCTGGGAATTTTGCAACCAGGAAAGATTGACTCATCATTGAACATGTGAAATCAGAAATCACCACTGATATAAGAAATCACCTAAACAGACAGTCATGAAACTATTTTATTTCTCATCTATTTTCCTAATGGCCCATTTTGTCTAACAGTTATTTTTTTTTTCTGTATGTGTCCGCGTTTGACCCTTCTCCCTCTGCTAAGATGGGATACAAGTTCCAAATTCTAGCAGCCTTTTTGAGTAACAATTTTCTGTAAATCTTACTTACTTATATGAATAAAAATCTACCTTTTTATCTTGCTCATCTGTCTTGTCAGTTTAATTTGCTGGTCTTCAATACTGAACCTAAGAGGGTAGAAGAAGTTTTTCCTCCCTGACGATCCAAACTCAAAAACCTCAATGCAATGCGACCTTGTCCTTCGCATTCTGATATGCCGTTAAAGCTCTGTGGAGGTGGTGTTCATCAGCTCTGTCTTATCAACATGGAATTGGAGATATCTGAAAAGTCAGAGCTCGACTCTGCATTTCAAACACCAGTGAGAAATTTTTTATATAATAGAATATAATAGAAGGATTCAGTTGCAATATTACTATTCCTCTAGAAATCACACACACAAAAAAGATTTCTTTTAGTCAGGAGACAAGTCTTAAAAATATTTGAAAAAGATTTGTTCCAGAAATAACGTTAATTTGTGGTATGTGAGAATGTTAGAAGTTGAGAGATTGGCAGACAAGGATAGAATTTCTTATTAGATCCAAAATAGAGATGGAGTTCTGTATTTTGATTTGGAAGGCATTAAATGCCCTGTAAAATATTAATTCTGCTATTAAATGATTAGTTTGAAGACTGAGTATTGCTCATCCCTCATAAACTCAGATCACAACATATTGCCTAAATTGAATTTATAAAACACTTGTGGCTATAACAGAGTTCGTTAAGTAATTTGCCATTGCTCAACTGGTTGCTTCATCTGCTCCCCTGAATGCTAATACAGTGGTAGATAATAGAGGAGGCTTGTGCATAATGAGGGGTCTGGCTCTGTCCTCTTCTAAGAGACTCAGGAGTGCTCAGGAAAGTCAAAAAGTAAGTACTTAGAAACAGATGTGTGTTTTGGTTTCACGGAAACTGGTTACAGTCTTCTTCAATTCTGTAACAATAATTTGTAAAGTATTTTTCTGCCTTTTATATTAAGTTAAAATGATAGCCCAGATTCTGTTCTTCCCTGCAATAAGAAGGCTGTTATTTCAGCATGCAGCCAAAAAGGTCAGACTAGTTCCAGAGCCACTGATTGGTGTTTCTATCAGAGATATGGTACAATTAAAATAATTATTATCTTTCCATTATACTGAAAATTGACTACCTAGAAAGAAACAGAGACTGATTTTTCAACTCTGAGTTTGCAAAGGGCTAGTACAGAAAAAATAAAGAACATGGTTGTTGGTAGATTAGCAGGTAAATGTAGAGCAAGTAATAAAATCAATTACAATTTAAACTAATCAATAAAACATAAGGAATTAACACTATGTTTCAAAATGGCATAATTATAGTATCACTTGGAAGAGTCAAGCCAACTCCACTAGGTATGCTAAAATTCTTTTACAAAAATGATTTTAAAATCTTCCAAGTATTTTAAATGGCTTAAGTTTTATTAACTTCATTCACAGATATAATAAAGACAATACAAACAATGTTAAGAGCAGTTATGTGGCAAGAAATGATATAATACAGATAAGGAAAATGAAATTATGGCCTTGTAAGATTCAATCTCAGTTACCTTAGAGAATTGGCACTAGGACTGGTTATCAAGCCTAAGAAATGATGAAATTGCCCTTAAGGGGTTATACTGCATGGAAACCAAAATGACATCAAGCTTCAATAATTCAATTATAGGGAAGGCTGAGTATGTTGGGTTTGTTTCCAATAGAACACAAGAGAGTTCTGGTTGGTGTCTTAATTGCTATTTTAAAATAATGAAGAGAACTAAAAAAATTCAAACCTCTTCCTTCATATTTGTCCAAAAAAGCAAAGTCAAATATAAGTATTTGACAGTTGACACAAAGATGCTTTGTTTGGGGAAACTCAGAAGGTGGGCTATTTAAAGGCTGGAATAATACTGAAAGGCCTTAAGAAGAGAAAGGAACACATGAGAAATAAATAGGCAGCAATGAACAGAGACCAGATAGTGCCAAGGTGTGCCAAGCACAATGGTTCTTTTCTTCTCCCAGGACATTTGAGATTCTAATGAGAACAACTCCATCTTGCTCACACTATGGCCCAGTCAAGAATGTGCCTTTCAATGAGAATGAGCAATGACAGGAAGTCTTTTGCAAATAAGTTTAATGGGCAGTCAATTCCACTCCTACTGAACTTCCCAAGATGCACAGTAAGGTCTCTTTCCGAGTAGGAAAACCCAAGCCTCCTGCATGTGGTATTTTCTTTAACGCTGCCCCTCCCATCTCCTCCCTGGTTTCCCAACTATTTCAGTAGATTAAAAGAAGAAAAGTAAGTCTTGAATGCATGTTTCCCAAAGCCATATTGTTGGAAGGCTTGGGTATTGTCTCTCCAATTAAAGACATCTGGACTTACTGAATATTAGATTGAATTTGACTTAGTTGTTTAAATGTCATGCAGATACACGTCCACCATGTCCTTGGAAACACGAAACCTCTGACTCTGCCCTCTGCCTGAGAATAAGGAGGGGTTGGTGACTGGAGCTCAATCTGATCAATGGCTACTTCTTGAGCTCATGCATGTTTTTGGTTCTGTGGCACGATTCATTATAGAGGCATGATGCCTATTTTCAAGAAGCTTATAACAGTGTAAAATTAGCACCACTTAACTTTTCCAGGAGTCTCTTATCAGTCAAACAATTGGATTATTGTTCATTATAATCATTTACCAACAAGATTCATCACCTCTTCAATGAAAACTATCAACAGGCTGTAACTGCAAATTGTTTGAATCCTTGGTCTTAAAACCCTCACCTCACTCTCATCACAAACCCTGGACTGTCCTAGTGTTATTCTTGCTCAGTTCTAATTAAGCCCCTGATTTGGAAAACCTGCCTGTAAATCAAGCTTCCAGTTCTCTATAAGGTTCAGCCTTGCCCTTTTCTTTTCAAGACCCTACCAGAGCCTCACTCACTGCAGCAAGCAATACATTCAGTTTAGTCTCATTAATTGTCATGTTGGCGATAGGGGACATACCCACAAATAAATGACGGTAAGTGCTGGGGTGGAATCCAGCACCAGCTTTCTCTGACTCAAATGCTTTCTCTTACTTTAATAGTTACGTATAGTGCTTCTCCTGAATTGCACTGAGATGAGAACTTCTGGGAGAGATTTGAACAAAAATAAAACTGTGACCAAAAAGCAAACACGAAACCTCTGGAGTCAAACCAACACCTGAAAGTTATTCCACCCAAGCAATTTTCTGTTGCATTAGACACAAGTCTATGTGATTATGTAACAGAAAATTGACTCTGCAAAATAACTGTAATTGTACCATCTGACAAGTAAACTACCTGAGAAAATAGTGAATTCCTTTTAAATGAATGTTATAAAGGAATAGAGGGAAGAAGGAGATACATATAGGTCTCACTTTTATTTTTTTGCCGACAAATACCCTTTGTCAATATTGTCTTATCAGCTCTTCATTTTAAAAGGCATCGCTGTTCTTTTTGTTTGTTTCCTGTTTGCTGTCTGGTACAATTACAAAGTAAATTAGGTTCGGTACCACAATATGCATTACGTTATTCACTCTACTGTAAGCTATAGTTAGGTTTATAAGAAATTTCTATTGTAACCCCAAGTTTCGCTCCATTGAAACTTTCCAAAACATTATCCTTTGGGGATAAGAATTTCCTTGCTTCTTTTGAGGCCAATTTTTTTTCCTTTTGTAACATAAGAAAAAAATTGCCTGCAGCTGCTTCTGAGTTATTGGTGAATTAAATCAAAGAGGCTATTTCCATTGTAGAATACTTTATGTTATAACCTCTGCAAAACTCAACAAATAAAAGTTATCCCAGCAGAAACCCTCATAACATTTAGAGTTACGCAAACGGCAAATTTATTACTATTTTCTGATTAGTCTGGTTTCCAGATGAAAAAAACAGAACAAAAAAAACCAAACAACCCTATCTTGTTAAGTTAATAAAGTAAATGACTGATTCAGTAAATTTAAATACTCAGCTTCTTTTAAAAAGGCAGCAGTTTTTATTTATTGACAAATATTAACTGAGCCCTACTTTGTGCCAATTGCTGTGCATGCCTTATATTTAATTCCCCATTACCCCTGTGGACTAGATATTGTTTTGCAGATGAAAATACTGAAACATAAAGTGACCCAAATGAGAAAAACAACTAGATAAAATCAATATTTTTACTAAATTAATCTAAACTAATTAATTTTGTTCATTTCATGACATTTATTGAGCACCCACTATGTGTCATTGGGATTGCAAAGGTGAGGAAGACAGACATGGTTCCTGCTCTCATCAACCTTAGAAGCATTTAACAGCAGGGGCCAAGAATCTTAAACTGAAAAATGTATGCTATATTTCATGCTGTTCTCGGTTCTGTGAAACATACACTCTTATAGGGGCAGGTCAGGGACAGGACACCTTACATGATATAGTGAAAGAACAACTAACATTGTGAAGATAATGGAAATTATAATCTGCATGAAAATTCAGATTCTAGATATTTTGAAATGACGACATTAGAAAGACGATTATAATAAGATTGTGGCTGACCTAAAAATTGTGACATTAATTTTAGAACTAACTGATTGTATAGGTTGATAATCTAATTTTGTTTTTGAACTCTAATTCTAGATTTTCATACGTGCCCTTCTGGAAGTCTCACATGATGGGGGAAGAATGTAAACAGGAAAAGGAAGCAGGGACAAAATAAAAAAAGGCTCTGTTCTTCATTTCAAAAAGAGCAATTTTATCTTTTTTATGTATTAATTTCTAATATTATTGGAAGAAAGAGCTCTATTGCAAGAAAATACCATTTCAAAATAATTTATCTGTTTTAAATGCTTCCTACATAACCCTTATATCTACTATATAATTTCCTTCTGTTTTGGGTTGAATACAATGATGGCAATAATTAGATTAGTGAATGGTCAAAACAAGAATTTCAGATGTGGTCATAATTAATGCAAATTGTCATCCTACAGATCTTACTCAGGATTAATTTCAGTATTGAAGAAGCCAAGAGGGTCAAGAGCCATGGGTTTATGTAATTCATTCTCAAGGAATTTCAAGTTAGAGATGGAACTATGAGATAAAACTCCATTTAGGAAAGACCTTGGAAGAAAGAAACTCCTTAGTACAAAAGATGGACTCTCACATGTGTGAATCACTGGACCCAAGATAATCATCTGTCTTGTTCAAAAGCATCAAAGGAAACCAGCCTGATCACTTTATTTTCTGAAGAAAACCATCCATCATGTGAGTTGAGAACATTCTGGATCAGAAGGTCCTCTACTGTCAGACCAAAAGATGTTATCAAACCCATGTAAAAATATCCAGGACCAAGGGGCGATTTATCAAGATTTGGAGAGTTCTTTAACCATCTAAGCCCAGCTATATAGAAGAAATCACACTTTTTAAGAGACACTGGCCTTTCTTGCAAGAGGGAGAATACTACTTCCTACAGCACTCTGCAGCTTGGGAAATGACCAATGACCCTTTTTCAACTTACACACCTGAATCCACGTCTGTGCCTATGACTAGTAGGGACTCATCATCCTGGTTATGGGTAATGCCTTCTATGTCAGATCTATACCATCTAAAATAGTAAGGAATAAGAGAAAAGAACTCTTAAGGGCAGGACTGGGTGCTCATCATTATCTGTGTTCCCAGTGCTGAATACTTAGTAGAAAACAAATATTGAATAAATTAATGGCTGCTCAGGAGTATTACAGACCCAGCAAGTACTATACAGAAGATGAAAGTCGTGGTGGGACAGAGGGACAGAAAGGACAATCAGGGGCACAGAAGCTCATACAATGCACTAAACACAAATAAATGGAAAATGAGATGAAGTTCAACTCCCATGAGAAGTTTCTCATATTCTATACTGTGTGGACAAAAGCTAAAGGTGGCTTCCCTGGTCATGGCCAGTCCGGAGAGAAGAATTAAAGGCGGGCGCTGCCAAACTTATCCCAAGCATGAAATCAGCCTCTTGTTTGGGGCCACATGAATGACATAAACTTCTACCCTAATGTAGTGGGAATTTATAAAGTTGTTTTTATACAAATATATGATCTAGATCACTTGTTTAATAGACTACACTTGAATTTGATAAAGCAATACGAAGATAGTCTAAGTAATATTTATAAGAAATTTGGCTGTAGAGTTGCTTTGCGAGTAGACTCTCATTTGTGTGCTGGGATTAGAGGTGTGCAATGAGAACCTCTTTACAAAGAAAATGCCTCCTCTATCTCCTGTCATATATTCTGAAAGATTATCACTAAGCAGCATGGTGGAGGGAAATGAGCATTGGATTTGTCATCAAACCTAGCTAATTTGAATCCCAGATTTGGCACTTATGAGCTGTATGACCTTGAACAAATTCCTTACCCCTCTAAACCTTACTTTTGAGAATAATTTCTATTTAGTAGGGTTATTATGAAGTTTAAGTGAGAGAGAACACTAAGCTCCTGACCTATGGTTGCTATTCAGCTCAGACTGCTATTGTTTTTATTAATTCATTGCCTTAGGATATGATAATTTTGTCCACAAAAACCACTATTAAAAGATTTGAGAGAGGTCAGTGCTTGATTCTTGGTTAGCACCTTAGCCAGGATTAGTCATTAGTAACCAGAAAGAGGATGAATCATTGAAACAGGGGTGGAGACTAGCAGCTAAAAAAGACATTTCTGTTTGCCAGTTATAGATTTCCCTGTCATTCATTTTTTTGCTGCTGTGCAGGAGCCAGCTCCTTCTGTAGGCAAATTTGCCTTCCTCCAGGCAGCAAGGAATCACACAGATTCCATAAGAAGACACTGCTTGTGGCTGTCAAGCTGCCTTTCCATCAGCTTGGTATGTTCCAGGAAAAATATGGCGACTAGGTTAGTATAAGTCTCCAGGGCTGCAGTTCTAGTTCATGGGTATCCTTTAATTGTGAGTGGGCTCCCTAGGCCAGACTTGCCACTTATATTTTAGTATTTATAAAACCTAACAGAAATTCTTATCAATCTCATAGTTTTTCCAGGGGAATTGTAGTACACAAAGGCTTTTTTAGATGTAATTAATAAAATGGAATAGATAAAAATAACATTGTCATATGTTTCTATTGTACTAATCACAGGAAAAGTTTGTTTTGTTCTTCATTCCTCCATTATCAAAATCTTATCGCAACTTCCTCTTCTCTAAAATTGGGATATGAACTTGTTAAACCACCTCAGGAGTACTGCCAGCTCTTAAGACTGTAAACATGCATGCTCTGAGAGCCCATTTCTCAATAACATTACTTTGTAGAAATTGTAGTTGATAGAACTCCTGAAAATGTTGGTTGGAATGTTGCCATAGTTTCATGTGATATAGATGCCAGGAAGCTTCTACTAAAAATGTAAAACAGAATAAAGTATCACAAAACAATGATTTAATTTATATGTTCTACATCAAAAAAAAAAAAAAAAAAAACATTCCTGTAATGAAATAAATACTAATTTTCATGCATGAACTTTTTGTCTAAAAATTTTTGAGGAATGTTTGAAGTATGGTCTAATGATTATACTTAAGGAGGTGAAATTTTATCTTATCTTAGTGTCTTAAATAAAATTTGTAGCCTTCTCTTATGCAAAACTAATGAAAAATAAAATAATCTTAAAGTGAAAATGTTTTGAATAGCTTTAGAGAATGGGATTTAAGGAACAATGTCTAAATAATATCCCAAATAAACCATATCTTTTCGGAAGGTTTGAAATTATAAAAGTATATGACATTTATAAAATTTCATAGAAATAACATACAAAAAACAGGTTGCTTACCCTGTAATTGAACATCAGAAATGTTGTAAGTAAAAATTATTTTAATAAGGCAAATCTCTAGAAATCTTCAGTTGCTGGTTTGATTTTTGCATGTGCACTTTTATTATGAATTGTGCACCATGTGAGAATATGAAATTTATGAATATCTTCATTTTAATGATTTTTATTTGTTTATTTTTTCAACAGATATTTGCTTTACTAAGAATGATTGTGATTAATTGAGACTAGAAATAAAAATGACCACATGGTTATCTATATCTTTTTTCATAATTGTATTATATAAATATTCATATTTCATTTTAGGCCTTCCAAAATGATATTTTATTTTATCGTATGGTTTTTAACATATTTGTTTGATTTCAGATATGAACTTTTCTACAAGGCTATTTTTTGAGCACATGTTCATTTAAGTGAGCTTTATTGTTTTTTATTACTTTTTGCCTAAAATTGAACTACTAAGGCAATGGACTCTAAAAATGTTTGGCCTTTACAAGTTAACTAACTTAATTATACCGTTTAAAAAGGTTTAAATTCAGTTAACTTCCATTTAACCAAAATAAATTTTCAAGAATAAACAAACTTAAGCTCCAAAAGTCCCCATGCCAATTGCTACTAGAAAGTAAACTTCCACCAAAGCACTAATAAAATAGATGCATGTAAATAAAGACAAACAAATACTTCCTATTTTATTTGTGTATTGGGGCGGGGGGAGGAGAAACACTATTTCTTCTAACAATAACTCCTAACCATAGTTTCCTTCCCTTGATAGTTTACTGATATTGACATCTTCCGGAACTTATTTGAAAGAATTGTTTAAAAATTCCTTGTTTTGGTTATTGAGTCAAAATCACATATTTACATAGTCTAACTATGGTGTGTCTTGAACCATGTCACAATGATGTCTTTACAACATTCATGGTCAAATACAAAATTCAGAATGTTTGATTAATCCTTTTAGACTTTTATAATCCCTTTTTTCTCCTGCATGTGCTCCCAGAGTCTGCAAATCTTTTGAATAATCCATTCATTAGACTTGCCTGTAAATACAAAACTTGGGTCTCAGTGCATTCTGATTATTCTAAAAGGTAATTTAGTATTTGCATCTTTACCTGAAAAACAAACTTGCTTCTTCTAGTTTCTTAAGGCCTCGTGGGAATTTGCTTGGTCTATTTTTGAGAAATGATCCAACTTAAAAGTCGATCTTTCAAACTGGTCAAAGGATGAGAGGGTCTACCTCAGTACCATTTGTCACATCATGAAAATTATTCTGGATCTCGAACTTGAAGAACAAGCAGGCAGCTGCTAGTCATTTGGAGCCTGATGCCAGGCCCTGTGAGGCTGCTGTGAAGTAGGCTTTGCAATCAGCATAGAAATAAGAGAATTAGAACCAGGCCCCTTATAAATCACAATGTCGCGAAAGTTACAAAAACAAGTACATTTCACGTGCTGAGACAGAAATTATAGATACACACTTTATATGTGTTCAGTCTAGGAATTTGTAGTTCATGTGAGAAAAGAATAAAAAGGGGCTATTGTTAGCTATTAAGAAGTTTCAGGAATATCTAGGTTGTTGCTACTTATTTTGATTCTCATTGTTTTCAGGCAGGTGTTTGGCCTCTTCTTGCCAGGCAGCCTGGCATTTTGTCTTATTATTATTTTTTTTATTGGGAAACATATTTTTACATCTGCTAGTCATTTGTAACCAAGTTACCAGCATCAGGTTTTTATGTATCTTCTACCATTCTTCAACCCATGACAAATACTTTGATTTACCATGACAAACCTCCAAAAGTTTCTCCCTTTTGCAATGACTTATAACAAGTTCTACTAAACAAATGAGATCTTGCTGCTCTCTGCTTGAATAGGGGGTAAAAGTTCTCTCTTTTGCTGTCCCATATAATATAATTAAATTTGAACCCAATGTGTTATTTAACAGGAATAGGCACTATCAATTTTCCTAGTTAGAGAAGTAATTTTTAAAGGACCTGTTTTGGGTTTATTGTATTTTCACTTATATTTTTCACTACTCTGTAAAAAAATAAAACCATAAAATTTGCATTTTGAAAAATTATAACCTACACAATTTCTATCTGGTATGTGTTTAACAAACTTTTTTTTTTTTTTTTTTTACCGAGAATATAGTCATGCACTGCATAACAATGTTTTTTCATCAATGACGGACCTCATATACAACAGCGGTCTCATAGATTACAATGAAGATGAAAAATTCCTACTACCTCAGTGAAGTTGTAGCCTTGCTAATATTGTAGCACAATGCATTTCTCAAAGCTTTGTGGTGATGCTGTTGTAAACAAACTTACTGGTGATGCTGTTGTAAACAAATAGGAAATGTTGTTGTATAAAAGTAGTGGGCTATTACAGTAGTGGGCTATACCATCGAGGTTTGTATAAGTATGCTCTATGATATTCACACAATGACAAAATCACCTAACAATATATTTTTCATAATGTATCCGCATCCGTAAGTGGCACATGACTATAAACTAATCAGGTCAGGTAAAATGATAGAAATGAGATGAAGAAATGTACTCCAGAGCCTTCACCCTGCAGAAGGGTGATTTCCTGTTAAGCATCACTGTTAGCACAACCTATATCCAACCTGTGTCATGGTTTTCAATGTAGTTACAGAATTAAAAGTCACTGCAGATGAGAAAAAGAGAAGTAAATCTCAGAGGACAACTGAGGCTTGCTGGGGAGTAGAAGAAGAAGGTTCAAGTATTAGAGGATCAGGTATATAGACATGGCTTTTTACACTGGGTCTTGAAAAAGTCAAGCATTAAGAGGTGAGTAAAACAAAAAAAGGAGATAGAAAGAACACACGTCAGACACGACAGGTGGCCAAAATAAGTCAATTGTTAATGTTTGGAATAATGAAAAAGACTCATCAAGCTACTAGTGGAGGAGTGAGGGGACACGATGCAGGTATGGGATGGCAAGGCATCCAAACTGAGACATGAACCATGCATCTCAAGGCCAGAGCAACAGGAAGTTGATGGTTTCATGAGTATCCCTTACCTGAAGATATAAGCCTAGGAGCACAAGTTCTTGGTTAGTTCAATTTATATATTTAAGTACATTAAATTTATGTATTTATATCTGGCCTTTCCCCAAAGGCTTTATTTTTTGTTTAATAATTTCTTTCTTTGTTTGCAGGGCCTCTAAACTGGATTAGTGTGCACAATTTCCTTCCTCTCCCTTTTTAATTTGGCTTAAGATAAAGAAACAGAAAGTGAGGATATTGAGAAGGGATTCTAAGCCAGTTAAGAGCTCAGATAATGAATACACTTCGAAGTCCCCCGTGAAAAAGGACATGTTTAGGCCGACAGGTAGCCAGCTTAATTTCTTGAATGTTTGACTATGCTATAATTGAATTTGCCATGCGTTGAAAGAGTATGATTAATATTGTGTCTCAATTTTCCTGGTCATTTTAACTGCAAATAAACACAGAGTCGACTGTGGATATTAACTGTAGTGGTCTTTCTTGGATGGTTATAAGCATCATATTTTTAAATGCCCTGAATGAAACTGGAATTTTACAAATGTTTATGATGAGAAATTATCATTTTTAATTATTCAAAGCATAAGATGGGAAAATGCATAATATCATGCTTGTAAAACCCCAAACCCATGAGTTAAATTACTAAAACTTTCTCCTTCTCTCTCTATATGTATGTATGTTTATGTATTTATATTTATATACTTATAATTATGTAAATATACTTATGTTTATCTATATATATTTAATTATCTATCTATTTATAAATGAATAATTAAATCAAACTGCTTTTTCTCCCCTGTCAATTGGACCAGACCAATAGTATTATAGAATTCTGGCCAAAAAATAGCCTGTCACAGCATTTTTGTAAATAATGACAAATGTTCTTGCCCAAGAGAGGGAAGAATGCTTTCCAGACATACATTTTTCTATACTATAATAAAACTGAAATTGTTCTTCTTGTGTTATGAAAGTACCAAAAGCAAGATGTCATCTGACTTCATTCATCTTGACAAAACAAATGTGCTACTTAAACTTCTTTTATATTTTTTAAGTACTAATCTATTTCAGTTGATCAGATCTATCTCAATGCGTGCAGAAAAGTCATACAGAGGTACCATAATTCCTAATGGTCATAGCTGCAGTTGAAAAATGTATGCCTTCCAGCTCTTAAAGCAGGAAGCATATGGGCTCTTTTTATATGTTCCAGATATTTTGCTTCTCTGTAGTTTCCAAAAGAGAGGAAGAGTGATGATTAAGGTGGAATCATTAACTATAAATTATAGGAATCCAATGACCTGGCAATCGCACTTCTGGGTATTTATTTAAAAAAAAAAACACTAATTCAAAAAGATCTATGCAACATTATGTTCATTGCAGAACTGTTTATAATAGCCAAGATATGGAAGCAATCTTAGTGTTATCAATAGATGATTGGATAAAGAGGATATGGTACATAAATACAATGGAATATTGCTCACCCATAAAAAATAAATTCTTACCATTTTCAACAAGTTGGATGGACCTAGAGGGCATTATGCTAAGTGAAGTAAGTCAGACAGAGGAAGCCAAATAGCATATAATTTCACGTATATGTGGAATCTAAAAAATAGAATAAACTAACAGACAAAAAATAAAAAACACATAGATGCAGAGAACAAACTGGTGATTGCCAGATGGGAAGAGAGTTGTGGGGCTGGGTGGAAAAGGTTAAAGGATTAAAAAGTACAAATTTGTAGTTATGAAATAGTCATGGGCATGTAAAGTACAGCAAAGGGAATATAGTCAATAATATTGTAATTACTATGTATAGTGCCAGGTGGGTACTAGACTAATTGGGAGATCACTTTGTAAATTATATAAATATCTAACCACTATGCTATACACCTGAAACTAATATAAAATAATATTGAATGTCAATTTTAATTGAAAAAATTTTTAATTATAAAAATCCATTTGGAATTTCCCATCTAAACTTGATATAATGAGTGCATTTTTCTACTTCTCAGTTTATTTCCAGTGTCCCTTTTTTGGTATAAGGGAAGACAGCAGATGGTGTTCACTTATTTTGTGTGAAAATTTCTACAACCAAAGTGGTCAAGAATTACCGTCTGTCAATTCCATCAAAAGGTCATTAACCGAATTTTATTCTTACCTGAGCCAGGATTTGCTTACTTTTGCTTCTGAGTCTGTCCAAATTGAAACCTGGATTGTGCTACCCATGCTCATCAGAGGTGGAAGCTAAAACCCAATTTCTGTCTACTTGTTGATTAGCTAATTAGGCGTGAATTCATTCTTGTGAAGACAATGGGGGATGGGGAGCAAAGAAAAGCATAGGAGGAAAATAAAGGAAATAATTATGAAACTTCCTTTTAACTAACTTTCAGTCATCAACACTTGGTTTTGAAAGACTGTTGAGAAGAAAATGTGAACATTCCTTCATAGTAAAAGGTAGTGATAGGATTTGTCAGGGCTGCTCAGGCTGGGGAAGACAAGATGTTTTGGAAATGTCTTTCTACCTTCTTCCACCCTCACCAATTCTCATCTCAAAACTCAGCAGGACCTCAGAGTTGTGTGCTTTTAAGGCACTTCATATTGCTTTTAGTTTTCCAATTCTTAGCACATGTAAACAGTTAAATACTAGATGGCTTCTCTGACCTGCAAAACTAACTGTAAGCTCTTTGAGTAAGAAACATGCTCTGCCTAATGTTGTTTCCTATGATGCAAAGTATAAGACTGTACACATACAAAGTGAAAAAAAAAAAACAGAAAAAAAAGAAAAGAAAAAAGAAGAAAAACTCTCCCATTTAGTAAGAATGAAAAAGGCAGTAATTCAAGTAGATAAAATGTTATACAAAATATTAAGAATGAAAATAATAAATGGGAATATCTTTTTATCAAGATCCTCAATGTTAGTATAAAAAGCAAGCCGCTCTGTCTGTGTTCCTTTTAGGCCAGTTATGTATTCTCTTTGCAACATTAACATTTCTTTCCTCTTCACATGTGGTTTTCTTCTCATTTTTTAGCTTTATATTTTGATATAATTTTAAACACAATAAAAGGTTATAAATATGGTCTAAAAAACTTCTGAATACCCTTACCAAGAATATTACTTACTGCTTACATTTTATCTCATCTTTTTATCATTTATATCTCCCCCTTTAATCTCTCAGGAGAGACCTTTGAGAATAAAGAACAGATATATCGTAGAGATGTATAAGTCAGTATACGTTCTCTAAGAACAAAGAAATTCTTTTGCATGTGTACATCATTGTACACACATAAATTATCTAATTAGGAAATACAACATTGGCACAATAATATTATTTGATCCATAATCCATATGCAATTTGTATCAATTGATTGTTTAATGCCCTCTATAGGACTACTTTTTCCTCTGTCCTGGATCCAGCTCAGAGTAATGAATTCCATTTAGTTGTTATATCTTTTAGCCTCTTTTTTCTGGAGGCATTCCCCAGTCTGTCTTTGTTTTTCATGACCTTGCCATTTTTGAAGAGAACAGGGCAGTTATTTTGTAAAATATTTCTCAGTATATGTTTATCTGATGTTTCTTCATGAGTAGATTTAAATGATGAATTTTAGGTAGAAATACTAGAGAAACAATGTTGTATCCTTCTTAGTGCAACATATAAGGAGACATATCATATCCATTGTTTCATTACTGGTGGTGTTAACTTGGATTATTTGGTTTTGATGATGATTTCCAGGTTTCTCCTCACATGTAGTTTTTTAGGGGTCTTAATTAGTTAATGAACATTTGAAAGATATAGTTGTGAGAATCAACAATTGCGAATGACAGCTTGGAAGATACGTAAGTAATTTCAACCTTTTAGATGCTCTAAAATTGACCCTTGTTTTAAGCCATCCATAAGAAAGCTGTATACCTTGGCCAAAATAGGTTATTTATGTATATAATTCTTTGCCTGACTGCATTTACTTTGTGTCATTGAGCTTCATTGTAGAATAAAAAGAATTTGTCTGATTTTTGACCTGGGTTCTTGACACAGAACTTCTAAAACCCTTGAAATTTTCTAAGGGATAAGGAGTGCCTTTATTATTCCTGACTCCCTTGGATCATGTTTAGTTGTTGCTAATAAGATAGCTTGAGATCAGGGGTGGTTACCAGAAAGACCAACAATGTGACTAGAGAGTTTGGGCTTTGAGGTAGCCAAACTCCAAGGAGAAGAAGGGTGTTAGAGATTGAGTTGTCAAACATGCCTATGTAATGAGACCTCAATAAAAACTCTGGACACTGGGGAACAGTAGTGCTTCCTGGTTAGTGTACACATTAATGTGCTGATAGAGTGATAAACCCAAAGACTACAAAAAAAGGGCATAGAAGCTCTGTGTTCAAGATTCTCTCAGATCTTGCCTCGTGATTCTTCGTTTGGCTGGTCCTGATTGTATTCTTTTATATTAAAACTATAATCATTAGTATAGCACTTGTCTGAGTGCTGAAAGTTGTTCTAGTGAATTATCAAACTGGAAAGGGGCCATTGGAACCCCTGGATTTGTAGCCAGTTCGATGCAAGTGCAAGTGTGCTAGGGTACCATTGTGGCTGGCATCTGAATTGAGGGCAGTTCTGTGTACTTTGCCTTTGAAGTTGAGGGTCTGTGCTAACTCCCACTGATTAATTCCAGAATTGAATGAAAATATGGCAGCTGATGTCAAAAGAGGCTCTTATAGTGGGACATTACATAAATTAATCATGATACTTGAATTTTATAATAAAGTTCCCATTAGAATGTGGATAGATATGTACGAATAAATATGTATACATAAAATAAATTCTGTATATATGTAAAATGGATTACAAGTATAATTCATAAATTAAACTTTAAGTGAAAAAATAAAATTGAAATTTTAAACAAAAAATAGAAATAGTTATAGAATGGTTTCCTTTGTCTTCAATTTTTTAGCGCAAGTACTGATCCAAGGTTATGATAAAATTTCTGATCTTCCATACTTACTTGTTAATGACAAGCCAAACATTCGCCTGAAGAAAACTTACAGTTGGTCTTTCCAATTTATTGGAAGAAAATAAGTGGTTAGTAGGAATTGCTCTGAGGAGCAAAAGTATTCAATACAGTTTTCTTTGGCTAGACTGTATTTGTATTCCTATACACTAGATAATAATCAGTGTTCTACTGTATGAGAAATATCCAAGAAGAATGAAGTATTCTACACTTTCTTTTCTTTTCTTTTTTCCTTTTAGCATTTAAAAAAAGTTGTGCAAAGTTTCCTAGGGATGGAAAGAATTCAAGAGGTTCAAAGTTTGTTGCCATATCTTTGGTAAAGATTATACTCAAACCATTTTAGAAAAATGTCAGTTTACAGTTAAAATTAAAAAAATGTAGTGATATCAGAAATTATCCACTCTCCCTCTCTTCTTCAGTTGTTGTTGCTGACCAGGTGAATCCAAACTGGACTCTTTCTTCAGACTTCTCTCTGGAACATGGGGCAGTAAGGGCAGCCAAGGGGAGCCACAAGCAGGGATATGGAGTAAGGGTTAGTTTTGACCTTTCACTATTCAGGGAGAGAGACTTCTCTTGAACACACCCTTTCTCTGAGAAGGTAGTTGCTAAGACCATCCAGGGGGTGCTAGAGTTAAGGCAAAGCAGAGCAGTATCTGATTCTGTAATCTGGATTCAGACTCTCCTCAGGGGCATTTTAGGACTTCCTTGCTGATCTGGACATTTTTGGTGAACCGGTGGAGTAATGAACTGAAAATTCTTGATCTATTATCTGTGAAAGCAGTGGTATGTGGAATAGAGATTTCTCTAGCTATTTTGTGGAGGAGAGGGGAAGAAAAAGCATTGACTACCTACTTTGTGGCGAGAATAGTCATCTCATTTAATTCTTAACCCAAATTTGTAAAGTATATTTTATCAATTCCTTTGTTCATTCATTTATCAAACAAATATTTATTGAATATCTACTATGTGCTGGGCACTGTGCAGAATGCTTTAACTCAGTGGTCCTTGCCTTCTGGAACTTTATAGTCTTGTGTACTTCATCATTCATCTGACTTTAATCAAATTTTAATGATTTTGGAGCTTTAGAATATTTATGTAATAAAACTGTAACAAGTATATAGGAAGATAATAAAATATGTATGAGGTAGGATGGAAGAAAAATAGCAAGTGGTCTGCTTTCTCCATATTTTCACATGAAGAAAGGAAATGTGAAAAAAAACTACTTCTCTGTGTTTTTATTCTTTAGATTTTACTTATTTTTGAAAAGTGAAATACATTTTACATGTAGCAGTATCTCTGATTTTATTAACTGCTCATAGTGGGCCCCACAGTCACCTTTGTTACCTGATAATACTTGGCCTCTGAGACTTTCCCTTAATCATACTCCAGTGAACTTTATTTCAAGATCGTCCTATCTATTTTATAGGACTGATCTCCTTCCAGACTTCAGATGGAAAATGTCAGCCCTCCTGTCAACATCCTTAACATTTGAATTCTTGGGATACCAGAGATACTCTAAGAGAACAGGCAGGAATCGACTGTGTACACATTACTCTCTCAAATGCCACTTGGAAGAGGCAAAGAGAGGTCTGTCTTCTCAACCATTTTTTAATAGCAAAGTAAGCCAATAAAGAGATGATATGTAACAGGAATCATTTTCTTGCTAAAGGTTTTGGTGAACATATATAAAAAAGAAAGAAGTAAGATTTATAGTACTTACAAAATATTCAATTAATTGTTTTTTAATCCAAAAGCTTGAGAAAGAAATTTCTATAGTCACGGCCATCAGGGACTGACCAACATTCTGGGCTTTGGAGAGGTGGAGCTTCTTTATCAGACCAACATCAGATTTACTGATACAACAAAGGCCACATTTGCCTAAGTGAGGGTGTTTTGAGGTATCCTAATTGTGACACTCTCCAAAATGTCATCACTGTAAAAGTTTGTCTTTCAGCCTGGCCCCGTGTGGCACCAGAGAACTGGCATCACTTTCATGTTAAATGATCCTGCCTGAGTCATTATGTTTAAATATGTGAACTTGACCTGGTACTTCGCATGCTTGTGTGCTCCTTAGCTGACTCATAAGAAATTACTGAGGTTGTTTGCTATGTCATGAGGAATTATCTCTAATCTGGATGAATGCTTTGATCTGATTAGCAGGATATACCATAATTTGTAGAGTGCTAAAATTAAGCTTGGTGGTAGCCTACAGGGGCTGAAGGATTTGTCCTGCTGACCACAGGGTTGCCCAGAGACATACTGACAGCAGGATACAGGTGAAGCCAAGTTTAAGAAACGATGCCATTTCAGAACTGATTTGAAAAAAATGTCCAGGATGAGTTTGTGCAAGGATTGAAAGGGATAGTGGTGATCATAGCATGTAACATTATGAAAAAGCTAGGAAGAGGAGAGAGCTGTTTTCTCAGGAGACTGAGACCAGAAGAGACTGCTGAAGAGGTACTGTGTTTGTCACAGCAAGAATAATCAGTATGTTGGCATGTGGACTCTAGCGACAAGGATGAAAATGAGATTCTATGAAAGACATATCAGAGTCAATAGGCAGGAGGTGGCTGTGGCAGAAAGGATGAAACAACCGAACTGAGACAATTTGCTGAAGAAAGTGAAATTGCAATAATTGCCTCAAACTGAGTGTGTGCCTAGGTGGGGAAGTGGGTTGCTTAGCAGAAAGAAGGGGAAGCTCAGTCTTCATTATGGTGAGAATGCCTAAGAGACAGTTGGATAGATTACTGCCCAGATTACTGCCCAGAGGGAGATGATGACTTTCAGGTTGCATGGCCATTGGCTCTGGCATGTGGGCTTGCTTTTACTTTTGTAACTTAACATAGCTCAATGTGACCTTCTTACTCTGTACTGCTATTGAATGTGATCAAGACTGAGTCACGGGTGAGAAAGTTTATAAGAGGTTGGCTCTTAGTAAAATATTTAAACAGGGCTCTGTTAACTAAAAATAGGTGCATGGTTTATCTGAAGCCACCTTGTGTATGGCTTCTGGATTTCTATTATCAACAGGCTATGACTGGTGCACCTGTGACAAATCAGATCCTTTATTATTTGCATGTCACCCAGAGAATGCCCATCTCACACAGAGCTATTGGCAAGTGTTAAATCGTGATGATACCTATAATTATTACATTTCCAAGTTCAATATACAGTGGATCTCTAAAAGCATCAGGTAAGTGCCCACATAATGTTCTAATGAGGTAGAAAGAGGACAGAAATTATTTTCCTATATTAGCTAGCAGGCAGAAGACACAGGCTAAGTGAATTGCCCAAGAATGACAGCTAGACTCCTTCTCACCTATCTCAAAAACTAGATTTTCTCAGGCCTGATCCTATTTTCTGTATGAATAATGTGCACTGAAACCTGTATTTGGAGACCACCCGCTCAATCCAATCTCAGTGAGCTTTTAACAAGCATTAAATGGGAATAGAACCTTTTTCAGGGGCCAGAAAGATCACTTCTAAGAGGAAAATAAATCCTTAATAGGAAACATGCCCTGAGGCTGATGGGGGACTGGGGAATACAAAGTCTCTAGGTGAAGCTTGAATCAGTTTTCTCATGTGCGCGCGCACACACACACACACACACACACACACACACACACACAACACACTACACATGCATTTTTCAAAACTGTTTAAAATTGATATAAGGGTTGGTGGTCACACGTGGAGCCCCCACTCATTTATGAGCTACCTTAAAGATCATTTGAGAGTCATTTATAAAAAGCTTGCCACAAGACAAGCACATCAGTGTGGAGCAAGAAGAGAATGGGAAAGCCCATCACCAGACAGACATGTGAATGTAGTGTTTGAGAGAGAAAAGATGGCAAAATGCCAGCATTTAAAAGAACAAATGATGCCTTTTAGACCACGGAAGCCTGGGGCAATGTCAATGGTTTATGGGAAGGCCACTATGCCAGTAATAACCATGGTCAAAATTGGATTCAATTTAGCAGTAACACAGTAACTAAACATTATGGTCATTTCTGAGCAAAAATTTTACATATATATTCTGAGACAAGTACATTATCCCAAAACCTCTTTAGAAATAGTACTGACTGATTATAAAGGAAGATAGTATTTTTATTATTATTTTAAATTAGAGTTCAGATATTGTTCAGGCCTCTCTTTTTTCTTTCATCTTTCCCAACTCATGCCCTACCTACAACTCTATAGGAATAATGTGTACTGAGATCTGTTTTAAGTGACTACCTGCTTCAAAAGCCTGTCATGGACATTCAAGGGCAACATGACATTCAGCCCTCCATGTCCGAGGGTTCCGCATCTGCAAATTGAATAAATCGTGGATAGAAAATATTCAGAAAAAAAAAATGTTGTCATTGCTGACTTGTACTATGTAGTTACGCCTGGAATGGTTGTGTTTGTATCGAACGTGTACAGACTTTTTTTTCCAGGTCATTATTACCTAAATGTGTAAGTGTAACAACTATTTCCACAGTATTCACATTTTATTAAGTATTATAAATAATTTAAAGATAATTTAAAGTATAGAGGAGGTTGTATATAGGTTATGTGTAAATACTATGCCATTTTATATATATATATATATATATATGGCTTGAGTATCCAAGAATTTTGGTATGGGGGTGTGTCCTGGAACCAATCCCCAGTGGAGAACGAGGGTCAACTGTACTTCTTCAAGGTGACAATAAACTCATTTTTATAGGAAAATAAATCCTTAGTAAAAAAGAACCTCTATCAAGACAGCTAGTATCTATAGCCCTCACTTGATTTCTGAGATTTGTTAATTATTGCAGAGATATGTCAGAGATAACAGAAATTTTTCATGTATCTAACTTTGGTACCCAGAGAGAAACTTTAAAGCTATTCATTAGTTTTTGTCTTTATTTTTATCTCTTTTTATAGATTACTCAGGCTGTTTATGACAGACAAGCTCTAGCATCTATAAGCTCACCATTTAAGAGCCCTTTGTTGTAAAATGCCAAACAAGTGGCAGAAAAGTGAAAAGTTAGATCTTCCAGAAGTTTCCAACACCTTTATTTGGCATGTAATAACATAGACATGACATGAGCCATTTGCATTTTCTCCTAATTTTATATCTGCCCCCCCCCGCAATGTAATATCTACTCTCTTATGGATGAAAGAGCAGGGCTGTGGGACCCTGAGAGAAGACTCAGCCCAGATTTGCCCTGTGTCACTCGGACCTCAAGAGGTTAAGGACCCAGAACCACAGTCTGGGTTTAAATCTCGGTTCCACCTCTGACTCTCAGTGTGACTTAGTCTCCCTGTACCTGAGTGTCTTCATCCATAAAATGGAGGAGTACTTACCTCTTACAGCTGTTGGTAACAACAGTTCAGAAAGGTACCAAATGCAAAACACTAAAATGTGTGTGGTCGAGTTTGCTTCCATCAGTGCCATCATTTTAACTATTATTAGTGTCTCACTTGACTACTGATTTTTATTCATGGCATCTCTTCTGCTAATTTTCTGGAGCTCCATGCCCTTTCTTTTCCTTGGGAATGTGTGCAGAATATAAGTGTTGCTGTTGAAATAAAATGTAGCTTCAAAGGCTACACACAGCAGCTTGTTCGTTTAATAGCTGACATTAACTATTCCAATAAATAGTCAAAGATCCCCTGTCAGGGCCAAATTTTGCCCTTCAATATCATTGATGAAGATTTCACTGGTAAACTATGGCTAGGTCAGAACTTGGATATTTGCATAAACACATTTAGCCCCACTCATATGTGTAAGATGGCTTTTCAGAGCCTTTAAGTAACCTTTCTTGAGTAACTGGATCACAAGCCATCAAGGGTGCATCTGCATCCTCCTGTCATAGCACAGCTCTCACACAGGTGCTGCAGTGACCTCACGTCTTTCTTTTTGTGACAAAGAATCAGCTCAACTCCTGAAAACAAAATTTTTTAGGTAGTAGCACTGGTGACCAGAGCTTCAGCTCTGAGAAAGACTGGGAAGTAGGAGGGTTTGCTCTCTACTCTGAGGACTACCCCCTTCATCAACCTCTCTCCCTCATTTTTGGCTGCTCAGTGGTCACACCCTGATGGCCCCTGAGGAAGTACCCAGGGACCTGCATCTGTTCTGATCCCATTTTCCAACAAAAATGACTTACTTTCTCACCAGCCCATTTAGGCTAGGAATAATCTGATAACTAAATTTTGTTGCCATGGATGTGTGTGCACACGTGTGTGTGTAAGCACAATGCAAGGGTTACAAAGGACATTAATGTTTGAGCCTGTTAAACTCCCAGATTTGATACACATTTAAGCAAACATTGATGATATCTTAATCTACAAAAGAGAATCGTGTGGAGGGGCACAATGTCAGCGTCAGTTGGGGAAACTTGTTCAAGAAAGTCCTTTTTATTGTTTCTCAAATGATATCTCTGTGAGTGGTTTAAATATTATGTTGGCTTTGAAAATGACATTAGAGACCAAATGCTGTATATAACAAGTCTAAAGGTCCTGATTGACCTAAGCTCATGACCACTTATTAAAAATTTTTAATGCTTTATTGTTGTGGGGGAACTTATATATGGCTGAGAGACACAGACTGACAGAATTTTGAAACTGGACCAAGGCTTTCAGACTTGCTTTGTGCATTAACATTACTGATGAATGTCATGTTTCTAGCATCGACAGCAGCCAGGCTGTCCTGCCTCACATCCCTGGGCATTCAGCCTGGGGAGGAATTTGAAGAGGTAATAGGCTTCCTTCTAGCTCCTCCATCTCTGGTTAAGAATCATCTACCTAGGTTAACTGGTTTTGAGTCATAGTTATGCCACTCAGCAGCTGAAGGAGTTTGAATAGGTTATTTAACCTCTCTGAGTTTCCTAATCTCAGTGTTGTTAAGATTAAATGACATAACATAGGTAACTCCCCGGCACGCTGTGTGCATTCCTACAATGTTAGTTCCATCTCTCCTGCAGCCAATTTCCTGTTGGCAGGAATGAAGCATTAAGAGGTTGATTTACTCCAGATCAACAAAAGACCTTCTAAATATCAGTTGACAGCATTTTACAAATTATGGCTGATTGGTCATGTTAATCCACAACAAAGTCCATTTACCATCCATGCTCTTTCCAGGAAGAGAGAGGACATGATTCTCCCCCCAATATGTGCTTCCCAGGTCTCAGGGTAGACGGGAGCTTTCAGGCCGTCAACTTCTGAAAAATTATGTCCAACACAAGTATGGTAATTTTGTGACAATTGTTACTCTGCTGGAAGTTGAGATGAGACAACCAAATATATAATTTTCGTGTTTCAACTTTTCTGAACCACATTATTATCTTTAAATAGAAAATAATGTACAAACAAAATGGTTCTTTTTCATTTCCACTCTTCCTGTGTTCTTTATTTCCACTCTTCTCCTGTGAGGTCTCTTCAAACCTCTCAGTCTTTGAGCTATCTATGAAGTGCTGCTCTCAAATATTAAAGGCCAAAGTTTCAACTGGCCTTCTTTCCCTGTCCTCTTATTATTTACAGGTGCTGATTTTAAGTGCAAAAATTCCAATTTACTAGTGTAATTGCCCAATTTATATGCACAAAGGTGGGCTGCCACTCAAAACTTAATGCAACCTCAAATACCACAGGTCAGGCCAGTCCAAATCTGAACTTAGCTCATCCAGACCTGGATGGGAACTCTACTGGCTAAAGTACTTTAGTTATACCACATCTTAATTTTATGTCAGTGCCATGATGGGGTCCTGTTCTGAATGTCCACAGAGGAATCTATGTTTGATCTTGGAGGGGGCAGAGAGCTTCGGTGAGTTCTTCAGAAAGGCAATATGATAACATTGGAATTTTTGTAAAAGGAATTGCTAGGGTTATGCAGGATGATGGGTGGATTCTGAGGTCTGAAGACATGTGAGGGGGCCACTGCCATAAAAGTAATGACCATGTGGGCTGGGAACACTGTCCTGAAGACCTGGAAGAGATGGCAACTCTAGGGGCTGGCAGGTGGATAAAGGTTGGTAATGGCTTAATACTCATGCTGACTGAGATGACTGTCAGAGTCTCAAATTGCCTAAGAAAATAACACAGGTGGCTTTTGACTGCCAGGAGAAGTGATTTAGGAGTCTTTGCTAGGAAATAAATGGCAAGCTTGGGAAGGACATAGCCTTTGGTAGCAGGAACCACATCTCCATTCCAGTGTTCCTCATAATATTTTACACAATTTTGACCTGAGTACATAGACATCCAATCAAAATTTTGATTGGATAATTGATTGAGAGACAGGGGAACCTTTGAGTAATATAATTTTAAGGCAAGGCAGGTCCAGAGTTTTGCTATTGAAAGTTTACACAACTCACAATACAAAAACAGAGCATTGCAAAGAATGTTTTTCTGTGGTAGACTACTATTTCTCTGGCCTACTTGATCGGCTTGTCTGGGTTGCTAGCTTTCTCTCTGTCTACTATTAGGCTAACAACAAGAGAAAGCAGAACAGGGCATCTCTAAGCCTGGATTGTTATGACTGTGTTAGGAGGAAGGAAGAAAATGATTTCACCTGGGAGCCACATGGATTAAAAACCATGAAGTCACACTCATGAAGTCCCATTAAAGCAGAACCATCATTTTCCCTGAATGCCATTCTGCATCTGGACAGTGCTCGCTGGTGCCCAGTGATGTCAGGGGACACATGGCAGCTCATCAAAGGACAATCAAATGGACACCATAAGCCCTGAAGTTATGCAACACTCATATTTGCCCTGAGTTTACATCTATTAAAAGCTGCTTGATACTAGAGTAAGTTCTATCTTTGGACCTGGCGAGCTTTTACTAAGCTCTTAAAACCACTTGCCATTTAGCCAGGCAAACATCCAAAGCCTGAGCCTTGAAATAACCACTACTACTAGATTTTCTTTGTGACTGGCCTGAAAAGAGGAAATTTCACCTTCTCTTTTCTCTCCTTTCTGTCACTGCTCTTCTTTCCTTTTGGTTCAATACTACGAGGCTCTCATTAAACAATCTGTATAAATTTAACATCAAATGATTAATGATTTCCCTGCCAAATTTAAGGAGACAATTGCACTAAATCCCTCTGATAGCAATAGCATATTTAAAAGTCTAATTTATCAGTAACATGCTTGGCATTTTGATTCCTGTTGATTTGTATTTTTTCCCAACAATTTAGAAGATTTTCATGCATGGTATTTTCTCATCTTTCCTGACTCTGCATATATGTGGGCATTTGGGACAAATGCTTTAGAACAAAGGCATGGTTTCAAGAGTAAGTCATGTACAAGGTCAGGATGTGCCCTTTCTGCTCTGGCAAGACCCAGATGCCAGCCTGACGGGCAGTGCTAACAGCAAGCTCCCAAACTGGCCTGTTTATCTTCACGGGTCGCGTTTGAGGAATCCTGTCTATCTCTTTGCTGATAGGGAAACTAAATTGCAAACCTGAGGCCAATACCTTGAAGGTTATGGAAAAAATAAATTCTTTAGTGTCTGCAAATAATCCTTCCTTGCTACAAGAAAAATATATCTATTAATAAAAATTGTTGTGCAAATATTTCTTTAAAGAGAGGCAATAAAAATGACACGGTGCTTTATAGGAAGTCCTCCAGCCCACTGTAAATGTCCTGAGTCGCTGCAAATGCTGTATTATCCCGAGTAATGTGCTTGTTGGACAGGAATTGCAAGGCACGGGCGCTGGGAAGCAGAGTTTGAGCGGAGGGCTCCAAGCTCCTGTCACGGGGAGAGAGAGGCGTCCCTCAGCAGTTCTCCTCAGGATTCACTCCTTTGAACTAAGAAGGGAGTGGAATGAAATGATCAGAGGAGCCTGGTGTCAGCTGGGGTAAATAAAATTTGAGGTAGTCAGTATTGTCATCTTTTTAGGCTCTAACAACCAGAAAGCTTATTTTTAGATCTATATCTGGGAAAGCATGAGATGTCAAATGCCTACTCTTCGCTCTCTTTTCAGCACATTCTTTGCACCCTCCTCACCTCCCCAATCCCTTCTTATCTACTTACCTTGAGCACCAAAGCCCTTCTAGGTACTGATGATTCTCAGAGGACCAAAGCCGGGTTGGGACAAAGACTGTTTGGCACTCGTGGTGCCCAGGTTAAGGGGAACAGGGCGACAAAGACCATGACCCTAAGTCCAGGCAAAATGTGATAACTGCCATAAATTATACACAAAGGCAAAGCTGTGGGGGTTCAGAAGAGAACAAGGCCACATCCTGGGGGATTTAAAAATGGTAACAGGAAATTAGGTTGTGACTCAAAAAATACTCAAAAACCTAGGCTTAGTTAGCAGTGGCAGATATTGGCCAAAAGAGAAAAAAATTTATAGCACTCTTCTTGGATATCATCCGATGTTTTCATTTTCATTCTTGTTTTGTTTAGGCCTTTTCCTTAGAAAGTAATAGATACTCTTTTTATTTTATAATTAGATACAGTTTTCTTGTAGCACAAAGATTGTAGACACAAAAATATTTCTTTTTCTCATAACGTTCAAAGTAGGCCCTGAGGTTTCCTCATCAAGAAAATAGAGAAAATTTCTCTTTTTCCCATCTGTCATTGCAAATGCAAACCTAACCATAATTAGCATCATGATGACACCAGCCATTTTGAGTACTTACTTATGTGTCAGGCCCTGGGCAGAAGCCTGCTTCATCTTCCCTTTTTAAAGATGAGGAAATAGAGGCTCAACTAGTTTAATTTGTCTAAAGTCCCAAGAGATTCAAACCAGGGTCCCTGGCATGGAAGCCCAAGCACCTCCTGTCTTCACCACTCGGGGTGACAACAGGGCTGCCTGTGCCAGCAGTGCAGTTTTAGGGCAGCCATTGCCTATCCTTGTCCCCAGATGCTCCTCCTGTCCTCTCCCCTATGCCTTTCAAAATATTACCTCCTCACTGGTTGATTCTTAAAGTTAATTGTCCCTCTGTCGTTGTACTTAAAGCAAATTTGTTTCAGGGTTTTGTTTGGTTGATTTTGTTTTTTTCCAAAAGCAGGGTTTGGATAGGGTTTGGGAGAAAGAGGTGCTAATGGCACTAGAAGTCTGAAGGAAGGAAGGCTGAAGGTACCAATGACAGGGAAAGAGGCCCAGAACTGGGAACTCTGAAGGACAAGGTTTCATTCTTCCCTGATTCTACGGAAGGCAGCTTTGCACCTGACACAGGGGATGCTTTCTCCTAGGCCCAGAATTAAACCTAACACTGATATTTAAGGGGGTAAAAATGAGAAAAAAGGGTGTGGGGGGAAGCCAGAAAACATTTGGCTAATATATTTGGAAAAATCTTTTTTCCAGAAATTTTAAGATATTTTTCTAAAACAAATCCTTTCTCTTTGGGCCTAGACTTTACATATTAATTAATTACATAATTAACTAATTAATGTACATGAGAGCAGCAGTTTTAAAATATGTATTAATTTATTAAGTTGAGTAGCAACTAATAGTTGCACATATTGATGGTCCATGGATACATTTGCAAAAGTCTTCAGATTAATTTTCCCAAATTTTGTTTAACATTAAAGCAACAACTCATGTTGTAACATGTTCTTGCTGGCTTTGCAGGTGTTTTTGAATATAAATAAGTGGATGTTAAATAAAACATTTGAAAATTGTGATTTCTGGAGACTGCTCCCCTTACTATTTGAAGTCAGAAGACCAGATTATTTTAATTTACTGGCTTTCTAGGTAGAGATATTTGAAACTGTTAATGTCTCAAAAGTTGTATTAAAGGGTTAATAAAGTGAAATTTAAAGAGATACAAATATCTTTAGGTAGAATCACAAAAGGCTTAGGCTATGCAGAGACAATTAAGAGTTTGCACTTTTAAAAATAATATGGTTAGGAGTCCATTAGATGTCTTCAGGAATGCTGGATGATAAAAGCAAAACTTCATCTAAAATCTTTTTAAATGCTTATTTATTTCCACACTATAATATATGTTTATGGTAGAAATTGAAAACACAGAATATAAAGAAGAACATTTTAATAGAATTCATAGTCTTACCACCTTTCAAGTATTTTGCGAGGTGGGGCTGACAGAGATACACACACGCATATGCACAAACTAATTTACATTGGCATCATGTCAAATATACAAGCATGTGCCTACCTCTTTCTATTTAATATTTTTCATCTTGAGTATTTACCATAAGATTAATTATATAGCAGCAACATAATTTTTGAAGACAAAACAGATTATTATCTTGAGGATAGTTAATATTATTACCAATACTCCATTGTATGCCGCTTAGGGTTTCCAATTTTTAGTTAATGTAAATAACTCTTAGCGAATAATCTTATTGTATTTATTTATATTATGTTTGTGTATGTGTTCATGTGTAGCTAGATAAATAGATAATTTTATCAGTATAACATCTAGTAGAAGAATTACTAGGTCAAAGATTATGGGCCTTTTTAACAACCCAAGTTTGAATCATAGGTCAGTTTTCAAAGTCATCTGAGCCAGGAGTTGCTGATTTGTAGCCAGTTTTCTTTGGCGAGGGTGGACCATGATAATGAGCAATTCCAATTTATGATGAGTATTGTCCCGATTGGCAGATACAGCCTTTGTGAGTTTGGCAGCAATGGGTTCTATCCCAGGCTTATTTTACCTCCGCCTGCCTGAAGTTTATTATGGACCCTGGAGGAAGGCTCATTCATCCACAATGAGCTCCTGGTGGGCAGAGGAAACAATGAGGGAGGGGAGTGAGATGTTGGCTGGATCTGTCAACTTTATGCAGAGGGCTGAGTCTCTCATTCAGTTCACCAGCTGCCTCTGGAGAGCCAAGTGAACTGCTCACCCCTCAAATGTCCTTCTTATCTGCATGGGGGAGAAGGATAATGAATGTTTATTAGATGAAGCAATTAATCTTTAGAAAAATAAGAACTAATGTGGGAAGAGCTGTAAAAGATGCTGTATTCTATTTTTGGCAAAACACGAACGTCTATAGATAAATTGCTCTGTCTACAGAGCATCCAGATTTTACCACCTGTGAATTTAATTGAGTCAGTACCTAAGTACCAATTTAGGTAGTATGCTCATTTATGAAGTCAGTGCCTGTGATTTATCCTTACAACAAGAAGTAGTTGGCTCTTTTGATTTTCAAAGTTTAGAAAAATAGATATCTTACTTTAGGCTCTTTTGACGTTTATGGGCATGGTAGTGACCTAGGGTCATTGGTTACTTTGCACATACATCTGTTTCCCTCTGGGTCACAAATAAATGTAGCTTCTCTGTTTTCAATTATTACATTATTTTCAAGATTGGAGAGAGCCCCTGCTCCAGCAGCTGTCAGTTGCCAGACTGCCCTCAAACGACAGTTCTGACATGGTGGCAGATGTGAAACCCAGGTATATTGAGCAATTGAATAGGAAAATGATGTGTGTGGGGGTGCAGCAGTCGGCAATGTTGGTAGGGAAAAAATTCAGGCTTAATAATTATGACTGTACTCGAACTTGCATGGGACACATCCACACTGTCCAAACAGAACTGATTTACTTCAGCAAGATGAACTCCACCATGTTTTCTTTGTGGTTAATGTTGGAAAATAATGGATTCTGGCTGTACACTCTGTGAAGAGACAGCCAGTGTTTCCTCTCTCATTCTATCCCCAGAGTTCAGCACTTGGCTGAACCCATACTGTGATTGAGAATTCATGGGAAAGGGCTTTAAAATAACAAATATAACCGATGGCATTCAGATTTGTACTACGAAAAATAATCTGGGATGAGATGACTTCACTGACTAATTTTGAAGATGGACACTGAAACTCTAGCAACTTGTTCCCTCTAGTATATCTATTAAAATTAAAGTGGAATATGTTTTCTAAAAATTTGACCATTCCAGGTAATCTTTCTGCAAAATATCACATAGATTCCTCTTACCCTTTGTCATTGAATCAAGGAGTTGCTATGGACTTTGAGAGATCTTTCCTGTTCTTCAGACTTTCAGTAAGTGAATGACCAGATCACCCAGGACAGATGAAGCTGTCTACTTTATACTTGAAGGAACCCAAGATAATATCAAATATCGGCAAGTATGGGAGGAAGTGAGTTCTCTAGTACACTGCAGATATAAATTGATACTTTCAGCATTATCTATAATAGAAAAAAATTATAACGGCCTAAATGTGTACTATAAGGGAATAGTTGAATAAACCATTTATATACATATTATGAAATAATTTGCAAAAAATAGATCAATATACACTGAGGAGGAAAGAAAAGCAGGTATATATTTCTGGAATTAAAAATGATAAGTGTAGATTAATATGTATAATAAGGTAATATCTATCATGTGTAAATGGAATGCTACCCACTAGATATAAATACTGGTGGTATGTATGTGTGTGCGTAAGAAAAAGGTCTGGAAAAGTACAGAGTAAATTGACAAATATGTTGTACATTTTTTGAAAGAGAAATTAGGTGTAGTGGGAATGAGCATGATGTAGGGGAACTAGAGCTTTATTTGTTATGTTTAAAATTTAGATTTATTTACTTATTATGTAATTTATTTATTACTTTTGACATTATGTTATTATTTTATTATAGTTACTTATTTATATATTTATTTATTATGTATGTATATTTTTTACTAGGTAAAAGAAAAGCTCTCTACAGCAAGATACATAGCAAGCAATCAATATATGTTGTCACAGATATTGTTAAATAGTTGAGCTGTTCTCCTGCACCATTTCAGTGTTTGTTTCATCCTTTTTCTCTTCATCAAACTGAAATCTTTCCATTTTAGCTTGAGCTTATGCTTATTTTTTCTGGCTTCACCCTCCTATTGGACATTTGAAAATTCAAAGAATGCAGTCAGCATTTCCTGCCTATGGCCAGCCCCTGATCAGCCTGCCTCACATTCTGCATGCTTCCCTTTCTCTACTGGTGAGGAGAAAGTTCTCAGCTCTGGAACTCCTGCTACTGTATCACGGCTGTGCTCACTGACCCAGTCTTAATGTGAGCCCTCGTGGACAGGCTATGTCCATGTCTTATCAATAAAACAAAGGAGTGGTCCTGCTAGCTGAGAGAAACAAATTGAGATTTATGTTTCTTTTTTGAAAGTGATTGACTCTGGGAAGAAGTGTCCAAACTGAATGTGAGCTGTCAAACTATTCTGTGGACAACTGGCTCTGTGCAGCTCATTGCATATCAATATATATGTGCGAATTTGGAGATTTAACAACTCAAGCCAAAAATACTTATCTACCCACAGTGGGGAAAAATGTTCACAGTGGATTATGTTAACTGTCGATCCAAGTTCTTTCTAACACATGAAAACAGCTGTCTTACTTTTCTCACAAGTCAGCAGCCTGCAGAATTCTATTACCTGAGTCAAATTTAACACATTTTTTTTTTAAACGATGAGTTTTATGATGAGATACAAATGAAAGACTCCATCTTTGGTGGGTGGCCAGAGGGCAGGGGGGAGCACGATAAATCTATTAGAAACTATTTATAGAGTAGAAGGTAAGGTGCCCTAGTTTTTAATTTCACTATTTGGCTCCGGTGGGTTCCTTACATCAAACAATGATATTAGTCTCACCCTGTTCCCACCAGTCGAACCCCATGAGATTAAAATGATAGTCAGCAACAAGTTCTAGAAGCTTTCTCTTGGGGGAATTTGCTAACATTTAAGAAAACATCTTTCTTAGGTGGTTTCCATGCATAGACATTGATGGAAAGCACATGCTAAATAGAATGCAGTACCAGAGAATAGCAGAGGAGACAGGAATTCTGCTGAGTAAAACATTCACTCTTCTGGGGCTTCTGCCTCAGACTGCTGGCTCTGCTCCCAGCCCAGTTCCGTGTGTCTCTGGTGGAAGTGCTACCCATAGAGTGGCCTGGCTGAGTACTGTCACCTTTTTTTGCTGTGAGAGCAAAGGTCACCTTCTGACTGGGAATGGTCACTGTGACTGCTCCCTCAAGTCCAGATGGGGCACTCCCAAATGGGATTGACTTCCTACCCTCTGTGCCTTCCTACATCCCAGGGTAGCCTTGAGAAGACACAAACCCATCTCTTTCCAAGGTAGGGTCACCTGAGCTATAAAGGACCCCTTCTGCCTATGAGTTTTTCAGGGTCCTAGAATTACCAGGAAGTCAGACTAGTTGGAAATAGTCTCATTATTTTGTCTGTGTCTTTTTAGACACTGTATCATAAACATGTAGTCGATTGAATGTTCAATGTGTCTCAGTGATCCAATAAAACTATATATCTGAGGGGAGAGTCGAAGAAAGCTAAACTCTACACTTTAGAAGTGGGACGAGCAGGTCCAAACCAACAGCCCTGGCTTTGTGTGGAATGCCCTGTCTTCAGAGCTGGCAAACAGGAGTGGAGCTGGAGCAGGACAGCCACGCAATTAAAAGTATAGCTGATATTGGTATATAGAGATCCTTCATTACAATCTGCCTTGCCACCAATGATGGGATGAATTGTGTCCTCCAGGAGATTCAGGTCCCATTGCTGATGTCTGTGAATGTGACTTTATTTGGAAACGGTATCTCTACAAATGTAATTAGTTGAGATGAGGTCACATTAGAGAGTAGGGTGAGCCCCTAATCGAACATGACTGGTAGCCTTGTAAGAAGAGAAGACAGAGACACTCACTCAGAGGGAAGAAGGTCGTGTGACTACAGAGATAAGATTGGTTTCTGTAGCTACAAGCCCAGGAACACCAGAGGCTGTCAGGAGCCACCAGGAGCCACCACAAGGTAAAACACAAACATGGAACAGATTCTTCCTCAGTGCAACCAGAAAGAATCAACCCTGTTGCCACATTTATTTCAGACTTCCAGAATTGTGAGACAATAAATTTCTGTTGTTTTAAGCCACCTAGTTTATGATAACTTGCTATAGGAAACTAGTATACTACTTCCACCTCCTTCCCTATCTTAATTCACCATGGTAGATGCTCCACTGTCTTCTGCACACATCAGCCTGTCCTCAGTCACCTGGGTCTCACCAGGAGCTTTTATTTCTTCAGGGTCTAGCACTGGAAACCAAAGAGAATGAAAGTTCAGAAAAAAAAAGGCAGTCAGATTTTCTCAGATTCTAAAAAATGACTCATGACTAATGAAGTATCTGCTTCCCAGGTAGAAAAACTTAGTTGATCAGATAAAAAATATTTATAATATAACCTGAAGCTAATAATAAAATAGACAAGTGCAAATTATCTAACATTACGCTCAGATAGTCTTTGCCATAGAATTTAAATGTTTGTGGTTAATATTGAATGCAGAGGCAATCAGGGGATGTGAGTGTACCAAGGTTGAGTGCCCAGAAGAAGGGTGTCCTCAAAAGAAGCCTGTCTCTAGTCAGGTTGTGTAAGAGTGAAAGCATCAACATTCGGACCATAAGAAACACATTATGTAACAGCTCATGGTTCTACCATTGTGGCTTGTGACCAAGTTCATGCTCAAACATAATTTCAGCCTTGAAGGTCAGATTTTTCTAGCTGTAATGGGACAATAAAAAATTGGAAGACATTTTTTCCCTGACTGCAGTTTAAGGAGATATGACAAAATTTCTTAAGGAGGCATCTATAGACATATATAGAAAGAACTAAATATGGTTGAATGATTAAATGAGTAAGTGCATGAGTGAATGGAAGTTTTCAAAACATTAATATGCTGAAGCTTCTCAACCTGATATCTCTCCCAGGGCAAGAGCAGAAAGAGGAGTGACCTTGGTGGGTGATGCTCCCTTGACAGCAGGTGTGCTCCCTGAACTCTGAAGGCAGCAATCCTCTCTCTCAGAGTGGCTGCTACTTCTTTCATTGGTTAGGAAGGAACTGTTTTCAGAAATCATGAAGGGTTTTATCTCCATTAAGCTATGGATTTTTTTACATTTGCATATTTCTAGGATTTTTGTTTGTGTGTTTATTAATTTCAGGCTATATCCATGGGATCTGTGGAATTAATTGGAAATAAAATTTCTGATATTCCATGAAATCTGCCTTTTCCCATATGCTTTGTCAGAGAGATTCAAACTTTCTCCAGCTTATGGACAGTACAAACTGCAACTTCAAAATCAGAACTAAACTTTAGGTCTAATTTCATCTGACAACCCTGGACAAACTGAGTACACTGCCTTTGCACGCCCCTCCCCCCCAATTCTTGTCTCATTTATTTCTGAGCTATGTGGAAACAATTTCCTATGTGTACACACAGACACACACACACACACACACACACACACACACACAGACGCATGTACATTGGTGCTTATTTTTTTTTAGAGACAATAAAATGTAACTAGAGGGCAGGTATATTTTATTATTTAATTCACTTCACTGAAGTACAATTCTGCATGCCCTATTGGCTCAATCCAGAAGCTGCCTGAGTATAGAGGAATGAACCCCGATTTAGCACAACGCATTAGGCAAGGCTACAGTCTGAGCAGCCAAAGTATTTGCTGTTGATTTAGAAAACAAACAAATGTGTATTGACGTAAAGTAATCTAAAAATTCAATTTGGGCATACTGACTTTTTCACACTTAGGCATCAGAAAGTAGCTGAGAAATGAAAGATTCAACCAATAATGGATATGTGCCAACCCATGGTTGTAATGCACACTGGAAGGCTTCTCATCTCAAGTGCCTATCACAGTTTTTAGCACAAAGAGAGTACTCTGGTTGGTGCTTTGAATGTTTTAAGGGGAGTGGATGAATGTAAATGCTTGTGTTCGGTATACTTTTTTGTTTTTTCTCTTGTTACTCCTCTGCTCTCAGGATACACACAGGAGGATCTCTGTAAAATCTCCCCCACAGCCCTTGCACTTCACAGGCATCTAGCAGACACAGTTGAACTATGTTTCCTAAGCCAGTGTGGCCCATGTCTCAGGACAAATTGGAAATGATGAGAAATTTAAGAAGCCACTGTTTGATGCAGGCTTCCCAAATAAAGCTGCTACTTTCTGGTAAACAAATTAACCCAGAGACTCCCAGTCTTTTGAGAATTGCCACACATTATTATTGGGGTTGTGCTACCTTCAATTCACCCCATTTTCTCAAAAGCTTATTTTTATTTATTTATTTATTTTTAAAATTTTATTTATTTTTATTTTTATTTATTTTATCTTTTATTAAATGCCAGTTAATTTACTTTTTCATATTATGTACAGATATTTTAAAAACACCTTATTTATTTATTTTTATTTTATTTTATTTTATTTAAAAAAATTTTTAAATTTTTTTATTTTCTTCCCCCTCCTCTCCCCTTTCTGGTAACCACTAGTCTATTATCTATGAGTCTCTGTTTGTTTGTCCTGTTCATTTGTTGCAAAAGCTTTTTAGACTCATGAGCTAGACTACCTAGAGAATTAAAATTATTGAATTATTGTTATCTCTTGAGGTGGTTTATTAAAAACTGTGAGTTTTCTGTATTATAATCATGGAAATCCTCTCATCCAGAGATAACATCAAGGTGTGTAATGCTGACCTGTTATCTTTTTGTGGTTCAGGAAGAGCTGCCATTGTGTGAAACTGGGTGTTGTCCAACAGGTGCTTTTTTGTACATCCACTAAATAGTGTGGTTTCTGAATTACAGGCAACTGTTACTTAATACCCCAAGCTAAAAGAAGTAACAATAGGTTCTGAGGACACAGGCCCCTGTGGATTGAAGCCACCTTATTTTGGGCTTTCTTTTTGTCGAAGTATTATAATTATATCTTTAATGGCCTAGAATTCACAAGAATCTGAAAAAGCAATATGTTAATATTCTTTTAGGGGGTGTATTGGTTGATTATATTTGTTTAGTAAAGTGATACAAGAAAATATTAAAAAGACTATAAATACTTGAGAGGGGTTGCTTATCTCCCTCTGAAACTGGCAGATTTCTGACATTAGGAGGAACCCGGATGTATAACAGTGAATATTGTTTTTTTGAGTGGGGAACACAGCACTCCTTGCAGTTTTCAGAGTCTGATAGATGACTTTCTGATGTTGGTGTTCTAACAAATATTAATTGCAATCATCTCGGGTAACTTCAGTAATTCTAAGGTATAAAACAAAAAGATTAGTACTGTTGGTGTTTTCATAATGAGAAATAGTTTAAAAGCATTCGCTTTTATCCATATTTAAACTCTTTTTTATAAGTTTAGAAGACTTTTAAAATAAGTTTAGAAGGATATTATATTCATTGAAAAGTTATAAACATGCTTCCTATTTCTTGAGCCATATGGAACACATGATTAAACCAACTGAGGAAACATGCAGCAGTGCCTACAGAATTATTTTTATTTCATTTGATGCATTAAAAAAGAAATAGGATATTTTAAAATTGAAGCTAGTGATGACTTTTGTCTGGATTCTACTGTTAGTATGTGCTTATCAAATGTCAACCATCCAAGCAAATCTATGAATCAGTATTTTAGTGGGGTAAAAAGTTGTCAAACCCATTGCTTGACCTTATATAGCTAAAATGATTGGTTAAATTGCCGATTTTTTTGATGGCCAGGCTGTTGTGATGTCTTATAGCTATAGTCCAAATTACTTTTGAGGGCAGAATAGACAAAAGATTGAAAAGAATATCTGATTAGCTCCTTTGTTCATTCTATTTTTAGTATTAAAATATTTACTTGTTTTTCTTTTAGTTGAGAACAATGTGATCCTCTTAAGTTCAGGAGGAATGAATCACCTTCCAGTACTCTCCTATAGTCTCATCTACACCAAGATGAGAACAGAGAAAAAGTAATATAATCCCACCTTTTAGATTCACAAAGTCTGCTTTTATTTACAGTATAATTATCTAAACACCTACTAAATTTATTGGATATTTAGGTTTATAAAAAACTGAAATTCGAAGGGATATAGACATATTATTCTGTTCAATTATTAAAGTTGTGACATGGCACCCCAGGTTGGCCCTGGAGGTGACCATGTGTCTAGAGTACCTGACATGATTCTGTTAGGCTCTAGATGCATGATGGGCAGGAACCCTTCTGAGACAAGTCTCAGCCTAAGGAAGGTATGTTTCGAGGCACATGGAAGAATAATTTAAGGGCACCATAAAATCTGTTACTCTCATTTCATCCACCCAAACTCTCAAGGACTCAAATAGAAAACCTAAGAAGAGGAAGCTACAATAAAGAGCTGACTGACAAATAAGTAGTTGCAGGTTTGTGGGCTGCATGATAGCACAGCACCAGGGTGGATGGAGGGCACTGTCTCTCTTTAAACTTACTGCTGGCACATGAAACAGCTCCAGCAAAAGGGCCTTTGCTGTGCCTTTGCTATAGCATTGTAGCAGCACCTTGCAGGTGCTGACTGATGCATTCCCGTTGACTGTTGCAGCCTTTGTTGCCATCTCAGAAGTATCATGGGGGTAATGATGCCTTAAGCACTGGCAAAAGGATCAGTTTTACTGGCATTACTATAGCACTGGCAACTTGTGTATCTGTAGCAATTTGTGGCATCTCAGCAAGAAGCCAGGTTAAAGGACAATGGAAGTTGCCACATTGTACCTGAGAGGGCTCAAACACCCAGAAAATAACCTCCGAACCTTCTAGGGGGGAACATGAGGATTTGAGGGAACAGGCTATTCTGCAGTTGCGGGTGATCTGAGGAGAATAGAAACAGAGAAGTACCCTTTTGTCACAATTGGACTGACCCTATTGTTCCTAGGTTGCTGTGCCATCACACAATGTAGCTGTTTCCAAAATATATATACTAACTTGCTGTGAAAGGCAATGGCTTTTTTATATCCCAACCTGTTGGTAAGAATTACTTTTTAAAAATCCAAGGAGAAATTCTTTCACTGCAAAGTTCCTGTCAAAACTGTGTTATCTTGTCCATTAAAGTGTCTGTTAAACAGCGCTTGAAGAAGCATATTTGTAGCTCCCCATCATGTATGGTCTTTTGGAATTTCAGGCAGCAATCCTTTACATACAGTGAACGTAGCATTTCTGTCATAATGTGAGAATGGAAATCATATGCTCTGCCTTCCTGAGGGGGAGAAAAATATTCTCTAATGTTTTCCAGAAATGATACTGTTTTTCATTATCTAGTGCATTTCATGTCTGTTGTTCAGCTTAATGTGCTGGATTCTCATCACAGTGGTGTCTCCACAAGCTGCAGTGGGGCACTAGCATTTTCCTGTCCTATGAGTTTGGAAAATACATATACATTTCTCTTGAGAAAAGGAAACAAGACGAACTTCTTCTCCCCATTTTTTTACCTTACCTCGTGCCACTTCATTTAATGCATGACACGACTGTTAGTTCAGTCTTGAAAACATATCCCCAGAAATATAAAATTGACATTGAAATAATGGACATAGTTAAGGCAACAAACATTTTCTTTGCTATAATTTACTGTTTAGAAATCAACTTGGTTCTTGAAGAGATTTTGTAAAATATAATCTCACAGTACATTTCAAGACAGAAGGAGTCCATATGATCTATCCAAACCCATCCACCTGTCTGTCTAATGTTTCTATCATGGATTTTTTTTTCTTCCCTGTCTGGCATTTCTTTGAATATACTAATAAACTCACAGTTGCATGTTTCATTGTTGCCTTTGGTGGACCATTTCACACATTAATTATTCTCTGCATAAAGAAGCTGGGTAGTTTCTTTTCTCTTCCTAAAAGCTGACTATGACTAACTTGAATCCTATAATAGCAGGTGGGCAGTTAATTGGGACATGAAAGCAAGCTAACACTAATTTGCAGGCGCGTTCCGATTTCCTGAGTAATTGCCATGCACAAGATGAAGTGGTGGTGGGCTCAGTGAGCCTGAACAACAAACAATGTCTAAATATGGCCAACGCATGTGACATGTGTTCTTTGCCAGAGGTGTAGCAAGAGAAAAGGCTTGTTCCTGGTTGTATACTTGGAATCAGAAGACTTAGGACATTTTTCAAAGGAAATTAAAAGCTATGGGACTGCAAGTTCAGTAGAGTCAGAAGATGAAGTGACTTTTCTCTTCCTGGAGGCTGGGGTGTTGCTATTGCAGTGTTTATCTGAGTACGGGTATAATTGCCTGAAACTAACTTTCTCTCCCCTAAGCAATGGGAAGGCCTGTGTGCTGCAATCTTGAGGAAGGAATCTGCATTTTATACTCTTGCTAGCCTATGCAAAACTTATGAGAGTGCTTTTCACAAAACAGGTTCTCAATAAACAGAAGGTTTTCTGAAGCAAATGTGGAAGGCATGGGCCTTTCCAGCCATCCTGGAGGATGTGTCCCGACTGAAACATTTAAGCCACATGTTGTTCTAACCCACACTAACCATGAGGGGTAAAGAATACATTCACTTTAGAATTCCTACCCCTGTACATCTCTATCCTCCTTACTGTCCACCCTTCTATCAATAGGTTTTAATCTTAGAATTTTAAGTGGCCTCATCCCAAAATGAAACTGCATAATTAAGTCATGTTCCTGGGTAAAACAAGAAACCAGGTAGAATTTTACGAAATTTTTTTGCTAAAGGCTGCCTCTTGTGCAAGAGAGCTTACAAAATTACCCTGAGTATCTGGGATTATGAACCATGACTGGGATTCCTTTAGATGTGATACCTACTTGAGTTTAATTTGGACTAGAAGATCAACAGCATTGGGGGCATATTGTCAGATGGCCCAGAAGCATATTTTATATCCATAGACATTTACCTAAGGGTGGAAAGATAGAGTCTCTAACTGACTGTACCCTATAAAGGACTATTGTATTTGGCTGGTAACACAGCCTCAAATTCTGCCATGTGGTGCCAGAGGCTCCTGACCAAGTCATAGCCAAGAGAGGACACTGCAGCCTCAAAAAACATCCTCTCCAGTAAGAAAGAGAAGTGATCACTAAGATGCAGATATGTGTTGGGACTGAGGAAACTGACTTTAACAGAAGTATTTCAAATATATGGGAAAGCATTTGGAAGAATCACAATTTTACTGCTGGCTCCCCAAGTCCCTAAGAAAAAATTCAGAAAAAGTCTCTCTATCATTTGTGAATTGTGAAATAAACACATCTCCAAGAGGGTGCGTGGGTGTGTGTACATATTAATATTCCAGGGGTGTGGCTAATATTGACACCGATGATTTTTCAAGTATTTGTATTCCTACTCTGCTCTGACTCCTCTAAAATCGGTTGCTGTAAATCCTTAAAGGCTGCCAGATTCCTTGTGAAAGGAAATGTTTCTTCGCCTTACCTTTCAAAGTCAGCTCTCCCAGGGTTAGCCAAGTGCTATATTTCAATGTGTTGGTATCACTAAAGGAGAAAAGAGAAAGTTTTCCTCTCTGAGTGGGGAATAGATGAGGCCAGGAGAGTAAACACAGTCACATTAGAGAGGAAATGTGCCTGATGACTTAGCTGGGCTTTTCTATCTTCACCATTTACCGACAATTTACTAAATGCCTTTGCTAAACTGCTTCTCTGTCTGCTCCCATTGTTCCACATAACTGAAACAAGCCAGTATAGCATTGTCATCTATGTCAACAATGGTCACAAAATCGCTTTTCTCCTGCAACAGACGGTCTGCAAAACATAAAGGAGTATAGCAATGCACCCAAGCAAATTGCCCTCCCAAACTCATTTCAATAACGCTTTCCCCTCATCTATGCAAAATTCAGATGAATATTTACAACATCCAGGAATAGGTACCACAGGAACAAAAAAAAAAAAAAAAAAAAAAGACGCGACCAACCCACCTCAACCCTGCAAGTGTAATCTTTCTCAAAATGCTCCCCAAACAAATTGTTCTGGCTGCTGTTGCCCGGCAACCATCCCACTGTAGTATTCTGCCCGGGGAACTGTGAAGTGTGGCTGGCTTCTTTGCTCAGAGTGTGCACAATTATAATAACAGCAGCAATGGAAAGCAAGATGTGAAGAGGTTAAAAGTCAGGGTCAGAAGTGCAGGTTGCCGTGACCCTAAAATCAATTTCAAACATTATTTGTGACATTTTTCTGTGTTGCATCGCTTGATGTTAGTCTTGCAATGAACCACCTAATCAGACTTTGGGAGCCGTGGGACAGTGGGATTTCAGTAGCGTCAGGTCAATTTCTACCCACCAGTGTACTGTCCCCTGTGAGGCAGGCCATTATCTAGGCTTTTACGAATCTCAAAACTGTGAGGCCTTGAGTGGAGAGAAAGGAAAAGTTGCTGGGGCTCCTGTGCCATTCGGCGGCCCTGACAGAGCTCGCTCCATGGCACTAGCTGCACCGAATGCAGCTGGTTCGTGCAGTGGCTACTCCTTTAGAGAAAAAGCTTCCCTGTGTGGTGGGCGTTTCTCCTAAAACATTATTCCTAAGGCACAGGAGTAATTTTTTATTCATCTTTCTAGCAGATGTAGATATAAAGAAGCAAAAAAGGAAAAGGAAGGAACCACATAAACTAATGGATTTCCATGTGGTCCGAATCATTTGACTTAATAGAGTTATGGAAGTACTATGGGTGGGCTATAGTGTACTCAGGTCAAACCATACCTGGACCTAAGCTCTGGGGTGATTCAAAACATCAATAGACCTTTCATTACAAGTCTAGATATCTTGGACATGAGCAACGATGACAATTTATAATTGAGATTTTACTTATTTCTTGGTTCTTAATTTCTTATATAATTAAGCAGTTTATTCAACAAAGTTCACAATTATTTTGGGAGCAATTATTCTATAATTCTTTATCTGTGACTGATCTGAGCAGAATATGGACAATATACCTGACAACTATCACATAAAATTTCCCCCAAATACCTCTTTGATTATTAAGCCTCTCCTGCTCAGAACTCTGTATGTAGCAAGTCTCATTCCTCCAAATAATATTTAAACCCCTTATCTAACGTCTTTCCAGCAAAGCCATAAGTTATCTTTCTGAGTTTTATCTCCCACTACTTCCCTAGGAGAATCTGTGTCTCAACCAAACCAAAGGTGCAGCCTGATAGAGTAGAAACAGCATAGCAAGGAATCTAGCATCAAGTTCTGGTCTCCTCTCTCTACTAATCATCTGTGCAATTATTGGCACGTGCCTTAACTTCTCTTGGTCCTCATTTCCTTACAAGCACACTGAAGAAGCGAGGCCCGTCATTTCTAAGATCCTGCACATGCAAACACTGGCTTCTCCACAGTATTGTACACTGCTAACTATATTCGCATTTTAGATACTTTCTTTTCTTGGCTTTCATGATATCGCTCCCTCCTGATTTTCCTTCTATTCTTCTAATGCTTCTTTTTTGTCTGTTTCTCATGTTGATAGTACCTGTTCTCAGAAATCTCCTCCTTCAGTTTTTTAAATGGGTTCCACGCTGACCATAACTGTGTCATCTCTTCTGCAACCCTGGCACCAACACTCTGGTACAGATGTGACCTCTCTCAGAGACTCCCAGCTAGATTGTCTGCCTTGAGGAAGGTTCCCCAACTCTATAGCCTTCTATTCTTCTGCAAGTCCCATCTAGGTAAGGTGAGGTATGATCAAGGCCCTTTTCCAAAATCTTTCTTCGATTACCTGTAGCCTACTAGATAAAGACTGATGTCCTTAGTGTGACATATAGGTCTTTTGCGATTGAAACTGTCTTATTTCTCCCTATCTGCTTGTTGCTCCAGGAAGATGGAATAAATAACCTTATTTACTCTTCCCCTTCTTTGTGCTCCCCTAATGCCCTAGCTGTGCCTCTGTTGTATCAGCATTTTTTACGTGATTTTGTGAATTTCCGTGATATGTATTTCTGTGATATGTAAGACTGGGAGCTATCTGAGACTTAGAGCTATCCTCAATTTTGTATGCTTAGCTCAACACTGGCAGGAAGCTGGGGTTGTAAATACGTAAATATTGAGTAAAGAGTTGAATCCATGTGGTTTATTCACTCTTCACTAAATGGGCCTTGAGCTTTTCTTGAATGTCTTCTCTATTTTCTTGTGATTTAGCACATAATATTCAAATTTGAAGACCTAGTTCTTTCCTTTCTTAAGCCTTTCCAGTAGCCTAACAGAAAGAATAAAGTCCATTTTCAGAAAGGACTTATTATATTTAATTTATTTTATAATGAATGCTCCCCATGCTCTTAGCTCTTACTCCCCAAGTAAGTTATCAGAAACACTTATTTTGTATTGCTCACAGTAATTTGTGAAATGCTGGTCTTCAGAAAGCATTTTTTTTTCTGTGCTGATTATTATTAATGATCCTATTTTATTAATGCCAGATTTGTCCTTTTTATTTAGTGCTATTTTTATCCTACAAGAGAGGTTGAGATTATCAGTCCACTACTCCATTATCTTAGTGATAAGAAATGGAGTTGGTATAATTTATATTTTTCACTAAAATTCTCCTTCCCTTATTTATTTTTCTAATACTTGAAAAATAAAGCAAGAGGTCATAGGACATTGCAAAAAAAATGTTGTCATGACAAACATTTATATTAAAGAAATTCTAGTTTTGCTCTGCTTCCACGGTATGTCCATTTTAATTAGTGTTACAAGAGAATCTCACATTTTGGTTCTCAGAGCAACAATATTAAAAGACAAGCTCTAATTGCCTTGGAATAGTTTTGGAAGCTGATGGGGAATAAGGTGTGTTATTAAGATGAACAAGCTTAAGGGTTATTATTATTAATGATTCTGCTTCAAATGTCTAACATGTTTTTAGAAACTTAGGCAAAGACTATTGCTACATTTCTGTGGTTAATGGAAAAGGCCTGGGTGAAATTTGAGACTAGAAATAAGTAAATCTTTAAAAAAAAATAAGTTTGGGGTTGGAATAAAATTCCACAGTACACTAGAAATTTCATGGAACTTATCTAACCCCCTTCTTAGAAGACTTTTAGAGCTTCCTGCCCGATTGCAAATACTGAAAGGGTGAACTTCCTGGGGATACTTTTTGTGCTTCATTTCTGACCGATAAAAAAAAAAAGTAGAATTGTGCAAAGAAAAGTTTGGTAATCAAATTCCTTAGGGCCAGAATAGAGCCTGGATTGAAATTTAGGATATATGGTTTATATTTTATTTTAGTTTTTAAAATAATGTTTTAATTTTTCAGTTACAGTTGACTTACAATATTATATTTGTTTCAAGTGTGTGACGTAGTGATTAGACATTTACATAACTTACAAAGCAATCACCTTGATAAATCTAGTACTCATCTGACACTATATATACTTACTACATTATTATTTGCTATATTCCCTATGCTGTACTTTACATCTCCATGATCATTTTTGTAACTGGCAAATTGTACTTGTTAATCCTTCCCCCTTCACATTCATTGCTTCAATCCCCCTCCCATCTGGCAATCATCAAAATGTTCTCTATATCTATGAGTTTGTTGCTGTTTTGTTTGTTTATTTTGATTTTTAGATTCCACATATAAGTGAAATCATGTGATATTTGTCTTCATTAGACTTATTTCCCTTAGCATAATACCCTTTAGGTCCATTTATGTTATTGTAGATGGCAAGATTTCATTCCTTTTTAGGACTGAGTAATATTCCATTGACTATACCATTTTTTCTTTATCAATTTATCTATTCATGGACACGTAGGTTGCTTCCATGTCTCAACAATTGCAACTAATGCTGTAATGAACATAGTGATTCGTACATCTTTTCAAATTAGTGCTTTGGATTTCTTCAAATAAATAGCAGAAATTATATTGCTGGGTTGTTCTTTGTCTTTTATTATAACCTTGTTTTAAAGTCTATTTTGTCTGATAGTATTGCTAGCTCAACATTTTCTTGTTTGTTTCCATTTTCATTAAATTTCATTTTCTATTCCTTTACTTTCAGTCTGTTTCTTTTAATCTAAAATGAGTTCTTGCAGGCAGCATATGTAAGGGTATTGTTTTCTTATTTATTCAGCTAAACTATGTCTTTTGATTGGAGCATTTAATCCATTTACATTTAAGGTATAATTATTAATAGATATGTACTTATTTCCATTTTATTATTCATTTTTTTCATGTTTTTTTTCTTCTGGTAATACTAGTTAGGTGGTGATGAACTTTTTTAACTTCTTCTTCTCCTCCTCCTTCTCCTCCTCCTCCTTCTCCTTTTCCTCCACCTCCTCTTCCTCCTCCTATTTGCTTGCTTGCTTGCTTTCTTGCTTGCTTTCTTGCTGTCGTGCTGTCGTGCTGTCTTACTATCTTGCTGTCTTCCTGTGCTGCTGTCTTGCTTTCTTGCTTTCTTGCTTTCTTCTTGCTTTCGTCTCTTTAACATTTCTTGTAATACTGTTTAGGTGGTGATGAACTCGATTTGCTTTTTCTTCTCTGTCTTTCAATTCTAAATGATAGCTTTGCCGGGTAGAGTAATCTTGATTGTATGTTCTTGCTTTTCTTCACTTTGAATACTTCATGCCAATCCTTCCTGGCCTGCAAAGTTTCTGGTGAGAAATCAGCTAACAGTCTTATTGGAGACCCTTATAGGTAACTAACTGCTTTTCTCTTGCTGTTTTTAAGGTTCTCTCTTTGTCTTTAAACTTTGGCATTTTAATTGCTTTGGCATCTTAATTCCGATTTTGCGGGTTCCTTTGGATTTACCTCGTTTGGGACTCTGTGCTTCCTGGGCTTGTATGTCTATATCCTTTACCAAGTTAGGAAAGGTTTCAGTCATAGTTTTTGAAATATATTTTCAGTTCTTTGCTCTCTATGTTCTTCTGGTATTCCTGTGACGCAAATGTTGGTATGCTCGATGCTGTCCTTGAGGCCCCTTAAACTAGCCTCATTTGGAGGGGTTCTTTTCTCTAGTTGCTTTCTGATTGGATGTTTTCTGCTACCTGATCTTCTAAATCACTGATTCGGTCCTATGATTCATCTAATCTGTTGTTGATTCAGTTATTGTATTCTTCACTTCTAACTCTTTTTTTTAATTTTCTCTATCTTCATTTTTATGTTTCTTACATTTTTGTTGAAGTTCTCACTGAGATCATAAAGCATCCTTATAACCAGTGTTTTGAACTCTGCATCTGCTGGATTGTTTGTCTCCATTTTGTTTAGTTTTTTTTTTTTTTTCCTGGAGTTTTGATCTGTCTCTCAATTTGGGATTTGTTTCTTTATCTCCTCATTTTGGCTGTCTCTCTGTATATATCAAGTAGAGCTGCTATGTCTGTATATATCAAGTAGAGCTGCTATATATCAAGTAGAGCTGCTATGTCTCCTGGTCATGGTAGAGGGGACTTATGTAGTTGGTGTCCTGTGGGTCCTCAGTTGCACAGTCTCCCTGGTCACCTGCGTCAAATGCTCGAAATGTCTTCTCTGTGTGTTGCTTGTGTGTGATCTCCTCTTGTAGTTGAGCTTTGATTGCTGTTGGCACATCAATAGGAAGGATTACCCCTCAGGATAATTGATTGTGAGGACTGGCCATGACCATAGTGGAGGAGTTATTGTGTAGCAGCTGACCCTACAAAGCAGAATTCACTTTAGCAAAGCTCTGGTTTCTGCTAATTCTTTCTTTTTGGTGTGTCATTTGTGGAGGTGATTGAATGGTACTCTGATGTTGTCTGAAGCTGGATCCTGGCTGTATTGGTTCTGGGACTTCTTAGGAATGGCTCTAGTTTAGGTCAAAATTAGCCACTGCCTGTGCCCTGCCTAGGCCACTTGGTATGAGCTACAAAGTATCTGCAGATAGTTTCCACTTGTGCTGGGCTTGGAGATGCTTTGGAGAGGCTAAGTTGGCAAGTGAGGCTGGCTTGTACCAGTTTCAGGCTTAGGGTTGCTTAGCGAGAGGTATGAAACATGAAAAGACAGATGCTGCTTGTTTGGGGTTTTTAAACTTTTAAGAGATTTTAGGAACAACTATGGCATGAGCCAACACAGGGCATTTGTATAGAAATCCACTTGAAGAAGCTTCAGTGGGCCCACACGTTTGATGGGTGTTAGCTGGGTTGATGGAAACTCAGACACAGCTTTCACTTGTGAGTGCAGGCTTGGTTGGCAGAGGGCTCACAAAAGGTGTCTGTCAGCACTTCTTTCTGGAAGAAAGCTGCCCCTCCAGCCCTCGCCCTGAAGCCAGGCAATTCAGTTCTTCCCTATATATTTATGGCACCTTTGAAGCTTATGCCCCAGTGCTGGAGCTCAGAGTGAGTGAGGTCATCAGTGAATAAGGTCATGTGCAGTTCCTTTAAAAAGAATGCCTGGAACTCCAGCAGCCCTATGTCACTCAATCACAATCTCCACTGGTTTTCACAGCCAGAAGCTGTGGGAATTTTTATTCCTTGAATTGAAACCCTGAGTTAGGGAGCCTGATATTGGGCCAGAACCCCTCAACTCCTCAGAGGGGACCTCCACAGCCAAGATATTTCTCCTGATATTTAACTGCCATTTGTGAATGTGGGACTAGCCCATTCATTCTGAGTCTCTGCCCCACCTGCTAGTCTTGATATGGCTTCCTCTGTATGTCTTTAGTTATAAAACTTCTGTTTCACTAGACTTCAGGAGATTCTCTATGGCTGTAATTTTGATGTGGTCTTGGGAGGAGGTGAGCATAGACTATACTTACTCTGCCATTTTGACTGTAAGCCCTGAGTATCTATTTGTATTTATAGAACAAAATTTTAGTCTTTGGCAAAGATTGTATTCAAAGAAACCCACTGAAAGAAAAACAGTTACTAATCATTTTAAGAATAATCATTAACCATTTCTTTAAGTATTTGGTAGTTAGCAATATTCTATATCAACCTCAACTTTTAATTGCATAAGGTCTAACTGGTCAAATACATTCAGTTGTCAATATCAAAATTATCTTCTATTCTCCAACTCCTTAGGTTAAAAAAGTTTAGTAGAATAGTTTAAAGCACATATTGAAAGACTTTATTGAGTAGAAAATATGATAGAAACAGATTGGTAAAAGAACCACATGGTATTCTAATTTTTTAGGCTTCTGATAAGCACAAATTCGGTTCATGAAAATTGGGCCTTGGTACCATTTTTTTTTGTATGTGAAATATAATTTTGTTTCCACTAGGTGTAATAGGTAAAATTAATAATATTCTCATATTTCTATTAGTAAATGACACTAGAGAGTAGAGCCCAAAAACTATAGTAATAGATGATGATCTGAAAAAACTAGATTCCTAATAGGCTGCAAAATCACAGTTGCTATTCCCATGTGTGCTATTTCCTCATCCTGACACTGAGGTGGGCTAGACCCATCCATCACTCAGGGCAAACAATATGCTTGGTCCACATCTTTCAAATGAAAACTAAAAATCCAGTTATTTTGTACAATTTTGCTGGTGGTGGCTCAAGGCAACCTCTCCTGCCTAGAGAGGTATTGGGTTTGACCACGACCAGGAGTATCTGAAGATTCAGGGCCATGGTACGTAAGGCCTTGTCAGAGCACCAAGCAACCTCATGTTATGGGTGGAGCTCAGCTGCCCAGTGATGGCCACCAGAGCCACTCATCCCTCAAAGTTTACTGAATTTAAAATTCTATTCAAGACTTTCTTTATTAAATATCTTCATGGGGGAAAACCTAGCAATGTTCTGAGACACCAAGACACAGCACAAATTTACTGTGGTCTCCACCTGTAGAAATGAAATATTACTTCATAAAGCCCTAGACTTAAAAAAAGAAAAGAAAAGAAAAGATACCCTTAAATTTAACCTAAATACCTGGCCAGCCTCCTCAATTTCTGTTACCTTTTCCTGACTATTGGCATGGGCGCCATGTTTATCCTGGCCAGGAAGCCCTGTTCTTCTTGTCTCTGTGCCATGTTTTACATGTCACTCGGTCCACTCCTTCACTTTGCATTGCTTTTCTTTTATTATAATTCAAGAATGTTTCTTCATATGCTCAACTTTTCATATTTGTTTTCTTTCCAGTGTCAACTAACTTGGTTCTGGCTATACCAATTCTTAGAGTCATCCATTTGAACTTCTAAACCATTTAAATTTCTTTTGCAATTAATAGAAACCACCCCTGTGTCACTTGAGTGAAAAAAAGAATTCATTGGAAGAATAGTGGGATATGTCTTAGAATTTTAGAAAGAGCTGAACAATGAAAACTTCAGAAGGAAGGAAGAACAGCTTTAGTGACTTTAGCAACAAGGCAACATAAACTAGAATACCACCAATATTATTCAGCTGCAAGGACTCCCACCTAATGACAGATTTGCTTGAAAATTCAGTTTTCCTACAAAGAATAATCTGATTGACCCAGCTTAGCTTTGGTTACTCAACTACCCCAATTCTTCAGAAAGTACTTGTAGCCAAGAAGACAGGGCATATCATGGAGACATATCTGTTTTCTCTATAGAAAAATCTGGGCATCAGACTCATTCGCCTGAGAAAGGGAAATTGTGAGCTAAGAAGATACTCCAGCATAATGAGTTCTTTATATAGCCAGGACTCAGTAACAATTTTGATTTGCTTTTTATAGTATATGTTTTTTTTAAAAAAATATGTTTTTTTCCTGAGCTAGAATGTTAAATGGTTAAATGGTTAAATGGGTCTGTGTGTCCTTGCTCTTGTTCTTTCTAACTGGTGAGCTTCCAGTAGAAGTCTGACTAGCCAAGCCAGCTAATACCATGCCAACTCTTGGATGGTAAGTTTCACTTGGCTAGTAATATTCCTTCCCTAAACCTAATTCTTAATAAATACCTACTGTATACCAAGATACATACAAAGCTTTGAGTATTTAAAGATAAATTAGACATAACCACTGTTCTGAAGACATAAAATATAGAAGACTTTCTATGTGATTAATATTTAGGGAGGATTTTAATTAAAAAATTACTACCAGACCTATTTTGAGAGTGTAAGAAGCTGGGGAGTTTTTACATGGGTTACCCCATGAATTTCCCTTCTGGAAACCCTTCAGGGAATTGCCATAAAGTACAGGATTCTGATCAACTATATTGCTCTACTTCCATCCTCAAAATAGTGTTTTTGGTTATCAATCATGTCATTTAAATTCAAAAATATGTACATACAAAATATATTTTTTTCTCTAACTACCTAAGATAACTTTGGAAGACCATCTATATTTCTCCACTTTGTTATCCACATTTTCACATTGTGTTTATAGGTGTTATTTTAGAGTTTTGTGCTGCTTTGGTACTATGTGTACTCTTGCTGAGCTTACATGAAAACTGTTATGTTAAAAGGAGAATCTGTAGTAAGCCAGACTTAGGTTTACAGCTTGGCCTTATTGCTTATAGCTTTTTGACTTTGGGCAAATTACTTTCTGAGCTTTGGTTTTCTTCACTTGAAAAATGGGGTACTAATACCTTCTTTACATGGTTTTGTGTGAAATAAAGAAAATAACATATGTGAAAGAGCCTGACTAATAGCAGAAAAATCAATGTACATTTCCTTGAATTCCCACAAGGTATAAACATAAGCTTTCTCCCCTGGGCCTGTTTCTTCTGACAGCTGTTCTCTCTTCCGTTCTCTTGCCTGCAATGACAGACAGCCCACAGAAGATGGGCAGTGGACTCTTATTACTTCCAAGACAGTCTAACTTGATGCTTTCCAGTGATTCATGAGGGTGTGTGGCCACAGATAGTCAAATTTCAGGTATCCCAAACATAAACTACAGAATTATGTCCCTGCAGCTATTAACACAGCTTTATATCTTCTCAATGGGCTTACCACATTTTTTTGTTTCAACAGGCAGATAAAGATACATAATGTAAGGGACTGCCGCAGTTAATCAATCAATGGCCCCTCTGGTTGTTTTTATTTTTTTAAACAAGTGGATGAATGAACAAATTTGGCCTTGGGAGGCCATTCAGCTCAAAGCTAGTGGCAATTGCAAATAGCTTTAATAAATGAAAGAGATATTTTGGCATAGCCCATTGAAGCAAGTGAAAACTAATGCCAGCATCATAGAGTACATTAGATACCTTACTATAATTGCTTTTCATGAATGAAGCACATACAGGAAATGAAATTTTAATTTGTACATATAAACTATGCTATTGAAGGAGAAGGTCTTTGTGACCTTACAGATTTGAGAAAAAACTTTATAGGGCATAGCCAAAATTGGCATAAAAGTTATGTCCCATGGCTGACATTGCTGCTGTTTGATGCTTGCTGTCAAATTTTAGAAAAGCAAGACATGAATCCCTGAGTGATTTCCTGTGCATGCATTTGCCAACAAATCAGGCTGAGCCAAGCTGGAACAGTGTGCTGTTCAGAAGCAATAGAAACATAATCAGTCTGGGTTCTAGCCCCCGTGGTGAGTTCTAGGGCTGGTGGTAGCTTTAGTTGTTTTTATATCTCTTATTTGATAATCAGACACAGACTACATGTTCTGTAGACATACTAGCACATTCTATGTCAAGCCTTAGGGTCTTCCAATGTAAAATAAAAAGAAAGTTCAGAATAAAATTGGCACTTCATTTTCAGAAAAATAGGGAAAAGGCATAAGGAGCACTTCTGAGATGCAGACTGAGTAACTTCTTCATTTCAGTTCTCTTAGCATCTTCTATAGCATTGCCACACCCTCACATACACTCTTTGATGGTGCAACTTTCTTTTTATTTTAACTCTGGGTGCCCATGACTTATTCTAAAGATGCACTTAGTGCATTGTGCCTTCTGAATCGCAGCTGTGGTGCAGTTACACCTCTGCTCTGATAACGTTAATTCTCAAACCATCTTGGTTACTCAAAAGATAAGCAGCTTGATATGTATATCAAGCAGTCTAGTCTGTTTTCACCCCCAATTCCCCCAAATGAGTTCATTTCTCACAGTATATAAGTAGATATTTGCTATAGATCTGATATATCATATGCCTGAAAAATCTGATACACACACAGTGTATGAGAAGCCACATGGTACAATAAAAAAAAAGCATTAGACAAAAAAGGAAAAGATATAGAATTTTACTTCTAACTAATCATGTAATATTGAATAAATAAATAATGTGTCCTCTCTGAACCTCTCATTTTTAGCCATTAAAATTAATAAAAAAGATATAAAAATCAAATAGATAATCTATTAAAATATTTTTTAAAATATTAAGACCTATATAAATGGGAGACAGTAATTTAGTACTTGCTTTGACTTGAGCACATTGATGGCCACTATGAAAGATGAAAAAGTTAAAATGACTTGTGTGGCTAATTAACAAATTGTGTGTGTGTGTGTGTGTGTGTGTGTGTGTACACATACATACACATTTAAGATAATTCGTTATGTGAGTCATTATAAACTGATGCATATACTGTAGGCAGATGGCACATATTATGATAACAGTTTCAAACAATTGAAACCTTGTAAACTTTAGATGACTACATAAGCATTAGTGTTATTAGCAATAAACATGATCACCATCTTTACCACTTCTACATCATACAGATTATTTGGGATTATTTCTGCCCTTCTTTTCCTAGCTTAGGTTCAAGATAAATCTACATATATACCTTTCATTTGCTTACTGCTTTTTTATGTCTTGGTTACCACTATATACCAATACCTAAAATAATGTCTCAATAAATATCAGTGAATGAAACAATGAATCAATTAATATATCTATGAGAAGAGTCTTTTCATTTAGGTCCATACATGTATTTTATCATAAAAACAGTGAAAAAGGACACTCTCTCTCTCTCTCTCTCTCTCTCTCTCTCTCTCTCTCTCTCACACACACACACACACACACACACACACACACACACACACACACAAACACACAACATTGATCATATGAAGACTTATCAAAATTGAAGAGGTCAAGAATGGAGGACTAGCAGGGAGGTTTTGCAAAGCTCTCCAGATAATCTGTTAATCCATTGGGAAGCACTTATCTAGCATATTTTAGGTCTCTCCCGCTCTAACATGATGTTCCAGGAAATAGGAATCTTTCCTGGACAGTCTCCTGCCTTTTGATTGTTCCCAATTCCTTCAGCTGCTGAGAACCTCATGCTATGAACAGACTTGCTTAAGGTTAGTGTGTGAATGTAGGTCTGATTGGATAATCAATTCTTTTAACCTGGATATTGTTCTGAAAATAATTGGAGGTATGTACACAAAAGCAAACTCTCAACCAGTTTTTGTTTACCTATTGATGGTATGATCAGTTCAAATGGAGTTGTTTTCATGAAAATAAACTAATCAGTTTCAATGTAATACTTAACCCCTCAGGCCAGAGCATGTGGTTGTTATTGTGCAGCTGTGCTGATAGAAGTTTGGACCTTCTGAATGTTTGTCCGATTTTTATTTAATTGCTGACCACCCATTATCTGTAAAGGATAATCAAAGTTTTTTCTTTTTTAGTTTCTAAGGAACAAAAACTGCCCTCCCTTCCTTACTGTAAACAGTTTGAAGAAAAGCAAAAGGTAAAGAATAACAGGACCTTGCATTGTCTCGTGTCTACCCCAGTGCTTGAGCTACAGCTGTTCCCCCTCCCTTGACTGTTTCCAAATAGCATTTCTGAGAAAAACGCATTAAAACAATATTGCACATGAAACCCAAACGAAGCACAATCTTCAAGGATAAGGCATTGCAAAATGGCTTACATCTAAAATGGGAATAGATATGGTTAGAAATTAAAACAACCTTTTTTATTTTAAATGGGAATACTAGCAATGTCACAGGAAACATATGGAATTTGCCACAGACAAATAAAGAGTACTTTTTGTGTGTACAGTCAGAACAGCCAGAACGTTCATTATGGACTTTTGGGGAGAACAACGAGCCAGCACGGGTCAGGATTTCTGCAAGAGTTTGTGAGTCCAGAATCTTGCCCTACTGAAAGAGTATCAACAATCTTGACACAGTAATGTAAATGTTTCTTGTTGGACATTTTCAGGACACTATCAATGATCCTATTTATTTCACAATGGATTGATCCCAGATATCTTTTTAAATGTGCATGCCATTAAATTTATGCATTGTTATATTTGTTCACTCTTCAAATCTCAGAGTAAAAAAGCAAATAAACAGGCAGAAAAATAGAATATGAACATGTTGTTCACAAGGCAGTTCCCATTCCAGAGGTCTCCCAATGCTGTGCTAGCTTGTTAATTTATTGTTACTACTTGTCTGTCGAATAAGGAATACAATATTTGACAGCCCACATATTTTTCTATAGCAATATTTTTATACATTTCCCTGATTTCCCAAAATATGACCAGTGTTATTCCAGTAGAAATGTTTTTCCCCTGAAAATGGCAGTAACATAGTAAATGTTATCTTGCCTGTGTGCCACATGAAATGATGTTGTTACAAGATATAGAGAAGGCAATCACAAATCATCTTTCCTTAAGTAATATTTATCTTTCCCAAATAGTTCACTGGGGGCCGTGACAAAAATAAAATGCTTTCTATATACAAAAGTATTGTTTCTAAGAATGAAAAACCCTCAAAACCCTAACTGACATTCAAGTTTGAGTTACTGTTAACATGTGAAAAAATGGGATTTTACACAGTGATAACACCAATGAGGGTTCTGAAAGGCATGCTTATAATAAAAGAGTTCCTTTTAGAACAGCCCAGACTGTGGGCTCCATGTGGCAGAGTATATTTGTGAATGAAGTGCCTTTCAATGAGGAGAAATCAATTTTAACAGCTCATTTATTGATGAAACCAAGTCTAGTCTCAGTAGTTAGAGTGCTTTCTTGGAATAAGGACTAGAGAATAATACATCTCTCACCTTAACAATTAAAAGAAAAGCTTCTCATAAAAAAATGTTTATGGCTCCTCTGCTACTGGGATTTGGATGAGCTAATATTTGATAATTAGTTAACAAGAGAGTTGGGAAACTTAGAATGCCTACTAACATTTCCCATGCCTATTGGATTCTGTGGAGTTAAGATTGTTCATATATGCCTAAAAATGAACTCTATAATGGTCAAATTGTGGTTTTGTTTAATATCTTAATTCTACTAAGCTTCCTTAAGTCAACACTTTACTTTGATTACATTGGTTTATTTACTATCTCAACATTATGCCTGGCTTTTTTCCATCTCCAAGTCTGGTGTGCAATACACAACTGGATTCAGTGCCCATGCACAGATTCTTCCTCCTGGTACCAGAATCCTTCTCCCCTTCCTTCTCAGCCAAATTCCTGCTCTTCCTCCCGATTCCAGCTCTTTGGTGAAGCCCCTCCTAGCACATCTAGCATGAACTTTTCTCCCATATTTGTAATTACTTCAGATATTATTTTAATGTATATCATGCTCTCTTGTGTACATGTGTCTATTGAGTCATGAATTGATTGAAATCACCAAGACAGAGCCAGAATACCCTTTTTGCTTTCTCTACCTGAGTTACTTCACCAAGCCAAAAATCTAGACATCATTCTTGATTTTTCTCTTTTTATTACCTGCATGTATCCAAAGAGTGAATCCAGCTCTATGATCAAAATACATGTCTAATCTCACCTCTTTCCATCATGTTGCTGGCTGTATCTCTAGACCAAGCATCTTCTCTCACGTAGACAGTTACTTCCTGCTTTTATTCATTTCCTTTACTGATCTACCTTCCACATAGCATGTATCCTCTTTTTCTACCCCAGTTTAAAACATCCCAATACCTTTTATTACAATTAGAATAAAAAGTAAAAGATACGTAGTCTGTAGTTGACATTTTTTAGCTGCCTAGAATCTGAAACTCCTTATACTTGGCCGAGAACCCACCACTATTTGAGTCTTAATGAGAGATGGGGCTGTGTCTCCTTCAGGAGTTAGTCTGAGCCCCAATAGCGGCTTAGTTACTTTCTCAGTTAGATGACTCAACCCATGTTGAACTATGTTAAATGAGGTTGAGATGGGATATACTTTGGTAAAATAAAAAGTAAAGAATTCAGATTCTTTAGTGTTAAAAATGCTGGAGTAAATATATTCTTGTAACTTGTCCTACTTTTTTTCTACTTAAGAGGGGCTAGGAGATATTAGTCATAAAGATCTTGAGAAATACATTGGTAAAAAAACCCATCATCTTTAAAAACATGGTAGTGCCTGTTTTCTGTGAGCCCTACAGTTAAAATGCCTCCTTTCAATGTGGCCAGAAGGATTCTGGGTCAGCAAAAGTGAGTAACAGCCAGAAAGTGGGAAAGATAACCATGATGGGCTGTCATCCTTCCTGGTAAGCAGAATAGTTTTACCAACAGGGGCATGAAACAATAGTTAATTGATGATGGATCCTAAGAGTGATAGAGGTAGACATTCCTTCAAGGTCCTACTTATGTTAATTAGGAAAAAAAAAAACCCCTAGGACTCATTAAGAAAGGTCTGAATTGAGCCATGATAAAAATGAAAACTCATCATCCTAGTTCCTGAGCTGTGCTAGAGGTTGAGCCCTTTAAGTGAGGGAAAGGACAGAATCCTTGAGTACTGTGCAGTAAAATTATAAGTAGTGTCAATGAAACATTCCCCTAGTTTTCCACAGAGAAATATGCAGATATTAATCATAATTGTGTATTGAGGCAAAAAAGATATTCTATCATTCCAGGGGTCATGAGAACTTGTCTTCAGTTAACATTAATTTTCAAAGCCCAAAATAACACTGTAGTCTACCAAAAAAAGTGACAAATTATAGGGGGTCAGAATTTAGTCAATAAACATTTATTGAATACCTAATATATGATAAACTGTGTCAAATGCAGTGAATACAGTGGTGAGCAAGAGAGACTCCTTAAGAAGCTTACATTATAGTGGAGGAAAGAGGTAATAAGCAAGCAAGCAAACAAACAAACAAATAAATTCATTCTAGGAACCAATAGATCCTTTGAAAAGGGTAAAATAGGGAAGATACTAAAAAATGATTGAAGGTAGTTGTTAATGAGCAATATTTGAATTGGATCCTGAATTATGAGGAGGACACAGTAATGGAAGAGAGTTCCAAATAAAGAAAACATGATCAAGTCTCCTGAAATGGAACAAGTGTATTGCAGTCTCCACAGAGAGAAATAAGACTGGTAGAAATTGCAGTATATTGAAGATGGGGGACATGGAAAGAGTTGATATAAATAAATTAGGTAGGAGCCAGAAAAAATTTGTAGGTCATAATGAGTTTGAATTTTATTGCATAGTCTTTATTTGATAACCATTGAAGAATTTGAAGTACAGAGCTATTGACAATTTTGGGCATGGGAGTGACATTCGATTTATGTTTGGAAAAATTGCCCTCAGTTCTGCAGTAGATAGAATGTGGGCTGTGGGCAGACAAGGGTAGAAATAGTAAAAACTATTTAGGAGCATGCTACATTAGTCAGAGAAGAAATGATAGTGATCTAGACAAGTGATGTTGCAGTAGTGATTGTGTAATTCAATCATATTTGGGGTACATTTTGTAGGTAGAACTTATGGATAATAAAATGAATAATACCAAGATTTTTAGTCTGAAAAACTAGGTAGATGGTGAAAACCTGGCTGAGGAAAGACCAAGTTTGCCTAATGCGAAGCAGAAATCGACTGCAGTTGACCCTTAAATAACGCAGGGGTAAGTGCTCTGACACTGTGCACAGTCAAAATCTGCACATAACTTTTGACTCCTCCAAAACTTAACTACTAAGAGCCCACTGTTGACTGGCAGCCTTATCGATAGCATAAAGAGTAAATTAACACATATTTTGTACATGTATTACATATTATATTCTTACAATACAGATTCACCTATTTGGCTAGAGAAAAGAAAATGTTATTGAGACAGTCATAAGGTAGAGAAAATAAAGGTAAGGTAATGTACTTATTTATTGAAAAAAAATCCATGTGTAAGTGGACTTGCATAGTTTAAACCCATGTTGTTCAAGGGTCAACACTGTTCTCTTTTATTAACTTAAGATTCTAATTAACATACAAATGGAGACACATAGTAGGAGAATATATGAGCTCAGGGGAGAAGTTCAAATATACATATATAATATACACACACCTACACTTACCCACACATATATACACACACGTATACTTCTGTGTATATTATTTAGAGTCACGGATTGGGTAAGATTACCTAAGGAGAAAGTATGCATAGAAAAGAGAAGAAAGTTGAGCACCAAACAGAGCCCTGGAATACTCTGCACTCTGACAGATCTGAAAGAGAGGAAGAAGTCATCAAAGTTGGTTAGGAAGCAGTAGGTCAAATGATAAATTGAGTTGTAAGTCAAGTTGGCCTTGTAAACCTACCCAACACATTTTTTCCAGTCCAAAAACATATGCAGATAAAATAGTAACATCCACATCTGATAGAATCTGTGTACCTTTGCTCCCTGATCTTTAAAGGTGGGGACCAAGTGACTATCCCTGGGTCACCATCTTTACCAAAACAGTGTCACAAAAGCAATCCCACATCATTATAGAACTAAAAAATACACAAGTATAGTAATTTTCATTACATCCTAATTTCATGTTCCACTGTGGCTTATTGATAGGTCTTGGAGAATAATAGTATATTTTTATTGCTATTATTATTATTTTATTAATTAAATAGTGATTCTAATTTCAGTTGCTGTTTCAGATGTATTTTTTTACTGAAGCAATTTGTTGTATTCCTGACACCTATTTATAGTGCTAATTAAAGAATATTTTTTTGCAGTCTCACCAAACAAAGAACACCACAATTATTTGCTCTCATCTGAAAGAGATTATAATGCACATTCACAAATTTGCCTCAGAGTTAGTACTTTAACTCCTCTGGGCCACAGTATGGTCTGAGAACATAGTGATCTCTCTGTCCCACACAGTATCATGCTGATCCATTAAATTTCTAATGTTTTGCTGCTGGCACCTGGAGAACTGAAAGTAGCTAATCTAGATGCATTAATAAGATACATGCAAATCAGAGGATCTGAGATAAATCTCATAAAAACTTAGGGCACAACCACCTTGGTGTCATTATGGGGACTGATAACAATCACGTGTTTCTGACCAAACAGTGTACTTTTTGCTTCATATCACTAAGAAGGGGTGTCTTTGAATTTTGGAGGTAATCTACACAATGTTTGTGTGTATCACTCTAATTTGTTTACAAAGTGATTTGAAACACTTGAGTCGAAAGTAGAGCAAGAGGTTAATCTCTGGTCAACTCAAGCTGAGGGACAAGCAGTTTAACTAATTCAGTTCTGATGGCTCAGTAGAATTCTGGTCCTTTAAGTGCCTCGGAAAAGAGATTACCACATGAAGCATTGACAACACCTAATGGGAAATCACTAGAATTTTGGAATAAAGCCATACCTACTTTGCAAATATTTATTCTACTTAAAAAAAATTGTTTTTTTCTTATACTGAGCTGTAATTTAGGCTCAATGCCCGATTACAGACACCAAGTGACCATGTTACCCATTATGGAGTGTTATCTGATTCTCATTGTCATAAAATCAGGCATGCCTGGGATATCTTTGTCATATGAAAATAGAATTTATGAGACAGGAACCAAGCAGGTGGTGAAATCACAGGTCAATTACATAAGCACGTGGCCCGCATTCCCCATGTAACTACTTCCACCCCATTGCTTTCCCTTCTGTAGTCTGCCTCATGACTTCATAGGAGGTTCCTTTGAAAAGATGGCTACAGAGAAACAATTTTAATCTTGCTTTACAGATGGTTCTAAGTATGAGTATGCTGAGAATGGACTGTAGTGTTATTATAGCTGTATATATCACAGGTGGTTCCTGCAGGAAATGGAAAAAAAAATCTTTCCAGCACAAATAATTGAGTAGAATATCTCATAAATATGCTGTCAGAAAGGAGTGAGAACCTGAGCTAAGAATCTTACTTGCTATTCTCAGTGGTTAATGCTTAGACAAAAAACAAATACCTGGTGATGATGAAGTTTGAAGGCTAGCATGTGAATGGACCTACTGAAATGGTCCCAGAAAAAAAATATTTGGTTTTTATGCAAAAGCTAAGATTCCACAACAGAAATGTCTCAATTATTAGATTGTCTAACAAGTATCCTTGTGGGCATTATTAACTTCAGCTTTTTTGGGCTCTTTCATGAGGTTATGACAAAGTTACATAGGTGACAGGGATCAAGCAGAGCATAACTTCAGCAACTTGGACATTTTGTTAGTAGAATATATCTGGATATTACCATTTCTCAGAGCTTAATTAGCATCAGTGAGCAGGCTTGAAACCTTGATACAGGATTATTATTTCTGAGGTGGGGTCTAGGCAGATGGTAGTAATCTGGTATTTAATTTTTTATCTTGGAGAAAAATTGTCCTTATAGTTTAATGGACAACATTACTTCTGATCCAAGAAGTCACTTTTAGACAAAGGAAGACAGATAGACAGGAAGGAAGGAAGGAAGGAAGGAAGGAAGGAAGGAAGGAAGGAAGGAAGGAAGGAAGGAAGGAAAATGAAAAAAGAAAGAGTCTGATGTTCTTTGGAATCAATATTTCTATCATATACTCCTATTACCCACAAGTACCTGCTAACATGATAGAATGGCCTATCAGTTCAAACATCTCCTTAAAGATGCTTTCCCTGACCACCCAAGTTACTATTCCTTTGATCTGTTTTATCTTTTGTCCTACCATGCATTTCTATCCAACTTCTGTTTTATTACTTTAAAAAAGTTTCCCCATTAGAATAGATTGAACCAATTCAGTCTTACCCATCACCATTTCTGTAACACATAGAACAGTCTTTGGAAAAAAAATAAATGTTTAACAAATGTTTTTTAATGGGTAAATGAATAAATTACTAATTAAAATGGATAATTAGGACCCCATACATGCTTGATTAACCATTGGAAACTTAAAGCACAAATAACTTAACAAACTAGTAAAGATATAATTTCCCTTTTATTAGGCCAATTTGATTTCTGGGAAATTTATAATTCTAGAAATTTTAATACCTGGGAACAAATTTAAGAATAAATAATATATGTATCTATTTTCTTAGGGCCCATTACTTGCAGAGCATTATGCTAGATAGAAGAAATATATTGATGGATGTAATATGACTCTATACTCAAGAAATTTTTAATTGAGCAGAGAAAACACATAGAAGATAGTAAATGACAGACAGAAATAAAGCACTAGAGGAATTGTGTGTACACAAAGAGAAAGTAGCTTTTTATTCATCCAAGTTGGGAAAACCAGAAAGGTTTTATGGAAGAGGCATTATGTGAGGTAAGACTTTAAAAAGAAGTAGGATTTTAATAGGCAAACAGAGAAAAAGATGTAGGCTGAAGGAAGACATTGAATAGTATATTTGGAGAATGGATGATCTAAAAGCGTGAAGAGATTTGTTGGAGGTTTGGGCAGATTGCTCAAGACTTTGGATGTTATACTCAGGTGGCTGACTCTATTGTGTAGGCAATGGAAAGAGAACAACCATGATTTGTGAGGAAGGGCCTAACACCATTTGATCTCTGTCTTACGCTGTGTAGTGCGGGATAAATTAGTGAAGGAAGGGAATCAAGAGGAGGAAACCAACTAAAAGATTCATCTGGTAGTCCAGTGGTGAAATGAAGCCAGTGGACTTGAAATACCCCATGGCAGAGAGGATGAAATAACTCTTTATTTCATATCTGGATGGATAGATATTAAGAGAGGTTTTGTAATTGGATTTGACAATGTATCGTATTTTGATGGATTGAGTGAAAGCATAGTCTAAATTAACTTTGTTATTCCAGTCAGTGATTTGAGCATGGATATTAAGTTATAAGAATACAGAAGAAAATCAGGGATCTCATGGAAGATAAACTCAATTTGGTTAATTTGAGTTTGAAGATCAATAATATATCTGTCTTCCTATGCCAAGAAAGCATGTGAAAATTTGGGATAAAAGCTTAGGATGTAAGTCCAGTCTGGTGATATGGTTTTGAAGTGACATTTAAATACTACACTATAATGAAGTTAAAGAGAGGAGAATATCAATATTTAACAATAAACAAGAAATGAGAAGGTGATGAAGACAACAAGCAGGTATGCCCTAACCAAATGGCAAAGTAGAAATATCTGTCATTGATTCTCCCAGCCCTGCTTTTCTATTTTTTTTCCTCATGATTCTTCTTTCTTTTTCCTCATCAAGCTTCAGTCATAGCTGTCTTATCTTTCTTATGGAGAGAAAAAAACTCAACATAACAATTTGAACTCACAACTTTAATTGATGCAATTTCCTACTCAAAAACCATTAATGATTCACGAGTCTATACCACAATATTCTGATGCTTTATGATTATTCAGAGTTTTCCCAGATATGCCCACCATCTAACCTTATATCCAATGACATTACTTCTCTTTCATCCACACACCCCTATGCTCTATGCCGACTTTCCTACTTTAGGGCCTTTGTTCCAGCTGCTCCTTGTTCCTGATTATTTTCTTCCTTTCTTTATCCAACCATTGCAGCCTGCACACACTTCAAGATTTTGAAATCTTCTCAGCTTTTTCCCACTCATAATTTTCTCACTTGATTGACTCCTATCAATCTTGCCTATACTTCTATCACATTTGCCTCATCAGTGTGCTTTGTTATCTATATGCCGTTGTCTCTTAATAGACTGTAGCTTTAGAAAACTGAAACTTATTTCCCTTTGCAATATATCTTGGCTTTCTCGAGCCTGAGTACAGCAGTAATTAGATGGGTGTTTTTTTGAAATAAGCGAGAAAAATAATTGCAGCATGGGATGTTCCAGCTCTGTGTGTTCCCTTTATAAGTCTGACTGATCTAAAATGATGACAGAAAACATCATCGAACTCCCATAAACAGGTGGAAAGGTCTCTGGTATTGCTTCCTTCTCTGGGCCGATTACTTTCAGAAAAGAGAAAAAGAAAGAACTACACAAAATGTATTAGGTGGGACTGGAGGGAACTTCATTATTTTTAATGTCTCAATAAAAGATCTTTTTTCTCTCTACATTTGCCAGCCTAATCCCAATAATGTCTTTTAAACAATTCTAGTTTCAAAAGCATTCTACTCTGCAGTTTGTCCAGAATTAAGTGACCATTAGAAGGCATTAGCTTAGAAGTGAGTGCCCTAATTACTTCTGAAAGTTAGCAATAAAAAAAGAAAAAAGTACAAATTTTAGAGACATCAGCATCCATGCAGTCCTGGTTGCTTTTTATATACCTTTCTATCTTCCTACCATGCAAGATGTTGGTCAGAAGAAAGTGCTTGCTATTTTGATACCTGCCAATTTATTTTTGTATTAGGGAAAAATTATTTAATCTTGCCCTAGCTCTGGAAAATAAAGCATATGAAAAGACAACAAAATGTGGACAGTTGGCTCTAGACCAACTTTAGGGAATGCCATGAAACATGATGGTGCAGATGGGTTACGAATGGTACATGTCCCATTGTAAAGCCATGGACTTTGGTTACTACTTAAAAAGAGTATTATAGACACAGTGGTTCACTGTGGTGAGAGTACTTATTCCAGCAGCAATGTCATGTCAACGTGCTGTCTGAGTTTAAACCATATAGCTGTTGGTGGAGGTCTGCTGGATGTTCTGTTACTAAGTCTAGGTGCAGTGGAAATCCTCAGCCCCTAACACATTCTCTTTTCAAGGCGGGAGAGTTGCTGGGCCATATTTGCATGGCTGTTGGAGCTGATTTCTCTCAATGGAATAGTTACATTCATCCTACGTGTTCGCACATGTTAGTTGGAAGTGTTGGCAGGGCTCACAGCCTTAATGTCTACTTTATAGGCAATTACTTACAGCTTCCATGTCCACCTGTGGAAATGCAGGTGTTCTTGAAAAGGGTTCTTACACTGTAGGGGTGGAAGCTTCTCATATTTATTGCTTCCCCTTCCCTTCTGCTGGAGTGTAAGATCTTGCTTATTGCAACACTTGGGGGAAAAGTGTAGGATTATAAATGCTTTAGGTGAGAAGATCAGGGCTTTGGCTTATTTAAACTGCTTTCCAAAGATTTTGAGGTTCAGGAACAGAATGAAGAGAATCAATCATTTTACCTATAGCTTTTTTAAATTTAATTTTAAAATTATCATTATTTTTATTTAAGTACAGTTGGCATACAATGTTATATTAGTTTCAGATGTACAACATGGTGGTGATTCGACATTTATTCCCTTAGCTTTTGCTATAAATGATAGCAGCTGCTATTTCTCAGGTTAACATAGCTTTTCCACATCTCCTCGCTAATAAGAGGGGCTTTGAGGCCATCAATTTGAATGAATTTACTGGCAAGTCTGTCTGAGATTTTTTCTTCCTGACTGAGTAGACAGTAGAAAGTTGAAAAAGCAAGGGGTAGTCTAGCTGAATAGGGCTCCTTAGTCTCACAGTCCTGTCTAGGCTGTGTCCCTGTCATGCTGTGGGACATTAGATAACTTCCTCATCTGTAAAATCTATGTCATAGTCTCAATGTGATAATTAGATTAGATAGTGTAGCTGAAGGACTAAATATAGTGCCGAGCACAAAGTTAACAGATGTTGGGTTGAGCATTAGCAGCAATAACGACAACAACAAAGGGAGTTTGTTGCCCAGTTATCAGAAGCTTCACAAAAGAGAGAACCATTCAAAGGAGCAAAGACAGAGAAACAGCATTGCTTTCTCTGTATTGCTGTTTTGTTAGGAGTCTGGACTTTAATCAAATGAAAGCATATTAACTTCAGAGCACCACCGTAGTCCGACGCTCAGCACTATACCTGCTGGCCTAATAAAGCCTTTGATGTGTTTTGCCCAGGTGGCATGGGGCCCTACCTTTAATCATGGGAACCCAATGACAGTAACTCATCATATTCCCTTTCATCTCAAAGTCTTCTTATAGCATGATTTTAGAAGTAAATACCTAGGTATATTATTTTTGCCTTTATACCAAATTAGAAGCAGGTGAAAGGATGCTATTTTGTGGTCATGCCATGAGAAGATGAATTGCCCAAAGAAAAGAAATGTTTTTCTCTTTTTTTTTTTTCAAATTTTATGTATTCCTCTGAAATACAGTGTTTTTTTTTTTTTTTAAATGAGCTCAGGAATAAAAAACTTAAAAGTTTTGAAAACTGTGGGTATCATACCCTGGAAATGGTTTTCTACTCCTTCAAGAAAGATTGTCAAATGCAAGAATATTATAAATTCGTTCATTAATCATATAGCCCCACCAGGGAATTTTCTGTTTCTCACCTTATCTATCATTAAAAAAAATTCACAAGACCTACATTATTCCATTTATTTTATGGTTATAAATAATCAAATACAATTTGTGATTCTGTGGTTTATAATGCATTCAGATTGACTTAGAACATGTTGGAAAAGAACAAGCTTGGTTTGTACTTGAGGTTTGCTAAGGACTAGAATTCCCCAGGTAGTTCTCTCTCATTATGTAGGGCACAGTTATGTTGCAGAGACCTCTCCGGAAACCCAGGGGAAGGCCTCCTCTCATTAGGCACGTCCCAGTGAGCACCACTGATGGGAGTGTGTGATGCACTGTTGATCTGCACGCTGGGAGAAGAATGATCAAGATTTCAAAAATGGAAATCTTTTGAGTCATCTTGGCTAGATATATTTTTTTACATCTCCTAATCCTTGCAAAAAAGAAATAGAGAGTGATAATTCAAAACTGAAGATTGTTGCTGTGAATTGGTAGTGACAACAATATGGTCAAGGCCTGTTTTTCACAGTTGGGTTCACACTTATTTCAGGGCTTGGGGAAAATGTGTTCTTAAAATAAATATGATCTCATTCAGAGATTGTGAGCATGAGATCTTAATGGAGATTCTTTCCTTTTGATATTAGAAACTTCATTCAGGCTCTAGCCTCCCTGCTTTGCCTTCCTAAGATTCTCTAACAAACTAGAGGAAGATGCTTGTTCTCTTTGGCTTTCTCTAGGCCAACTCCCAAACATTCTCCTACCTGCCCTGTTGGCTGAAGTACCAGATTCTCATTAAGTAATTGCACAATCAGGCTATCTCCTTTGGTGACAGAGACAAACCTAGGAAGATTGCTGAGCTCATGATACAATCATATTCCTGAGGCTCCATCTCTGGCACCTAGGCTGTTCTGTTTCTGCTACTCAGGCCCTATAGTAAGACTATGGGTTTTGTTCACATGAACAGGTAAGTGATACAAGAAAATTGTTGCCCTCTTTAAAACATTAGTAATGTTCAAAGGTGTTTTTAGACATTAGTAATGTTCAGAGCCACAGTCACAGAATCTATCTCTCTGGTATACCAAGTACTAAATATCCTGGTTGATTTAGATTTCCACAAGATGGTAGAGAGGGTAAGTGCCTTGCTTGCCTCCTCTTATGATCACATCAAAATTACAAGTAAACTACAGAACAATTATCATTGATAATCACCTTTAGTCTAGCTGAACAGAAGTTCTGTAACTATGGACATACAGAAAAAGCCATGTTGAGAGTGGTGGGCAGGGCAGAGATGTGAAATGTGGCTGGTTCCACAGACGCATACAGTGGTTAAGAATCAGGAGGGATATCTCGACTCTAGAGGTTCTCCCTGAGAAGTAAGGGGCCTTAACTCCCCACTAAGCTCCCCAGCACAAGTTTATAGTTCAGGGAAGAGAAGTCTCTACAACTTATGACTGTGAAAACAAGTGGAGATTGTGGCTGAATGAGATAGACCACTCCTGGAGCCCCAGGTGGTCCTCCTAAAGGACCCACACTGGAACTGACTCCCTGAAAAACTCATTCGCTCTGAGCTCATGCTGGGGCAGCAGCTCAAAGGCACCAGGGATATATAGTGAGGAAATGAAATTTTTGGCTTCATGGAGGGGGTTGGGGAGGCAGCTTTCTCCCAGAAGCCATTGTTTCTTTAGTGAGTCCTCCCTGCCTCGAGCATGCAGACACAGGTGGCCACCATAACTGAGTCTCCATCAACCTGGCTAACACCCACTCAACTTGCAGGCCCACTCAAGTGACTCCCAGCAGCTTTTTCATACAAACAGTCTGTCATAGCTCATGTTGGAAATATTCTAAAATCTCTCAAAAGTTCACAAATCTTAAAGAAGCAGCATCTGGCCTTGACCTACCCTATACCACTTGCGAAACAACCCCAAGCCCAGCACTAGGGACAGCTGGCCTCAGTTCAAAGATTAGTCTCCCCTAGTCACCCCCAAATGAAGCACAATTGGGAATTATCTAAAGATCACTTCATAGCTCATACCAAGTGGCCCAGAGCAGAGCATAGGCAGCAACTGACATTGGCCTGCACCAGAGACCCACCTAAGAGGCACTAGAACCAATACAAATAGTGGTCAGCTTCAGATCACAAAAGAGCATCATCCAACAATCCTCCACAAACAACACATCCAAAGAGAAGACTCTGCAGGCACCAGAGCCATGCTAAAGCAAATCCTGTTCTATAGGGTCACTGTCAGCTTTTGCACAGCAGCTCCTCTACTGTGGTCACAACCAGTCCTTATGATTAATCAACCTCAGGGTCAGTTTCTCTCATTGATGTGTCAAGAGAAATCAAAACTCAACTACAATAGGAAGGCACATAAAATTCATATAAGGGACACACCTGGAGCACCTGACTCAGGTGACCAGGGAGACTGTGCAACTGAGGACCCATAGGACACCAACTACATAAGTCCCCTCTACCATGACCAGGAGACATAGCAGCTCTACTTGATATATAGGAACAAACACAGGGAGACAGCCAAAATGAGGAGATAAAGAAACAACTCCCAAATTAAGAGACAGATCAAAACTCCAGGAAAAAGAAAAAAACTAAACAAAATGGAGACAAGCAATCTACCAGATGCAGAGTTCAAAACACTGGTTATAAGGATGCTTTATGATCTCAGTGAGAACTTCAACAAAAATGTAAGAAACATAAAAATGAAGATAGAGAAAATTTAAAAAAAAGAGTTAGAAGTGAAGAATACAATAACTGAAGCAAAGAATACATTAGATGGAATCAACAACAGATTAGATGAATCATAGGACTGAATCAGTGATTTAGAAGATCAGGTAGCAGAAAACATCCAATCAGAAAGCAACTAGAGAAAAGAACCCCTCCAAATGAGGCTAGTTTAAGGGGCCTCAAGGACAGCATCGAGCATACCAACATTTGCATCACAGGAATACCAGAAGAACATAGAGAGCAAAGAACTGAAAATATATTTCAAAATCTAATGACTGAAACCTTTCCTAACTTGGTGAAGGATATAGACATACAAGCCCAGGAAGCACAGAGTCCCAAACGAGGTAAATCCAAAGGAACCCGCAAAATCGGAATTAAGATGCCAAAGCAATTAAAATGCCAAAGTTTAAAGACAAAGAGAGAACCTTAAAAACAGCAAGAGAAAAGCAGTTAGTTACCTATAAGGGTCTCCAATAAGACTGTTAGCTGATTTCTCACCAGAAACTTTGCAGGCCAGGAAGGATTGGCATGAAGTATTCAAAGTGAAGAAAAGCAAGAACATACAATCAAGATTACTCTACCCGGCAAAGCTATCATTTAGAATTGAAGGACAGAGAAGAAAAAGCAAATGGAGTTCATCACCACCTAAACAGTATTACAAGAAATGTTAAAGAGACGAAGGCAAGAAGAAAGCAAGAAAGCAAGAAAGCAAGATAGCAAGACAGCACGACAGCATGACAGCATGACAGCACGACGAAAGCAAGAAAGCAAGCAGGAAAGCAAGCAAGTAAGACAGCAAGAAAGCAAGCAAGACAGCAAGAAAGAAAGAAAGAAAGAAAGAAAGAAAGAAAGAAAGAAAGAAAGAAAGAAAGGAAGGAAGGAAGGAAGGAAGGAAGGAAGGAAGGAAGGAAGGAAGGAAGGAAGGAAGGAAGGAAGGAAGAAAGAAAGAAAGAAAGAAAGAGGGAGGGAGGGAGGGAGGGAGGGAGGGAGGGAGGGAGGAAGGAAGGAAGGAAGGAAGGAAGGAAGGAAGGAAGGAAGGAAGGAAGGAAGGAAAGAAAGAAAGAAAGAAAGAAAGAAAGAAAGAAAGAAAGAAAGAAAGAAAGAAAGAAAGAAAGAAGGAGGGAGGGAGGGAGGGAGGGAGGGAGGGAGGGAGGAAGGAAGGAAGGAAGGAAGGAAGGAAGGAAGGAAGGAAGGAAGGAAGGAAAGAAAGAAAGAAAGAAAGAAAGAAAGAAAGAAAGAAAGAAAGAAAGAAAGAAATTAGAAAGAAAGAAAGAAAGAAAGAAAGAAAGAAAGAAAGAAAGAAAGAAAGAAAGAAAGAGAAAGAAAGAGAGAAAGAAAGAAAGAAAAAAGAGGAGGAAGAGGAGGTGGAGAAGAAGCTAAAAAAATTCATCACCACCTAACTAGTATTACCCGAAGAAATAAAAAAGATGACAAAAATGAATAATAAAATGGCAATAAGTACATATCTATCAATAATTATACCTTAAATGTAAATAGATTAAATACTCCAATTAAAATATATAAGATAGCTGAATAAATAAGAAAACAATACCCTTACATATGCTGCCTGCAAGGACTCATTTCAGATTGAAAGACAGACTGAAAGTAAAGAAATAGAAAATGAAATTTAATGAAAATGGAAACAAACAAGAAAATGTTGGGATAGCAATACTTATATCAGATAAAATAACTTTAAAAAAAGGCTATAATAAGAGACAAAGAACAACCCAGCAATTTCATTTCTGATATTATCGGAAGAAATCCCAAAAACTAATACAAAAAGATATATGAATTTCTATGTTCATTGAAGCATTATTTACAGTAGCCAAAATGTTGCAGCAATATGTGTTCATCCATCAATAGGTGAATGGTAAAGAAGAAATGGTACATATATACAATAGAATACTACTCAGTCATAAAAAAGAATGAACTCGTAATCTGCAGCAACATGGATGGACTTAGAGTGTATTATGCTAAGTGAAATAAATCTGACAAAGGAAGACAAATATCATATAATTTCACTCATATGTGGAACCAAAAAACAAAATGAAAAAAATGAACAAACAAAGCTGAAATAAACTCATAGATACAGGGAACATTTTGATGGTTGCTAGATGAAAAATGGATTGAGGTGATGAGTTAAAAAAGGGAAGGCATTAAGAAGTATAAATTGGTAGTGACAAAATAGTTATGGAGATGTAAAGTATAGTGCACGGAATATAGTCAATAATAATGTAATAAGTAAGTATGGTGTCTGATGGGTACTAGATTCATCAGGATGATGACTTTGTAAGGTATATAAATGTCTAATTACTATGTTGTACACTTGAAATTAATATTGTATGTCAACTATAATTGAAAAATAAAAATTATTTTTAAAAAAGACCATGTTAGGACATTACTAACACAATTGAACTTGTTCAATGGAGTGAGAGCCCTTGGATTCTGGGTCCTTTATTTAGCTATGACTCTTGAATTGGCTGATTATCTTAGTATATTATGCCCTGGTAAGGTATCCTGTTCTAGGAGATGTGGGTCCAGTAGAGTCCACCTCAAACCTATCTATCAATAACTGAAAGACTAATTTTATACTGGGGAGATAATCACTAGTAACCTTCAGAAATTCCTCCTCTCTTGCTTTTTCTCATCCTCTTCCCCAGTCTGTGCCCTGAGATCTAGCATCATGAGTATTTAACTAAAATGCCCCTGCCTCACCACCTTGAAGAGACAAATATGTAATTTAAGTATTTATATTTAAATATTATGGTTCTTGCCCTTATAAAGCCATTTCACCTTCCTCCTTTGCCACTTATGCCCTCATGTCTGGGGTGTGCACATGTGCAACCAAATAGGTAATACTCTATACCTGTCCTGTTTAACTCCTCTTTATCTATATGCTCTGGTTCTGAACCCACTTGAAAGAGCCTCTGTGGTGAGAAGTTGCCTTTCCAGGAGTGCTGATTTTCAAAGATGTCTACATTTCTGATCTATGAAGTGCCAGGAGTGATGGACTCTGAATTCTCCTTAAGCTCATGTCTTTAACCCTTCCCCACATAGGACTCAAAGCTAACCATGACATTTGAACTTGGGGCAGATATCATTCTACCCTGTTGTCAGATAGTCCTTTACAAATCAAATAAAACAACAATATCGAAAATATTTCTTCTTTCCATCAAAAAGCCTGGCATCCTTCTGCATATTAATTTATGTAAATGGATATATGAAATGGTCATCAGTGCCCAAGTTCTAAAACAGCCAAAACAGAATTACCTAGGTGCTTTGTTTGCATGCTTTGTTATAGACAACTGCCCCCTGTACAGGGAAGAAATTCTCCAGCTGCTTAAAAGCACTCAGCAAGCCTGGTTCTCTCTCTAGGCATTTGTTATAAATTAAATTGGGTCCCCCTAAAATTTGTATGTTGAAGCCATTTGGAGATGGGCCCTTTCAGAAGGTAATTAAGGTTAAATAAGGTAGTAAGGTTGTGACTCTCACCTGGTAGGATAGGTGTTCTTATAAGAAGAAAAAGAGACACCAAAGATCTCTCTCTCTCTCCACATTCCCACCCAGAGGAAAACCATGTGTGGATACATTGTGAAAGCAGGCTGCCACCTACAAGCCAGGAAGAAAGGCCCTGCCAGACTCCAATTCTGCTGGCACTTTAATCTTGAATTATCAGCCTCTAGAACTGTCAGAAAATGCACTTCTGTTGTTTAAACAATCCAGTCTGTGGTATCTTGTGATGGCAGCCCAAGCAGACTAAAACAGGTGCACTCCTTAGTTGTTTGTGTGTGGTAATAGGTAGGTGGAAGGGGCAGGGCCCAGGCCCTTGGGGCAGGGCTCAGGCCAATAGTTCAGCCACGAGGATTTTCTTACACCAGGGTCATAGTAACAGGAGTAAAGGATCCATAAACAACCCCTTGCCCTTGCACAGAGACTTGTCTCCTTTAAATGTCTTTCAGGCAGGATGTTTCATTTGGTTCTCGTAATAGCTTTATGACCCTTTGCAGAAGTCCGAGTACTTTACTAAAATTTTACAGACAACAAAACCAAGGTTTAAAAAAGGCTATGTAATTTATGTAATCTGTCTTAAATCCCCCTGAAAATTTGTACTTCAAATTAAGCTATCGAAGCTTAATTCAGTATTCTTTCCACTGTACAGGAATATCTCTAAGTGAATTAGGCCAAAGGACCTATGTAGGGCTGGCAAAAATTTTAGTTTTTGTGTGTGTGTGTGTGTGTGTGTGTGTGTTTTTCAGTATCTGTATGATGGCCAATTTGTCCCAATTCATATTTGTGGAATTGCCAGATAAGAGCTATGCAAGGGCTTGGTAGGGCATTTATGATATGGAGGATAAGATGATAACTGCAGGAAATGGCTGCAATGATGTCAAAAAAGTAAGCCTGTGGTAACCCAGTGAAGGGTGAAACTAACAGATAAGAAAGGCTGAGACTCAGGGGGGATCTGCTGTGCCATTCTCCATTGTGCCCTCGTGGATGTTAGACTGCCTTGGAAGCTCTCATCATTGCAGGTCCCTGTTAGGATTTCTTTGGCTTTTCATTCTGTGATTCTCCATCAGAGGGAACTGGGGTAAATCCTTAAGGCCTGAGGGTCTATGTAAAAGTATGTGTTCTCTTTACTCTCCCCTACAAATTCACAGCATGGCTCCTGAGTGCCTCCCCCTGGGCCCTGCACATAACCACCTACTGCTCTCAGATTTATTAAGTCCTTTGCATAACTAGGATACTTTCCTCTCCACATGTGCAGTGTGGCACCTTTGGGAGCTCTTCATTTCAAAACAGCTTTGACAAAGGTGGTCAGAGTAGCAAAAAATAGTACTCCAAATTCACTTCAGCCTCTTTTACACCTTGAGAAGAACAACCTCACAGGTATGCTTTATTTATTTTCCCTCTTGTCCAGTACAGTGGTTGAAATCACTCAGGAGCCCAACTGCCTGGTTTGAATCTGGCTCTGACACTTACTGGCTTGTGCAAGTTACTTAATCTCTCTACTTCTAAATTATCCTCCTCTGTAAAATAAGGATGAAAGTTGCATCTTTTCTTAGGGTTGATGTCATGATTACATGAGCTAATATGTAAAGTGCTTAGGACAGGGCCTGGTATATAGTAAGTGCTATGTAAGTTTTAGCTATTATCATTGCTGTCACTAATGTTTATCTAGTACTTTCCACTAAGTCAAATCTTGCTTGATGTATGTAGAACATTTTCTTATATAACTAATTTTTCTAGCTATATTAGTCAGTAATGTTCATTAGGGTTATTTTTAAGCTTATGATTTTACTCTTGGTTTTTCTGGTTTTAATTTTGTTAACTTCCTTCTTAGTTACTAGCTTCATTCATATAATTTTAAAAGTTATCCCCTTTATATTCTTTCCTCCTAAACTATTTTCAAAATACAGAATTGGCAAGGATTATTCCACTGACAACCCTATAATCTCCAGTTTTCTTCTGAATTCCCATTGCACTCATATCCATCACACATACCTCATCATATCAACTTAGTGACATTTTCAGGGCTAAAATCTCTCTATTTTATAGCTTTTTAGTCATGTGCAATTCTTTGCATGCAGTAAGTATTCAGTAATTAAATGGGAATTGATTTATTCTCATCCTATTTGCCCATTACATTTGCGTGTCTAAAATGTTTTCCCAACAATTGCCAAGTCGATTCTATTGATACTTAATACAGTTAATATACAGCTGGTGATTCTAAAACTCAGCCACAGAGAAATACATGCATTATGTTACTTTATTTTTTAGGCTGGTTACAACTAGCTCTAAGCTCTTCTCTCCTTCTAAGTTTGCTCGAGGATTCCCATCCCTCAACTAGAAGGCAAGCTTCTGGAGAGCCAAAATCTTACAGGGCTTGTGTGCCGATGTGCCTTCGGTACTTAGGATAGTGAAATGGTAGACAATGTTGCTTATCTATCAGTCACTGTCCCTGTTTCCTTGCCAACACAATTGTGATTATGGTCTGGTATCTTGTTTGCCATGCACTTTTGAAAATTCTAGTCTCCTATCCTTATTCAAAAGGGTATATTGTTATCATTCTAAGTCAATCCTAGTTTTTCTTATCCTTGATGTCAGGGATTGGTAAAAAATGAGCGCGTTCTATGTTTTTGCAACAGTTGTTCTTGCTTCTGGGAAAGAGCAGTTTGATGTCTGAATCTGTGGCAGACACCTCAGTATCACGAGAGAGCCAGCTCAGGACCACCCCGATGATGGCGGGGTGAGGAGGACTGTGGATCCTTGAAGCATCATTAACTGACGATTAATAAACCAACCTTGGAATTGCCCCACCCACAGACTTCTTATGTGAGATAATATATTTCCATAGCTATTTAAGCTACTTTTAATTAGGTCTTTGTTTTCTACAACTAAAAGCATCCTGACTCAGGAGGCATGCCATAAATATTTGTTAATTTACTGACAGATGAAACCTTCCTTAATTCATGTCATATTGGTGAACTAAAGCTCTATATGTTGAATAGAAGAGACAGCAAAATCTCTTGGAAAAAAGCAACAACACTTTTAAGGAATCAGAAACTGAATGTTCTTTATGTTGTTTTAGGTCTTGACTTTGGTGGTGAAGTTGTTGGGTGAAGAAATTCGGAATCCTGAAAAATCATATTAAGAGAATATTTTCAGGAACTTTTTATTGTTACTTTTTAGTTGAATGACAGATTTATGTTGGCCCAGTGCTCAAAATACTGTACTTGCTACAGTGGCCCTGGAGGGGGAACTTTGCTCTGGCCAGTGCTGTGGCAGGATGTGGAGCTGTTTACTTCACCTACTAAAGCACCAGTCTCTCTGGGAGAGGGCTGCTGAGACCTGTGGTCACATCCAGGTCTACCACCAATGGAAATATAGGGCAGGTACTGTATTAATGGGGACAGCATTCTGTTATTAGCTTGTGCTGCCATTTGCAGCCCAGTTAAGGTAATTTTTATTCTCTCTTCATGTTGTCAGATGTTTTATGCCTGCCTGCATAGGCTGTATGAATTTGGACAACCACAACACTGTCCCATGAAGGTAAGCAGCATTTGGCACACAGCAGAGCATTTGCTTCAGTTTGTTCTGGTCTAGTCAACAGAACAAGTTTTGATGACTGATCTGTTTGAAGCTTTGCTTTCTCACCTGGAATATGGCAGTAACCTTACATCTGCTCAGCTCTCTTGTTTTACCTCATTCCAGCTGATACACTACATTGGCACACAGAGCTGACTGTGGCACTTTGTTTACAATCCTTTCATGGTTCTTCCTCATCTATGGACACAGGTAAGCACCGAGGCCTGGTTCCATCTGGACTCTGCCTTTCTTTCTAGTTTCTTCTTTCTCCCTCGTGCCCCACAGACAGAACCAACCCATATCAAACTACTTGTGGCTTCTAGCACATGACATGTTCCCAAGACTTCTTCAGCACCTTTCCTACTGCTCTCTCCTCTGGGATGCGTTCCCACCTTACCTTCCCTATGCATGTCACTTTTGAGACATGACTCTGATATGCTTTGGGAAGCCTTCCCTGGACCCTTAATACAGAATTAGGGTCCACCTTCATTCTGATTTTCTTTCTTCTAATCACAATTATCATACTAATCACGTTGTTTCTTTGTCTCTTGCCCCCTCTATGTTCTGAGCATTTTATCAGGACTGGTCCTACCCATCTCTGAATCACCTGTGTCCAGGACAGGACTTATCACATAGTAGGTGCATACCAGTTGTTTTTTTAGTTTGAACTGAAGTAAATAAAATTGAAAAAAAAGAGAGTGAATGAAATACCTGCAGCAATATCTGATGCAAACAAGTTTGTCGTAGGCGTCTTTGTTAAGATCTTGGGGACCCAGAAAATAAACCAAACATTAACTTTTTTCAGGTTGGTGCCTAGGAGTAAATATCAAACAGAGAAGGAGAATTTAAAAAATTGAGGCAATAGGTATACAGAAGCACTACTGACTGACCCCGCAATAATCCAATGCCCTGTCACTCCCTACCATTCAGACCATCAAAATATTTTCTCAAACAAGTAGTCACTCATTAGAGCTTATATAGACGCATTATTTTTAGTCATATTTTTAATTGCAGAATTTAGGGTAGACTTGTGGGACAATGAAATAACTCAGACTCTTAAAATCTAAGTCCTTGACTGGACTATGAGACAAGAACCATTGCTGTTTTTTGTTTTGTTTTGTTTTTTGTTTTTTGTTTGTTTGTTTGTTTTTGCCTGAGGTCTCTTCTATCCCCATTTGGGAAAGTAATGTACACTTCTGATATTTCTCCTCAACTTCCTTTGTGAACTAAAGGGCAAATTATTCAATACATGCTCCTGTCATTTCAGTAACTTTCTCAGGAATATAATTTAGATTTATCTTGGAAAGATAGATACATCTTAAAAGGGTGGTCTCCCAAGGATCTTATAGATCAGAATATTTCTCAATTTTTTCTCCAGTGGATAATAAGAGCTTCCTCATTCAGTTGTTGTTGTAGGAGGGAAATTGGTCATCATATTGTGGGAAATGAAAAACACTCAGTCACTGAGAAATTCGAATGAAAGTCATTTTTTTTTTTTGTATTACTCTCTTATTAGAAACCAATCATGTTTACTTCTGCAGTTTTTGTAAGGTGGATAAGTTGAGATACCTTTGAGTAACTTTTCTTAATTTATAGATTCTTTGAAAAGTATACATTTCCTTTTCCCTGGTTACCATACCTGAACTCAGAAAGAATAATTAGAAAGACACTTTATACAAAAACATTTCTATTAGTGCTTAATAAGAGAGTGCTACAGCTAATGTAGGAATAGAGAGGTGACAGGTAATCGATGTTTTTGCCTTAGCTGCATAGCATGGGAGTCCAGCTCTGAGAGGACAGTGCACACATATGGCTTGGCTGGTGTGGATATAATTACAAAGGTTGTGGAATGCCCAGGAGCCCTGTGTCATTCAGAAGGTTGATATCTGTGGAAAAGCTACACTGATATTCCTTAGTTTCTTTAATTTTTTACAAAAGACTTTTATCAATGTCCTTTAGTTAATTGGTTTCCAGATAGTATAAAACAAACAAACAAACAAACAAACAACAAACAAACAAACAACAAACAAACAAACAAAAAACGGAACAGAAAAGAAAAAAAGAAAGAAATGGGAATGATGAACAGTTGTCAGGTCCTTTAGCTCCTAAGCATGAAATTGAGGCTCAAGCCAGAGGAGTGAATTTGCTTTGGGCCTGGGCCAGAGAAATGAAACCCCAAGAACCCAATCTTTGGCCATGTCATCATCTAACAAGCCAAAGGAAATAGATGACATGATGCTGACTAGAGGAGATAAATTTTGGTTTATAATTTATGTGAACATCAACTAACAGTTAAAAATGCCTATTAATATCAGTATCCAATTTTCCAATCAGGTGGATGGTGAGAACAGAGATACGATGTACAAGGATCCTGTGCAGTAATAAAGAGTTTGGTCTAGATACCCTAGCAATGATCATTAATTTTGCTATGTTTTGATTTAGTGTTTGTGTTAATGTATTCTAGTATGTCTGAGAATATGAAAGTAACACCTGGCATGCTCTGTGCAAATGCCTCTTCGCTTCAGGAGGTAAGCCAAAAGGGACACACAGCTTAACCTGAAGCATCGTTATAAATAGGCTCCAGGGAATAAACTCCTCAGATTTCTGAGGATAAAACAAAGTCAGAGAAAATATACAAATATATGAGCTTTTCTTGTATGAAGACATACCTCTAAGGATATATCATGTTCAGAAATTTGTTTGGGGGCAGTTTATAAACCAAGTTTTAATTGCATAGCTTTGTTTGCATGCAAATGCCTTTAAGACACACACACACACACACACACACACACACACACACACACACACACACACACAATTTGCAAGCAGAGGCAGTGAGGCCAATTAAAAAATGCTCGTGTTCAGAGGTTTAATTTTGCTGATATCTCAAGACTGACAAAAGGTGGATATTCCTTCTAGAATTATGCCTGCCAGAGCTGGGCACACCACACACTGTGCTAGATAAGTGCCCTCATGAAGGCAAAGCAGTTGACTTCACATTCCTTGAAGCAATTGCTTCAGTTCCCAATGCCTCTGAAATCAGCATTCCCTTCCTTTTGTGTAATTGAGAGTTAGCAACTCACACATTTAGCTTATTACATAAGTCTCTAAGAACAGGCAAGCCAAGAAGCAGCCCTTTCCTTGGAGACCTAGAAACACAGCATCCTCATAAGAAAAGCTGCTAGATAACTTTCAATTTATGCTATTTCCTAGATCCTTATCAAATCTAATAAAGGAAGATATATTGACCTTTTGAATTTTCTTGTACGAGAATATACACAATCCATTCCATCTTTTTATTCCATTTTTACTTAAAAAATTTAACAGTTCAGTTTCATCCAAGTCTACCTTGCCCCTGTCACCCCTGTTAAAATTCATCACCAGAAAGAAGATAACTAATCACACTGTACCATTTTCATTGCTATTCTCATCTTACAAATATATTGGCAATTCTGGTGGACGTTTCTAAGATGTAATAAAAGTAAGAGACAATTCACCATTTTCCCCCCTAATGTCTCAAGGGGCCAAATGGTCCCCTGTTCACCACATTCCCAGGGCTTAAAGGTCTTGCTAGCATTCTCTGCCTTCACCAGGAAACAAAAGGTGATAATATGCAATCCATAAATTTAATATACATTGAAAATACATTTCTGGTGCAACAAGAGTGCTGAGTATTAAGCCGGAGTTCTCAGGTGCAGTAGGAAAATGCTGTGGTCTGTTGAGTTCACATTTTGGCTGATTAATATACTGCTAAATGCTCTTTGGAGTTCTGCCAGGAAAAGTATAAACAGTAAAAGAACTTACTCTATGAGTATTTGTCTTTTTGCCAAATTGTGCAAGGAAAATGTGTTTAAGAAAAAAAAAAAGATAGGAGGATGTGTTTTTATTACATGTATGCTCATCAAATTTCAGTTCTGTAAAACCCATTAAAAACAACATGAAGTATTTAAAATCAACAGCAATCACCTTGGTTGGTTACTGATTTACAAGATTAAAAACATTCTGAACTGTAGATGAAGGTGCGTTAATAAACACGGTTCCAGAAAGAATCCTTGGTGATTACTTGCTGTTTCATTCAGTGAGGAGGCTCAATATCTCAGAGAAAAATGTCAGCACATAAGTGAGGAGGAGGCGTTGATACTTAACAAAGTCCCTAGGAAACTGAGAGAATTGTTTAATAGTCACTGGGCTGAGCCCTAAAGACTATTAGTACTTGTTTGAAAGTCTCTGGCATGTATTGGTCCAGTGGCAGGACAAATGTTCAAGCTAAATATGCGTTGTGAGGGCCTTCTCAATGTTAGGGAAACATTTCCATTACCCCATGACTGTTTGGTTTTGCAATGCATAGTTCCTGAAACACAAGAAAGTCCTAGCACCAACATGGAGTAGAGGCAGAAACAAGCTTCAAGAAGTTGAGTAATGTATGGAAGTTCTCACAGCCAGTCCATGGTAAAGACAGGACTCAAACCCACCTGGAATTTATCTATATCTATCTATCTATCTATCTATCTATCTATCTATCTATCTATCTATCTATCTATCTATCATCTATCTATCTATCTATCTATCTATCATCTATCTATCTATCTATCTATCATCTGTCTATCATCTATCTATTTATTTATTGCCTACATCACCTGGTCTTTTCAGCTGGTGTCCCATTTAAGTACTAACCAGGTCCAACTCTGCTTAGCTTCCAAGATCAGATGAGATTGGATACATTCAGGGTGGTGTTGCTGTAGACTTAGCTGGCTTTTAATACCAGAACAGCAACCTGAGAGCCTGGACAGGCACCTAGTGCTGTGTTAACATATCCAGCTCTCATCTTTGGGGAGCTCAACTTGAAATAATTTTCTGTCATTTGTCCTCTTCCAAAATATATAATTTCTGAGAAAAAAAAAACCCTCAAACCCTTAGAACCTTTGTTTAGCAGCACTATAAATGAAATAATATCCTGGCTACATAATAAATGTAGATAAAAATAGAAAAAATAAAATGGAAGATGGCAGGTGGGGATCAGTTTTAAAGAATAGCTGCCTGAGTGTGCATGTATTTATGTGTATGAAGCTTGACAGGGCCTCAAGGTTAGCAGATGCCTACATGTTCTACTGCGAATGTTTCATTTGGTGCCTGGAAGATAGATGAAGTTCAGAGAACCCTGAAGACAGGAATGTGGCCAAGAAAGGCCATGCCTTCACCCCTAGAATAGTTGTAGCATAAGACCCCTCTACCTCAGTGAATACCTCAAGGCCACCGTGATTGTCCACTGTGCTATATGGTGGTGGGAATGTTCAGACTTCCACAGGCTTATATGTCTCCTGCCACTGAAAAATCCTTGGATTCTTAAGGATTACAAACCATGTTGACTCTTTATAATACTTTTAGACCACCATACTTCAGAAGGGTCTGTCCTGACCCAAGGGGAGAAGATCACAGAATTTTCAGGGAGAATGAGTTGAAGGGGACAAGTCAGGGCACCTCTCAGAGTGCCCTTCCAGTGTCAGACTTTGTGTTGCTCTTATGTTCCAAATGTCACCTGAACAGTTGCAAACCAATTCCTTTATGATTTTGTTTTATTTTAGTTTGGCTTTCCAAATTTTTCCACATATAGCTGAGTGAGGAAAAGATAAAGTGCCAAGCAAAGAAAAACTGCTTTGGAGAGTGAGGCTTCCTGTCTCTGAGGCAACTAGGTGTCTTAGCAGCTCCACACTAAACACTTCAAGAGACCTTGTTGCTGCCTCCTATGGCTCAGGTGATTCCTCCAGATGCTACCTCCCATGCCCATCATACTTTTCACTCATGCTTTAAGTCCACTTTGTGCCCTGTAGCTTCCCACCTAGACCTATTTTTAACAGCCCCTTGGACTGATGCCTCTTCTGGATGGTTCATCTGGCTTTCAGTCATTGCTTTGTCCTGCATTCTGTCTCTGGCTCAATCTTGATATCCCTTTCTGAAGCCGTTCTACCAGCAGGCCTTGAGATTCCAGCCCAGCAATTTCTCTGAGAAGGAAGTTGGAAAAATGCACATCTAGGTCAGTTTTCATTTTCTTTACATGGACCAAGTTGCCAACGTTTATATACAGGAAGAAGCTGCTGGAGACCACTCTGGAATCATCGATAAAAACCCAGGGTATTGTTATAAAGCTATGTAGTGGCTTTTAGTGTCCTCTACCTATTTCTCCCCCTAGGTCATTGGACATTCCCTGCTGTTGAGTGATTTCTTGATTTTCTCCCTATTCTGGTACACAGTTACTCAGCTCATTCAGCCAGATGCTTGAGCTTTTCTCCTGCTCATACCAGCAATAGCAGAGAACAACCAAAACATCCCACCACTGCCTTCCTCAAACCTCAGACCAGTACCATATTCAACCCAAAGGTAAGAATTTTTTTAGAAATGAGGGGTCAGTAAAAAATTCTGTTATATAAACTGGTTACATTTTAAATTTTGGTTTCAAATAAGTTCAGACTAACATATATACAGGTATGTATACTGGAGCATGGAAACCCATCCAGTGTGGCTGCTATGACAGGGTTAGACCCAGGCGTTCCACTGGGGGAGGATCTGGGCAGCACAGCGAGGGAGCAAATGAACAGGAGGCAAGCTGCTTCTTGGGCTAGTGGGTGATGTCGGTAACAGCACCTTACCACCCTGCCTATTCAGGGGAGTCTTGCACTTTGTATACTTTTAATGGGATATGGTGCTTGCCTCCTTCTATGAAAAGCAGAGAGTAGGTGGGAGGACAGTACATAAATATGGGTGTGGCCTTTGTCTATTCAATTTTCTGCCTGATATCTTGAAATAAAGTTTGTGTCATAGGACAATGAGTGGTTAGGAACTATGATGGCAACAAGTGGCTATAGCAGCTTTCTAGACAATGTTTTTGCTGAGATGTACTTGTGTTTTCTGATTTGTGGACGGCCCAAGCCGCCTAAGTTCCCATATTCTGAACTGGTTCTACAACCATCCCTTGTTCTGGAACCCTCAGCATCCTTCCAGTGAATTTCCCTCCTGGATTTTTTTCAGAGTCACTTTTTATGTTGCTGAATCAAGAGCCAACCATCTTCTCCATGTTAGAGGCACTGCTGTGTCTTCCAAGTCACCAAAGAGGAAACCTCAGTCCTTAACTCCGAAGGGTTAGATTCCTAAGTAGCTGGGTTTGAATTTAGCTAAAGCCTTGAGCTTTGAAGTATTCTGTTATAGACTCAATCTGGCCTTTTAAATTTGATTTTGTCCAAATAGAAAAATTATATCAAAAAGGTAAAATGTTTGCTTTTGATCTTCTCCAGTGACAGAATGAAACTTCAAATTTATAAAAATCACTCCATATAAAATTTACATTAAAAAATCAAAGTATATAAAACAAGGCTTTGGTGAACCCAATCCTCCCTCTTTTTCCTAAATTTCAATATTCTGGTATTGCCTTAAGTTCCTTTTTACCCTCAGCCAGCAACTTAAAAAAATGATTCTTCTTACTTTTTTGTAAGTTAACTTATATTGGAAAACATATGATTTGATAAATTATTTTCTCATCAAATATCAACTCTCTCCCTTGTAGTTTAAAAGAGCCTGTCACATTTCTCAAAATATTAATTCTAAGCCAGCCATGAAGAGAAATACATGCCCAGGGCTAGAGCAAGCAAGCTAAATGAATGAGAATCAAGTTAAAAGCCGAAAAGGAAATATACACATATGTGCACACACATATATATGGACATACACACATGTATGTACATATATGTGCATATATAATTACATTTGTAAAAATGTTGTTTGCTTTTTTGATGAGTTTTAATGAAACTTATGTTGAAAGCAAGCTAATGATTTCTGCACTAAACAAATAAAATGTCTTAGATGTTTAGAAACACCTCTGGAACTCTTGCTCCTTAAATTGTAAGGAACAGCTGACTTCCCCTGGAAATCACTGGAGTGGAAATGAAAGAGCTGAGTCCCTGAACAGCTCTTTTGAAACTTAGCGCAATGGCTGGGCAGACCTGGGCTTGTTTCCGCACATGAGAGTTGAAGGGTTGATGTCTTTAATGAATTTTCTAGTTCTAAAAATTCTGTGTTTATGATTTAAAAAAATACGGTGTAAATTCTGCTGCTACTGCTGCTGCTTATTCGTGCACCTGACTGATTTTTTCCTGGACAGTGGAGAGTCTATGTACACTAAGTAACCTTTCCCCACATTTGCATTGCTGCCCATTATTTCCCATGCAGTTGCAGCATGAAGCATGTGAGCAGGCATGGGCTGTGGGTGGGGCTTCTGGGTGGTGTTTGAGCCATCAAAGTCTGAGCCAGGGAACCCAGAGTCCATGCTTCTCATGCCATTGAAGTATTTCTGCTATGAGGTCATTCTCTCACCACTTAAAATGTTAACATTCCATACAACTACATGGAAAATCACAAACATTAAAAATTAAAACAAAGTATATCATTCAGAGTACCAACAAGAAACAGATGGCTCACTCAAATTAGGAAATTTCAAAGGTTTACTTACAAAAGAACTCTTTATGAAAATGTGGAGAAGCACAAGAAATATCGCAGTAACTTGGGGTTAATAGTGGTAGAATATCTACCATGACTAAGCGGAAAGGGGAGGGAGTGATGTCCCGCATTCTGAAGACTTATAGAGGGGACCTTCTGGAAAAGAGCAGTGACATTTGTTTGAGCAACAGAAATGGCCAAAAGCAATATTTCAGAAAGGGAGCCAAGAATAAATAACCTAAGCATACTCTCTTCCCTCCTTTTTATCTTCTGCCAAGGCTCTTCCCTGGCTAAACCCAACTGGAAGCCAAAAGTAGGAGAGTCCATTGATGGAATCCATATTCATCAGCCTTCTGAAGCAGGAAGGAGAGTAGAAAAGGAAGAAGAGTGGGTCTGGAGGATCAAAGAGAAGACATTCAGCACACAGAGGAAATAAGCAAATACAACTTAGGGGGAAAATGATCTCAAACCTTTTTTTTTTTTTTTTTTTTGGTAACTATAACCTTAAATCACTAGTTACATATAAACAATATCATATTTGTTTAGCCTTTTGTCATACAAACATGGAAAGTAGTCCATATAATGTGGACTGGAAAAAAGATTACCCATGGGCATCAAACAATGACACCAGCATCTAGTGGATGAGAGTTGAGATAAGTAAAAAGGGACCAAATGACTTCCTAGTCAGCAGGATAAGAAAAATACCAGTGGGTACTCATGTATCTGTGGAAGCCATGTGCTGGCCAGGGATCAGAGTGGCGCTCTAGGAACATAGGAAAGGGCGGGGGTCTTGAGGCAAGTGTTTGGTAGTACTTGTTTCAGCATTTAACAAGAGAGGGTGCTCTGGCCTGAGGAAGGAATGAATGCTCAGCATTCTGTTAGAGAGAAGGACATACCTGAGTCTCCTCATGATCCCAAGAAGCCCTTTTGTTTTAAGTACATAATCTTCGAGCAGCTCTTTTTCTGATCTGGCTTTATTTGTAGTGTAGATACAAGTGAGAATGTTCCAAGGTAACCTCTTGTATCTTAGATGATGGTCATACTTGTCATGACAAATGAACACACTGGTGTTCTGCTTGTATTCTTCAGACCTTTGAGCTTGACTGTACTCAGACCCAGACCACCTCTGCATGATGGGTCTTCTCTCATGCACTGGCCACTCAGATTTCTGATTCTGCAAAGCCAAGGTAAGAGCATGGACTGTGACACTCTTGAGACTCTTGGAGAGCCCACCCACCACTTCCCTGGGGGTCTTAGGAGCATTGTCCTTTTACCTTGTAGAACTTTAATCGACTTCCAGTTTAATGTCACTTTCATAAATGCTTTCTCATTCAATCTTCACAACAACACTTTGAGAATAATGATTGTATTCTCATTTTTCAATGGTTACAAACTGAAGGTTGGGAAAGAGAAGTCAATAGACCAAGGTTACATAACTAATGGGTTTCAGAGGAATGTCTTGAAGTCAGGCCTTCTGACTAAAATAATATCACTTATAGCAATAGCTTAAATGAATTAAGAAATTACTATGTACTAGGCATTTTTAACAGTTTTATAAATATCAACTCATCTTATCTCTCAAACAATTCAATGAATGAGATTATTATTATCCCTGTTTAGCATGTGAGACAAATGTAGCCAGAGAACTAAATAGCTTGCTGAAGATCATAGAGTTACTGGTGCAGTGAGTTTTTAACTCTAGACAGTCTGAGTCCAGAGTCTGTCACTTCTGCACAGTGCCCTGGGGGCCAGATTGAGAGATGGAGGCATCAAGGAAATGGAAGAGTGAAGACAAGTCAATTTAGATTAAGGCAACTGTTAGGGGCTTGATGAGCTCAGATGTTAATTGCAGATCTTAAATAATTATTTACCTTTTAGCTCTCTGAATTAAATACTACTTACCTTGTCTTTCAGATTATCTGATAATTTAAGTCCAGCCCTTGTTATCAATTTGAACAAATACTACAAGAGGTTCAAGAGGTAAAATTACCAAAAACAGAAACTTGATGTTTTGCTTTGTTTGGTTTTTGGGATCCCAGATATCTAGTTATAGTATTTATGAACTAGGAAGTGTTAATATAACAAGAATGTGATGGCAGAGTAATTTGATACCAAAGAAACCAGAAAGTCCTAGAAACTGTTGTAAAAGCTGATTGTCACAACATTTCTACTTGACTTTTTTTTTTTCCCCGCAGTTCAATTAAAGTGTTGGTTTGTGAGAGTTTTTGTCAAGGATGAAACTAGAAATGCATTTTAACTTTTACCTGGGCCATGGCTATGCCAGATGGTAGAACCACTAGCTTATGTCGAGGTTATGGACTATATTTCACTGCCCCTTCTTGCCACAAAAGAGAACTATTTATTTTTTTCTAATTTCAGTACTGTGAACTAATTTTTTTATGAGTGATGCTATAAGATTTTTGGATAATAGGGTATGTCAGCATTCTCTATAGTACTATCCAACATCTTGGCCACTAGCCACATACTACCATTGAAATTTAAACTAAATAAAATTAAATATAATAAGAATTCAATTCATCACTTGCACTAGCCACATTTGAACTGATCAATAGCCTTCTGCAAATGACACTGGTTACTGACCACTGCATTCGACAGTGCAGATATAGGTCATGTGTAGAGCCCAATCTCAATTAAAACATTAAAAGTGAGTATATGTGATACATATATACATAAAGAAATTCTACTCAGCCAAAAAATAAAGCAGTCTTGCCATTTGTGACAACATGGATGAAATCTGAGAGAGTTATGCCAATTGAAATAAATCAGACAAAGAAAGACAAATACTGTGTGATTTCACTTATATGTGGAATATAAACAACAAAACCAAAATAAAACAAAATAAAACTCATAGATACAGAGAACAGATTGGAGGTTGCCAGAGGAGAAGGAGTTGGGGGTGGGTGAAATGGGTGAAGGGAGTCAATTGTATGGTGATGGATGAGAACTAGATTTATTTTTGTGATCACTTTGTAGTGTATACAAAGATCAAATTATTATGTTGTGCACCTGAAACTAATATGTTACATATCAATTTTACCTCAATTTAAAAAAATAAACAGGTGGAGAGGGGCTTTCCCTGAAAAAGACCTCTTTCCTGGATTTACGAACAGAATGGCAAGTTATCTGTAAATCTCAGGGAGCAAGCCTATTCTCGTAGACTCCAAATGTTGTATTGTGAAATTAGGATATCTGTATTTCATATACTCTCTTGCTTCTACCTTCTTATTCCCTGTAATATTACTAATACATGTTAGGAAGTCAGAGCCTTTGTTAGGCATACAAACAAGGACCAAGAGGAGTTTTGGACTATAGCTGGATCTGAGTATTTATTAGTAATAGTAGCAGTAGTACTAATACTCAAAAGAGTAATTTTTTTTTTTTTGTATTTAACCCAGGGGAGGTGAAACTTAGAGGAAAGAATAGAGGAACCTTGGTCTGCCTGCCCTTCCCATTGCTCCAAAATTTTCTTCAAGAATGGAACCAGGAGATTTGGGAATTCATTCATTTACTGGAATCTGTGTTCTCTGTAAGAAGCCATATCGCCAACATTTCTGAAGTTCTGTGCTTCTATCAAGTCAAAATGTTCTCATGGTAATTTCTATAAAGCAATGATTCTCACAATGTTGACTGTACATTGGAACCACCTGGAAAATTTTAAAGACCCCGATGCTCATACTGCATCCCAAATACAGATCTCTGGGGTGGATGGTGGGCATCAGCGTTGTTCTAGTTCTCCAAATGATTCTAACATCCAGCTAAAGTGGAGAGAACTCTTTTGTTCAAAGAACAGAGTCACCTAAACACATATTTCACAACCTTTTTTCCTTCCCTTGCTTTGGCAAGATTGTTATCAACTAGAAAATGGAGTCTACAACCATGCTACCCTGAATCAGCCTGATCCTGACTGATCTTGGAAGCTAAGTAGGGTTTCGCCTAGTTAGTACTTGACTGGGAGACTACCTTGGAAGACCAGGAGCCTTAGGCATATAAAAATAAATAAATAAATAAATAAATAAATAAATAAATAAATAAATAAATAAATAAATAAAATAAAGGATTGTAAACTGACAAGGTCCTTGCAATCTGTGAGGTCAACCAAGGATTACTTCACCTAAAAAAGAAAATGGAGTTCTATTTTCTGCATTGACTTTTCTTATTTTGTCCCTAAAAGACCTATTAATTTTCCTTCTTCATTGAAATATGTTAAAATAATCTATTTTGATAGCAGTAAAGTAGACAAACTTGGAATCAGGAGCCAGGACATTAGAGTTGTGTCCAAGCTCTTCACCAAAGAGCTATTATCATATGTGAGTTGCCTCACCACTCTGTGTTGTCATTTCCTCACCTCGAACCTCGGGTTAGACTCAAAGGGCTCTAACTTCCCTTCTGTTATACACTGTGTGCCAAAGACTGTACCAAGTACCCTGTTCCGTGAGTGGGGAGAGGGTGTCCCTTAGATAATGGAGCCATGTACCCACTAAGCATTTCAAGATGAGGAGAAGTTTTCTTTTTTGATGCTCCACAGTGTCCAGTGTAATGACTCCTTGTGCATATGTCACTTATTCTTGCTGGCTGCATGACTGTGCGTTTTAGATTATTGATGAGTCAACTTTATGTGCTGAATAAGCAGCCTTGTCATAGTCAGGGCCATTAGAAGCAGTGCTATTCAGGGAAAGCCAAGCAGCAACCTCTCTGCCACCTCTCTCCCCTGTGATTAAAAGAGTCTCAATGGTCATGTAGCATACAGAACAGAGCTTGTGAACAGGAATCAGGATGCTGCACCTCAACTGAACTTGGTCATGATGAATGCTGGGGCTCCCAAGTATGCTATTTTCCTTCAACAGAATAGTTCAAGAGTTAGGTACAGCTGAGCCTTCCAGTTAAAGCGGCAAAACCTGAAGCTGCTTCAGGTGACTGGAGAGACCAGGATCCTCTCCTTTCTCTGCTGCTAACTTGTTGTATGATGTGGTTTCCAGAAAGAAGAAAAACAAAACAAAACAAAACAAAACAAAACAACCTTTGTATATCGGGTTTCTTATCTTTAAAATAATCTGCTTGGGTCATGTGATTCTAAGATCCTTTCCAAATCTAAAATTGTATAGAAGGACGTTTTCTTTGGAAAGTATCCTTGTTATTACTCAATAGCAAGTTCTTTTCAAGGTGCTTGACAATAGATTTTGTGATTGTTTCCTCTCTTTGTCCCCTAACTTCCTATGTAGAAGAGCTAAACTTAGAAGTCTAGGGTTTTTCAGGGTCATCCTTTTTCTCCATTGAGAAAAAAAGAAACTAAGTTGTTCCATTTCTGCTTTGTTCAAAGCCTTTACCCTTCAAAAAAATTTGCTAATGATCCTGAAGTTACTCCAGATGTGTTCTTAAGTGTGTGTACTTCAAGTTGTTAGGGCCTGGAATGGATTTTAACAGTTACTTTTTCTCCTCCTCTTCCTTTCCTTTCCTTTCCTTTCCTTTCCTTTCCTTTCCTTTCCTTTCCTTTCCTTTCCTTTCCTTTCCTTTCCTTTCCTTCCTTCCTTCCTTCCTTCCTTCCTTCCTTCCTTCCTTTTCTTTCTTTCTTTCTTTCTTTCTTTCTTTCTTTCTTTCTTTCTTTCTTTCTCTCTCTCTCTCTCTCTCTCTCTCTCTCTCTCTCTCTCTTTCTTTCTTTCTTTTTTTCTTCTTTGCCTCATTTTCCTTTCTTTTATCACAGGGTTTTCCTGCTCTAGACTAAAACAAATATACTGACTTTTGGTGTCATCTGCCAGCAATTTTCTCCATCCTTCAATGTGAAGGTTCTCAAAGTGTGGTCCCATGTCCAGCAGCATCAGCATTATATGGGAACTTGTCAGAAATGCAAGTTACCAGGCAATCTGAGACCACAGAAAAATCAGTCTGTTTTAATAAGTATTAAGGTGATTCTGATGCATGCTAAGTTTGAAAATATGAGAACTACTGCTCTAATAAAAGACAAAATTTTTCTTATTCTTTATATTCTTAATATAGTCCTCTATTTCCATATATAATACATTAAAAGATTATGAGATTTTTTAAAATCTTTTGAAAATGGAGTTCTATTTTTTGCATCGACTTTTCTTATTTTGTCTCTAAACGATCTATTAATTTCTCTTCTTTATTAAATAGCTTCCTTTTTTCTTTCTCTGGCTTTCTCACAGAATAAGTTTATTACCTGGCATGAATTAAATGAAATAGGTGGCTGATGAATATTTTTATAGAACTTTAGAGTCTTGCTACTCCAAGCCTTGCACATTCTTCCTCAGTAGTGTCAGTGTCAGTTTCTCAAATCTCTGCCTCCACATCACTCCCCTGAATTGGAGTCCTCAATCTAACAAGATCTCCAGGTGATTTAAATCTACAAATTAAAGTTTGAGAAGCACTGCTCTAAAAGAATATCTCAGACCTTAAGTGAAATGATTGAAAAATTTAGCCAACTGGTCAGATTTTTTTCTCCAATGTAAATATATTTGGTAATGTAAGCTTTATGATGGCAAAGAAGGAAAAGTATATTTTGCCTGAAATAAAGGGATTGCACACATAGTAATCAATTAAATAATTTTTTTATTCTTCTCTATAGGGTTGTATTTACCTAAGGATGAAATCACAGAAAAGAATATCTAGGTGTACTTAACAGAAAGATAATGAGAAAGAATTTGCTATGGTTGTGATATAAACTGTTCAGTCAAGGAAACGGCATAATTAATGTCACAGTAAAGATATTACGAAGTAGTTCTAGAGGCAGATATATTTTGGGGGAATTATAATGTAGTAATAATACTAAACAGTGTATTTATTGAGTAGATACTAAATGTTGGGTACTTTGCTATACAACTTACCAGCATTACCTCACTTACATAATGCCTACAGCAACCCTATGAGGTAGAGGTTACTATTTATTTTATAGAGGAGGAGCCTGAGAATTGGGGGTTAAGTAACTAAACATGAGTATTCATTCCAGATACTTTTAATTGTTCTTACTATTTAAATTAAGGTAACAGATAAAATTTCAAGTCTTAATGGCTCATGAAAAAATTATTCTTTATGTAAAGTTCAAAAAGGGTATTTCTGAATAATGGGAGGCTCTTTTTCAAGCACAGCTTTCATAACCCAACTTCCTTCATTCTTGTAGTACTGCTGTATTCCACATTCGGTTTCTAGAACCAGCCTCCATCTGCATCACATGATTTGAGAAAAGAAAGTGTTTGAGGAAGATGGTTGAGGTGGATTTCTTAATGGGTCAGATTTAGAAGGGCACACATTGCTTCCATTTACATTCCATTGGCTTGAATTTAAGGGAGGCTGGAAATGTGGTCAGTCCCAGAAAGAAGCAGGTTGGTGAACAGGTCTCTACCAAATGACCTGCCTGAGATCATGCAAGTAGCTAATCTTTGCTAACTTCGGTTTCCTCATTTGTGAAATGGGAATAATTATATCTGCATCTTCAGGAGTCTGTTAGAATTAAATCATCTAACCACTATTATGACTGCACTGTGGGCCTGATCAAGTCTTGGTTTTCCTAGCAGACAATTCTCTGGTTCAGAAGATACAGTCTGTTCAAGACTTATTCTAATCCTGTTGAGGATAAAGATATGACAGAGAACTTTGGAATTAAGTAAAAATATCATTAAGGAGTCCAGAGGAGCAAGGAAATTAAATAGTCACAGTTAGGCATAAACATTGGATTTTAGGAAAGTAGATTTCAAAGACTTCAAAGAAAATATGTTATAGTTTCCTGATTATAGACTGTAAATGTGAATGCGGCTCATTATGGAGGAAAAGATCTAAGAGAAAATCAAATTTTGAGAACATAATCATACACGGATTTCATTGAGAAAGAAAAAGTCAAGTGTCCAAAGATGTCTTTGCTGCTCTGTACAGTGTTCTCTGATAAAAGGGCATGTGCAAGGTATGGGAGCCAGGATACACTCAATAAAATTATCAAAGAGCATCATGTGTCAGGAAAAGCTGAAAGCAAAGGCAACAGAAACAACTTTCCCTTCTGTTCAGAGAAGAGGCAGAAAAGAACCAGGCCACATGATTGAAGCAGATGGTGTGAAGACAACAGCTGTCAGAGAGAACAGAGCGTCCCATCCCCCTTTTGCTTCTATATTCTCCTTCAAAGAATGGAAAAGATGGTAAGCTAGTTAAGCAAACAGATTATCTATCCTCTAAAATGGGTCTGAATTCCTAGGTTTAAGTAAATTATGTTTCAGGTTTTATGAGAATTTACAGATTGAGAATCAGGATGCTGAAGACAGGTAAACACCCTGGTTTTCAAAAAGCAGAGAAAGGGAGGTTATTGCAACTCATGTTTGGTATGCTTAATAGGGACTCAAAGCAATCCCCAAAATAGATGATTCTCACGAGGGTGTATGAGTACTTTGAGGAGAAGGGAGTTGCCTGAGAGCAGCATGGTTTCATCAGTTCAAACCTAGCTACTTTCTCCTTGAATGTACCACTCTTAGCATAGGTAGATTTCAGCAAAGAACTTAGCAAAGTGTAGCACAGTTGACACAGAACAGGTGCCTGGTTAGTAATTTTTGAATTTATATATAAATAATATCTTTACAAAGAAGATAAATAAACAATAATTTGATAATAAAGTTAGTTGGACTTATGCAGTTTGAACAATGAAAGAATGTCTACATGGAGGAAGATATTTTCAAGTATATCTGTCTTGACCTAGTATAGACCTTGAGATGACCTGGGAGTGGGCATAGAATGAAGACATGGAAGATAAATATGTCAAATATAAGAAGGATGTGGCCAATTTCAGGAAGTAGTAACTGCACAATTCTGAAGAGATTAACTTGGCTATAATAAGGTATCAAAGTTTGCAAACCACAGAAGAGGAACATTAGAAAACTTGAAGATGCTCAAGAAGGCAACGGTGAAGATGAGAAGGTAGAAATCAGTGTGTATAAGAAATGATAAAAGAAGTGAGGAAAAATATTGACATGGATGTGGAGAACTCTCATGCACTGTTGGTGGCATTGCAAATTTGGATAGCCACTGTGGAAAACAGTATGGAGGTTTCTCAAAAATTAAAAATAGAACTACTAAAGGACCCCAAAACTACACTTCTGGGTATCTCTCCAAAAAAAAATATAAAACACTAATTCAAAAGGATATATGCACCTTTATTTACAATAGCTAAGATATGGAAGCAATCTAAATGTCCATCAATCGATGAGCAGAAAAAGACGATGTAGTGTGTGAATATTATTCAGCCATGAAAAGAATGTAATCTTGTCGTTTGCAACACCATGGATGGACCTAGAGTGTATCATGCTGAGTGAAGTAAGTCAGACAGATAAAGGCAAATACTATATGATTTCACTTATAAGTGGAATCTGAAAAAAAAAACACAACAATACAAATGAGCAAACAAAACAAAACAGAAACTGACTCATAGACACAGAGAACAAACTAATGTCTACCAGAGAAGCAGTTGTTGGGAGAAGGGAAAAATGGTGAAGGAAAATAAAAGGTACAGATTTCCAGTTATAAAATAAATAAATCAGAGATGCAATGTGCAGCATAGGGAATATAGTCAATAGTATCATAATCTTGTATGATGACAAATGGTTACTGGACAGTGTGGAGATCACTTTGTTATGTATATTAATGTTGAATAACTTTGTTGTACATCTGAAGTCAATATGTATTTTGATATGATATTATACATTAATTATTTTTTAATTTAAAAAACATAAAAAAAGGCTAAGACCTATTGAGTTTGGATGGAAAGAATGGAGGTAAGGAAGTGGATATTAGTCATTCTCCACATGTTTTAGAGAAGGGCAGGGCTACAATATTTGCTCAAGCTGCTGTGGGAATTCCAGTCTTGTTTCAATATACAGAGAATTTATTCATAAAAAAGATTGAGAGTCTTCCCAATGTAGTGCTTTCTCTCTGGTCTGAATGGTCAACTTTCAGCAATGTTTAATAGATCATTTCAATTGTAGATGAGAAGTGAAAGTAAATAACCCTAAAATTTCTCATACCAAAAGCCAAAATGGTGCTAGATTCTTCTCTGCCACTCTTTGTTCTCATTTCCGATGAAGAGAAGTGTGCAGCAGCTGGTTGCTCCGGAAAGCCAAGGCTGCCGACTCACAGTCTGCCTGCCTTGTCTGCTGTGCTATGAGGAGCAGCACATATGTGCAACTTCCATAATGCAGGCTGCCTCCAGGCCAGAGACACCTCTGGCAGCTGGCCATGGAAGAGCCCTGATGTCTGCTGTCAAAGCGCCCAGAGGTTGCACTTGGAGCAAGGGAAAAGAGATTTCATTGCAGCAGTAAGAGAGCAGAAAGTATGTTCAAAGCTAAACTCACCTTAAATAAGTTTCTTAAATGCACATGATACTAAGAGTTCTCCTAGGCAGGCCTATATAATTATTATGAAGGTGCTGGTTACAATTAATGGCACATTACTAGTGTAGTGGTAAATATTATAATATTTGTGTTTCTTTTGAACACCCTGTGAGCTGTCCTTTTCTATTTATCTTTCCTTAACCGCAATAAATAACCTTTCCAATTTATTACTACCCATAATACTAAAGTTTCTTTTTCTGTGGATCAAAATTAGAAAATTTGGAAATTAGGGAATTCTAAATGAGTGCTTTAAAACAAAATGTCAAAATAGATTTTATATATTCTCAAATGGAACCCAAACATTAAGCCTGAAGCTGATGCAAATAAGGTAGTGATGTGAGATTTATATTTATACTGAGAATTAGTGTCTATCTCAGCACACCATTGAAATGTGGCAGGGAAAATTTTCAGTATCATTGCACTGACACTACCTGTGATTAAAAGCAGTTTGACTCTTCTTCTTTGCAGGTTTTCCTTTTCTAATTTTAACTCCAATATTTGCCTCAAGCCGTTTACCATTGCATGAGATTTTGGAGGACTTGGTGTAGTTTTTAGTCATTCTTCTATACCCTGCATGGCCTGGTGCAGTACTTAGCTAGCTCATAGGCACTCAATAATTATTTGTTGGATAAACAAATGAGTGAATAAATGGCATTTTATTTAAATGAGTTAACTATAAATGATCTCCAGAGGAATCAGAGAACCCCAATGGTCAAATTACTGTTAAAGTTATTTGGTTCTTTAGTCTTCTCCACATCATCTCTGCCAAGTACTTTTTATTTTGAGATATTTACTACCACTCTTGGCACTTATTTCCAGCTTTGGATGACTTTGACTATGTAAAGTTCTTTATATTGACACAATGTAGTTCCCTGGAGTTCTCACTCATACTGTTTATGGTTCTATCCTTGGGGCTGTACAGAAGGATTCTCATCTTCTGCCACTTTACTTACCTCCATAAAATTGATAGAAGATATTATGAAACCCACTTATCTTCTCCTTTTTCCAGTAAACATCCTAGATTCTCCATACTCTCCCCATGAAAAGTGTTTTCACAAGTACCTTCACTATACTATGGTGCATGCTCTTTCTGGTACAGCTATTTTATTGGCCACTATGAAAAAGATACTGTCAGAACTCCAGACAGCAGAGGAGGACTAACTGGTACTCCATCCAATTCCTTATTCTGGCTACTCCCTTCTGATTGTGATTTTGTACCACTTAGTCTTCAACATAACCTTCTTGTGCTCTTGGCTCATATGAATCTTACCCTCAACATACAAACCTTTTATCTTTTGGCTGGTACTGAGTCACATCTTTCCCTTGTCACATTGTTCAGTTTATTTTTTAACACAGATAGAAGGTTTTACATTTATCCCTGTTATATTTAATTTTGTGAGATCAGTCTGTTAAGAACTTATTGACCTGATTTCATAACTCTACGTTTTCCTATTTTTCTAGATCTTGTGTGAGCTTCAGAGTAAATAAAGCCACCTTCTATGTCTTCATCTAATTCACTAAGTCTACCACTCAGAACATAACAATGAATTTGAGTATCTTTCTCTTTTTCAAATCATTTGGCTAGGATTTATTACACCATCTTTATATTTGTTTTCCTCTTCTATTAATTCTTATATTTTAATTCTCTGTAAAGGTAGCACCCTAAAACAATAACCATTGTATTGATGTTCACTGGTGATGGCTTAAGAAATTGGACAGGGCACAGCAGGGTGGCTTGTCTCTGCTCTGTCATTTCTGAGGCCTCAGCTGGAAAGATTTGAATGGCTGCTGGTGACTCAAAAAGCTGGAGGCTGAAATCATATGGAGGCTTCCTCACACACACGTCTGACGCATGGGCTCAGCTGGGGCCATCCCTGAGCATTGGCACGTAGCATCATTGCTCAGGCTTCTCACACACAGCATGGGGCTGGGTACTGGAAGAAGCATTTGGGGAGAGAAGGTTCCAAAAGAGCCAGGGGTGGAGAGCCGCATGGCTTTTTTCCAACCTCAGAAGTCTCAAAGCATCATTTACTCTATTGGTTTAAGCAGTTACAAGCTTCTCAAATTCAAAGGAAGAGGATTTATACCTGCTGCCCATTGGAGGTAGTTTAGGTCGTTTAAAAAAAAAAAAAACAGGTATGACTGGTGTCTGATTGACACATTTCCAAATCTATGGAATGTTATGAGAATAAACTTTTTGTTAAAATTTTCTTCAAAAAGAGAAAGCAAGAATGAGCACTAATAAAGTTATGTATTTGTGATGCTCAACCTCATATGGAGAATTTTTATGTGTGTGTCAGTTTTGGAGGCAAATTTAAAGATCAGTATAATATTTAAAAACACTGTATTTGATAGGTTGAGTATGTTATACTGGCATGGGATATTCAAGACCTTAATGAACCATGCATATGATTTCTCTACTTAATTAATGCTTTCTTTGTAAGTGGTTTGATTCTTGACCCCTAATCTCCCTGCTCATGCTGAGCTGCTGTTGAAGGCAGAAGCTCTTGCTAATGGGAATGCTATTGGTGGGAAAAACGTGCTGCTCTGTCCCAGGAGAGTAGTAAGGGCTCAGGACACAGAGACCTCTCTGAAACACCTACATGCTCTCTGGATTAACTTAGTGAGGAGGAAGAAGTCAAGAGCAACAGGCAGTCTTTCCACTTCATGGGTAGCTCATGATAAATCAACCAGAAAAGTAAAATGCAGGGGAAAAGATTAAGGATTAAGGGGAAAGATTTCTATGTGATACTCATAGGAAACAGTAGCATTGGTGAAATAACAGAATAAAACAAAGACATCTAAAGAGTTTTAAAGCTAAATTATATCTCAATAGTCTTATTTTGATCTCCACTTTTCAAGCCCCTTGTTCTCAAGGGAGACTATAAATGTCATCACCATGTCCAATGGCAGAGTTGGTGATAGTGTGACAGTTTTAGAAGACAAGCTCCAAGAGTCCATGGGATCTGTCTGTTGGTCAGTGAATAGGCAGCATCGTCTTATACTAACCTCTTTGCAATCAAATGAGGATAATAAAAGATTTTGTGGGTTGGTCAGTTCTGACTGGCAAAATAGTAGAAATTTGATCAATCACCTGTATGTAAAAATCATTGTCATTTTTCTGTCAGAGTTTGTTATGTTTTGGTCTTTAGTGCAACCTAGTAGCTTCTAGACAAACATTCCCTTCAGAACATATGTTCGAGGAGGAAGGCGTATGTTCCTTGGGAGTTCTGTGATAAAAAGGCAGCTTAGGATTCCAAGCGCTCCCTTTAAGAGATTCAAGCTTTAACAGACCAATTTAATTAAAGTTCTCTAGATAAGAAGCAGAAAAACATGATTGACTAAAATGAATATAACCTGTATGGAGCAGCAAAAACAAACAAACAAACAAAAATAAAAACAAAAAAAAACCATGCAGGCATGTAGCATTATGCTACACATTTTCAGAAAACAAATCAATATGTAGTCCACCAAAAAAGCATGAGCTGCTGAGAGATAAAAGTTAAAAGTATCTCATCAAGTGGCTTGAGGCATAGGTTTATTTAAAAAATACATTTTTATTGCCTTACAAATTCACCTCAACAAGAGATCCGATTTTCCACTGAAGGACATGCTGATGATTGTCCTGTGGTTTTCAATTAATAAGTTCACAGTTAACAGTTTTTAAGTACACTGAATCATGTAAATTTTCATATCGCAGCAGCTAATTTATTTGTTTATTGTTGTATAGCAGGCGCCACATGAATCTGGTTTTGAAATCAATTCCAAGTAAAGCAGATGATTTTTGCAGGGCAGACAATATGTAATGAAGACCCTTAAACCTCTCCCCATGCTATTGCATCTAGAGTGGATTTCATGCTGCCACAAGAAGCTGAAAGGGTTGAGAACCCATGTTAATATATACACTGAAAAATCGGGAGAAATGAGTCCTGTCTCTGTGTGACTGCCTGTGATTCGCTGCTATCTTTTATTTATGATTACACAATTTTTTCTTTGAGAGCTCTTAATGTATTCACAGACACACAAACACAAGGATCATTAAGCTACAAGCTGGGTTTATTTACCGTTTGCAGCTAGCTCATATGGTATGGCGCTGCTGAGCAGCATTTGAATTTTAAGATCACATATCTGCATGTCCTGTTTTCTTGCACCCTGTCCCAGATCCAGGCATATGCAGAAATTTTGCTCTGACTTTAGCAAGCTGATTCTCCCTAGAATGCTTTAGGATTAAGGAAGGATCCTTTCTAAGGACCAGATGTTGAAAAGTTTCTAGTAGCAGTAACGGGAAATGGCCTGGGGGAAGAGTAGGAAAATAATGGGGAGGGAAGGGTTATGAAGAGAAAAAGTATATAGAGAGAAGAGACAGAAAAGGAAGTTCTGATGCTATTCTTTCAAAAAAGGAAAATTTATAATGGTGATCTGTTCCTTTGAAATAATTAAATGAATAAACATTTGAGCATTTCAATAAGTAAAATGCACAGAACTTGAAGAAAAAGTGACACAAAAGCATTGAGAGATAAAATTGAGTAAAATATACCCAGTTTATCTGAAAATTTTAATACACTCTCAAAATCGCTGGCAACCAGAAGAAAACTCAGATCCGTGCACTGGAATTTTCTTTCCCTATGTGTTCATGAGGATGGTGTAATTGCATATCTGAATATATATGCTAGTATTTATGCTGGCCTTGAATGTGTTATTCTTGGACACTTTTCTTATGTTGTCTATTAATGTTAACATTTTCTCCCAATGCAATATGATCTACCATAAACGTTTTAGTCCTAAAGAAGCTTGGTTTTTTTCATATTTAGTGTTCCATGAACATAATGAGGATAGTCCATTTTTGTCCTTCCCCAGAGCTGTCATTTAAAGCAGCCCCCACTTTCCACATGTTTGCCCCATCTGTCTCTCTTCAAGTTTGCGTTTGTTTTGAAGTAGAAAAAATGGGCAAAGTGGAGATGAAAAACATGGAAACCACCATAGATTGAAAAGTATTTGAATGATGTCCTTAAAAGTGGTTTAATTTGGGATTCTTGAAAAAATAAAATTCAGATGTAAATAAGCTAAGCATGAGTAGATCTTGTTTTCAGACATGGACTAGTGTTTTCAGACATGGGCTAGTTTTTCCAGAAAGCAGAACATTCTTGGTATCACTCTCGACTTTCAGGTTCCACGATGAATCAGAGCAAATGCCCCTTAGAAAATTAGGCCCGCGTAGTTGACCATTCTTCTTTATGCAAGTCACAGGGCTTTAGGCACAAAGTTAGCTCTTGTAATTTATATATTAGTGTACTCCACCATGATTTCTAAGCAGAGAATAATCTACAGTAGGACATCATATTCTCTCAGTTAAAATACACTGGAACCAACACAAAATTAATCATAGCATTCTTTAGTTGTCTCATTCTTTAGTTGAACTCCAAGTTCCAGCAGTCTGGTAGAAAAAGAATTGACTTCTGTATAGAACAATTTGGTTCAATAGACCAACATTGGCAAAAAATTTGGGAGGTAAAAGAAATGCCTGTTTGATTCTTTGAATTAGTGCTCAAGAAATGGAAGTTCACTGATAGTGTGTGTTATGGCCATTCTTAATTCACTCAGCATAGGTGAAAGGCTGACACATGAAGCATGACCCAACAGCCTCTTTTGTGTTGACTCGCAAAGGGAAGACACTCACCTTGTGTTTATGTAGGTTTCCTCTTTGCAATCCATCTTGAGAATTCCCACAATGGTACCCACTGTAAGGGTAAGGAGCTGCTTGTGCCACCTGCCTGTTAGTCATTTTATGCAGTTTACCTACTCATGTTACATAAGCCAAGACCCAGCTGCCTCTGGAAAAGGGTTTGTAGATAAAAGTCACCGGTATTACATTAAACTCAAAATTGAGAATTGCCAACTCCACATGTATGAAGAGGTTCACAGATCTGTTCTAACCAAATATTTGTGATATGAAATATTAATTTATGTTTTCTTCTGTCAATAAGCAACTTAAAACTTTGGAAGAGATTCTAAATCTAGATTTTTTGGTTACTTTCATGCAGTATAGTAGTTTTCAATGAATAATTTGTTCTTTGTTGAGTGTCTAGATTATTACTGTTTCTTTTAAAGTAGAGATCGAAGAATGTAATATGTATTTCCCAGAAACTCATAGTGTTTTTCAGGTGGGCAAAAGAGGGTACTTATGTGAGCACATAGGTTGTTTTTAATTCAAAACAATCTAGGGGAATCACTGGTTCTTTGGATAATTTTAGAATAAAGAGAATGTTTCTGGTATGTACTCAATGAGATTGATGAAAATAAATGAGTTTAATATTTTTGTATGAACAGAAAGGATTCTCAGAATCTCATGGGCTTCGGGACACAGAACTAGGTGTCATTTAGTATTTGAGGAGAGGGAGATTGTGGTAGAAACTCCAAAAGTTAAAAAGTTCAAGATAGAACTGCTAGGTACGTTTAAGGAGGCTAGAAAAAATAGAAGTCACATAGGCCTATTCTTACATAACATGGACAGCTAAGTTCATGACTCATCATAGCTGGAATGGTCTCCAAATAGCTCCATCTTCTGAGAGACTAATATTACAAAATAGTAAACAAAATGGAAATAAAAAAATTCCTAACAAAAATAATGATGAAAAGGGCTGTGAAGGTTAAATTTAACCATGAATATAAAGTGTTTGGCACAGTGCCTGGCACATAAGTGTGAACTATTGTTATTATTAAATAACCTATTCATAAATAAGAATTATTTTTATTATTAGATAACTATTATTAATGAGATAATTATATTACTATTATGGGTTATTACAATTATCTTTTTACAAGGAGAAAGAATAATAGGTTTGGAGGTCCTGGAAGCATTTCTGAATAAGTGATAGTCTTTAAAAATTGTAGTCATGAGAAAGACTACCCAGTTCCCCTCTACTTAGAAGTACTACTCACTTCTTACTGTTTTTCACCATGGCGAGATTTTGCTCCTAGGGATCTCAAGTGGATTAGAGAGAGAAAAGGCCAAACAAGGATTTTGGACATGTAGTCTGAGAGCCTCAGGGAATTTGACTCATGCTATCAATGGCAAGATGCCTGGGCTATGGACATTTCCAGGTTATTTGGAAGCTCTAGTGTGGGAAAGGAGTCATCTCCCCTTCCCACACCATATAAAACTCTTTTCTTCCTCTAGCTACATCCAAGGTTATATCCCCTGGAATACCTACCAGATACATCAGCTAGCTGCATCCTCCTTATATGCAGAAGGTAGAGAGAAGCCTATAGGTGTTCCCTATAGCAGTACTCAGTATCTACCTAAAGTAAATAGGGAAACATCCTCCCAAAAAGAAAGACAACATTCCTAAATAACAGGAATGCTTCTCTGTTGATGAGAAGAAAGGGATCATAGTAAATATACTTTACGGTATCAACCAACTTGTTAAATTTTCATGACATGAAGACACAGCAGAATCTAGGATGCTGAGAATGGGGTTGACATTGGAGGTAAATGGTAAGAGGGGAATATGCTATAGTGAGGATACAAAAAACTAACAATTGTAATTCCTTCCCCTGACCAATTTTTTGTTATGACTGAATAATATGTTATTGTGACATATATAGCACATTTTCTTTATCCATTCATCAATCGATAGACACTTAAGTTATTTCATGTCTTGGCTTTATTTTCTTTAGAGAACTTGTATTTAATTTTCAAAAAATTTTTAAATTTATTTATTTTACTTAGTTTCAAGTATACAGTACATTGGTTAGACATCTATACAGTTCATAAAATGATGGCCCCTATTGCTCCCTCTCTCCCCTGGCTATCCACCTATTAATGTTCCCAACCAATTTTTGATGTAGGTGACCTACATAGTTGCAGTGTTCCTTGAAAACTCTAGTGTATATATATATATATATATATATATATATATATATATATATATATATTGAAAATCCTAAATAATTCTACAGTTTTAAGTGCTAAATAGATATCTTCTTCTGGACTTACTTGAACTTTAAAATTCCCATGTTCAATGTAAACACACCGCATGTTTTAATTAGTTACTTCCTTAAAATGGGATCACCTTTATTTTCACTATCAGACTGGAAACTTCAAATATCTTTCATCCCCCTTTCCATCCTCCTCTAAAGTCAGACATCTGCCAACTCAGGTAGATTGTTAAACTAGAAAGTCTTCCTAGAACTGATACCTCTTCTCTACTTCCAATTTCATTATTCTAGTTCTTTTTTTTTTTCTTTTCCTAACCAGGCCTGACCCTGCTTAGCTTTCAAGGTCAAACGGGATTAGGCTTGTACATGATGGCATGGCCATAGACTATTCTAGATTTTATACTATTTTTTTCCCAAAACATTTTCTCCATCTTCCACTTCTACTTGTTCCAATCTTACCTACTCCAAGTGTTAAAATTAAACTTTTTAAAGAATTGATCTAAATATGATCAGAAAGGAGAAGTCACCCTGCTACAACTGAGCACTCAGTATAGTAGTATGAAAAGCAAACTTTTGTAAATCTGTCTGTTGCAAATTAACTCACCAGTGCTTTGTCACTCTTGGATAAATGGATGTAGCTGAGTTTCTGAACCTTCAATATTGGAAATATATGATAATCCCATAGAAGTACAATAGCCATAGAGCCTCAGTTCAGAACACCAGTCTCTTGATATTGTAATGCTAAAATAATAACTAAAAAAAAATAGATCACAGTATTAAAAAGGATTTTAAGTGTATATATTCTTCTCAACAGCCCATTAAGTAGGCATGAATATTTGATATTGTGGAATACCTAATACATAGAGGATGCCTTAATACTGATTATTATTATAAATATTATTACAGTTGAGGTCTCCTTGCTGTTTGTATCTTAATCCTGAAACTGTAATAGCAAGTGAGCCTCTCCCAAAATGTTATTCCTTTTATGTCGGTCACAAGTCAATTTCCCTTTTCGCTATAGTCTAAAAACAACCAAAACTGCAAAAATCTCAAAGTGACTTTGGAGCCACTTGTGGCATTTTCTTTTCAGTGACACAAAGAAGGGGGAACACTGAGCCTGGTTCCTGCAGGACATGTTGATACTCGTTCCTAGATCCTTCTTTTTTGCTGCTAATAATCACTGTTTTCTCCTCTAGAGAAATAGTTTTCTCTAAGTGCTTGAAAATGCAATGGGGCAAAAATCCAGCTCTGTATTCTCTTGAGCAAAGGGCTTCAGCCTCTAGATGAAAACCAAGGTCAGCAGAAAAGTGACAAGAATGGTTTTCCTTTCCCCAAGGAAACAACCTGTCTGAAGCCATTTTTCATTCCAGTGAGTTCTTGTCATGATGAAGCCCACTAGAAGAAGTCAGAAGGCAGGAAGAAGAGGAAAAGCAGGAGGGAGGTGATTAAAACATACAGGGGAGCTTCACTGCAGGCAAAGTTTGTAAGCTATGTGAACAAATGGCCTGAGCTGTAGGCGTTAGTCCTTGATCTGTTGAGCTGGAGAAGACCTGGGTCTTCAGTATAGTCCTCATTCCCTACAGGGCAGTTAGGACGTGTCCTTGATTTAGCTTCCTGCTAATGCCAGTGCCTCCTTGTTTTCCGTCCAGATTCTGTTCCCATCCTGCTATCTCACTGACTCACTATAATTTAAGAGAATGTGGGGGTGGAGAGAGGCCTGAACCAGAAAGCAGAAGGCCAGGATTCTGGTTTCTATGCCACAGCTTGCCTTCCATGGGAACTTAGGTGAAGTGCTTAGTACGGAACCCTTCTTTTCTCTTCGCTTGCTACAGTAGAGGTAATAGCAAGTAATCCACCAAATAAGTAGTGTCTCTGTGAAAGCCAAATGAGATAATGCAAGCGAAAGTGTAGAGTATTGTGTAAATAGGAGACATTTTTATGATGTTCTTTCATTTAAACTGTCAGTTTCCTTTTCTTTCAGATGGGACTAATAGTACACACATACTTCAAATGGTGTACTTCAACTAATAGACACATGATTCGCCCTCTAATTAATAGAATAGGAAATGTGTGGAGCAATCAGATCCAAGCAAGCACAGCTGCTCATTTAGTAGCTGCTGTTGAGAAAACAACAACTTGATTCTAGACACTGTGGACCTCTTTAATAAATCTCATCTTAATTGTCTGAGCAATTGCAAACCTTAGGCAGAAGGTAGAAAACAGAGGGTCAATGTTTGAATGAGAGAGGATGGTCGGGCATCTGTGTTTCTGCAGGCACACTTAATTTCAGCACCTTGTTCTACATTCCAGATTGCAGATACCCAGAGTTTATGCTAGGAAGTATCAGAGCTGGTACTGGAAGCAAGAGTGGGGGAGATTAACTTCATGGTGTGTTAGGAATGAGCTAGGATCCAGAGAAGAACATCTCTTGACTTGACCTTGTAGAGTTTCTCTGAAGGACAGAGTTTCTCTTGAAAAGCCTGAAGAAGGAATTTAGAGGTCAGTTTAAAGAAGTATCTTTCTCATACAGAAAATATTTGCTTTTAAGATTTTGAACTTTTTTTAAAATTTCCTTTTGCAAATTCCCTTTGAGAGTTCTAACATAATAAGGTTATTTTTAGGGAAAGGATTGGTCCAAGGTCCAGCAAGGAGAAACAAGAAGTCCACGGTGATAAGATAGAATGATGCAGCAATTTCTCTAAAAGAAATAATATAAGGAGGAGGGGTGGAGGACTGGTATAAGGGCCAAGTTTGTGAGAAGACTGTGGGTCAAGGACATTGAGATAGTAATAATCTCCTCATAGACTCAAGTCTTTTGCAAGCTCATCCTTTGCTTTTATACTGGAGTGCTGTTACACTCATTAAGTTAGAATCACCCTAATACCAAAACTATGCAGCAATAATACAAAAAAAAAAAAAAAACTATAGACCGATACTCCTTATGAATATAGATAAAAAATTTTTTAATTATTAGTAATTAGAATCTAGCAACATATAAAAAGAATTATATGCCATGATTATGTAAGATTTACTTCAGAAATGCAAGACATTTAATATTTAAAATCAATTGATGTAATTTACCAAATTAAAAAATTAAAACTGTATTATCATCTCAATAAATGTGCAAGATTTATTTAACAAAAAATTTAAATAAAAAGTTAAAAATTTTAGCAAACTAGAAATAGAAACATATTTTTATACCTGATAGAAGACATCTGTAAAAATCTAGGGTAACTTAATATTTTAAATAAAAAATAAGGTGGACAATGGACCTCCTGATCCCAGTTTTCTGTTTTCTATCTTTTCTTAATCTCCCACCATTCCCATTCTGGTTTATTTTCAAAGGCCACACTGGACATGGCAGGATTTAGCACTTGCTGGATGCGGCACATAGATAAAGTGATATCTCATTATGGTTTTGATTTTTCATTTCTTTGATGATTAATAATGTGTACTTTTTGTGTATCTATTGGCCATTAGTGTGTGTGTGTGTTTGTGTGTGTGTGTGTTTAAATGTCTATTCAAGTCCTCTGCCCATTTTTTAATTGTTTTGTTTTATTTGTTGCTTCTTGCTGTTGTTGCATAAATTTCTTATATATGGTGAATATTAATTCCTTCTTAGGTAGATGGTATGTAAATATTTTCTCCTATTCTGTAGGTTGCCTTTTCATTTTGTTGATTGCTTTCTTTGCTGATGCAGAAGATTTTTAATTTTATGCAGTTTCACTTTTGCTGTTGTTGCCTGTGCTTTTGGTGTTATATACAAAAATCATTGTGAACACCAATATCAAGAAAATTTTCCTTTTGTTTTCTTCTAGCAGTTTCATGGTCCAGTTTTATATTTAATTAATTTCAGGGTAATTTCTGTGTATGGTATAAGATAGGAGTCCAATTTTATTCTTTTATATGTGACTATCCAGTTTTCCAAGCATTATTTATTAAGGAGACCATCTTTTCTTCATTTTGTGTTCTTGTCATTCTTGTCAAATATTATTTGACCTTGGTTATATGTGGTTATATATTTGGGCTCTCTCTTCTGTTCCATTGATCTATGTGTCTGTTTTTTGTTTGTTTGTTTGTTATGCCAGCACCATACTGTTTTGATTAGTATAGCTTTGTAATATAATTTGGAATCAGAAAGTATGATGCCTCCAGCTTTGTTCTTCTTTGTGTTTCTCAAGAATGTTTTGCCTATTCAGGTCCTTTGTGGTTCCATATAAATTTTAAGATTATTTTTCCTATTTCTGTAAAAAATGTCAATGGAATTTTGATAGGGATCACATTTAATCTGTAGATCACTTTGAGTGATATAAACATTTTAACATAATTAATCCTTCCCATCCATAAACATGGTATATCTTTTCATTTACTTTTATTGTCCTCAATGTCTTTCATCAGTGCTTTATAGTTTTTGTATACAGGACTTTCATCTCCCTGGTTAAATTTATTACTAAGTATTGCATATTTTTTGATGCTATTATAAATGAGATTTTCTTAATTTCTCTTTCTGATAGTTTATTTTAGTGTATAGAAACACAACTGATCTTCATATATTGATTTCATATGCCACACTTAACAGTTCACTTATCAGTCCTACCACATTTTTTGGTGCTGTCTTTTAGAATTTTCTATATATAAGATCATGTCATCTGCAAACAGAGGCAATTTTACCTTTTCCTTTCTGATTTTGATAGCTTGTATTCTTTTTCTTGCTTAATTGTTTTGATTGAGACTTCAGGTACTATGTCAAATAAGAATGGTAAGAGTAGGAACCCTTGTGTTGTTCCTGATCTTAGAGGAAAAGCTTTTAGATGTTCACTGCTGAATATGATGTTAGCTGTGAGTTTGTCATACATGGCCTTTATTATGTTGAGGTACATTGCTTTTATACTTAAGTTGTTGAGAGTTTTTATCATGAAATGATGCTAAATTTTGTCAAATGATTTTTAATGCATTTATTGAAATAATCATGTGATTTTTATTCTTTACACTGTTAAAGTGTTATATTACCCATTAATCTGTATATGTTGAAATATTCTTGCATACCAAGGTTAAATTCAACTTGATTGTAGCATACGATACTTTTAATGGAAAGTCTATTTAACAAATGCTGCTGGGATGTCAGGACATACACATGGTAAAAAGTAAAACTATGGATCTCAATTCTTAACTCACATCACACTCCAAAATTAATTTGAAGTAGATCATAGACCTAAATGTAAAAGTTAAATCTATAGAACTTCTAAAGCAGGGGTTGGCAAACCATAGTCTACTGGCTGAATATAGCCATGTCCATTTAATTGTGTTTATCAGTGGATGCTTTCATGCTACATGGCATAGTTGAGTAGTTCCAACAGTGTTCATTTGGCCCTTAAAGTCAAAAATACTGATTACCTTGCCCTTTTCAAAGTTTGCTGACCGCGGATCTAAAAGAAGTAAATATTTTAATATTTTATTTTATTATTAGTTTCAAGTATATGGTACATTTGTTAGACATTTATATAGTTCATAAAGTGACCCCCATATTACTCTATCTTACCTCTCGCTCTACTCATAGATATTATATTACTGCTGACTGCATTCCCTATGCTGTAGTATTCTGTTTCTATGAAGAATATAAAGAACAAAAAGAAGTGAATATTTTAGTGACTTTAGAATAAGGAAGTTTTAGATAGGATACAAGGAGCTAACAATTAAATAAATAAATAAACAAACAAACAAATAAATAAATAATGAAGTTTATTAAAATTAAAAAATATATATTTATTTTTAAAAAGGCACTGTAAAGAAAATAAAAAGGGAAGGAAAAAACTGGGAGAAAGCGATACCTATACCTGATGAAAAATGTTCATCCAGAATATATAAAATATTTGTACAGTGCAATAATAACAAATCAAATTATTACACATAAAAATGAGCAAACACTTGAACAGACACTTGAAAAAAATGTTAAATGAATGGCCAATAAACATATATAACATGTTTAATATTATTAGTTACAAGTAAATAGAAATTCAAAACACGAGATTCGACTACATACTAAAATGGGTGAAATTAAGATAACTGACAATAACAAATGTTGACAAAGATGTGGAGCAAAAGGAATGCTCACATATTGAATAGTGGGGATAAATTTAAAATGGCCAAGTCATTTTGGAAAAACAGTTTGATAGTTTCTCACAAAATTACAAATATACATACCAAGCATCTTACAATTATATTTCCAAGTATTTATGTAAGATACATGAAACAAAGACTTGAACTTAGATTTTTACGACAGATTTATCTGCCTATCAATATCTACTTCATAGGAGTACAAAGCTCCAGGGCTAATATTTCTCTTTGTGCTAATCATTGTTATATCTAATACTGGTTGCCCTGTATTGAAACAGGTGTTTATAGCCAAGTGACTGCATATTCTATTAACTTATTATGGGCATAAACACCTCATCTTCACTTACTTGTGCAGAACCTGAAGTAGTTGAATATAATTACTGTTATTCTCGGCAGGGTTCACCATGAACAATATGATAGTTTTAAATTCCTAAAAAATATATGCTGTTATAGATGCTATCACATCTTCCAAATGACCTACTCTAGTTCCCCAAATTTCATTTGTAAATTAAGATATTTATAGAAACCCAATATCAGTTCTAAATATACACCTAGAAGAGGATAATATATGAATCCTCTTTTGGATTCATCAAAGTAATAAATTTTGTCTGATGGAGAGACAGGACCTGAAAGAAAAGGCAACAGGTCTTTAATCCTATCTTTTATACTAATATTACCCATCCATGGACCAGATTACCAAGTGTTAGAACATTTGAACCTCATGGACTTTAATCCAATTAGAGAAAATTATTTAGGACCATGTTCTGTGGTAAGATTGTAGTGGTGGTTGTTCTTATTCTTCCCTTCCTCCCCTTCTACTCCCTTACCTCCTCTGTCTTCTTCCTCTTCTCCCTCTCCTTCTCCTTCCCCTTCTTCTGCTTCTCTTTATTGTTCTTTGTTGATTTCTATTCTGCTAGCTTTTTAATCTTTGCTTCTGATTCTAATCTTCTAGCACCATATGTATCCCTTGGGATTTATGATAGTTACTCATTTCCTTAGATATTTTTATAAAGGATAGAATTAGACTCACTTCTGACTTCATATCTTGATTATTTGGGAAACTAATTTTATACTATTATGGCTCTGTTTCCAAACACCAAATCCAAAGATCACTTACTTTCTGGCCTCTTTCTGGGTTGCAGAGTGAGGGATTGAAAACACAAGAGACGTAAGGTTAAGGTTTAGAGGGTGCTGGAGAGATTAAGGCAGAAATACCCATGTAGAAGCAAGAGCACTAGGACAAAAAGGACAGTGTGAGACCAACTTGACCTGACACAGGGCACTGGTTAGACACACAGGCCTTTATCACCAGGACTGATTATTTGTTCTTCACTTTTCCTAATGTGGCAACAAATAGACTTCAGGAGTGAAAATATAATCAGAACAGTAATTCATATTTTATTTGTCAAAATTGGTCACTAAAAAAATAAATGATTTTTTCAATTATGCATATGAAGAGAGTAAAGATTTATCATTTTAAAAAATCTGTGATTTCATATGATCACATATTGGATCAAAATATTTAGTATACTCTATGTTCCCAGGAAAGAGAGAGAGAGAGAGAGAGAGAGAGAGAGAGAGAGAGAGAGAGAGAGAGAGATTGAGAGAGGGAGAGAGAAAGATTCTAACATTCTGGATTTGAAAAATCCTGAGCTACACCCCAAACTTATTCTACTTACTCATCAAAGTAGAAATATTTTAAAGACTATAGTAAGATTTAACATTCATTTATTTTGAAGACCATAATAGAATTTAACATTCGTTCATTCATTTATTCATTCATTCTTGAAAACAAGACTAGAATACAAAATGTGACCTCACAGCCAGATGGCTGGTTGGAGATGATGGTAAGGATAATGAGAAGAGAGACAAGAGAAAGGAGCAGGGGCAGGACAAGAATGGCTACAAGACCAGTGAGTGCTTACTCTATGTCAGGCCCTGTGCTCAGTTACATACATTCTCTTATTTATCAGTTTGAGCTTCTCTCTACGATCTGTAGTTGAGGATTTGGGTCATTCATAGGTCAATGAAGGTGGCAGGTGAATTTAACAACTCAACAACAGGGTCAAGAAGGAGCAAGGACCTCTTCAACTATTCTTTTGCTGGGGAAAGTTTCAGGACCAGAAGACCCACAGTTGCTGAGGTCATGCATTTGAGCCCTTTACTCCTCCACTACCCAGTTGCTTTAATAGTGTATGATAAATGGATCTCTTTAAAGCCCAGCCTCACATAGGTCTTTAACATTCAGATTCTGTTACTTTGGCTGGCTGGGGAAGAAGAATAAGAGGGAAACTGTACAATAGAAGAAAAAAAAGGTAAAATTGACTCCCAGCATCTGATTAGAGGACTATTTCTCTCTGATTTTTTTCCTAAAAAGAGTACCTACCAAATTAATTTGCTATATATTCCCTTCTCATATAGAACCCAAGTGAAGAAAGACATAGGAATACAGTAGAGAGAGTGAGTAGAGGGCAGAGTACGGGAGCAAGAAAGCATATGTTTAGTCTTTCTATAGTACAATACTGATTTGCCATCCCTCCAAGATTAGTTATAACATTATCAAAGTTTTTATCCCTTTTGTTTACTTAGGTTATCACTACCAACCTTTGGGTGGGAGTTTGGGAAATTCTCTGTGCCATATTCTCTCATTTTATTTCTATATCACTAGTCATCAGCAATATGCACTTTTGTATGTCTGGAGGTTAAGAACTCCTTGATTTACATGTGACCAGTCTAGCAGATTACTCAGAAGAGGCTTGCAATTTAAGAGTATGCAGCAGGTTATAAATTCAGCTTTTTCCAGAGTAAAAATTTAATTTTAGAATTAGTGATTTCATAGTCTGAATAATTTTTCTAAGGTTTTCAAGTCCTACTCCATATTAGCCTAGCTCCTTCTCTGCTCAACTATTTAAGTTGATCTTATCTCCTGGTCTCTCCATTTTTACTTCTCTCTCTAGCTGGGATCTTTTTCCTCTGGCCTTCTGAATTTACGCCTGATTTTCTGGCTGCCTGTTCAGAAAAGATGTTATGACTTTCTGAGCAATGACTGAAGACTTGAACTTCAGATACTCCTTTTTTTGTCCACAGAGAGCTCCCTCTGAACTTTCATTCTGTCTTTACTCTTATAAAATTAACATAGTGGAAGTAAAAGAACTGGCTTTTAAAGGACATCAAATTTGAAACATGGTTCTGCCATACAATAGCTGTATAAGTTTTGAAAAGCTGCCTTACCAATCTGGGAAAATCGCTACTCTGATAGATGATGGAGTTGGCTTGACTGGTCGGTATTTAAGATACCCTCCAGTTGTAGAATTCTAGGATAAGTGTGACTAGTCTTTAACTTGCATTATTCAAATAGCTTCCACATTAGGGTTATACAATTAACATTGTTAGAGAAATGATGCATCTTCAAATCTATTTTGGCATCAGCGGCTATGTATAAATAGATATGAAAACATACAGATAATTTAGAAGCCTTCCTTGAAAAAACATAGTATAATGTTTTTAATAATTTGGCATATTGTTAAAAATGTGGAAGAATATGGGAAATTATGCCTCTCTTCTCCGCATTGTATAGTTTAGTCCAAAAGAGACCTTCTATAACCTGGCTTATGACACGGGCATCATTTTTGCCCCCAGTACCCACTGCACTTTGACACCTTGAATTCTGTACCATCTTTCTGTTCTCTGGTCTACCCACAGCTGATATTCTGTGGGTGTTTTTATGTTAAAAGCAGAGAGAAAAAATGAGATGTTTGTGAGGCCTGACAGTGCCAACAGTGAGGGTCAATTGATGGTCTGCCTGAGAGCCACTTAAGTAAGTACTAGGGTCCCCATCTGATGGATGGGCTCACTGTGTGAGCCATGCACCCCATAGCTGATACTAGGACACAGGTCTTATTGGGGTCACAGGCAGTCATTCTGCCCAAGAGAACTTTGGCCTGGCTGAGGGATCACTGATGAGCCTGTCTCAGCAAGGAGTCTCACTGTCACAGCTTTTTATTGTTCTGGTAACCAGCATTGACACCGTGTCATTTTGCAGCAGGTGGTATTTTTTTTTCTGGACAGCATCTTTGTGACAGTGGGCATTGCAGTCATGACAATAACACACATGTAATCGAAGTAACAGCAGGCTCTTCAAGCCTAATGAAGGTAGATAGGGTTAGAGTTGAGAGATCTAGGTGAGTGGGCCCAGTCAACTTGTCAGTGGTCATTAACTATCCCCTGCCTCCTGCATTTCCCTTTCCACTCTGTCTTAGAGCTTTGTGTCAGACAAGTTGCCTGTGGCAGTGGGGTGGGAAGATGACTCTGAAGGGGCTTCTGACCACATAGGGACATGTGTGACAAATTATCTTGACAGGACTACCACTACAACATTAGCAGCTTGTTAGAAGAGATGGGTAAAACTCATCTCAGCTTTGATCAATTTTCTGCTAGCATTTCAAAACTTTAAAAGAATCCCATCTTCCCCACCCCCACCTTTCTCCTCAGTTTTTGTTGTTTAGGCCACACTTGGCAGGACTTCCCAAGGGTTCACAGAATCTGGTAACAGAATAAGCAAATCCTTTAAGAGTTTATGCCCAGTTTTAGGAGGAAGAAAGGAAACGTGAGCCAGCACTTTTACATTTGTACTTGAAGAAATAAAGAGACATGGAGCTTGGATGATATAATCTCTAAGGTTCTAGCCAACTCTCACACTCTATGATTCTGTGCGGAAAGTTGGATGGCAGAATGGAGAGAGGGAAGGCCTGCCTTCACACTCTTTTCTCTGCCTAAGAAATCTGGGCCCACAGAGGACAGCCAGTCCAACCATGTGGCTGATGAAAGGAGACACAGAGGAGATAAAGCTCTGGATGTCCTGAGTTCCAGTCAGGTGTCCCTCTCACTTGACTTTATCATGACAAGAAAGAAAATAATCTTAAGTAAATGTATGAGCCAGGTTTCTCCAGAGAAACAGAACCAATAGGAGATATGTGTGTGTGTGCGTGCATGCGTGTATATGTGATTGTGGAGACTGGCAAGTCCCAAATCACAGGCAAGCTAACGGGCTACAACCTCAAAAGTTGATGCTGCAGTCTTGAGGCAGAATTCCTTCTCCAGGAAACCTCAGTATTTGCTCTTATGGCCTTCAAATGATTGGTTGAGGCCCACCCACATTATTGAGGGCAATCGCCTTCACTTCTGTAGATGTTAATTATATCTACAAAATCTTCACAGCAACATTTAGGCTCGTGTTTGACTAAATATCTGGGTACTATAACATAGCCAATTTGACACATAATGTTAACCATTATAGTAATCAAATATGTACCTACCTTGTATAATAAGAGCAAACACTTATATACGGCTTACCAAGTGCCAGAAACTATTCTAAGATTTAAAAATAGTTGATCCTCACTATTTGTGAATTCTCTCTATGCCTACTGGCTAAGATTTACTTGTGACTCCAAATCCATATTTACGGTGCTTTCATAATCATTCATGGACATGGGTGAAAAATTTGAGTTGTCATGTGTTCATTTCCAGCTGAGGTGGGACAAAGTGAGGCTCTGCCTTCTCATTTCAGCTCTCACACTGTAAACAACTATCTTTTGACTGTCCATTTAGTTCCATGTTTTTTATTTTTGCGCTTTTTATTGGTGATTTTATTGTTTAAAATGGCCCCAAGTATAGTGCTGAGGTGTTGTCAGGTTTTCCTAAACATGAGCAGGCCATACTGTGCCTTGCAGAGAAAATACATGTGTTATATTAGCTTTGTTCAGGCACGAACTATAGTGCTGCTGGTTGTGAGTTCAACGTTAACAAGTTAACAATATATATTAAGTAAGATATCTTTAAATAGAAACTCACATAAAAAAATCATGTGTTAGTCAATTGTTGACCTCTGGTCAATTGAGCAGAGGCTCACAGGAAACTAACCCTGTGTTTCTCCTAGGAACCATCATTCAGTGTTTGCTAATTCAGAGTTTTTTGCAACTTAATCAAATGTAAATATTGCTGCTATGTAAAAAAAATGTAAATAGCGCAGATAACTAGAATTAATGTGTTTAATCCTATAACAACCCTATTATTCCCATTTTTAGAGATGAGAACTCCAAAGCTCAGAGAAATAAAATATCTGCTGGATGTCTGATCTGAACCTAGGCAGTTCAGGTTCCAGGATCTGTGCCCCAACCACTACACTGTCCTGTATCCTTGCAATGGCTCCTCTAATATTAGTTTCTATGCCTTTATCTTTGTTTACCCCTTCATATATTGTATTTTATCCTACTTTCTTAAATTTTAATGTTCTGTGCATCTTCTTCACTCATTCCTTTGGTATTATAAAGCCCTTAAAAATGGAAATATAGAACAACAGAAGAAAAATTAAAAAGAGATATGGAAACTTTCTATTGCATCTTTAGAATTTTCTGGATGTTCTGGGCTTTGATGACAAGATCATAGAGAGAAAGACAAGGAAGGCAGACAAATGCTGACTGAATTGGGGATGTTAAAACAGGAGCAAAAAAAGACAGGTTAAAATTAGTTTATATCAATCCCCACAAGACATTTTTAATTGTATATCATTTAAATTTAATGTTTAATCTCTCCCTTTCTTCATTAGTTGTGTTTCTGAACAATGTAAGCTGGGAAAACCACAGCAAAATAGCATACTTTCCAAAGATTTTTATTTATTTGCGCATGAGACACAATGCAGAGTTCCTGCCTGTGAGAATCTTATTGTGTTTGAGGAAACAGAATAAAAGCAATAATTGTAATGCAAGAGTGGAGTTATTTCAGGCAGAGGTTTTCTTGTGCACAAAGATACAGAGACAGGTAAGTGTATGACTTGCTTCAGGAAAACCAAGTAATATATTATGATTAGAACAGGAAGGTGCAAGGGTCAAGGTCATTGCTCTGCATAATACCAAAAGACAACATGTCATTGTCTTCCAGGTGGCTAGAATTTTCTAGAGTCATATAGTGTACACCTGAGTGATTGAACAGAGAGTCCCTGGTTAAGTTTGGAAAGGGACATCCATATGTTTTTTCTCTTTTCATGTTGTGTAGGAGAAGATTTAAAGGGGGAAATGACATCAGATTTGCCCATTATTAAAAGAACAGAAGTTATACATTTTCCTTGATCAGCAAAACTGTCAAGTAAAGATAATATAGTTGTAACTAATTCCCATGGTACATGCTTGAAATATTTTTGTTGGTGGCAAAGTGAAAAGGCCTAGTCATAGAATCTCCACAAGTGTGATAAGTACTTTGACTTAAGGTCAAGAACCAGGTCAGAGAAGTAGCCTTTCTAAATATTTAAGCATTTTCAGAATGAAATGCATGGGCCCTTGAAATAAACTCTGTGAGAGCTTGGAGAGCTTAAGAGAAATTCCAGTCTCTGTTACAAATGAGGCAAAATATCTTTGCAATTCAACCTTAGACAGCAACAGAGTAAGAGATGGAACTCAGGTCTCTGGCTTTTCGTACAGCATTCTTTCTCTCCACTGACCTTCTATTAAAATAAATAACAAAATAAACTTTCACACTTTTTTTTTTTAACAAGGATCACACTTTTTTTGCAGAGCCAATTTTTTATTCAACAATTTTTCTTTTTTGTTTTCCATTGCCTCAATTTGATCTCAGGTTTGTACTGGAATTGAGTCCAAACAGGATAAAATACCATGAGAAGCTTTGTTCAGATTGCTGCATCCTGGCTAGAGACAGGAAATACTAGAAACCATGAGAGAGAGCCTATTCTGACGAGAATTCCAGCAGAGCTTGGTTCGATTCAAGCAAGTTGCAAAACAAAAGAAAAATCCTTATATGATCTGCCAACATTTAGGGTACTTCTCCAAAACAAATAGAAATTTACATCTTTAGAGGGTCCCCTAAGTCTGGAGCTCATCCATTCCCCAAGTTCCCTTGGCAGCCCCTCTCCCCCGCCCCGTATGAGAAGAGGACCTGTGATGGGAAGGCATAGTTGTGTTTACCTTTTGTGAGGCTGCAGCTTTTCATAAGCCTTGAGGATAACTCCTACAGAGAGCTCTTTCCTAAGCCTTTAACAGTGAAAACTATTGAGTTTCATTTTTCTTGTGCTGAGTAATATGCCAACATTAATTGATATGATGCTGTCATTCTCTCACCCTGTAAAAGAAAATTACTACAAGCTCATGGCTTAATCTTTGCTCATAGGAGACATAATAAAAGCTATAACTCAGATTGAGAGAGAGAGAGACAGAGAGAGAGAGAGAGAGAGAGAGAGCATTGTTAATCTCTCTGTCAGTGCAAAAAGAATGCTTTCTGCTACACAGTTGTTCACCGACCAAAGACAAATTTGAAGAGGTCCAACTATCATCTATGCTCCAGAGGCCATATTGTTTTGCAGATGGTGGAATGAAGTATTTCTTGAAGAGTGAACACGTGCAGGAAAGAGCAGAGTGTGAGGATATGCTACAGTAAGACAGGCTAGCCAGATGTTAGTGCTGACCTCCACTCTCTGGAATCTGATTGACATTGGGGTTGGGTTTCTCCAGCTGTTTGGAAGAACTACATGGGAAGTCAACTCTTTCCCAAGACTGAAGGGGGCCACCTGCAAAATATCTACTTCATTGCCAATGGGATTTACATTGTGTGTATTTCTGGAATCTTGGATCCATATTTTTCAATGTACAGAAGTATTATAAAAAAGATTACAAATTTATCAGCAATCAGATCTCTTAAAGAGAACTCTGTATTATTTCCACCATGACATGTGCTCAGAGTGTCAGCAGGGCCCTGTCGAATCCATATTTAATGTATAGTTTCAGTATAATTTGAATTGCGGATGGCATGTAGTGAAGCCAACAAACTAAAAAGAAAAGCACACACATGTCTATGTGTGTGTTAATGAGAGTGGATGCATATTGTGAACAAGTTACTGCAAATGGAAACCATCTATAAAACTATCCACTGTAGCCAACGGAACAGTCACTAATTAGAATTATTTCTGGAAACTATTGTTTCAGGAAGTGGTAGTTCCAGGAAGCCTTGTAGATTTTATTTATTTATGTATTTATTTATGTAGATTTTTATCACTGCAGCCTTGGCTAAAATTAGCATCATGAAGCAAGGACATCAAAATTACATATTTCAAATGTGCCTTAAAACAGCATTAGTCATAAAAAAAAAGCAAAACACCAGATAACCCAGGATTCAAAACCAGCCTTTCTGATAAAAAACACAGAAATGTGGACCTCATATATAGATTAGGCTAAATTTACCTTTACATTATCTAAAAAATAAGAGGTTTGGGAGTAAATTTTGAATGTAAATTAAATTGCAGGCCAAGGTTTAAAGAGAGCAAAATGGTTTCAAACAGACCCTTAAGCATTTTGGAAGCAGATATTTACATATAAGCAATTAATGCCTGAATTACAAATCATTCTTATCTGTTCATTAAAACAAGCTCCCTAGGGTCTCTAAAAAATCTAGATCTGTAAATTATATACATATGAAAGAAGGCATAAATTCTGCTGTTCACCCTTCACTGATTCAGATTTTCCTTTTTGACAGTCTGAACAAGATTTCTGCTTGCTTTTGGAACAAAAACAGCTCTTAGTGATAATGCTAAGGTTGATCTCTGATACTTCGGGGATTTAGAAATGACTTCACAGGACACTTACATCATGTAATTTAAGGGGTCCATCTTGTCCCCAAATATGTCCCAACTTGAGTCTCCAGCATTAAACATTTCTATGATTGAACTCATTTGGATAAAGATCAACAGCTCTTTCAAAGGACCCTTATTTAAATAACCATGGATTTTCAAAAAAGGGCAATCTATGAGTGTATATGAGTCACTGACACCAGGGTAGCAGGACTCAGAGCAGAGGTGTGTGGGAAAGAAATGTGGTTGTGGAGGAAAGGTCTGGACCTTGGGGCCTCCATTTTCAGGGTGAAGAAGAGCGCAGATATAAATCCTGATAGCATATGGACAGGAAGGCTGAAGAAAGGAAGTGCTAAGTACAACTTCTGCTTACTTTATAACTGAGCTGAAGGTCAGCATTGGTTCTAACAGATGAGGTCAACTCCAAGATCCCCGGAGTGTTGGCTCCACAGATCGTTTCTACCCTCTGAGCCTTTCTTGTTTCAAGGCTGAGTCACCTTCTCTGCCTCACACCAGATCCTTTTGATACAACTTCTTCTAGTTCATGAAAAACTCTTTAAAACCTTGAGAGCTTGGCCTTAAAGATCTGTATGCTCTCTATGGGGCGGAGTGGGGGGGGTGGATATTTTATCACCCCTGATCAAGCATGATCCTCTCTTCTGCATAAATCTCCTGACTTCTGTAAGAAAGATTTCCAAAATTAAAATTCAAGCCCAAGCAGAGTATTTTCTAGGATATTATGAAATATGGCTGGCAACTGTAACATTTCACATGCTGAGAAGTCAAATATGTAGAAAGTTCATGCATTTATATGACTTACTGAACATTTACACATTGTCCAAGGACTTTTTTAAAAATGTTATTTTAGCCTGAGGTGATGTATCTACTAAAAACCATATGAAAATATATCCAAGTAGATATTTAAAACATAATTATCTACTGAACAGTCATCTTTTCCACTTAAAAGAAAAAGTTAGAACATCTCTTAAAGAAAATCCTACCTTCCCTTAGAGAAGGTAAGTGAGAATTTTTCTTCCATTGTAGATGTCCAATCTTGTCTAATCTCAGAAGAGCCCTCTGTTCTCTCAGGCAGTTGTGGGTCAGGAAAATGACAGGAGATTCACCTTGCCATCTTTCCTAACTGAGCCATTTCTACAAATGACCAATCATTACAAATTGTTAACTGTTTAAATAACTATTGCTTTTGGTTATATGCCTTTCTATAAAATGGAGCTGTTGGTTTTTATTCCTGGGGAATTTCTACTCAGACAGCTGAGATATGTAATTGTTCTAAGGGTCATATTAGATATTTGGGTAGGGGCAAGCATCTTCTTATAGAGAACTCTGGCATATCACGGCAGATTTTCTGTGCTTACTAACCTTGTCTGCCACTTATGTCCTAGGAAACGATGAAATAAATTTTGCTAATTAGGCCCTCAGGACACTCAGTTAAGACTATTAAACAAAGAAAGAAGCAAAAACTGATTGAACTAGATGGGAGTGAATTATCTTGTCCATACAAAGCCAAGAACTTATCTTGTGGTAGGTAGATTTGAGGTTCATGCGTCATTTTCCAGGATATCAGTACATGGTTAGAGGGAACACTTTTGGGTGTGATTCAGTGTGACTCCAGTCTTTTCTTCCTAAAAAAACAAATGCTGAGTTGCTGAGTGTGCAGGTAGCAAAAGCACCTCCCAGGATGAGCAGTGACATGTTGGGAAAAACTAGAAGAACAAAGCAGCTCAGGCCACTGAGTCATCTCAATAGAGGGATTTAGAATTGGTAGCAAAGTAGCATTGAGCCTTAGCACCAAACACTACTGTGATTGTCCCCCGAGCCCTGGCTGAAAAAATTTGAGAAACTTGGAGTTAAATAGCATACAATGTCATCTAAATCTAAACATAAATATAACACAATTTCATAGACTTAAACTACACATTATGGCAGATCTCATCATCTATTATTCTTGATCCCCTAAATCAGGCAGACCCATTAAGATAGGAAGGAGCAAAACTCTGCTGTCCCTAAACAGAACTCTGCTTTTCATTGTAGCTTGGAACTTTAAAGTAGACTGGATAGTTTATTACCTAACCCACCCATTGCTCTCAGTACTAATAAAATGCTAATCTGATTTGATTCCTAATGGAAAGGTGAGAATGTCAAATGCAAATCGACTGGTTGGCATAAAATATACCTGTACAAACATGTAGAGCTTAATCTCTAAAACTATTTTTCTCTTTGGCACTTGGAACACTGAAATTCAGTCTGAAATGGTTATGGCCCTGAGTCTTAGGAGTAATAACTGAGCACATTCTCTCCACACGTCACCCATTCTCCCTGGCCCTTTCTCTGGACAGTGTTTGACTCTTGAACCTTGAGCATATCTAATTACAGATGACATAATGATTCCCTGTCATTAAAACACATGTCTCAAAGACGTTAGGAACGAAATCGAATGTTCAGATCAAGAACTTAGTTTCCCAAAGTTACCAGATTTTACCCATAGACTCATGGAAGAGTTGTTCAAGCCAATATACATTTTTTGAAATGAGCATCATTTTTAGCAACAATCATCTTTAAATATTTTTAAGAGGCTTCTTTTTCTTGTCTTTTGCCATCTTTTTTTCCTAAAGTTTACTAGTCTTAATTTTTAGGTTATGCCTCTTTGCTCATGGTAAGGTTTTACATTAGAACTTATTCTATGTTTAGTTAGAAGAATGTCTTTATCTGATTGTGGAAACGTCTGACCTTAGGAAAGACATTTCTGTAAGATCCCTTAAATATTTTGCCAGTTAGTGATTAAGGCAGCCTGATTACAAATATTAAATTAGCTACAGCCCACTGAATCAGGTGCAGCAAGAGGAATACCAAGGTTGTGGGTTTGATGTGGGAACTTCTTAGGGGAGGAAATAAGTATTGCTTGGTGTCAGCATCTAACCAGGAACCAGATTCGTCCTGTCTGATGTACAGCAATTTTTAAAGCCAATGTCTTCAGCCAAAATGCCTTGGCCTTTGTTGTCATGTGTAAACACCAGATGAAAGAGCAAGCCCCAAGGCTCAACTCTCGTCCTGTGAGGTGTTGGAGCTACATTAACCTGAGAGAAAAATCCTTTGGCTGGGCATAAAACAGTATGTTTATCTGTCAGTGTGGTCATATTTTTATTGAGAAAATAGATTATCCCAAAAAATGTGTACTGTTTATAGTTCTGTTAGATGGAGGGGTTGTTTCTAGGTCACATAACTTCTTTATCGTCAGCTACACGGCTCCAGCTTTGAATCTTCCCCGAGAAGACTGCCCAGGCCCTGGAGCCCAGGCTCTCAACTACTTCATTCATGATCAGTCATCGACTGAGGACCAATAATATGCCAAGGTGTGTTATAGCTGATTATACAAACAGAAAACAACACACAGTCCTTCCTCATGGTCTGACTGAGGATATAGACATAGAAACTGATAATTATTAGTTTGAACCATATGAAATTGCCAATTTTATATCGCAAATTATCTATGTTGACAATTTCATAGGGTACAACCTTTATAATACAATTAAGCTCAGTGATAGAAATATATAAAGTTTCTGTTCTTAGTTGGTTTGTGTTTAGCATAGGAAAAGAACACTTAAACTGGAGATGGGAAGAAAGAAGCTGGGTAGGCATGCTGGAGGATTCTTGGTCATAAAAAAAAAATGAAGATGTAGATTATGCATGTGAAGAGAACCTTCTGGAACAGACTGACTTTAGAAAGTTATCCTGAAGAGGCCCTTAGTTGTTGAATCAGGGAAGTTCCTCTGAAAGAAAACATTGGAATGGAAGCACTTATGTCCTAAGGACCAACACAGAAGTTACGTGTCTCATTGACCCTTTGATTTCTTTGCTCTTGCTCGCCCAGTGTATCCCACAGCCTCTATCCACACACCACCCACCTCAGTGCAGGGAACTGGCTCACTGACCGGCAGGCTCTATGATAAGAGGTAAGGACCATGAGCACCTAATAGATTCACAGTTGTCTTGTGGGAAGACCTCTACTGCTTCCTGAGATAGTATCACCAGCAGTGGATTTTGACCCTTTTTTGGAAAAATAGTTTTTATGCTTAGTGTCTGGATTCTAAACCCTGTTCCATTGATTCAAGTTTGATGACTCCAGGCCTATGAGCACTGATCTTAACTAGATTTATTATTGGCGTCCCCCTTGCAAAATCTTTTGGTTTTTGTTTCCTGACTTTCAAAACCTGCCCTCCTAATCCAGCTGGCTCTTGCCATGTATGAATCAGACTTTATTCTCTGGTTCTACTTTCTGTTCTGAATGAGCAGTCTCAAGACCAGAAAAAGCCATTTTGAAGATCTAACCCAAGAGCACAGGGACTAGGGCATATTGAGTTAGACTCCAACAAACCCTTCCAGCGACTCAGGGTTCTCTTAAAGTTCATTGAGAGTGTGTTACCACATCACTGTCTGGGACGCCCTCTACATTTCAGGTTGCCAATGGTTTCACTTTACACTCTGTGGCTTACCACACAGATAAAATTATGGGGGAGGAGAGCAAGCTTTCAACCTAATAATTCATTAGAACTTGAAAACTTGTGGCTCACGAAGATAAAAGGCTGTATACATACACATGTTTGTGGATATGCATTGCCACTGAATGTTGAGAAAAGGAACATGTCAGTTAAGAAGAATTGCACCCTTCAGACATATGATAGAAGGCTCCCTACATTACAGAGAGGTTAGACTCATTGGACTTAGTGTTTTTTAAAGTTAAATCTAATTCAATGATCCTGTGACTTGCAAAAGTTTTTTTCCTTTGAAAGTGAAATAAGACCTCTTGTTACCTAATGTCATAAAGTCATATGACAAATGAGTGCTATTACTATATGTTCCACGTGATGTGTGCTGTATTTCCAGGGACATTTTAACTTGTGTACTTCTCCAGCCTGTTAACCATTCCAGGAAAGGCCTGTGACCTATGGACAAGAACAGCAGAGTGTGTCTGTAGAACTTAGATGGTGACATGCTCTGAGACACACTTGGCAGTGTCATTTGGGGTCACCCTACTTGTATTTTTTGCTTCTGTCAAGGAGTAATCACATTCTGGGTGTGCAAACACATTTTGATGCCTCATTCTTACCTTTTTTAGTAAATTCTACCAGGAACTTGTTTCTTATGATGACAAGATGCATCCCAAATTACTCTAAAGATGATATTGATTTTTCTGCAAATAATAAGTTCAGCCACAGGAGAACCATAAAACTTCAAGTTGTTGCTTCAGTGAGTATTACCATGTAATGTCAGTGGCTTTGGTTTTTATTTAATTTTGTGATTAAAGTTTTTATTGATTTCCCTGCAGGGTAGAATATATCAATACTTTTGGTTTCAAAGAAACATTCAGTAACGAGAACATTCAGTAACGAGAAAACATAAAAGGACTAAACAGAAAAATGTTGCTTTATTTTAAAATTTAAAAAACTGCTACTATGAATCTTCAAGGTACATTTTTAGAACTAATTTTGGATAAAGCTACTCAGTCTTGTGTGTGGAACTAGTTCCTCAGTATCAGTAGGTTCATATACCTATGAAGTTTAGTTGAGAAATGCTTAGCTAGTAGTTATTAGAGCTAATACTATTTTGCCAGGAGCTGATGCACAAGCAAGTGAGTCACTCTCTACATTACCACAATTGTGTGTCCTCCTTTCTCTACCACAAAGAAGTAGCCTGGTGATGCCCAACGTATGGAGGCCCTTTGGACAATTTTGTGTGTATAAAAGATTTTTCTTTTCAGAGGTATTCCATCATTGAGAAACATGATCAATGCTGAGACCGAATCTCTGACTCAGGATGGACCTAAATGATTCTAGAGCATCTACAAACTATACAGAAAGAGGGTGTGTGTGTGTGTGTGTGTGTGTGTGTGTGTGTGTGTGTGTTAAAGTAAGGAAGGGCCACATAATTCTCAAAGTCACACAAATTTACATTCTATCTTCTTCTCCTTCTTGGAGGATTGGGAGCTTGACAGGGTGCCTATCTTTTTGTGGGATGGGCATGGAGGACATTGCCTTAAGATTAAACTACTTCCTATTACTCAGATCAACCGGTTATAAATCCTTAATCCTTACAATTAAAATTAGTATTCCACATGTGACTTTTTTTACCTGACCCTCCTGACAGCTCCAATGAGTCAGGATTTTCCCAGCCTTATTCCACTGATGAGGCAGCTAAGACTTGGATGAATGCTAAAGGTCTATTTCATGACCTGCAGTTAGCAAGTGGCAGAGCTAAAAATTAAACCTTGGTCTCTTGGCTACTGACCTTGTACACCGCTCTCCCACATTGAGTTTACATTAATCAACTACTCTTCTTCACTTATTGGCACTGGCAGATGAGTTTGACTGCTTTTTCTGTTGAAGTCAACAGTTTTTTTCTAGTGTGGTAGGACCATAGGATCCTGGTTGCCCACCAGGTCTGCCCTCTATACACAGGCCCAAAGGCAGCCTTTGGTCTTGCCAGTGCCTGGGGACATCATTCTCTAGAGCAGGGCCTATCCTCACAGAGGCAGGGCATCATCTGGCACTGGAGAAATGAAGACAAGGACAAAGGTACCAGATTTAATGAGCTCACCAAATAGTCATTTGTCTACAATCAGAAAAACACAGCCCTCTCCTCTCTCCTTTAAAACACATTCCCCTTTGCTTAAAAGTCCAACCAATTTCTAAAAGAATAAGGCAGAATGATCTCTGTAGTGCAAGATCCTGAAAATATAATCAAGTGCACTGCCATTGTGGAGAGAGCCAGAAAATGGAGTTAGATGGCTGTTCATCAATGAAAACAACATTAAAAGGGAGGCCTTGTTCTCTGGCCTCACGACAGCCACCTCGCCTTTGTTGCTTCATCCTGCTTTGAGAAAAACAAAGAGGAAGGAAAACCTGAATGTAAGTCAAAGAATAAGGAGGAAATTCATGTTTGATTCGCACTACTAGAAATTAGATCCATATTCAGGTTCTCATTTAATCTTTCAGACCATTGCTGGGAACATGCGTGAGACTAAGGCCAATGGTGAGCAGAGGAAGCTTCAGTTCCAAGGACACACCCAGCCAGGTACAGAGAGGTCAGACCAACTTCGCAGGAAGGCATTGCCTAGTGGTCTAGAGTCACATGAGAGAGGCCATAAAACAAACAAAACCGAGAAGAGGGGTGACTAAAAACGTTTCCCCATTATGTGGGATTGAAGTCCTAGTATTAATGACTCCTTTGGATTAAGATATTGCTGGAACAGCAGTCAAAGGTGTTACATAGTAGAGATATTGCCTGAGGTTACTATTGCCCATCAACTCTGAATGTTGAATTAACTAATCATATTATTCCTTTATTTTTCCTAGAAAAACTGCAAAGAATTGAGACTTAAGGGAGATGAAGGAGAAATGGTCTGTAACCTTTGCTTGTAGTCAGATGACTTTTACTGTCTGAAGTGAGGGGATAGTGGAAAAGAATGTGCCAAAACAAAGGAAAGGAAAGGGATCTGGAGAATGCTAATGGGAACATGATTAACTCCCAGTGAATCCTCTGTTGGGTGACTTGGATTTCCCTGACTGGACCAAGCTGGTCATTTTTCTCATAGCTGTTGTGAAAATCAGCACTGTAGGAGCCCTTGGGCATTTTTTCAAAATACCCTGAGAATAGGCCAAAGAAAAGGGCAGAGATGGTGTTGCTGGGACAACTGCCAAGACAAAGAAACTTTTAGATTTCTGGAGACAAGAGGCCATGTAAAAAAGAAATTCTCTCTCTCTCTCTCTCTCTCTCTCTCTCTCTCTCTCTCTCTCTCTCTCTCTTTCACGCGCGCGCACACACACACACACACACACACTCAAATGCAACAGAGAATAGAGATGTGCATGTGGCTGGCAAAAAGTTTGATTAATTAGCTAGCAGCATCAGCTTTAAATTAAAACAATTTCAAATGAAGAGGGAGAAAACATGAAATGGGACACAATCTTCAAGTGAGCACATGAACAGTAAATGGGGAATTAGAGGCAGAGAGCTATTTCGCAAAGTGAATCCAAACCATCTGGAGCTGAGGACTGAAGGAGTCAATGAAGCTGCAAGCATCTGAGATGCTAAGAGTTTCCTCTTGTGGATGGGGGTACGAAGGGGTGTGGTGGGAGGCAGGAGCGAGGGATGGAAGCCAACACATCAACAGGTTCTGGCGGCAGGGCCAGATGGCCTCCTACTCACAGGCTGGGTTCTCTGGACAGCACTGTGGGGTGGGAGGGGAGCAGGATAGCCCAGCAGTCTCCCTGAAGACAATGAGGAGAAACAGACCCTGGGGCGGCTGCCTCCTGAGCCTGCTTCTGGCTGCAGATCCAATGCCAAGGTTTCCCGGACAGGAAATGAGTGAGACTCCATGGAGGATAGTTCAGGGATTGGAGAGGAAACCATTGACCCTGGCAACAATAAGAAGGAGTGAGGGCGGGGGTAGAGGAAAGAGTTTGTTTGCTTAATGTTGATCCATTAAAGGTCAGTGATAAATGTTTGCAGAAGTCCTGGGCTGCTCACACAGAACTTTAGAGGGCCGAACGGATCAGGTTCCCTGTGCCTAGCCCAGGGGACCTGGGCTTGGTTAGAGCTGAAAGAGCCACGGTGGTCCCCATGGCTTGGCCATCCTCTTGCTTCTACCCTCACCGGCAGCCTCCCCTATGTAGACAAAACACTGGCATCGTTTTGTAATTCAGGCACAGTTTATTATTTCACAGCTCAGACTGGGCAGCCAGAACTCGGTTTCCAATGCTTTACAAAGCTTATGCGACAATGCCTTGGACAATTGGCCTCAGTGTCTTCATCTATAAATGGGAAACAACAAGTTCATAGAATAGTAAAAGCACTTAGCACCTTAAGTGACACTTTTAAATGTTCACTATGTGAAAGCTATTCTACATCATTATTAGCATTACTGCTTATTTCAATCATTTCCTGTTATAAATACACTCCAATAAACAGCTTTATGTGCAAATCTTTGTTTAGACCTCTGATTATTTCTCTAGTGTAAGTTTCTGAAACTAAGTTTCTGGTACACTAATCCAAGGATACAAACTTTTAGAGGTGTTTTATAAAATTGCAGGATTAATTCACATTGTGACTGTACTGATGTCTTTCCCCACAGTCCTGAATGGGGACATAGCTAGAAGAGCCTTGATGACACCAGGTAGTGCCATTTCAATTCATTCCATCAGCACATATTTACTCTGTGCCAGGTATTTTTCTGGGCACTTGAGTTATAGCCATGAACAATAGCGAAAAGTATTTTCTGTTCTCAAGGCACTCAAGTCCTGTGGAAATACTGACAAAAATAAAGAAATAAATGCATTGTGTGCTGTTGTGCAATGTAAGATGTATGAAGAAAGTGAAGTAGGGTAAGTGGCTGGTGGATGACGCTGTTTCAGACTGGATGCTATCTATCTTGTTAGATAGGAAATGACACTTGAGCCCACATGGAATGAAATGAAGCCTGGTGAAGATCCAAGGAAACAGCATTCCAGGCAGCTGGAAGAGCAAGTCCAAAGGCCCTGAAGTTGGCACTAATCCATAATTTCAAGGGCTGGCAAGGAGGCTAGTGTGAGCAGAGCACTGAGGGGAAGAAGATGAGTACACGCACAGAGCGGCAGCCAGTGGGCAGCAGGTGATGGAGGGTTGTTCTTAGTGGGAAGAGAGCCCTGCAAAGGCTCCAAAACGGGGAGGGCTTCCGTGTGTCTCAGATTATACCAGAATCACTCAGGCTGTGTGTGCATCTTAGGTGATATTACAGGGCAGCAAGATTGAAAGCAAAAGCAGCTAGGGAACCGTTTACTTGTTGCTAATTTGATAGACTGAAAAAATCTTTCTCCTTTTAATCTGTGTTTGTGATTATGAAGCCGCATTTTCCATAAATTATTGGGCATTTGAGTCTTCTGTGAGCAGTGGACTGAATTCAGTCCTCTCACAGGACCACCCTGCTCTGCCATCAGTGGGGTGGAGACTTTTCAGCTCTGATCCTTGACAGCAACTTAAAAGGCATGACTGGAAAGTTCCAAACAGTCTCTAGTCTTCCTCTTGGAAGCATTTGGAGGACTTTTGTGTTTCTGTTTCTGGTTTCTCACACTGTCTTTTAACAGCCTACATTTAAAATATGTCCTTTATTAAGCTGTGATTGTGCAAATTGGGGGATGGGATGAGTTTGGATGTATTAAGCTGAAAATTCAGGCTGGATAAATATTACATTGAGATTTACTCTTTTATTATGCTTTTAATCATTCTGTGAATGTTTTTTCAAGAACTGCTGGCATCTCTGGAATGGCGAATCTTTCAGCATCATGCTCTTTAAATGCAAAAAACTACTAGATAAACTGAATCTTTGAAATAACTAAATGAAAGTGTGCATTTGTTATGCAACATCACACAATTGTTCCATTGGCACACCTTCCTAATGGCTTCTTTATGCAAACGTTATCGCCTTTGTGCCATTTTCTACTTCTGCTGTTTCCAGTACATTTATTTCAATGAAGACTCCTGAAAACCTGTGAAGGAATTAAAGAGACTGGCCCTTTTCCTCATGTTTCAGGATGTGCATTTACATGAAGAACTTGCCTACACTACCGATTATACCAGAAAGGAGCACCCTCCCTGCTCGAAGTATGCGATTTATACGCTTGCAAAAATGCCAAGCATATGCAATCCATTTCAGTACTTAAAATTCTTACAGAGATAGTTAATTAAATGCATGGAACCAGAGCTTAAATTAAATCTGGTCTTGGGAAGATCTTCACTTCAGGCCCCTTTGATAGATTTAGTAAATTTGTCCGGGGCAAGAATGTTCTACTGGCTCATCTCCACAGTAGGGAATAGACAGCTTTCCTAGTTTCTGTTTTCTGTTTTCTTTGTGATGGAGTGCTTAATGAAGACACAGTGACTTGATTAGAGGAGTTCTTCAAGAAGTCTCCATCTTATTGCCACATTCCATTTTGTTTGGAGCTCACTCAGTGCTGCCTAATAAGGCCTTGTACATCATAGACCTTTTGCCTTTATTCACTTATTTCATTATTTTCACCAATGTTTGACACAGGAAGGGATGACAGACTTTGAGAAGTTGAACATGATGCTTTTTCAGTTATCATGTGTACTTTTTCAACAATATACATGAAGACATGGCCACTTGGAGTACATGGAGTGAAAAGAGAGGCCACTGGACCCAACTGTGATCTGAGCCTGCGCCTTTTTGGTGAAACCCTAACACGTAGAAAGTCAACCCATTATTACTGATGCACAAGAGCTAATTGCTTTAGAGCAGGTCTAAATATTTTTTTTCATGTCTGACACCTTTTACCTGAGAGACATATTTAATAACATCTCTCACTGCTGAGAAGTCATTATAATGGAGAGGTTAGGAGTCAGGTTTCTGTCAGTCATGGAGATGAAAATGAAGGATCTGTTTCAAATCCTATTGAAGTGTGTATTATCCAATAAGCACCACTCCCACAAACATCTATTGCACTATATATGTATCGAGAGATATAGTTCCTTATATATTTATATATACCTATATATATTCAATAATAATATATTATGTATAACATTAATTAATTTATAAATATTAGCTGCAATTCCACTATATTATAAATATGTTCAATCATAAGTAAAATATGAATAAATCTGAATGTTATAGGAATATATATAAGTATGTAAGGATATATAATATATGCTTAAGGATATATAATATTCTTATAACATTCAAATTTATTACCTTACTTATAATTGAACATATTTATAGTATAGAAGAAATTGTGATTAATACTTATATTTGGGAAAATTAATTAAGAGTTATTAACTGCACATAGTTCTTTGTCACAGTTCTTATTACTTATTGGGTTGTTTGGATAAAGCATTTACCTTTGTCAGAAAATAAAAATCATCTACCTTTTCCTATAAAAAGGTGAGACTACTCACATTCCAAAATTCTTATATAATGGAAATTGTTTCCATTAATTACATCTTTAATGGAGGTACACAGTCCTATTCAAGCAATAAATTGATTTTGGAAGTGGAGTGGTAAACAGATTTTATTTCTAAGTTCAATAAGAGGGTTTTCTTGCTGGATTTTTTCTAGTGAGACCCTTGTGCTTGGAATAACGGTTTTGAGTAAGCATGGAAAGTGTTTATAGTAATGCTCCCTGCTGGTAATGAAAGTTGTAACTTTTTTTTTTAGTTGTAACTTTTAAATTAAAAAAAATGCCCCAACATTATCAGTGTAAACCAGGGGTTGGCAAACTATGCCCCCAAGCCAAATTTGGTGTACTACCTGTTTTGTAAATATAATTTCATTGGAGCACAGCCAAACACTCAACTCACAGAACTTATGCCCTCAAAGGCTAAAATACTTACTAACAGGTCCTTTAGAAAAAAACATTGGCTGACACCTGTCTAAACTGAGCTGGGTAAACTAAAGATCAAAGTTAACAAGTAAACAAACAAATAAATAACAAGGAAAAAGTAAACAACATCCATTTTGAGACCTAGCATGGAATGAAATTAAAAAAGGTTAGTCTTCACAAGTTCAGACCTTTACCCATCAATTGTTGCATTGCTTCTCCCCTTTCATGATAGCACCTCATAGATTTAAAAATATGTGTCTCCCTAGGTCAGCCCTGAGGGCTCCATCTCATTTCTTTTAGGATGTATTGGAGATTGCTGTGTAGTCCGGGTAGGTATGCAGCACTGCTCATGGTGTGGGGGACATTTGACCAGAAAAAGAATACGAAACTGTGAGTTCTCTGCTAAAGGTAGAAGCATGAGGCTCTTCTTATATCTAAGTCCAAAATCTAAATTATCTTCCAATACAGCACCTCTTCTGTTTTCTGGAAACTGCTACCTTCACTTGCAGCCCAAAAAACTGATTCCATTTTGTAAAATTGGAAGAACTCTTTTAATTTTACAGTATTTTTTAGCCAGTGGAGTAAGAAGTTCAGTATGTCATGCTATCTCGTGAAAATAGTCTCTCTAGATTAAAATCAACCTTGATGGACAATGAGAAGCCTGGCACTGTGACAAGCAGTGCAGCTAAGACATTGGGACAAAAGTCTGGAGACCTAGGTTCTCATTCCAGCTCCATCACTGGGTAGCTGTGTGATTCTGGGCCAGTCACTTTGAACCTCTGTTTGTTTTATTCATAATCACTCATCTGGAATAGTAACACCTATGCTATCTACCTTACTTCAATTGTCGCAAGGATAAAATGAGAGGGTAGTCATAAATCTCAGTGTAATAACTGGTACTAGCTTGCTGTTTAGTTTAGGGACTAACTGTATTTGAAGAATCATATTGAGAAGGCTTTTTTGATATTAATTAAGGGAAATTCCAGGACACCCAGAGACCTATGTGGAAGAGGAATACATTAACAGCGACAGTACAAGGGGCTGGGAAGTTAGCTAAAATGCAGGCTGGGCCTAAAACCAGAGAGCACCAAGTCTGTGGCTCATGCTGTCTGCGGTGCTCAGCCAAAAGACCGACACAGGAGTTGGGCTAAAAACAATAGCCTTTATTAGAGAATTGCAAGTTCCGGAGACACAGGCAAGCTATCACTAAAAGGCCCGGCTCCCTCAGTATCTTGGAACCACAGATTATATAGGAAAATATCAATCATCATGGAAACTAAGGGAGCTGGTATCATGTGTGGGTGCTACTGTTTGGACGATTAAAAGGAGATGAAGTAATTGATCATTTTCATTTCTAGAATCAGCCATGGCTCCATCTTGTCTGGTCCTGTGACCAGGTTCCTTGGCTGATGGGATTGTAGTTTTGCCTTGATGGGCCTGGGGCTGAAACACATCTAAAGCCAAGATGTTAGTTATCCTTAGTCTAAAGTCCACCTGAAACCTATTGTCCTCATGATTACAAACCTGAGGCTGAGTTAATCTTATTTCCCAAGGCTTAAAGATTAAAGGAGCAGTCATACAGAGAATAAGAGAGGAAAAGAGCACGTGAATCACAATGCCATTATCTGGGTAAAACCAGCTTTAATCAGAGAAAAGAAAAACTATATTAAAAAAAATGAGGTTTGTGTGTGATTACAAGCTATAGGGTAAGAAGAGGCCCATTAAATGGTCCTTGTATCAGATCCTTCTGCAGGCCTTCTAAGGAATCCAGGAAATCTCATGTCGAGTGAATGCAGGCATTTTCCAGAAGGTCAATACTAAGGTCTGGCAGGGAAAGAGTCCCCTCACAATGTTACCGGAGACCAGGTTCTTCATGTTCATCACAGGAAAGAATTCAAAGTACTCACCAGTAAGCCAAGCAAGGAGCAGATTTATCACAGAAGGATAACGCTCTCTCAAGACAGGGAGAGCAGGAAGGTTCAGAGAGGAGCAGCTGCCCCAGGATGAAGGGGGTTTTGGTAATTTATTGTATATAGAATTAAAGGGTATCATAGTTGAAGCTTAGAGGTGGCACTATAGGTGGGTTTTAGTAGGAACCACTCCTTCCGTTGAGAGGAGGCATTTTTGTCCTTATTTGACTCTCAGAACTGTCATGACAAAACAAGGGGTAGGGACTTTCTGCAATGCTAATAGTGTTATAATCAGCCAAAATTCACCTTCAATGGTAAGATGGTGTCCTGGGTCCCCCACCAGCTGACTGGATCTAGTTCAGGTTGGTCTGGTGCTGGCATTTTCTTAATGGAAGATTAAACCTGCTCCTTTCTATCTCCTTTCCCCTCTCCCATGGCCCTTCCTGATCTCCACTGTGACAAGAGGACTCCAGTCAGCAGCAGGAGGTAGTAAGTAAAATCCCCACCTCCCAGAGAGGACGTGCCTGAGTGTCAGACTAAAGTGAAATAAGGAATTCTAAGATCCCAAGCTCCAGATGATCAAAAAAGGACAGGTCAGCATGGTGGAAGAGGGGTAAGAGGGCAAAGCTGGAGTCTGTGAATCACCTTGGTGCCACAGAATGTCTGGCAGCAAAACAAAAACTGAATCCCAGCTCTCCTTGAGTGGGGTGGCTGCATGTTCCTGCATTGGAGCCAGGGAGTTGTCTTGTCTGAAAAGCCGGAGCAGAAAACCCCTCACCCATATATAAGTCCCTCACTGGCTGACTCTTGTGTATCTATTTTAACATCTTGAATTTTTCTGTTTTCTTTTTGAAAACCTCCTGGAAGATAGGGCATTTAATCATTACTAGCTATTCCTGCTTTCCACTTTAAAGTGGAAAATATCCTTTCACCCCGAAAAGTAAAATAGAAAAGACCACCAGGCACAGTTGTGTCAGTTGCGTACTACACAAGTCTTCAGTGGACGGGTATTAACTGCCTTCCAGGCCCAGTGCAGAGAATGGGGTGCTTCCTGGAGGGGCAGCTAATTACAACTGCACTGCCTGGAGGAGCTATCTTTTTATAAGCCTCAAAAAAGCATCCTAGGGCTTGAAAATATCAGGGAAGCAAAATTGCCACAGGCCCTATTGAATGGTTCAGGCCTGCTGCTTTCCAGATTGCAAGGTCTGGAGAATGCGAAGAAATTCTGGTTCTTTCAGAGCTGGATTTCTCTGCAGAGAGCCAGGAGTTCATGAAGAAAAGGGGCCCAGATTGTCAGAAGGTCAGATCAGTCAGGAAACAGCCAGCCACTTTCAAAGGCTGTCTTATTCAGTGAAAGTTTCCAAGTGATAATAACATCTCTCGGGAATGAGACTTTGAGAATGAATTTGCAGTTCCCCAGTGATGGCTAAAACACCATCAGAAGGTGTGACAGTCCCCTGCATATCCAGCTCAGTCAGAGGAAAATGGATCATGCTCACAGAGAAGAAAAATTGCAAAGCAGGCATCCCAGAACATATTGCAATCATAAGCCACGAAAACCATCCACTAAGTTTCTGTCACCTACAAACAATATGCTGGCTAATTTTCTGCTGAAAGACAGTGTGCCTGTGCTAAACTGGTTTCACTAACTTAATTGGGAAAAATGATTTTGCAGTTTACATGGGGCTTAAGAATGTAATTAATACAATTCATAAAAGGCCAATACTACTTTGCAGACATAAGCCCCAGTGGGAATTGTGAGGTAGTTTGCTTTGGAGAGTTTCTAAACTGCAATTCCAATAGCCAGTACTGTCCTGCCTTCCTGGTGGGCTATTCTCTTCTTTATCATCAGTAAGACTAGACTCATTGCCTTCTCTTCAAGGTTTCCTCACCAGTCCTCCTCCCTAGTCATTCTGCTCTCTGAGGGTAGATGCTCTTATTTGGATGAAAATCAAAGAATGCTGTAAGATTAGGGCTCAGGGATGAAGTCAGAAAAAAGCTATGTCACCATGCACCTCACTTTTCAATCAGTTTTTATTGTTGGATGTGTTCATTTCCTAAGAGGTTTGCTGAGTGCTGAAGGTCTGGGTTTCCCTTACCCACAGAGAAGAATTAACAAGTCTGGCCTTTTAAAAATTTAGGTCCAACTGTGAACTACCTGGAATTTAGGGAGGGTGAAGGAGTTTGAAGTTCATCTGCTGATGAGGGGAGGAATCTGAAAATTTTTGAGAGGGAAAGGATGTGACAGATGCCCTGAGTGAAGCCAGCAATGGCAAGCACAGCAGTAACTCTGTGGGGTCCCTACTCCCAAAGACAAGGAAGAACTAAGAGGCCACCAGTAGGAAAGGGAAGGAGAAGGAAAGGGACTGCTTTGGCCCCTGGAGTGACATGTGCTATCAGACCTGTGTTGTTTCATGTAACAGTCTTTGGGAGGGATATAGACTCCTCTGTGAGTTTCTGTAGAAGAAGAAGCAAGTTGGGCAAGGTCAAGCCCATGTCTTTAGAAACAAAGACCTTTCCCTGCTCTCACTTGTTGTTCAGGAGGGATCATCTGCTGGGTCAGAATTTTTCTGAACTTCTCTGCTCTGGGAAGAATCCAATCAGAGAACAGATGCTGGAGTGTCTTGAGGATAGGGATGGAGGTTGACCATTCATAGATTTAGTTTTGAGGGTCTGTTAAGTTAGATATTTAGTGTACTTGTCCTTTTGGAGAGATTTGAACAGTTCTTTTCAGTTGGGGATCAGAAGTAAATGAGGTTGATGAATCTGATAAGGTGGCAACTAACCAAACAAAGAATTAATAGAAAGCACAATGACTGGTCCATTAGAGTAGTACTGATGCGGTAGGTTAAAATACCCCTAACTCCCAGCATATCCACGTCAAACCTCTGGATTCAAAGAGTGTTGCCTTATTTGGAAAAGGGAGTCTTTGCAGATATGGTTCACTTAAGGATCCTGAGATAAAGAAATAAACATGAATTATCTAGGAGGGCCCTAAATGCCATCACAATAATCTTTATAGGAATGGAAAATATAGGCACAGGGAGATGAGAACAATGTGAAGATGAAACAGACAGATGCAGCCATAAGCCAAGGAACAGTTCTAGACACCAGAAGCTGGACGAGACAAGGAAAGAAATTCTCTTGTAGAGCCTCTGGAGGGAGTTAAACCCTGCCAACACTTTGATTTTGAATGTTTGACCTCCAGAACTGTGACAGAATAAATCCAGTTGTCGTAGGCCAACCAGTTTGTGGTAATTTGTTACAGCAGCCACAGCAGACTAATACAACAGGGTACCAGGAGTGTGTAGTGGTGGCACTGACTGTATCTGAGTGAGTGAGGATCAGTGAAGGCTTCCAAAAGAAATGGTGCTTATGTTGAAACCTCAGGAAAAGTTTTGCATATATTCAGGAGATGGGGAAGGAGAAGAAATATTCTACACTGAAGAAAGTATGTGTGAAAACCTGGAGTCGAGAGTGCATGGTGTAGTCTCCAGAGTGAGGAGGCAGTGGCAAAAGATCATTTATACTTCAAGGGCGATAGGAAACTATTGAGAGATTGTAAGCAGTGTCCTGACCAGTTATAAGCTACTTAAAGATCTCTCTGAAAGCCTAAATTAGAGGAATTTTGAAAGAGAGATGTACAACTGGGCAAGATGATTAGGCAGGAGAATTGACAATATTTGGGTGAAGAAAGGTTAGGGAAACAGAAGAATAAAGATTGATGTCCATTGTCTGGATTGGGAACTGGGTTGGTAATGATGCTTGTTACTGAGAAAAGGCATAAAGGAGGAAAATAAGGTTCCCCAGAGAAGGGGCACTTAGAAGCAAAGATAAGCCCAGGAAAGGATTATCTCATGGATGGTCAGCCAAAGCAAAATCTTCCATGACCTCCAGAATCTCTCTCTTTGGCTCTCCCATGGTTCCAGCAATTTCCATATTGTTTACTATTTCGGGATCACAACACCAAAATTTATGTTAAAATATAAACACTACTTTGGAAGGAGACCTGATTTGCCATGACTAGCCTTCAGTGCTTGAGTAAGACCCAGATAATCAGCCTCACTCTCCGGTGAAGTGAGCCCTTGGGAAAGGACAGAAGGCAGGTTATACTTCCTGAGAGCGCATCAGAGCTCCGCATTGGATCTTACTGGTAAGAGAGGCGAGGCGAGAACACATTGGGAGGCTCAAGGGGTTATCATAAAGACATGGTTAGTGAATCCTGAAAAAAAGTGGAGGTAGGGTGAGCTTTAAAGAAAACATCCCATAAATCGTGGATGCTTTATTCCTTACCTACTCTAACATGCGCAAATGGACAGGGTCTTGAGCTCAGCAATATCCACACAGAGATTAGAAAAATGGCCACAACCAAAGTTTAAAGTCTCTTCTCGTAAAATTGCCCTCACGTGTGATAAGAGGAAAGCGACTTGGGAGTGGGCTTTACTTATAAAGGAGATCAGAATATGCCCCTGTGACTTAAGAATTGTTTTGAGCTAAAGGCAACTGAGAAGTAGCAGACTCTGAAAGAACCCTCTGCCCTTCCCCATTCCCCCTAAAGTAAGACATGAATTTCCCTTCATGAAGCCTTCTCTCTCCCCTTTCCCATACCAAGAAGAAGAAAAACAATCATATCACTAAAGATATAGTCAGCAGTAAGATGGGTCTACACAAATAAATCTTACAAAAATAACCCTTATAGTCTGTTCATTGCCCCGTATAGTTACTTCCCCACAATTTATTACTCCAAGACGTCAAACCCCTCTTTTCTGTTTCTTGCCACTTCTCCACAAATTTATTGCCCTTTGTTGAAATGGTATATAAACCTCAAGGTCGAATCTTCTCTTTGAATCTTCTTTTTTTAGTGAAGTTTCCATGTGTGTAAAATTAAAATATTAACATTAAATAAGATATACTTTTCTTCTGTGAATCTGTCTTTTGTTTGTTTAATTCACAGATCCCAGCTGCTAAATATGAGGATAGAAAAAAATGTTTTTCTTTCTTACACCAATAAGATTTGCATGTTGTTTTTCAGTGCTAAAGTGCTTTTTTGTTTTCAATGTAATAATTGTTGAGTTTAAAGAAAAATAAATAGCTCTTAGACTCTAATAATCTGTTATTAGTACTATGATGTATCTCAGGATTATAAAGTGTCTAGAGCCTGAAGCAAACAAACCTTAACCTGATTTATTTTTTGTGGCTGAGCTTGTATTAATTAGCCACACAACTAAATCATAATTTAGCCATATTCCTTTCTCTAACATTTTTCTAACACCTTCTAGAATAATTCTTAAACAAATTGGTGTGGTAGAGTGTTCCAGGTACTCTGATTTCATGACTCATACTCTCACAACTTCTTTATCTGGTTTTATCATCTCTGGGTGGACAGTTCAGTATGGGCTTCTGCTAACTCTCCATATCAGCTTTTGCCTCAAGCGTAGGCTTTCTTCATCATTTCTGTCCCTTGGGCTCTGCCTGGTATACCTGTGCAGACTGGAGTTAATGCCCCTGGGCACCACCTTCAATGAAAGAGGAATGGGCTGATCCCTCCCGTCCTTTGGATGAACAATTTGGGGAGAGAAGTTGTCAAGGATTTGCCTGCAGAAGTATCCTTAACACACTCATATTAGCTTTTACTATTTTCCTGTCTCATTCTCTCTGTATCTACAACTCCTACTCCCTAGGATGACCTCTCAAATAAACTAGCTGTACAAAGTTTTTTTCTCAGGGAAAGCCAAACTAAATCATGCTGTGAAAAGTGTACAAAACCCTTATTCAGCAAGCCTAGGTCCCAGTTGCTCTCTGTCACCATCGGAGCCAGGTTGCTTAATAGCACTGATTCTCGCTAACACTTCTGTAAAATAAAGGCATTAGGCTGATCTCTTGGGTTCTCATTCTATCACATATGCACTTATTTGCTCATTTTTCATTCATGCATGCTTTCATTCACAGTTCTTTCATTTACTCATTTTTATTCATTTATTATTCATTAATTCTTACTGTAATTCACTTATTTCTATTTATTTATTTTTATTCATTTACTTCTATCTTGTATATATCTTCTTTATTTATTTACTCATTCATCTATTGATTTTAAAGCAGTCACTAGTTTTTTTATTTATTTATTTTTCAACCCATTTATTTTTTGTCCATTCATTTTTTTTTCATTTATTTAGTGTTTCATGCTTTGATTTTTTATTCTTTAATTTTGTCTTACTGTTCTTTTTTCACTCTTCTTTCCCTTCTTTATTTTTTCCTTCTTTATTTCTTTTTTCCTCTCCTTCCTTTCTTTCCCCAACAACAGGTTACTGAGAATTTATTAAATTATCATTAGTTGAAGTGACACTACTTGGCGAGCAATCATTTCTGTGAATCAGAGATACATTAAGGAGGTCTGTGCAGTAAAAACAAAACAAAACAAAACAAAACAAAACAAAACAAAACAACAAAACAACTGTGGGCCCCACACACTATAAGTGGGAGAAAATATATATTCCAAATTCAGGTACCATCATGTATTTTTAATAGAGGTCCACTGTGTTTGATCATTTGTTATAGTTTATGAAGGAAATAAGAGGTCTTATTTTAGTAACTAAGGAAATAAAATTATTTCTGGTGGTTTCTAGCAATATGAAAGTTATTCAACAGCTTTATGGGAGACTATACTCATATCATCTGAATGTTTCTATGTTCAAAAACCAGATAAGTACCCAACCGAAAACACAGAATATAATTGACACATACTTTCTCCCAGGAGAAAGTCTCATTATCAAAAGTACCTATTTATTATACTTCATGCGAAAAGTATGAATTCTTCAATATTTTTCTGGGAATATATTTATAATTAAAAATATGTATATATAAAACATGATGCTGAAAATAATTTTTTTCAAAGCAAGCATTAAAATCAAAATATTCACATCATGAGGGTTATTAAGTTATTGATTGATAAATTAGCCTTTGAAGATTTGAAATAATGTTCCAACATGTAATCTCTATGCATTTATACTCCCACATGTACAATCTACAAATTTTAAAGAATGAGGTACGATGTATATGTGTGATTTCCTTAGTTTTAAATTTTTAATTGTAAAAATCTTATTTATTATCAGTATTTTATAATATAGCCAGGTGCAAAAAAATTACATGGAATGTAAGTGTACATCTCACTCAATTATTACATAATCAACATCCTTGTAATCATCACCCAGTTCAAAAACGAGCCACTGATAATGAGGGGGACGAGAATTTGCCGCCTACTTCAAAGTATGCCTTTGGGATGTTGATTTTAAGCTGGGTATTTTTAAGAAACAAAAAACTCAGAAAGAATCTTTGACCCTCCCTCTTTATTTGCCTAAAGAAGTTCAGATAGAAAAACCTGCTTTGGGAAGGGAACTTTAGCATATTCACCTTAGCATGTATGAATTAAGTATGGCAGCCAGGGAGAGGTCTAGCAAAGTCTGTGTCTTGTTGTTTCTAGGTGGCCCGGGGAGAATTTGCTTACCACATCTTTGCTTTTTCTTACCTACCTGTGAATTTCCTACTTTTCCTTTGAAATCCGAAACTTCTTCTTCCCTCTTTTTAGTCCAGAATGGCATATAAGCTTCAACTGTCCAATGTGCCCTTGTGTTTCATATTCTTACGGATCCCCGAATGTACATATGTAATACATTTTTTCATTTTCTCTTGTCGATTTGATTATCGGTCCAGCCAGAGCTTAGAAAGGTGAAAGGACAATTGCTTTCAACCCACATAAAAACACCCTAGATGCCCTGTGGTTTCCAGGTCCCTCTTGCCTGGAGACTCACTTTTGTGGTAATTAGCTCCTTGCTTCTTTTTTATGCTATTTGTCTATTTTTAAATGTGATATAAATGGAATCATGTAATATTTATTACTTTCTGTCTAGCTCTTACATTAATATAATGCTAGTGAGATTTACCTGGGTTTTATGTGTACTTGTGCACTGTTCATTTGAATTCTGGTATAATATTCTATTGAATGAATTTTCCACAATTTATTTATCCATTCTCCTGTTCCTTGACGTATGAGTTTTTATCAGTATCTAGCTGTTTTAAAGAATGTTCTCATGATTGTTTTTGTATAGGTAGCGTGAAGAACAAATACACAACTTTCTCTAGGACATTCTTTAGGGTAGAATTGTTTGATCATAATGTGTAAGAATCATCAACTTTAGTAAAAGGTAATAAATTGTTTTCCAAATTAGTTTTATATTCCCAGAAGCAGTGTATGAGAATTCTCCATTGCTTCACATCCTTGTCAATGTCTACTATTGTCAATCTTTTCTTAATTTTAGCAATTTAGGAGTAGGGATGGTACTTCCTTGTAGTTTTAATTTGCATTTACCTGTAATTAATGAGACCAAAGTGGCTTCTATGATTTTATTCACCATTTGGGTATCTTCTTTTATGAAGTATTTCGAACATCTTGGCTATTTTCTCCTGGGTTTTTGTCTCTTTGATTTTGATTTGAGTTTACTAAAGAAATACATTCTAAACCTATAACATATATTTTGATATGTATGTGTTGCTCTTATACTAGTGTCAGAAGTTATGTAAGACACAGGAATATATCTGACAAAAGATGTGCAGTATCTCTCTGTAGAAAACCATAACACAGGATTGAGAAAAATTAAAGAAAGCTTAAATAAGTAGATATGCAGAGTATTCATGTATTGAAAAAGTAATATTGCAGAGACTTAAATTCTCCCCCAAACTCTTCTGTAGATGCTATTCAATTCCAGATAAAATATTTTTTTTCTATTTTTTGTGGAATTTGAAAAACTTATAAAATATATACAGAAAAGCAAAAGCAAATATAGATAGCCAAAATATTCTTTAAGATATTTAGATATTAAGGAGGAGGGAGAGGAACAGAAGAAGGATGAAGAGGAAGGCAGACTTACTTACCAGATATCAAGACTAATTGGAAACTATAACAAATAAAGTAGTGTAAGGATAAGGAAGCAGGTGGATCAGTGGAACAGAATACAAAATCCAGACAGATCCATATACAGCTGGAAACTTGCTGAATAGCAAACGTGACAAGGCAGAGTTGTGGAGAACAAAACTTTCTTAATAAATAGCTCCAAGATAAATGAATAGCCATATTGAAAAATATCATTCCAAGTGGATTCTCAAACTAAGTGTAAAAGCCAAGTATAGAGCTTTTGGAAGATAATAAAAGAGGATATATTCATGACCTTAAAGTATGGAATATTTTAAAACAGGACAGAAAAAGCACTAACTAAAAAGAAAAAGGTTAACAAATTATTCATCAAAGGGCATCTTTAAAAGTAAAAGTGTGAAAAGCAAGTCACAAAATAGGAAAAAAATTGTAACCATTTTTATTGTAAATCTTTCTAAAAATCATGACCGATTTTTTTTCTTTTTTTTTTTTTAAGAAGTGTTCTGAATAAAATATTTTAGCCCTCTGCGAGAGGAACTCATTGGGTAATTCATTTATTTCTCAGATGCAGAAAAGTATCCCTAAGTATTTTTTGCAAGTGTTTTCCTCCTTGGAAGATTCTAGAAGATTTAAATCATACCTCAATTCATATCTCTTTCCTTTCTCGAATTGATCTTTTTCAACCTTTCCTGCAGAGTAGCACTTGTAGAGAACTTGCAAGTCATTTGGTAGTGGTAAACCTCCTTAGAGAGGCACTGACATGCGCACAACCTTTGGTTTTCAACAAAGAACCTGCCAGATTTTTTTTGCTTTCCCCTCTTATCAAGGTTGCGAGGTTGGTTTGTCATAATAGAGGAAATTTACTGACTGTTCCTTTGATTATGTGATTTTTTTTTTAATGAAAGGTGCTAGCTCATTGGACACTTAAGTCCCTGTGTTCATAGACAGTTGAGAGAGACACCCTCGCAGTAATTTTCTTTTTATAAAATGAGGCTGCAAAGCGCCATCTTTTCTTTCTGCACATCTGCACATGATAAATTATTTCTATTCCCTTTAATCCATTTTTTATTATTCTTCAAAAATATCTCATGCTTTTTATCCCTGGTGTTGTCGAAAATAAATTCTTGCCAAGACTCATCTCTATCGTCAGGAGGCCAGCATCACTCAGGATAGCCGTTTCCTCGAGTTAATGAATTAGTAAATTAGCAAGTGGTGAGTTGAAATTAGATAATTGCCTTAACTTAAAAATCTATGTATTCAGGAAGCCCATTAACTGGAAAAAATATTTATTGTCACCGACAGGTCTTCAAGCACTTGGTGTCCCTGGGCTTTAGTGCTGACCTCTCCGGGGGGAGGGAGAGGGGTTTCCATCATCTGGTTTTCCACCGTGCCAGCCATGAGCATATCAGCAACAGGCCCATTTAGGTTCTTTGTGTAACCTTCCACCTGGAGCTAATACATTCTTATTTCATTTACATGCCGGTGGTTATTACAGCAAGGGCTGCAGTAATTCCCTGCTCTCCTGCAGCCAGCTTTTCACTCTCTAGTACCCTGAGGAATTAAATGGATGCTTGTAATTCTTCCCCATTATGGAGAATGTTCTCAAATTGCTTTACAAATAAAGAATAATATTGAATACTGATACAAAACCCTCCTCCAGGCACTCTCCAAGCTTTAATTAATTAAACTTCACAACTTCCTGTCACCTTGGTAAATGCGCCACCCCATTTTAGAACGTCAAGACTGACTGGTAACTGGTAATTACTGAAAACTTGAGGAAAGATTATTTGGATAGAAGGAAATTAACAATGAGGCATATTTTCAAAATAGAAAGGGGGTGAAAATGGTCAGCTATGTAAGGGATTGGGCTATGACTCCCTGGGAGGAATAAAATATTTCTCTGAGGACCACTGCTGACGTGGTGTGAGATACCTGATTTGGCAGAGCAGTTGGCAATCCCTGCATGCTGAGATGTGAGAAGTACTGCAAGGACACTCACGTTTTCGGTAAGGTGGACTACAGTAGTTTCTGCATACATGGACATTTCCTCTGGAAAATTATTCTATCCTTATATTTGCAATAACATTCTTTGAGAGCCATAAAGTAGTTGTACTCAAACATTAGGTCCAAATAAACCTCCTGAAAAACTTTCTAGAATTTCAGACTCCAGGACCCTACTTCCAGGATTCTATTTGAGACAGTCTAGGTTTGAGCCTAGGAGTTTGCTTTTAATAAATAAAAATAAAAAATAACACCCAGGTGAGTCTAATACAAATGATCCCCAAGATATTGCTAAAACTAAGCAAACATGATTGCAGCTTGGGAAGTTTTGAAACAGGTATCTTTTGTCTTCTGCTTTCTGACAAAGAACTAGAGCAGCAGCTCCCAACCTTTTTGGCACCAGGGACTGGTGCTCCTATGAGAATCTAATGCCCGATGATCTGAGGTGAAGCTGAGGTGGCAATGCTAGTGCTGGGGAGCAGCTTCAGACACAGATGAAGCTTCGCTCCCTTGCCTGCCGCTCACTTCTTGCTGTGTGGTCGGGTTCCTAACAGACCATGGACTGGTACCAGTCCATGACCTGGGGTTTGGGGACTCATAAGCTAGAAGATTAGTCTTATGGCACAGCTGATTTTGATCAGCACGAACAGGCCTGCTCAGATGAATTAACTACAAAATGTTCTCTCAGGTCATCTAAGCAATTTGATATGCTAGATGACATTGTTCAGTACTTTGGGAAAAGTCTGCTATGAACAGCAATTTCAATTTAACTTAAACGATATTAGATAATCCTTTGTCTTTAATTCACCAAGCATCAAGTTTTAGGTGCCAGACCTGATGAAAAGTCAGCCGGCCAGTTGGTGATTGTCAGAGGCCTGCTATGTTCTGAGACTTGTTCCAGATGCCATGCTTGGAGCTTATAGTCCAGCTTGTGCCACAGAATATGCATATTTGAAAAAGACAAAAAGGATATTTTAAAAAATGTAAATGCCGAAGAATGCACATCCCACAAAATCTGGAGACATTGGTCTGAAACACTGACTCTTCCTTAGCAGAGGCTATGTAGGAATCATAATGAAACTGTGAACTGCTTATCTTTGGTATAGACACAGAATAAATGTTTCAAGTGCATTTAGAAATAAAAACATCCAAAGTGATGTTAATGTGTAGTTGTATTATTAAATGTCTATGACTGTATGTTGAAGATAGAGGCTTCAAGTGCTCTTTCTGTGTATGATGGTGTGCTTGACTCATGCTTGATCCAAGTTTTTTTTCCCCTCTGTAAATTGGGATTAAGTTATAAAACCTGCTTGTTTTGTCAGCTTAGGTAACATTATTAGTGAGTATAAAAATAAACTAGAGAATAGGAATGTCTACACAGTACATACATTTGCTCTCACAGAAATATATGAGATTCATATTTGTTTATTCTTTAATGTACATATATTGACATCTTTTATTTCAACATTCAAAATATATTTTCTATATGACTTGTTACAGGGTAATAAACTTCTAATTTTTTTTTTTTAAAAATCCATGCTGATTTGGTAAATTATAGTAAATTAATTTGCAGAATTAAAATGTTAGGTGAATTATTTTGAAGTCTTTTATTTTGAAAGCTTTTATTCTAGCAATATCTAGAAATATTCCAAATGTATTCAGTAAACAAGCTGTAGAATCACTTTCATAACTATCTCAGACTTATCTCTTGGGTCCTCCACATATCTTTCTAAATCTACATTAGTTTAAAAAGTGTCTTCAAGAAAAGTGGGCTTGAATATGTCATAAGTAAAATAATTTCTAGCTATTGTAACAGGGAGGAACGTCAGTAGGCAGGTATGACCTCCTTCCACCCATTCCCACCTCTCAGTGCCATCACTTAGTGGATCTTCCTATCCCACACTTCTCCAGCTCTCCTCCACTAATTCTAGACCCATCTACTTGGTTGGACAAATGCATACCAGGCTGTTTCTTCACACATCTATGCCATGGTTCCCACCACTTACTTCACCTAAAACGTCTTTCTTCTTTTTCGGCCCCACATGTCATTCAAATTCAGTGCAAAAGTCATAAACTTAATGAAGTATTTCCTGAAATTGACCTTTCAATGGTCTACTGTCTTTTGGGTCCCACTGTGCCCAGGCTATCCAAACCCCTATAGTGAAGGGATGTGTTGATCTTCTTTTTATCTTACTAGATGATATGATAAGCTCCTTTAAAGCAAATATTCAATTTTATTTGTCTCTGTATCACTAGAATCAAAAATTTTTGGTGTTTGATAGATGAGAAACATACATTTGATGAATGTATGACAAATAAGTCAAAAGCAAGGTATGGATGAGGAAGCCAAAGTCAACCATGGAAAGGAACTACACCATGAAATTTAATAATTTCATATTATTTTTATAAAGAGCAGCAGGGTCCCAGGTTAAAAGCTCTTCCTTCAAATATAGTGTAAACTGGGTTAATTAAATTTTACAGTAGGCTCATATAAAAGGTAGGCAAGTTAAGGTAGGATGGCAAAAAAATATCCAACTGTTATCCACCTTTGTTTCAGACCATAAAACATAGGTGACACACAGTGCTTCCTTGAGTTTTTCTAGATTTCGAATTTTTGTACTTTTTTGTCTTGCACATAGTAAATGGTTAGTATGTATTTGTTATACAAAAGATAAATATACGAATAATGAGAGAATAAATACTCTGATGTTGTTGTGCACCTCTCAGGAAGAGATCAATTCCATTTTCCAAAGAGAGCATTTATGGTAATAACATTTGAATTAGGATTTCTCATTTATTTGTATCTTTCATAGGATCCATTCAATGCATCATCTCCAGGTTTCTTAATAGATTGGTAAGGTTGGTTATACGAGAACTTCTATTGGATTTCTCTGAATATATCTTCATGTTTACAGTTTTCCCCTGGTAACAGCATAATGGTGGAAGCTATTTTTCCTTTTTACTTTTAATGTTTCTAGGCAGAAAGCAGAGATGCACATTTAATAGTACATCATTTATTCTTGCATCTCAGGGGGAAGAGGATGGAAGGAGATGGTGATATGTTTGTGAATGTAATATAGTGTGGATTAAGGTATGAGACGCTTTTTGATCATGGTTAGTCTCATTCCAGATGTTGCCAGCACCTGTTGAGGATGAACTGCATTAGAGAAATGTCTCCCCAATTCACCCCTTTTGGGGTTTCTCTTTGCATTACCATTCTAAACCCTATCTCTCAAGGGCTTCTCCTTTGGAGCTAAGCTTTGCTATTTGTTGAAACTTGGCAAACAAAATCTCAGCTTGGGAACAGCCCTTCCTTCTGCTTTTTCATCTCCCCCACCCTTTGTTTATTAATTTCTTCCCAGAACTACACAACTGCATTTAACTGGGACACATTTTCCTATACAAAAACCAAAGCAATCAAATCTTGATCCCCCCTTCTTTATTTTAGGCTTCTTCTAATTAAAGAAATGTTTTAATTACTTCTCCCACTAACTCCTCAAAAATTTTAAATTCCAAATATTCTGGAATAAATTTTTCTTTGCAAGCTCAGAGTTAAGAGATGTTCAAATCCTAACCTTGGTGTCATATAAAACTAGTTTTTGGTTTTCTGTTTTGTTTTGTTTTTTAGAGGATGAAAATCTAAATTAAAGTTGTTAAGTAGCTTCCAAGAATGCTCAGGTTCTACTTCCGAGAGCAGTTCTAACTGCCCAGAGTCTGCACACTATGCACACAAGTTCAAACAATAGGCCAGTTCTCTCCTTGTCTGACCCCCTGCAGCATTTCGTTTTGGGGAGACTGTTGCCATCTCTGAGGGCATGTCATCTTTTGGCTTCCTTAAGCTCACAGTCTATGGCTGAAATTTTATTGTCTTGAAGGTGTTTCAGAAGAATTAATGCCTCCCAAACATACCTCATGCATCTATGCTCCAATGCTATCCTGTTTCTCCCGTGTTTTAACTCTTTCTCCACTTCCAACTGTGATTGCCACTATAGGACACCGTGAAATTTTTCGTGAACTCAGGGCATCTCTAAGCATTGTGGGCTTAGTGTCTTCTCAGACCCTAGAGCCTGGAGAAGCTTATGCTACATCTGTCTCCTTCTCCCCACCTCGCTCTTCTCTTTGCTGACATTCTTCACTCAATCTTCATCTATAGCATTGATAAGCTGTTGAAAATGGATTAAAATAAATATGATGATTAACTCATGGCCATACCCAAGAAGTTATCATCACTTGAAATCATAAATTCTAACATCCCACTTGCTAATCAGAACTTCAGTCTTTCTAACTCTCTCTCTCAACTATACACTGGCCAATGTGTACTTCCATCTCCCCAAGCTTTCCAAATCATTTATTGGCTTTCTCTAATCAGACGACAATTTTTATTTTCTTTATTCAGCCTAGAATTCAGTATCTATTACTTATACCACTTCTCACCACCATCCTCAGTTCTTTTTCCTTCATTATTTCTGCTGCCCCAGGCTGAGAATTATCTATGTGGTTTCTTGGAGGAAACATATAGCAGTAAATCCATGTTTCTGCATTTCTATCTTTTCCTTCCACTTTCATAGATAAAAATGACTAATAGCAACCAACCTACTTTGTGTCTTCCAGGAAAACATGTTTATTTGCATCCATTTGGACTCTTTCCTCCTTCCTTCCTACTTCCCTGGAAAAGGTGTCCTGATCTCACTCCTCAACATCCCAAGCACCTCACTTTATCATCTAAATTCCAATAACTCCATCTCTCCTCTCTTCCTCCAATACCTATATTTGCTTTCTCTCTCCTCCCCTGCACAGCTACTGTTCTTGAAAGCAGTGTTTGTTTACTGGTTCTGCTATGTCACTTTCCATTTACTGTTCATCTCATGGCCCTCAGACTTCTTCAGCATTCCATGTTTCCACTGAAAAATGTTCTCAACCAAGTCTCCAGTAGTATTTAAGTTGCTAAGTCCAATAGTATAATTTTGGTTCTTATTTTCTTAACCTTTCTGAGTCACTGCTGGATATCCTCTGTGTGCCCTTTCAAATCTATCCCATTTCTGAACCCTTCTCTATATTCTGGGAAGCTGCATTATACTAGTTGCTTTAATAACCTTCTTTGTCCTCTGGCTGCCAGTTGGATTTGGCCAATGGGAAAACCCAGCTTTAAAGACCAAAGCTAAGATCATCCACACCCTTGTATTCCCAGTTACTATGTATGGATGCAGAAGTTGAACTGTGAAGAAAGCTGATAAGAAAAAAATGGATTCATTTGAAATATGTTGTTGGAGGACAGCTCTACAGATACATTGGACCACCAGAGAGATGAACACATGGACCCTAGAGCAAATTAAGCCTGTATCATTATTGGAGAAAAAAATGACAAAATTGAAGTTGTCATGAGAAGGTAGAGTTCCTTGGAAAAGACAATAATGCTGGGAAAAATAGGAGACAACAGGAAAAGAGGAAAACCGTATATGAGATGGATTGACTGTGTAAAAGAAGCCACAGGCAGGAGTCTACAAGAACTGAGCAGGGCTGTTGAAGACAGGACACTGTTAACATCTCTCATTCATCAGTTCCCTAGGAGTCGGAGCTGACTCAACAGCACATAACACACACAAGCCCTGGCAAACGATAGGAGAGAAGGTGAAAAGTCAGGCTGGAAATACATTTTCTGCTCCTTCCCAGTGGGCATACCAAGGGTAGACTGCTACCCATGACAGAAATCACAGGCTTTCTTAAGGGACTCTCTCCACATAACTCACTCTCTGTCTCTCTCTCTTGGGTTCTACTACCCACTTTCTCTTTTCAACTATCCAGACCTAGAGGTGATGACTGTTCCTGCTCTTTGCTGTTATCTGCCACTGGACATTCCATAATTACTTTTGGATTTTCTATACCTGTCCACATCTTTGTAAATAATCCCTTTACTCTCTTCAAATGTCCCCATTTCAGGGGTGTCACCTCTTTTCCACCAGGACCAGGACTATATTAGGTAATTTAACATTGTCAATTACCCAATCCCTTTTTGGTCTTATGATGGTTTCTCTTGTTCTTCTAACCTGCTAGCTCTGTCAGTCTGTCCCCTTTGGACAGCAGCTGAGTTTGAAGCTTAAGGAAATGGAATCCAGAACCAGGCTGGTGGTATGGCCATGGCACACATCAACTGTGTAACCTTAAGAAACTTTCCAAACTAATCTGTGTCTCAGTATTCTCATCTATAAATGGTGGATAGAATGCTTCCCTATCTCCTACTTTTTTTTATGAAGATGAAATGGATCAAAATGTGAAATATTTAGAATAGTGCCTGGAGCATAGGAAACAAACCATAACTTCTGATTTTGTGTCCTTATTACTGAAAACTTTCTTCTCTCGTCTTTTCCTTTCTCTCTAGTTGTTAGTGCTCCCCAGGGTATTCTCTGTAGCCACCTTTCTCTTTGCTCTTTTAAACTATCAACAGATGATCTATTATAATAAATAGTTAACACACATTACGTCCTTCCTGTTTACGGTCATCAAATTCATACATAGCCCTAATATAGGCTCTACATTGGGCAACTCACTGGGCTCTTTGAGCCTTGATTTCCTCCTCTAACATGAGAATAATATTAGAACCTAGCTAATTAAGGTTTTTTTGTATGAATTTGATGACCTATTCCCCCCCCCAAAAAAAACAAGAACAACAACAGAAAACCTTTATCTGATAAATACTAAGATCAACCTCAAATTATAGAAGAAGCAATGAGAAATAGGGGTACATTTATTTCTAAAGGTCACAGAATGGGACAATGCTAACATTGAAATCCAGCCAGACTGACTCCAGGCTCATGGAGGCAGCAAGAAGTAACGGGTAGAGTCTAGTTCTCATGGACATAAAAAACAAAAACAAAAAAAGGCCTCAAGAAGTGGTAAATATTTGTGCTTTTGAAACTTGCCCCATAATTTTCTAAAATGCTAATAAAAAAATTTTCATTGTCCCAATTGATGAGTGCCTAGGCACCACCCAGGTGTGTCTGCTTGGTTCGCACAGATGACTTGGTTCACATAGATACAATATGAAACTGGGCAGCACTTGACAGACAGCAAAATTCCACCATTTTTCAAACCCAGTGAAATGAGAAAAAGAAACAAATAGGCTAGATATTCCTTAAGCAAATACCTTCCCTTTGGGCCTCTGGTTCACACTAACTTCAAAGGGAGGAGCTGCTCAACTGGAGTTAAGGGAAACCCACCCAGAAGAGTGGGGCTTGAAGAACATCAATAAAAACAAGGAATGGAGTCTGGGAAATTGGCTTGAATAATCTGCAGTGTGCTTTTTAGCAATATACATGATTAAGTTTTCCACGTAAAGTGTGATTTTCTTTTATCTCACAAATGTCTTCTTAAACAATGTTTTTAATTAGAACCCTTGTTTTATTTTATTTCTTTATTAGGGAAGCCTCACACTTAGCCTGACATTAGAATGTTCTTAGAAATAAACAGTTTCCATAAAAGCAAAATTTCTTCATAAGATCATTACTATTATGTTGTGTGGGAAATGGAATAGCACCTCTGGGAATTGAATGCTGTCAAGAGTCTATTTCAGTAATATGTGATGCTCTCCAGTAAGATCGGCACTGTCTCCATTAGCTGCTACTTTGAAGGAAATGAGAGGGGAGACTCAAACTCTTGCCACTGATTAAAATCAAAGGCATTTTCTCGCACCAATAGATAATTCTTTTTTTTAAAAATGGAGCCTCTGCCCCCATCTCCCCACCAAATAGAATCCCTTGGTGCTTGGTGGTGTTGGTTAAACCCTGTGGTAAAAATTTGCCATCCTGGCTGAGTGAGAGAAAGCACTGCAAAATGAAAGTGTTTCTTCTCTCTCAAATGTGATTCTAACTTTTCTTTTTATTTTTGTCTTCATTTGAGAATCTGAAAGAATGAGGAGAGAACCTGTCAAGATGAACTGCCCTTTTCACTACACAGGATTTCAAATCTCTGTGGTGTTATTTAGAATTTCTTAGTTGATAGCTTTCTTGAAAATTGACCCTCAGAAAAGCCCAGGATGCTCAGCATGATGAGGGCTGAGGCCCATTCTGGGTTTCAGGCAGACCTGTCCTTACCTCCCTGAATGACTCATGTATAATATAACATCTGAGTGTGAATGCAAGCATTTTAATATGAAAAGAATTGATTTTTTTCCATGGACATGGGATTCTAATGATTGGAAACTATATATTGATTTTTTTTTTAATTAAAGCCATCTTCCCACTCATAATGGAAGGTCTTGCCCTTTGTGAAATTTATATCCATAGTCCTTGGGTGATGTCTGCAATTACAACTCCCAATGGCTAGCACAACATTTGGAGAGGAGAAAGAACTAAAGGGAGAGAAATTATACTCACTCTTTTCTTGGTAACAGGCTTTTAGCGTTGGTCAAAGGTGGCTGATGGAAGACTAGATGAATGTTGAATTGTCTCAGCTCCACAGCATACCCTGAAGGACAAATTCCCCAGGGCTACAAGGCTGCTCCTAATTCATGATCTTAGAGTTCTCTTTATTCTTGTCCTGTTTTTTGAAGCATCTGGAAGAGGCCAATAAAAACACTTCAATTTGAAAAAATGGTTTAAATTTAGTCCTGTTTGATCAAAGTTTTCCTTTCCATCACCATCATCATTCAGGGCTATTGCTGGGATATAGTCTTTGGATCCCACAGGCCAGAGTCTAGTCCCACTCAGGTCACCTAAGGCAAAACAATAATAAAATAATAATAAATAATAATAATAATAACAATAAATGACAACAACAACAACAACAACAATAACAACAGCAACAATAATAATAATAAATGGGTAAAGATTTATTTTGAGTCCATATTAGCCCACTGCCATTCTCAGCACCCACCTTCCTCACCTCATCATCATACATGCTCATGAATCAGGGTTACAGCTGTTTGAGACTTCTAGGACGTTGGGATGATCTGAGTTAAGTTTTTTGTTTTATACCTAAAGACCCTGAGGCCAGACAGTATAAGTCATATACCTAGGCTTGTCCTTGACAGAACCAGGACAAGGTGAGTTCTCTTATTCCCAGCCCAATGGCCTCTTTCTTAGATCACATTCCTTTAAACCACAAATATGACAGAAAGTTTTCTCCACCTTTTGTTGTGACTTACATTTTGGTCTACAGTAGGCTTTCATGTGGCTTCTAATGTTAGCCATGACTCAATACTTCATCCTTGGTTTAGCTACCCCTCCCCTCCCCACCTTTCTACCACCTACAGATTCAGCATGCAGTATTCCTCCTTCCTCAGTGCTCCATCTGGCCTTTCCCTTCCCCCTGACTCTTCCATACTTCTCTCTCTCTCTCTCTTTTTTTCCTTTTTGCATTTATCCATAGTTAGTTATATGAAACATACGTGAAAAGGACATACTGAGTAAAGAGTCCCAGGTGCTAATCATGGCTGCCACATACTGACTTTATTACTCTTTTGAGTATTATATTTCTCATCAACAAAAAGAAATCATATTTATCACTTGTGTAAAGATCAACTAAAATAATGTTTATGAAAACAGATGTAAACTAAGAAATACCCTCAAACATTAAGAATTATGAATCTCCTTCATGACCTTTCCAACAAATTTAAGAATAAAGATTAAAGATAATATATGAGTGGATCAGTATTTATCCCTCCTGAGTGATACATTTGCCCCATGGTGGTGTCTTCTGAAGGCAAAGTAACTGTCCAATTGGTGACTCAAATGGGGATATGGCAGGCACTGAATCAGGACTTCCAGGAGAATGTTTTCATACTCTAGAAAACCCCACCTATGAGCATTCTTACTCCATCATGCTCAAGGCAAGCATTAATCTTAAGAAAAAAAGGGTGGGAGGAAGACACTAGCTTAAAAATTCACATTCCAGAAAAAGAGAAGGCTTTTTTAAAGTAAAAGTGTGATTACTGTAAAGAATAAAAGCAGAGCCATAATAGGTCATGTGATCCCTCGGGTCTAGGACCAGGTATCCTCTTCATTAGCAACTACAGATGACTTAAATATAGTTGCTCAAACTTGTTTTTGTCTCAAACACAGATTGCACACTAGCCAACAACATGACTGGAGTATTAAGAAGCACTTATGACACATCTGAGAATTCAATCACTTGCCAAATATTTATTTCTTAGAGTGGTTAGGTTTGTTATTTCACATCTTTGCTCAGTTTGATATGAGAGATGGGTCGAGAGAGCACTGGGTTTTTTTTTTAAACAAACAAACAAACAAAAAACAAGGATAATTCATGTTGTTGACACCTTCTTGTGTGAGGTAAGTTCCAAGTCTCTGTATGAAGGGACAGTAAGGAAAATCAGTAAGCTAGGTAGCAGGCTGCCTTCTCTGCCTTCTCAGCAACTCAGCTCAGGCTAACTCTGGAAGTTTCTTGGAAATGAGCTTAGTTGTTCCTCAATGAGGGGGACTATCAGGCAAATGGCTGAGCCAATAGTGTCTTCAAAGATTTGGTTTATTTATGGTGGTGACAAACATGACTTTAGAGACAACTAGGCAGATAACAAGCCAAGACACTTTTTAGCATGCAGACACTGCAAGTCCCTATTGTTCACTGTTCATATTCTTTGCCACAACTTCACTTTATGCTCACTGTACAAATTCTTAACCAAACCCTACCCCAATTTCTCTTTGTGAAAGCATCAAAACTCTACTGTTTCTTCCACTTTAACATTCTGAATGTCTTGCTTACTGAAATATATATATATTTTGCTGACATAAATGTGTTGGCTTAAATTTACTAATATATACTAATATATTGTCCTAATAAAATATAAGAAACATAGAATTGCATACATAACCTCTTCCAAGGCCCAGTTTCCATTCATGTTACTTAACCTAATAGTATTTTCTTTCTTTGGAAAATTCTTCAGATTCAAACCACCCATCTCATTCCCACTTATCATACACACTTTTTATCTCCTCTTGAGAAGGCTTGCTTCTGTGTTTCCTTTGAGTTCTTCCAACTCTCAAAAACTGCCCCATCACATATGTCCAATTCACATTCTGACAGTGCTACACTGTCTGGCTTAACCCACATTATCTAGCTGATCTCTTAAAATTATCGGAGCAAAGTGGCCATCTGCTCATGCACGTCTAAGTTAATAAGATGTATACAGGTTTTGCAGCAAAGAATTTATTTTAAAAAGTCATAAGTCCCAGAGACACAGGTGAGCTATCATTCTCAAAACCCTGGCTCCCCAGGTGTCTTGAGGGGATAGATTCTACAGAGGAAAAATCTTTACTTGTAGAAAGTAGGAGTTGGAGTCATGGGCACAACTGATTACATGGGGCTGGGGCAATTGATTATCATGTTGGGTTCTAAAATCAGCCATTTCTTGTCCTGTGATTGGTGGGGCTGTTCTACCTCCATCTGTATGTGGCTGAAACACACCTGAAGCCAAGGTGTTATTCTTAGTTTAACTGAAAAATATCATCCTCATGATAACAGACATGAGGCTATATTCTTAGAACATTTGACACTGTCCAGAACCTTATGTCCTAAGGCTTGATGATTAAGGGAGTAGACATACAGAGGTGGAAAAAGCAGGTGAGTCACAATGCCATTATAGTAGGCATGTCTCTTTAAATCAGAAAAAGAAACTATCTACAGTGCTAAGAAATCATTTTTGGACTTTTGGACAAATACAATTTGAGGAATCTGTTTAAAATGGCCAAAAGGATGTTTTACTAAGAGGTGAAATGTGTATGTTCCCTATGTTCCTTACCCACTGCACATGATCTTTGGAGCAGGGGTGGCCTAGGGAAAAAGGAGAAAGCTACCAACTTGGAAGGAACCTCACACAGGAGAGAAATTGTTCTCTTGCCTCCATGTTCCCTAATCATGTGAAAGATACAATAAAGCTGTTGTAGGTGGGACATGTTACCAAGATAGCAGTAGCTTTAAAAAACTAAATAAATAAAAATAAAAAGATTTTTACTAAAATATAGCTAACATACAATATTATGCTAGTTTCAGGTATATGCCATAGTTAGTCAACATTTATATACCTAAAGAAGTGATCACCATGGCAAGTCCAGCAACCACCTGACACTGTATAACACTATGCTGTACACCACATCCTCCATGACTTACTTGTTTTATACCTGTTTTATACTCTTATTCCATTTCGTCTTTTTGCTATTATTTTATCTTGGTTTTAGGTGTTTGGCCTAATAGTTAGACATTTATATAATTTATGAAGTGATCCTCCTGACTAGTCTAGTACCCACCCAGTACTGTACATGGTTATTACCATATCACTGACTATATTCCTTATGCTGTACTTTACATCCCCATGACCATTTTGTAGCTATCAATTTGTACTTTTTAATCCCTTCACTTTTTTACCCCACACCCAAAACCCCCTCCCATCTGACAACCATCAGCTACTTCCCTGTATCTATGAAACTCTTTCCATTTTGCTTGTTTTATTCTTTAGATTCCACATTTAAGTGAAATGATATAGGATTTGTCTTTGTCTGACTTATTTCACATACATAATACTTTCCAGGTCCATTCATCTTGTCCCAAATGGTAAGATTTCATTCTTTTTTATGGGCAAGTAATATTCCATTAAATATATGTACCACTTCTTTATCTAATTGTCCATAAATGGACACTTAGATTGCTTCCATCTCTTGGCTATTGTAGATAACACTGCAAACATAAGGGTGTATATATCTTTATGAATTAATGTTTTGGATTTCTTCAGATAAATATGCAGAAGTGAAATTGCTGGTCATAAAGTAGTTCTACTTTTGAGTTTTCGAGGAAGCTCAACACTGTTCTCCATAGTGGCTGTACCAATTTGCAATCCCACCAATAGTGCACAAGAGTTCCCTTTTTCCACATCCTCTCGGACACTTGTTGTCTGTTGATTTATTGATGATGGTCATTCTGACAGACATGAGGTGATATCTCATTGTGTTTTTAATTTGCATTTCTCTGATGATTAGTGATATTGAATATCTTTTCATATTATTATATCCTCTTTGGAGAAATGTCTATTCAGGAACTCAGCCATTTTTAATTGGACTGTTAGTTTGGTTGTTTTTTTTTTTTTTTTTGGTGTTAATTTTCATGAGTTCTTTGTAAATTTTGGTTATTAACCCTTTATTGGATGTATCATAGCAAATATCTTCTCCCATTTAGTAGGTTTTCTTATCATTTTGTTGATTGTTTCCTTGGCTGTGCAAAAACTTTTTAGTTTGATATAGTCACATTTGTTTATTTTATCTTGTTTCCCTTGATGAAGGTGACATGTAAGAAAAAATATTACTAAAACCTATGACAGAGAATTTGCTTCCTGTGTTCTTTCTAAGAATTTTTTAATTGCAGATCTTACATTTAAGTCTTTAATCCATTTTGAGTTTATTTTTGTATATGATGTAAGAAGGTGGTCTGTATATATCTGTCCAGTTTTCTCAACACCATTTATTGAAAAGACTGTCTTTACCCCACTGTACATTCTTTCTCTTTTGAGACAGATTAATTGACCATACAGGTGTAAGTTTATTTCTAGACTCTCTTTTCTGTTCTATTCATCTATGGGTCTGTTTTAATGCAGATTATGTTAGGTTTTGTTAAATGCTTTTTCTACATCTATTGATATCATCATATGCTATTTGTCCTTCATTTTGTTTATGTGATATATGCCATTAATTGATTTGTGGATATTGAACCAAATTTATATCCCAGGGCTAAATCCCACTTGATCATGGTATATAATTTTTTTTAATATCTTGTTGCATTAAGTTTGCTAATATTTTATTGAGAAATTTTGCATCTATGTACATCATGGATATCAGCCTATAATTCTTTTTTTTTTTTTTTTGTAATGTCTTTGTTTGGCTTTGAAATCAAGGTAATGGTGGCCTTGTAAAATGAGTTTAGGAGCCTTCAATCCTCCTCAATTTTTTTGGAATATTTTGAGAAGAATAGTGTTAATTCTTCCTTGAATGTTTGATAAAATTTACCTGTGAGCTATCTGGTCCAGGACTTTTGTTTGTTGGGAGTTTTTTTTATTACTGATTTGTTTTTGTTAATAGTAATTGGTCTGTTCAGATTTTCTATTTCTGTTTGAGTCAGTCTTGGAAGATTGCATATTTCTAGAAATGTACTAGAAATTTCTTCCAGATTGTTGATTTTTTGGCATGCAATTGTTCATAGTATTTTCTTATATTATTTGTATTTCTGTGGTGTTAGTTGTCACATATCCTTATTTCTGATTTTTTTCATTTCTGATTTTTTTCATTTGGGCCTTTTCTCTTTTTGTCTGAGTAAGTATGATTAAAAGTTTATCAATTTTATTTATCGCCTTAAAGAACTAGCTTTTGGTTTTATTGATCTTTTTTATTATTATTATTATTAGACTCTCTTTTGTTTATTTCTGTTCCAATCTTTATTATTTTCTTCCCTCTGCTCACTTTGGGCTTTGTTTGCTATTCTTTATCTAGTTTCTTTAGGTATAGAGTTAGACTTTATTTGAGATTTTTCTTAGTTCTTGAGGTAGGCCCATATTGCTATGAATTTCCCTCTTAGAACTGCTTCTACTGAGTTTTATAGGTTTTGGATCATTGTGTTTTTATTTTCACTTGTCTCAAAGTATCTTTTGCATTCTTCTTTGAACTCATTGTTAACCGATTTATTATTTAGTAGCATGTTATCAGCCCTCATGTTTTTGTGTTTTTCTTTTTTTTTTTTTTTTTTCTTATAGTTGAATTCTCTTTTTATCCCAGTGTGATTGGCAAAGATGCTTGGTATGATTTCAATCTTCTTAAATTATTGAAATTTGTTTTGTGGCCTACAGTGAAGTCAAATTTGGAAAACATTTCATGTGTACTTGAAAAAAATGCATATTCTGCTGCCCTGGGGTGAAATACTCTAAAATACTCATTAAATTCCTGTGATCTAAAGTGTCATTTAAAACCACTGTTTCCTTGTTGATTTTCTGTCTGGAAGATATATCCCTTGATGTCAATGGGGCATTAAAGTCTTCTAGTATGACTGTATTACTGTCAATCTCTACCTTTATGTCAGTCGATATTTGCTTTATGTATTTAGATGCTCCTATGTTCAGTGCATAAATGTTTACAATAGTTATATCCTCTTGTTGGATTGATCCCATTATCATTATGAAATGTACTTCTTTGTCTCTTATTATAGGCTTTGTTTAAAGTCTATTTTGTCTGATATAAGTATTACTATCTGAGCTCGTTTTTGTTTCTATTTGCATGAAATATCTTCTTTTATTCCTTTAGCTTCAGACTGTCTGTCTTTTCATCTTAAGTAGGCTTCTTGTTCATGCAGCTACTCCATGTCTTTTGATTCGAGAATTTAATACATTTGCATTTAAAGTGATTATCGAGAGGTACATAGTTATTGAGATTTTATTATTCACATTTATGGTCTTTTTCACCTTCTTCATCTTAAAGAAGTCCCTTTAAAATTTCCTGTAATACTGGCTTGGTGGTGATGAATTCCTTTAGCTTTTTCTTCTCTGGGAAGTTTTTTATATGTCTTTCAATTATAAATTATAGCCTCACTGGGTAGGGAGTCTTGGTTGTAGTTCCTTGTTTTTCATCACTTGAAATATTTTCTACCAATCTCTTGTGGTCTGCAAAGTTTCTGCCTAGAAATCTGCTGACAGTCTTATGCTAGTTTCCTTGTAGGTAATTAATTGTCTTTCTCTTGCTGCTTTTAAGGTTCTCTCTTTGACTTTTAACTTTGACATTTTAACTATGATGTGTCTTTATATGGGCCACTGAGTTCATCTTGTTTGGGACTCTCTGAAGTTTCTGAGCTTATATGTCTATTTCCTTTACCAAGTTAGAAAAGTTTTTAATAATTATTTTATCAAGTAGGTTCACAATCCCTTTCTCTCTCTCTTCTCCTTTTGGTATCATTATGATGCAAATGTTTTTATGTTTGATGTTGTCTCATAAACTATTCTTTATGAGGTCCCATAAACTATTCTTTTTTTTATTATTATTCATTTTTCTTTTTGCTGTTCTGATTGGGTGTTTTCTACTACTGAGTATCTTTTAAATCAGTATTATAGGAAATTTGATCCACTGCTTCATCTAATCTGCTGTTGATTCCTTGTAGATATTCTTAATTTCAGTTTTGTGTTCTTCTTTTTGACTGGCTATTTTTTATGGTTTCTATGTCCTTTTCTATGCTTATTATCTCTCTGTTAAAATTCTCACAATGTTCTTTAAGCAGCCTTATAACCAATGTTTTGAACTCTGTATTTGGTAGCTTACTTGCCTCCATGGTATTTAGTTCTTTTCCTAAAGTTCTTTCTCCTGTTCTTTCATTTGGCATATATTTTATTGTTTCTACATTTTGGCTGTCTCTGTGTTTGTTTCTATGTATTAGGTAGATCTACTATATTTTCTTATGTAGTAGTTGTCTTGTGGGGCACAGTGCAGCAATCTCTCTAGCTACCTGAGCCAGATGCTCTAGGAGTATTTCTTGTGTAGGTTTTGCATGCCTTTCTATTGTAGTTGAGCCTTGATTGGTCTTGGCACCTCAGTGGATGGTATTGACTCTCAGGCTTACTGGTTATGAGGATTGGCCACAGCCACAACCCTTGAGCTGCTATGTAGGTGCTGATCCCATTGAGTGAGATTTACTCCAGCAGTCTCTGGTGCCTGCTTAGACCACCCTTTGGGTGTACCACTTGTGGTGCTAAGTGGTTGGTGTCTATGACGGTTTGAAGCTGCTGCTTCTGAGGCCTCTTAGGTGAGGCTTCTGTGCAGGCCAAGGTCAGCCTTTGCCTGTGATTGGTCCAAGGCCACCTGGTAGGATCTACAAAGCCGTTCACATTCGGTCGCTGCCTGTGCTAGGCCTAGAGGTGCATGAGAGAGGCCAACCTGTAAATTGAGGCTGGCCATCACCAGTGCCTAGCTTGGGGAAGCTCATAAAAAGGCCCAGGAAACCCCTAGGCCTGCCACTGCCTACCAGCTATTTATAAGGCTCAGCCACTGAAAAAGCCTCAGGTGTTAAGGGCATTGGGTACAGCAGGGTATCAGAGAATCACCAGCATGGGATGAGTGATATTCAACGGTGTTTAATGTAGATTAATATCTGGTGCCAGTGCTGAGCCTAGAGCTGTTCTGAAAAAAACTCAGAACCCACCAACACTAGCTGCTGCCTGCCATCCCAGGTCAAGTGGATCCCAGAGAGCTGTCTAAGAATAACATTGTGCATGCCAACAACACCTGCCTGCCAGCTGTGAAAAGCCTCTGGTGTTGCCCAAGTTGGGTTGGGGAGGGCCCTAGGGAATCACCAAGGTGGCATGAGCAAGGCTCACCAGGCCAGTGAAAATTTAGATTTGGCTCCACGAGGGGAGAATTCAACATAGTGACAATGACAACTGTCCCTGGACCAGCACTCTAAAGCCACACTACTCAGTCTCTCCCTGTATATCTCTGGCATTATTCCTCTGCTGGAGCACAAGGTGAGTGCCTGAGAGTGAGTGAATCTGTGCACAAGCGCTTTATGAGGACACCTTGGTTTCCTGCAGCCTTCTGTTTCACCTAGATAGACCGAATCCTGGCTGATTTTAACAGCCAGATGCTGTGGGGGCTGCTCTTCCTGGCATTGGTGCTTCAATCTGGGGAACCTGTTGTGAGGCTGGGGTCCCCCACTTTTCAGGAAGGAACCTCTGCAGCAGAGATCTCTCTCCTAATTCTCAATCACCACACATGGGTATGTGACCAACTTGTTTATGTCTCTATCCCTCCTACCAGTCTTAATGTGGCTTCTTCATAATATCCTTAGTCACAGGACCTCTGTTCACCTGGTCTTTGGATTATTCTCCAGGTTCATTGTTCTATAATTAAATTGTAATTTAAATGGTCATGTGAAGAGCAAAGTATAGTGTTCACCTACCCTGGCATCTTAACTGGAACTCCTAGCTGCTTTGTTTTTAAATACAATTTTGTAGTGAAAGTTGATCTACTTCAGAATGTAGTGAATTTAAAATTGTTTTAAAAAGAGAGTCTTTAGATTATTCTGAGTTTTAAATTGATAAGAAAATCTTACCTGTGGAAACTTGAAGTTCCCTTGAACCATTTCCAGATCAGACACAAGATAGAGAGTGGTAATGGATTCTCAGGACGCAGTAGTTATTGCTTTCTCCAAGTGTTAAAAAGACAACTCATGTTATCATCCTCTTTCAATGCACCATGATGCATTGCATACCACTGATCCATACATGGCTTTCCGTATACACAAGTTCTGATATAATAAATGCAGGCAAATATGGGGAAACTGAACATTTATTCCGGAATTGAGAGTGACACCTTTACTTGGCCACCATTTTAAAAATTGCATACAATGAGAAATTTATGTTGATTTCATATCCTCAAAAATAAATGTGTTCTTACAAAGAAGCAACTATATATTGTGTTTAAGTATTAAAACTGAAGTGTGATTTGAATACTACAGAAAATCAGTAGAGAAGATTGGTAATCCTATGAGGGGAGACTGATTTTTATCTTCTGACTATGGTGACCTCTACAAAAAGTTAATCATTTCTAAAGAGTAACAAAGGCTATCCATTAGTGTCTACTGTTTTCCTGCTAAAAGCAGTCAGGGACTAAGTGATCTTTCGATGTTTAATTCAAGCCTCTAGCAGAAATATTCTCTGCTTATCTGAAAATGGTATATGGTTATGGTTTAAAAGAGCTGGACAGGTGGGTGACTTCACTCATAGGATTGACAGATGTACCAGGCTAAAGGAAAACAATTTGAAGCAGAATGTTTTGAATGGGAAATCCCTTTGAGTGGGTTTTCAAATTACTGAAGTAACATCATTAAATTCATGACTCTCTTACTAACAGAAGCCTGAGATTATAAATTGAAAATAGAATTACTAGAAGTCAGGTTCTCATAAATTATGATTGTGTGAAAAAGTTGTTTTTGTGTGAACCATCTAGAAGAGGTGAGCAAAAAGTAGTAGGTTATGGAGGAGACATGACTCTGTCTTGGGAGAGTTTCCTCCCAAGACTTACAGAGCAAATGGAGGTACATCACATAATTTCTGCCAAGATTGTTTCCTCAGGTGGAATCTAGTATTGGGAGGAGATTTCAGAGAATAATTCACTGACATTCCAAAGACCTGGATTCTACTCTTTGTATGATATATTAGGAGTTCAGTTACCTAGACTGAAAAGTGACAAACTTTGGAAATGTACAGATTTTTCTATCAGTGATGAGAATGAAGAAGGTGTTCTTTGGAGCTTGCTAAATCTTTCTAAACTTACAAATCTAAAATGCTGCAAACAAGAGCATTTTGAGTAGCAAAGAATCATTTGCTTAAAAATAGTGAAAGAAGTTATTTGCTATACCATTGATAGAGAATGATACCTATAGAAAGTAACAAATAATCTGAGGTTTTATTTCTGCATTGAACATGGGTGTATTATAGTCATTCTAAAATTAGGTTTCTTCCGAAAGGTGATTTTCCACAGAAGGCATCTTATTTGAATGTAAAGATGACACTGGATTACAATTTAGTAATCAGAATTTGGCAGTGGTTTCTTTTCAGCTTCTGGTGGGCTAATGTTCAAGTGAGAGCCACCCCATCTGCTGTGCTGAGTTGCAGGAAACAGGCAGGAAACTAAGAAAAACCTCTCAACGTAGGCAAATCCACTCCAGGCTCACCTACTCTCTATATCACTAGAGAAAATAACTATAGGATCTCAGAAATAAGAAGAATGGCAACTCCTTTGCATATATGTACCATTCCAACTGGCATCTCTTCTGCAAAGAGATTCCAAGAATCTTAGACAGCAATGGATTTGGAAACTCTATTTTTTCATTCTTCATTTCAGTGTGATCAGCAAATTCATATGTGTAAAAATGACACGTGTTTCAAAGACTGCAGTATGGCTGCAACTGGTGTGGTCCAGGCTACTGTTGTTCCCAGCTTAGAAGTATATAAATTTTTGCCTGGGAGACCTACAATCTAAACTGATAACAGAATACTGGACATATGGAAGAAAATAGTCTTCAAAGCAATTCTAGAAACCTTCCATTTAAGCTGGGATTAATGAATTAGGTATAAAATGAATCAGCAATAATGTTCTCTCTTGCCTTTAATGTGATACCACAGTCATAAGACATTCTCATTGCTATTATTTTTGCAATTCTTTTCTGCACTTGATATTTCTGTTTTCCAAGTTTTTAAGCTTTTATGTTAACTTCCAGTACTTATTTCAAGGCTGAACAATAATATTTTTGAGGAAGATTGCTGTCTTACCTTTCTCTCACTCCTTAAAGCTTTCAAGATGATGTTAACAGGCACACTCAATACGGGCTTAATGAGACTACTAATCACCAACCCTGCCTTACCCTATCATCTTTTCTAGACCAGGAGCTCTGAGATGTACTCATCTCACTTATGTCATTCTAAATGAAGTTTCCCTTGAGCTTCAGTGAAGTGATAAAAATGAAGGCAATGAGATAGCTTTTTATAAAACCAAATTTGTTCCATCTAAGAAGATTAATATATTCTAAAATTATGGTTTGCTCCTGTTTTGGTATGTAAATGTCCTTTCTTTTATAAAAATAATGATGATGATAGATCATCATTATTAAAATTACATTTAATATACTTACTCAACAAAATTAAAATCCTAGCAATTCTTTGTTTTCATCTCATTTCCCTTGTTCCTTCTTAAATATTATTAGCCCACAAAACTCAAACATCTGGGAAACCTTGCTTTTGAGGGCAGGACTTTTGATTTGTTTGTTTGCTTAATTATGTAATATGTAGTTCGGGTTAATTTTCCTAGTAATGGTTCTTTTCACTACCACTAGATTTCCTCCTTCTGAACATTATTTGAGTTTAATGAGCAGAAATTCAGAAGTATACACACCTTAGGGTTGACCCCTTTGATAATGAGTCAGGCTCGGCTGTGCAATTTGCTTAAGCCAATGGGACAGCAGCAAATCTGACCCAAGGAGACATTCAAAAAATGCTTGCACATTGAGCTTGCCCTTTAGCTACCATCAGAACTCTGCCTCTGCCATGCTAAGAAGCTTAGGCTAGCATGATAAATAGTGAGGGGCACCGGGCCCAGTTCCTCCTGTTTCCCCAGTCAACAACCAGCCAACAACCATGTGAGTGAGGCCACTGGGATCAGCCAGCCTCCTGAAGGCTTACCAAGTGAGCACAAACACATGAGTGAGCCCAGCAGAGACCATCAGAGCTCACATAAAAACTACTCAGCAGAATAGTGAGCTAAATAAGTAGTTGTTGCTTTAAGCCACTATGTTGTGAGGTGGTTTGCTATGTGGCAATAGATAACTGATATAGTGACAGTGTCAAGTCCTCAAAACATTGTAAAGAATATCTGAGACACATAATATCTTGAATAGATAAGGACACATAAGGATATGACAAAATTTACTGGGTAAAATTGAATTTGAACTCTCAGGCCTGTCTGCTCTCATGACTAATATATCTCTCTCCAGAGCAGGAACCTAGTACGATGCTTGGTTTGTTGGAGCCACTTACCAACATTGTTTGAACAAATCCAATGCCTGTGATCAGGATCAGCTTAGTGACAGGAATGACCACTGAATGCGTTTGAAGGTTGTAGGAAAGGCTTCCTCTCTCTACACATCTCCTTGCTTAATTCTTGAAATTTCAACATCAGCAATTTGTTTTCTGTCCTGAAGTTGTGCTCCCTGCGAGGCCTTTAAAAAATGCAAACATTTCTGGTTTGGTTAGTATGCTGTCATCCTTTTCCTGTGGATGGATATCTCAGTCACTAAAGGTCAAAGTTGGGGTGAGAGTAAACAGCATAAAAAAGAAGTAATGTTGAAAGGGTTGTGACAAGGCCCCAGCGACCAAAAGGGGTGCAGAATGTGCCGAGTCAGCTCTGCTGCTGGAGAAGAGCACCAGCTGAGTCGAATTGCCCACTCCAAGGAGAGGAAAAATGGAACCTGCCTGGCTCCAGACTCTTGCTCTGGGGACAGAGATGGTAGATTGCGGGGAAAGATTCATCGCCTCACAGTATTAGCATTTCCCTTGGAAGGTCTCATCTGCTTCTTTGTACTCCCAAAGCAGCATTTTATGAAACATTTGCAGGGTGCACATCAGCCCTCTATTTTTGGCTACACTTTCCGTTATCACACTCTGGGTATCTATCTCTACTTTTTTTTTTTTTTTTTTTTTTTGAAGATTCTTTAAATGTGAATTGGTTTTGCCAACATGCAGAACCACAATGATGAAAACCACAAAGGGGACAGGCCGGTGGGATGCGTGGCTTGCTGCTGCCAGATTCCTTCTTTCTGAACATTATCTGAGTTTAATGAGTTGAAACTCACAAGTATAATTAGCATGAGGCTTAAGATACTACTCTCTATAGGTAATTTAATTTAATTTACAGCTTGAACAATTGCATTTATATGTTCAACCAAATGTTTGTCTTTGTTGGTTCTAAAAGTCTCCATACATATTTATGTAGAAAACCTTAGTAAGGCCAAGGATTATTTGTAAAAAGCTAGGGTGTTAGAGCATCTCTTTGCTTCAATTGGAATGTGAGTTTATAAAATGCAATTTTTGGAAACAACCTAAAAGACTTTAAGCTTTCTGATATAAGACACTTATCAGCTTTCTAAATGTATAGCCTTAAGCCTTCAAAGAATGCTGCTCTGTTGTTAATACAGCAACCTGAAGCCTCCTGGGGTGAAAAATACTTAGCATAATTAAACTGCTGACTGTTCTTGAAGAGGAGAGGTGGGTTTTGTTTTAAGATTACAAGTGGCATTTCCAAGTGACTTTGAATTGGGGCCATCTTGATAGTATAGGATATCTAACATTCTGCCATCCTCTAATTGCAGGCATAGCAAACTAAAAGTGCTTGTAAGAAACAGTGTAATTTCATACCCTCATTCCCTAGAGTACCCCCAGTCATAGATGAGAGTATCTCTTCCCTCTTTCTCCCACTCCCTTCTTTATTAAGCTAAGGAAGAGTAGGAGCAAGACAATATTTGCAAAGCTGAGCTCCTCCTTCCCAGGCATTTGGAACAAAGACTCTGAAGACCTGTGATCTCATCCTCAAGTCTCCCAGGTGAACCTAAAGGAATTTCAAAGGTTGACCCTGTGCAATTGTTGTCTTCTGACTAAAGATGAAACCTCCTAGCTGTTTGGCTTTCTTTTTGTATCACTGTTTCTTAAAATAGAATAATGTATGGATTAACCCTCTTTCCAGAAAAATAATCTATAGATTCAACTGTCAAATTTTAATGTTATCCAAATTTATAAAAACATTAAAGTACTTACAGCTTCAAATAAATGAGATAAATCTGCAAATAAAGTAGAAACAAACCTATGAAACCAATGACATTCAAATTAACATGTTAATTTAAACAGATGCCTGATTTCATTTTGCAGAAGCCATATCACCCGCTTATAAATATGTAGGGAACACTGCTGTCATGTTCTGCTCAGCTTGCTGTTTAGGCTACTTGGGGGATCAGGTGATGACTCAGTCCTCACCTCACTTTTCTGTGTCAGAAGGAAAGTGAATTGTTATTTTTATAGTACACTGAGCCATTGGTCTTTTACAATGTGAATGTCCATTTATGTGTGAAATCTGCCTCTATTCTTCCTGCACTAGTCCATGGCAATCAAGTTCATGATGCTATAGTGGAAAGTGAGAATAGATGGGAGTAGCTGTTAGTTGCTCAGGCAAGGGGCCCATTCCCTTAGAAAGAAGCCCTGCCTATGTGAACAAACTCCAGGATATAAGATCTGGAGCCTCCTTGAAATCTTCAGAGCAATGAGGCAGTTTGGAGAATGATGGTAGACATGCTTCCTCTTAGTCAGGTGAGCTGTCACAGGGACACATTTGCAAATAACCTTTGCCTCAGGTGGTCCATTTATTCTCCTTGACAGCATAGGGCAACCAACAGCATCAGAAATAGCTTCTCTTTGCTATAAATGACACATAATTTACCCTCTGAGGATTCCTGTCATCTCTGGTCCTCTTAAAACATAGTGTTCAAAGATCCTCTCTCCACAGAACTGAAACCTGGAAGACAGTCTTCATCTTCCAGAGGCCCATTGCTGCTTCTAAAACTATAATGCTGCTTATCCCTCCTGCTCCTGGAAAGTACATGCCTCATCTATGGCAACATTCATTTGCTCTCTGTTGCTGTCACTCCATTTCTGATTAGAATCTCTCAGTCATACACTCGAGAATCTGGTTCTTAGTCTTCATCAACACCTCTAATTCTGTCAGTTTTTTTTTTTTTTATGATTTCATTTGTACTGTTAATTTAGAAAGCAAACCTTGAAATTCTTAGACTCCTTAATCATCAATGGCCTTTTATCACCCTTTAATTTCAGCCATCTTCTCAGGTGACTGCTGTGTGTACCTCGTTATCACTCAGAACTCTTTTACCTCTGAATATTTAACTTTCCATATTTTACTCTCTGATTATAAACCTCTAACTTTACTCTGATCCTTCACCTGATCCAAACATGTGATAGCTTTAATTTTTTCCATTCTATCACTTAATTTTACATTCTTCTAGCCTAGACATTTTGGACCATCACTTCTACCACTTATTAGCTAAAATTCTCAGTTCTTTTAATCTGTTTTCCTTCTGTTACACATTCTCAACAAAACTTCAACTCCAAATCAACTTACCTATTTGACTTCCATGTTTCCTTATATTACAAACTTCTCAGATGGGTGATGCTTATTCATTAATCTCAATTTGGTTCAAAGCTGCCCAGTATTCTTAAGATATTTCTCTTTCCTATATCCCACAAAATAAGACTTCATCTCTTCTTAAACCTTCTAGCTTTGCATGTCTTCTCATACTTCCAACAGGGAACTAAGGTACTATTTCATTAAGAAAATAGAGTCTATTCTATTGAAATCTTCATTTTCTGCCACCTTACTTAAAACCTATCCACATGGGTATACATTTTTTACTTCTTGCTTCCTTATTTAATAAAAGAAAAGAATTAGCCACCTCATTATTCCCACTGAGCTAATCGCAACCTAAATTTAGTTTCTCTACCTCTGCTATGGATCAAATCCCTCTGTGCCTCTTTACAGACTTTGTTATTCATCAGTTATCCCTTTGTCTCCTACAGATTCAGTCTTTCAATTGGCATCTTTCCATTAGCATGTCAACACACTCAAGTTTATCCCGTATTTACGTAAAACTCTTACTGAATCTCCTTCCCCCTTTTACCTAGCATCTTATCTTCCCTTCACAACTAGATCTATTGAAAGGCTTGTCCACTCACATCGAGTTCTCCAAATTAATCACCTCCCATTCACTTCTTAATCCATGGCCTTCTGGCTGCTATACCCATCTTTGCACCAAAATATCTCTTGCACCTTGTCTTCCTGTCCCTAAATCCAAAGTAGACTTTTATTCCTTATCTGATCATGCTGTTTGTGACAGTGTAAAGTACTGTAGACCACTCTCACCTATCCAACACAACCTTAGTTTCTGTGGCACTGCACTCTCCTGGCTTTCTTCTTACTTCTCCAGCAATGGTTTTTTGATATAATCTTTATTTCTGTTTCTTTAACTTTGGAAGTTCTTGGGATTTTCTATTTGTAAGGTAAACGCGTGACACACCAAGAGAAGTTTTAAAAGCAAGCATTTACTGGGAGAGGGGTCCAGGGCAAGGAGAGGGTCCAGAGAAGTCACACCCTAGGGTGAGAGTGCATGGCTTTTATGGGTTATGTGGGGGTAGGGGTATCGGGTGGGGAACGTTAATCGTTAAACAATGCTAATTGAGCCTCCGGATTAGGGTGGTGATGCCTAGGGCTTTAGGGTGGGCCCTATTCAGGTCTGGATTCCTAGTGTCAAGTTGGAGAGTCTCCAGGCAAGCATCTGGCTGGCCCTTCCCCTGCTGACCTAACACTATTGGGCCCTTTTCTCTTCTTATTTAATATAATGTTACTGAGCAGTCTCAATAACTGCCATGGTTTCGAGTTGTTGAAGAGGTATAGAAGCAGCAAAGATGTATTTGAATTCCAGACAAGAAGATATTATTCAGAGGTGAGTGACTATTCCCAGTAGTTTCTTCTCTGGGAACATTTTCAGATTCTGGGCCCAGACAGCAGGTTACACTTGGGGTGACCCACTCAGAGGCACTCTCCTAAAGATAAACTAGTGAGGCTTGTGATCTCTATGAAAGGCTAAAATGATATATTAAAAACTTAGAAATCTAAAAATGTGGCTTATATTTCTCACAGGACATTTATTTAGTTCTGGGACAGCATGCATGTAGTGAATAAAAATGGTCACAATTTCTAAACATTTCTTCAGTTAAGAAATCAGGATCTGTGTCCAATGCCCTTCAATCTGAGCAGGCTAAGTAACTGCTTTGAGAAATAAAATACTACAGTAGTGACATTGTAAGAAATTCTAAGGCCAGGCTTAAGGAGATTTGCAACTTCCATTTCCTGCCTCTTAGAACCCAGTCTCAATTCTGTGGGAATATCCAAAGAGCTACATGGTAAAGCCCATGTGGAAAGGAATCTCAGCAAATAATTCTGGCTAAGCTTTTAGCCAACAGACAGCACCAACTTGGCAGACGTGTGAGTAAGCCATCATGAAACTGGATCCTTCGAAATGCAGTTGAGTCACCAGGTGATCCTCATGGAACAGAGATGAGGCATTTTTATCAAGCCCTACACAGAATGTATATTCACGATCAAAATAAATGTCGCCATGTTAGGCGACTAACTTTTGGGATGATTTTTAGGCGGCAGCAGATTACTGGAATAGCAAAGAAAGCTTGAAAAGAAAGACTTGAAATCTCATAATTTTAGGAGGCTTAGGAGAGAAAGTTTCCCTAGAAAGAGGTGGCCTGCCCCAAATACCCAGGTCGTCTCCTCTTCAAGTAATTTACTGATGTACTAGATTTCAGAGCATCTGGGGTGAGTTGGAGGGGAAGTAGTATATTGAAGAGGAAACCAAGAGACAAAAGAGCTAAATCCAAAACCTTTGAAATGCAGAAATGAATTCCTTGCAGTGTTTCAGAGGTGAGGAGACAGAAATCTGTCAGGCTCTTAATAAAAAAACTGAAAAGGGCTACTCCCCTCTTCTTCTTCAAAAACGTTGAATAAAAGATGAAGTTAGTCATACTAAAACTACTAACCATCCCTGTGTGAATTTAATGTATGACTGGATTGAGGTGATTATTCCATTTCTTTACCTACCTAACAGAAAAACAGGAGGAAATACTTATTTGTGAAAGATGTCTTTTCGAGATTTCATGACTTTTTTATGGATACTATCCAGCATATTATAAAACTTACTAGATTACTAAAGATACAAGAATATGTGACCTATACTCAGGAGAAAATAAGAGGCAATAGGAGACCCATAGAAAACCAGGCATAGACATAGAGATTATGACTGACATGTTAAAGAAAATATTAAAAAAGATGTACAAAAAGGATGAAAATGAAGAGGACTGTAACCAATAAGCAATAATCAAATGGGTAGTCTAGAAATGTAAAATATAGTATTCAAAATTAAGATCTCTTTGTATAGGTTTAAAATAACACCAGAAACAGCAAAAACAAAATTAATGAACTCAAAGATAGATCAATAAAAATAAAGTGAAGCACAGAGTCTAAGGTGGGGAGAGAAAATGGAGGAAACAACACATAAGGTCTAACATATTGTGAGTGGAATTTTAGAAGGAGATAGAGAACAGGTTCAAAGAAATATTTGAAATAATTGCTGAGGTGTTTAAAATTGATTGGAGATACAAACCAAGAGATTCACAAAACTCAGCCTAGCTCCTTCACAGTAAACTTGTAAAAACTAAAAACTAAGAAAAAAAAATGTTTAGAGTAGCCAGAGACAAAAGACATTGCATTTAAATAAAGGACAATAAAATAGATGGCTGACATTTCAATGGAATCATGGCAGTCATAAGATAAGGAAATAACACCTTTAAAGTCTTAAAGTTGTTGTTTTTTTTTAAGCTAAAATTCTATGAGAAAATAGCACTAAAATGAAGATCAAAATTGTATGGAAAAACAAAGCCATTTTCAGCAAAGCAAAAGTTGTGAAAAATTTTCTCCAGATAACTTGAACTGTAGGAAATATAAAGGAAAGTTTATCATGCTGAAGAAAAATAATTCCAGAAGGAAGGACAGAACTGGCAGAAGAATAAAGAACACTAAAATATGTAAATAAAGGATAAATATAAAATAATATTGATAGTTTATAGCAAAATTAAGAATAATATCTGTAAGTTAATGACATGTAGAAGTAGAGTTCACTATACAATTACATAGAGGTAGGTAGAGATAAACTGTTGTAAAGTTCTTGCATTATTTGGAAAGTAATAAAAATACTCAGTTAAGGTGGCAAATTATACAATAATGTAAAACTAAACCACCAATAAAGGAGAAAGCATTAAATAAATATTGATTAATCTAAAAAGATGAAAAAGGGAACAACAAAGGAATAAAAACTAGAAGGTAAAAATTGTGGAGAAATAGAAGTAGAAAGTATTTAATAATAAAAATATTAAAACATGTGAAATGCTGTTAAAGCAGTACTAAAAAAAATTTCTATTATAAATTCACATATTAGAAATACAAAAAGTTTGGAAACCTAAGTTACTATACCAACGAACTAGAAAAAAAGATATATGTTAAAAGAAAATAATAAGATATGAGTAGAATTTTTTAAATGATTCTTTGAAAAGATTGACAAACCCCTAAGAAAACTGATAGAAAATTGCAACCAAAATACACAAGTTGATAATATTAGGACAGAAAAGAGGGACAAAATACAAATGTTTTAATATAGAGATATTATAAACAATATTCATTAAAAATAGATGAAATACACAAATTTCTAGAAAAACACAACTTACTGAAAGTGATACAAGAAGAAAATTTAAAACCGAGTATTTCTATATCATTAAATATGTAATTAAAAACCTTCTCACAGAGAATACTTTGGGCCACGTTGTGTTATTGAGAAATTTTCCTAAATAATTAAGAAAGAAGCAATTACCACATTTAAACCAACACTTCCAGAGAAAAGACTAAATATTTCTCAGCATTCTTACTAGATCATCATAGCCTTGATATTAAAAACAATCAAAGAAACTGCAAAATAAATGAATAAATATATACAGAAAGAGAGGAAAGAAGGAAAAAAAAAGTGAAAAAGGGAGGGAGAAAGAGAGGGGAAGAAGGAAAGAATAAAAGGAAGGAAGAAAGAAGGGAAGGAAGAAAGAAATCATAGGCCAATATCCCTCATGAACATAAATTAAAAAATCCTAAATAAAATAGTAGCAAATAGATAATATATAAGGTTTATTTGAGGAATGCAAAATCTGATTAATTAGAAAATCAAACATCATTTACTACATCAATAATACAAAGAAAGAAAACCATACAGTCATCTCAATAAATGAAAATAAAAATGAATTCAACACTTAAAAAACACAAAGTTCTCAGAAAACAAAGAAAAGAAGAAATCTTTCTAATTTGATAAAGGTTTTCCACAAAAGACAGTTAACATCATACTTAGTGGTGAACTAATGAGTATGTTCTCCTTGACTCTGGGTATCTATCAGATAAGGCTGTCTGACATCACCACTTCAATTCAATATTGTGCTTGAGATCCTGATGATCACAGCAAGTCAGAAAAATGAATAAAAATGTAAAGATTACAAAGGAAGAAGTAAAATTGTCATTTTTTAAAGGTGACATTTTATGTCTGTAAAAAATATTAAAAAATCATTTGTACTATTCTAATCAATAACTGAATTTAGAGCGTCCCTAGATACAATGCCAGTGTATAAAAATCTATTTTATTTCTATGTACTAACAATGAACAATTTGAAAGTGGAAGTTAAAAAACAGTGTTATGTAAAATAACACACACAAATCCCATCAAGTACCTAGGAATAAATCTAACAAAAAAGTAAGACTTCTACACTTTTCAGCTTTTACTACCAAATATTGCTAAGAGAAGTTAAAGAATACCTAAAAAAATAGAGAAGTTTATCATTTTAATGAAATGAAATACTCAACATTTTTAAGATGTCATTTCCCCCCAGATTGACCTAAAAATTCATTGATATCCAAATTGAAATCCTAGAAAGGGTAAGAGGGGAGAGGGGAGGAGAGAGGTAGATGGGGTCAAAGGGGTCAAATATGTGGTAACAGAAAGAAATCTAACTATGGAAGGTAAACACACAATGCAACATATAGATAGATAGATAGATGATAGATAGATAGATAGATAGATAGATAGATAGATAGATAGATAGATAGATAGATAGATATGCCTCACTGTTAAATGGTACACCTGAAGTTTACTGGATTTTGTTAACCAAAGTCATAATCATAATAACAATAACAACAACAACAATAATAAAATATTTTAAAATTCTAGGAGGCTTTTTATTTTTAAAAATTAAAAATGTTCTAAACTTTATATGGAAATACATAGGACTTAAAACAATCATGATAACCGTTAAAAAAAACAAATTTGGAAGATATACACTATAAATTTTGTGAACTACTACAAGCTATAGTAATGAAGACATGAAATGGTACAAAGATGAAGGCTTATACCAATGGAACTGAATAGAGAGCATGGAAACATACCTATTCCTATGTAGTCAGTCTTGTAAGGAAAGAATGATCTTTTTCAATATGTAGGCCAGTTGGATGTCCATAAAGGAGAAAAGATGAAATCTGACCTCTACCCCATACCATACACATAAGTAAATTAGAAACGATTACAGACTTATAGATAAAAAAATAAGTAAATTTTCTGGAAAAAAGCAGAGAATATATTTTTTCTTTCAAGTAAGAAAGTTTTCCTAAATAAGAAACAATTAAATAAATGGAAATTGGTAAATTAAACTTTATTAAAAATAAAAACTTTTATTTATCAAATAATATTAAGAAGTGAAAAAGCAAACCACTGAATGGAAGAGGATATCCAACAAGACATGTTTCTATAATGTACGTATAACTTCTGATTGATATGAAATATTAGCAACCAAATTGAAAAATGAACAGAAGACTTTGAACAGGCACTTTACAAAGGAGGATATCAAAATGAGAAATGAACATATGAAAAGGTGTTTAAAATTGGTACTCATTAGGAAAATGTCCACATCCAAATGGCTTAAATTAAAAGACTAACAATTCTTTTTAGAGAGGATGTGGAATAACTGCAACTCATGTTTAGCTGGTAAAAGTGAAAATTGGTACATTTACTTTGGAGAGATTGTTTGACAAATTCTAGTAAGGATAAGTATGTATACATATATCTGTATATCTATATCTATATGTCTCTGTGTGTATATATGTATATATACACACATTAAGACCTATCATCTATCATCTATCTAAATATGTATCATCTATCTATCTATCTATCTATCTATCTATCTATCTATCTATCATCTATCATCTATATCTATATAATTAGCTAGCTATCTTTTTACCCAGAAATCTAGTAACCCAACTATACTCCTATACACGGATCCAACGGTGATTCATGCCTGTATCCTCCAAAAGACATGTGCTGAAATCTTTATAACAATGATGCTTTTAATAGCTAAAAGCTGAAAGAACAACATTCATCACAGTAGAATGGATAAAGAAATTGTAATATACTAAATACAGACAGATACTATGAAATATAAAAAAGAACAAATTACTTCTATAAAGAACAAAATGGATAAACCTCACTGATCTAATGTAGAGTGAAAGAATAGACACAGAAGACTAGAGGCTATGGGATTCCATTTGTATAGAGTTTCAGAACCAGACACAGTTAGTTTGTGGTGACAGAAATAAGAAGAGCAGTTATTTCTAGATGTGGTGTGTCAGCTGGGTGCTGGACACATTTTGTCATGTTCTGCCTGATGGTTACAGGTATACAAATAGGTAAAAATCATCAAGCCATACTCCTAAAGTTTGTACTTTTTCTGTTTGAGTAATACATCAGAGACAAAAATACCATCACTAGGCTTTCATCTTCTAAATCTATTCATCCTGATATCTCCTCTTGTTTTGTCAAAAGCCAAAATAATATATTCAACCAGCAAAGATGCAGTGAAATACTTTTAGTTAGAGGCAGTTTAATACAGAAAAATATCAGCAGCCAAAGGTGCTTAGCTTCCCATAGTCCTTGTCCAACACACCAAAAAAGACAACTCTGAAATAAAAGGGGTTGATGATGGCAACCCATTGCAAGGAACCAAATCTAGACTGCAGCTGAGTAGAGTGGTTATATTCTGGAGCTCTATTCTGAGGGGGTGAGACAGAGTTTCTTACCTCAATAGAACCTTGCAGGTGATGAGAAACTCTCATGACAGCCCTCTGGAGAGATAAGGCAGTGAGTAGGGGATGGAAACGGGATGGACTCAGAGCAGTCCCCACAGGCCTCCCGTTTCGTATTCTCAGAGGATCACAAACCTTCTTGCCAAGAATCGGATTAAATCCAATTTTGCGTGTGTGTCTTTGCCTGTGTGGCCCATGTGGATCTATGGAATTTTGCCAGGGTGCCATGGTAAAGCCATCCCACTAAAGCTTTCAGATCTGCAAATTCACCTCTACCTGAAATCTCCACAGGGGATTCTATGGACCCTCAAATTCAGTGTTTTTAGAACTGCGTTATCCTCCAAACGCCCAAAGCCAGACCTCCTCCAGTACTCCCTACCTCAGCTGTCAAATTCAGATGAGTAAAGCTTAACATTCCTATCTCATCCAACCCTCTCTTCCTCCGGTGTTTGTTATTTGCGCGAATGGCATTGGCACCCTCCTGGTTAGGGACTTGAATCATCGTTTTTATTTTTGTATTCAACCCAAATCACCAAGTTATTTGGAGTTTTACCTCTTAAGGATCTGTTGAATGAATTCAATTCTCTTCCTTTCCATTCCCACCACACTGGCTTCCTGCCCAACACGTTCCTTCCTATCAGCACTTTGCACATGCTGTCTCTTCTAACTGGAATGATGTGCCCTCTCAGACAGGACTCAGATTCTCAGCCTCAGTCACTTCTTCAGGGAAGACTTTCTGTGGTCCCCCAATTAAATCTGTGATTTTCCAATTACATATTCACATATATTTTAAATTATACACTCTCATACAACTGTTTACTCTTTGTAACTATTACTTCACCTATGATTTTACATTCCCTTATGTTATATTTGATTAGACTATAAGTTATATGAAAGCGCAGAATGTGATGTTTTTGTTACCTATTGCATTCCCAATATCAAGCACAGTATTTAGTTTAGAGTAGGTGCTTAATATATAATTATTGAATCGGTAAAGGAGTAAGTAGCAATTATAATTTTGTGTAACTAGTTGTGTGTAATGTCTCCTTTTTCTCCATAAAAGCAGGAAACACCATCCCTCAGGGCAGTTTTAAACAAACAGTTCTCAAAATATACATGATAAATGATGAAAAAACGTGAATGGTGAATACCTGAAAACTGAGAAAGATAAAAGGGAGTTCAAGCAATACACTTAGCACTTAGGTTGAGATGTGCCCTTGGCACTTAGCCACCAAAGGCTAGGCAGGGACCCGCTCTCTCAGATTCCACTTGCACTCTAACTGGGTATTTTGTGTTTCAGTCCAGAGCTTGTGAGTTCATCCATCACCTGTCACTTAGGCACCGAGGCAGAATGGAGGAGGCCTTTCCATTTGGCCTGCCTTCCAATGAAACACCTTTCAGGCAGCTGCTTTCCCCACCCAATAACAAGGTGGATATAAATTGGAGGAGGGCTGGTACAGATGACAATATCGCCCCTTTCTACACATTTGGAACAGGTTCAGTCAAACATAAAAACTAACTTGGAAAGGAAAATTAAGGGAGAAGAGTTAAGGAAGAGTAAAGCGAATGCCAATCAAAGAGAAAGTTCTGGGGGAATGTGGGAAAGGCCCATCTGCCATGTCTGATTAATGTCAGAGAATAGCTTTAAGATTTAATTGTAAATGGGCCTCTGCTTTGTCAAATTTTTTTCTTTTTTTTGCTGCTGTTATTGTTTTGTTTTGCTTTGTTATTAGCAGAGGAAGCATTTCTTTGTTCCAGATTTAAGGAACTGAAGCTGGTTATTTGAGGATAGAACAGTGTTTTCAAGAATTTTGTTGTTTTGTAAATATACGTACTCATTTTAGGTAACTACAACCTCTTTCACTTCCTGCCTAATTCCACTAGATCTTTCTAGAAGGTTGTCCTGCCCTGGGTAGCTATTTCACACATTTTATGTGTTGGGTTGTTTTTTAGGTTTCTTGACTAGCACTCTTAAAATAGAAATATTAATTTTCTTTTTCTCTCCTTAGTATAGTCGAGATTTTTTTTCAGCTATATAAAAGACAGCCAAAAGAAATATTTTTGTGCTTGTGCTTGAGGCCATATATTACAGAAGGAAGACATGACTCCCAGGAAAGATGAAATTTTAGGAGACAGTAAGACCAACTTGATGAGTCACTTTTCACACTTCCTTACCTCATGATTCTCCCTCTGTGTGTCTCTGTTTTAATATGTTTAGAGGTGACATATATTATGGCTCTGTTTTAATATGTTTAGAGGTGACATATATTATGGCTAGAAGCACAGGCCTTTTAAAATTTAAGTTTTTGTTAGCCATCAGAAGAAAGAAATTGGAGAGAGCATGATATAAAAATAGCAAATGAGAAGACAAGCAAGGATTTTCACAGTTATTATTCTTACAGGGTCTTGCAAAGTTTCTGCTTTTCTTTTGCTCTTCACTTTTATTCTGAAGATGGGTCATCCTGAATCTTTCCCTTTTTTTCAGCTTAAAGGAGAGAGTTAAGCAGATTTCATCCTCCCTGGTTGTAGAAGTGCCTTTGAGCAATTGTCCTGTTTGTGCAGTGGGTCGTGATTAATATACACAGAATGCTCCTCTTTGAGATTTCTTCACACTAATTTAGTCATTATCATCCATTAACACCTTCATTTAAATAGGTTAATCAAATTTGTTTTAGTCTCCTAACTGGCTGGAACTCAGAATTGGTCATCTTTTGTAGAAAAAAAGTAAGAAGTGGAAGAGAAGACATAAGATGATGTTTCTCAAACCTAGAGAAAGACCTAAATTTTTAAGTGACTGTGTGTGGAATAACACTAAGTCACCGAATCTGGAAGCTAGTCTTTGTAATTCTCTTTCAATCCTTTTAATTAATCAAAGAGAAATTCTCATTTTAGTTCTGGAGAATCATTACCACTTCTGTAGCCCATGTTAATTTCCCATTTGAACAAAGAAAGATGTCAATATTATCAATGTCCTTTTATTTTTCATATTCATTATTGTTATCATGTATTGGTGGCCAGTGGTACTAGCTTTTCACTTACTTATTTAATCAGGGTAGGATATCTACTTTGTGACATGTGTACCATATTAAAGAATTTGAATTTTTTCCTAAAAGGTTCAGGAAACTGCTGTGGGATTTAAAACAGAGGAATAATGTAACTAGATGTCCTCAGAAAAATGACTCTAGGTGCTTCTCTTTGAACTTTCCATTATTAAAAATCTCAGTTTATCAAAGTGTTAGGTAGCTAGTCAAACATGAGTGACAGGGAAAACAAAGGAATGAAGGCCCAGCTCATAAACCAACCAAAGAACACCCCATTGATAGAGAATCCCTCCTGCATCCTGGGAGACAAAAGACGGGAGAGCCATAACCTCTAGCTGGTTTAATGTCCCGACCCGCGGGACCTAGTTATTCGCGGGCTCGAAGAGGGTCCAGCCTGAAAGAGAAACGGGCGAGAAAAAGGAGTGGAGGCAAGACAGTATTCTGATCAAGCCTCAAATTTTTTATTTCAGAGCGGGTATATTTATTACAGAAGAACAAAGGGGGGCAGGACTGACTAGGCAGGGGGATACTTGTTACAATTTCATTGGTCCTTGGTTGATGGGGTTAGGGGGTACAAAGGTTAGAAGTGAAAAGAGGAACAAGGAGGAGAGGGGCTCCTTGGGCAGGTCCACAGCCATTCAGTAGGTCCTTCCTTATCCCGCGGGTATGTTAATACATTCTGTGGTTAACTATTCCCTGGAGCATTGTCTGCTCCTGCATTCTTTAGATTGTTAACGGCCAGGTTCTATGCCGGGGGGCTGGGTGGTCAGGATGAGGGCCTTTTGGCTCCCAACAGTTTAATCTGGCCACAGGAGTTTGCACAGAAGGTACTACCCTAACATGCCTACAATCTTAGCCTCATTATAATATCATTATTATACCATGTTTATGCCCAGAAGTTCATGAATCTAATTAGAACTGACTGAATTCTGGGTAAACACTGAGTTATATAGCAACCAAGCATCAATCAAAATGACCTCACATGCCAGTCACCTAGGAACACCCTTGTAGCCACCCACCATGGCCCAGATATAATATAGACCTTCCGACTTCTGCATTGCTACAGCTCTTTTGGCTGAAAATCTGCTCCTCCATGAGACCAACTCTGTCTTTTATTTCTTTTATTTTTCCACATCCCAAATTCCACAGGGCTACAGCCTTCCTTACTGTAGCCTATCTCCTTCTAAAATACACCTTTAATATATCTTTTAAAAAATCTTGCTGACCTGTGATTCTTTGCTGTATCTGCGGGGAAGAACCGAGGAAAAATGCTAATTGCACTTTTGTGTAGTTACCCCCACCCCATGCCACTAGAGGAGCAGTGGGGTTCGAATCGCCCCAAACGGTAATGAAGTGTTCTAAAATTGGTAAGAACAAAATAAAAGAAAAAAATTTCTTTTCTCCATCCTCTGCCACTCCCCAATAAAACACAGTTTCATCTTCTACTTTTTCTCCTCTTAATGTGTGTGCCAAGAAAGACTGTCCAAACTTAATGGAAAATCATAATTGCTTAGATGTGACTTCAAGCTACCTCAGCATTCACTGTCTTCATCCTTTACCCTTTGCAAAGTTGACTCAGATTCTTTGTCATATTCGCTGTCTGGCATGATCCTCTGAGACACCTGGGGCAGCTCTAACTCTTCTTGTTCTATAAATGAGGAAAAGGATGGCATCAAGGTGATGGAGCCCATATTTAATTCAATATATTTTCCTTTTGGCTGCTCCTGTCACTACACGATGGGGGTGTTAAGGATAAAGGAACTGTTGTTCACCCGGGACTCTAAGCTTTGTAACTCTTTTCTTCACGGTGGGTCTTCCACTGTGTCACGTGACTGAGATCTCACACCCTGTGAGGCTCCTTCGATTGGTTTCTCTTAATGACTGTGCTTAACTCTTCTACTTCCCCTACACAGTAAAGAAGACTAGTTAAAAGACAACTTCCATTTCATTTTTATACTTCCAGTGGTTTTTTCCTACCCCTTTCCAGTAGGGTTCAGTGATAATGTCAAAAATTGGTTATAATAGATCTGCCTTGTTCAGAGAGTGCTTTTCATTCAGCATCTTCAGATGTTATTGCAGACCTGGCATTGCAGAGTGGGTGCTCTTCACTGATTTTCTCCGACTTTACTTCCGCTCCTCTGAAAAACAGATAATAACTGTACTAAACGCCTTGAGCAAAACTTAATTCATTCCATGGATTCACATTTGTAAAACAAGCATTGGTGGCGAGAGCTGTTTGAAATGAAATAAGAGTTGAAGCTTACACAGTTAAAAAAAAAAAGACAAGGAAGTAGGCTTACATCTCTCTCCCAGTCTGAAGGAATTAAGATAGTTTTAATTACCTCACCTGGCTTTTGTTATTTCATGTATTCTTGTTCCCTATTGTTTCCTTTATAGAGCTAAAGGAAGCATTAGGTCTGGTAGTATCATCTGGATTTTTATCTTTAGGAAAGTTGAAAAGCCCCGGGTTAAAAAGTAAAATCACAGTTTAAAATGTTCATAAATGTGTGATGACAAGAGCAGAGGCTTAAGTTACTATGTTCAGTCATGTAAAAATGCCAATAATAACTGGACACTGAACCAGATATCTTAACAGTTTTTTCAATAAAATGAATAGGTTTCTACTGTGATCTGATGTGAAAAAAAAAAAAAAAGATGTAATTATTGAAAGAATTGGTGCGATATCTCAGAATGTAATCTCAGGTCCATCCTGCAGTTTGGACCAGCCACTTACACACAAATGTGGGCTGTGTGAGGGTTTAGAAGTTACTTTTGTTGACTGAAATATATATATACATGTACCAGCATGAAGAAATAATTCTAAGATGATGGCTGGCATCAGTTTAATATTTACTGTTTTCTCTCAAGAACTTTGACGTGACTGGAAGCAGGGAAAGGAATTTTCCATAGGTCTTTCTTTCTCTCAGTTGCCAATTACTTGAAAATTCTCCTGAGGTAAAGACCCACATGGCAGCCTTGAGCATGAACTTGAAGGAGAACAGAGTGAATAATATATTGCAAAGGGATAGTGAATCCAGAGGACTAGAGATCATTATTCTAAACCCTGTGGGCAGAGGCTAACGTGACACAAGGAAAATGAAGACACCTTGTGTGTGCCTGTGAGCTGGGACGGAAGGGCAAGGGGAGCAGCCCTTCCCTGGGGAAAGAGAGCAGGGCTAGCAAGCCAGGCAGGCCACCTGAAGGGAGGAGGCCTAGTGTGGAGTCTCTTAGCTGTTGCTTTAGTTCTGGATAAGCTCAGAGAGAAAAGGTAATGGGCAGGAAGTGAAAAGTGCATCAGTCCCTGATAGTGGTCTAGAGAGGTGGTGATTAGTGCTTACTCTGACCTCGACTCCAGATCCAAGATCCAAGTGCCGCAGGAAAACAGGATGACTTTTTTTGGCGGGGGAAGGAGGCAGTGAGTCATGTGACTTGTGTCTGAAACACATTTCCAGAGGCCTAGGCATACAGAGTGTCCTGGCTGACTAGTTAAGTGATTGTGGTTGAAAATATGGCATCCCCACCACAGCTGTCCCAGGGCTCTCCACACCATGAGATAGCCTCAGAGGGATGCAGAAAATTTCTTCTCCCTTTGGAAACATAAAAGGAAAATCAAAGAAATTACTTTCAATCTGATCCTTATAACTGAATGCCCCACTGATCTGGATAAGCGAGGGACAAACACGTTAGTATCTACATAAAATGGCTGTTGGGAAAGTAAGATCTGATCCACTGAGCTGGATGATCATTATAGGCTGTAATTTCACAGCAAATGGGACACTTGGTATTCCTGCCCAGCTCAGGGGAGCTGTGTTGTGGACATGATGTGGAAGGAAGAAAACAATTCAATCCTGCAAAAATGCTCCATCTTTTTCTGTGCAGACTCATGGACAGTTTGATTTTGTTTTCCCAGGCACTGTTCATATTGGTGGTCATGCTAGTCAAGATGAGCTAACTGAGCCAGTTTGCGGAAACTCAGCTGTAGCTTTTGGCTTTCAGCTAAAGCCAGGGCTGTGCAGATTTGACTGTCTGTTGATATCAAGTCTGCATTTGTCCCTGTTATCAAGGTGAACACAGGTAAGCATTGCACATCAATAAAATGCTGATCAAGGGAGCAGTCATGATCTGATTACCCTCCAGAGTCGATTTAAGCCAAAATGGTGCTACTAAATCCCAATGCTAAACATCTAAATAACTTCATGGGCTCTGCCCAGGAGAAAGAAATCAGAGCTGTTTAGCAAACTGTTGGAGGCAAAAAGAACTTGTCTTTTTGAGAACACTCTACAGAATTTAAAGATTCTCAATGTGGGCTTTTAAAAGACATATCATTATTTCTCTCTAAATTTTGTACAAATTAATTTATTTTTGCAACTGGAGCAAAGCAACCTTTCCATTTTTCAGTAGAATTCCCTTGCCTTTGATTCTAAATGTTGGCATCTGCGATGAAAGTCAGAGCATCTGTAGTGCACTGGCCAGCAGGGCGAGCAGGGATGGATGTCTGACGCCTGCCATGGCTGAGCTGTAATGAGGAAGCAAACCTCAATAACCATTTGGATGAATAGTGTGTCCCACCTTTGAGTGTGCCTCTCAGGGAAGATGCTCCCACAACAGTCCACAGAGGGCATCAGCCCATCTTTGATGGCCATAGTCATTAGAAAATTTTTCTTTTTGTTAAGCCCTCATAGGCTTCACTATGACTCCCAACTCTTCACAAAGGAGACAGAAATTTTAGAATGTTCTTGCCTTGGAGCAGAAAGCACTCAGATATAAATACCATATTTGCCAGATACAGATAAAAGGTTCATATGTATTCTTTAATAGCGATAGGAACAAATGTGTCCCATATACGCATGTTCATATGAACATAGCTTGAGTCATTCTCAGCATACTAATTTGAACCATATGAAACTTAATTTTATAGGTCACAAATGATTGTTAATTGACAACTTTACATGATTCGGCCTAGAACATAATGGTTAAGAACGTGGACTTTGGAGCTGGCTCTGTCACTTACTAGCTGTGATCTTTGGAAACTTACTACCTACTCCAGGCCTTTCTTTCCTCATCTCAATAGTATTTCTCTCATAACTATAATCTCATTCTCACAACATTTGTGAAAAATGGATGTTAATACATATAAAGCATTTAAAAGAATTCTTGGCATATAAAGATCATTATTTATTTCCTTTTCTCAGGATTTTGCTGGCTTCAATTACATATGTTAACCTAGAAGGATAGAGCCTATGTGGGCTGAGGTAGATGGCTGCAAGAGGGACATTTGCCCAAGGCTTCATGTTTAAAAATGGTTTCAGTATAAATTTTTGACATTACCCCCAAATGAAGGTAAGCATGCAGTCACATACACACTGACAAAATTTATGAATTACTGTAATTCATAATAAATTTTTAATCAATAACATTTAAATTTATCACAATATTTAGAGAGTTTTTTGGCAATCTGTTTTTTAAATATACTTGAACCTCATAAAAACATGCAATTGGCTCAAGCTTCTTAATCCCCAAGAGGCTGCAGGAAAGGTAACAGCTAAAAGCCACTAACTCTTGTATATTTTGCATGTGGAAGTACAAAAAAAGAATACTGTTTAAAGGATAAAGTTATCAGAGTCCTCTCTTGTTAGAGCCTTTGACAAATAGATTACTTCTACCTCCAGCTCAATGACATGTTCAAGTGTTGGACAAAGGGAGGCTGGTCATTAGCACCACTGAGTAGCTTGTATCATTTCCCATACCAAGAAATGCCAGTGTTTGTTAAATGCCATATTGAGAAAAAAACCTTTTAGGAAAAAGTGGTTGAAGATCACACAGTAGTTCACATTTCAGATATTCTAAAACCTTACCATAGAATGAGACAACTCAATAAAGAACTGTTAATGTACACAGTATTTTAATAACTGGCCCCAAAACTTGCTTCACCAAATTACGTGTGTAATAGAAACAGTCCAGTGGAAGTCTTGATAGTCATGATAGGTTTATTTTGTTATAATAATATTGTTCTAATTACAGATGATGTCCACTTTATGCACAGAGGAAAATTTTTATTTGGTCTTGGAATCAAGAATAGTAAATTTTGTAAGTGACTAGATTTTCATTTTCAAGGTGGCAATTACAAACCTTAGAACCAAATGCATGGTCCATTAAATAAAAGTCTGTTTTTTCTAATCTTATTTCAGGTTTCATCTTATTACATTGCCATTATTTAATTTTCTCTAAATTTTAAAAATCAGCCACATTGAGGTATGATTTCTATACAAAAAATTTACCAGTTTTAAGAGCAAAATACCATGAGTTTTGGCAAATGAGTAGAGTGCATAACTACTATCACCCATGCTGAAGGTTACTAAAATGTTTTCATCACCCCAGAAATCTTCCCTAGCACCCATTTTTCATCAGTCTTGATTCTCTGTCTTCAGGCCTTAGAAACCACTGACCTGCTACTACAGTTTTTTTTTTTTCTAGAATTTTATATAAATAGAATCACACAGTCCTTTATATCTGGCCTCTTTCACTTAGCATAATGTTTTTGAGAATTACGTTGTTGGGTATATCATCAGTTTATTCCTTTCTAAACACTACGAATTCCATTGTGTGTAGATACACATGTGCTAAAATATAGATCGATTTCAATTTAGAACTATTATATAAGCTATTATGAACATCAATTTATAAGTCTTTGTGCGAACATATATTTTCCATTCTATTGGATAAATATGTTGAGTAAGACTATTGGCTCATATGTTAACTACATGTTTACTAAATAAGAAACTGCCAATTTATTTTCCAAGTTGATTGTACCATTTTGCATTTCATCAGCAATCTATGAGCATTCTGGAGATTCTGTATTCTTGGCAACACATGATATTGTCAGTCTTTTTTATTTTAGACATTCTAATGCATATGGAGTATATTATTGTGGTTTTAATTTGTATTTTCCAATGATTATTGACGTTAAGCATATTTTCATGTTGTTATCCATATATCTTTTCTGATGAAGTGTCTGGTCAAAATATTTGCTCCCTCATCTTTTAAATTGGGCTGTCTTTATTAAATTTTAAGAAGTTCTTTATATGTTTTGCATATATTCTGGATATGTGCTTTGCAAATATCTTCTCTCAGTCTGTTTCTTGACTTTTCACATCCTTCACAAATGTATTTCCAAAAGCAAAAGTCTTTAATTTTGATAAAGTCTAATTTATATAATTATTTTATAGTTCATGATTTTTATATCCTAAGAAATTTTTGCCTAACCCATTGTAAAATTGTCTTATATTCTCTTCTAGAAATTTTACAGTTTTTTGATTTTACATTTAGATCTATGACCCATTTTGAGTTAATTTTAATATGCAGTGTGAAGTGAGGATCCAAGTTCACTTTTTGCACATCAGTATTCAATTGAAAGAAATATTTTCCCCATTATCTTTGTACTTTAATAAAAACCAATACACCATATATGGTATGCATTTATTCCTGGACTTTATGCCATTTCAATGACTTATATGTACATGTGGTTGCTGTAGCCTGTTATACCAAGTATTGAAGTTAGGTTGAGGATGTCCTCCAACTTTTTTGTTCAAATTACTTTAGGCATTCTAAGTCCTTTACATTTTTCCATGTACATTTTAGAGTCAGTTCATTGATTTGAACAACAACACCAAAAAACCCTGAATCCTTATGAGATTTTGATTGAAATCACATTGAACCTCTATGTCCAACATGAAAATATGCTTCATGGACCTCCTGCTACAGGAAAGTTAATTGGCCCAGGACCCCAGATGCTGTCTTCTGAAATCCATTGCTTCATTTGGGCCAAGATCACAACTCTCACAGGCTGCTCCCCAGTCAAGGATTGGAAATACTAAAGAAGATTTATTCCTGGGAGACAGGGAAGTCCATCTTTGTTGAAGCTTCTTTAAATTGAATGAAACCCAAGAATGATCCACCCAACATTCTCTCTCTTTCACTTGGGTTCACATTACTTGCCTCATAGTCTCAGCATTTTCTCACTCTCCCCCTAATCTTTTCCTCTCAGGCATTTTCCTTAATAAAATCCTTGCATATTTAATCCTGTCTTTATAGCTGTTCTTCAGAGGGCCTGAATAACGTAAGTGGTACCAAGAGTGGTCTGAGAAAGCAGGCAGCAAGACGAGGGCAAAGAATTAGCTCACCTACTTTTTGGCAGGTAGAGAGCACATGTAAGGTCCTTAAATGCAGTTTAATTGATAAATATTTCACTGGTGTTTGACCCTTGAATATGTTCTGGTAAAGGCAAATACTGTGGTGGGTATGATGATATAATAATTAAAAATATAAGGACAATAGTGCCTGCAAAACAACCTGATTGGCTGGCCAACACTAGGTGTACTGACTCCCTGCTAAGGAAATTGATGGACTAATAGCTTAAAAGCCAAGTGTGAGAACCAGAGAGCCTTCTATGGTAAAGGTAGTAGCATACAAAGGGGTTCTTATCACCTAACAGCTGAAGGGCAGACACAATCTAAAGGCAAACTTAGAGCTAACTGTGAGAATGACAGAGCCTTATTGCAGCTGCTATGCCAGTTATGACGTTACAGTCAGCCCTTCAAATCTGTGGGTTTCATACCTGTGGATTCAACCAACCTTGGATCAAAAATTAAAATAAAAATAAGATAAAATAAAAATAGAATAAAAAAGATGTTACATTGTTGCTGATGTGTACTATGTAGTTACTGCCTATGATGGTTGCCTCTGTATTGACCATGTATGGACATTTTTCTTGTCATTAGACACTAGAGTATAAAAACTATTTATATAATATTTACATTGTATTATAAATTATAAGTATTCTAGAGATAATTTAAAGTATACAGGAAGATGTGCATAGGTTATATGCAAATACTATGCCATTGTATATAAGGAACTTGAGCATCTGTGGATTTTGGTATCCAGGGGGTCTTGGAACCAATCCCCTATAGATACCGAGGAACAACTATACTGATAAAGCAGACAAATAAGGCCTCAAATATGTGAAATGCAGATATTAGTTTGGAGATGTATTCTTCTCATTACAATTAGGAAAAAGCATCAAAAACACTTCTTGTTCATATGAGAAGGGCTTCACTCAAGTACAGTGTTTCTTTAGGGCTATTTTAATACTCCTGCTCTCAGTCATAATGTAGTTTGAAGAAGTCTGGACCATCCTGGTGCTCCATAAATCATGCTGCCATGTCATCATCATGCTGCTGGGGCAAGATGAGCAAGAAGCAGCAGTACACTGGAGAGCTGGATATATCAATATGCTCTAGAGAGTGGGAGAGAAATCCTCTGAAGATTCAATGGACAGCTCAGTGAAGTTTTTAAGGATCTATTGCTAAGAGTAGCTGGGATATACCTTTCAAAGAAAAATTCAAATTACAACCATGTGAATCCTTCACCCACAAAAAGAAGCATGTTGCCTTGTAGGCTTTTTTGGGTTCTAGACGCCACACATTTCACACGTGGAAAAACTGTTGCTGCCCATGAACTAGGTAACAAAGAGGGTTGCCAGCTTTGAATAGCACTCAGAGCAGAAAAGAGCACTGCATCTGGGCCAGGCCATGATGTTCTCAGCTCTGCCACTGATCATCTGATCAGAAAGACCCTATATTTTAGTCAGTGGGGGAAAGATAATGCAATATGGAGCCTGTGACAAGCTAAGGTAGGAGAATCATGACAGAGGTCTCTATGACTCTGGAGTCAAGCCAGGTCATCCTTAGCAGAGAATGACACACTTGAGACATCAATGAGCCTTGATAGAGATGGAACGCTTAACAGTGGAACTCTAAGTAGCCACAGATCCAGAACTTCCCATTATGAACTGGGTTTATCAGACCTTCCAAGTCCAAAGTCAATGGAAAATATCTTTCAAATGCCTCACACTAAATGCTAAGTGTTCTATCACATTGAACTCCCACTTCCAAAGCCTGTCTCACTACTGCTGGCTTTGAATGTCCAACTTGTTACCAGTAGACCCCCAGGCTTGAGCCCCTGACAAGGCAAAGAGAGACCAACAGGTCCTGTGGTGGAGAGTGGACTATAGGACCAGAGGTCTGTCCTTAGAGGGGTTGATAGCTGCTCTGGGAATGGATTTGCCTCTCCTCCTGCAGAGCCTTAGGTGTTTTAACAGCTCTCAAGAACTCATGCTGGCTGCTGTGGACAACAAATATTATTGAGCAAAGTTGATTAAGGGGGCTGTGGCAATAGCCCAGATAAGAGTTGATAAGAAATGATGGTTGTGTAGCACTAAAGATAGTGAGATGATAGGTTCAAGTTCAAATAAATAGTATTAAAAAAAAAAAAACTAACTTTTTTCTAAAAAATCTCAGGCCTATGTTTCTACATTTTAAAAGCCAATATGTTCTCCCTGATTATCCTCTGACTCAATGAATCCTTTGACAAAATTGCAAACAATGCTTCAGGGTCCCACAGTCATAAAAAAAGCAGGGCAAATATCCAGTGGCTGTGTGCCCAGAAAGGGTGTTACTTTTGGCAAATTGAATCAGAGCAATTTCCAAAATAGTACTTATTCTTTTTAAAATTATGCACATGACAAATGTCTGGGTGAACTGACTTCTCTAACCCATGCACTAATGTGTAGGTAGGCTTATAATTTGGAGCACTCGCTCAGGAAATCCTGAAATTAAGGTTCTTTCAGAAGTGTTGACTCATTCCCTCAGCACTTTCTGAATATATCCATTTAACACGCCAATTAGTAATTTTAAATTGCCTCCTAAATTCTGCAGGTGATTTTCTGATGAAAAGTTGCTTTGCTAATTCTAGTGGGTGTTGTTTAGAATTTGGTTTTGCACTGAAAATAGCTTTGACTTTGTTTTTGACAAAAATGGAAACTATTAGAAAAGGTCCAACCAACTGAATATTTTCCAAATATACCACTGTGAATCCTGCACAGTCTACTAGTCTGTGAGGTTTACATTCAAATATGGCATTCATGCATGTACACTTTTCACATTTGTAGAAAGCAAGTCCTTGGCACAGGGTAGTCTATGAATAGACCCTTGCTTTTAATCATCTATATACAAGTCCCAAGAAACATGCATAAGATGTACTATGTAATACATAGGGTGTACAAGATAGCATGTATGTATTTATTTCACCATTTAGTATTTTCCTAGATTTTCTGCCATGAATGCCTACTACGCAATGTCAAACATCAATTCTAATTTAAAGGTAATGATTTCAAACCTTCAACAAAAGAACCTTCTCACTTAGAGCTATTTACATGACAGTAATTTCTTACATTGGATGCATGCAGAAAACTTCCATTCTGAAGCAGTTTTCTACTAAGTTGAGAAAAGGAGAACAAAGGTAAAAACAATAATTTAGCTTCTCTCTTTATCATTTGTGTGTTACCATGGTTTGGGAGCTTAGAATACACCTTTACCCTTAGGTGGGGAGAGTGCGTAGAGGTTAGGAAAGAGATGGTGATAGGCCAATCACCACTGTTGGCAAAAGGCCTTTTCTAAAGTTCACTTTCTAACAGAGCCTTAGCCTCCCTGGCTTGGCCAATGGGATGTTTACTCTTTGATAGCTATAACTTAAACTTACTTAAAAACAAATTATTTATAGTCCTAAATGTATTGAATCCAGCTATTTACTATGCACACATGTTTGTTTACAGTTATTCAGTGTTGAGAGAATAAAGTAGAAAGTTGCTCGAATTTCATAGAAAAATCAGTCTCATTGTGTTAGGGAAATGAAACAGTAGATGGAGGTGGCATGTTACAGACTCTCAAGGCACTGAGTGTCCTATCATACACATATGAATTTGTCCAGCCTGCAACTTGCACCATTTCTCCACCATAATTCTTCCATTTGTAAGTTAAGAAACTGTAGCTTAAGATTAAACTTTGGAGTAAGGCTAAATAAAGTTTAAGGTCTATTCCAAATCCTAGGTCTTATGAAGCCATAAAAATGCTGTGTATGGCCAAATTTTTGTTGCACTCTTCATTGCCATATCTTTTTATGCCACTTTTTTTTTTCACAGAAGAAAAATTATCAAAGACTAACATGCTTCTATTTTCTCTATCAACATTTATTACATGCAAGAACCATATTTTCCACAGTTGAAGAGTTAAGACACATGTTTGTGTTGGCTGGAGAATTACTGTTTAAAAGTTAACTATTTGCTGAAAATTACTACTTGGCTACCATAATAGGAACATAGGCTATTAACTATAGGAACATAACATTCTAACAATAAGCATTCTGCTTCTGTACCCCCCACTTGCACACCTGACCAATGGGTTGACAGGTAGTAAATAGAAAAAAAAATAGAGCTTTGTGTTTAGACAGAATGAAATGAGATTTTGGGCTTAAAAACCCTGTATCTCTACATCTCGGGGCTGCTTAATTTGGGGTCTGTGTGCCCCTGGCAGACCCAGATGGCTGAATAAAGAGTGTGATTCCTACAACTCACTGAGTTCTGGTGGTCCATGTATCTTTCGGGGGCTGGTGGCCACAACATTCTGAATAGTGGTATGAACAGGAGAGCGTATTTGAAATTTCAACATATAGATCTCTCAACTCTCTTCCTCTTTTGTAATTCTCTCTTTTTCTGGTTCTTCTTGTCTTCTCCTCTATCTATCCCTATTTTCATACTCCTCCAGATTCTTCTGGTTTTCCAATCAAACACAATCACATATACTCCCACCCCACAATTTATCTATTCTCTTTCCTTTGGCATTTTGATTATCCCTCTACCCTTCCTCTGCTTCATTTCTCCTTCCATTCCTCATTTTAAGACTGAGGCTATTTGATCAGGGCTCTGTGGACTCATCAAGGATGGGAGGAACAGAACATTTTTTGGTGTCCTCCAAACTGGAGAACATTTCTAATGCTCCCTTTGGGGAAAAAAGGAAACAGAGAAGTCAACAATGTTAGTAAATTTCTAGTTTTTAAGAACTAAATTAAAAACTAATTCTAGATGTTTTACGACCTCAGAGACTAGGACTCAGGACATAGCACCAATGGAAAAAGAATTTTTATTTTTAATAGATTTATTTATTGGGAAATTTATTCCACAATTGCCATTCTGAATAGTATTGTGGGGGAAAAAGTTTGTTATTATTTTTTAAGTAAAACATTTAAGGAAATATAATACAGTACACATACAGAAGAGTGCATAAATCATAAGGGTATAGCATACTGAATTTTCTCGAAGTTAATGATTCTTATCACCAGATCAAGAGCATAGGACATTACCAGGCCTCTAGACTCCCCAACTTGCCCCTTGCCAGTTATTAAGTCCCACTAAAAGGAGCAACATTCTGAAATCCCCTCACCATTGATTACTTTAACCAGTTTCTGAATTTTAGGTTAATAAAATTGCATAATATCTATGTTTTTCTGACCCACTTCTTTTACCTAACATTATTTTGTGAGATCCGTTCATATCGTTAAGGTATAGCAGTAGTTTATCCCCTTCTTAAGGCTTTGTTGTAGTCAATTGTATAAATACAACTTATTTATCCATTTTATTGTTGATAGATATTTGGATGGTTTCCAGTCTTTTGGTTATTATAAATAAAGCTGCTTTGAGTGTTCTTATACATGTCTTTTGGTGCAAACATATATGCAATTTTGGTAGGCATTTATCTAGAAATGGAAATGAAATGCTAAGTCATAGAAAAATGTGTAGTTTAGTTTTAGTAAATTCTGCCAAACAGTTTTTTAAAGTGATTGTACAGTTTTACAATCCAGAAATACATGAGAATTTCAATTGTTCCACATCCTTGCCAATACTTGTATTGTCTTTTTGTCATTAACTATTCTGTTGGGTATGTAGAATAATTTCATCTTGGTTTTAATTTTTATTTCCCTAATGACTAATGAGCATGTTTTCTTATGCTTATTGAAAATTTAGATTTCTTTTTTGTAAAGTGTTTGCTCAATTCTTTGATCATTTCTCTATCATGCTGTTTATCTTTTCTCGTTGATTTCTAAAATTTCCTCCAGTGATTCTCAGCTCCTGTATACATGCCCTGGTATACCACTTTCTTGAGTGTAGACTGAATCTACTGACTCATTTCTAATGAATATCTAATGAAAAGAATATGGCAAATATAATGAGATGTCACCTCTGACGTTAGGTTTATAAAAAGACAGTGACTTTTGTCTTGCTCATTCTCACCATTTCCCTCCCACACCCCACCCCAACTTTTACTTAAGGGAAGCCAGCTCCTATGTTGTAAGCTGCCCTATGGGAAGGCCCACTGATGAGTCCATGCAGCAGCCAGTGAGCACCGTGCATCTGGAAACAGATTCTCCCCTAGTTAGGCCTTGAGATGACTATAACCCCATCCGACAGCTCCACCGCGGTCTCATGGGAGACGCAGAGCCAGAGGCGCTCAGCTAAACCATGCTTGGATTCCTGAACCACAGAAACTGAGATAATAAATGTTTGATGTTTTAAGTCACTAAGTTTGAGGTAATTTGTTTTGTAGCAATAAATAAATAATAAAAAGAGTTCTTTGTATATCCTAGATGAGTCTTTTGCCACTTACATGTACTCTAAGCATTTTCTCCCTGTCATGGTTTTTTTGCTCATTGATGCTTTTGATAAGCATAAGTACTTAATCTTTCATGTATTGCAATTATTATATTATTTGATGATGAGTGCTGATGTGTTCTATTTAAGAAACTTTAGGAAAGCTTTGATTACCTAAAATTCATGGATATCATCTTCAATTCCTGCATTATTAAAAGAAAGAAACCTCATTCATCCGAATAGAATATGTTTCCAAATAATAACATTATAATACATAACATTTATTGAACAATTCCTAAGAGAAAATGCTGGATGCTCTTGCTGTGTAATATCATTTAAACAAAAAGGTGCTATGTAGCAGAGTATAAGATCTATAAGAGCCTTTCAAAGTCTTCACCATTAATTATTTATTTACTGATTACTTTCTTGACACAGGCTTGTCGTTTGGGGGTTCTGCCTTGTCTATAATATTTTGTCTTAATGAGGTGGGGTGAGAGAGCCAGTTTGTTTGAAATTAATTGATTAGGCTCCTAAAACAGTTGCTGTTGCTTTCTTTCCTTTCTGTTCTTTTCTGTTTCTGTGCAGTAATTTCGAAGTCATTTCAAAGTTGCAAGTAATAGAAGGCACAATGCGCTTCAGATGTTCTGTCTTCCTGTCCACAGGTGAACATTGTTCAGTTGTGTGAACCTGGAAAACTCATTTAACCTCTTTGAGTATGTTTCTTTGTTTCTGAAGTGGATAGTTTCCTTTCCTGAGAAACATTTTGCCTATTTATCATTGTTCTGGTTTTCTCTGGGGAGTGACCTAGGAACAGCCAAGGAACAGGCACATAACCTAGCCTCATCTAATCAGAAACTCACTGTGACAATGCAATGAGGTGAGCCAAAATTGGACATCAGCTTGTTTTCATTCATTCATCAAGTGGAATTGACTGACATTCAAGTAGTTCCTGTCCTGTTTCCACCTCCGCCATGTAGTACCTTGTGAGGATTGAATTATATTAGGTAGTTAAAGCAATTAGCACAGAGCCTTTCCCTTACTAATTGTTCAATAAATATTATATATCATACTGTGGTTATTAGGAAACATATTCTACTCTGGTTGATGAGTTTTTCTTTTTGAAAATACAACAATAAAATTAATTGTGTAGCTCAAGTTTAGTCTTCGTAATATTTGTATTTGGCAAATCAGGTCAGCTCCTTTGGGTGTCTGATTCATGCTTTAATTCAAATTTTTTATTCTAACTGAAGGTCTTGTCTCTCTAAGTAGCCAAGTGTACAGAATGTGGAAAACCAGCATAACTGAAAACAGCTGCTAAGAAACTGATTTCAAGGGAACTTATGTGCATACATACTGTTTTTCTTATAGACTATAGTATCTAGTGCCCGTTAACAATTTGATAGATATATGTTTAATTATTGAATGGTCTTATTCTGTATATCCTGCTAGATCTTAGGGGTTAACCTCTTTAACTTAAATCTTTATATTCTTTGAATGGAGCAAAATTTGATATGACAGGGTCAGGGTGATTACACACCTATTTATACATTTGTTTATATACAAATACTTTTGTGTCTAAATTTTCTTAATGCAATTGTCTTTACCTTCACCTTTCTTTTCCAAAAGTATTTAAAAGGGGTAGAGTCAGTGAAGAAGCTAGAAGACCCTAGAGAGAGGATGAAGAGGAGAAATGGGGCCAAGACGAGAAGAAAGACCCTGATCCTTATAGCTCACAGGGCCTGTGACAGCTCCACAACTCCTGTCTATGTCCTGCTCCCTCAAGTGACACCTCCTAAGACCAGGGCTACTCATACAGTGCATCAGATCATTTAAGCCTACTGGTTGGCCAGGGCTAGCTAACACCCTCTGGAGGAGTGGGAAGGACAACCCACAGGCAAAGCAGAGGAAGAGCTGGAGCCACACAGCAGGCCACTGGTGTGTGTGTGTGTGTTTGTGGGAGTGCTTGGGGAAAAGAGGACAGTCTGGGTACCCTCCAAGCTCATGCTGCATAGAGACTGCTTATGAATGAAAAGCTGTTCCCAAATATTAAGAAAATAAAACACCAAGAAGAACAGCACAAAAATCAGTCTTTTCCTGGATCAATAACTCTATCACTTACTCTTTCATATGAGGCATGACGATCATATAAGCTTCGCTTCATATTCCTACACAAAACACCTCATCTGTGAGCAGCAATACCAAGTTCATTTTGAGACTCCAGGCTTGGCTTTTGGCCCAGTGGAAGGAAATTCCAAGTTTTTCTTGCAGTGAGGCAGCTCAGTTTTGGCGGCACAGTGGCCATTTGTGGGCATCTCAAGCAAGGAGGGGAACAGTGGTCCCAGGTGGCTCAGTGGTTTCCCAATTGTCCACCACTACAGGCCCCCCCGCTACTCCCTTTGGAGCTGTGGCTCCCCTACTCCTCACTTCTGGTACTCTCTCGATAGCTATTTTTATCTAGACTTGGACATATCTCTTTTTCCTGTAGCAGCATAAGTTCATACAAATCCTTTAGAAGGCAACAAAGGACAAAGTTGGAAATTTTTCTTAAGAAACAGATGAAGACTCTAAAGTACGTAAAATAAAGATTTTCCAAAGAATGACTGCTAGCTTGTAAAAATTAATGTTTTGTGTCTCAGGTTAATTACAATATGATGGCACGTTAATTCAGCGGGAATATCCCCCAACTCCTTCCTACCAGGCCTCCCTTTCTTGAGCTTGAATGTTAAACTCGGGTATCAAAAGACTGAGTCTCACATGGATGGAATTATTCCATTTCCTCCTAGTACTTTCTTCCTAGTCTCCTTTCCAGACACACCTCCTGGTTATCTCCTCTAGTTCTTCACAATATATTTGTGTTACAATTGCCCTGGTCACGATAAGTTCAGCTCTGCTTCTTGGTTCCTGAGTCAAATCCAGAAAATCCCCCCCTCCTTTTTTTTATTGTAAGCCATCTGCCTAGACCCTGAAGGACTTAAACACCTATGTCTACTTTTGGCTGACCTAACTCTTACTGCCCTGGTTAATTAGTCTAAATCAGAATCTCTTGAAGGGCTTGTTAAAAAACACAGATGCCTGAGCTCCAGCCCTAGTGTTTCTGATTCAGTAAAGCTGAATGGAGGCCAAAAGTCTGCATTTCTAGCAAGTTCCCAGAAGATGCCAAAGCTGCTGGTTAGAGACCACATTGTACAATCGGCTGATGGATAGCCTCACCAGTCAAAACACAGAGCAATAACCTGAGAGATTTTTAGGTATGCAGAACATGAGATTCCACCCTGGACAAACAGAATCAGAATCTGTATTTCAACAAGGTTTCTGAGTGCTTTGTATAGGTCAAAAGTATGTACTACTCTTGGTCCTTATTAAATGGTGGCACTTATGCCTGCAGTGTGTCAGGGATGCACAAATGGCAATTTAAGACATTATTTTGTATTAAAATAAACATGGGTATGCCATGGGGTAGAATGCACAGTTCATAAAGCTTTTAAAAGTGAAAATAAGAAACTGGGGAAAACTTCTGCTTTATAGCAGGTAATTTCAATCTGGTCCCTGGACAGACAATCCTGGGCACGTGCAGTTACCATTCTCCTTTATGAATAATTACATTAGAAGGTTTGAGAAGCTGGATTTTTTTTGTTTTGTTTTGTTTTTAGACCTGTTTCTGAAAGTTAGCATCTGGGTCTGATTCCACTAATCATGATGTGGCATTTATTTATTTTTTTGATGTGACTTTAACAGTGGCTGCAGCTTCATTGAGGGACAGATCATGAAATGTTCTTGCCATGACTAGCAGAAGACTTCTCTTTTAGTTGTAAGTTTGATAGTTTTATTGGACCACTCTCTATTCCCTATTTTTAGCCCGAGTTTCCAGTTCTTGTATCTTCTGTAAGTTCTGATGAGTTGTTTTCCTCTCTCCCTTCCTTATTCCCCTTGTTCCAGAACACTGACTTTTTTCAAAATTCTGTTTTACTCAGAATTACAATATTAAGCATTCTATACATGCAGTAATAATAATAGACAACACTGTAAGAAAGACTACCCTCTGTTCTCTCACTCTGACATGTTGCCCTAGAAAATTTGGCTGATTCTGCTTTGTTGAACACCTAAGAGATATAATAACTAGAAACGAAGCTCTAGAAATGAAACTGAAAGGCAGAGTTTTATCAGTTCCTTAGAAGTCCATAAAAAGATGCAGAGAAAAAACTGGAATTATGTATGGAGAAAGGGGTAAATGCATAAGAACACATGAAAAGTCATATTTAAACTTTGATAGTGAAATCATACCCAATAAAATTCCTTGCCAACAACCACTGTTGCTTTTGAATTTCTGACTCCTCAAGATGGGAGACAGCAGAAAGACTCCAATAGCTATTTTAGTATTCTAGTACACAAATAACAGCTTTTTTTTAAAAAAAAAAATTATGTTTATTAGAGATTCTTTTATAGAGTGAGTATCCTATTTAGAACTGTATGGGAACTTCTTTCTAAGCACAGCTGATATTAGTGATGAAGAAGGGGTCACAGGATGAAAGAATCACAGGCAACTATGGCTGAAAATTCTGTGCTCATTCATTTTATTTGGTCTTGATATGAAACAGCTCAAGTGGTAAAAGCTCTTCTCAGTCACCGAGGAATCGTAGCTGTGGATAAGTAGCTGTGAATTTGAGAAGGAAATGTTTTGTAAAGAATGAAGTTTCATAGAATGCCCTGGATTGTGGCCATCTTAGGGCTTACTCAGAAATGTGGGCTCCACAGAAGGCACTTACGGAGCCAATCTAAGCCACATTGCACATGAAGGGCCAGAATTCCAGAATTTCCTCCCCCTGTTACTCTACCTGCCCTTTTATGCCTCTTAAAGCAACCAGCCCTTTCATTCTGATGCATAGGAATTATATTGAAATTTTATGGTAGTTGATGAAGTAATTTACATTTTTTAAGTTGTTGAAGGAACAAGATGTTGGTCATTCATAAGGAACAGAGTGGAAATATATACTGGTGGAATTTACTTTAGAGCTAAGGAAATGGATGGATATTGTCCTGAAAACGGCTACAGTTTTTCAAGTTTTGGATTTTTTACCCTGAGAGTAACACTGGCCTGATTTCAGAATTCAGGAAATGCTTAGAAAACGTGATGCTTGTTTTGTAGCAAAGAGCAGGGTGGTTGGTTGGTTACAACATTTTCTTTTGCATCTTTGCTACACACTTTTGAAACTACATTACTGATGCCTCTCCTCAAAGCAGGGTGTAATTCCACTGCAAAAATCATACCCAGGCCTAATAATAGATGCATGAAATCTGACATCCTTGGGATTTTCACATGATCATCAGAAGGCAAAACATAGATGACAAAGGAAGTTTAGTGTTATGAATTTGGGGTCTAATTTTGATGTCCTCTGTATTGCAATATATGTGATAACTTCATTATATTTTGTGCCCATTGTTTAGTAACAAAGAAGCAGAGAAAAGCTCTTAGAAGAAAAACTATTCATTTTGAATAATGAGCTAGCACTCAAAGGAAGCAATGTTGCTTCTTCTCTGCTTGCACATGCTCTGGAAGGGACCAAGAAACCTTCAGGGGATGGAGCTGCTAAACATCCCCTGGATACAGAGGTCACCTGAGGCCCTGAGTTCCCCAGGAAGACCAGGGGAAACCCTCCTCTCCTGGACGGGAGGTTTTATAAAATGTGATCAGAAGGCGTTTGCTACCACCTCTTTATTAAAATAATGGTGTCAGAGTCCCCAAGTTTCTTGTGGCAAATGGAGAAGTCACACTCTGGGGTCCTCCTCTAGGAGGAAACTGGGAGCAAAGTAAACACTGGCTTCCCTCTGCCTGCTGCTTGGGTGGTTTGCAAGGCCTTTCCTCTCCGGAAGTCTTAGGATCAAACGTGCTGAGCACAAACAAAAGGGTGGCCCAGCTTCCTGGCCCTTTTCAGTTCTGTGTCTTTCTTTTCTTGAATACAGAGACTGGGGACGTTTTGTGAGTAAGCTTAGGTGAAAGACCCTGACAGATTCCTTATCAAACTCCCAGGAAACAACAAGTCACACTAATCTCATAAAAAAATAAAATAAAGTAACAAAATAATATTAAATTACATAAAACCTGGCAGGATGTATCCTAAGGACACTAACAACAATAGTATTTGAGAAAGAAAATAGATGGAAAAAGGCTTCATGTGAAACACAGACCACAGCTCAACTCTTTTGATGTAATTAAAAACCTTTCAGTCTGGCTTTGCCACTTTGGCTTTTCTATGATTTTTTCAGAGTCCTTCCACCAGAACGCTGGAGTTCTGGGAAGCCTGCAGCGGGTCTGATGTGCTGAGTGATAGGGAGCTGGCTAATGTGGTTCCTGGAAGAAGCAATGCCTTTCTCTCCGTGCTGCTTCTATTCTGACACACCTCAAACCACTCAACAGACTCCTTATAGATCTGGGTTAAAAGCCATTTCCCAGCCCCTGAAGTGCAGCTATATCATTCATGGGACTGTTTCTGAGACTTTATGAGATGATGCATGACCACATTCTATTTGACAGAGACCTTAGATTTTGCTCGTGAATACTTTTTCATTAAAAAATCATAAGGAATAATGTTTAAAAACAATTGAAAAATAATGTAATGTAAAATAATCAAATCATTTTAACACAGTTGCTACCACTTTTGCTTATACATGGTCATGTTTTACATAGTGGCAATCATAGTATCTTTTTTAACTCTGCTTTTTTAAAATAACACTTTATTACATTTTTCCCGTTGCCACATATTTTTCCTATCTATTTCTCTCGGTGACTGCATGTTAATTCATTGTGTGACGTGCCCACATTGTCCTATTGTTGAACATTCAGATTGTGTTCTTTTTTACCCTTCTGGTGATAACGTTATAGAGAATACTCTGCCGTCATAGAGGTTTTGCTTCTACTGAGTTATCATCTTAGGATGAAGTCTTAGGAATAAAATTTCTAGGCTAAATTTATGACCATCTTTGTTGCTCTGTTTATGCTGTGTTATATTGCATTCTCAAAATAATTTCTATCAATTTACAATGCCAATAGTAATACAGCAGTAAATGTATAAAATAATAATTTAAGTAAATTCCTGATAGAATGTTTTTTGCTAATTCAGATGAAAATACTTTCTCAAGTTTGCTTTAGTATGCACTACTTTAGTTATCATTGTGAAAATGTAAATTATTTCCATGTGTTTGTTTGTTGTTTGTATTTCCTCTTGTAGCAATTATCAGAGTGACATATTTTGTAATTTCTGCTGTGCACTGAATCCATCAGTTTTATAATAGGGTAGAGAGAACCTGCATAGCTGATTAGGTCTTCATAATCTACCTGTTTCTTCCATTAACTTGAGGAATGGTTTCATAATGATATTTTTGAGTCACAGATATTATTAAACAAATATATGGGCCATTTGTTGGTGGGGTCCATCCTAGTGTGAAGAAAGTTGTCAGTAGAAATAGCCTCAAGCCAGTTTTTCTAAGCAGAATAAAAGCATTTTACTGGAAAAGTAAAATTAGAAGTATTCAGTTATTTAAGGTACATAACTATAGCAGCAGAGCTCATCTTTCCCATCACAAGACATACACTTATTCATAGTCCTCTGTGTTATGGTGTAGTCTAAGCAGCCAGTACTCCCCGATCAAAAACTCCCCGATCAAAAACATTACTCCCGAGTTTAACTGACACCCAATTTTCAGAGTATAGTAGGTTTAATAATTATTTGTTGAATAAATACATAAACAAATGAAATAGTGCTATTACAAAATTATTCTGACTCCTACTGGGACACATGAAGAAGATATAAATTGTTTATTGATTCTATAACTACCCTCACCTTTCTTAGGAGCAGGGAGCCTAGCTGCTAGATGGTAGAGAGAAAAACTTGAGTTCGGTTTAAATCTTGGAGAGAGAAACAGTAAAGAACACTCTCTTTGAGGTTTAACTCAGTCTTTTTGGTAGAATTGCTCCATCTTTCAGATTATTCTCTTGTCTTCTGGCTGATTTCTGAGATGTTATCCAGGGCACAGGGAGTGGCTGTCTGGACTGTGTCACTGAAGAGACGAAGCCCCTGACCTGGGACCTGGGTGTTGATTCTTCTCTGGCAAGCAGTTCGGATCCATATTCCAGTAATGCTCTTTGTCACTACGGCTAATGAACTTGTGGCCTATTCCTGCTTAGCTTGGTTAGAGCGCTGGGAATTTGGCCTTTTCCCAGAAATTGATGGTGCCATAGATACTGCTGAGTGTCTGACATGTCTTCCATCTGTCCTCTGGCCCAGCCTGCCCATCTCCCAGCTTCCTCAGCTCTCAATTCTGTAGGAAGTTGAGGCTTGGAGCACCACTTCTCTGAACCACAATGCTTCCTCTTCTTACCTAGGCCCAGGCTGTCTTATTTTGAAAAAATGCACAGAAAAGCAAAAGAGGAAAGAAAGCTAACATTTTCCAAAATATTACCTTTGTTGAACAAAAGAGTGAAGGTTGAGAGAAGTTCACAAAGAACTATATCCCATCATCCTTGACATGAAAACACTTAGGGGGGTAGTTTGGAAGTATATCATTAATTCTTAATCCAATGACCTATGCAACCTCTAAAATTAAGATTAAATCTTTCTTGCTTTGCTCTTGGTAATTCACTGCTCATCTCTATGAAAGAATGAATGAAGAAGTGGGAAGAGAGAAGCCAAGAGTCTGGTGCTAGTAAAATCCTTCCCTAAAGAAGACTCGGGGATGATCAGAAATGGGTGCTGTCTTTCACACTGGATTCCTGGACATCACTTGTCTAACATAGAGATGAACAAACATGCCAGGGAGAGAGGCGTGGTGGGGACTGTACTTGGGCTAGGGCTGGTCCCACCCTCTTTTGCTTCTTTCTCACTGATTTCCTCTCCTTATTTTAGTCCAATCTCCCACCCAAAGAAGAAAGACAGGTTGAAGAGAGCTACACAATTCTATTTTACTCCATTCTATTCTACTATAGATAAGAACAAACCAATTTCCATCATCTAAACAGGCGGTCTTCAATAACACGAGCTAACTTAAAAAACAAGTACAGTTTACTTTAATCAGATGTTTGACTTCAAAATGCCATTAAATGTATGTTTATTTTTAGTGTTGATTAAAAAAAAAAAACTTGTAATTATCTTTTAAAGTTAAGCTGCTATTGAACTTGGTCTGAGTTTCCTGTGCCTGTGTCAGTAGGGCAGCAGGCAAGCATAGGTAGTGAACCAGAAATTAGAAAAAAAAAAAAAAAACTATCCAGGACTTGCCATAGTCTGGGGGTAAATCCTCCCATTGAGGGTGAGGAGTTAAAAGTTTCACTGGGAGCTGCTGAAAAAGACAAATGCTATTTGATGCAGAGAGAGTCGCATATCCTTTGGGCTTTAGAAATGGCCTCTGGATTGAGAGTGAAAATAAAGTTCAGGGAAATGCTTCTGAACACACTTCCACCAAGTGGAATGAGAGCCATTAGGGAGTGCTATATGGTTGTCTAAGGGGTGAATACCACCCAGGGTGGCCCTGTAAAGGCTGACTGTCTGGGCTCACTCAAGGAAAGAGGTGACTGTGCCCACTGCCTGCTCCTGACAGACCTAAGAGAAGAGTTTCCTGGAGTCTGAGATGGGAGGGTGAAGAGTGCAGAGGTTGCCCTTCACTTCCTGTGAAAAACACTTCTTATTGCATTATTCCACCCCCCACCCTCCCGCAAACCCACACAGTAGGCAAATCATGGGCTAAAGAGGTTTTCCTTTCCCAAAATATAAATTTTGCACACCACGATTAGGAGAACCTTCTTCTGTACACCAAGAGTCTATGACCAGTCTTGATTACTCAGCAGTAGGAGGTCAGGGATGGGGTACTGTGTTTCCTATCTCATCCTCTCCTTCTCTCATCAAGCAATAATCACCATGATTCTCAAATTCTAAGTTCACTACAGGCTGATTTGCCCTGCTTGCCACTTCTCCAACCAATTTAGCAGCAAGGTGCTCTTGGGACCTAATTTCTGGTTTGAATTGTGTTTCTCCACATCCTAGAATAAATGAAGACTGAGCTGGTGGAAATGCATAGTTATTTGTTGTGTGGCCAGGTGAATCTCAAGTGAAGGATGGATGTAGTGGTGGCAGATGTGAACATTGGAGTATGGTGACATCTATGACCCTCTTCATCTGCCTTCCTCTGAAGTACCCACCAGCCCTTCTAGGTAAACAGTGAACAGTATGGCAATGCCAGGACAAGCAGCAGGAAGAGAGTTGTAGAATGCTGTGATGGATATTCCTGCTGGGAGGATGTGGGAGGAAACTGAGACCCTGTGAGTTGATTGTGGGTCAGTGGCTCAATGCCCACTGCCATTCTCATACAGGAAGCCATGTGATCTCAATTCTTCTAGAGCATATGTGATAGGCACAAAGTTGCCCTTTCAAGGAACCCTAACCTGGGGTCAATGTCATATTTTATGAACTTATTTTCAAGATTCAACTTCAAGCCCTGTTATTTTCTATTGAATTTTTAAATTCCATTTTGGACTCCTCTCTTCTTTCTCAGTTTCTCTACCTGAGTATTTGATATTATGTCAACCACCAACTACTCAAACTATTTATACATGTTTCCTAAAAGTATCTTAACAAGCAAGAGAGTCATAACTTTTTTTTCTGGCAAACTCTGTTCTTTCAACTTACTTGCCACAACTCCAACTGCCCTCTTAGAAATTGTTTTACCTGGAATGACCCTTGCTGGGCATTGGGTTCCTCTGCTTTGATTCTTTCCTGAAATTTTTTTTTTTACACTGACACCTGCCTCCCCTGTGGCCCATTCCTTCAACCTCTGGCCATCTGGTTCAATGCAATGAAGTGAAATATTTATAGACAATAAGTAATATCATGCATCTGCTTTAAGTGGTGATATGATGCCTTAACCCAAGGAAGTGACAGCCTTGGGTCCAAAGACCTTTGTTTTCATCACAGCATTGCCACTAACACAATGTGTGACTTAGAAGAACTATTTTAACACCTGCAGATATCCTCTCTCTTATTCTCCAAATGAAAAAGAAAATGTAGTGTAAGATACTGTGCTGTCTTTGGCAACAGACAGACGTGAGTTTTGATCCTAGCAGTGCGACTTTAGGCAGGTTGTAATCCCATCTCTGAGCTGCAGCTTCCTCATTATAAAACAGAGATAATTTTAGTATTCATCTCATGAAGCTATCCAAACTATGACTGATATATAGTAAGTACTCAGTAAATGATAGCTGTAATTATTAAATTAATAAGATATTGTGATGAGCTTAACTGAGTTCAAAGATCTTTTCTATCTTGATCTATTTATTAAGAGAAAAAAAATAGATGAAACAAGGGGAAATGTTTATAGGTTATGGCCACACACTTCTTTTCTCCTCCATTTTTCTCAAAAGATCCAGAAGCAGCCTAATTTAACTTCAGATTGGATAATTCAGCCAGTCCCCTTCCCACTCGAGCTCCAATCAAGAATGATTCTGGGAAGGAGCTAGACTGTACATTTTAAGTATAATTCTTCAGCTTCATTTCCCAAATGAGCTCTGTCAGGATTCAGAACCTACTTTTCTAATAATGACTTTCCCTGGTGAAAAAGACTCATTAATCTGTAGACAGCCAAATGTAAAACTGTGCTTGTAAAAGAAACACCAGCTAAATCATCATCCTTCAACTTTGTGGCAAATAGGAAGCTTTTAACCTCAGAACACTTAAGAATTTGGATTTTAAGAAGCCATAACCCAAAGGTAATGTGTGAATCTTTTGCAGAGAAACTTCCTGCCATGCTCTTTTGCTGTGGTTTTCTTCCCAGCCACCTAAACCTCATGAAAGTAAAAATAATGATCAATCATGCAAAGTGGGACTTGTCTAAAATAACTGAAATGCACTAGAAGATGAGTGCTAGGAATGCATAGCAGCAGATACTGGTTATCAAGGCAGGAGATTGCTCATTAATAGTTGGCACTGGTTGATAAAAGGTCATACCCAGGGACTCTGCACTGTGTCCTGACAGCATGGGGTCCACTTGTGCCCTTCAGCAGGCACATCAACTTGAGTAGGCTGATTGTCAGTGTGAACCAGAAGTTCCAGCCAGCAAAGACAGCGTGTCCAGTTCTGCACTCGTGGGCCCAAAGAAATTGGGGTCATGAGCATTATAAAAAGTTAACTCATTCTTTGGTGATTATTTTAATCTTTTTTCTTAAACAAGAATTTGATAAAAAACTCAAATGTACCCTCCCCAAATCCCTTTTCAAATAGTCTTTCAAGACTGTTGTTTAAGGAATGGTGCTTTTGTAATGTAAAGATAGGATGAAGAAGGAATACCATTGAGAGTTGGTGATTAATTTTAAACACTTAGATTCAGGCAAATATAGTCATCTGAATGGGCAGTGGTGAGTCATGGCATTATTGTAAACCAGGAGTGTGCTCAGCTTTACATTCACTACTCTCTAGGCTGCTTTGATTAAACTGTGACACTTACCAACTTATTCTAAAAATATTTATTAGCCTTGTGCGAGGTGTCTGAAATAAAAAGGTCATGGCCCTTAATTCCATGAAGCGCACAGTCTCCTGAGAAGATAGGAAATGAGTGATTGCACTGCTGCGGTAGGGTGACCCATGAGTGCATTGGACCCCCAGGAAGAGTCCTCAGCATGGAGAACACCAAGGTCTTCTGGAATTAGTGACATCTGAGGACAAAGAGAAGAATGACTCCAGAGGGAAGGGGGCTGGCAGTCATAAAGGAGTGGAATTCTAGATTAGAAATTTAATCTAAAACTCAACCTAAAATTTAATCTAATCTAAAAATAGAGTACCTTTCTTGAGTATTACATTTAATTTAGATTAAATGTATTCTCTGTTGTGGAGTCAGAGATGCAAGAGAGGTTGTTTGTGCTGGCTGACTAACTCTGAGTGAGTCTCAGTGCCGAGCTTCCCAAGAAGAAGAGATTGTGTTATTGTCAGCTCTCTAGACTGATGGAGGACGTGGGTTTCCACACTCTGTCACAGGCCGCAGACACACCTGACAACTAAATCCTCGCTGTGGAAGGCAGTGAACATGACAGGAGGATGGTAGTGAGGCCAAATTGGAGTAGGAGGTATAAAGCTGACGATGTTCCCAGCCTCTCTAGGAGAGAGATGATACAGGCAGGTCATTGAGACAATGAGCAAACACAGCTTTTGTCCCAATGCTCCTTTCCCCAACCCAACACAGCTCCTCAGTTTACCCAACTGCTTTGAGAAGCCAAAATGTTAAGGCTGTTGGAGCCCCCAGAGGATTCCAAGAGAAATATTCAGGCCACTGATAGGAGATTTCATCCATTATTGTCTCCGTTCCTCCTCCTGAAAAAACCTGACACATGAACACTCATTGTCGTCATTCCTTACAGTTCTGCCATCAGTAGCATGCGGTACTGTGAGACCCTCTCCACCCACATTGATGAACAATAGTTCATATTACCCACTCACTAGGTTGTTGTGAGGATTGTATGAAGGCGCTTCCTTTATAATATACTATAAAGTACCATATCAACACTGATCACTTGTGTTCTTTTATTATCATTAATCCACACTGAAGATTCCGTGAGGCGGGTGAGGCATGTGTTATTAACGTGAATTTTCCAGTTGAAGGAGCACAGAGGACAGGGAAGAAAATGTACAGACTACGAAAAGCTAAGGATGGTTATCTTTATGGAAGAAAGAATATAAGACAGATTTTACAAACGTTTTCTAACCCAACAATTTCAATTTTAAATAATATGGTTTGATTTAACTTCATTTTTTTAAGGTTCTAAGATTTTTTCTGAGAGAATTGTCAGAAAGAAAAGTTTTTATCCTTTAGCCTTCTTCTTATAAATAGTAATTTTGGTATGGCTATCACTGAACACAAAGCAGAATTAAAGCAAACTGCAGATTTTTTTCCAGTGAACAACAACTTTAAGGAAAGTGAAGAGTGTGTATTTGGGAGCAGCAGGTAGGCAGGCATGTAGGAGACTTTCCCAAGCAAAATGTCAGCTTACCTTTCCCTGGCGGGGAGAGCAGTTTCTGAACACAGGAGCAGCTTTGTTCCTGCCTGCTCTCAAGTGGCTCTGCTCTAATCCAACATCGATCCCCTCTGTGAAGTGTCTTTGTCATTTGCAGCTTTAAACGCTGCGGTGGCTGCTGGATGATGGAGAGCGGCTGGCGTTTATGTGCAACCAGGAGTGCTTCTATGGCTAGAATTCTCTGCTGCAGAGGGCCTTATCTTGATGAAAGGAGCCAGGGCCAGACACCATGAATGGTTTTGTCCTTTGCATTAGCTACAAGTCATTGGAGCATTTAGAGCTGACTGGCCTGTCAGCTAGCCAGAATCACTGGGCTTTCTTAGGTGGGATCCAGGGAAAAAGGATGGAGAGCAGATGAATTTTCATTAGGCCCATCTGAGCCAAAAGAGGGACGGTCATGCTGAAAGCAGACCCCATTTGTAAAGAATACTTCTGCAAGTTTCAGGCGAGACCTATACTGAAGAAACAGGACGTGATTTCAGCGATGAGGCCAGGTCTGGGATGATCTCAGTTCATGCCTTTGTCCTGGTACTTGTGAATAGTGTTCTCTCTCACTCTCCAAAGTGTCACTCTAATTTTAGATATGACACTGTACCTGAGATGTTGCAATGTCCTGACAAAGATTGTGCAATAATAGAATCCATGGCATGCATAACTCCAAATGCTTTCATCTCACTTTAATCTTTAATCAGCCCTACCTTACAGAATTTTTCTTCCCGTTATACATACTAAGGCACTGAGAATTAGAGTGGGTACATCATTTGCCTAGAGTCACCCAGTAAGAAAGTGGCAAAGTTAGAACTCAAACCTAACTCTATCTCACTTTGTGTGTAGGTTCTCACCACTGTGCATCCGTCACAGCTGTCCTCAAGATAGGATCTTGGTGTTGCGGTGAGTTCCCACCACACAGTGTAAATGTGGCTGTGACTGTGGTCTGTTGCTGGGTCTTTATAGTGTTCTACATGGATGACAGAATCTGCAGTCCATTTTCATTCTTAGCTTGTTGGCTGACTTTTCCAAGAAAGAACAGGTTCTCAGGGTTTCCACACCTGTAATGATGCTTAAGGTCTTCCCACCTAGTTTGGAAAGAGGTTACAGTGACCAGACATAACTTGTCTTCATTGATATGTTAATGTTATGCCAAAATACAAACCCTTCTAACTCTGAGTGGTAAAGGACTGTAAATGACACCTTAGATTTAAATATTTACATTTCCCACAGTGCCACAGAGCTGTGCCTTTGCAGAGTAGGTACCTAATGTGTGTGACAATATGTGAGTTTTTAATAATTGCAAAGAATTATTAAAAAATTACTCCGTAGGTTGCTCATTTGTTGTGACTTTTAAGCAACTGCAATGTAAACAGGTCTTTAACTGCATCAGAGAACTGGACTAGGAGAAGATAGCCTTGGTGCAAAAAAGTTTTTGAATGAGGTATTGACCTTTGAATCTGACCTCAGTGAGGACATTTATTACCATTAGGGATTGGTTTGGGGAGAACTTTTATTTTCACTTGCATCAGAAAGACCCTTGCTTAGAGAATCTCCAGGTATGTTCCCTTAGTCCTTAGTGATGTCTCAGTACTTTGTACTTGGGGTTTTAAGCCGAGTCTGCACTTGCCACTTTGGACTCACACATTCTCCTCTTGAAATGTAAATTGAGAACACTCAGAGAGGAGCATCACTGAAATGGTAAACCCAGAGTGGATTTGCTGTCAACATACCACTTTTGCCGTTTGAAATCATTCTGAAATTTAACTACACAGTTTAATTACAGTGACATGGCTTGTCATTTCTGAAGTCTCCACTGTGGAAGTGGACTTCTCTCAGAGCTTAGAGTGAAATCAGAGCCGAAAGAGTGAGGGTACTTCAGAGGAAGCTACTGTGGCCTCCAGAATGGTGACAAGAGCCACCAAGCACTTGAGGGGCTCATGCCTTCTCAACTGGAGAGTGAAGTGGGGGTGGGACTGGGGCAAGAGCCAAGAATGGAAGTTCAGTGAGAACAAAGGACACACATTTTAAGTATATTTGATTCCAACTGTTTAAGAAAAGTGGGATATTTATCTATATGAACATACAAAAGATTTTGTTTTAGCTTTTTTTAAAAAACATTACCTAAAGGAAATTTTATACCAACAATTGATATGAAAATACATTTACGAACATAATTAAAACATCATTTTAATGGTGGAAATGGTTCAAATGATAATTCTGTCTAAAGAAGTAAAAAAACTTTCTTCTCTTGGTATCAAGATGATGGATTAATTTACCTGGTGAGGCTAAAAATCTAGTCTGATTCTTCTTACATTATGTCAAGGGCCTGATTCTTCAATTCTCTTTTCCAGTCTCCCAAAAGGGCAAGCATTTTCCTTTAATACTTTATTTTCCCACCCACCATCAGTAATATAGATTGCATTCAAAATCTCCAAAGGTGTCTCTATAAAATTTCATTTATATTCCGCAGGTTGAATTTTGCTTCTTTCCCACCTATGAGTCCTTAAATTTAGGACATGTGCCATGTGGCCCTCATAGGCATCATTTTTATTTCTGACTCAAGCTAGATATTTTGGAAGGTTGATTGTGGGATAATCAGATTCCATACAATAAAAAACAAAAGGGAAGCATATTCATTCCTTCTCCTAAGGCTTATGGAGAAGGTCCTTGGACTGTGATTCTTTATCCAGTCTCTGCCTCTTTCTGTCAAGATTACTAAATTTAAAGGGCTTGTCTTAAACAACAACAAAAACCCCTACCTACATTAGCAATTAACATTAACTCCCTTTTACAATCATTCCATTTTTCCTCCTGCTGTTCTAGGAAATACTGAATTAAAAAGCCTGGTGCTGCTCAAGGGCAATTAATAACGCTTAGATGACAAAAGATCTTAGAACAACTGACAAAGTGGCCCTGGGAGGGAACTGGGCCCTAGCTCAAAGTCACGGTGGGAAGCGTGTGCCCTGTGCAGCATGTGCTTTATGCGTGGAAAATGAAAAGATTTTCATCACCTAGGATAATGCAATTAAAAAGTACACCACCAGATCCCACCCCATGCCAACTTGTTCAAAATTGGGCCTAAGACCCAGGGGCCGAATTGAAATTTGAAGCTTAAACATCTTGATGAGCAGAAAGGGAGTTGAGGGGGCAGGGAGGGGACGGTGTTGGTTCACTTCCTTGTGCAGACAGGTACCTGTTATCAGAACAGAGGGATATATATGTTCATTGCCCATAGTAAAAAATGATTAGAGGACCTAAGATGGGTGGACACAGAAAGACACGACTAATGTCAGAGGAGAAGCTAATTAAAAGCAGGATCTACGGTCTTTTTTCTTTCCACTCAATGTTTCTGCCCTATGCTGTACACACACAATTTAATGTGCATGGAGAAAGGAGAGCGACCATCTCTAATTGCCCAAAAATGACATAGTGTTTGTTGTCCTGAGTGCTCTTTGCCCAGGTGGAAATGGTTTTCCTGGTTAGCATGTTCACACAGACTCTGCTGCAGTCCACTGTACAGCTGAGAGTTTTTTTTCTAATCTTACTGAGATGAGCACAGTTCAGGCTGCTGATTACCGAAGCAACAGAGTAATCGTTCTGGATGATTGCCATGACCCTGGATTGGCAAGAGCACCAAGGAGAGGGAATGGCCTCTCTCAATAACCAGAACCCCACGTGATGAAACAGGGAAAGAGTAGACATGGCCAGTTTCTGTCCCATGATTTTAAGTGCCCCCCACACCAGCAATCTTAAAGCTGTGCCGGTTGCTCACTCTGCAATATTTACACTTCTTTTTCTGACTCCTGATGTTGCTTGCCCCCAAGGTTACTCCTAACAGCACACACATTCCACTAGCAAGTCAGGCTAAACAAATGAGCCTAAATCGTCAGGCACTGTGCCATAGTTGACCACGAAAGATTTACATTGGCTTATTCCCATGAAGACATCAGTACAAAGGGAAAATTTCATGGCACTCTTCTGTCTAATTGCAAATTTTCTCTACAAAATATGTAATTGGAAAGAATAGAGGACAGTAAGAAGCTGGGGAAAATATATTCATACTCATACCCAACTAAGGCAGCCATAGAGCTTTTAGCTACCATAATAATGACAATTAAAATTTACTGAGGGCTGCTTCTGTGCCAGGTACAATGCTACGCCTTCACATCCATACTCTTCTTCAACATTTATAATAAGCCTTTAAGGTATATCCTTTTACAGTGTCCATTTTAAAAATGAGAAAGCTTAGGATTAAGAAGATTAAAGACAGATAGCTAGAAAATGTCAGGGCCAGAATCCAAACTGGGCAGTCTGGCTTCAGATTTGACCTAAGGTCTTAACCAAGACCCCAGAACTTAGTGTACAATGTGTACAGAGAGAATCGAAGATTTTCAATTATAGGTCTATTTCTAGGTAACAAAACTAGATGAAAAAATGCAACTTGTTATAAATGTATCATGTAGCTGAACCAAATAATGTGTCCTTTAACTGATATCCATTTATGTCCACACCTCCCTTTATCTTATCTCACACAGGTAGCAGCTCTGGGTTGACAATGGTTTATATTTAGAGTTTCTTGGGAAAAAAGAAAAAAAGAAAAAACAGAGTTATAGCCTGAAACTCAGAGCACAGGGAGGTAATTGTTTTCAGGATGTACAGCTCAAAGTGTGTTTGGGAAGGTGGGGAGGGCAAGGAGGGAATGGAAGAAGGAGAGTGAAGAGAAGTGTTATTTAAAAGGTACGATTCCTTTGGGAAGACTTTATGTATCTGTATGAATGTTAGTCAGGTATAGAGAGAGGGACCACTCTAAAAGCTAAATCCCCACTCTCTTCAGGATGAATGGTCTTCATGTCTATACTTTATTGGCAATTAATGATACACCACCACATAACATCTCTTTACTGTCTTGTATTACTATCTTAAACTTGTATTGTTTAGCTCCTCATGTATTATTGAATTGTCTTTCTAGCTATATAGAAAGCTCTTTGAGAGAGGAAAAGGAGTTTTATTCGTTCTACTTTTAACCCCTGTACACCTAACAGAAAGCTTAGCCCATATCTATTGGTTGATAAATATGTTGTGTTCATTCTTTCTTCTAGCTTGAAGTAACAAAAGAAATTTAATCTAAGACATACCAGAAGGGCTTATGAGAGAATACTAAAAAGAGCTTTTTTACTATAGCTCTAGCTACTTCATCCATACATCCATCCATGTATTGATCCATTTATTCAATGTTCCTAGAATTGTGCCAGCAAGAGTACAAAGAAAAATAAATATGTGGTCATGTCTTTGGGGACCTCACAGCACCATAGGAAGGAGGAGAGTCATGCCTGCTAACATTCAAGAGGAAAATGAAAATGCTTAAGGGTCTCAAGATGATGGTAACCATTTCTCATTTATGCCTATACCTCCCTTTATCTTTTCATAGACCCGCTTGTCTATTAACTCATTCACTTATCTGATAAAAGTTTACTGAATGTATCAGGGATATATGTGTGAGTAAGATCGATAAAGACCTTGTATTTGTGAAGCTTGTCATCTAGTGGGTGAGACAGACATTTAAAAACAATGTCTATGATTATTTAAGTATAAGTGGAATGAAGAAGTATACAAAGTAGTGGGGATGGGGGAAACTAACCTAGATTGGCTAAGAGTTGTTGTCGGCCAACAAAGTATTTCCTATAGAATCTTTTTTTGAAGTTGAGATTCAAAGGCTAGGGAGGGGTTAGCTAAGGGAAGAGGGAGAAGATGGGAGAGAATTCCTGGTATAGCAGTTGAGTGGCCTTAAGGTGGAAAGAGTTTGGCACAAGGAGGAACTGAAAGAACTCTAGTGAGTAGAACATAGTGGTGAATATATTGGTGGTGACAGATGAGGCTAACAAGCAAAGCAGAGCCGCATCTTACAGGAGGTCATAGGTATGGATTTGAGATGTTTTTATCTTGGTTTCACCACCTAGCATCTACCCCTTTTTAATTTGATGTGCTTAACATCTGTGATATCCACAGCTATAGTCTCCTGCTACAGAGGAGGAAGGAGGGAGATCCTCCTTATCCCATCTTCTGGCATCCAAGTCATAGTCATGGGTCCTATGTTCATCTAATCACTCACCCTGGATCATCCTGAGTCTCTGTATCTAGAGCAAGAATGTAAAGTCAAGGGAAAAATAAGAAGTCATTCATGGCAATGGCATTCTGTGGCATCTAACAGTGGCAGCAGCACTATATGGTACTTAGTCCTTTCAGACCATTCCTTCCATCCGGCCTCCAGAGCCCACTCTGTTCACATTTCCCAAGTCACCCAGGGATTTTGTGAGCCTGATATCATCTTCCAAAAAGTTCCCTCTGTCAGAACTAATTCCATTTGCTTGCAACCCAGAACTTTGACTGATAAACAGTGATAAAGATGTGGGTTAACTTAAGGACAACAGAAACTTTCAAGGGTTCTATCCAAGATGTAACAAAAATGAATTTGAATTTAAACATCAGTAAAAGTCCTTTATAGTTTTCATGACTTGTTTGGTTTTTATAAGCAACCTGAGAGGCAGGTGGTATCATCTTTCCTTTTTGTACCAACAAGAGACTGTTGTTGGGAAAATTCAAGTGATTTTTTTCCCCCAGTGTGAAACAACTAATTCCTGGCAGAACAAGTACCAGAGACCAGGTCTTCTGATTTCTTGTACATTGCTTCTTCTATCATCTCATGCAGTGAGTGCCCTGGGACTTAAGAAGCAAGAGAGCAGATTTCATGGCTTCTGTGTCAGAAGTAGCAAATTGTTTAAGCTCTATATATGAACTCTCCAACAGAAATTCTTGTTAACTCTGTCCTCATATATACCACCATTTATATTAGCTGGTAGAGCCACATGAGAAAAACAGTGGCATCGCCAGAATGCAGAGTGCCTATAGATCCTTCCACAGCACAAAGCTGCCGTTAGGAACTTGTAGGTTGACACATTTGTGTAGCTTCGGAGACATGCACTCTTGTTAGAGAAAAATGCAAATCTTGGAATTGTAAGATGCCAAATGACAGCAAAGAAAGTATGTTAGTAAAATAATCGAGCATGGTATCCTATACCCTGCTGGGAGTCAGCAAAGACTGAGAGTCAAACCACAAACTTTGACTTGAGATTCGGAGACTTGCAAGAATTGTAAGAATTATACCTAGTGTCCCCATGGAAAATTCTTAGCACAAAGCTCAATTTAGAGCAGATGCTCTATTACATGTTCGTTCCTTTATTTTGTTTCCAGAAACATTAAAGGGCAAATAGGTATTTATCACCTAGATTTTCAGAGAAAATCTTATCACAGAGGATCAAGTTTGAATCCAAGCCTATCAGTCAGGGTCTATGGGAAAAGGCCCAAAGGGCACCCAGAAAGACAGAGAGGAGTCAGCAGACATCTCTTCCTTCCTGGCTGGGATTTTCTTTCTAGTAATTTACCTGGAACTTAGATGACCTATTCAACCTTCAGGGGTGTTAGAAGAAAGAAATAGGAATGTCGCTTGAAATAAAACACACAGAAATTATTTTATTCTATTATTTTTCCATCTTTATCTAAAAAGATTTTTTTTTCTTTTTCAGGGAAAGATACAAAAGAATTTTTTAATAAAGAGTATTTTCTTTTATGAAAACCAAATATTTTTCTAAAAGCAAATTTTATTTTCCCAAATATTTGACAAGAACAAGCTGCACAATTTTGAAGAAGTTTAGTCAGCTGTGCAGATTGACTTTTGAAGTGTAAAATAAACCTTTACTTAGCAGATGTCAGGACTGTGACTTTGAGAGATAATGACAGTTTTTATAATAGGTTGGTGACAGAATTTCTAAGGAGAATGAATAAAGTTTTGGTGCCAAGTCTGGGGAAAAAATGACAACACGATTATTAACAATTGACTGAATTGGGGAAAGCAAAAATAAATGTTTTAATTTGCTTGATTAGGCAATGTAAATTTTCCCATAAATATCAGGAAAATACATTTAACAAAAGAATAGGCTGTACCTTCAGGTAAAAATTAGAGCAACTCCCTCCAAAATTGTCATGAATGAAGTTGATTTAAAATCATTCAGGGGCTTCAGACAAGGGATCAAATAGCAGAGAATACTTGAATAACAACGTTCAGACCTATCCCTCTAGCAACAAATAGAAGAGTCTACAATGCTGACAAACACATTCCAACTGGATGATACAGGGTCAGCAGCCACTGAAATGTATAGTAGAACTGAAATTTTAGGCAAAATCAAACTCCCTGGGTCCTATTCCAGTATTTCATAATCTTCCCCTCAATCTAACTGCCTGCACCCAAGCAACTTCTGAGTGCAAGTCCTATCCCTTCCCAAAGCCTTCTGGAACTCCTCTCTCCCCCAGGCAGCTCTCCCTCCCCTGAATGTAGAAGTCCTTGGTGTAGTCTACATTGCAGCATTTAACATTGGCCCACCATAGTCCTATTGAGCCAGAATCCCCATATTTTGAATCCCACTCTAGGAAACTTCCATTGCACTTTGTGGTGCCTCTCGGGAGATGATACACAGGGGATATCAGCTCACTGACGGATCTATCTCATTTCTGGAGAGATAAGATTTGGGAATAAAATAGATAACTTCAGAATATTTTAGCTGTATGACAAAACCAGAATCAACTCCCCCTCCTTGCTACCTTCTACTCAGAGTCTGCTCAACTCTACTTGATCTTCCTGACCTTTCATTCCTGTACCAAAGGAATGAAAAGAAATGCATTAAAAGAGAAAATTTTGATAAGATCCATGAAAGAACAGAGTTTAATGTCTTGGCTCCTTTCACAAACATTTACCCAGGACAAATCATTCTCCTTGGACTTCAGAAGGTACAGGTTTGATTTGGTTCCCAAGGCACCATATATGTTAGTTTTGCATCTTCAGTTGGTGTTTCAGAGAAGGTACACAGACTATACTTCATTTTTTTCACTTGAGTTATGAAAGCTTTGAAGGGTTCGCCTTTTGAAATAAATTTTGAAACAAAGTTTCAAAGACACAAAGACAACAACTAGTGTTTAATGTATAAAAAATTGATAAAACAAATTCTTGGAAAGTTTTTGTTGATTGTAGGCATAATTTACTATATAATCATTAAGATGAAATTATTAGAGAACAGGGTAATAGTTGCTGAAAAGTCATAAAATCTGAATATAAACCATTGTATTTAGAAAACTTCAAAGATATGTTTATCTCTGAATTGCAAATAGCATTTCTACCAGCCAAGCTTCCTATATGATATATCACAATAACACAAAATTTTAGATTTGTCTATTATTATTATTTATTTTCATATTTTACAGGAGACATGATCTTTGTATCCTAAGGGTATGGACATATTATTTAGAAAAGATCAGTGTGGCCAAGGCCCATAAGACTAACACTTCAAATTTGAGTGCAAATAAATTTACAGATTTGTTGTCAGCAGGAGTGTAGGAAATTAAAAGATATCATGGCTTTTATTCTGGTAGTGATTGTTTCTTTCAATTAAGATTATTTGAGAAATAATTTGTATATAATTATTAATGCACACATTGTAAGTATTCAATAAGTCATATATAAAATCATTGTTCAATGTGAAACCATGTGGTCCTGGCCTTTTCTTTGTTAGGAGTTTCTGATTATTAATTCAATCTCTTATTCATTATCAGTTTGTTCAGATTTTCTATTTCTTCATGAATCATTCTTGGTAGGTTGTATGTTTCTAGATATTTATCCATTTCATCTAGGTTTATACAATTTGCTGGAGTACAATTGTTCATGCTAGAACTTTAGTGTAGAATTTTGTAGAGGCTAGCTTTGAAGTTCATTGTTGTTTTGGTTATCTTCAGTGTACCATAGCCTCAAAATCCTTTAGCAATGCCTTGTGTTTAGGGTATGGGCTAATTTGCCCCTCAATTTTTTTCTCAATGTCTATTTTCCACTTGATTTTGAGTTTTCCTGCTGTACCATTCCCCAGAGAGACACCATACAACATAATCATAATATTATTGACTATATGTCCTATGTTGTACATCACATCCCCATGACTTGTTTTATACCTAAAAATTTGAATCACTTAATTTCTTTCAATATTTTCCCCTTTTGAAAAAATTTTCAATTACAGTTGACATTCAACATTATTTTATATTAGTTTCAGGTATACAGCATCACGGTTAGACATTTAAATAATGATATAACATATAATTTATGAAATGATCCCTCTGAATAGTCTACTACCCACCTGGCACTATACATATTTACTGCCATATCACTGACTATATTCCCTATGCTGTACTCTACATCTCTATGACAATTTTGTGACTACCAATTTGTACTTCTTAAACCCTTCACTTTTTTCACCCTGCCCTACGATTCTCCTCTCCTCTGGCAACCATCAGCTTGTTCCCTGCACCTATGAGTCTGTTTCTGTTTTATTTGTTTATTTTGTTTTCTAGATTCCACATATAAATGAGATCATCTGGTATTTGTCCTTCTCTGGCTGACTTATTTCACTCAGCATAATACCTTCCAGTAATATCCATGTCATCCCTAATAGTAAGATTCCATTCTTTTTATGGCTGAGTAATATTCTTTTGTATACAAGTACCACCTTTTCTTTATTCAGTTGTCTATTGATGAGCACTTAGGTTGCTCCCATATCTTACCTATTATAAATAATACTGCAATGAACACAGAGGGGTACATATAATTTTTCAAATTATTTCTATGAATTCCTTCCAATAAATACCCAGAAGTGGAAATTCTGGATCATATGATTGTTCTATTTTTTATTTTTTAAGGCACCTCCAAATTGTTTTCCATAGGGACTGCAACAATTTGCAATTCCGCTAACAGCACACAAGGGTTCATTTTTCTTCACATCCCTGCCAACACTTGTTGTTTGTTATTTATTGATGACGACAGGTTTGAGGTGATATCTCATTGTGATTTCAATTTGCATTTCTCTGATGAGTAGTGGCATTGAGTATCTTTTCATGTGTCTATTAACCATTTGTATATCCTCTTTGGAGAAGTGTCTATTCAGGGCCTCAGCCTATTTTTAAATTCAATTCTTTGTTTTTTGGTGTTAAATTCTGTGAATTTTTTTTATAAATTATCGATATAATTTATAATAATATATAATAGTATTAAATAATAATATATAATAATATAATATCATAATAACCCCATATCTGATGCATCATTGTCAAATATCTTCTCCCAGTAGGTCATCTTTCCTATTTGTTGATTCTTCCCTTTGTTGTGCAAAAACTTTCCAGTTTAATGTAGTCTCATTTGTTTATTTTTTTCTTTTGTTTTTCTTACTGAAAGTAACATATAAGAAAAAATATTACTAAGAGCAGTGTCAGAGAATTTGCTGCCAATGTTTTTTTTCTAGGAGTTTTTTTGGTTTTAAGTTTCAATTCATTTTGAGTTTGTTCCTGTATATGATGTAAGGAGGTGGTCTAGTTTTACTAATTTATATTTTTTGCATGCATCTGTCCAGTTTTCTCAACACCATTTATTGAATAAACTGTCTTTAACTGACTGTGTATTCTTTCTTCCTTTGTCATAGTTTAATTGACTATATAGACATGGGTTTATTTCTGGGTTTTCTATTCTGTTCCATTGACTTATGGGTCTGTTTTAATGCCAGTACCATTCTGTTTTGATTACTATAGCCTTGCAGTAAAGTTTGATATCAGGTAGTATGATACCTCCAGCTTTGTTCTTCTTTATCAAGATTGCTGTGGCTACTCAGAGTCTTCTATGGTTCCATGTGAATTTTAAGATTATTTTTTGAGTTCTGTGAGAAATGTTATTGGTATTTTGATAGGGATTGCAGTGAAACTACAGATTTTTGGGTGTGGTATGAACATTTTAATGATGTTAATTCTTTCTATTCATAAGCATGGTATAAAGGTTTCCATTTATTTGGATCTTTTTTGATTGCTTTCTTTAATATCTTATGATTTTCCAAGGCAAAGTCTTTTTTGTTGTTACATTTATTTTTTCTGCAATTGTAAATGGAATTATTTTCTTAATTTTTCTTTCTGTTAATTCATTATTGATATATAGAAATACAACTAATTTCTGAATATTAATTTTGTGTCCTGCTAATTTACTGAATCCATCTATCAGTTCTAATAGTTTTTTGGTGGAATCTTTAGAGTTCTCTCTATTTATCATCTGGAAATAATGATAGTTTTACTTCCTTTCCAATTTTGATGCCTTTTATTTCTTTTTCTTGTCTGATTGCTGTGGCTAAGGCTTTGAATACAGTGGTAGAAGTGGTCATTTTTGTCTTGTTTCTGATCACAAGGAAAACACTTTTAGCTTTTCCTAGATAAGTATGAGATTAGCTGTGTGTTTGTCATATATGGCCTTTATTATGTTAATGTATGTTCTCTCCATTCCCACATTACTGAGAATTTTTATCACAAACGAATGAAGGATTTTTTCTGCACTTGATATGATAATATAGTTTTTATTTTTCATTTTGTTTATGCAATGTATCCCATTAATTGATTTATGGGTATTAAACCAACCTTGCATCCCAGTGATAAATCTCACTTTATCACAGTGTATAATCTTTTTAATGTCTTGCTACATTCAGTTTGCTAATATTTGTTCAGGATTTTTGCATCTATGTTCATCAAGGATATTTACCTATAATTTTTTTTTTTTTAATGTCTGTTTGGCTTGGGATCAGGGTAATGATGACCTTCAAAATGAGTTTAGGAGACTTTCATCCTCCCAATTTTTTTGGAATAGTTTGAGAATAGATGTTAATTCTTCCTTGAATGTTTGATAAAATCTACCTGTGAAGCCATCTGGTCCAGGACTTTTATATGTTGGGAGTTTATTGATTGCTGATTTTATTTTAATAGTAATTGGTCTGTTTGGATTTTCTGTTTCTTCTTGAGTCAGTCTTGGAAGATTGTATATTTCTAGGGATGTATCCATTTCTTCCAGATTGTTGAATTTTTTGGCATATAATTGTTCATAGCATTTTCTTATAATATTTTGTATTTCTGTGGTGTTAGTTGTTACATATCCTCTTTCATTTTTGATTTTATTCATTTGGGTCCTTTCTCTTTTTGTCTTAGTAAGTATGGATAAAAGTTTATCACTGTTATTTATAATTTTAAAGAACCAGCTCTTAGTTTCCTTGATCTTTTTTTTTTTTTTTTTTTTTTTTTTGGTCTCTTTATTATTTCTTTCCTTCCACTTATTTGGACAATTTTTGCTGTTTTTTTGTTTGTTTGTTTGTTTTTTCTATTTCCTTTAGGTGTGAAGTTAAATTGTTTGAGATATTTCTTGGTTCTTGAAGTAAGCCCATAATGCTATGAGTTTTCCTTTTATAACTGCTTTCACTGTGTCCCATAGATTTTGAGTCATTGTGTTTTTATTTTCATTTGTCTCAAGGTATCATTGAGCTCTTCTTTGATCTCATTGTTAACCAATTTATTGTTTAGTAGCATGTTATTCAGCCTTCATGTGTTTGTGTGTTTTTCATTTGTTTTGTAATTGATTTCCAGTTGTAAACCATTATAATTAGAGAAGATGCTTGGTATGTTTTCAGTCTTCTTAAATTTATTGAGACTTGTTTTGTGGCTTATGATGTGTTCTATTTTGGAAAATATTTTATGTTTTGAAAATTCTGCTGCTTTGGGTGAAATACTCTGAAAATATTAATTAAATCCCTCTGACATAATGTGTCATTTAAGGCCACTGTTTTCTTGTTGATTTTCTGTCTGGAAAGTCTATCCCTTGATGTCAATGTGATGTTAAAGTCCTCCAGTATGACTATATTGTTGTGACTGTCTTCCTTTGTGGCAGTTAATATTTGTTTTATGTATTTAGATGCTCCTATGTTTGGTGCATGAGTATTTACAAGGGCTATATCCTCTTGTTGGATTGATCCCTTTATCATTAAGAAATATTCTTTGTCTCTTATTATAGCCTTTGTTTAAAATTTATTTTGTCTGATATATGTATTGCTACCCTGGTTCTTTTTTTGTTTTCATTTGCGTGAAATATCTATTTCTATCCTTTTACTTTCAGTCTGCGTGTCTTTTAATCTGAAGTAGGTCTTTTGTAAAAAGTATATGTATAGGTCTTGTTTTATTTACTATTAAATTACCCTATGTCTTTTGATTGAAACATTTAATTGCTTTACATTTAATTCATTATCAATAGGTACATAATTATTGCCATTTTATTATTTGTACTTACGATCCGCCCGCCCCCCCGCCCCCGCTTTTTTTTGTAAAGTTCCCTTTAACATTTCTTGTAATACTGGTTTTGTGGTAATGAATTTCTTTAGCTTTTTCTTGTCTGGGAAGTTCTTCATCACCATGTTCTGTGTGGGCTCCAGGTCCCCATGGCACAGTCAGGACATTTTTCTTATCAGAAAGCTTGCATACTTGTAAACTTATCTTCTTTCTGTGATAGCAGGTTTTGCTGTTTTTCAATACTTGATACAATTGCCTCATATATTTCATACAGTTTTATAGTTATTTACAATAAGTGAGTTAGTTTGGTATCATCTACTGTATCATGGTATCATGGACAGAAGCAAACTTTCCTGGCTTAGGATTCTTAAATGTAATCTAATGACATATCAAGATGTATAGAATTCTTTGATCTGTAATTGTAAGATTAACAGTTTACTTTATCTATTGCTTTGAGTTGTCACTGACCATTCCTTCAACCACAGCCTTTACTCTCATAGCTTTCTCTGTATTTTCCCCTTTTCTTACTTACTGTCTGAAAAATTATGAGATTGTTTAGTCTAGGGTAGACATATATGACTTTTAGACCTAAAAAATGACATGTCAAGGCAAAAAATGAACTCAATTACATTTCTTTAAAACGTCTAGAGTGCATCGTATTTGGTTTTTCATCTCTGTATTGCATTATTTACATTTATTGATATTTCTTGAGTTCTTATTGAGTCTACACTAAGTACAAAATATATTTTTAAGGTATAAAATAGAAAAGTCTTCCCTAAGAACTTTGTTTACTTTCAGAGTGGTAATAAGGCTACTTCTAAATTGTCATTTCCATTCAAAGCAATATAGTGTAAATATTGGCATCCATCTACTTTACTTCCTCCTTTCTTCCTCCCTCCCTCCCTCCCTCCCTCCCTCCCTTCTTTCCTTCCTTCCTTCCTTCCTTCCTTCCTTCCTTCCTTCCTTCCTTCCTTTCTTCCTTCTTTTCTTCCTTCTTTTCATCCTTCCTTCCTTTTCTTACTTTTCCCTTTCCTCTTATTCTCCTACAATAAACATTTATAAATAGCTGACTAGGTGCTTGGAAGCCCAAAATATTAATATATTTTGGGGTGTCATATTTTTTTAAGCTCCTAGATTTATCTTTACCACCATGACAAGTCTAAAATTTCCACAGAATTCTACCATCTTCCTATGAGCAAAAGTAATGACAGTTACATTGAATGTCTTCTGGTCTCTCGCCTACTTGATCAAAACAGGTATTTTAGTGTCTCACTGAGAAACTTTGTAAACAACTAGTTAAATGGCTTATACCAATCAAGAGTACTCTTCCCAAGAGAAAATAAAGTTCAGAATTTTTCTGTGCAATCGAGAATCTCCTTTGTTTAGACATACTCTATATTTTTATTTTAAGTTTTTTCTGTAGCAGAGATTTTCAGGTTTTGTTTGCATGAAAACATCTCAGGATAGATCTAATTGTCTATGGCATGATGTAAAATTCTTAAGATAATATTAATTTGTAGGGTTGAGAGAACACATTATAGTGTTTTTTTCTTTATTCTGCTTCTGTATTTCTTTAAACTATTAATTTAAAACAATGTATACGATAGAGGTAAAGTATAACAATATTATAGTATTTTATCACACAACAGATTACCTTTTACATTTTAAAAAACAATTTTTAATTTTTCAATTACAGTTGACATACAATATTATGTTTGTTTCAGGTATAAAACAGAGATTAGACATTTATATAACTTACAAAGTGATCAATGTGATAAATCTAGTATTCATCTGACAACATATGTAATTATTATAATATTATTGACTGTATTCCCTATGCTATACTTTACATCCCCATGACTATTTTGTACTTTTTAATCCCTTCAGCTTTTTCACCCATTTCTTCAACCTACCACCTATCTGGTAAACGTTTGTTCTTTGTATCTTTGAGTATGTTGCTGTTTTGTTTGCTCATTTATTTTGTTCTATAGATTACACAAATAAGTAAAATCATACGGTATTTGTCCTTCTCTGACTTATTTCACTCAGCATAATATCCTCTAGGTTCATCAATGTTGTTGTAGATGGTAAGACTCTATTTCTTTTTATGGCTGAATTATGTTGAACTGTATATATGTATCAACTTTTTATCTATTTACTTATTAATGTACATTTAAATTGCTTCTACATTTTGGCTATTGTAAGAAATGCTGCAATGAACATATGGATGTATATATCTTTTCAAATTAGTGTTTTGTGTTGCTTTGGATAAATACCCAGAAGTGAAATTACTGGGTTTTTGTTTGTCTCTAATAGACATTTTTTAAGTCTGTTTTGCCTAGTATAAGTATACTACCTCAGCTTTTTTTTTTTCTGTTTTCATTAAATATCTTTTTTTTCATCCCTTTAACTTCAGTCTCTGTTTTTGTCTTAAATGTGTCTCCTGTTGGCAGCATATGTAAGAGTCTTATTTTCTGATCTATTTAGCCACCCCATGTCTTTTGATTAGTACATTTAATCCATTTATATTTTAAGTAATTGTTGATAGATATATGATTATTGCCATTTTATTATTTATATTTTTTATTTATTTTTCTTCTTCTTAAAGGAGTCCCTTTAACATATCTTGTAATATTCATTTGGTGGTGACTAATTCCTTTAGCTTTTTCATGTCTGGTAAACTCTTTCTCCTTTAATTCTAAATGATAACTTTGCTGGGTAGAGTGATCTTGGTTGTAGGTTCTTTTCATCACTTTGAATATTTCATGCCAATCCCTTTTGGTGAAAAATTTCTGTTGAGAAATCAACTGACATTCTTATGGGAGCTCCACTGTAGGTAACCAACTTCTTTTTTCTTGCTGCTTTTAAGATTTTCTCTTTGTGTTTAACCTTGAGCATTTTACTTATGATGTGTCAGTATGGGCCACTTTGGGTTCATCTTGTTTGGGACTCTCTGCACTTCCTGGGCTTGTATTTCTATTTCCTTCACTGGGTTATGGAAGTTTCCTGTTATTATTTCTTCAAATAGGTTTTTAATTTCTTGCTTTCTCTCTTCTCTTTCTGGTACTCTTATGGAATGATTATTAACACTTGATGTCCCAGAGAACCATTAAACTACCTTCATTTTTGTGTTCCAATTGAGTGCTTCCTGTTACCTTATCTTCCAAATCACTGATTCTATCTTCTGCTTCATCTAATTTAATATTAATTACCACCAATGTGGTCTTCATTTCAGTTATTGTATTCTTCATTTCTGATTTTTTTAAATATTTTCTATCTCAATTTTTATGTTTCCTATCTCTTTGTTGAAGTTCTCACTGAGATCATTAAGCATCCTAATAACCAATCTTTTGAGCTCTGTATCTACCTGGCAGATTGCTTGTCTCAATTTTTAGATCCTTTTTTTTTCTTTTTTTTGAGTTTTATTCTGTTCTTTCATTGGGAAATGTTTCTTTGTCTCCTCAGGTTGGCTGCCTTCCTGTGTTTGTTTCTATGTATTAGATAGAGATGCTTTGTCTCCTGGTCTTGGTAGAATGGCCTTCTATAGTAGGTGTCTTGCAGAACCCAGTGTCACAGGACTATGGTTATCTGAGCTCGGTGCTACAGTTATATCTCTTGTGTGAAGTGTATGTGCTCTCTTGTTCTGGTTGAGCCTTGAGTGCTTTTTGTATATCAATAGAAGAAGGCTCTCGGACTGATTGGTCATGAAGACTGGCCATGCCTCCAGTGGAGGTGCTGTTGTGCAATGGCTGATCTTATTAGAGCACTACCTTATCAGTAGTGCTCTGGTGTCTACTGAGTCTGCCCTGTTAGTCTGTCATTTGTAAAGGTGGTTAGGTGTATTGATTCTGAGGCCTCTTGGGAGGGTCTCTGGTATAGGCCGAGTTTAGCTGCTGCTTATGCCTTGTCCAGGGCAAGTGATCTAAAAATAGTTTCCACTTGTGCTGTGCTTAGAGTTTCTAGGAGAGGGTAAACTGTGAACCAAGGCTAGCTTTCACTAGTGCTGGACTCAGGGCTGCTTAGCAAGATATATGAGGCATGCCAAGGCCAGAAGGTACTTGTTTGGAGTATATGAACTTTTGAGAGATTTTAGGTAAGTATACAGCATGAGCCAATACAGGACATTTGTATGGAAGAACCACTGGAAGGGGTTGGGTGGGCCTGGAGAATCGCAGGGAATCACCAGAGTGAGAAAAGTAGTGTGAGCCAAGTTGATGGAGACTCAGATAGTTCTGCCTGTGAATGTAGGCTGGGCAAGGGAAAGGCTCAACAAATAAATTTTGGTTTCTACCAGCACTTTTGTCTGGGATAAAGCTACCCCTCCAGCCCTCTTCCTGAAGCTAAATAATTCAGTGCCTCCTTGTATGTTTCTGGTGGCTTTCAAGCTGCTGCCCCAGTGCCAGTGTTTAGAGTAAGTGAGTCTATCAATGAGTAAGTTCCTGTGGGGCCCCTTTAAGAGGAATGCCAAAACTCTACCAATCCTTTGTCTCACTCAGCTACAGTCTCAACTGGTTTTCACAGCCAGAAATGTGGGAACTTCTCTTCCCATCACTGGAACTCTGGGCTGGGGAGCCAGTTTGGGGCCAGAAACCCTTGCTCCTCAAGGAAGACTTCCACAATCAAGATATCCCTCCCAATTTTAACTGCCACATGTGTGTGGGGGACCAGCTTATTTCACATCTTTGCCTCGCCTACCAGTCTCTACATTCATTCTCTGTGTGTCCTTAATTATAGGACTCTGTTCAGCTAGACTTCGGGCAATTCTCAACAGTGGTTGTCTAGTTTAATTGTAATTTTGTTGTGGTCATGGAAGGAGGAGAGCATAGGGTTTTTCTACTCTGCCATCTTGACTGAAAGCCCCCACTTTCTTCTTTTAAATAGTACTTTTTATTATTCTTATTATACTTCAATATAGGCTTACCATAAAAAAAATACACACTCCATAATCAGAGTAAAAATTTTCCCTTAACTTCCTCTCTCAATTCCAAAGTGTTTCTTTTATTACATATATTTCATTTAAATCCAGTTTAAAATTCTTAAATGTGTTGAAAAGTCTTTCTAGGTATGTGAAAGACATCTAAAAATCTTAGATGTTTATAACTCCCAAGAACTTGGAGATTCCTGTTCTTATTCTGAAAAGTTGATTCCAACTGGATAGTCATTATAAGGTATCATTTTGACATTAGGCAAAATGACTTATAGATATCATATAATCCAAAGTTTTATGAACTTTCTATGTTAATAAAACATATGATCTGCCCATATCTTCTGGTTCCAAGTTCAATGTTTTTATTTTATACCACAGCAGGTCATTTTCTCTCCTGCATTTATTTTAAGATCTCTAACATTCTTTTTAGTTTTAAAAATTCTATAATTACTGACTGATATAAAAGTGTGGTTTTTTAAAAAGTCACAGACTTTATTATTTTCTGTCTATTTTTTGTTCTCATTGATGTAGTAATCTGTACTAATATTGAGACAATTTATCATCCACATACCAAGATAAGTAAAGGATGGATGAACTATTTTTTTACCCATTTATTCCATTTTGTGAACATGGGATTGTGCTGAGTGGGTACATGTAACATACAAAGCAATATTTTCAGCTTTTCCTCAAATATGATGCATGAAAAGGAAAACAGACTCACATTGGCATTTGGAAATTAATTCATGGCTACATTGGAATGTGAGGCAGAGGCAACTCCAATCTCTTGTCCTCACAGTTAATAAATTTGTGTGCAGATGAAGGAGAAGGTCATTCTCTAAGGCTAAACCCAAAAAAGCTGTTTCTGATTGCTAGCTTAATTCTTGTTCAGTTTCACAATTATAAAGGGTTTTCTAATCTCTCTGTCTATAGCATTACTCTGTTCCAAGTAAATTCACTACATAAGGAGAGGTAAGTACTTGCTTTGCAGGTACAAAGGCTGTGTCTTTAGAGATTTGTTCTGTAGTGGCTATAGTGCTAAGGCTTTTGAGAACATTTAAGCAATAGCAGATATGATGATAATTTTTTTTTAAGTTCAATTAAATGAAAGATTCTATACAATAATTCTTTCAAGGGATTTAGATCCTAAATTGAGTAGAAATATTGGGTTTGTCATTAATGAAACATTTCTCTAAAATAAAATATGTAATTTGAGGTCAGGCCTGTATAGTTTATTTCTGAGCTTTAGTCTCTTAATTGAGAACATTATCAATAACTGATGACCTAATCTGCATTATTTGTGGCAGTAAGCAGAGAATCAAAATGGAGAAAATAGAGAAACTGCTTTTCGTAGTAAAATAGTTCATGTAAAGTATAAAACTCTTGTTGGTGAAACTTGTGACTTTTCTAGACACTGGTTCTATGTACACAAAGCCAAAAGCAACCCATTACAAATGTTTAAATTCAAACAGTTATTAGATGTCATGTAAATGATGAAGTAATGTAAATAATGTTAATTTCATTGTAATTTCAAATGTAAATAATGAAAGGAAAAACATGACCTTGTCTAAATCACTAAAATAAAAGGAAAAATATCAGCTAACTTAAATTTTTTTAAAACAGTTTGTGTAATTAGAAACAGACATCCCCTTTCTTTCTCCACCTCTGTCTGTCTCTGTCTCTCTTGCTCTCTGTTTCTCTCTCTCAACTTTTTAAAAAGTCAGAATGTTGAATCTTCTATAGGTTCCCATTATTTTTTAAATTTGGAGCACTAAAAAAAATCTAAGTAATTTCAACTTTCTATTTGTCAAATAAAGATCAGAAAACACATTTAAAATAATTAAGCATTAACTTAGATTTAATCATTGTAACTAAACTTCCATTTCCTTAGGAATTTTTTTCTTTACTGCATTGTGGAAATATACCATAAGATTCGGGAAAGACTGTATTTATATATTAAATAGATGGTTATTCCTATAACTTCCTAAAAATTTTTTTTACCTAGAGAAATATGAAAGCTACAATATAATATGTGGGCTTATGTGAAAAAAAGGAATAACCAAAATAAAAGCAAGCATAAGAAAAAATGTTGAATACAACATATATAAAAAAAAGACATCAGGTTGATTGTAGAAACAAGTAATTAACAGAATTGTAATACTCTCATGCCATTATTATGATTAACAGCAACAACACAAAAGGTCTGGGATGCTTATTTTATAAAGTGGGTGGTTAAATTTTACTCAAAAATAAATATAAAATGACAAGAAATTCTATATAATCTATATCTGGTACTCTAGCCTTATACATACATTTTAAATTTGCAGTGTTTGTCATTGCTTCTAGTTTTGCAAATGCTTAAAAATGTTGCTGTAGGAAAACCACCCAGCTGGACCAACAGGTTCATCAGCCTGAGGCATTGCGCTGCCACTGATAGTCGTGGCCTCTCATTTTCCTAGCATTTTCACCTCCACAAATGAGCACCACTGTTCTCCTGCCCCCAGTACATCTGTCATACAAGCTTCAGATCAGAGCATAGGAACAGGGACAAATGCCACCCACTCTAGTGCACTTGCTGCTCTACCAACTGTTAGCAATTGCATGGCATGTTTTCTACTTTCTCGTCTCTCAGTTCATGCATTTCTGAAAAGTAGCTGACAGGTAAAGAATATGATTTTTTTTTGCCAAAATCCCCCCCACAGTGCAAGAAGCTATTTGCCATTCCCTAGAGATAAAAAGAGAACATAAAGAAAATATGGAAATAAGAAAAAATGTATTCAGCATCAGAGCCCTGAAAATGAACTAGAAAGACCATCTCATCCATTCAGACAGATATAATGTCAGCCATTCATTTATTTATTCATTCAACAGATATTTATTAACTAGACTATGCACAGAACTGATATTTAAATAAATATCAATAAAAAAATGAACATTAAGGTACAATTAAATAGGCAACAATAATTGACTAATTTCATTATATTACATTATTAAATTAGAGGACCTAAATCATACGTATTGTTTTTACCAATTTGATATTCTTGTGTAGTTCCATGGATGAGTATTTTAGCATGAATATGAAAGAATATGCACATGACTACTTTAGGACGTAAGGGCAAAAAGAAAAGCAAAGATTCGGGAAAAAAGTCACCATAGACCATAACAGCAAAGGTAGAATTAAACACAGCATTGCATGCGCCGAGTTGAGTGGGAAATCATAGGCAGAAGGGAGGACACCACCTTAGAGAAAGCAGATCTAAGTCTATCCATGTGCAGGGTCATTAAAAACCCTCTCTTAGGGAGAGATCGAGATCCTAGTAAGACCGTGGGTGGCATTAGCAACTTCCTACCTCTTATCTGGGTGCTGAGCACAGATGGCAGGACCCACTGACTATGATACCTAGTTTAACAATCAGCAGAGGAAATAGAAGAAACCTCACACTTTTCAGACATGAAATTTCCTTATTTTACATGTGAAACCCAGGGAAATAGATGGCTTGCCCATGCTCACACAGTAAATGAAGAATAGTGAATATTTAAAGCGAAGACTTCCTGAAGTCCAGCCTTTTTCCAAAGGGATTCCTCAGAGGTGTCTTCTGAAAACGTGGCCCAACACCCTCTGCCAATTCAGGATAAAGAGTGGCAACAAAGTAAGCATTCAGGTGTGCATCTAAGAATAGTTTTCCTGGAATTCCAGTTTTAGGTAGGCCATCATTAAGTCACATCCAGCAGTGTGCTGGAGCTCTTTGTTCCAGCTTGATAGATGTGATTGTTGAATTTCCAGCAGTTCCATCTGTGCAAATCAGAAAACATCACATTGGTTGTTTGATATCATCGGCTGTGAGGGGAGGGTCTACACTATGAAATTCAGTCCTGGAAAGCCTGTTGTCATATATTTACCAGCAAACCACTGATTACATCAGTTGCTAAATTTATAATTGGATGAAATATTCACTGCCTCAATTTTGAAAATTCATTCTATGGACCAACTCTTTCCAGCAATGGCACAGATGAATGTAATAACCACACTTATTAAATATTAAATAATATGAGTAGTGGTATTTTTTTCTCTCCATGAGTCTCCTCAAACATCTTATGAACTGACACTTGAATAACAAAAGGCTACAAGTTAAAGTCAGCATTATCTTGAGGGGCTTGGTCTTTGAAAGCTTAAGTGCCCACTCAATATCTGAATGCTGTAAACAACTAGAATTAAAATGTTCGGGATCTTAAATGTTAATCTCAATGCTAGTCCTTTGTCTTCCTGCAAATCTGAACCTACAGCCCCTCCTAGATTTGAAAAAAAAATTCCCTTATGGGAAGAAAAGACCACGTGCTGCTTTCCACATCTGCCTCAGTACAGGGAAATAAAACATTTCAGAGAATCAGCTCAAACTCTGTTTACACAGAAAGTGTCTAGTCTTACTTGTTTTCTTAAAATTGCTATTTAATGTAATTTTTGATTTGTAATTTTATATGCCAAATGGTCTTGAATCATTACATTTGCTAAATCAGACGAACTGGTCATTCTTTTCATAGAAGAACAGACAGTTTGATTTTACAATGAAGAAGAAGACCACAGGCAAATAGTAGGTAGTGGTGGGTGGCTTTTTAAGTCTAAATGTTTTTTTCCTGTATGATTCACTTAATTGAGCTGATGGGTTCTATGATCAACTGAAAAGTCCTATAGCTAAAGTCATTATTAGCTATTTTCTTGGCTAACCCAATAAAGGCCCTTAAATTGTCTCCAGTATTTCCAATTACCTTTGAAAACATGTGGAATGTCAGAAGCCCTAATAGGAAACATATATGATATGATATTTATGGGAAATCTTTTTCATGCCAGTAGTTTTCACAAAGTCCTTTTAAGTGTCAAGGGAAAATAGTAAAACAGATTAGAAATGAAAACAGTGAAGGATCTGAGGAGATTTTGTCTGCAGAAAAACTGAAATCAACAGACACTGAAATGATTTAGAAATTCTTTACCTCAATCATTTCATTTTATGCCTGAGAAAAACGAGGCTAGAGATGATAATTAGCTTATAAAGATAACATAGCTAACGAGTGGCAGCCAAAATTAGAACCCATCTTTTTCCATTGAAAAGTGTATTTCTTATACTAGTCTATTGAAAATATGCTTTACTTAAGAGGCATTTACACTCCAAATTCCAAGTGGATTAAACCTATCCACTTCTCTCTTCTCTACCTCCCTTATTTCCTCCCTCCTCTCTTTCACATGAACATAAAATACATTAATTACAATTTCTTTGAAATATTTTCAAAGTGTAGAACTAGCCACTGAGGATGAGGAGTGATAGAATAAAAGCATGACTGACACTCAGTTCCTGGCCTCAAGCAGTTTGCAGCCTGGTGAGACGATGGGTATTGTGTCACAGATGATAGAAAGTGGTAAATGAGGAGAGAGAATTTTGAGGAAATTGCTGAATGTGGGTCAAGTATAAAAGCAACTGCCCTTTAGGTTCTAAAGTGGATTATTGTTGTTATGATATAGGCTGGAATCTCATAGGTGGCCAATTCTCCCACTGAAGTTTGGGGTCCAGTCCTGGAGTTTCAAATTTTTTCCTGTGCAGTAAAATTCAGGGATAATGATTTTTGCTAAGCAAATTCACAAGACAATGAGTGACTGCACCAAACCTTATCATGTTAAATCATAAGGTGGAAGGAAAATCATTGCCACGGGGCCTGGAATACCTGACAGCTGGTTATCGCATTCTCTACCTTTAGGGAAAATCCATGAGCCACTCTAAGCAGAGCACATGCATTATTTATCTTTGTACACCCAGTACCTAGTGTAATGTTTGTCACATTGAAAGTGCTGGGAAAATGTATGGTGAATGAATGAATAAATGAATGAACTACGAGAAGGCTTCTTGTTGAGGAGAAATCCAGCAAAAGGAGTTGGATGGTTCTAAGAAAGTGTCAGCTCACAATTATAAGTGCACATAGAGGCTATGAAGAATCTTTACTACATTCTGCATCAAGTCAGCTAAGGGGCAGTAACAAGAACAAATCTCTGACCTTGAAAGATTAAGGGTCATACTCGTACCATAGCAAATTCATTAAAAATATATCATCTTGTGAGGACACTTGAAAACTTGGCAGCTGGTCCTCCTAGGCAATCCCCCATCCTCATCACCTACCTCCACTTAAAACATCTGCAATCTCTATGGCACAAGGAGGCCCTTGCTTCTGTGGGAATTGCTATCTGAAGCCAACAGAATACCCATGCAAGCTGAGCAGGATAGCTTTCTCCTTCAGGAACTGCTAGGATGATTGTTTACAACAGTAAGCTGGGAAGTGGTGGCAATTGTTGAATCCAAAATGGCTGATCTTGCTGGTGAATGTTTTTCTTCAAACTACCCAAAGAATTATGATAGCAAAATGAATTGTACGTATGTCATAGTGGCTAATCCTGTCGGGGGTTCTTTTGAATTTTTCTTTCCATTTAGAAGGTAAATTTATTCTTAAGTGAATTATAGTTGATCATCAGTACTCTCCAGTTCCCTGGGCTGCTCTACTTTACACTCCTCAAGCAAGAGGTGTGTGTGTGGGGGGCGGGGGATAGTGTTATCTTACTCTACTATACACTTCCTGTGACTATGCCTGCATCCCAGCCCAAGCAGTGGAAACACAGAAATGAAAAATGGAATCAGAATTGCCTCTACCCCCTCCCTCATATTTTAAATTCTTACATGACTCTCTCTGTTTCCATAGTCACCATTGCAAAATAGATGGCTTTAAGGCTAAGGTGTGAAGAAACAGAAAAAAATAAAAAATAAAACAAATAAGATAAAAATAATATCAGAATTTCCCCTAGTTCTCTCTTCAAGTTAAGAGTTCTTCATGTTCCTAGAGTCAGAATAGGAGAACTTCTTCTGGAGCTCTCTGTGTTTGCCTCTGAGGTCCACTTCCAGTTTCGGGCTTCATTGAGTTCAGGCCAAGAACTATACCAAAGAGGCAGAATGGCGAACTCACCACCAGGCCAATGGCACCTGGAATTCAGATATAATCGCCAATTTGTCAGGTGATATTTACTTTTCAGAGTTCTCGAATAACTGTTCCATGCATTCTGCCAAGTTATGAGACAGTGGAGAGTGCTTGCTTCCTTCATCTCAGAGGACCTGGAACCTTGCTGGTAGATTTTTAAGTCTTATTCTTGAAGAAAAAGCTGGTAACTGTAACCCTGAACCTGATAGATTCGATATTGGGAACAGTTTTTTGAAAATTTTATTTTGATATATTTTCAAACTTCAAGAAAAGTTGCAAGTATAATACAAGAAAGAGTCTCATACCTTTTACCCAGATTTACTAATATTTTACATTTTGTCCCATCTGTTACAGCATTCTCTTTTCTTCTTTCTGTCTAGATAGATACATATAGATAGATAACTTTTTTTCTAAATCATTGAAGACTAAGTTGGAGACATGTTTATTCTATAACTTTTCATTTTATATTTTCTAAGAACAGAGAACATTCTCTGACATAACCACAGTACAATTATCCAAGTCAAGGAATTTAAAATTGATATAATGCCATTGTCTAATCCATAGTCCATATTTAAATTTCAAGATCATGCATTTCAATACTTTTTATGTCTCTAGTGTTCTTAATCAGAAACAGTTTCTTAACCCTTTTTATGTCTTTCTTGACCTGGATATTTTGAAGAATTCAAGTTCATTGTTTTGTTGACATCCTTCATTTTGGGTTTGCTGATGCTTCCGCATGCTTAGATTCAGGCTATAAATTTTTAGCAGGAATACCATATAAAGGATGCCGTGTCCTTTTCAATGAATCTTATCAGGAGCTTCTTGCTGCAAATTTGTCCAAATATTGTTTTTTATAACCTGGTTAAGGTGGCATCTACCAGGCTTACCCATCAAAAACTAATAGAGTTTCTGCCCCAGAGAAAGTTTAAGGGAACCAGTTGAGGCTTGCTCTTGTAAAATGTCTTTTCCTTGCATTATTTAGGTTGGTGGTTGTCTTGACCTAACATTTAGGGAACACACTGTTTACATTCTGCCTGGAATCAAAATAAGCTCTGGTTACTCTTTTGCTGCTTGCTTGCTATTTCCATTTGAGAACTGTGTGGATGCCTGGGTGGCAGTGGGTCTCTCCCAGCCACCATCTGGGCAACCACCGATAATTTTGCATGCTTGTGGTGCCCAAATGAATGAAAACTGACCAGCTTTGTGGGTGGGAAGGAAAAGATTTTCAGAATGACAAGGCCCTAATTTTCATGGGAAAAACTCAATCCTAAACCTTATTTCTGGTTCTCAAAATAGGCAATGAGAAAATGCTTTTTGAAAATAAGTTTTGTTCTAAGAGCCATTCAAGAGAATTCAGGTCCTGAAAACACCCACAGCCCCCACCCGCTTTGCCTCTGCTGCTGCTATGTGGTATGTGATCTCATACAAGTTGTGGAGGAGCTAAGACAAGTAATCTATATTTCATTTCTATATTTATAACTCCTCTGCAATGAAAGTCTGATAAAGCAAATGTTCATTGTGGAAAAGAAAAGAAAAGAAAAGAAAAGAAAAGAAAAGAAAAGAAAAGAAAAGAAAAGAAAAGAAAAGAGAAAAAAAAAGAAAAGAAAAAAAAGAAAAGGAAAGGAAAGGAAAGAAAAGAAAAGAAAAGAAAAGAAAAGAAAAGAAAAGAAAAGAAAAGAAAAGAAAAATTTGCACCAGGGCATTTCACATGGTATCCTGCATGTATTTGTACAAACAAACTGAGGCCACATCCTCAAAGAATTCATTATATCCTGGTTGAATGTGGTTCCATCTCACTGCGCACCTCAGCCATTAGTATTTAACTTCTAAGTTAGTGAATGAAGATGAGAAAACAAATACAGCACTGAGCCCATGCCAGGTGAAGAACTGTTGTCTCAAGTTTTATTCCCCCACCAGTTTAAAACATTTAAAGAATAAATTATAGATTAGTTCTTCATTCTGATTTACTAGTCTTAATTGATATATCCTTTTTAGAGGCTTGAGTAGTTCATCTCAGCACTATAATAGCAAGCTTTGAATAGCTTGTATTCCTGGATTTTTCTAGGTTTCCTTCTCAATAGAATTCAGACATTTCAAAAAGGAAGAAATATTTGACTTGTGGTAGATGGAGTGAAGAATGACCCAGAGCTACAGAGTAATTTCTCTAGTTCTTGTTGCTCAAGTGGCCAGGACACATATACAAAGTGTATGCAAAATACAAACTCAATTTCTTTCAGTTTATGAAACAAGATGTGTCCTAGACAAGGCCATGGTGAGGATTTTTCTACCAAAGGTAGAGTATTTTGTCAATTTCCCTTAGCATTACCCTGCTTTACCTCTGGCTCTCACTTCTGACACTATCCACTTTTATCATGAACAAATTTGCACATTGATAAAAGTTTACAGATGTGTAGTTTTTTGTTTTACACTTTGTCTAGTGATTCTGAGATGTTTTCTTTTATACCTTTTTTTTTTCTTTTTATGTTCAATCAAGATTCAACTTCACTCTCCATTTCATACCTTTCTTTCCTCAACATGTCTCTCATTAGAATTTCTTAGTCTTTCCAGTCATCTGCCAGGAAGATGAAACACACTTGAAGCCAGGCCTCAGTGACTTTCAGTTGTCTCTGTTTTGGAAAGGCCACTAGGTTCCAGCAGTTCTGGGAGGCTGTGAGGTGGAGGATGGCAACAGACCTAGGCAGGAAAAATCTGCTTCTTGAGGTATTTTGCAAAACTGACCTAACACACTTCTGACTGATAGGGGCACTCACTTCCAGGGATATTTTTCTGAGGTAGTTCTGACTAGGACTTCTTGGTCTCCACTTAGAGAAAAGGATGAGGAAGTCGGTGAGGAAGAGTCTGAGTCAATTTATTCTGTTAGAATTTCTCATAAACATTATCTTTTAGATCTCCTTGGAACTTGCCATCTCAGTTCTTCATGAAGAACATTGTGTGTGTGTGTGTGTGTGTGTGTGTGTGTGTGTGTGTGTGTGTGTGTGTGTGTTTTCTTCTTCTCTGTGTGTTTAGAATGATAGACTCCTGGGACTTTGAAGTTAACATGGACCTCAGAGCTGACCTAGTCTTATCCTCTATTTTGATAGATGGTGAAACTGAACTTAAAGGGGATAAGGAACATAGAAGAAAATAATGGAAAAAGCTTGGGTTTTGAAGTCAGAATGACTGGGGTTCACTTCTGGTTCCATTACTTAATGTCTCTGAGCCTTAGTGACTCATTTATAAAGTGATATCATCACACGAACTTTTGGAGGAGTAAATGAGACGGCACACATTGAGTGCCTAGCACAGGGACCGGTATATAGTGGGTTCTTAGTAACTATTCACCTCCTTTCTCTTTTCTTAATACTTTCTCCAACCTAATCTTCAAATTTCTCCTTGTTCTCTCCCCAACACTTTTCTCTTAAGTGACTCTCCCAAGAAACCATCATCCTTATTTTTTCTTTCCTTCTAGTCTGTCTCTCTCCCTATTTCTTTTCATGGTGAATCCACAGTTCTATCTCTAGCTCTCCTCTGGCTTACATTTTCATCTCTCTACCAGAATATTCTTTTTCAAAGGCAACTTCTGGAAGCATTTCTTGATTCTACCAGCCCTTGGTCTCTTTCCCCTTTGAGTTCCCATCAGACTTCCTGTCTCCAACACTCTTACCCGGCTTGCCATCCTTTGTCTGGAGTTACTGGTTCTCCTTGTATGCATGTACCATACCTCCTGAGCTAGACTGAAAAATTCTTGGGACCTGGAACCATCCTATATGCTACTTAGTTATTATTTCCTACCAGATCTCATAATAATCTCTCTCATATGGTGGATACACAATAAATATTCATTGGTAGATTAATAGATTCCTATTACTTTTTTTCCCAAGACACTGGTAGCTTCTTTACCAGAGGGAACACATGTACATGACTTGAATATTTGGTTGCAATTTTACAGCTAATGAGATGTCTTTGAGAAAAGTTAACCTAAGTAATGGGCACAGTCTCTACCTTTGGTGTCCTGCGAATTCACCTGCCCTGGTAAGTGGTTATGGAGGAACCACTGCCTCTGTACATTGGCTTTTCTGTCTTTGCTTTGTGTCTGTGGTGATGAACTATCCATTTTCCACTTGGAAAACAAAACCATTTTGTATTTACCTGAGGGCCATCTCAGAGATGTATCCATCAACCCTGGAAAGGCCCTATTAAGGCATGCAGGCTGCCCCACAGAGGAGGGCTGCCTGCTCCCCACTGTGCATTTTCTGGCATCTTCATCTCTTTCACTTGAAGCCCTTCAGACTAAATTTACAAATGAGCTATAAACTGGATTACCTCAAGATGAATTTCTGTGCTCAGTCATATGTTAGCAGTGTATTAAATGTACTATTTGGGTTGTGTAAAATGGGAGTTTCATGAGGTTAATTTCTCCCTTCTCCCCACCTTCACCAAATTATTGGAGAAAGTGTTTGCAGACCTGGAACTTCTCAGAATTCATCCTGCCTTCTGTTTCTCCAGAGTCAGGGTTCATAAATCTCTGTTTGTGATGACATAATCAGTTACTAGAGAAATGTGGTGGTACTGCCAGCTGAGAATTGCATCTTCAGACTCCAAGCAAACCGAAAGAGACTCATGCAAAGAGACATACCCCACCCTTCCCATTCTTTACTTGCAAAAGTCATCATGTCCAGCAGTCTCATGAGTGAGGAGAGCTACAGCTTATCAAACTAAGAGAACTTGATGCTTATTTGAAAACACAAACTACCAAAACTTTATGAAGGAAATAGGAAATGAATGTACCCCATGAGGAACCAGCATCTATTGTCTATTAGAAATATCAAATCAACATCTTTCTCTTTAGAGATCACTTAGCTTTAAAATATAGTCAAATATAGTCTAATCTGCCATTTTAAATTTCTGCTTCCTTCCTGTCTTCATAGGGTTTGTGAATTTGCATCTCTGTGACATATGTATATATTATGCATTTGAAAAATTATATAAAGAAAGTGAGAATCGTGGCACATTAAAACTTCAAGAACATTTAAAAGATTTAGTCCAACCCCTAATTTTAGAGATGAAGACACTGAGGTCTAAAAACATGTCTTAGAGCTGGTTACAGAAAGTGAGGTTAATGTCACAGAAGCAGTGAGACCCGGGCTTCTAGCCCCGGCACACCATTCATTGTGCCATACTGCTGATGTATGCATTAACTAAACATCAGATGGACAGACTGTTCCATTCACCTCAGCACACTCCCATCAGTGGTTTTGAGAATTATATTATTAGAAAAAGGCTAGTTTAAATATTCTCATTCAAACTCAGGAAATAGAAACAAATTGAAAAGTATTTAAGTTCACTAAATAGAATATTGAAATGATTCTAATGTCACTGTCCTCATTTTTAAAATGAGAAGTAGATGATTCTTAAGTCTTCTCCAGCTGGAGTACTCAAGAATTCTAAATCTTGCAGAATATTTTCTGTGAAGTATGCCCTTTTCCTCACCTGAAATATTGCTCCTTAACAATCCCCAACCTTCAATTTCCCCACATACAAAAGGAGCTAATTATATTTATCAGGACAGTGGTGAAAGTAAATAAGAAAGCACATTTAATTCCTTGAATAAAAAGCAATGTGGGAATGGACAATAAACCACTTATAACAGCTCAAAAATAGCAGTATCTATAAAATATAATTAACTCTAGATTGAGTTGTATGGATTGTTACTGGTTGGACAATTATTTCTAGCTAATGTTCAATTTCAGGTTCACTTCCCCACCACTCAGCACTCATCAGGATTAGTCAGGATGAACTTAAGAAAACATTAGCCACTTTTGATATTTAACAAAACAAGCTACTATTAAAAAGGTAATTTGTTGTTTCTTTAAAATGTGTACTTCCAGAACAATGGTTTAATGGCATTTTGCTGCTGTTTCGGATTATTTACATAACAGTTTCTTCCATTAACAGAAGTAAAGGAGGGCCAGTTATAATATAGTTTATAAAAATTAGAAAATGATTTTTGTGTATTATAACTATTTCTCCTTTATTTCCTCATTTGCAAGCATATCTGTAAAGACACTTAAAGTTGGTTCACAGTTTAATATGAACTTGCTATGGCTCGATCTTGATATTTATTACATAGTCAGGTTACTTCCATCATAAATGAATCTTGAGTGGAGTGATCTAAATCTTATTCAATATATCCCCATAGTCAGCTGATTATTTGTTTTAACTTTATAAATCTTTCTTCAGAGCATATATAACTAATGGCAAAGAGCAAAGGCTTGCTTTAGGAACAAACTTTCACTGCCAGTCCACTGGAGTGATTTTGACTAGTATAGGAATTCATCTTAAGAAACAGAGGAAAGTGTATGCATGAGTGTTTGTATGTGTGGGTGAACCCAAGCTATAGATAATATTTCCACATTATTTCTCTTACTTATCAATTCTCATCTACCTTAAGGGACTTAACATGACATTATATAAAGAATGAAAGTTTAAAAGAAGACTTACTGGATAAATTAAGGTACTATTGAAGTATTACATTCAATTCTGCACTTGACGCCTTAAAGAGGATATAAATAATTTGATACTTTTTGAAGTGGGGAAACCAGACTTGAAAGAAGCCTTGTTATTTGGGGAACAGTTAAGGAAATGGAGATGTCAAACTAAACGGGAATATGTTAGGTGTCTTCAAATAGCATTTTTATGTGGCAGTGAGTCTAATCATTCTGCTTGGCCCCTAGTAATGTGGCAGGATGAATTTTAGCTTATTAGCAAACAATATTTTCTAAGAACTAAAGAAATGGGAAGATTTGGTAGACTACAAACCCCTTATCATGAAAGAATTTGGGCCCTGTGTGGAAGAACACAGGTTAGGAGGGCCACATTGGCAGAGGGTTGAACCAGATGACCTTCAAGGTGTTGCTGCGTCAAAGATGCTATAATTTTAATAGAGTGACTTTAGCTAAATTACTGCTTAGGCCTCTGTTTTCTCATTTATAAAATGAAAAATTTAGACCCCTCAGTGATTGTCCACCATTTTTTTTCCAGAAGGGTAAACCTTTTTTCCTCCTATATAAAATTGTACATATAATTCCAATGTAAAAAAAATAAATTAAATAAATAAAAAGTAGACTGAAGCTTTATCTCTCAAAAACAGGATTGAAATTCCTGACCTCTGGCCCTCAGCCTTCCCACTCCCAAGCCACGGGCACCTCCCCATGGGCAATCTCTGAGAAACTTGGCACATGAATAAACATGAAGACTTTCTCTTTCAACCTGTTTTAGGCTTGAGGCTTACAAAAGTAAACTACATAGTACAGTGGTAAGAATATGAACTTCAGAACCAGAAAGGAAGGCCTGAGTTCAAGTCTCAGTTCTGTGTCTTCTTATTTTTGTAATGCTGGGTGATTTGCTTAGCCTCTTTAAGCCTTAGGAAGTAGATTTAGAATAAATACCCACCTCATGGAATTTTGGGGAAGACCAAATAGATCATTTATTGAAAAGCCCACATTATGTTTGAAATGTGAAATAAATACTCAACTAGGTAGCTGCAAAATTAATAAAAAGTCCAAATTAAACCAAACCAAGCAGACTCTTCTACATAGCAATAATTTCTTATCCCTGGTAGTGAAAATTAGAAGCCAAAACAATATAATTACCTTTCAGAGCTTCTAATAAGACAAGTCCATCTAGAGGAAGAAATCTGATGACATTGATATCGGCCTCCAGCACACCCACCGACCTTTTTGTGTGACCTTAACCAAAGTCCCTGGCCATTTTAAGACTTTTCCTCATTAATAAAATGAAACTACAATGTAAAGAGATGCCTTTAAAAAGGACTGATGTTTGGTTTATTCAAGAGAGCCTGAAATTGGGCACAACTTTTCCAAAAGCTGAAAACTTGCTTGGCAAAATCCCAGAGCTACCTCTTATAACTATGCCAAACATTATTGTTTTTGTTTTTGTTTTGTCTAAGCATTGTCGATTTTTTTTTTTTTTTTTTGCCTAACGTGAAAATATATTTGCTAAGCAAACATTTTCTGCATTCTTACTCTGTATAGAGGTTTAGGAGAAAATGAAGAAACAGAATAAATTATACCTTTACAGAGCCTACAGTTTAGTTCACACACTTGTAATACTTGCAACCACAATCACCCATTAGAGGTTTTTCTAAGATGATTCGCATTGGTCCTTTGTGCTCCTGCCTACTTATTTCCCTTAATTCCCCACCTTTGCTGATTCCTAGAGCTCTCTTTCCACTGCCTGCCTATCTAATGCACCCTTCTACATCAGCTCACATGAGCACATCTGCTGTGCTCCATGCTCCAAATCTAATTCTCTTGTTTTCCTACATATCCCTTTCACTGTACATGATTTGACCGTTAATGTTTGAAACAAAATGGTCTAACCAGTGAATAAAGTTATTAGGCTTAATTTTTGCTTTTTTTATTTCTCATTTAAGGAGAGTTTGTGTTTTAAATAATCTTAATATATTTAAATTAATTAGTCTGATACAATCTCTAGTGAATGAGATGTTTAAGAAAGATATTCCATTTTGAAGTTTTGCTGACCTTTGTTCTAAATTATGGAACCGCATATTAATATGATCTGGTTTAACAGTTATATGAAGGAACTTATCTGTAAGCAAAAATAATTCATACTAAAAATTGCTTCATAGCATTTGAGGGCAGAAACGATCCAGATAAACAAATCAAGGACAAGGGTTTGTTGGAAAAGAGTCCCATACATAGGTATACCTTTATCTGGGTCTGGAAAGAAGTAATAGGCATATGCAAACTTGATCCCATTTTTTTCTCTCTTCTTGCAAGTTCTAAAAGAGGGTTGAGAGCACAGATATAGATTAGGATAGTTTGTCTAAGAATAATACCAAAGGTAAGTGTGCTTTGGGGTTTAAAATACTTGCTGGAAGCTATTTACTGACTGGTTACTAGGAAACAGCATGACTCATTGCTTACATCCCCTCTGTGGCCAACTTTCAGTCATTTATCACCTAGCACATTGGATCAAGACTGATAGAATCTTTAGGAAAAATTATGGAGTGCTCTATTCTAGTAAGAAGGCACTAAACTGTGGAAATAAAATGATCCTCGAAGATGAGGTCTACTAAGAAAACATTTCTACATGTGTCCTGTAGGCACGAATAGTCCAGGGATTTACTGATGGTGGATAAAATATCAGCAATATATTAAAAAAACCCACACATGACAGTATTGAAAATGATGTGTATAATAAATACTATATCATCTCTAGAGGCCTTTCCCCCCAACTTTCTGAATAAATATATTTATGTTGTAACCTTCAGTTCCTAATTTTCATGAAATGAGACACTTAAATATTCTTTTCATAATCTTTATAAAAATTCAAATAACTGGAATAGATTAGTGTGAATTCCAAAACAATCAAATCCTTGAAGATAATTCATAAATTAAAATATAAATTATAAAATATATTAAAAATGCTGGTGCAGAAATTGACATATAGAAAAAGTCAAATCACTTTTATACTGCCTGCTACCTCGTGGACATCAGATGTAATGTACAATTTGTCGGAAACTTTAATAAAAGGATGTTTATTAAAGGATGTCTTTTCATTAACAACATCAGTATTGTCAGAGAGAAAGCCTAGAAAACATAAGCTTTACCTGATAGAAGAAGAAAAATATTATTACTATCAAAAGAATGGGAAATTGTGTACTCATGAGTATGCTTGTGTGAATGTGAAAATGAAAGTGAGGAGTAGGGCATATGCCACTAATGTGAAAATCAGTGAAGAGAGACATGGCAGGAACATATTTGCAATATTTACTTAAGTTTTCCCTCTATGTTCAACCTTTACTTTCACCTGTTAAAGTTGATGTCAAGAGCTGTGCCTGCTGGGAGTTTACAGCTGGAGAGAAAGCAAAAATCAAAATGCTAAGATCAATGAGAAAACTGGGGACTCAAGAAGGGGTGCCTAGTGCTTATCTCCTAGGGAGAAGAAAAAGGGAAGGTGGGAGGAAGATATCTCTCTCTTGGAGCAACTCAGATTTCCCTAGTCCGGGAGAGTGAGGACCTGCTCCCTACTCTTGGCAACATCCCGAGGCTGAGGTAGGACCTCAGTGGAGTTGGGTGTGTGATGCCCCTGGCAAAGCATCTCAAGATTCTTGGTCCCAACTTAGCACAGAAATCACACAGCAAAGATCATCATGTGGCCTAGAACTATGCACTTCTCAGCAGTCACCAAATAGAGGAAATGAGGTTCACCCAATGTCTTGAACTATAGGTCAGGTCTCTAAACACTGTTCAAACCTGTTGATTGTGATGATGAGGAAGTCTCAAGAGTAGGCTAAGCTTTTATTTCTTCCAGCCCAAGGGGACAGGATTTCAAGATGATACTAAATTGATTAATGTACAGCATACCACCTGAGTTTAGAGATTAAGATTTATACTTGCTACAAAAACATCTATCTTTTTATCCCGTGTATTCCAGAGAGCACAAGCTCCTGAGACAGATGGCTCCAGCTCCACCACTAACTAGTTGTGTGTGACCTTAGCAAGTCTCTTAACCTCACTGACCTCAGCTTCCTCATCTATAAAACTGGGATAAATAATAGCACAAATATCACATGGCTGTTGCAAGGATATAACAAGATCATCTACATCTTTGGTCTAGAACAGAGGCTCAATAATTATCAGCTATTATAATCATTATTAATATAATTAATTCTTTTCTTTTTTATTAAATTTATCAGGGTGACATTGGTTAATAAAATCATACAGGTTTCAGTGTACAATTCAATAAGTCATATATGTATTGCATTATTGACCACACAAACTTAAATTTCCTTCCATCATCATATATTTGACCCTCTTTACACTTATCTACCTCCTACACCTTCTTTCTGGTAACCAATAAACCATTGTTGGTGTCCATGAGTCTCTGCTTGTTTGCCATGTTTATTTGTTGCTTTCAGTTTTATATCCCACATATTTTTATAACTTGTCCAATTTGTTACCTAAATGTGAAGGATAAACCTATACTCCCCACCCCCTCATTGTTTTAAGTCATGGCCCTAGTTATTCATGGATATTTTTTCACCATAAACTTAAAAAATAAACAAATAAATAAAACTCTCTCTTTTCTGTGGCCCCAAGAAGACTGCTAAATTGCATGTGAAACAAAACACCTTCAAGAAAGTGTTCCTGGGAGAAAAAGATTTTCTCTAGATCTTAAATAGCTAACTGCTGAGTGGGGGTAGTGCCTCCCTACTGCCAGGTAGGAATGCCAGCTACATGTGTAGAAATCCAGCTTGCTCTCAGTCTCCCAACAAATGAGAGTTCATCAAATTTCTGATACTCAAAGATCCAGTGGCTCCTCGGGTTCTTGGAACAAATGACAGATAGAGGGGGAAGGAGAATTTTTTCTTAAAAATGACACACATACTAGAGAGCTTTGAGATTAGACAACTTTAATTCTATGGAAATTTAGTGATCATTCTGGGGTAGGAATCTATGAACTTTTATCTCTGAGTTGCACTGGGAGGCCTATTTATGAAACTCCCATATCCTTGAATTGCAATAATAATAGATAATTGTCGTGAATGAAATAATCAACTGATTTGTCTAATGAACTGCTTGAGCCAAACTTTAGGACTGTAGACTTCCCTCAGTATGTCACAGTTCAGATTTAGTCCCTAATCTCTAAGTCAGTGGGAACCTAATGGGCTCTGTGCCTGGTGGCTGTGGCTTTCCTGAGTAGATGTGATCCACATAGACAGAGGTGGGAAAAGTGCACCACCCCAATCCACGCAACAGGTCATGCCATCTGTTAATTGATGTATATCCATCTGTGGCCTTTCTGACCTTACTTCTTTAGGTGGCCTATTCCAGTCATACAAACTGTGGAGTCCCCCAACTCTGCTTACACAAATCAGACCCTCTTTAATTTATTTCCCACCTTGCTTCATTCTCTTAGCTTATCCTACTTTGTGCCTGTCAAAAGTACTAGGGCTTGATGTCTCACATTTTTGACCTATCAAGGTACCTAAGTTCTCATGTCCCTATTTTATAGGATACTTCAGATACTCTAGGTTTAGGGGAACATAGGGCCAGCTCACTTGCATCTAAATATTTTTTATGTCTTCCATCAAAGAAAGTATATTCAAAGAAGGACTATCCCTCATGGTGCGAAGTCCAATCCAGTCACCTCCAAGATTCTAAAGGTTCTTTCTTTCCTCTGTAGGGTTTATGGCCTCACCAGGGAGATGGCTGTACAACCAGGAATCTCTGTGGCAAATGACACAGAGGGTTAAAATGGATATAGATCATTTGAGAGAGGATGAGACGCCAGGTAAGAGCCTCAAGGAAGACTCTGAAAAAAGTGGGCCTAGAAAGAGAAGCAAAGTTTGGCTGTGTGATCAGGGATTAGTAAGGATAAGGACAGGTTTGGACTTATAAAAGGAGCACAGCTTTCCCCCCACTATCTGAAAGTTTCCAATAAAACCTTTCCTAAGCTGATATGGCATAAAGCAAAAAAGCAATCTCTTTAGGACATATGTTAGTAAAGGATAAACATAATAAATAAAAATAAAGCACAGATGCTCACAGATAGAATTCAGAACTCTGGTGGCTTGACATTGAGATGTTGAGTGTGGTTTATGTGGCTACCTTAACAAATTACCACAAAAAGGGAGAAGGCTTAAAACAAATTTATTCTTAGTTAAGAGGCTACAAATCTGAAATTGGCATCACTGGGATGAAATAATGATTTTGGCAGGACTGTGCTCCCTACTAAGGTCCTAGGGGTGAATTTGTTCCTTGCCTCTTCCAGCTTCTAGGGGCTGACAGCATTCCTTGACTTGTGGCTATTACTTTAATCTCTGCCTTAGAGTCACATCTCTTTATTCTCTGTGTGTGTGTCTCTGTATATAATCTCCCTTTACCTCACTCTGATAAGGAAATGTGTGAAGCACTTAGAGCCCATGTAGTCAATCCAGGACATCTTTCCATAATCAATCCCTATTGATTCCTAATTGATCCCTAATCAATCACATCTTCAAAGCCTCTTTTTTGCTATACAAGGTAACATTCACAGGTCCCAGGGAGTAGGATGTGGGTATCTTTTAGAAGGCCATTTTTCAACCTACCCCAAGACTTATCCTTATGTAGACTGTCTTGAATTTCTCTACAGATACTCAGTGGTTCCTTACTGACCCAAAGGGACCTGTCTCTTTTCAATTATTTTATTCAGGCCTTTGGCCTAAGTCTAGAAACCAATGCAGGCCTGCACTGGCCACTGGTTTCAGCAAAGTCCCCTTCTCCAACAAAGCATTTCTAGTTTTTATCAACTTCATTAAAAAATGTAAAAAAAAAAACTGCTCAGAAGCTCTTCCTGGACAATCCATCTCTGGTTTTGCATGAGAAAGCAGCAGGGCTTTGTAAAGGAATAACCATTTGGAAATGCCTTTAGAAACCCAAATATAGGAGTTATGATTGGTTGACATTGATTTAATACTGCCAGCTACCAATTTCCACTTATGTCTTTGTTCCTTGTTTTCTTCATTTTAATGTATTCCATCTTACAATTGTAATAAGGTGCCCAAGCTGTGCATTTCAGGGTCATTATCGCACTTCTTAGGAAGTTAAAGCCCCCCTTTTTGACCTTATGCTTTCTAATACCACCTAAGGTGTGTCATAATTGCCCACAAATGCACAGTCTGTCAGGTCTTATTGCTCAAATGCAACCCACTTCCACGGTAGGATGAAAGAGAGGGGGTAGATCTCCTGCTATTTGCATCAGCACTTGTCCTCGGGAAATGCTGAATCTTGGCACAGAAAGAAAGTGTAAAAATGATAAATTTGTCCCTAATATGGACCACTGCACTCACAAGACAGCAACTCCTTACATTAATGGAGATTAGAATATAACTTTTTTAATTTGGAGCCTCATTACACAGTATAAATAAAAATAGAGTCCTAACTATATCATCTTTAATTGCCTTTAGACAGAATGCTGATTATCTGCTGAGGTCTTGGCCATGTGTTTCTGGGGAGCCAGCAGAGTTTGTTCCCTGCTTTGAAAGCAAATCAGAAAAGATATGTGGTATCATTAGAGAGGGCAGAGCTAGATGTCTACAGTCCTTCCTGCTAATATCACAATCGAACAAAAAGTGTGGACAAAAATATGACCAGATTGTCAAAGTGATGACTTCATTTGTGTGAAGTTTGGGGAATGATATACATCCACCCATCAAAATGTAAGGAGTCATCCATCTACTTCTACTTAGCATTATTATCACCAAGAATTTGAAAATAGTCAAAGCTTTCACTCTTAGCCTGGCAGAGGTCCAGAGAGAGATGCTGATATTCAAAGCTGCGATTGTTGAGTCTTTTAGCATCCCTTGGTACAACGATTAAAGCAATTGATCAATACCGAACTTTGAGAAAAACTAGTGTGGGTATGTTACAGACGACATCCCATGAATAAATAACTTAGATAATGGCATTTGTCTTACTATCAAGCTCATCTATAATTTAGCAAAAATAATATCCCTTAAAAGATCACCTAGAATAATCACTGCCAAAATAAAGAGTTAATTGGTGTATATCTTCTTGGAAATCACTCAAAAAAGACCTTTCTAAAAGGAAAAGTGGCTACCTACTGTCATAATGACTGTAAAGAAGCTTCTGAGTTTCTCCCCTATCTGTCTTAAGACTGTCCTTCAACAGTATTACAAATCATACCTATTGGATCAAACTTCTACAACCCAATAGAAGCTTTTAGAAAGGCTTTTTTCTTTTCCTGTAGGGATTAAAGGTGTATAATGGAAAAATATAACACTGCTTTAAATAAATTAATTCACTGAGCACCAAGTATAGAGAGTATAAATAAATTTCTCTTGGGATTGAAAAGTTTTGTAATATAAATGAAGCATTCTATTCACCAGGCACTCCTCTCCATTCTGGCTGTTTCAGGTTTCAGTTATAAGAGGCTCATGGTATCCTGTTCACACGGTTCCAAGACCTTGGGATAGTCAAATGGACAGGAATAATCAGAACTCATTCCAGGGTGGAAATAGTGATAAGACTACACCTGAAAGAAATAGATTGATCAAGACCCAAATGATCCACTAAAGCAGGGGTGCCTGATTCACCACTAAAGAATTTATGCACAAGAAAATCAAAGTGATTTGAGCAAGGTTCATGCTGTGAGTTCAGTCAGTAAGTTTACTCTGAGATGCCTTGATCATTTCTAAAGTTTAATGAGAAGATGCAAGTCATAGGCAACATATTTGAGTGTGGGAAGCTTGGTTATTACAGGATTTTAAAAAATGACATCTTTGTCAGAGTATCGACTGCCATTAGCTTTTTCCTCACTAGTTTATCTGCCATTGGATTTCTTTGAGTACTTTAGAGTCACACAAATAAGCTTAGAGTGTGTAAAACCATTTTTGAACAGTATTATCTCCAAAGACTTATTTGGGAAAAAATAATGTCTTACAAATAATGCCCATGCTTATACTAAATCAGTAATTGCTGTATAAAATAAATGTGAGTATGTTCCTAATGTCCTCAAGAGATGCTGTAAGTACTGTTTGCTAGTATTTATGGTCTGCAATCAAACAGGAGTCAAGGCCATAAATCGTTACCCCGAATATAAAACTTTTGTTTCATAAAAGTCTGAGCTTTCAACCCCAAAGCAACAAATCAGTCCACTCCTTATTGAGCCTGTCACAGCCCCATCCAAGGAGGGAAGGCAAATATAAATATAAATTGAAAAGCCGTACTTTGGGGGTGTGGCCTGGCTGAGGGGAGAGGTAACACAACATGGGGACTTTCACCTCAGGGTCACATATTTGATGGCCTGTGTACTGATGTGGTGATCAAGTTTCCACGTCACCAAGGATCCATCTCTTAACTGTCACCAGAGCTGAGAGGATTGACACAAGGGCAAAGAGCTCAGAGAAGTGGGAGACTGAACTTTCAGCCTTTTGACTGACCCCTGAAGTACTTGGGCTTCTCTGAGGACAAGTCTGCTTCTCAAGGACCTGCATTATATTATCTTCTAAGGAACATTGGAGATACCACAGATGGGAGGATACTAGCTTGCTTATAGAAGAAGGCCTCTGGGACTTTATCTTTGACAGACATGATGAAACCCTAGAAATGGTTTTTTTAAAATAAGAAACTGCTGCTTTCACTCTCACAGAGAAATCACCATGTGGGCACTACCTTCCAGGGAGTGACGCCATCAGAGAGAAAAAGCCTATTTGCAAAGGCAAAGCTAAGTCTATAACTGAGACTACAACCCGTAGGGTAGTAAACAATTTTTATAAAGACTAATTGCCAGGGATGCATAAGAAAGCTCATCAAAATGAGAGGCTTTCTTTGATGTCTAAATAAAATCATCATTTTTGGAATGTTTTCCTCATACTTAGGATATTTATAAGACCAAGGCCTCTGCTGATATTTAGCTATAGATGCAATGACATACATTTTATTTTCATCTTTCTCATTCAAAAAACAAGCCAACTAATATGAACATAGGGCTTTACAAGGTAAATTACCACATAATGAACCAGAAAACCATTCTCACCAAAAACTTGAACTGAGTAGTTTTGCTTGCAAAATATCACCTATATTTTATTTTTATGTCAATGTGGTTCTAATCATTACACTTAAAGCACTCTGCCCAAGGCTGATCTACCATTTGCTATATAAAAAATCAAACACTATTTATGTACTCATAAACCAAAAAGCCAACATCTTACTCATTCTAATGTTACAATGAGCATGTTGCTTTGGTTTCCTCAAGAGAATAAGTAGAGACAGAATGTTTGGTGTTTAATGAAAATTAGACTGGAGAAGGGAAAGCTAAATTGCTTCTGGGTTTGTATGATGTCAGAGTAAGGCATTTATCTTCTCTGTGCCTCAGCTTCTCCATTTGGAATCAAAGGCACACTATTTTACAGGGATATATTACAGATTAGACCATAGGTGTGTGGCATGCAAGATGTACGTGCTAATCCCTCTCTTCAACTTAACTTCAGAAAGACCTTTATTAGAGAGTTGTGTTTTGCTTGGAGCTGAAATAAAATGAGTAATGGAGAACTTGGACATGATCCAGAAAGATAGTGAAGATAATTCAATGCCTCAGAAATGAACTTCATCAGAAGACCAAAGAGACTAGAAATATTTAAGTATTAAAAAGATGATCGTGAAGGCTGAGGCAAGCCTGAGCGTGAGCAGCATTCACACATAATGTGTATAACATCACACACAGAAACTCACCATGCATACATGCACGTTTTTAAAGTTACCTTCAAAATTTGTCAGACAATGTTCAGTACCCAATCACAGTTGAATAGATATAGGCTTTGAGAGATTTCAGTAGCTTTTCCATGTTCACGTGGCTAGTTAAACAGTACAGCTGAGATATGGATGCAAGTTCTGTCTGACCCAAAAGCCACACAACATAAAGTAGTGAAGATTAATTGAGATGAAATATATCAAGCACTTGTTATGAGGTCTGGCATATGGCTGGTGCTCGAATGACAGTTATTGTGATTATGTTCTTGAACTCCACCTTTTGTTAACTCCTTTACTTTGAGCCATTCTTTTTGCTAGATATGTCTACTTCACAACTCTTCTGAGCTTAAACAAAACTAGTAGTTACAAAAGGCAACAAAACAGAAACAAGAAGTGAATTGCCAAAGACTGTTACAGTAAATTATTGGGGAGACGACCTGTGGCAAGACCTTTTAAACTGAAATGTTCTGTTTGGCTCAGCTGTTTTTGTTACTTTCCTCTCCCTTTTGTCTGTTCCCATTAATTCTTTGAGTTCTTGTGCCAAATACAACTGTTTTCTGAGTATTTTAACAAAGCACTGTAAATATCATTGTATTATAAAAAAATTGCACTTTTTGTTTATATGTGTAATTTTAGAAAGGTTATTGTTTATGTGTGTACATATATGTGTGCATGTGTGTATAAGTATGCCTCATTTTATTTCACTTCACAAGCATTATGTTTTTGTACAAATCAAAGAAGTCTGAAGATGTGACTGAATTGATGCAATCTCATGATAAAACTCATGGGTGAAGAGTTGCTTCTTATAGATGAGCAACTGAAGTGGTTTTTGACATAGAATCTACTCCTAGTGAAGATGCTGTGAAGATTGTTAAAATAGTAATCAAAATTTAGATTATTACATAAACTTAGTTAATGAAGCAGGGTTTGAGAAGATTTACTTCAATTTTTAAAGAAATTCTACTGTGGATAAAATGCTATCACACAGAATCACATCCTATAAAGAAATTGTTTGTGAAAGGAAGACTCAATCAATGTAGCAAACTTCACTGTTGTTTATTTCAAGAAATTGGCGTAGCCATTCCAACCTTCAGCAGCCACCACTCTGATTGGTCAGTACCATCACCATCAAGGCAAGACCCTCAACCAGCAAAAAGATTATGACTTACTGAAAGCTCAGCTGATGGTTAACGTTTTTAACAATGAGGTATTTTTTAATTAAGGTACGTACATTGTTTTTTAGACCTAATGCTGTTGCATATTTAATAAACTATAGTATAGAGTAAATATAACTTACATGCACTGGAAAACCAAAAAATTTGTATGACACACTTTATTGTGACCCCACAGCATCTCTGAGGTATGCCTGTATGGACATATACATGTATATTTGAAATTTCTTGGAATATTCCTCAGGAAACATATAGATTAGAGTATTCTAATTATAAATTACAAAAACAAACAAAAACCGTACACAGACAAAATACAAGATTTTTCAAAGGGCCAAGGATCCTGTACATTCTCCATGTTCTGTCTCTACCAGCATGCTTAGTACTAGATGAGATTTCAACGGTTCAGTAGATAAAATCAGACAGTAAGAGGAATTGTTTTCAACTTCAAGACTATTTAGTAAGTGAAAAGAAGACAGTTTCTTCTTTAATCAAGATCCTGACAACTAAGAGTCTTCCAGATTCAAATTGCAATACCCAGTAATTCTAAGCGCCAAAGAGAAGATGCTGAAAGATCTTGAGACAGTCTGTTATTCTAAGACTGCCAGCAATAAAGAAATGGAGCCAAAGAAGTCTAGAGCAGCTTGTCAGTGGAAGGTTGAATATGTTCTCCTTAAATTCAACACATCTACAATTCCATTTTAAGTCCACTTTAGTGAATTTCATTCCTTTGAAAACTGCCAATACCCCCAAATATACCAGCAATAAATAAAAAGAATTGCAAAGAGAATAACATGACACTCAACTACTTTATATAGTCTCCTTTTTATGGTCACATCTTCCCCACATCTAACTCCCCACTTTCATTTCTATGTGGTAGCTAAGTTTACAAGGCAACAGCACAATAGGTCAATTTATTCAATTTAATCAGTCAACTTATAAATTCTATGGGAACTAACATATTGATTGAAATCACCTGTAAATTAAGTCAAAATGTTCAAACATGTATCTCTTTTATTGAGGCTCTGAGTCTTCATAGACTGATATCAAAACTGTATTCCAATTTTAGTTTGTTTCTAAATGGAGGTTGGTGCTCTTTGAATATTAAGTAATAATAATTATTGAGATTGCCATAATTATGACTTGCACAACTTAAAAGCTATGACAGTATCATTTTATTTGCTAAATAGTGTTATTTTATTCTGAATGTTTACATTTACCAACAAATATAGAGTGCTTTGAAGATACTTGTTGTCTCTAGGGATCCCCATGGAAAATGAGGTGGTATGTCTCATAAGAAATTCTTGGCAAATGCAGTATGTAAACCAAAAAAAAAAAAAAAAAAAAAAAATCATATGGTGTACAATATCTCTTAAATGAAAAATAAGGCTTCCCAAGGAAAGAGCCTTGGGGGATTCTGAAGTCAAATTGTAAGGAACAAATGTGCTATTTTAATTTTGGCCTTAAAACTTCTTTTCCTGGAATGGTCTCAACATCACAATCTCTGTTCAACAGCACACGCTAAACTAGAAACTCTCCTTGTTTTCTGGTTTGCTTTTCTTCAGAAAAAATCATCAGACATCAGAGCTCAGAAAGAGATTTGCAACCCCTCCTACACATACCTTAGAAGCCCAAGAAGATTCTATAACTAATTCCCAAGTAGGCCACAGACAAATTCTCTGTGCCTCTTTTCTTTCCTTCCTTCCCATCCTCCTTAGGTTTACTTTTGGAGGGGTTTCCTGGACGTCTCACTACTGGGACAGGCTTAGCCCGCCACCCCTAACCCTTCATCCCTTCCCTGAGAAGCCTGCCTCCACCACGGAGGGAGTCCTAGTCTAGCAGCTCAGAGTGGAGCTTTGCAGTCTTCTCTATACCTGAGAAATGTGCGTCTCCTTTCTGATGCTTGGTGTGGCTAAGGACACGAGGAGAAAATATTGAAAGTCTACATCCAGCTACGACAACTTGTCAGTCTTCATTATTGCAAGCTGTGTGGCAACACCACTGGAGAAAAGGGTCAGTGTGGCTTCCAATTAAAACTCCCTATTGAAGATAGATTTATGTTTGGTCTATTTCAAACCACATTGGGCTGCAACTTATCATTTAAGTTGTCAAGCTGGAAGCACTTTCCTTTTTTAGCGCAAAGAGTTTAAAAGCCATTAATTCATTTTGTTTAAGATGTAAAGACATAAATAAATGAGTGTTTTTATTTTTTTCAAAAAAAGAAAAAAAAAACTTTGGTCCAGATGTTTTCTGCATACATTTAAACATTTAGGATGTGTCAAATTTCCAGGTTTTTGTGTCCTGTATACAGGAATTTCTGCGTTTAATGTGTTTCCTATGGGAATATAATGGCAAAAGAAAAAAAAGAAAAGCTCTTTTAGGGCTCAAAAACAGAGCCAAAGTCCTTCAGAGGTGAATTCCTTTTTTTAAAAGAGAAACATAATTTCTTTTTTTTTCTGTTTTTAAGGATAAGAAAAACGTAATTTTAATCATCTTGGACATGAAGTTAAATTCATGTTGTGACACTTTGATGATGTCAATATAAATAAATCAATTATTTTCAGAAATAAAATTTCTATTACATTTTTGTGGTTTAAAAAATTAAAGTGCAGGGGGAAGTGGAGAGGGCAAAATGTTTTAGGAGAGGATCTTGGCAAAACAGATTCAGGTCTGGGGATAATCTTTGTTTATAATAAATGAGAACTGAAAAAGGAAAGGAGACAATAGCAAGATGGGAGCATGTTTCTTGCCAAGAAAGACCCAAACATTTCAAATACGAGACAATATGACAACTCATTTATCTTCGGTAAGATCTATCCTTCAGCCTTCCTCCCTCTAATCCTGTTTCCTTGTTTTCTTAACAAGGTCCTAGCTGAGGTATTGTTTAGTGAACAATGGAAATCTTTCAGGTTTCTAATCTCTTTTTGATAGCCTCAAGCTTACTTTTCTCTACAACCCATTCTTGCCACCTTCCAGTACTCCACCCTCTCAACTTGGGCAAAATCAATTAACCTCCCTTATTCCACCTATTTATTACCTATGTCCCTTAACTGTGAAACATAGTGCCTTGACATTCACAACCCGCATCAGATAACCTTGTAATGGAAGGAGGAGGATACCATTATGTAACTGTTGAAGTCATTGCGAAGCACTGATTTGTAGCTGGGGGACCCTCAGCGGGTCAGAAAAGCCTGAAACATAACCTATAGTTGCAGCGTATGCAGAGAGTACACCTGCTCCCACTGCTCAACTCAAGACTCTTGACACCACCCAAACGGATTCTGGTAAAATACAAAACCCTAGTTTTTACCCTGTAACTACATTGATGTTAGAGAGAGTATATATAATCTTCATTGTGTTAAGAAAGCTGGGAGATCTTCCCAAAATCTCAGAGAAACAACCTTAAATGTCATCATGAGAATTGAGAAGTTTCCTTTTTAAAATCTGATTTCATCCTGGAAATGCCACTGAGTTTTTTAGCATCTTGTCAAGATTAAATAAATATAATGAGAGTAAAATGATAATAGCTAACATCTATTGCTATTAATAACAGGGTCCTAAGCATTTGGCAGACTTGATCTCACCTAATTCTCACAACAGGGACTATTTTATAATTATTCTTTAAATGAAGTAACTAAGGTTTTGAAAGGTTAAGTAATTGGCCCCCAGACATAAAATAGTGAAGCTAGGACCTGAACACTAGAGTCTGATTCCTGAATCTTCATGCTTAATCACACTACACTAATTGTAGCAGGTATAATGCCTGATTGTTCTAAATATCCAATTCAGCTACCCTAGTGGCAATCTCTGGTTGAATTTTCCTGTCCCCAAGAGAAATCATCCACTCTGACACAAGTAAAAATGACTCCTTTTCAATTCTTAAAGGAATAGAGAGCATTCCATGTGGGTGACTGTTTCACAAGTTTACAAGGTAGAGTGCCATTTAGAAAGGAGAAAATCCATTGAAAGCACTTGAGATCAATTTTGTGTCACCATTAAACCAAATATATGAATTTTTAGCCAGAGAAGTGTTACTGGCTAAGGGCTTCATGTGTGCCCGAGGCATTTGCTGAGGCCTTCCGGAAATGTGCCTTTGGATGACTCAGAGACAGCATAGCTCTAAGATGAGGTACAGGATTGGGTCAGTCCAATTTCTTTCTATAGAATCCGCTCAGCTTTTCCACCTGCTCTGCCAAGTGTGTGAATAGTAACAAGAAAAGGCTGTTAAGAAATTGAATGAACATAAGTTGAATATGCTCTTCCACTGATACAGCACTGTGGACTTTAATCTGGGCTCTCTTTGTGCCCAGGGCAGGAAGATAAGGAGATCTTTGCTCTAGCATTGTTTTCATTTGTTTTTATTCTCAGGTTATTTTGATCCTTTTTTACATATAAGGAATTGAATTAGCCAAATTACTAAAGTAAAACTCAGCCAGTACCTTGAGTCAGTAGCGAAAGAACTTCATCTGAGAATAGGTTTTTGGGTTTGTCACAAATGCTGCTCAGAATCTGGAGGCTTGCAGATTCATTGACTATGAATGATGAGCACTTTGTCCCAGCAGTCCTCCCTTCTCCTCTAAATAGTTACCCTGCAAGATGCAAATGCCCAGGAGACTAACTGTGTTTCTGCCATATCAACACCAAAATTGCTTATCAGTCCAGGCTTTCTCACGAATGCGGTGGAGAAATTGCAGGGTTAGCATTGTAACAAAGCAGGAACTACTTACTAACCATTTTTCTCTCCCTCCTTCCACTATGGGAGTCAGGAAAGCCAGTCCTTTGGAAAATAAAGTAGCCTCAGAGGGATGGAACAAGGCTTTTTTAGGGGTGCAAGTTTGGTTCACATTAGCATCCTCCATTCAGAACCTGCTTGTGATTGCTGACTGTCACATGAGACTGTTCTTCAGAAGGTGAACAATAGCTTTGCCAACTACAGTGATTTTTAAAGGCTTCAAGTGCTTCATGAGAACTGCTGGGGATTCTCATCTAAGGCATTAAAAGACAATTTCCATTCATGGTCTGTATTCCTATCACACACAAAAAAAATGTTGTTTGGACTAATGGGGTGCAGCCTCTGACTGCTAGAGGCCTAATCCAAATGGGAGAGGTTCCTCAACATCCAGATTCTTTGGCCCAGCTTCTCAGGTCCAGAAATCAGGCTGGAAGCATTGCAGAATTCTGTGGGAAGGCTGTTTGAAATAGTTTTAAATCATTCCTTATTTTAATCAGGCTAAAAATATTCAAATACAGCCTTTCAGTATTCTGCCATTGGTCTCTGTCTCCTCTGTCAACACAACACATCAACAATAAGAAAGAATTAATATCCCTCTAAATATCTGGCCTCTTACATATATATCATGGTTTGGACTTGGGTTGGCTCCAGTTTTAGAGAAAGATCCAGATTAATGATTTAGTTACTTTGAGCCAAACCAGATTTCTTCAGTTGGAATTTGATTTTCTAAGATTTATTTTTACCAGGGAGAACCCAGAGATGTTTATTTTTATTCTAAGCTGGAGGAACATAGTTCAGGAGATCACAAAGCAATAAAAGTACAGCAAAAGATAGTTATCAAATGTAAGGATGTAATCTCCACAAAGTGTTGAATGTTAGGAGATTAATGAACATGCTGCTTGTATATTGACTACTATTTAGGTTCCTAAAGTACATGGAAGCTTTTTCCCATCAACTTTGAAGTCCAACAAACATTTACATTAATAAAATAAGCAAGTTGCTAATGAATGCCAATTTACATTTTAAATCAGTAGGTAATTACTCTATGGATTTTTTAAATAGAGAAGTTATTCCCAAATCTAGATGCCCAGGAGAGCTAGCTTGGGATTTTTAAGAAGTGCTGATACATAGGTCCTTTTCTAGTAAATTCTGATATAAGTAGTCTTTTCTGAGGTGCTGATGTAGTGAAATGAAAGAGGGCATAGTAGTTAGACTGTGTTGGGTTCAAAACCCAGATGCACCCCTTACAAGCATATGACCTTGGCTAAGATTCTCAACTTTTAAAGCACCAGTTTTCTAGTCTGTTCAGTGACAATATTATAGTCCTTACCTTATACGATTGTTATGAAAATATATATGCAAAGATTTTAGAAGAGTGTCAGAAATATCCATCGAGTACTCAATAAGTAGTTCTGAATGAACAAATAGAAGACCTCGAAAAATTCCTGACTACTCCTTTCAGTATTTAGTTACTAGATTAGATAACTTTTAAGTACCACATCAGAACTTGTCATTTGTCTCTTGTTCCAGCTATCAATGAAATATCATTCTTTTCTGCACAGTTTTTGGCTATTTTGCATAACCTGATGTCCTCTTCCCTTATTCCCATGCCATGTGCCTCTCACCTGCTGTCCAAGGGCTTCCTTGTAGATCCAGAGGCCATCAGATGTCCAACCTAAGGGTGAAAGAGTTAATGCACCCTGGGATAAGGCTTTGATGTGTAAAAGATGGAGATGATAGGTAAATTTTCTTCTTTTCTCCCCTAGACCTACTGTTCAGATATAGTCCATGTAACTTCTTGAAGGGTGAACCCAGCAATCAGTCACAATAGGTAGAGGCCAAGTGATACACTGTATGCTTACCCTCTTCTTCTGCTTCTCTCTTTTCCTCCTCTCTGCAATTTGGTATTGTACCTCCTACTGAAGAAATCCAGTTCTGATTTCTAACAAACTTAGACTAAAAAGTTATCTTCTTGACAAAATTGTATACTTCAGTTGCATAGGACTAAACATTGTAATATGGTTATTACTGTTCTTTTCCAATATTCACTTTTTAAACATCTTAAAATTAGAGTTAATTATAGAATATCAGAGATGATAGCTACTATAATGATGAAATGTCTGTGTGCCTCCTCCTTAATTCAAATATTTAAACTCTACTCCCAATGTGAAGATATTAGAAAATGGGGCTTTTGGTAGATGAGGTCATGAGGATAGAGCCCTCATGAACTGAATTAGTGCTCTTAACAATAGTCATGAGGGAGCTTGCTTCCTCTCTCTATTCTCTGCCATGTGGGGATGCAGTGAGAAATCAGCAGTCTGCAGCCCAGAATCTAGTTCTCACCAGAACCTGACCATACTAGCACCCTGATCTCAGACTTCCAGACTCCAAAATGGTGATAAGTAAATATTTGTTGTTTTTAAGCTATTCAATGTCTGGTGCTTTGTTATAGCAGGCCAAGCTGACTAAGACAGTCAACCTTAGAGGTGTTATTATCCAATCAGTCTCCTTCTCATGTTTCTTATTCCCCATCAGCCATTGAGATTGGTTGTTTCCAGCAATCTCTACTTGGTGCTCTGATTTTCTAACTGTATATTAATCCATAGCAGTCTCATCCACTCCTGCAGATGTAGCTTTTTTTTCCAGATGTGGATGACTTCCATATTAGAATCACTAGCCCAAACTTTTGTCTTGCGCTTGGCTATCAGAGTCTTTATTTTATAAGGACCACTCATGTCTCAAGCTCAAAATGTCCAAACCTTATTTCTATTCCTACTATTTCCGCCTTAATGTAGATTTGTATGAAGCCTCTCTTATGATAATGGTGAGTTCTTGATTAGTCTTCCTTCTTCTTCTTCTAATCTTGCTAGCCTGTGAGTCATCCACACTGTTGTCAATGTGAGTGTTTGGAAATTGAAAACTAATAATATTAGCCCCTTAATTAGGGTCCTCAGTGTTTCTCATTGCCTACAGGGCAAAATGCAACTTCATGTGTCATTCAGTTCTATCTTTGATCTGGTCCTTGCCTACCTCTTCAACCTTGATTTGGCTTCTCTCTACATACATGCAACACTACAACCATCATGCACCAGTTATAGTCTAAGAAATGTGTCTGCTTTTCTTTAAGCCTATTCTGCATCTTTGATTAAGTGTTTAATAAGCATCTCAAACTTAGCATTCAAAACAGAATTTTCCCTTCTTTCCCTAACAATGTGTTCTACCCTGAGCGTCTCCCATCTCAGTGAAAGACACCACCATTTCTTTAGGCTAAAAACTTAGAAGTTGTCTTTTTTTTCTTCTCTTTTCCTCACTCCCTACTTTCAAGTAAATCCAGTTGGTTTCATAGAAAACAATATTTCAAATAATCTTACCATTTTTTACCATTTCCACGAGTGACATCCTAGTTAAAGCCACATTAACACTGTTGTGAAAATGTCTTAATTGGTTTCTTTCTTCTCCCCACCTTCCAGCACCCAATCTACTCTTTATGATCCTTTAAGACTATCGATCATGCCATTTCATTCATCTGCTTAAACTCTTTATTGGCTGTTCTACATTTAGGATAAAATTTAAACTCCTTAGCATGTTTATAAGATCCTAAAAAATATGTGGCCCCTGACTTTCTGACTTCATCTCCACTTAATTGTCCCTTACCCCAGCATGGTCCTGCTGTAGCCAACTAAGCATCTTTACATGTGATGCTCTCCCTCTGTCTGGAACCCCTCCAGACACTTTCATGGCTGTCTCCTTCTTGTCTCTAGATCTTTGCTCAAATTTCACTTTCTGATAGAGGCCCTCTGAGATACCCAGTTGAAGGTAGTTGCCACCTTTACCCTCATTATCTACTATCTTGCCCTACTTTGCTTTACTTATAGCACATCATTCAAAATTATTATATCATAGTATTTCATAATAATTAGGTCTTTTCTTTATTCTATCATCTTTCCCACTAGATTTTATACTCTGAGAACAGGGAAATTGTCTTTTTTTTCACATTATAGTGTCTAAAACAGTATTAAATGACAATACTAATGATTAATTTATAAGTAACTAAGAACTCATAATACATTCTCATTAAATATTTGTTGAAAGAATGAATAAAAGAATGCATTCTTTAGGGTCTTTATAAATGCTATTTCCACTGCTCTCTGCCAGAAATATTCTCACCATTTCTGTTTGCCTTATAAATTTGTACTCACTGCTAAAGGCCCAGCTTAAATATTTGTGAAGCTGCTCCAATTTCTCACCCAGGCAGAAGTGGCCTCTCTGATTTCTATGCTATCCCTCTACTTATTTATAATCTATTGTAACTCCCTAAAGCTTATAGCACAATGGGGTACTTCCTACTAGACTATGATGATAAAGCAAATCAAGAGTTTTGCTTAAAATTGTGAAACAAAAACTAAATCCCAGACCTCAATCTAGTACTCTTTTCATTTTAGCATATGTACTTGTTGAAGTCCTATGATATTAGGGACTCTCTGTCTAAATCTGTCTAGTTTCTTCTCTAGATGTCCTGATTTCTCTCAAACTTTCTTGCATTCTCAATGTGGATTGGTAAGAGGTCACCAATGATTTTTCTAATGAATCCCTTTGGTATCTGGTTAAGTATGCAGTGCCTGGCACGTTGAAAACACTCAACAAATGTTTGAATAATTACATGCATGTTTTCTTGTCTATTTTAATTTTTCTTTGCTTTCATATTGTTAAAACTATCGTCATTACCACCTACTTCTTGATTTTGAGCTGAGCTTACCTCCTTCTCACTTAGGTTTCTCTCTTAAACAAGAGTGGCTATTATGATTCTGGTCATTGATGGAGAAAGCTCTAGAAATGAAATAGACTTTTTTTTTTTTAGATAAAGAAGCCAAAAATATCCAACAATAGAATTTGTTGATATGGATAATGCACTTTAAGATTAGATATGTCTTATATCCAAAATTTCTAGAGGGTCTTTAAGATCACTGAAAATTAAATATGCTATAGTAATGTGTTCTGGGCAATAATAATGTATATGTACATTAAATCATTATAATGCACAAGCTAAATAAGTACAACTTTTATTTGTAATTTATACCCCAATAAAGCTAGGGAAAAAATGAGTGAATAACTGGAAGGGGATCCATATTAGGTAATGGATATCATGACAGATACACTTGTGCAGTAGAGTCATTTTAATATTGCACTATATTCCCATTGTTGTAGGCCTTCTTTTCAGGCCCTGAAATGTATAACAATGAGAATGACTCCTGCCCCAGAAATTTTATAAGTGGTTTGTGGCAGAGGCATAGTTGCAAGTCTTGTCCCACATGCCTCATGAATGGAGTTCTAGATGTCAACAAATTTTCGACCTTCTGCTTTATTTGGACCTCAGAACCTGGGTGCTGAACTCTTGAATTTTTTCCTGGTTGCTGACCTTCTGTATTTTTCCACCTTAGTACCCTTGCACTCTGCCTCCTGACTTCTGTCTCCTCATCTGTTAAGAGTCCACAGCTTTCTAAAGGCCTGGAATTCTGCAGACTTTAGGCTCTAACATCCTATCGGGCATGTGAGGCATACCATTATCCAAGGTCCATAACAGTAATAAAAAAGAGAATGATACCAAATGGCCTAGGAGCCAGAGAGTTTCCCCCTACTATAGATTTCACTGGGAAGGAAAAATGGTTACTTTCTTTTTGGAGGAGATAAAACTGCCTTTTCTATTATTTTTGGTACATTTTTTACTTTCTCCAGGAGGATCACCTTTATATTGTTTTCAGCTGAGACTTAGTAAATGTTTTCTTTTCCCCACTTCTTAAGTTAGCCAGACTCTAAGAAAATGAGGATCATAAAAGAAGATACAGTATTTCCAGAAAATGCAGATGTCTCAATCTATTATGCAGAACTGCTACCGATAGATTACAATTTAGGAGATTCTTGAAGCCGTAACAGAATTATTGTATATCTGGTGTAAAATTCCCAAAGAAATTAATCTAAATAAATAGGGGTTGAATAATAAGTCTTTGTACACAAGATATGCATAGTTAAGGCTACTTAAACTGGAGAACAGGAGACCTCTAACAGGTAGAGTATTGATTTCTAAAGGAAAGGGGTGGGCTTCCCATTTATGGTATAATGTGCTCATGGAAACTGCTTTATCCCAGACAGAAAGTCAGAGGAGATTAAGCTTGTCCACATACATCTTTACACTGAACCTTGAAAATACCCAACATCAGTGGTAAAAATCACTGAATAAGCAAATAAATGCTGTGAGAAACAAAGTATAGGTATTTACTAGGCTCATTCATTGAGATTAGAAAAAAAAAAGTCTGTCTTTGAAGTAATAGTAAAAAAAAATTAATAAGCAAATAAGGATTGTCATGGTTAACCTGAGTTATGGCAACGATTTTTCTTCTAAAAGCAATAGAAATTGCATTAATACCTTGATTGTTTATAGCTCAATAATAATTTTGTTGTGACTACCCTGACCTCTGTGACTCTCTTCTGGTCTTAGACAAGTGATCTTCTTCTTCTTCTTCTTCTTCTTCTTCTTCTTCTTCTTCTTCTTCTTCTTCTTCTTCTTCTTCTTCTTCTTCTTCTTTCTTCTTCTTTTTCCTCCTCCTCCTCCTCCTCCTCCTCCTCCTCCTCCTCCTCCTCCTCCTCCTCCTCCTCCTTCTTCTTCTTTGAGTCAACAGGAAAGTTTATTAGAAAAATAATAACACTCCACAGACAGTGTGGTCTGCTCTCAGAGGCAGAGAATGAGAGTGACAGTGAGAGAGACAAAGAGAGTGAGAAAAGGCACTGAGAAGACAGTGACAATAGAGAGGACAGTGAGGAATACAGAATCTACTTCTTTAAAAAAATATGTGAAATTAAATGTTTCCTGAGCAGAGACAGGAAAATAGTACCACAAATAAACATATAAAAACAAACTGGTTCTTGGAACAAGAGCAGTAGCTAAGAAGCAGGCGTTTTGGTTCCTGCTTTGGCCTTAATGTTTGTACTGGGACTCAAATTAGTCCTTTCTAAACCTCTCTGATACTCACGTATTTGAACTTACAGTATATAATCACATTACATAATGCACATTTCAAGGTACAATACTAGAATCATCTGTTGCACATGGCAGGATCTGTCGAGTGTCCAGGACATAGCTATTGCTCATCCCAAAGAGTCGTACATCTGTATCCAGGATGGTACTTTAGGAAAAAGCGTCTTACAAATCCCAGGTTTTTGTTTTTTAGTGTTTTTTTTTTTAATTTGTTTTGTTTTATATTTTACCCTCTCTACTGAAACTTCAGCAGTCATGGCACAGACCCAGCCTATACTTGTGATGATACAGAGCTATTTGAGAAGTGCTCTGTGTCAGTTACCCTGCTACCTTGTAGAGTAGTAGTTGCATGCTCTTTCTTTAATAAAAATATATGGTCCACTGTTTTAATAAAAATATATGACTCCATGTCCTTTCCTGGGAGCTGAGTGACACAGCTGCCTCTGACATTAGCCAAAGGACGTCATCACCTCTCCCTCTCCCCTCTGCCATATCTGCTGGAGTGCAATGCAGAGTGGTGAGGTTGGAGCTGGAGAGTGCACTTCCACTAGACATCACTCTCCAAATTCTGCAGTCACCAGACTTCAATAAATATGTCTAGCAAACCATTTTATAATACAGGGTCTTGGGCTAGCATGCAGCAGCAGCTAATTCTCATTCAAACTAAACAATGAGAATGAGTCTGTTGGCAGCTTTGTTAGGAGTAGAATCACTCAGGCATGGCATTAAACTCGGGTCCAAAGTGAGCTGTCTCAAATGGAGTGGCTCACTTAAGCCCGGCAAACAGTGACCACCTGCTATTTTCTCCAATGCAACCAGAGGATAAGAAGCACTTTATTATTTTAACTAGCATGCAGCCTCTGGGGGCTGTCCTAGTAGACATCAATCACCAAATTTACAGCTTGTAATGATATCTAGGTGGATATGAGAATGCAATGTTTTCAAGAGTTCCTTTCACAAAATATGAAGTCAAATATGACTTTAATCCTTAGAGCAAAGAAAATATACTTTTTTTTTCTGGAGAATTAAAAATGTGAGCAAATTGTAAGTGACTTTTAAAATATACAATAAGACTGCCAGCCCTATTCACAGAGAAAAAAATAATTGGCACTTTGTGTCATATTTTCCATGAATTATTTGAAAAACAGATAAAATGTGTCATTTATATTAAACCATATCCCACTGTTCTTCAGAGCTCCTCTCTGCTGAATAAGTAATCATCTTTCACTGGTGATTGGCATATGTACATAACTCCAACTTGGACAAAATATGTCAGAAAAGCCAGGGCGTGGCTTTATAATGTGTAATGCATCCAGAATCTTTAGAGGAAAGAAAGGATTGGAAAAACAAAAGATGCTGAACTCTGTCACCCGAGGATTACAGACAAAGGTGTCTTTTCTTTCTCCGGGGGCTGAATCCTAGGATGAAGAAAGTTTTGTGCAGACAAAAGCCCCACACTCCCGGATTTAGGGACCACATTTTTTGTCTATGTTTGGAATTTTAGCTCCTTAGTTCCAATATAGTGAAACACTTCTCTCACATTTACCCTTAAATTAGATGAAAAATAATCTCAAGACAAGCTAATTTGTTGGAGACTGGTGTGTGTTCCTGGTGTTTTCTATCTTTGAGATAAGAAAAGCTGAAAGCAAAACTAAGCAGAAAGACTTCCAGCCTCTGTGGAATAGAAGGGGTGTTGCATAAAGCTTGCCAATGTAACGTGCTGACGATTGTGTATGGGAGAGAGGTTAACTATCTTAGAGACAAATATTTTGTTATTTTTTGGCAGAAGCATTAGGAGTGGGTGTTTGAAGTTAAAACCCTGAATCCTGCTTCTAAACATTTCCATGTCCTTTTCTAGAAGCCATGTGACATTAAAATCTTCAGCAAATTAAAGAAATGAGTACAACATGTACCATACTGAGATGTATACAAGTTGAATGCATAGTCCTATACATGAAAAATATCGCAAGGTAATATGTATGAGCAACTCTTGAAATTATTTCACAAGATCTTTCTTTAGAAATCTTTATACATCCTAAGACTACATATATCAAAAGTGTTAACTGTCAGTTCCTTTTCAGAGAATACATATTTTCAACACATCTTTCTTTATTTTGGCTCTGGCACTATGTGTCACTGGAGCCGGGTTGTTCTCTCCTCTCACAAATCACTCACCCTGTGAGGAAGAGTAGAGCAATATAACACCACTGAGTTGGAGGCACTGGGACATTCCGTCCCCACAAATAGGGTTCGGAGCAATGAGAAGTTCTAATGATCCTCTCATTTCCTCCCAGCAGAGGCTACACCCTCCAAGCTCCACCAACTCCTACACGCTCCACTAGAGCCCCCACTCAGAAAGCAACCCTGAACTAAACAGGAGGGGCCTGAAGGCCTGATCCAGTAGTTCATGGGACTTAGTATCTCAACTGTCTTGCTGCTTTTTTCCCTTGACCTTGAACTCTAGGCTAAGAACTAGGTTTCTCTCTTATTAATCCCTGTTTATTTCAAGTCCATTTTCCTGCTTCCCAGTTCTTCAAAGATAGAGCCCTGCTTTTTTCTTCTCTACAGGACCTGGGGCTCAGACTCAGAAACTCAGCTGTAAATCAAGACTTAGAAGCATGCTTGCAAAGCTTCCTGTTGCTGTCTGCCTATTTTCTTTTGGTATGGTCTCTAGGTTCCCCTTGCCATGTTTGCCTGGGGTCTCAGAAACCACCCTTTATCCCCTTCTATACTTCTCAAATGGCAAACATCAATGTCTTTGCTCATGAATCTCAAGACTGTGCTCAGATGCCCAGCCTATGTAGCTGTATTTTTATGTAACCCTGTTGGTTTCCAAGCCCCTGTCCCATTCCAGTATATGTGTCTCTCCAATTCCAGCATACCATTTCAGTTGTTTTCAAACTGCTGAATGACCTAAGTAGCTCTTATTCTCTGGACACTGACACCCAACTCACAGACAGCTATGTGTCTACTATGTGACCCTGTTCTCCCTTCCTCCTACATCACCACCACCCCTGTCATAGTTGATGGGGCCTACTCAAGCTGGATCAATCTTAACTTTTCCCCTAGAATTTGGAAGTGTATGTGTATGTTTAAAGTAAGAGACAGAGACAGAGACAGAGTTCCAGTGATAACCATCTCAGTTCTAGTCTCTTCTTCAAACCCAACTGCGTTTCTCCTCTGGATCTGTGAAATAATCATTATCATCATCATTTTTGGTTTGCTTGATTTTATTGTTACTCAGATTGAGTTCTTTATTTTGCAATCAGAGCAGTCCTAAGTCATGCAGTGTCCCAGAGACCTGAGGGTCTAATAACTTCTCAAAGGAACACTGCAGTGGGGTTGGGAGGCAGAGCTTGCTGGGCAGGAGGCTATTCTCCACTCCATTTGCCTTCAACCCAAGCATCTCTATTTTTTGTGTTTTATTACTGGACATTCACACATTGTTTTACTTAAAACATATTATGTTGACTTTCTGTTGCTGAAGAGAAAAACTACGCCTTGGAGACCTGAGGGTATGCTTATTTGTTTCTATGGCTGGATATCTAGATTCCTCAGCTTCAGGCCTCACCACATATCTGACTAGGAGAACTCATCTGGGCCATATGACACCTGAGGTTCTTTAAATATTAAGGTGCTGTCATTGAGCCAAGATCCAAATTTCCCCATTTTTAATCTTTTTTTTATGCCTTAGATATGCAATAAACCTCTGGCATTTCAAAGTCTGGAACCAGGTGTTAGGTATAGGTAGTATAGCGTTCTTGCATAATTGCTTAGACTTCCTAAAACAGCTATTATATGACTACCTTTATTTTATAATTCTGCAGTTTGACACAGTGATAGAAGGTAACACACACATGATAAATTCTTCTAGAATAACCTATAAAGTATCTTTAGGGTTATTTTATAATATTTTGTTTTAGCATTTTAGATTTAAAAAAGAAACAATCTTATTGCCTGTTGCAGAAGGTAAATTTTTGTATGTAAAAGATTTTCATATAATAAGAAGTGTTGCCAAAAAAATTAATGGGCCTCAAATATTCTGGATGATGAGAAAGCTCTCTGATTTTGTTTACCTGATGTTATCCTTGAAAAAGTCTAGAACTAAATTGACATTCACAGAGTGTTGCCTGAATCTAGCAATCTCATTTACAACACTTGGAGCTTACCCATTAGCCTTGGAATTTGGAAAAGTTCATTATAATTGGGGTTGGAGGGTTAGTTCATGCACTTCATTAACTCCTGTGCCAAAAATCTCTTCACATTAATGATATCTCCACCCAAGTTATTACATTTTTCTCTGAAAATTATTGGGCAATAAATGTTTGAACATAACTCACGTGATACAATAATGGAATTAATGTAAGTAGAGATGTAATGGCTTCTTTGATTAATGGATTCTTAGAGAACACAGCCAACTGAGAATATAACACCTTTTAATTAGAAGGGAGAACAATTTTCTCTTTCAAATATTAGTACTGCTTACATGGTTTATACCTAACCACAGGTGAGAATTATTTACAGTCTATATGAAAGCCCTTATCTGGCAAACTAGAAACTGCGTTTGGATCCATTTACCTTATCCATGGCATAATTGGTTTGCTTTTTCTTGTCTCATTTAAAGAAAAGCTTCCTCACCCCACTTCCCACCCCGCTTTTCCCAAGTCCTTGGCTGTCTATATTAAACAGAACAAACTTCATCTCTGACTTTTTAGATGCCCCACACCCATCTCTTTTAATTTTATTTTTCTATTTTTGTCATCATCAGAATCACATAAAATAAGATAATCTATTTTATCCTGATTAAGTTGTTACATAAACTTCTCATAGAATTTGGATAATTTTACACTCACCAATTTCTTTTTTCTCAACTTAAAAATAGATAATTCTAAATACTTTCAGATTTTTATGTTTATTATTTTCCAGACCATTTCATTGAAGAAAATTGGCATTTTGACCTCAGTTTTGTAGATGTGGAATCAGAGGAACATAGAAGTAATAATTTTATCCAAGAAACATAGGGCTCAATTGCAAAGAACAATTAAAACTATCATATCTTTTCTCTAGCCATTCATCTGTGAATGTGTTTAATGACCTGGTGTCTGCCATTGGCCACAGTCCTGGAACCACATCAAGAGGACAGGAATATTCTCACTGTCAGGCTCTAAGAAAAAGTGTCTGGGGAGACAAGGAAGCAGTGCCCTGAGCCAGTAGATTGGGAGTAGCCAGTGTTAGAAACTGTTAATGCTTCTCTACATGAGACTTGTTTCTGGGCAAAAAAAAAGACTGGTGAAACTCAAAGCCTAACAACTCAGCACAATTGACTAAAGCCTTCAATAAAAGCAGAAAAAAATCCTGATTATGAACTCAATAGCCAATACCCACATGGATGGTAGAAGGCCATTTTGGCTCATGGAAATAGCCTGACCTACTGTACCCAAGAGTATTTAGTAATCTTCTACAAAGATATTCCAGCATCTAATGTTCTTTTTCATTGGTGACTCTGGAATTAAAGTTTTGTAGCTCTTAGGCAGATTCTCTGTTGCTATAGCCTTTGGTAATGGAATCAGTTGTGGTGTGTCATATCAGACAACATGACCACATGCTTCAAGGTTGATCTTTGGCGCTGAGGCATTTCTAAGGACAGTGACCTTGGACTATCCTGCCTTTTTGGTAAGTTAGGGAAATTCAGTACTCAAATCAAAGCCAATTGAAAATAAAAGTTATTTTCCATGCCAGCCGAGGTCTCTTCATGGACACATGAAAAAATTAGAAAAGCAGGAGCAGGGTGATAATAAGTATCCAACTTAAATAAACTGGAACATTATAGCTCAGTTTTATTCTACTCTTCATTTTTTTCTGAACCAGGTCATCCCTTCCTAATTATGACTAAAAACTACTCAAGTGTAGAATTATCACAGCATATAAAGACTGCTATGTTTAGAGGTTGCCATTGTCCTATAAAAATCTGCATGTAGAATTGAGCTCTAAGCCAAGGATATTTGACCTCTACTGTATCAAGGGCTCCATTTTCAAAGTCTCAGAAGCCCAGTGGCTGTGCCTGATTTGCATGAGTATTTACATAAATTTACATATGCATCGTTAGCAGGTTTGGACCATGACTTGATTATATCTTGTTTGCTCTAAAAGTTTAGAATTGATAGTAGGGGCAAAGGTTATAGCTATCCAAGAGAAAAATTTTTATTCAAGAAATTTAACTAGTTTTGGTATCAGGGTAATTCTGGCCTCTCAGAATGAGTTTGGAAGTATACCTTGCTTTTTAATTTTAGAATAGTTTGAGAAGGATAGGTATTAATTCTTCTTTAAATATTTGATAGCTATTACCTGTGAAATCATCTCATCCTGAATAGGTTCCCTCAAGCAAGGGAAACAAAAGCAAAAATAAACAAATGGGACATAAAACTAAAAAGGTGAACAACAAAAGAAACCATCTACAGAATAAAAATAGAACACATGGAATAGGAGAATATATTCGCAAATGATATCTCTGATAAAGAGTTAAAACACTTTATAAATATATGAATATATAAAGAACTTATACAATTCAATACAAAATAAACAATCTGATCAAAAAAATGGGCAGAAGACATAAATAGACGTTTTTCTGAAGAAGACATACAGATGGCTAACAGACATATGAAAAGATGCTCAAGTCACTAATCATCAAAGAAATGCAAATTAAAACCACAATGAGATATCACTTCACACCTGTCAGAATAGCTATTATCAAAAAGTCAACAAATAAGCATTGAAAAGGATGTGGGGAAAGAGAATCCTAATGAACTGTTGGTTGAAGTGTAAATGGTGCAGCCACTTTGGAAAACAGTATGGAGATTCCTCAAAAAATTAAAAATAGATTTACCATACTACCCAGCAATTCCAATTCTCAGTATTTACATGAAGAAAACAAGAACACCAATTTGAAAAAACATATGCATTTCTATGCTCATTATAGTATTATTTATAATAGTCAAGGTATGAAAGCAACCTAAGTGCTCATTGATAGATGAATGGGTAACATGCATGGTGCTTACCCATAAAGAGAAGTCAGTCAATGATGAGTATTATCTTTACTTTATTAGTGTTACTTTGTCTTTAGCCAATTCAGTATGGCCACTTTTTGCAGAATTGGTCAGTATTCTCCCAGTTTTGAGAATACTTTCTCACATCTCTTGGAATGTCTACCTTACCAACAATTGCAATGGTTTTCTTGTCCTCTGAATATGTTAAAGATCATTTTTAAACTATTTGGGCTAAATTTTCATAAAGTCAAACCATGGAAATTTCGATGGCATGATCCCACTTTCCCTGACATTTCTCCAAGACTTAAAGTAAAACTAATTTTCATTGACTATCTCTGGGATCAGAGCTGGATTCTTCTTCATACTGTGGTTTGTGGGTCATCCTTATGTCCCTTCTTCATACTATCATTCTTATAGAATTATTGTACACTAACCCTAAGTTCTCTAAAACATTTTACCCCAGAATCTTTCATTTTAACTAAGTAGAACTGTGGAAATGTAGTTTAAATCTACCTCCCATTGGCTGAAATAATTCTATACATAAATCAAAGGACTAGAGGTGTCCTGGAATATTCCAGAATTTCTAAGGAAGAGCATTTACATTGGACCCTTTCTGGACCCTGAGTTGCATTATATGATCCAGACTTTAAGTATAGTGGATCCTTGAGATATGCCAGAGACATGAGCCAAGAATCTTAAAGATTCCAAATTTCATGTTTAGAAGTCTGCATACACAAAGATAATCAAAGAATAACAGAACCTCATTAAATTACAACAGTGGAATGGTTTTCCTCACTAGAAAGTGATTTCCTCATTCACATCATGATTCTAATCTATGACCAAAAAAAGTAAGATAAATTGCAATCCTTTGCAACAGTTGAAAGTATGGATGCTATATCCACAAATTCTAAATGTTTGCTTTTTTGCAAGGGCTCATAACAGGTGAAAATCATTGAGTTTCAATATGATTGAAACTATACCTTGAAATAAGATAGGGCTGGAAAACAGAAGAAAAAGAAAAGGGTGCATGGGACAATGTATCCAAGCGTAGAAAGAAGGAAATGACTGGGATCAATAATAGTGCCAAAATGGGCCTCAGATGAATTGTTTATTTTTTAAAGCCCTCATTTGCTATAAACCATTCGAGTATTCAACAGTTGTTTTATGCCCCAGAAGTTTTAGTTATAATTAACCTAAAACACTCATTGTGAAGTTTAAATCCATTCTTGTATTATTGTAGAGCTAGATCAGCATACTTGCACCAGTGACTAGAAAACATTCAATTATATGACAATGGTAGCAATTGGTCACCAACAACTGTGCAAGTTGTTATGTCTATAGATTACTATGGGCTTATCTTTCAGCCTCCTTTTTCAAATTAAGCTTTCAATGCCTTTTAATCTTTTTTCCTTGAGTTTTATTTTCTACTTCTTATTTGCCTCCTTACTGTACTGAATGAACAATAGATCCTAACATGGTTAGAAGTATAAAAATATAATAAAAATATACTGCTTCTAAGAAATGAATGATTTGTGTGTGTCTGTGTGTGACATATGCTGCTTTAAATTTTCTCTCTTTTTTTTTGCAAAAAAGAAAAAAACATATTTTTTCTTTTGTTATATTTTACCTGCTAAGGAAACTCATTCTTCTGCTAAGTGGAACAACATGAAAAAAAAAGAAAGAATCCTGTAAATTGCAGACACTAGATAGATGACCAGCCTCTTTAGTAGCACAAGTAGATGAGGAGATTGATGTGGAGTTTCTAGGTTTGATCTGGTCTTTATGGAACTGAAGGTAATTTTTTATCACCTCTCTGTTTTATTTTCGATTTATAAAATGAAGATGAAAATTCTCATTTCACCAAGATTATATCTGATGGATTAAAATGATAGAAACTTTTCTATTTTCAAGGAAAAGTATATGATACTTCAGATTTTGTATATCCTCAATTTTATGAATGGTCTCAAATTAAATAATAGTGCTGCTTGTACATACAGCCATGAACATTTCCTGGCAGTTCCATTTCAGTGTTCAAGTTACTTTTTCTATATTGTCAAATATGCACAAAAATGTTATAAATATTCTTTTTTTGGCCATATTCTCTGGATTTTTTGATGTTGAGAATGTAAACTACTCTATAGTTCAATGGAGAATGTTATATATTGTGTGTTTACTTTGCTCAGCCATCTATATTTTTATTGAGAGTGCTGAGGATTGGCTGGTGTGTCTGAATCCCCACATCACTGTCTTTTCTACTAGCCCACCATTATCTTTCTTTGTTCGAACAATTCCCCTTCTGTTATCATGTCTTTGTCTCACATAATTTGCCTCATTTTCCTCGTCTCAAGAGTTTACATAAACATCCCTGTAGTCTAACTAGACTTAGTGAGAAGGGAAAAAATGAGTTTCACATCCAAGTATATGAGACACAATTGCAGAATGTTTTGTTCAGGATTCTTATGCCCGAGATTGAGATACTGTAACTCTGGCACAGAATTTATTAGGGAATATCATGCCAATCAAACTCAGAGGAAGAGATTTCTAATGACATTACTTGTTGACACTTTGCTACTTTTACCACAGTTTCTTACTTATCTGGACTTCTGCAAAAATGCTCCTAGGCAGCTCCCAGTTTCTTTTTTCCCCATAAAATAGACAAAGTGATCTTTTAAACCAGAGGTCCCAACATTTTTGGCAACAGAAACTGGTGCTCATACGAGAACCTAATGCCTGATAATTGGATATGGAGCTGCTGCTGTAATGCTGGTGCTGAAGAGCAGTTGTAAATACAGACAAAGATTTGCTGGCTCACTTGGCCCTCACTTTCTGCTATGCGGCCCAGTTTCTAACAGGCCACAGACCAGTAATGGTCCATGACCATTGGGGACCCTGTTTTAAAATAGAAATCAGGTGACATCACTCTCTGTTAAAGTCTTCAGTGCCTTGCCATTACACTTAGAATAAAATCTGAATTTCAACTTGAGTTATAAGAACCACTTCACTGGAGCCCTGCCCTTCTTGACTCCCATCTCTATCATATACCTCCTTCCTTGCTTTTGAGCACTGCAGCTCTCACACCACCACAGAGCTTTCATTTCTGATGTGTCTCTTTATTTCATTCAGGTCTTCACTTGGATGTTACCCACTCAGACAAATACACATCCTTACCCTCTGTTTTACCCTGCTTTTCTTTTTCTTCATAGCATCACCTAAAATTACTTTAAATGATTAATTTGTGTATTTTCAAAATGTCTCTCTTTTGTGTGCAGAGACTTTTTTGGTAGTATTCACTACTATATACCCAGAAACAAGAATCATGCCTGGTACATAAGTACTTAATAAACATTGATCAGATAAATGAATAAATTCTTATACACACATTATATATATTTCTTTGGGCCCAATCTTATATCCTTCACAGGGGAAAATAAACTTTACTGTCATTTTTATGAATGAACTCTTTTTCGGAAGACAAAATAATTTTATCATCTATATGAAAACTGTTAATTTACTTCACAGAAAGTTTCTATGTTATTTTATTGGTCTCCCCAATGATGCTAAAGATCCTCAGACCTAAAAATTAAAGAGTGATGTTCATCCATCCACCTGGCAATTCTTCACTTTGACACAACAAAGAGGACCTGAGATATAGATTGTGACTACTGAGTTCTATAGTTCTACCCAAATAGTTTAATATATTAGAAAATAACACATAGCAGAGGCATAGAAAGCTTTTTTTTTTAATTTGGTAAATTATTAATTCCATTGTAGAGAAAAGAGGAGGAATGAACAAAAGCAGTGGCAGCATAAAATAGATCACCTTTGCCTTCCTTTGTCTGGCCCTAGAAGAAATGTCAAGATGTTGACAGAATTGCTAGTAACTGAACCCAGAATTGCCAAAACTATGACTGAACATAGTTGAAGGAAAAAGAGGGAGCTTTCCTTTGATTTAGTGCTATTTCTTGCAAAGTAAATTTGGCCACAATATTATTTTTCAGTTTAGAAGAGCTTATTGAAAGATAGTGAGAAAAAAAATCTAAACTTGAACTTTTTAAAAAATGATGCTGGGTGGTGCTCTATAGTGATAATAAATTATTTTAGGAAAATACAAAGGGAAAAAAATGCTGTTCTAGTTTTTGGTAACCCTAACAGAATATTTTTCTCTATTTGTTTACTGGTATTTGATGAGAATATTCTATACCAAGACTTGCCAAGTTTTCAAGGTCTGCCAGGATGAGTCTGAAATTCCATAGATTTTCTATGAAATTTGTAATTATACAATGAGATTTTGATACAGAGCCGGTCTCTGAATGAAAATGACTCATCAAAACTTATAGCGAAGAATCAGAATGAATCGCAAAGCTATTTGCCAGCTCTATATATCCACATGTTGTTAAGATCTTTAAATTCTTGATTCTTCCCTTAATGCATTAATTTTGTAACCTTATTAATAATAAACAGTTAGTTAGCATATACTAGTACCAGGAATCATATCAGGTTAGGGGATAAAAAGACATTTTTCTTTTCTCATATAGTTTAGAGTCTAGTTTATTTTAAACTTTCCTATCATGTGACAGAAAGTCTGCCTGGAAAAAGGTAAGAATTTTCCTCAGAAAGAGAAATCTATACATTTAAAACTATTGGCGAAAATTAAGTAGAAAATATCAGTGAACATACAATGAGATTTTAGATTTAATTTTGATCTCATAAAGCAATATGGATTTATCAAGACAAAACTGTGGACCCAAACTTTAGGCTAGTCAGTAAGCTTTTCTTCATCTTTGGATCCAGGCTATTTTATTCCCAAATGTTAACGTATTCAGGATGTACAAGTAGAAATAGTTCTACCTAACTATTTTATTATTATGAGAAAATAACACATAACAAAGGCATAGGAAACCCTTCTCTTTAATTTGGTAAATTATTAATTTTATAATATTGCATGTATTGGATACATTTATTGGACTTCTTGAGTCCAAGCCCTTCCCCAAATTGAAAAACTATATATTTCTACTTACTGCAGAGTAAGAGGGCACAGAGTTTTATAGTTGGAAGTGGATCAGCTCTAGAATTGCCACAGCACGTGACCCAAACATCCAGAGGTAAAAATTTCTGACTTTCAACTCCTGAAGGTAATTGTGACTCTCTGAGGTGTAGGGTTTTTTGTCCTTTTATAGAACAGAGTTGAGTTTTTGAAGTGCACTTCGCTTGGAACTTTTATAAGATTATCTAATTTATTAATGTAGTTTCCATGAATAAATCTCTTTTTTGTGTGTGTATGAACTCTTTAATCACTGAATGCAGAGGTGAAACTGTCTTTTTCCTTGAGAGACGTATGTATTGCATTCTGAAACACACACACAGTTGAGATTTTCCTTAAAGCAGGTGTTCCATTTTACCCACTTCTATAAATTAGAACTTTTGACCTAGAAGAATCTTTAAAAGAGAGTGTTTAACACAATCCTTCTAAATACTCAAGACCACACAGTGAATTAGTAGCCAAGATGAGATTAGAGAAAGGGTGTTTGAATCTCAAACCATTGTTTACCTTTGAAGGACTGGATAAGATTCTTTAAGATCCTTTCTAAATACCCATGGAACAACAGCCCAATGTCATGGACCTAAGAAATTCGCATGCACCTTTTATTTTCTGCAGCTCCTCTGAGGGCTTAGAGAAAAGTTTGCATTACCCTGGGTCATAGTAGTGTCTAATACTTTAATTTGCTTAAACCCCATGAAGTTGAAAGGTTATAAGTAGGAGAAGGGATGAAAGGTTAGAGAGGGCTCTTTACTCCATCTTTTTAAGTAGGTAAAGTTTACCTAGGGAATACACACAGTGATATTCATTGGCACCAAGCTGCCATTGCTAGAATTTGTTAGAATTCTGTACCTAAAAAAACGTTTAGAACCAAGAATGAAAATTTCCTTTCAAAATGAGATAAATCTTTACTTGTGAGATATATTGAGATAGAAGGTTCTCATTCTCTAGCCTTCCAACATAAACTGATACTCTCTAAGCAAAAAAAAAAAAAAGAATATCTTGCATTTGAAAAGTTTTCTGAAAACAAGATGTAGAAACTGTGTCTCACATCGGCACTGATGAAACCAGTAAAAATGATTTTCTATTGTTTGATATTCTGGGATATATTTTACACCTGCTTTTTCATTTTTTTTAAAGGTCTATAGTTGGGATCTCTGAATTTCTGAGAAGAAATCATGGATACTGACATTTAATCTGATAAAGTAGACTGAATAGTTCATGGAAAGGCCTTGATTCCATTTGTATTAGGTCTCATATTGAGTAACAAAGGCATGTCAAGTTCAAACATAATCCAGGAAGGAATGAACATAGGCAATTTCCTAGATCTTCAAGAGAAAGAAATGAGCCTGGAAACCTAATTCCTCTCCACATTTCTGATCTAGCTCCTCTTTCATCTATACCTTCTTCATTCCTATCTCTGAGAAAAAGATATCCATTTTTCCCCCCAAGGTCAACTTACTTTCTTGCCAATCATAATTTGATCCTTCCTATGAAGTCCAGTTGTATCAATTAAGCTGCTTCTCACATCACTATTTTCCTATCTCATTAATCCTTTTTTTCCCCCTGCTTTCATGTTTAAACCTGATTTGAAGGGTAGTCTAATGCTGGAGGCAGATAGATCTGGGTCTGGATTCTTTCTGTCATTTGACAACTGTGTGTTCTTGAACAAATCATTAACCTCTCAAAGCCTTAGTTTCATTGTCAATTAAGAATAATAATAGAATCTATGTTTTAAAGGTTTTTACAGTGCCTGTCTAATAGTGGGGACTTAATAAACAGAAACAATTACAATTTTTGCTATTATTACTATATTTGTAATATAATAATACAATATTTTTACCAATATATTATTATATCACATGTCCTGTTAGACAAAATCTCCTGTAATATAGGAGAGGACATCTTCATTATTTGAGAGTGTTTGTCATGGTGTTGTGATATGACATACCTTCATTAAATGTTTATTAAGTAAATGTGGCCAATGATTTGCTGTAGTGAATTAAGTGGGAAGGTTTAGTTTGGATGGCCAAGACTTTTAGCCATTTGTCTTTTCTGTGCTTTTTAAAATTCAGTTAGTATTTGAGTAAGACAACATAATAATGGTAATTTGCTTCTGCCTCAGAAGCCTTAGTGACTTAAAGCATTATGATCCATGGTGTGTGCACAACATTTATGAATTTTGGTGTTCACGGAAAAAGAAGTGGAAATAGTAAGATGTTATTAGGAAAAATAGCAAGAGTTTAATACACACATAGAATTCCAATTTTTGTTATCAAAAGAAGAATGAGACAGCTTTTTATTGTCTTACCTCGAATTATATAAGAACAAAACATGGGATCTGGAGCACACCCTGTAAGTCAGCTAGTTGGCATTTTTCAAAGGTGTTCCAAGTACATCTTTTGTTGTCGCACAAAACAAACAAACAAACAAACAAACAAAACAGAGAAAGAGGTCTGTGGTAAAATCACTTTGGGAAATTTTGGCATAAACAAAGATAAGCAAATTTTATTACTGCAGGATTCTAAATATACTACAGGGGATACAATGCATAGTGATTTTCTTGGTCAAAAATTTATTTGACCAAGGAACATTTTTTGTTTTTTTCTGTAGAGCATATCTCAAGATTATTGTCAGAAGTGATTTATTTCTAGTCTCTTTATTTTGTAGATGTGGAAATCAAGTTCCAGAAAATCAAAACAATTTGCCAAAGATTGTTTAGTGGTAGAGCAAAATAAAAACTTATATGTCCTTATTCTTATATGAAATTAGTCTTTCTGTTTATTTTTGCTTTCTTGGAGAGATAATAAAATTCACATAATAATTATATCATTCTCCTTGTATTTTCCAAACAAGCTTACACTAAAAATATCACAACTAACTTTTGAGAATTAAATAAATTAATAATAATTCAATGATTTCCCCATAAAATTGAGACTGCAAGTACCTCCAGAGTTATATTAAGAAAATTAGTAAATTTTTTACTAGAATTCTCCAAATTTCTTTTACTTATTATTTTTATAATTAGGTATAAAATGATTCATACTTTATCTATAATTTAACAGAACTTTTTGGTTATTTCCAAATAAAATTAGTATTTCTGTATATTATAGATAAGCAGTCAGTCATATGTGACATAAAGCTCTTCTAAAAAATAATTAGGTTTGCCATATGATTTTAGAATTTCTCAAATATCTGATAGAAAGTAATAACAAAATTCATAAGAAATGTAAAAAAATGTAAAAAAAAGTGATGAAACTAAGGAGTGTGCAAATGAACATAGTGTTTCAGCCACTGAAAGATTTTCTCTAGCTGCAAGGTTTTAGATTTTTAACCAAAACAGGTTAATGTCTACTACTGTCTTGCTAGGTTAAAAAAAAAAAAAAAAAAAAAAGATATGTAGAATCTATGTCTATGTCCAAGATTGTCTTCTAAACAAAAATCATTGTGTTGTTATTGTTGATATTCTAAATTTATTGACCACAGGTCACTGGAGCGGATGATAAGTATTTTCATGTGTGCAGCCTTCTCCACGCATAACAACTAATGACTAGAGATCCATAAACGGAATATTAAGTGATAAAGGCTAGCTGCACATTTGTTAATGCAACAGGAAGTGAACTTTTATTACCTCTTTCTATTTTTATAATGGAGACAATCTTTATCCATATAACTAGAAGAGTGTAAGTCACCTTTCCAAGCATTTCAATGCTGATGACCACAGCACTGAGGAGCAAGGAGCTGCCCTGTGACACTCTGCAGGGAATACCAAAGCTCAGTTACTCCAAGAAATATTCATTCTTCCCTAGGAAGTTGGACTATTACCAATAAATGAGGAACAACCAGGTGACTTAACTAAAAAATATCTCTGAAGATTTAAAGCAAATGTTTGACGTTTCTGTATTGTTGGCTAGAAAAATTACTTAGACATTGTTGGGTTTCCAAGAGTGTTTAGAATTGAGAATTGCTTAGTGACTTTTTGGAGTGAAAGTGCCAGACAACGTGTCTCTAAAAACAGAACTCAATATTTGAGACATAAGAAGGTTATGAACCTTGTCATTCAATACGCTGCCTGGTGACTTCAACAATTTGCTTCATCTAGCTTTAACTCACCTCCCAAATGTGCAAAGGAATGGCTATGTGCATTATTTCTATATAGTAACCCTATTTGGGTTGTTACTAAATTTCCAAATGAACCAGAGGCAGATACCAAATCTAAGACTTGTTTTTCTCATCATCTGTAGTTACAATGGTATCAGGTCATGTATTTTGTACATTCTCAATAAATACTTGTTTATTGGTTGATTGATTAGCTTCTGACTTTACCCGTTAGCCTCAAAAGCTCTCTTAATTCTCAAGGCTCTCTCTACATTCTATTTATTCTTCATATTTAGCATTCATCTGGTATCCCTTCAAGCCATTCTGTTATTTCAGATTCTGCCTTAGCAGAATTTATGAGTGCCAAAAAATCTTTAAAAAAAAAAAAACAACTTAGAAGGGAGGTTGAGAATCATAAGTACACTGCCAGCCTTGGAACGTTTGCCTAGTGACCTAATTTCATGGGAATTTGCCAGGTCTGCTCCGTGGAAAAAATCCAGTTCTATTCCTTCAGTCCCCATGGGTTATTCAGCTGACACTGTACATAGCTAGCCCTTTCACACTGTGACCTTCAAGAGACTCTTCCCTTAGTACTGCTCTATTCTAATTTTGCTCCATAAAATTTATTATAGGGAATAAAGGCGTAATCTATTCTGTGGCCTAGACAAATTTATACAATACAAAGATAGTAACTCAAATGGTATTTCTTACACTGAATTATGACATTCACTTGTTTCTTATTACTCTAGATATCTGTCACAAGCATTTTGAATAAGTCTAGAAATGTATTAGTGTAAGTTATCTAGTGTGTTATCAAGACCTGTTCTATAACAGATATTAATTATTGTCCAACATGGACCTTATGTAACATTTTTTCTCTTTTTTTCCCCAGTAGCTCCAAGGCCAGATCTAAAGTTATTTTAAACATCACATTCAATTTGACATGGTAGTGTATTGATCTGACATTCTTTTCAGAAAACCAATGCCAAAGTATTGTGAGTTTGTACACTCACAATTGTACTCTAATTCAATTCTGTCTGCAAGCTTATAACCTTTTCTGAAGAATACTTTGTACCTATTTTTTCCCTCCATCTAGAAGTACTGCAATGGCCTTTGGCGGAAAGCAATGAAGTTGTGACTTTCTAACTTCTATATAGTCTGCCCAGAGACGTTAATGAAAGAAAAGTAAACCTACTCTATTATTCCAAATGGCTTTTTAAATAATTAGGAGATTTTAATAATAGCGTCCGGCGGATGCTCTCAGGTTCCCCACAGGCATTCCGACATTTCCTAAGTGAGTAAGATGGCATTGATGCTTCATGAGAGACGACCTCATTCTCACTACGGATGACCTTCAATTCATGCAAACGCTGAAACAGCACGAGGCATCTCATTATTGAAATGGACTGTTTGGCATCAATGTTTGCAGTTTAGGAGTTTGACACCATTTTGTGGAGATAACTTTAAGAATAAAAGTGATTTGGATTTTTAAAGAAGCAGAGGTTTTTAGATGGTTGAATTTTGACATTTTGATTTTTTTTTTCCCAGCTGGCTCATAAATTCATTGAGTCATCTCTGACTTCTTTTTTATACAGAAGGTGATAAAAATCTATGCCAAGCCCTGAGGTATCTTCAGAGGTGTGAAGGGATGATGCTAAAATGACCACAAAAGGAATGTGTATTGACAGCCTTAAAAAATCAGAACCCTCATAACTCGCAACTCCACTACTAAAAGTTTATCCTTATCAAGTATAATCAATACCACAGACAAATATTTAAATATGAAGATAATCATCACAGCATTCTTTACAATATTGAAATTTTGGAAACAGATATCCAGCAAAAGGGAAATGGTTAAACAATGAAATACACTGTAGCTATAAAACATTTTGCTAAAAGTATATTTATTGACCTTAACAACATTTTACTAGAAATATAAAAGCAGGTTATAAAACAGCTTCTATAATGAGTTTTTTTTTAAAGAAATGACAATGAATTAATAGTTGATAAAGCAATGGTGGCATTTAAAATTTTAATCTGCATTTTCTAATTATTTTATAGAAAATATGTATTATTTTTACAATACAAAGGAAAAACGAAGGCATTAAATTTTATATTAAAATGAATCTTTTTTTCTTTTTCTTTTGAAGAAGACTTTAAAGGAGAGAGGAGTACAGTAGGCCCAAAGGTGGTAAGAACTCCTGATCAGCTACTTGAGCCCTAGCAGTAGAAAATGGGGAAAGAGGGGCTTCTTTGAGAAAAACAATAAGGCCAGTGAGTGGCTTCTTAGCACTCACAGGAGATGTGCACTTCTGTGTATCTGTTTATGCCCAGCCACAGAGGGTGGACTGTGCCTGGATAGAAGGAGAATGTGAAAGAGCCAACAAGTTCCAAACAACATCAACAGAAAAGTTTTTAGGATATAACTTCTTGGAGAGCTACTACAGGGAATATCAATGTCCTACCTTCTCCAGAGGACTAGCAGCACACTCGCGCACGTGCACACACACACACACACACACACACACACACTATTTGCTGTTCTTTTGACCTTTTCTCCTGTACAAAAGAAGAAGGGTCTTCTTTTGAAGAGTAGTCTCTTCGCCTCTGCTTTTTACTCTGTCCCTTCCTGCCTCCTCAGGGACCTTGTTCTTGAGACCATTTCAGCCATTCAACAGTATAGGTCAACTGCCTGGGACTCGTGAACTATTCAAGTTTGCATCCAGAAAAGACATTATCAAATTGAAATTATGAATATTTAAAACCTAATGTAATAAATAATAGAATCATATGAAATTTAATTTGTGTAAACATTGTAAACTAAGTATTCATAAACATTTCACTACATTTGAAAAGAATTTGTGTATTAGATGTTCTCCATTTTCCAAAATTCCTGTGTGCACATTGATTGTTAATAAATCATACTAAATTATTGAGTTATCCAAAACCATCTAATTTTACAAGCAAAATTATAACAATTCTAATTTTTTTATTGTAAAAAAATCTACTTAAGGTGAGTTGAGGGTGTATTTTAATATGTTTTATCTGAGATCAGAAATAACCTCTAAAATGAAGAGTGCTTGTCCTCCAAGTCCTGCTTACTCCATAAATAATGTGCTCTATACCCTGTACCTTCTTCACTTCCCTAGCTCCTTTCTCTAAGCAGTTAAATATGCTTAATTCTGTCACGTGGCAAAACTATCATCTATTCATCCTCTTCAACTTTCAGCTATGACCCCATTACTCTTCTTCCCAATTCTCAAATATTGTCTATACGTATTGTCTATATCTTTTCTCTTTCTAGTCACTATCTCACAGAAATATAGTTTCTATTATACTGATTTTACTGAAATGGAATGTCCTCACCAAAGACACCAAGGATCTTGTTCCTAAATCCAATTCAGACATTTCAATTTCTTATTTATTCACTTTCTCTTTCTCTTTCTTGAAACATAGGTGCTTTGGCTTCTGTGACAGTTTTCTCTTTTGGGTTTCTTTTATTTCTCTGGCCACTTACTGTTTTTATTCAAGATATCTCTTTGTTCCTTAAATTATGGTTTTCTTTGGGGTCCAAGGCTGCTGTCTTTTCTTCCTCTACATACTCTCCCTGGGCAATTCCTCTGGTCTGTCCACTATCTACATGGTAATGATTCTTAAACCAATGTTCCAGGTATATACCTCTCTCTTAGATTTCACACCAATATAGTCAGCTGTCTACTTGTCATTTCCAATAGATTATAGTACCAAATGAAATTTCCATTTCTCTTCCTCATCCTCCAATTCCATGTACTTTTCCTTGTGCTCCAAATGTCAACAAATGGTACAAACATCAACCCAGCCAGAAATGGAGCCAACTTTGACTCTTCAACTCCCTTTACCTGCCATATTCAATAATCAGGAAGTCTTAGCTCTTATATCTGCTATAAATCCTCCCCCTTTTCTCCATCCTCAATCCTGCTCTCCTAATGTAGGTTGCCATCATTACATATCTGCATTACTATAGCAGCCTCCCCCTTTCTTCACTCTGCTCCACATATGATATTTTTAAAATTACCAAACCATTCATCATGTGCCTTTTCTTAAATCCTTCAATGTTTTCACCAATATTCCCAGGAAAAAAGGTCTAAAGTCTTCAACATGGTTTATAAAACAAGCAAAGCCTGGTTCCAGTGTATCTATAGCCTCATCTCCTGTTTCCTCTCTTCCTTCCCTATTCTGTCAATGTGAACATCTTTTAAACTCCAATCACTGCACATTTTGGCTTGCTTCAGCCTTTCATGAATATTATTCCCTAAGCCTCAGACCTCTTCTCCCTGACTCTCTATGTAACTGACCCTTATCATTGTTTTTCAGATCTCAGTTTCCACGTTAGATACCATCCCATGCCTTTTCCTGATGCCCCAAATCAGTTAGGTGACTCTCGTGTCACCGGTATGTTTTTTATTCTAACGGGGCTATTGTATTATTTATAATTGCTTGGTTCCATGGCTATCTCATATTCTTACTAGGCTGTAAACTTTAAGAGAACAGAAATTAGATCTGTACTGCACAACAGCATAGTAAATACCTGATAAACATTTGTTGAATATGTAAATGAACAAGCACCTGGCACATACCTGATTAGCTGCTAATTATTCTGATTTCAGTAGAGTCGCTGAGTTATATTTCCCATCTAACAACTTTGCTCTTAAAACATTGTTCTGATGCCTCCCAAAACATTGAGAAAGTTTTCTAATATTAACCAAGCTTTTCGAAAAGGTGAAATAAATGCTCCTAGTGAAGGTGGCTTTTTTTTTAAGTACAACCTAGGTCTGGCTGCATAGCACAAACAGGCCGAGTTTTCTGCAATGATGTCATTAAAAGTTATTTGTTGCAACCATTGAAATTTACTGCTAGTGAGAAAGAAAACCACAAACTATATTGAAGGCCAGATTCAGACAAATGCTTGTTGCTATTTGTATGAATCAGTGGACATCTCTGTTCCACATGCTTTCTTTTCAGTAAGGTGAGGCACAATTGTTGCTATATCTGGAAAAATAAGTAAATTAATACAAAAAGTTACCAAATTTCCTTTCTAGCTATAACATAAGCTCATGATTGAACTGGTTAATAAATATGCTTTGTCGATAATTAAGTAATATTATTTATGAAATTTTACACGGGACGCAGTAGCAATATTAACTTTTCACTTGTGGCTGCCAGATTGATTCATTAAAGAGGCAGCAAAAGTGAAAGATATTCCAGATTATTAGGGCGAGTTAATTTGGAGACAGGGGAATATTAAATTTAGGCTTAACAAATAAAGGGACCTTTAGCAGAGTTTGCTCCAGTACTCAGATAGCCTCCATTTGTTAATTTGCAAATGGTCTTAGTCCAAAGAGACGAGAAGGACTTGCAGCTAGACATTCATAAACACCATTATTTTTATGTGCTTCTTGTCAATGACATAAATGTGACCTATGCATATGTTTTCTTGTTTTGGCAAAAGCACCAGAAACAGCCTCTTTAAAATGGTTAATACGACCTAAGTATGACTCAAATCTGGAGGTTAATTCTTTAAGTAGAGGGAATATTCAGTACATTAAAGGAAATCCTACCTTTAAAGTAACAGTATTTTAAACTTACATTTCTGGCAAAAGAAAATAACTTAGGTTCATCATTTCAGTGAAGTCCTCCGTTGGCTGTATTTTGCCTAAGCCCACGTGGCTGGAGTGGATTCTAAGTGTAATTGCTACAGTTTCTTCCTTCAACCTAAGGAGCTATAATCTTCCACTGTTTTCTTTACCCCTCATTTAAAAAATGGCATAATGGTATTTTCTTGAAGAACAAGGACTAATTAGTTAATATTTTCCAAGGACTTTGAAGATGAAAGGGCCTGTAGTAAGTCTAGAATTATAACTATTATTATAAGAAAGGTCAGATAAGTTCAGAAATTTAGAAGTGATGACTCAGGAGCCACATTCAGAATTCTAGTGCTATTATGTCTGAAAACAGTCAAACTGATTTCTGCAATGATTCAGATTCTAAGCAGTTACAGGGTTTAGCGTGACTGTAGTCCAAGTCTTGCAGACAATAAAAACTTGACTGAACGGGCCTACTGATAATTTACAAAACAAGTGATAAAAAAAAAAATCCCCAGGAGCTTTGTGTCTGTGCTGCCTCTAAGGCCAGATCACAGCACAGTTAGCAGGAGAGTCCGCCAGCCAAGCTCAGGGAGCTGCAGGCTGAAGACAGTAAGAGCACACTGGCAGGGGGAACCGCCAAGTAGCCCAGAAAAGCATTCTGAGATCCTCGATGGTAGAAGCTGAGGCACTCAGTAAGGAGGAAGCCATATCAGATAACTACATTCAGCCCCACTTCCTCAAAGGCTGTTTCCTGGGCACCACTGCTGGCATTGATCTCCAATTTTTTTAGACATTTATTGAAGGAAGATAATTAATGACAGATCTGTTGTAAATTCCCTTTATCGGCTGAGGAAGTTTTCTTTTGTTCCAGATTTGCTGAGATTTTTTTTTTTAAGTCAGGAATAGATGTTGGATTTTTGCCAAGTGCTTTTTCTGTGTCTAGTAAGTTGATTATTTCTTCTGATATATATATATATATTTTTTAGTTTATTAATATGATGATTCACAATTACAGTTGATGATATATGCACTTTTAACTGGGGTACTTAAAACATTTACATTTAATATAATTATCAATATAGATAATTGTTACTTGTTTTCTATTTGTCCCATCTGTTCTTTGTTCTCTTTTCGCTCTTTTTATGCTTTGTTTTTATACTTTCTCATTATTTCACGTGGTTTTCCCCTACTTGAGGTAGTTTCCTCACATGTATAATTTGGTCAGTAGTCAGATACCAGAGAGGCTCTCTACACACCTCCTGGGTCACTCTCTGTGTCTCACTGTCTCTGTCTCTGTTTCTGTTTCTGTCTCTGTCTCTCTCTCTCTCTTTCTCTCTCATTCTCGCTTTTGCTCTCTCTTTCTCTCTCCAGCTCCCTCCTAACAGTATGGTGTCCTGTGAATTCTGGCTGCCTCGGTTCCTGAACTCTCAGCTCAATCTCCTTAACATTGTCACTCTACCAGAGTCTGCTTTGGTTCTCCTTCCCTTCACACTGACTTGTAAGGTGAGACAATAGCTGGGGCAATCATAGGACTTATTTTATTTTATCATCTCTCAGGAATCATTGACCTTTGTTGCCTGATCCCCAATGTCTTGAAAACTTGTTTTTATACATTTTATGTATTTGTTTTGTTTGGGGGGGGGGGGGCGTTGTTTCAGGCAGGAGGTCAAATCCAGTTCCTTTTGTTCTGTCTTAACCGGAAGTAATTCTGGGTGACAGGTGATGTTATTGACAATCATTAGTTATTCTGATGACAATTCAACATGTTTTAAAACATGAATCTGAATATTTTCTGGAACTTTTCATAGAACATCCTGAAATACATAGGAAGACTAGTTGGAACTTTTTTTAATGTTAGTTAGCTACAAAATTTATAGTGTCATTAAAATGTTAAAACAAAATAACACAGAAACAAATAGCTAACTCTTGTTCCAATTTAACAGTCTCTGCAAACATTAATGTAACTCCTCTCTCAAGGGTTTAGTTAAAAGGAATGCCCGTTAGATTTATTTTATCTTCAGGAAAGAAAGACATCGTTATGGCTTAAAAATTACCCAAGTCTTTCCTTGATTTAATCTTAATCAATAAACACAGATCTAGGTTTTGAAGACTATTATGCTGAATGTAACAAACTTATTATTGATATTGGTGCCTAAATGTTTACCCCAATGCCTGGAGGAAGAATACACAAAGCTAATTTACTACCATATGCTATTACCTGAAAATATGTCTTTCATGTAGCATAGTCTAAAAATATTACCTTAGTAATCTGAAACTAATGGCTTTTAAAAGAAAAGATGAAGAAAGCCATGTAAATACTTGTATATTTTTTATATGTAATTTTTTTAAAGGGCATTTTTTTGGTTGTATTATTCTCTGATTCTATGAGATATTTATCATATATCAGCTATTTTCCTTTACTCTCTTTCCCAAACCTTTCAGTTTTTAAGAGCATCTGATATGAATAATGTCAGTGCCTTAAATTTATGTGTTAATGAGGATGTCTGAACAGTCTCTGAAGTAAATCGCTTAATGACCATTCAGCTTGCTTCTTCTGGACAGATAGTCCTTATTTTTCAGTCACCTAAGTTTTAAAAATTTACTTCCCAAATTCTTTAAATCTCATGTATTTAACATATAAATATAATATGTATATTTATGTTCAAATATGTTCTATATGTACAAATATATATTACATATTAGATTTGAAGAGTATGTATGTATATTTGAAGAGTATATATGTATGTATATATGTATATATGTATGTATACATACACTTTTGGGGGGCTTGGATTTTAAAATGAGTTAAAGAAGAGGAAAAATAATATCCTTAAATTTGGAGGAACAAAAAACTCTTCTTACTTCCTCACAGGAAAAAGAAAACACAGATTTATCAGATGCTGAATTCTTTCTGCTTTCCACCCCTTTGAAGACAAAAGAGACATCCTAGAAGTGACCATGATGACAGACTTCATGAGCTACTGACTCTCTTCACCTTCTTTCTGTAGATCCGAACAGAACGTAGTCCTCCAGTTTAGAGTTTCATAGTTAAATTACAAAACCCTAACTGACTTCAGGAATCTCACAACGCCTCTCTGGTGCTGGAACATGCTCAGGTTTGGCCATCCCCAGTCCCTGAACTGTCTCCTTTAGTGCCTTGCATCATTTATAACCTTTGACTTGTACTTGGCTTGGCTGATTCTGTGCCCAATTTTAGCTTCTGAGGGCTGATAAAAGCTGCTGTCTTGATTTTCGCTTTGACCTTCTTACATGTTGACACTGAGAGGGGTAAATCACCCCATGACAATTTATCCCTCAGTTTCCTGAATTCTTTCATATAATTTATTTTTGATTTCCTAGTTTCTATTTCGACTGTGTGGCACTGATACATCAAAGATGCCCATTTTTTTCTTCTGCATTTCACCACCCTGCTTTGGGAAATGTACAGCTGAAGGAATATAAGCAAATGGCCAAGAAGGCAGGAAAAATGAGGAAGAGAAAAGCTGAAGCATTTCCAGGTAGAATTAGCCTGCTTACTAACCTGTTTTATCTTTACCTTTTGCCATTATATGGGATGATAGAGGGATGTGAAAATAGAGAAAATAGTGTGGAAATTAAATCAAGGTAGGAATTATGAAAAGCAAAAGAATAGATTCTAAATATTTCACAGAGAACCAGTAAAAAATGGAATCAATTGAAGGGGAAGAGAAGGGAAAATTGATGAAGAATGAAAGAAGATACATAAGGGAGCTAGAGAGCTAGATGTGACAGGATTTTTTTTTTTTCACAGTAAAAAAGCATGTTTTACTGGGACCAGATTTTGTCCATGTTAGGAATATTTCAGCAGTTAGTTCTGTGAAATGTCTGGCAGTACTTTTTCTTTCTTTTTCCATAGATATGTTTCTATAGATGTGTAGGTTTGCTATAAACTGCTTTCACCAGCAAAGGATTTCTCCTCCAAAACTTTCCAAGGTGCCACACTAAAAACTCTATATATGAAAACATTGTAAACATGAGGACATTGTTATAAGCTATTTTAATTGGGCAAAGTAAAGGAAGCTGAGACAGGTGCTAGAAGTTGAGCATAGATGTTGCACACATTTTATGTAAGGCAGAGCCTAAATGTAATGTCTTTCACAGAGTGCTGCATGCCAACAAAAGGAAGACGCGTAGACGGATTATTGTAAGAAATCACACATATCAAGCTAGATCTTGCAGTCCATATGTATGCAAAACACTGAACAAAGTGATGAGAGTCTGGTTTTGTAGACATGGCAAGATCATACACAATTGATATTTATTTACTTCCCCTAGCTGCCTCATAAATAGGATGCATTATAAAATCAGTTGTGGCTTCCTGTGGCATCTGATTTCCTAAGTTTAAATCTTCTCCTACCACCTCCTCTGCTTTGCCAGTTGATTTATGAGAAAATGGATGGACTATGCTTATGTCATCAAAGGCACCCATGTTATTTATTTATATCCTTTATTTAGAAATTAGTCAGTTAAATCACCATAGTATTTAACAGTTCATGCCATCTATCTATATTGATTTCAATTTTTGTTCCCCTAAGGAAAAAGAGACATCTTCCATTTCTCTGTCTCTACTAGGACAATAATAGAGCTACTTACCAAGTTTTTTTCTTCTTATTATAATTAATGAATTAGGCTTCTTCTGCCAAGATGAGGAGGGTAAATCAGATTGGGGAGAGTTTACTAGCTATTAGTAAGATCACATGTCAGTTAGTTAAATCTTAAAGGATGTTACATAGGGTTGTGATTGCCTGTTTTTGCATTGTAGACACAATTTGAAATAAAGTTAAATATAATCAGTGCTAACTCCACCACTTAACATCTCAAATAGTTCTCTTCTTTCTTGTCATTGACCACCATTGACTCAGAGCTAACATCAAATGTGGCAACAAGGTTCAGACACATGGAGAATCAGAGAAAACATTGAAGTCTTTCTAGTTTTAAAAGACCAGGTCTGAGGACAGGGAAGTACACATGTTGTTAGCTATACTAGTTGATTGTACTTTTTGAGCATATTTTAAACAAGGGTCTCTTGAACATTCTCTCTTACCTATCTATCTATCTATCTACACACAAACACACACATATATATATAATACACACACACACACACACACACACACACACACACACATATATACATGTAGATAACTTTTGTTAAGTATTTTAAAGAAAAGATGAAGATTTTCTGTACCTTTTATAGATGTCCCAAACTATTCAAGAACATTAGTTGAAAATTTTTCTAAAGTTGGTCCAATTAATTGGGATAAGCTATTGACACTCCCAATTTTGCAGTGTGGTTAAAATTTTACAGATACTTTTGTTGATTTGTATGAACATGGGCACACACACACACATTTTTCATTGGCAGTGGCAAAATGAAATAACATTTTAATAAGTATCAGGAAATACAAACTCAAGAACTGACTTTGACATCAGCATGTGGAGCTGAGCCAGTAACCTAACTTCTGTAGACTTTGGTCTCCTAGTCTATAAAATGAGTAGATGGAGTTCAGCTGAGGGGAGTAGTTAGTAATGTTGGACTAATAAGATGAGGGAGATATCTCTAGAATAATTATTTTATTTTTATTTATAGTTGTCTTCTCATGAAATGTTTGTGCAGGTCCCAAACATAGCTTTTCTATTATCAGACTTAAAATAATGAATATCTGGCTACAATATATACCTCCTGAAAAACTACAACCTGTAGAAAAAAATGTCTGAATTTCATAGAACATTGTTTTATTTGACATTTCTTAAATGAGAGAAAAAAATTTCAGTATTTGAAGATTTGACAGAAAAAAATTCAAGTATATTTAGGTTTTTTCTGTTTTGTTTTTTGTTTTTTGTTTTTGTTTTTTTGGTCTTGATCTTGCTGTCCTTGTTTTGAGTCTAAATGCAAATTAAGTTGCCAAAAAATTTAGAGCACCAACACTGACCACACATTTAAAAAATTCATATCTAGAGAACACTGACTCTTACCTGTTGTTGACATATCATCTCTCATTTTTCTCTTTCTATTGTGGTAGTGTCTTAAGTGGAGTTTGTATTTATCTCTGTATGAAGCTGGATTTCACTTTACATTCTCTTTATGATCTTGCATCATTTACAAACACTTTATCTATTACAGAAAATAAATAAAATTTCAGGCTTCTGATGAAATGTCATGTTGAAATAGATGGTCCAAAAATCTATATTTAGATGACTGACTCCTGTTTGAGGAAGACATGATAAATGCTCCATGCATATAAACTGAAGGATGATGGATTTAATGATCATACCCTAACTGGAAAATACTATTTTGGAATAATTAAGTGTTCCATCATTTGCAAGTCTAAATAGTCCATTGTTAGCTCCTGTTTTCTGTCTGTCAACAGATCCTTCCATTTTCTAAAGGAAATTTATCATTAAAACAATGGAACTGATAGCAACATTCCATGAAAGTGTGTTAGCAATAGCACATTTCATGGGATTCTAATTCATAGCTATAGTTTAGGAAAACTTAATTTATGTAAGACTCTGATTTATAAATGACAAACATGACAAGCATTGTTTAAAGGCTACTGGTAGATATTAATCTTCAGGTATTGAAGAAATCCTCTGCTTGAAGAGGTGACTAAAACTTTAGTCAGATAAAAAAAAAATCTCCTAGAATAGAAAACTCTCAAAAGGTATTTTATAATTAAATAATAGTAATTTACTTTTTATTATTTTTATTTTTATTATTATTATTATTTTACACCTATAGCACTTGGTATTCTTAGGTGGTCTCCCATCCAAGTACTAACTGGACCAGACCCCGCTTAGCTTCCAAGGTCAGATGAGATCGGGCGTGTTCTGTGTGGCATGACCATAGAAAACTAATAGTAATTTTATAATTTTCTTGTTGATCATTATATCTTAGAAGTTGTTACACTTTAAATTCTTATTAAAAATGTAATTATGGTCAAGCATTTCAAAATAATTATTTCTAGGTATCTAATTATATATGTCTTTATACTTTAATAAAAATTTAAATATTTGACCCCTCTAGGTCTTGTTCTTTTAGAAGGCACAATGGTGGTGGAGAAAAGAGTGGAACTAAAAAATATATATATTCTATACATAAATATATTTATATCTAAATAATATATTATTATGTTCATATTTATATTAGAAAACACATAACTTCTTTCTTATGAAAACTTTAAATTTATGAAACAAGAAAATTTTTCCCAAACTCTCAAATGTTTTTCTTCATATTTCATATTTTTATGTGCCTTTCTCTCTCTTTAGGTAGATAGATGATAGATAAATAGATAATAGATGTTGGATAAAAAAATTATACGTAGGTATAACAATCTTAAATGCGAATGGCATAGTCAGCAAACATGTTGAATGATATTTGAATAACAAATCACCTAATTTTTGAGTTATTGGCTCCCCACCCTTATTACTGGCATAGTTATACTTGTATGAATTCTTTTTCTATAGCTGTTATATGAATATATAGAGAAACTCATCAAAACTTTACTATTTCTGTCACTAGACTTTAGAAATTAAAACAGCTAGATGAATCATCAGGAAAGCCTAGTCACGTAACTGACCAAATTGGATCACTGAATCATTGAGTCAGATGCTACCCAATTAATTATTAAGATAGCTGAAAACACCAGACGGATCTTCCCACTACTAACAGATTTTGATTGCCTTGAATGTGCTGTGTGGTCCATATGTGGAAACCTGAACATTTGTAGATAGGTAGGACTGGCTAGGCATGGGCACATGAGCTTCGCCCAACTTAAGAAAATCATGGCAGTTCATTCAGAACTTTCTGTGAATCAAAATAGTGGCAGATACAAGCTGGTGAAGCAATGATTAAATTGCTCCTGACTTGATTAAAGCAGCAGAAATCATGGAGCAAGTAACTCATTGGAAGCAACAGTTTGATTTTAAAGGTTTTTGAACTCAACTTGGACAGGGTTTCTTACAATCTTTGTTGATTACCTAATTTAAATATAACCAGCCATCTTACTGATTTAGAGTGGCCTAAAGCAGTTCTCCATGTTTGAACAAGGACATTTGAAGATTCATGTTTCTGCATGTAGGTTGTAAGGAAACACGATGATCCAAACTTATCAAATCTGACCTGGTCAATTTGATATTTTCCAGACTCTCTAATGACCAAATGTACTTCAATCCTCAAAACTATTCTTGGAAATTTTAAACTAAATGTATCTGTGATGTCTATCATTAAAGACATACAGAAGCTAAATCATCTGTCACTTAGGAGATTTCATGAAGAGAAATATCAATGATTCAACAGCTTGTCCCCAAAAAGGTAAAGTCTTACACTGAAAATAAGCTTGTTTCAGGGGACGTATGAGTTTCCTTGAAAGAAAAATATTTCAAGAAATGATTCAGGGACATTGTTCCATAGTGTAGTGGTTAGCACATCTACTTTATATGCAAAGGTCCTGGGTTCATACCCCAGTGGAGCCAAGATCCATGGTCTCTGGCCATGCCACCCTGAACAAGTTCAATGTCTGATGTTAGAAGCTAAGCATAAGCAGGGTAGGGCCTGGTTAGTACTTAGATGAGAGACCACCTAGGAAGACCAGGTACTGTAGGCATAAATAATAATAATAATAATAATAATAATAATAACAACAACAACAACAACAACAACAATAACAATAATAATAAATAATAATAAATGACTCAGTAAGTATTTTGAAAATAAGAAAAAGAAAGTACTTAATTATTGGAGATCAGAATAATAAAGCAATGTATAAACTATGAAAGATTATAGATTTGTTATAAGCTATATTATAAGTTTTTCTCAAAATATTTTATTAATCAAGGTGGTTTGGTATTATAAACATTAAAACATTGGAGGAGGTATGAATATCAAAATCATGAGGTGACTCAAAATATTATTTTAAAAAGTCTATTTAAAGTTATCATTAATGACTCATATGGATTTATTGCAGTACTTGTTTGATTAACCAGAAGTTAATTATTAAAGAAGTAACAAAATAAAATATACTCTTAAAATATTTGAGTCATTGAATTAGTGTGGACATGGCTTTATCAGAGATTAATTGCAATTTAATCATAATCTTAACAATAGATGAACATTAAACCATAATTCAAAACAGGATGCTCACAGAGAGAGTGTAAGGAGGAATAGAAGACATTCCATGCTTTGTTTGGACTGCAGGAAATACTGTGCAAGCTAACGTAAGCTCCTAGAGGACAGAAAACTTATCTTATTCATCTTTTTATTCTCAGTACCCTCCTCAATGACTACTTATAGAATTAAGAAATTTTATACCATTATTTAACTACTGAAATATTGCATGGGAAAAACAGAAAAGAAAAAAAAGGAGAAGCCACCAACAAATTTTCTTTTTTAAGAAAAATGGGTTTTATTGCTGGCTCTGTCCCTTGCTTATTGTTTGTTGTTGTTTTTGTTAAGTGATTTAACTGCTTATTCTTGTATAAAATTATAACTAGAAAATTTCTACTTCTCAAGATGGTTCATATGATCAAACAAAAGTTGCCCATGTGAAGACTATGAATATGGTGAGATACTAAAAGAACAAATTGAAGATTTCATTTGTAATTCAAGTTGGACATTGGATGTCAGAAAAGTATGTTAGTGGATTAAATGCTGACACTGGCCACCCAAGAAGCCAATAGTTAAAATCAACATTCTTACTGTCTTTAAACTAGAGATATATTTCTATAGAATGGTATATATTGAAAAGGGAATACTGGATAGAAAACTTTTGAAGGTCTCTGTCAGTAATATAGATTCAAGGGTCTTACTCCTATTTTCAATAGAAAATAAGAAACTTAAAAAATCAAGCTAGTACTGTGAATGTCCATTTAAAAACAAAACTGTATAGGGCTTTTATATAAGTAATTAAGGTTAAATAAAGTCGTCAGCGTAGAGCCCAAATTTGGCAGGATTAATATCCTTTAAAAAAAAAAAGAGAGAGAGAAATCAGAAGTCTTGCCCTTTCCTTGTTCATGCACCAGAGAAAGGCCATGTGAGCATGCAAAGAGAAGGTGGCTGTCTACAGGCCAAGAAGAGGGACCTCACCAAAAGCCAAACATGCTGGCATCCCAACCTCAGATTTCCAGCCTCCAGAACTGTGAGAAAATAGATTTCTGGTTTGTTTGTTTGTTTGTTTGTTTGTTTGTTTGTTTGTTTTATGGCAGCCCAAGTAGCCTTATACAGGGTTATAAATAATAAAACCTGAGTAATTAGTTTTAAAAGCTTAAATAGAACCTGCAAGGATCACATTAAAGATGGATATTTTCACCAATTGTGATGCTTTGAAATTGAGTACTCTGTGACTTATACTTGCCTTTTGTTTTGTTTTGTTCTTCTGCTCTCCTTTCCAAAAAGTTAAAAAATAGCAAAAATATCTGCTCATTTGTGTTTCCTCCTCTCCTTTTCTGAACAACACAGCTCTATTACTAGATGGTAAAAAAAATTTTCTAAGAATCCTTTAGCATCACTGGCAAAGAAATTGAGGGAGGTAGCAGAGACTCCCTGCTTGGAAGCCCAGGAAATAATAATTCTTATAATCATTGCTACTTTTATTAAGCATCTACTAAGTAAAAAAGGTTTCTAAAATTGACACAATAATATATTATTTTTTACTTACAAAACAATATAAACTAGATATTTCCCCTCCTTTTCTCCTTCTTTTAATTTACTCTTATTTTTGCAATATTGACATTATTAGTTTTTACATAAGTGGAATGTAGTTGTTATTTTTAAATTTGAGGAATTATAATAAGGAATAAGAAGAGAGAAAAAATATTCTTAATATACTACACAGAACCAAACTTATTAATGCCATTCTAGTATGCATGTATAGAAATAAATGATAGATATATATACATATACACATGTATACATATTTTCATACATACAAACAGAAAAGGGTAGTTATATACACAAATAATAACATTAACTTGAATAGAATTTATAGAGGAAAAGTGAATTGAAATAGCACTGGAAGAATTTATAAACTTACATAACATTTCTTCACCAAAAGGGATAATATTCTTCAATATTCTACATAAAGTTACCTTAAAATAAAAACATTTTTTAAAAAGATTAATAATTTGAAGTCACATTCATTATTATTGATTTTCCACTTTAGAAATTACCACACTCATATACTTCCTCTCCCCTTTCTCCCCTTGTTTTCTTGGGTATAAAATTCTTTACTTTCTTGTATCACATTTTCTTTTCTTCAAATCTTTTGTTTTATATTTCTCTACTGTCTCCATACATTAAGTGTTACTGTGGTCAAGTCTGACCCAAATGATTTGTCTGCCTCAAATATAGCCCGTTTTTCTCTCTTTTCCACTTTTGTCCCCCTATAATACATTCTTTGCTTAAAAGCTGAAGCGAGCTTTTGAAGATGTAAATTAAATCATGTCATTCCCTGCTTAAAGTTCTTCTATTACATCTCATTTTACTGAGAACAAATTCCAAATCCCTTCTAACGGTCTTCAAAGAACCCCATGATTCCATTGGTCTCAGCAATCCCTCACACTTCCATCTCCCTCCTTCTAGTGGCCACAGTGTTCTTTCATTTTAGTTTAGTTTAGTTTTTTTTTTTAATGCTTCAGCATACCTATCGCTTCTTGTCTCAGGGCCTTCGCCATCTGTCAGATCACCTCTTTCTTCCAAGAGGCCTTCTCTGATCATCCTATCTCTCCTACACCACTGACTTCAGACTCATTCATATTTTCCCATTACCCAGTGTCCTTTGTTTTACTCTCTACTCTGCACTTCTGTCAATGCCCAACTCTGTACTGAAGGCAGGAAATTAATCATGAGTTTGTAATCATCTACCATCATTAGTTCATGCATAAGCTCTTTTTTATTTCATTGTATTTTTTGCCTCTTTTCTCATCATCAGTTTCTTCAAGGGTACCCATCCTTACAACGCATTATGCTATATATTCTGTTTCTTCCTTTTTTCTTTTTACTTAACAGTATGTTTTAAGACCTATTTGTGGAGATACACACAGATCTAGTTTATTCATTTTAAGGGCTATGTAATATTCCAATATTTGCATGTCTCACATATTTATCTATTCTCTCATTGATAAACATGGAGTTTTGTTTCAATATTGTTATTCTAAGCAACATTGTAATGAATATTCGCATATGTCTCTGAGATTTCTGTGAGGGCTTTTTGGAGATATTTACTTAAGAATAGAATCACTAGATTGGTGGTATGTGCATACTAGAATTCATAAAACACTTTGAAATTGTTCTTTAAAATGCTACACCAGATTTGTGTTCCTACTAGCATTTTATATTGTCCAATTTATACATTTTTACCAATTTAATACTTATTGAATGGACCTTATTATTGCTTTAATTTATATTTCTTACTTTATGGTGAGGTTAAGTATTTCAAAAACCACTTGACTTTCTATTTCTATTTGGCTCATTCTCTTTGCTTTGACTTACAGTTTTATGTATGTCCTATTTAATAACCCTTTATTTGTAGTTTAAATTGGAAACATCTTCTCTCAGTCTGTCTCCTATCACCTTTGTTGAATAATATTTTTCATATTTAGTCAATGAATTTCATCAGTTTTCCTAATCATTTATAAATTTTACATGTTATTGAAGAAATTATTCTCCAAAACAATGATACAAAAATAGCCCCCCTATATTGTTTTCCAATAGATGTGTATTTTGCCTTTCATGCTTAAAGCTTGAAAGCATATGAAATTTATTTTGGTGTATGGTGTGAGATAGAAATATATTTTAAATTTTGTACATATGTTGAACTAATTTCTCCAGCACAATTGATTTAAATATTAATATTCCCCAATAGCTTGTAATTTCTATATTATCATATATTAGGTCTTCATGTATATAGATCTGGTTCTGATCCATTGTTCTAGTTGTTTGATCATTTCTCAACACTAAATTACTTTAATATTACAAATTTGAAATATATCTTAATATATGGTAGAATAAGATTCCTATGAAGATCTTTAGAATATTCTTTTCTTTGTGGGTTTTTATTTATGCACAAAATTTTAAACAGTTGGTCTAATTCTACTAAAGCCACTACTGGGATATTGATGTGAATAATATTGAATATATACATTAATTTGGGAAATATTAACATACTTAGAATGTTAAGTATTTCTATCTTAAAACGTTCAATATTTCTCCATTTGTTTAGGTATTTAATATCTTTCAATAGTTAAGAAAAGCTTTCTTATATATATATCTTGTGTATTTTTTGTTAGTACTAGAACTCTATTCTTACTTTGACAATTTAGTATGCATAATGCTTTTGCTTCAAATTTACAGGACACATATTTTTCTTTATACTTATTCACTTAATCAATAACAAACTTAAAAATTTTATACTTGGCTAGTTGCTAATATTTTATTGCTTTTTCCTTGATTTATTTCTCCACTTCCTGGTTTAATTCCTCCAAAGCTCTTTCAGAATGTCATTAAACATTTAGAGTTGTAAAATACTTTAAAAATTATTTATTTTACCCTCTCATTTAAATAACAGTTTAGCTAGATTTAAAAAATTCTAGGTTCAATTTATTTTTCTTTATACTGTGAAACTGATACCCCATTATCTTCTTTCTTCCAATATGGCTATTGAAAAGCCTGATGTCATTATGATTTTTGCTCATTTTTAAGTATTTCTTTTTATTTTGAAAACTTAGATGTCCTATTTAATTTGAGTATTGTTGAATTATTGTGCATTGTGTTTTAAATATAAGATTTTATTTTCTGGTTTGTCTTACACAGCACTTTACATTGATCTTAATAAGTTCTGATGTTTTTCTTTAAATTTGAGGATTCTTAGCCATTATTACTTTTTCATTGCTAGACTTCATTCATTAATCCCATTTATCATCTTTTAAGTAACTTGAACTTTGTAGTTGTTTTGGATACATTTTGTGATTATTCTTTTTTTTTTTACATTGGGGCTTTCTTATGTCATCTGCATGCTTATGATATCTATCCATGGTAAAATGGGTTTGTAATCCTTGTGTTGAGTCTGAAGAATAGCTAGGAAGTGTTCTGCTCATTTTTATTATATGAAAGTATCTTCTCATTTATTTCTTTGCTTATTTTATCCATCCTCATTAGCATGTAAACCTCATGGGAGCGAGGATTTTGTTTATTCTATTATACTCAGTGTTCCAAAAATGTGTGACACTTATTACACACCCAAGAAATACATATTCTATCAATGACTATATAAGCAATTCCCTGTACCATCTAACATAGGCTAGGTTTTTCTATATAAATAAACATCCTCAAAATCTTAGTAGCTTAAAACATGTTTATCATAGAGCACCTGGGGCTTTTCTCTACTCCATTCTCATTCATGTGTATAGGCTGATGGTACCCCCACCACCAGGAGTGTGATTGCACAAAGTAGAGAAAGGGGAGTGCAAGACGAATTCAGAATGGTAGATAGAGGCTAAATCAGGTCACCGTCAAAAGCCAAGGTACAGATTTTGGAGTTTATTTTCAGTGTGAGGAAATCCAATAAAGAATTCTTAAAAGAAGAATGGGATGGTATAATTTTTTCCAGTTGCTCTGGCTGCTGTGAAGAGAACAGATTGAAGGTGAGCAGGAGTAGACTCGGGGAGACCTCTACAGAGGCTCCAGCAGCATTTCAGGTGAGAGATGATGATGTCTTACAGACAAGTGTTAGTGGGAGACAAACAGGAATAGACATGTTAGGCTTATGTTCTGTATGTGTAGTTGACAGGTCTTGCGATAGATTGAGAATTGGGAGTGGAGGGATAGAAGATATATAGGATGACACCTAAGTTATTGGCGTGAGCAACTGGTAGATGCTGGAATATTTTGCCAGCAAGGGGCAGACAGGAAAGAAATTTGTGAGGAAAAAAATCAAGAATCCTGTCTTGAACACTAAGTTGGGAGTGTGTGAGTCATTTAATTATGGAGTCAAATAACCAGAAGTCAGGGCAGAGGTAATAGATTTAGGATTCAGAATCACATAGATAATAGTTATAGCAATAGGACTTGATAAAATTACCTAGGAGAGAAGCAAAGATGTAGAAGAGAACAAGCTTAAGATTATGATTTTGATATTGGACAGAGGAAGATGAGTTAATGAAGAAGACTAAGAAGCAACATCTACCAAAGTAGGGGAAGAGCATAGTGTTCAGGAAATCAAGAGCAGCTGCTGTTTTATGAAGTAGAAAATGTTCAAGTGTTTTAAAAGAGTAAAGTCAAGTAAGAAAAGAAAAAAGAAATGACCAATGCTTTCATCATCAAAGAATGATGGAAATAGGAGCCTGATTGGATAGGGTTGAGTACTGAAATAAAGTGAAAAGAAGTGATACATATAGTAATTTTTTTAAATAATATTTCTGTGGAGGGAAGTTGAGGAATTAGACAGAAATGTGGAATGTATTCTTTGTTTTCTTTTTTCATTGGCTCAAGAGGTTGGCTCAAGTGAAAGAATGAAGAAAAGAAAAAATCAATACAAAGAAAAATTTTCACAAAATCAAATAGAAGTAACAAAATAGTTGATTTTCTTAAATAAAATTCCTAGGTATATAGTATTGGTTTATTGGAGAAAGAGTTTTTATCTGTTTAGCAAAAAGAGTGGGAAAACTATGTAACTAGTCATATTAGGGCATCCATCAATATAAAATATCAATACAAAATATCAATATTTATATTGATACTAAAATGTTTAGATAATTTTCAGTTATATATTTAAATAATTAGTGAGCTATTCTTATATAATCTTATAATTTAAAAATTATCACATGCCAATAAAACTATTAAATTATAATTGTAGGCCATGAAAATGAATAATTTAAAGGCTATGAGAAAAGCTTTCACTTTAATAAGTTCATAAAGTGTCAAACCTTGCAATTTATTACAGATTCTCTAGCTAATTTGCTATAATTAATGTGAATGAAAAATATTTCATTGCCTAAATATTCTGTTTATGTATTCCTTCCTAATGATGAAACAAAAGGACTAATTTGTTAAAGATGTTTTTTAATTGATTCCAAAGGGAATATTAAGAATATAATTTGCTGACTGGTTTTGTGCAATTCCTGATTTCTACCACTCAATGACGTCCATAATTTTATGATGGCAAAACAGTATAATTATATAGCAATGTGATTTCTAAGCACCAGATTTCCCGGCTAAATATCACTACCAATTGTGTGATTTAATAAAAAGAACACGGGAGTTAAGACACATATACTCTAGGCCTTCCTCAGCCATTAACCAGTTGTTCAAATCTTAGTTTTTTAGTTTGTTAAAAACAAATTTTTGATTTTTTAAGGTGGAAATAAAACAGGTTTCTCTGGCAAGATAAGACCTTTCCAACAAGAATACAGAGAAGTATATAGGCAGATCAATAGATGATAGATAGGTTGATTGATTGATTATGATCAGATGTATTGTCATTTACTGCCAAATATTTGCCAAGTTGAGGAAAGAAAAGATCCTCTACTTCAAGGAAAAGTAGGCTTACAGATCTCTTTACTCAATAGCAAGTGTGATATGTGTTAGTAAGTATTAAGGGAACAGGATTCAGCCATCTGTGAGGGAGGTGGTGACTTTTTCTGGTCAGGGAAAAGACTGCAATTTTACCAGGTAACTTCATTTATGGTGCTAATCAAGAATTGTGGGCCTTACTGATGGAGGCTGCACTGCACATGCGCAAAAACAACTCACCCATCCTCTCAGCAGCAACCTAACAATTCAATTTAGGCAGTTGGCATAAATTTTATCTACCATAATAAAATTGAATTTTATTATTAATGATTTAGGCAATTTATATGCTTTGGCAATTTAAGGAAGAATGTGAAAGTAAAGGATTTGTTTGAAGAGGCATGTCACTTAAGGGTTTGTTTAGATTAGATTTTTAGGAGTCTACCATTTATGATTTACTTATGTAACTAAATTACCGTATCTAAACTTTAGTTTGCTTAATGACAAAACAATGATAGTATTAGGAACCACTCAACATCCCAAGCAGGATGTTTGTGAAACCCTCAAAGATAATGCCTATGAAATTTCTTAGGTGAGTTCAAACTATTTTATGAAAAGAAAGCAGCTTGAAGTCTCCTTCATTTTGTGTTTGAACATTAAATTTCTAATCACATTGGATATTTATTATAACATAGCTCCTTGAAGGGTCATAACTCCTAAATTCTATGACCCTGAAAAAAAATTTCATGTTCTGTTGATAGAGCCAAATTTCTGTTAGCTCTGGAAGTCATGATGGGCAGAACAAATGTGAGCCTGTGACATGGTCCTGACATTAGGAAGTAAACATCATGTGATGTCATACACGTAGAATATGAAATGTGAAAGCCAAGTCATTCTTTAACCTATCTGTTCTATGTTAGGCCCTTTATTAATGTGCTCTGCCAAGATGGGGTCTTTGTTACTAAAGATACGTAGAAAATTTGGACTATGTCCAGAGAAGAACATGACAATTATCAATGACTTAGAAAAAAGGACCTCTGAAGAAAGGTCAAAGAAACTCAGAACTTTTCAGAGAAGTATCTTCAAAATTTTAAAGTGGGCAATTAACCATTAAGAAACACAAAATTAAGAAGAGTAGTTTGGCTGTTAAAGTTGTTGAGCATTAGAAGACATTTCCAAGGGATTATGTTGAAATTTATCTGCAGGTAATTAAGGGTTTGATGGTCTTTTGCTTGGATGGTTAATCGCGTGTTATCTTAAGTCACAGGCTTAAACACCAGGACCTCTTGAGGTCATTTATAAAAGGATAGTTAATCTTATCTGAAGGGAGATGTTTATTCCCCTGTGCCAGACTTAGAGCTGGAACAAAAGGATAGAAATTGAGACTCAGCTATTTCATTCTGATATCCAAATTGTTATTTCCTTGATATAATTTGTTGAAATACAATTCCACCCAATACACACAAAAAATTATTTGAATATTTCATTTCTGTCTCAGTTCTTTCTTGGAGATTTGATGTTGCACACATACTTGCTGAACACACCCTGAATTTACCCCATATTTAACTTATATCTAAACCTTTTCTTATGTTCTCTCCTTCAGGAATTCCTTTGTTCACCCTTTCCATCTGTTAAAATACTACTATTTTATTTCCTATTCCTCAAGGCCAATTCAACTGGCATTTCCTCCAAGTAAACTTCCCTAGTTCTCTCCTTCCACTTTTTTGCAACTAATTTCTCCCATATGCACATATGGAAGTATAACTTCTATAGGACTTTCTATCTCTGTTTTAACTCTGCTCTTAAAAATAGATGCTCAATTTATTTACCTTCTTTTCTGAAGTTTCTTAAGAACAAGAGAAATTATTCATTTTCCTACTCCTTATAGCATAGAATCAATAATATTTTCCAGGAAATATTCTCTGGAATAATTGATGTTATAAGTCTTTGCATGTTCTTCATAACTAGGATATGCTCTTATCTTTAAAAAATTAATCTGTTTTCTCCTTAAAAACTATTCATAGGACTTACATCCTCAATAATAATTTTTGAAACTAATTTTACTAAGAAATTGGTTCACGTTATTCCAGGCTTTAGACCAAAATTTGTATAAGTTATTCATTGTCACATTATAAATTACTCAAAACCTAGTGGTCTTAAATTCTTATTAACTCACAGCTTCTATGGGTCAAGAATTGAGGTATAACTATCTGGTCTGTTTCATGATCTCACAAGCTGCAATCAAGGTGTCAGTCCAGGGCTTGAAGCTTTATCTGAAGCACCCACCAGGGAAGAATCCCCATTGTAGTTAGTGTCAGGATCCATTTTCTAGAAAATTGTTAGCTTGAGGTTCCTTGCTGGAAATTGGGAAGAAGCCATTCTCAGTGCTGTGATACATGCGCATCTCCAACATGGTCACTTGCTTCATGGAAGCTGATGACAGAGAGAATTTCTAGAATCTAGAGCTTTTTCCTCCATTCCCATTATATTTATTGGTTCTCAAGCTGCATTAGATTACATAAACTAGTCCAGACTAAAAAGAATCAATTCTTCTCCTTCAGTAACTTGTGATGGTACACTATAGTGTACAAAGCACATTTCTTGACAAAAGTCAGGTAAGTTTGAGAAATGCAACTAATGACACTTGAGAAAGTTCACAAAACAAATAAATATATTAAATATAAATATATTAAAATAGCTATAATATAGGCAGATTTGACCCTTGAACAACACTGTACTTGAATTGCGCAGTTCACTTATATGCAGCTTTTCACAAAGAGATCCAGTACCCATGGGTTTCACATCCAAGGATTCAACCAATATTTTCAACCAATATCAAAACAATATTTTCTCATTTCCATTTACTTTATCAACTACAGATAGAAAATTTTGTTTTCATCTATGGCTGATTGAATCCATGGTTATATAGATTCAAAAGTTAAAAATCTTATACTCAGATTTTTGACTGGGATTGGGGGGGGTGCTCTCAATTCTCATGTTGTTTAAGAGTCAACTTCATTAAATTTTTATGTGAAAAAAAGCTGTTTAACCCTTACTTTATCAGGGTTTCCATAAATTTGGCAATAGACCTTGCTAGCAAATCCAAAATTGGTTCTCTGCAGAATGCACTTGTATAAATATGAAATTATTTATATAGCCAGAAGTAATTACTTCTGATAATGTACCCAAAACATGGAGAAACTGAAAGCACTTGCAATGCATTTTATTTCATGTAAGCCACCCAGAAGAGTAGGACAGAGGCTGAGTGGTACAGTTAGAAGCAAGTGCCACTGTGCAAACTCCATGAAAGAGTTTGATAGGCAGTGGCTTGGATGAGCTTAGCACACAGGTATGTGTAGGCAGGTACGAATCTAGACAAAAAGCCAAATTATAGGCCTTACCTGTGAAACTTACTTCAAATAGATAAATTATTAACTTACCTCTAATAAACCTGGAGCATATTCTCTCTTCCTCTCCCATGTTTTTATTCTTAAGAAGTTCAGTGAGTATTGAGGAGGGGATGAAAAAGAGGGAGAAGACATATCACAGTTACATTACTATTGCCTGAGTTATCCATTATAGAGAATTGAAAATTAGGACTGTATTTCTCTGATGTAAACAATGCCAAGATGAAATGGGGGTTGCAGTGGGAAAGCCTCTTCTAGCCTGAAGTATGCTTCAGATGACTGTGAAATCTGCTGAGCCACAACCAACTGCCCAACAGCCAGTGATTTCATCCTCTAGTGAGACTTCATCCCTTATTCCTCCAAAGCACAATATTAATAAATTGTTCTGGAAAACATCAAAGTTATTTGAAAAGGTCCATTATGGTATATTATTTCTTTATGCAAAATGGCTGTTTAACAAGATTGCCTCCTTGAACTTTTCACATGAATAGGAAAGCCAATCTCATTTGCTAATGGAGGCTTTATAGCAGATCCTTTCCCTGCCCTTGTCTTTCTTTACCATTATTTTATGGATAATAATTTACAATTTGTGTAAGATATGGAAGAAAATGCCCTAGAGCATAGGGTGACATTCTCAGTGCTGCCATATGGTATGAACATCCCAGAGGTACATTTTAAGGAAGGCAGCTTTTGCCTCGTTGGCAGCTTGAAGGGAAGGGGAGAAGGGCAGGTGATACTTGCCACTGAGGCGAGAGCAGAGCAAACTTCATAAGCTCCCAGGCTTTGCTCAGATATTTTATTCATAAGACACTGTTAGCATCAGTTATCATTAAGAAGGTGATAAAATCATAAGGGAGGAATTGCACCCCTCTTACTCATGATTTGAGCATGAAGAGGATGATATGGTAATTAGGCTTCTGCTGCTGCTAGTGATTAGTCAAGTGAATAAAAGAATAGACAAGAGTGAACAGAACAGTAGAAATATCTTAGCAAAGAAAAACGTACTGAATGGTAAGTTTACACAGCACTCATCTCTTAGCAAGCACCCACCTGAGTTTGGATACAGGTCAAAAATTGGCTGCTACTTCTTGAGCTTGTCATCTGTGGGAAACACTCCCTTGACATCGTAGGAAATGTTTTACTTTCTCTATTTGTGGAATTCCTGTGTACTTTTATGTAAAATGGATGAATTCCCTCGGAGAAGCAAGCAAAGATGTTTTCAATTGCTTTTCAGAAGGTGAAAGAAAAGAGGCTGGAGGAAGCAACCCAGGTTCCCTTGATAGGAGAGGGAGAGAGACAGAGAGAGAGAGAGAGAGAGAGAGAGAGAGAGAGAGAGAGAGAGAAGAGGATTAAATTAACTACAAAGGGCATAATAAGACAGAAAAAAATAGAAAAAAGAGCTTTGGAATTTAATTTTTTCAAAGGTGATGTTATGAGTATTTAAATGATATTCTGGATGTAATTTAGGGGGAAATGTATAATACAAAAGTTAAGTAATTTAGGTTTTATTTTGGTTTTGGTTCTTCCAGCCATAAGTACAGAGTAACTAAAAAAAAAAATTTGGAAAGAGGGAGGAGTTGCAAAATTACTAATCCATTAAGATTTTCATTAAGGGGAAAAGGAATGATTACTTCTGTCATAAAACTTACTTTCATTTGTGGATGAGTAGAGAGCTACTGAAAAACCTATTTTAAGTCTGTTGACCCTGGCTTTGCCCACATTACGACAATTGTTATTTAACCTCTCTGGTTGTCAATTTCTTTGACTATATGGGAAGTATGGTGTCTTCTTCCACAAGGCCACCTTAATAATGTTAGGAATTATGGGACTTCTGAGACTTGAGCCTTGGGAAGGAACCAAGGAAATGAAAAATGTTTCTTGGCTGCAATTTATTTTGGAAAATTTGATATTTTTTCAAGATTAGCCAGATCAAAAAATCAGAAATTAAAATACATCTTTTCTTCTTCAATCAACTTTATTCTGTATAGAATCACTTGAATTAAGAATTAAAATTGAAAATAGGCAGTGTTTGGCAACTTTCAGCGGGTGTGTGCATGTATGCATACATGTGTGCATGCATGTGCACTAGCCAAAAGGTCTTTTCCAACAGACAGAAAAAAAAAGAGATTAAGAAATGTACCCCTTGAGGACTAGAGATAAAGGAAACACAGTATCCAATGGTGATGACAACACCCCATCAAAATACCTGAGGATAGAAGGTACCATCAGAGGGATGATTAAGATGATTGTATATCTGCATTAAAAAGCCTACACAGATAGATGACGATTTACTGTGATTCATTCAGCAAAACAACGAAATCACCTGGCCATCATATGATTCTTAACATAAGGCAAAGAAAAGAGAAACAAAAGAAAAACTTTCGTTAGTTCTTATAGTCTGTGATATTTGTAATTTTTGAATCTTATACTTTAAGATATATCTGTTATCTTGTAGCAAAATTACATTTTTTTTAAACAAACAACATAAGATATCCAACATTTTTTTTAAAAATGTGTAACATAAACATTGTCTTTTCACAAGTGGCAAAAAAAAAAAAAATGCTTCCTTACTATGTTTATCATAAAGACACCTCACAAAGAGCAAAAAAAGGTTCTTTTCATATGAAAGATAATTTGTAGTGCATGGTGTTGTAAAGAAAATTTCCACTATTTTGCCCATTTAAAGAAAATACCTTTTGTTTATTCCATTGGACAGCACTTTTATTCTGTATAGTTAAAAATAAAAGCATCAGAATACATTTACATTCCTGTCTTGAGGAAAGATGTTTGTTTAAAAATAGTATTTTTTTTCTTTCTTAACTGAATGGGGAAATATTAAAAATGTAATTTAAATGACCTTTTTTTGCAGTACTCTAATATATTTTCTGACATAATGCTAATTTACACGACTACTGGTTTAAAAAAAAACATAAAGAAGAAGCAAACGTTTGTTTGTTTCAGTTGAGATTTTATGTATATATGTGGAGAGAGAGATCTATATATAGTGTACAGACATGAAGGCTCATGTAAAAATTTTAATGTGAAAAAATATTAGAATGTTTTCTTTTCATTTATTCTGATGAGCTGCGAAGGTCAGAAAGAGATCAATCCACAGAGGCCAGTAAAGTTAGAAGTAATTTAATTTGGGTTGTCTTGATCTGAAATATCATCTAATCCACTTATTACTAGTGGGGAAATTTGTGTATCTATAATTGTCAAAAGTGATTATGTACTTTTAAAACCTGAAAAGACTTATACCACAAACCCCATGAAGAAGACAGCCTACAGAAAAAAAAAAAAATTAAACTGGCATATTTAATGTCATGCAGGATATTTTTTAAAGTACGGAGACATTTTTTTTCTTTCTATATGAAATCACAACAACCACAAAAGAACGGTTAAGTAGTGTTTGGCACCTAAAGGAAAGTGACTTATCACACTCACAAGGATGACCCAGTCTGCTCTTTGGGTCCCTCTCAGCAGGTTTCCTTTCGATGTCATGTTACTTGCTGTGTCACAGAACCCACCAGGCCAGAGAGAGGCCAGTGTGATGCATCATCATCAAACACCTCGCCCAGGGAAGGCCAAGAAACAGGATTTTCAGGTGAAATGTGATATGCAGGCTGCAAGGTAGAATGCAGAACAGAACTAGGGGCTTTAGAGAAGCTTTCCATAGGACCAAATATGAGTGGCAAGGCAGCTCCAGAGGATGTTCATTCACCTGGGGGTTCCACTTAGGAGGTGCTGTGCAAATGTGGTGGACAAAACGCTCCTGCGATGTTACTCTGTCTGAGATTCCCAAATGTTACTGCCATGAACTGTTGGGATGATTCGTTTACAGAAGCTCTTGTAATTTTTTCCCTCAATCTTTCTTTGTAGACACTAAATCCACAGAGAAGCTGATAAAAGAAATTATAATTAACAATTCATAACTAAGCCTCCACAGCAAGGAAAGTTCCTTATTCCCAATGGTTGCTAGATGCATTTAGTAACTGATTGCATAAGCAATTCTGTCACCTGTGACCTTGCGTTGAGACCTCTCATTATAAAGAAGGTTTCACATTATAAAGGAGGTCAATTTGTTCCAGAAAAATGGAGTTGATGTCAAATTTCAATCCCACCTGTAAGAGTTTTGTAAGTGCAGATAGATATATGTTGCCTAGAGTTCAGCTCCAAAGAGGTTTGAGGTTTTTATTAAATGATCTCTATTTCATCGAGCGTTTTTCCAAGTCTTGCAAACCTTTAAGTGAATATGATGTTAGCCTTGCCTTTTTTCACAGACCTATGTGGGGTAGTGGTGGGGGAGTGGGGGACATGGTTTAAGTTTACAGAATCACAGCCTTCTGAATGGGCCTCCCAGTGGAGATTTTCATCCCTGACAGGATGGTAGAATGGTCTAACTTCTTCAGACCTGCATTTCTTTTGCTGTCCCGAGATCTAAACAGCCAAGGTTTGTGAAAGTTTAAAACTTCTTTTTAATGAACAAAGAAGACAGCATTTAAATGGCAACAAAGACGGGAAGCTGTTAAGCTATTCCCATGATTGGCTTCCAATGGAGCAACCAGAGCGGAACGGAACTTGGGGTTTTGTGTTGAGTTCCAGATTGCCATATGGGTTCAGATGAAAGTTAAAGTCAATGAGTTGGCTACTTTTCAAATCAGATACATGAAAATTTGGTAGGAACACAGGGGTGGGTTTAAAAAACACACTTTAATTAAAGATCACAACATGTTTCCCACAGCTTTTCTGTATTAAGGTTTGGCAAGCCCAAGAGGAGTCCAAACCAATGACCATGGACAGAAAGAAAAATACTTGTGTCTCGTGTTTTTATAACATTGCTTATAGACTTTTCTTAAGGCGCTTATAATTTTATGGTAAAAAGATCTTGAGATGTGGCACCAAACAGACCCAGTTTTGAGTCCTAGGCCTGCTACTAACTGTGTGACACTGGTCAAATTCTTGTAAACTCTAAATTTCCCTAGTGTTCTGGTTTCTATTGAAGCATAACAGACCACCCCAAAACTTAGGGGTGAGTCAGCCACCATTTAATTATGCTCATGGATTCTCTAGATCAGGAATTCAGTCAAACAACAGTGGGAATGGCTTGTTTCTGCTTCACATCATCTGGGCCTCAGCTAAAAAGTTTGAATCTACAGGTTTTTGGAATTGCCTGGAACTTTTACTGCTCACATATCTGGCACATGGGTTAGGCGGAACTGAAAGCTGGCTCAGCCAGCACTGTCACCTGGACCACTGGACATGCCCTGGGCTTCCTCCCAGCACGCAACCTCCAAAATCTTCCAGTGACCAAAGCAGAAGATGCACAGCCTTTCAAGGCACTTGGAAGTCACATAGTATAACTTATGCTGTACTCTGCTGGTCAGAGCAGTCACAGGCCTCCCCAGGTGGAAGGTATAGAGTCAATTCTTAAAGACAGAATCAAAGATTGTGTGGTCATGTTTTAAAATGACAACCTGATAGGATTACTGTGAGGATTAAATGAGAAAACATTCGTAAAGCACTACCATAGAACAAGGAAATTAACAAATGCTTAATAAATGGAGTTCTATTTATATTCATGGTGGTTATCAAGGTTCACGTCTGAACTTCCCAGGTATGAACTCTCATAAGACAAGGTCAAGTGGAATTTATACGAGTTTACCCTGCCACTCACGCAGAGCGCTGGCACATGCTACACACATTTCGCTAAATATATAATGGTCTGTTTTTGGTTACAGGCCTGAGAATATGAATTAATTAATGTACTTTTTGGAATCTTGTAGGAGGCAATGATACCTAAGGTAGTATATTGAGGAATATTGTTTATACCCCAAAGTACTTTTAAAAAGATGCTTTGGAATTACTGACTAATTACACTTTGCACATTGATACTGTGCAAAGTGTAATTAGTCAGTAAAAGTGTGCCAAAGCAATGATTTAATTTCATAAATATGTGACTGCATAATTCTTTTTGAAAGCACCAGGATCCCTTATTGTCACTTATCAATGCCATTTACTTAGAGTCTTAAGAGCACAACTTTTCTTTAAGTTTTTTTTTTTCTTAATCCACACTGCCTGAGATTGTGCAAACCAATGAAAAGAGGTTAGACAGGAGAATTTTGCTGGCCAAAATGAGTTTGCACAGCTGTGAGCAATAAAATATAGCAACCATGGCAACCCTCTCCAGTGTCCCGATAACACATCTGAAATGAAGTTATTAGAATTATTAATTTACATTAGTGGCTATTAAAATTACTACCTGCAGATTTGCTGCCTGAACATCCTTTTTGTGTGTGTCAGAAGAAAGCCTTGTTTTCAAAGGGATCGAGATCCTTAAATAGATGCAATCTATTGTGTGTGAGGCATTAGAGAGAGACCAGCAGATAATAAAACTCGCAGTGAGATTGGGATAACTGCCTTGTGGAAAAGGAAAGCAGATATAGTGCTTTGTTCTTCTGATGATGGCAAAGGACCACTTGGGCTCCGATGGCGGGAGTGATGACTGGATGGTCCTGAATTTTCTAGAAGGTATTACTTACAAGCCAGCCCAGTAGGGGCTGTTTCATGAAATTCTGAATGGCATATAAAATATTCTAACTTGGTGAGGCATAAACAGAGTCAAAATGAACCAGCTAAAAACGTCAGTCATTTGTAGGGGGCTACAGGAATTCCAGGAGAGCCCATGGAGGGAGACCTGGCTAGTTTCCTTCCATCTCCCATTAACTCAACTCAGAAAGCAGATGCCTGCTGCTTTAAGCAAAAGAAGAAACCCATTAGAGAGAGGCCACAGTAGGAATTCATCAGGGGAAGCAGCTATACAGCTGAGAAAGAACATTTTATTTAGGGAAATGAGCAGGAAAAAACACACAGGAAAAAGAAACATACAGGTATAGAAAAGCAATGATGGTAGTGAGACCAGAGCTGCCTTCCCTGCCTCTCTCACAGGTGGCGTGTGGTGTATGTAGAACCTGGCGTCCTCACGAGCATCTTCCTGAGGACAACAGAGCCCCCAATCCCTCGAGAAGGGAGGAATGTGTCAGACATAGGGTCAAAAAAATGTGAGGACCTGAGTCCCTTTCGAATTCTGCTCATGTCAGAAGGAAGAGGTTGCTTCCCACTTCTATCTCTGTGAGCCCACCCTCTGGGTTCCTCACCCTCTCAAGGCCATCTGCTGCTTCCCAGTCATAGAGGTCGCCAGCCAGAAGGAGCAGGCTTCCTCCAAGGGGGAGTCTTTTAACCTCTCCATGAAGCACCAGGACAAACTGCAAGTGTTCTGTCTAACCCAGTTCTGAGTTTGCAGAAGCAGGCGAGGAAGCCAGGAGACAAAGGTAGAACACTGAAATGTGATATTTTACTCCAGCTGTCACATTCTCAAACCAGACCTTCAAACACACGATCCACAGAAGATTCGGGTATCGCCTCCCAATTCTCAGAGCCGCTGAGTCATGTATAGTTCAGAAGTTAGAAATACTGGAATCGCTGGGACATTCCTATGGTTTGTGGGATGATTTGATAATATGTTTAAAACTGAGTCTCTGGCCTAGAAAACCAGAAGGTATGTTTGCTCAAAGAGGTCAAGCACATGGACAGCCCTTCCTGATGCAAGGTTGTCATGGAGACTGGCCTCAAGCAGCCATTAACTCCCACCCACAGAGAAGAGGTTCCACGGCACTTCCCAGTAGTAGAGACCAGATCTACCTCTCCATAAAGTAAGAACCTGCAAAGTTCAGCTCCCCACCGTTACTCTGTCCAAGAATTATCTATTGAACTTTAAAACTAAATGGTAATTGTTCTCAGTATTTTGAAATTACATTGCCTTAAAGTTCTTACCTAATGGCAAAAATGTCACACCTCTCACTGAACGACTTAAAAAAAAAAAGATTTGTTAAAGGATTAACTGCTTTCGTATTTGGCTGTTGAGATGGCTTAATCCTCCATTTGGCTTGATTTTCAAAGTTAGGTGGCTTTCTTAATGACAAAAATAAGTATATTTATTCTAATTACAAAGTAATTCATATTTAAAATATTTTGTGCAAAAGCACGAAAATAGAAAATGAATAGATTCAAGAAATCACTACCTTCTGGTAAACACCTTCTAGTCTCTTTTCTTTTAAGTGTGTGTCTGTGTGTCTTTGTGTACTTTGAAACTTGCTACTCTGTCTCTTGATCAGTATCCATTGCATCTACTTAGATTCTACATTCCCCAAACCCAAACCGTGAGTCTCATATGGTTCTTTTCCTCAATCTCCAAAATTTTGAATGCAGCCTCAGCAATAGTTTGGTGAATCTCTGGCTCTTTAAGCCACATACCATGTTCACTTCTGAGTTGTTGATCACTTCATTCATCAATTTCCTGCTTATCTTAACCCCTAAACCTAGTGCAGCAGTCCCCAACCTTTCTGACACCAGGGACAGGTGCTCCTATGAGAATCTAACGCCTACTGGGGAGTGGCTGCAAATACAGATGAAGCTTCACTCCCTTTGCCTGACACTCATTTCCTGCTGTGTGACCTACCTGTACCAGTCCACAGCCCCAGGGTTGGGGACCCCTGCCCTAGTGTACAAATCAGCATCAGAAACTTTTATTATTATTATTATTATTATTATTATTATCATCATCATCATCATCATCATCATTATTATGTGTGTGGAAACTGCATGCACTGATTCTGCCTTTAATTACTAAGAATCATGGGTCAGGGCTGATTTAGCTTCTCTAGGAAAATGACAGGTGGCCCTGTCCATCTGGGTGTCATTTATCCCAAACATTTGCCTCTGATTCCCTACATTTTCCACTAATTTCTTCTAGAACATTTGTCTTTTTTGTCTGTCCCTTACCACCCACTCTCCTTCCATTTCTTCACATCCTGTCCTCTGTCACGCTGTTTTTGCTGCTTCCCCAGTACTTTCAAAATCAGCCGGTGCTTGTCTTGTCAAAATCTTATCTGCCTTCTATTCTTCCTTACTTCTAGTTATTTATAAAGTTTTATTAACTGCTATATATAAGAATTCTGACTTTTATCCTTTGCTTTATTTAAGACCTTTCCCCATATGCCCATCCTCTCTTTACCATAATCACCAAAGATTTATTATTTCAATCTATAAAAAGAAGGTACAAGTTTCATGATTCAGACAAATGCACTGAAAGTTACACAGATGTACATGCACAGAAAACAATAAAATCCGGACGATGAAGCCATCTTATAAACTCTCAGGCACCGTGTTCACGTTCTTCATGTTTTCACCACCTGCCAAATTTGACCCTTAAGATGTTTATTCTACATTTGTGGAGTAAGTGGAGTCACCCCCTGGGTGTAACAATTGCCTCTGCCCTCTATTTCCTAGACACATCCTCCTTCGAGTCTCAATTTTTAAATGTTTCTCCCCATACATCAAATAACCAACCTAAAAATGAACCCTGTTTGTTTCCTTTTTAAGACACCTTATTTCCCTTCTTGACTGTCAATAACACCTCTCTGCTTCCCAAACTCAGAGGCTCGTAATCATCTATTATTCCTCCATTTCCTCTTCTAGCCACATTCATTCCCATGGGACATTTGCTCCACTTCCTGAGCAGAAATCTTACAAATTGAGTGCTTTCTTTCTCACTTCCACTGTGACTTTAGTTTAGGCTGAAATAATTTCCTGCTCAACCTGTATACAACCCTGGCTTTCTACCCTCCTAAGGCTCCTGCTTATCTCTTCTCATTCCCTAGGAATCTAAACACTTACTATCAAAATATTTTCTTTCTTAGCCCCGCCCCCACATTCTCTAACCTTTCAGATGCAGTCCGTTCATCTGTTTTTTCCCTCCTAGATTTTCAGACCAATTTTTCATTTTCAATATAAAAGTATTTCACATTCTCTTGACCCTCCTTTTTATCTCATATTCTGCTACTCACTATGTTTCATTCCTGCCCTGCCATTAACAACTGGCTCTTATAAACATCCTATTACATCACCCTTACTTTCCAGATTTATTTTATTTTATCACCCTTGACTTAAAGTTTGAGTGCTGTTATACATATCCCATGCCCTATATCCCCTTCCAGAGCAGGGTTGTTACAAATAACAAGGGTGTATTCTATATTGTTACTTTGTCACAAATGATTTCTAAACACTCCTTGTTTTGAATCAGTGCACAAGGCATCATTGTTACTGTCTCTTTAAGAATACTTCATGACCTTGCACAGGAAATGGGAAGTGGGACAACCCTAGAATAGCCTTGAGGAAATGTTGTGTTGTGGAAACCGCTATGGGGATGACATGGGACATTTCCTAAGACTCAGGTAAAAAAGCAGAAGCCAAAGAAAGACTGTCTCAGCTGCTTCCCAGGAAGTTTTCATGCACTAAAAACCGTGAGAGTATCCCCATGGCTCACTTAATGGAGACCTTGGGACCAATTTGTCTAACTTTGGTGGAGTTGAATTGGTACCTAACATAAGCATAAGGACAGTGGACCCAGAAGCCTACTTTCAGAAATCGTTCACTCGGTCCTGGATGCCGCCTCTGTGGCGTTTGCAGTAATGCTCCAGCTAGAAGATACTTTTCAGTCTTATGGCTAAGACCTATATTTCCTCCAGTCTAGCTTAAACCCATTTATTTATAGCAATCGATATGATGCATTAACTTTCTCCTTTTGACTTTCAACTCTTAGGTGTCACCTTTGGAGTCCTTCAGTACAAAGAGGTCTTGAAATGGTGGATTTCGTGCGATTGTCACAACTTGATATGAGGCTTAAATGTGACTTCTCGGAAGAGTCAGTGATTGTCTTAATATTTTTCCAAGTTGGTTCCCTCAGATCACTCCTGGGCACTCTGTCACAATGGCTTGCACTGTGTCACCTCTTAGATTTTAATACATATTAGCAAAAGCTAAATGAGATTTTTCGTTGAGGTAATTTCAATTTCTTCCCAAAGACAGGCAGGGAAAGCAGCATGATGCTTTGCCAGCTGCAGGTTTAGCATTTTGATAGAACGATGCAAGCTCACTCTTTATCTCTTTATGGATCACAAAGGCCTGAACTAATTAGGACTTATTAGAAAGCCAATTAGAAATACATTGTAATTCTCCAAGTGGTGTAAATGGAATATGCCAAGGTTGGATGTGGACTGAGATATGCTCCACAGCACTAACACCAAAGTACAGATGCAGGGGTTGGAGCACACTGCACAGAGTGGGGCATTTGCACCTGATCGGTCTGCAAGCCTGAGATTCTCTCTCTCGGGTGCCATCTGTACCCAATTCAATGCAAATGCTAGGCCTACTGCTGTGATCTGTATGCTTTCCTACTTTTGATCTAATATCCCTAGCATTCCAACAGGTCTCGCTTCTATTGTATTGTTTTTTGATTCTCATTTTCATGATTTTCAACTTTGTATGTCATGGATTTTTTTTAGCTAACTTTAGACACCAATAGATAAGTCATCTGTTTTTGAGAACCTCCATCTTCTTCTTTGACAACTCTCTTATTCAGTTATCCAAAGTCACACACTCAAAACTGATATATCTCCCCACTCCTTCAACTACTCTATCCAGTACAGACCTTAAGTGTGCTCCTGACTTTTTTCTCTAAGAAATCCTTTGCCAATTAGCTAATGAATGCAATGGAATCAGATCTATATTTTTCTACAAATTCCCCCATTCAATCAGTTGATATCAGAATGTTAGTGACTATTAAATAAAAAAATTCATTATATATCATAAATACCTATCTGTCTGTCCATCCATCCATTCATGTCTGTCTGTCTATCTACCTATCATCTATCTATCTATCTATCTATCTATCTATCTATCTATCATCTATAATCTATCTATGACCTGTCTGTCATCTATCACCTACATTTTTTACAAATGTACAAACTTTAATAGCAACTTATATACTTACATGGCTTGGAAGGTTGGGAGGGAGATGGTTTTTCTTATCACATGGCTTTTTTTTATTCAAATTCAATAAGTAAGCCATTTCTGGCCTTGCACTCACAACATGGATCTCTATTCACGTATGTTAGGTGTCACTCTCCCTTCATTAGACTAATATGCTTCTTACTAGTCAGCACCAAGTCTATTTTGAAATTGCCATCATCAGCTCAGGAACCTCCATGTGAACAAGAGATATTTGCTCATTACCAAAAGTACTTGCTCAGGAACTCAGTTCTGTGCATGGTTACTGCTGGGCTGACTAAGCCGTCTGCTAGCCTGCTTTTTTTTATTGTACAGTTTGGGGTCTCCTGTGTGTCATTCTGAAAGCTGCCACTGCTACTCCCTAAATTGCTTTCCACTGCTCACATTCTATATTGCCTTTGCGTTATTTTTGAATCTTACATTGTTCTCATTCTTCACCTGCCTTTGAGCTTAAACAAAATTGCCCAGTTGTATGGGTCACCCTTTATGGTTATTCAAAATTAAATGAAAGCCATAGCACAGAAAGGTCTAATAAAGACATTTACTTATTTAGTTCTGTAATGTCAATGCTTCTTTTTTTGTTGTTGTTGTTTTTGGAGGAATGAGATAGGGACAGATTTTCAAGGTTTGTGAATCTAAACAAAAATGTTCAAGAAGTTCCATTACCCATAAAATACAAAATAAACAGACATGCACAGAAAGGGCACATTTCTTATGCCCCTAATATTGCCTTCACTGCACGGGCTACCTGGCTGATATTTACTCTGGTATTTTCTTCTAGTTTTTCCATGAGATTGCTTTCTTCCTTCTTACAGGCATCTCTCTGATATCAATTTGTTATAAGTATAAATCTGTCCCATGTTTCTTCTCATGTCATGTGCCAAGTAGTATATGGAACTGCATCTGTCCCTAAAATAAACTTTTTTTTTTTCATTCTAGGACATTTTGATATACTTTTTATCTCCTCTCATATATCTTCAATGCAGACAGTCAAGGCTTTTCACCCATCTTGTGTTGATTAATGAGTTTTTGATTCTTGAAAGAAAAGGCTGGGCCTAGGTTTTTGAATCATCACTGACTCAAGGATGTATCCAGCATTCCCCTGTTCTCAAAACCCTTTCTAGTGTGAAGAAGGTTTCCAGTGGAATCTGGGTTCATTTACTACAAATTAAAAGTGCAATTAAAAAAAAATTTATTTTAAAAGACTCAGGCATTTGAGCACTGGGATGCTTGACAAATTCCCCAACTGCACCACACATATAACATCATTCTTCCACATTACTCATTCGTTTTTGCTTTATTCCCAGCCAAGCTTCTTGCTGTTATATACTTCACTGATTATACATTTTCCATACGTTTCTCCAGTTCCATTCTCAGCTTCCGCCTAATGGGTGAAACTACCGTTTTAGGTCCTGTTCTAGTCTCATCAATGCATATGTGATTGACAGTTTTCCCTATCCTCAGACATCAGGAAAGACCTGTAAGTGTAATGCCAGTTCTCTACCCACTTTTTTCTGTACGGTGATTAAAAGGGCGTTCCAGGATTTGTAACCCAAATCCCCTGGATCTTGCTGGATCACTCAGATCCAAGTTGCTTCTGCTATTGGGACATATTATCTCCTGAAATGAACATGGTACTTGCATTTGTGCAGTTTCTCTGAAAGCAGGGGTGGATTGTCAAAGGCTTGTGTGATTCCCGGGGAACTAGGACTGTTGGTGTCTTACCATTTTCCAAGTAATTAAAACGCATTTTTTGTTATTTATCAGATGTATAGGACATGATTTTTCCCTATAGTTTTGAAAATAGAAATTCTTCATATGTGTTAATACATTTTAATAATTTTTATGAATATATACTTTTCAGAATTTGGCAACCCTGAGGAAGCAAGATTATGTCACAGAAAGATCACTTTTAGTTGTTCCTCCTGTCTCTAGTTCCTCTCTCAAAAGCCTTTTCTTTTCAGACTTTGGTGCCCTTTGGTTCCCTGAAACTTAAGGTCACAGAATACTACTTCCCTAAGGGTATCACTGGGCCTTGAATATGTGAGTCTGAGAAAATTATTAATAATAAAATGTTCTCTGAATACACACAGTTTTGGTGTACTGCTATGCAACCTGCTTATAGATATTCCCTCCCTCTTCCCCAGAAAATGATTTTGGAACAAAGATTTAGTTCAGCTTCCCTTTGTCATACACACCCACAATGTCACCCCCACATCAGTAATTCAGTAATTTTCAACAAAGCCTTGCTTCTGTCCAACCACTGTCCTACCTCTTGTAAATATGGTTATTTAATAACTTGCTAACAGTAGCCTTGGCCTACTTATCGGTGTTGCTGCCAAGCCAATACTCACCTTTTCCTTTAGAATGAGTCAAAAACTGCTCTATCGCTAAAGCTTACTCTATAATCTCTGAACTCTGGAATCTGAATCGCAACTAAAATGTTTGTGAATCATGGCCAGAGTGTTAATAATGAAAGTTCACACAACTAATGCACCAGTATGGCAATCACTGACTTCTTCTTGGAACTTCAGTCTCATGACGAATCTGCTTTCAGCTGTCTTGTGATTTGCCTTCTTCCTTCTCCTTGGCTCTTCACAGATCTGCTTTTGTTTCACAATCAGCCAGTTTCTCCCTACAAAACTTTAGAGGAATTAACTGATAAATTCTATCCATGCCAGCAATTTAAATTTTTAAACCGAACCCTTTCTTATCCTTGTTAGTTCTCCTTTTCCCTTCCTTTTCCTTTAAGCAATTTTCTCTGAGGCTCTCACAACTTCCTTGCCTCCCCATCCCCATCACTTTCTGTAGATGTTATAGAAGCGATTCCTCTCCCTCCCCCTTCCTTGTGAAGAGTGGTCATCCAAGCTTAGCTCGTGCATCTTAAACTTTTAGGAACTTGCACAGAATCCCAATCACATAACTGAACTTTGAGGGAACAGTACTTTTCATCCATTTAAAACAAAATGGTAAATTTCAGTGACAAAATGTTCAGAACAAAACAAAAATCCTATAATCGTGACTTCAAGTGACAATGGGAGATGGCGTAGCCACAAATTGATACTACTAACCATACCTTCCTTTAGGTGGATGGGCTAGCACACACTCTAGCCATCTTCCCTCTCTCATCCTCATGGATGCTAGAATCTTCTGGGTAGAAAGCCCTGGGCTGTTGGAATTTCTTTCCTACACCCCTTTATTTCCTAACCAATCTTTGCACTACTAATTCTTTAAGTGAGGGTGAGTAAGAATTTCTACGTCTTTGGAGCACTTGGGAGACCCTGTAAATATGAGGAGAAATATCAACAAGACTGGTTCTCTAAGTCGCCCATCACAGAAATAGCTGGTCAGCTTCACGTGTCAGATGAGTGATTATTTCAGGGAGATTACTCAAAACTCAATAAATCAAAAACTATATCAACTTTCCCCAAAAGCTGGCTCCCTTTCTCACTACCCATCTTTCCCCCACATTATACCACCATTCTTGTTTGATAAGAATTGGGATTAGTTTTCCTTTTTCATCCCTGCTGTCCAATCACTGCTTTTATATTCTCTCTTCCTTTTTAATTTTTTTTTAATCACTTCATTACTTACCACCTTAGAGCAGTGTCTCATTAGCTTACTCTTAATTTGTCACACCTGTCTGGTAAGTGGAAACCACTGCACCTAATGTTTCCTTATTCCTATTGCTTGGGTCGTTAGATTAAACACCTAATCCCTGCTCTCCAAACATCCTCTCTTGTTGGAAAATGCATCATGGCTTCATTTTATTTACTATACTAAAAGCAAAAGTTCTCTGAATTCAAAGGTGTATTGCTAATTGGTACCACCTGGCTTGATTTCAATCACTGTGCTTTTTATATTTTTATTAGATATACAGATGCCTGATTGTTCTGACTCCTTTGTTTTTTTAAATATTACATAATGTCCTTTTTTTTGGCCCCTGTTAATGTTTGCCTTAAATTATAATGTGTCTGATTAATATTACTAAACTAAGTCTCTTTTGGTATTTGTATGGTATATCTTTTCGCTTCTCTTCATCTTTAATCTTTCTGTATGGCTTTAAATTCTCTTTCAAATAATGTGCAACTAGATTTTAATTACATAATTCAATCTAATGATCTCTCTTTTTTATAAATGAGTTTATTTATATTTATTGAGATTAACCATATATTTAAACTAATTTTTATCATTTTAGGCATCATTCTTTTCCTTAACTTTTTTGACACTTTTATCTTTTCTGGTGATAAAATGCTTCTACATTTTTGTTTGCATGTTTGTTTTCCTCCACTGCTTTCATAATTGTAGCTCAAGTTTCCATTTTTTTTTAGCAATAATCTTTAATTTTTTACATATATTTTATCTTTCAGTACTTATATTCTCCTCTTGATCATATGATAGCCACTTTGGCATGATTTAACATATCCCATGAAAAACGACTACCTCTTCTTTTCTTATAGTTGTTATTTAGGTTCTATTTTACAGTTTCTAAAATTATTTTATGGTTAAAAATATGTAATGTCTTTTAATCAAATTCTATGTTATAATTGCTTTTAATTTACTTATTACTTTCTTCTTCCCTGTTTTGCATTATTTTTTATTAAAGTTTTCATTTTTAATGTTTTAAATGTCTTTATTTTGATCTCACTCGAGTAATAGTTTAGCTGTTTTTAGTAATTATGTTGATGATTTTTCTTCCGCTGCTTTTTTATCTGATGTTCTGCTCTTGACAATGTTTTTCCTGTGTTCTGGGCTTTATGATTTATTTCTTATCTTTGATATCTGCAAGTTTATTGTGAAGTGAATAGGTATAAGTTTGTTTTTATTTTTTTTTTCTAGACAAACAGTATATACTTTCAATCTAAGCACTCACATAATTCTCTTTTCCCATTCATTACTCCATTCTCTTCTCCTGGAACTCTCATTAGATATATGCTGGAATCCTTAAACTATCCTCCACATCTCTTAACTGCTCTGTCATGCATATTTCTCTCTCTCTCTCTCTCTTTCATTTTTATAATCTATGATATGCTGTTCCACAGTATTAAATTTATCTTGTATTTTGAGTTTTTAACTTTTATTTCAATTACCTTATTTCTCAACTCCTAAATTTTAGAATTGGTTTTTTTCTATACCTATACACTTTACTTTTATTTCTACTTTCTTTTGTTTCATAATTATATTTTATGGCCAAATTCCTTTATGTATCTTTTTAAACAACCTAACCATAGGTCTTTATTCAAACTTTGTCTCTCATTTCTTGTCTTGATTGTTTATTTGTCTATTGCCTTTTTTAGCATAGTTTCTCCATGTGATTTAGAATTTTGTTTTGCTGGTTCATCTTGTTTCATTTTTTTCCTTTTTTTATTTTTTGCATTTCTTCACAGTCTTACCCTTTCTGGTCCAACAATTTTGCAGCTGCCTCCACCTGTTTCCAGGGTTCCACACACAAAATCAGACCTTATAACGGTCATTCGGAGCTCTGATACTTTAGAGAAAAAAAAGATCACAGATGGAGTGTTAAAACTGGTGAGTAGATGGTTCAGTTTCTAGTCCTCAGAATGTGTCTCTATTCTCCTACCTTGCTGGATTTCCAGTTTCTAAAATCTGTAGCCCAGAGGCAGCAGATAATAATTGTTGATAATTGTTCCCAACATCCTTTTGAGAGCACAGAGCGCCCCACCTCAGTCCCCAGCACTGATCTGGATCTCATGAGTTTTTTTTATTCCTGTAAGAGTTTAACTCTCAGCTGCCATTGCTTCTGCCTGACTGCACTCCATCTCACTTATGGCTTTGACCCTATGTACCACTTTGGATTTGTGTTTCATTTATGATCCATGGAAATGTTTAATAGCACTTAGCTTAGATATTATAATTTAATTTTTAAAAATTTCTTCTAATATTTAAATATTTAATATTTATTTCTTGGTGTCTAAAACAGATGGGAGGTGTGTCAAAACCCTACCTACCTGCATTAGCTTGACCATAGTCCAACCTTACTTCCAACTACTTGCCAAAATAAGACCTGTGCTTAACTGAAGCACAGATCTTCAGTTAAGCACAGGTCTTATTCAGTGTACCCACATTGTATTCTATACTGGAAAGCTCTCTTTTTGCCTTTGTAAGTCCTTTAAGCCTTAGCCCAACTCCATCTTCCCTGACAAATGCTCAGATTCTCACTTGTTCGGTTCTCCTTGGGATTGTTCAAGCACTGTGGATCCCAGGCAAATAGGATTTAATGTTCATTGCTTAGTCACTATAAGAACTATTTAGGAGGTCTACTGTTTATAGGAACTTGTGATTTGATTGAAGCATAGCTAAATTAGTTATTTAATAAAACTGGATGACTCCTAATAATGCTGATTTTATTGTGCTTTATTTATCACTTAGTCAGTTACTACAAAAAGTGACCCAAAACTCCCTCTCTTTCATATTGAGATTAGTTTATCAATATTTCTAATACATATCTATACACATAATATAGTAGAGTTCATTTTAGTTGTGGGATTAATTTAATACTGTCATGTAGTTTTCAGTTCTGCACTTATACAGTTTTAAGTTTCAAGTGGGACTACTGTATTTTTTCAATTATATTTTATTGAATTTTAGAAACTAAAAGAAATACATTTGATAAAGCGTATTTCCAAATATGAAGAATTTATTATTATCTAGAGATATTGTTCCATCAATGTTAAGAGTCTAATCTTGAGAAGTTCATTCAGTACCCATAATTTAGCTTCTACTTTTACTTAATAGTTTCACTTATATTTTCAATCCTTCTAGCTGGATGATAAACTCTTTGGTGACAGAGAATGTCCTGTAGGGGCCTGAAGACAGACTCAGCTCTATTCATCCATGCGGACCCAGGGCTTAACACAAGGTTTTGCACACAGAAAAAGCTCAATAAATGTTTTGTTTGTTTGTTTGTTTGGCTCCAGTGTTCAATCGATTTTTATATTCTTCAATCTCATCTATACTAAATAATGTACAACAATTGGGCAACAGAGCCTTTTATTTCTGGATATTATTTGTTCAATCTGATTCATAAACTAAAAGCAGCAATCAAATCTTAGGACATAGAGACCAAGATGATATTATAGGTCACTAGTATTTTGTAAGGTTGCAGAGACCTTTTGATGCATCATAAATTCCTTCAGGGACAGGTTTTGTCTTTTACTTACTTTTATGTCTCCCTTAGTGTCTTATAAGTTGCTCAACAAATTCTGGTTGCATGAATCCCACTTTCAGAGACACCTACCTATATGGTGAATTCAAAAGCTAAAATCGCTCCCTGGAGAAGACAGCCTAAAATGGGCTTGGAAGAAACCCCAGCAAAGGAATGAGGTGTTAGATGATGATCAGGTATTGGACTCAGATGCATGTGATCTTTTTGCCTGTTGGATTAGCTGTGTGACAAACCCATTTCCAGTGTTAAAATGAAATTCTCTCTAAGTACCCTTTTCCTCAGGTTCCCTAAGTCCAATGGCTTGACAGTATTGGATAATGCAAAACAATAGTAGTGCTTGGTCTTTATCTGATTTGTGATTAGTTTTTCTTGGTTATTTTTGTACTTTAGCATTTCATATGCCTCCTGAGACTTTAACTGGGCACATATTTTATTTATCTGAATTTAAAATGCTACCATTCTTTGTGAGAAAAGATAAGTAAGAGTGCTTTTTTTTGTTCCCCTGTGGAGCTGTTCTTTGTTTTATCAGTAATGCATGTGCCAGAAAACAGCTTTAATGGGGTCTGTTCTGTGTGTCTGAAGGACATATGCAGATTTGAATTCATTCTTTCAGTGAATTTTTCTAAATCTGAGAAGATTTTACCATGCTCACTATACCCAGGCTTTCATCTCTGCATGCTGTGGCAGGCTGAATAACATCCCCGAAAGATATTCATGTCCTTATTTCTCAGAACCTGTGAATGTTAACTTATGTGACAAAAAGGACTTTGCAATTCTGATCAAATTAAGAATCTTGAGGTGGGAAAATTATCCTGGTTTATCAGGTTAGGCCCAAGGTAATCAAAAAAAGTCTCCATAAGAGGAAAGTGGAGGGAGAACTGATTATAGAAGAAAAAAAGGTCATGCTTTGATGGAAGCAGATTGGAGTGATGCACTTTGAAAATGAAATAAGAGGCCACAAGCCAAAAAATCCAGGCAACCACCAGAAATTTAAAAAGGCAAGAAAACAGATTCTCCTCCTCTGAGGCTCCAGAAGGAGGTAGTTCTGCTGACACCTTTTTTTTTTTTTTTTTTTTTGCCCACGGAAAGTGCGCTCTGACTTCCAGAACTATAAGAAAGAGAGAGAAAAAAACTGTTGTTTTACATCACTGAGTCTACAAAAATTTGTTATGGCAACAATAGGGAACTAATACACATACCATGTATTGTAAATATCCAACTGATTTTTAAAAATGGCACAGAACACTAGAAGCCCTCATTTAAAAAGGGCTTTAAAGGCCTTATAGTTTGACAGCCCAAGTGATGTCTGAATCCCCATTGTGATGTTCATGGTAGGTGATCAGTGCCTAAAAAAAACTATCTGCCTGATATATGGTCTATTCCCCCTCAGAGAGCTCCACTCAGGTGGGATAAAACATATCACAAAATATTTCTTCCCAGTAGAACCTTGATATGACAGAAGGAGAAAGTTAGACAGATAGGTCTGAATCTTGAGCATACCTGATGCTCCTCATCTTCAAAATGAGGATGAAACATGCACCTTACAGGATTGCTGAGAGGATTAGAGATCCCAGCATTATACTAGGCATGGATTGGATTAGTCACTTACCAAATGATGGCATCATAATTTTTGTTGTGAACAAAATCAGTTGTTTGTTATAGCATTATCCAATTGGACAAACCATACTTTATGGCCTATATAGAAAAAGTCTAATACCTCCTCTTACATGAAAAACCTTCCAATATTTAAAAATAACAATGACCTGTGAAATTCCATCTATCCAGCAAAACCTTCCCAGATTCTTCAGCAGTAGCTCATATGTCATGTTTAAAATTCTTTTATCATTTTCTAATCTCGAACTCTATGCCATCCATAGTGTAGAAATAAGACACTCAGATGAAGACAAAATTCATTTGAGGAGTTCACATCCCTGTGAGTGAGAAGGACAAGATATCAGCACCCATATTCTCCATCAACATCTACACCCAGCTGCCATGACTCCTTGTGGAGAATGGACCTTCGGGTGGTAACATGCCAGATGATAACTTCTATCTATTGATATTTAAAAATGGTCTCTTTGTAGCTCAGTGACCAGAGACTAGTCTAGGCTCAGAACAAGCAACGTGATAGCATATATGTATAATTTCTGGAACACAGTGCAGTAGCCTCCCTTATTTCACTTTCTTAGGATGCCAAGAAAATGATTTCAGTGTGAAGCAAAACTCTCTCCCTAGTTCTGCCTTTCTCGCATCACTGGCCTACACCAAACTCTTCAACAACTGGCTTTACTTGGCTTTTCCTACCTCTGCAAGCTTCACCTCCCACCACCTTCCATACATCTATTGTACTCCCACTGTGGCAAACTACTAGCATCTGGACAAAGTGCCACTTGCACCCCCACCCCTCCTCCTGCTCTCTATGTCTGCTGAGCAAATGATAATTTAATCTTTGGGACCCACTTCAGTGTTCATCTCATCCAGGACCTCTTCCTCTACTCATCTCACCTCATCACCACCATGGGTATCAATCAGTGCACCTCTGTATATGAGGAATACTATGTACTCACTGCCATCATAATATTTATTTATATCTTGTTGTATTTGATGATCATTTGTCTCTCTCCCACATGAGTTTTTGAAGTTTCCAAGAGCAGGAGTTTTTCTTTTCTGTATTGCAGAAACAGCACAGAGCTAGACTATGATAGGAACTCAGTTAATACTTGCTGAATGCAAAGATAAATTTTCCGGAGTTCTTTCAGCACTATACGTGTGCCTTTACCTAACCTCTCTCTACCTGGTTATCTGTCTTTATGCTACCAACAGGGCTCACCATGCACTGACCTGCTCCAGATGCCTGCAGTAATCTATTCCAGGACTGCATATGCACTGATCAAATGCTCAAAAAGACCCAGCAACCTCAGAACTTTCAGAAATGGTAATGAATTACCTATAGAAAACAACATAGAACAATCCAACCTCTCTGCACCAGTTGGTACCTCGTACGCTAGAATCTGGTCTCTGGTTGATGTTGGGTGCTTGAATTTCTTAACCTGGTCTCCCCTTTAATCAATCATTTACAAAAGTGCAAAATAATATAAATGATTATTTATTTACTGTTTTGATTCTCCTTTTTAAGCACTCTGTAGGCTAGTTCTTATTTCCATGCATGTCAGCTATCTGCAATCATTTTTGACACAAGCTGCCTTCTGAATTTGATATTTATTGCAATCCACTTAATGTATTGTTTTGAGGTTTTCTTTGGGAGGTTCTCATTGTATTTTAAAATATTTGTTTATACACATACACACACACACTAAAAGGTTACTAATTTTTCAATGCATTTTTTGTTTATTTTCATTTCGAAAATTAAATTGCAAGGTCTTACATAATTTGGGGGTTATATCTTATACTAAGGAGGAATTCTGTACAAAAGCACATCACCATAAGTTTGTATAAAGAATGGAGAAATTTTTCTCTTACACTTTCTAGCAAGATTCTTCAGTAATTTTCCCTATTCCCTTAAATTAACTGTTTACTAAAGCTTGATCTTATTTTGGCTTAGCAATTTGTATAAATGCTGATTCATCAGTTATGACTTATTAAAGAGACTAGAAACCTCAACTGAATAAAAAACACAAAATTATATTTAGCACATCTCACAGAAACCTCCAGAAGAGGTGAGGAGGAACAGATGCTGAAAGATGGTCATTTCTGAGTGAGAAGACTTTGCCAGTGTCTAGCCAAACACAGATAACTGTACAATTACATTCTGCTCCCTACCTGCCACACCATCTAAGTGCTTGGCCAACAGTTTCCTTTAGACATTCACAAATAATAAGCTTTAGTTGGGCCTAAAACCAGACTTTTTTTCTTAAGCATAAGGCTTGTAGTAGAAGCCTAAACAATAGTTGCTCTTTAGCACCTTCACATATTGCAAGAGACTAGCAAGCAACCAATAGCTTTGAGGAAAGGCTAGTATGCAGGACCAGTCCCATTTTTTTCTATGCTAAAATGATATGCATAGTACAAGTAGGACATTTAAATAGAATTTTTGGAGGTTTAATAAGACTTTTGATTCTCTTCCCTAGAAAAATAAAAACATGAGATGATAAAAAACGCAAATAAAATTTAGACTGATTTTATGATTAGGTGAATGCACAAGAGGCTGGGAATGAACATAAGAAAAACATAAGAAAATAAAACATAAGAAAATAAAAACACAAGATAAGATTAGACTGTTTTATGATTAGGTGAATGCACAAAAGTCTGGGGATTTTAAAAAATGCTGGAATACAACAAGCAAATTAGAAAATGAGCAAAAGACATAAACAGACCCTTCACTGAAGAGGATCTACAGATGGCAAATAAGCACATGGAAAGATATTTTACATTAGTAGTCATTAGAGAATTGGAAATTAAAACTACAATGAGCTATTACTATATACCTATTAGAATGGCAGAAATAAAAAATACCAAATGCAAGGATGCTGAGAAGCTGGATCCCTCATGCATTGCTAGTAGAAATATAAAATGGTACAGCCATTCTAGATAAAAATATGACTTAATAAAACTAAACACAAGTTTACCACAAGACCCCAAAATTATGCTATTGGATCTGTATTCCAGAGAAATCAAAACATGTTCACACAAAAAACCTGCACACAAATATTTGTGACAGCTTTATTCCTCATACAAAAAAACCTGGAAACAACCCAGATGTCTTTTAACTGGTGAAAGGTTAACACATTGTGTTACATCCACACTATAGAATTCTACTCAGCAAAAAAAAGAAAAAAAAGAAAGAAAAGAAATTTTCAACTACTGATACATGGAACAACTTGGGTAGGTCTTGATATTTGATATTTTAAAAGTCAATATCCAAAGATTATATACTATATGATTCTGTTATTATAATATTTTGATATTGGCCAGATTATAGAAATGAAGACCATATTAGCAGTTTTCAGGGGCTAGGGAGCAGGAAAGAGAGAGAAGTGGCTGTGGCTATAAGGGATAGCCCAAAATATCATTGTGATGAAATTGTTCTGCATCCTGACTGTGGTGGTCATGTGAATCTACACATGTAAAAAAATTGCATAGAGCTAAAGACACACACATTAATAAGTGTATGTAAACTGGTAAAATCGAATGTGGTTGCTGAAGTATGTCCATGTCAGTTTCTCGGTTATGATACTGTGCTGTAATTGCCATGAGAGGAAAACTAAATGAGAACTACGCAGGTCCACTCTGTGTTATTTCTTACAACAGCCTGTGAATCTACAGTTATCTTAAAATAAAAGCTTAAAAAAAAAGTTTTTAGTGTTAAAGGAATACTTGTAGGCCATTAATACATAGGATTTAGGTTTAAGGTTGATAAATTTGCTCTTTTGAGAAGTGGTCGCCTTAGTGACATGTGGCAGACAAGTAAGAAATTTAAACATAACTCAGGATACTAAAGCAATGAATAAAAGACCTGACTTCACATTCAATTTTTTCTTTTTTCATCCTCCTTCAGACTAAATCATCAACTCCTACTTCCTGTACATTGCTTAAACCTTATCTCCTCCTTTGTTGCCACAATCTTGCCACAGGTCATGATCATTCTTTAGATGGGCAATTACAATAGCCTCTTAACTAACCTCTATGTCTTTGTTCTCTTCTTTGCAGTTCATCAAAAGTGCAATAGGCTAGTCATCTTTCTTAAAAGAAAATTTGCCAATCATCTACTTCACTGATACCCATTTACCTCTAGGATGATAAACAAGTCTTAGGCCCTGCATGGCCGTGCCATTACCTCATTATCTGCCTCCATTACCTATCTCCTGCTTTCTCCCTCCCAGCACTTGATACTTCACTGATTCTGAGCTACTTGGAATTTCTATTCACACCACAAGCACTTATGCTTCCATACCTTTGTCTACACTCTCGTCTCTCCTCTAAATGGTCTCTTATACCCTCTTGTTTTCCAGGCAACCTCTTATTCTCCCACAAGGACCCAACTTAGAGATCACCTTTTCTATGAAACCCACAGTAGAATTTACCACTTAATTTTCTGTCTTGGACATGCTATTGAATTTATAACATTGGCTTGTGTTGCTGGTTCGCATGTCCCTTTTCCTTCTTAGACTATGAACTCTTTGAGGACAGGTCCCATCTGTCCTTTCATGGTTATCTCCTCAGGACCACACACAGTGTTTATTGAACAATAGGCACTTGGTAAAAATTTGCTGAATTGAGTTGGGGAAAACTATGAAACTCCAGCAACCTGATTGAATTGGCTGTGGCTTTGGTGTCAATAATGAGAATAATAGTTGTGATTGATTGCACTGATGGTCCCAATTAATGGCCTCCCTTCACAATGTGATTTCATAGTTCCTCCCAATGAGAGGGTTGTCTATTTCCCCACCTTTGATACTGAGCTGCCTTTGTGATTTGCTTTTACATATAGAACATGACAGAAGTGCCAGTGTGCCAATTCTGAGCCTAGGCCTTGAGAGACTTGATGTGATTCTGCCCCTTCTCTTGAAATCCTGCCCAGACACTATGCAAATGAGCCAAGCTGGCTTGTTAGAGGACAAGAGACCACATGAAGGAAAGCCTGGTGATCCTAGCCAGGCCAGGCCACATGAGCCTATAGTGAGCCAGCCACAAGACAGGCCAACAGAACTATCTATCTGACTCGCAATTGACAGTCTATACATAAATGAGCCAGTCCAAACCAGAAGGACCACCTAACTGACTTGTAAATTCATGAACAAAACTGAAGGATTGTTTTTGCTACAATATTATTTTGATCATGAATAGTGATGTGTAAATTGGTATCAGAAGTAAAATGCTGAATCTAAATGCAAAATCTAAAATATGCAGCATGGATTTTGAAACCAATGAGTGAGTAAAGAATGGAAAAGCAGTAAATACACTGTTAGCAAAGGTTCGAGAAATGGTGGAGAAATTGTTTTCAAAGCTAGAAAAATGACAATCTATGTTATGTAGTATCAAAACTACTTGTAAAATTGTCACCTCTGCACATTATGCTAAGTGAAAGAAGCTAGTCACAAAAGGTCACTTATTATTATATAACTCCACTTATATGAAAAGGTCAGAACCAGCCAATCTGTAGAAACAGAAATTAGATTAATGTTTTCAGGGACTGGGGAAAGGGAGTAATGGGGAGCGACTGCTGATGGGTACAGAGTTTCTTTTTGGAATGTCAAAAATGTTCTAAAATAGGTTAATGATGGTGGTGGCACAACCACTGAATTGTACAATTTAAGAAAATTAGTTTTAGAATATAAAACTATTTCTCAATAAGTCTGTTACTGAAAAAAACTGCAGTCAAATATAAGAATATAAATGCTATATTATATATTATATAAAATATGTACATATATACATATAATATATATACATATATGTACATATATAATATAACATATTATATACACATATAATGTAATATGTACATATACAACATAACATAACATAACATAACATAACATAACATATAATGTATATAATATATAATAATGTGTTATAATGTATATAATATACATTAATATAATAAATTATATAATATGTATATAGTTTGTATATAATAAATATTATATACATATAATGTGTGTGTGTGTGTGTGTGTGTGTGTGTGTGTGTGTGTGTGTGTGTGTATAGCTTGGACTTAGTTAAGTGGATTCCTGAGGCAGAATGTTGAAAGTGTTCGCTGGTTGCTTCTAGCTGCATATGGCAAGGTACGTCAAGAAAGAGATGAGGTAAAGAAAGAATTGGCCAATTTAGAAGCAGAATAGCTTGCTGGATGAAAAATGAAACAGTTATTCCTTTCCAGGCTCTTCAAACAGCAAAAAAAAAAAAAATCTTCAAAGTAAAATATAGCCTGAGGGCATAGGTGAATCCAAGGGTGTGGTATATGACCGCTCATTAAAACTACTAAATTAAGGCAGACCACCTCATCTAGACCAAAGAACTTCTAGAATATTAATAATCTCACAAAAACTAATCTCGGTATAGCAGTAAGTAAATCTAGCCATATCTGTAAAACTATTTGAGTGCTGGCTTTGTCCAGTGAGGTGAATGAAATAATCAGATGGCCGCTGCATTTTAAAGGATATTATATAGGGAAAGTGTTACCATCTGGACTAAAAGGAACAGAGATTGTTTAAAATGTACAGAGGGCCCTGAGCATCCTGCTCTCTATAGGCAGAAGCAAGTTAGGAAATCCAGTTGTCTTGCCAACATGGGCTATTTCTTTAGATGTAGCTAAGAAGTATGATGGAAAAAGAAAAACATCTCAGAGGGCAGAAGCAGAAGCCTAGAGAACGAATAACAACTTTTTAGAAAACTGGGCTAAGGAACATTCATAAGGACCAGAACCAAGATCTATAAGGAATACTCCCCACTCCCAAAACTGGGGGACCTAGAAACATTTACGCATTGAGATTTTAGAATTGCTATGGATCAGTTACTGCTGGAGTCTTCTATTCTTTCTCTTTTTTGAATAGGAGTATTTATTGCAGTGGTCCTGCCCCTGTGTCATTCATTATATGTTTGACCTCTGGGGGCAAGTAACATGTCTCTGTATTTCATAGACCTTCAGATCTCAATGTGCTATATCCCAAGAGTCACATGCAGAACTGACATTGAGTTTGATGCCATGATTGTATGAGATTTTGTAGGTCTTACAAGGATGTGACTATATTTTGCACATAGGAGGAATATGAATAATTGGGATGAGGAGGCAGTATGTGGTAAATTGATTGCACTGATAACCCCAATTAATAGTATTTCTATACCCACACTCTTTGAAATGTGAATTTGCTGCTTCTCCCATCAAAAATAGAAACTATTTCTCTTGGATCTAGCAGAACTTGCTATTTGCTTGACCAGTGGAATATGGGGGTAGTAATGATATGCCATGTCTGTAGCTAGGTTTTGAAAACTTTGATGTTTCTGCTTCTTAGAATCCTGCTTCTATTATGAGAACAAGCTTGATGAATCTCCTAGAGTATGAGGCAATGGCTTAATTGCCAGTGACTAGAAATTTACCAACCTCCAGAAGCAGAGCCACCTGGTCAACTAGCAGCTGACTAGAGATGCATAAAAGAGCATACCCAAGACTGGATGAACCACAAACTGAGCCTAATCTAAATTGCCAGCCTGAAAAATAGTGAACTAAAGTTAGTCATCCCTTGGTATCCAAGGGGGTCTGGTTCCAAAAACCTCCTACCCATAGATACCAAAATCTGCATATGCTCAGGTCCCTTTGTCAGCCCTCCACATCCATGGTTTTGAATTGAAAATACATATCTGTGGGTGGTTGAATCTGTGGATATGATGTGGAACTCATGGATACAGATAGCCAACTGTAAATGTTTGTTGTTTTAAACTACCAAGTTTGGGGTGGTTTATCATGCAGCAATAGTTAACTGATACAATAGATAACATAAACTGAGCACTTAGTGTTGGGCATTGTTTTATGCACTTAGAAAATATTAGCTCATTTATTCCTCCCAACAACCCTAAGGCAGGTGTTATTATTATATATATATATATTTTTACAGAGACTGAAACTCAGTTAAATAATGTTGAAATAATTTGCCAAAGTCACCAACTAGTAAGTATTAGAACCAGGATTCAAACTCAGGCAGTCTGGAACTAGAGTCCGAGCTTTTAGGCAGTATACTATATAATGACTGTATTAAGCAAGCTACTTGAGAACAAAGACCTTGATTTATTATCTTTGTTTTCCCAATATTTACAAGTAGGGGCTCAATAAATATTAAACTTTACATACATAACAAAATGCATGAGCATATTCTTATTTTTATGTTACTAACTATAAGAAACCTCTACTTGAAGAATAAAGTTCAGATCCTTTAACATCTACCTACAAGGGAACTAAAATGTACCTTCCTTTACCCCTTCTCTCATGTATACACTGTCCCTTGGCAATTTTCCATAAGTAGTGCACTCTGGTCATAATGTATACAGCAAACATTGATTACATACCATATATTAGCTATTGGTCTTGGTGCTTTTTATGCATTAGGGAGGACTCATTTCTCACAATTCTATGAAGTAGATATTTTTAAACTCATTTATAAACATGTACACATATGTTATTTTTTATGACATAAGTAGAGTAATAGGAGTAAAGGAAACCAGAATATCAGTGACTTAAATAATAGAGAAATTAATTTTTTTTTTGTTGCACAGCCCAAATATCAGCTGTCCAGAAAAAGGGTAACAGTTGCAGGCAATTTCTGTCTTTTTGCTACATTATCCTAAACACACAATTTTTGCTATATGGTCCAAGATAGGTCAAGATAGGTTCTTCCCTTTCTCACTCTATTGTTACCCTTCTGTCAGACCGCAGTCACCTGTGCCAGGGCCCTGACCCCTCACAGACTTCTCTGCCCCCAGGTGAAACCTCAGTGTCCAGTGTGCACTGGGACTTGGAACCTATCTGCCTGTAGCCTTCCATCTCCCTCATGGATTCCTAGACCCCTGCACCTTGGTTCCCCGGGTTCCACCTGGCCTCTCCCCATCCCCTGCTTCTGCCCTTCACTCCCATCAGGGGCTATGCACAGGCTAGCTTGGGGATGGTTAGGAGTTGGGCAAAGGTGCCTGCAGGATTTCAGGGGGAACCATGGCTGTGACCCTCCCATAACTGAGTTAACAGTGCCACAGGTCATTCAATAGGCAACTTGACAGAGGTGAGCTTCTCATTCACCCAACCTAGCACATCTAGGAGTAATGCCCTGAGGTCACCCATCTGCCATGAGTTGGATTAGCAAACAGTGGGAATAAGATGCCTGGCTGACTTTCTCACTACCAACCAGAGCAAAACACATTGGTCTAGATGTTTTCAGGAGGGAGAACCCAGCAGCTGGAGGATGAAGCCCTGCCACATTGTGGGATGAGGTCTACAGGCACCCATGGAGCACTGCACATTCCCTGAGTACATCTTGTGCCCAAAGAAGCATGATATTAAATAGCAAAGAAAAAACAATGATTGGTGGAGAGGAAGAGACCATAGAGAAAATATAGGTTTCTATTTTAGAAAATTAATGAAATATTTTTCTGTGAATTTTTATCAAAAATCCCCACATTTGCAGTTTGCACTGGGCTCTGCATATTATCCATAAAACAGCCCTTCACCAAGCATTTCCTTTTTCTGTCCAGGGTTACCTAGCAAAATATAAAGTTGCAGTACTTTAGTCCCACAGGTAATTTTATCCCTGCAATGGTCATCTGAACATTCCCAGAGTCATCTCTCCCTACTTTTCCTTCCTCCTGCCTGCCTACCTACCTATGTCATGCTGAATTTCTGCTGGAAAGGCCTGCCTACACCCTGGCTCTTTCCAGTTCTACCTACCTGAATCCTGCTGGTCTTCTGGGGCCCAGTCAGACCCCCATCAGTGAAGGCTGTGTGACTTCCCAGGGGACAAACTCTCTCCTCTGAATTCCTACATCCTTCCCACACACACATTTTTGATTATCTATTATACTTTTGTTTCTTTTCATTCTGTGGAGATTTTCAACCCTTTGAGGGAAGTGCCTGGGACTTAAGATCCCTGAATTCCATAAATTCCAAGCAGAAAGCTTGCATGCAGCATACTGTGAATTGTTACCCCGGGTACAAGGTGCGAGAAAGGGCAGTCCAGGCAGGGCCAGTGGCGTCTGCAAAAGCAGAAATGTGGGAATGAGCATAAGGAAGAGGAATAGGGATCAGAGAAGGAGGTGACATTTTTTTTTTTTTTAATTTATTGGAGCTGAGGGTTCTGGAAGTGGCAGAGTTAAAAAAAAAGTCACATTTCATTGAACCTAACAACCATGTCAGAATGGCTCTTGAATCCTCAGCATACGTTGACATTCCCATTGCAGCCGCCCCAGGTGCTGTTTTCATGCATTGATCTCCCTAATTGTATCTCCTGTTCCTGTGAGACGTGATTTGCAAATCCGGCCCACTGCTTCAGAGCCTGGGTCCTGGCAACTGTTCTGTCCCGAGGCTGCGTGGGAGACCAGTCTTCCCCCACCAGCCCGTGTTCGCCCACTGCAAGACCAGTCTTTTGAAAAGGACCTTTCTGCCATGAATTTACAATAATATTTGGGGTAAAATGTTCAGTTTCCTGTTTGTGATTCCAATCAAACAGAGAAGATCTGAGCTAAGAGTGCAAGAAAGGGCAGAGGATCTGTAATTTTCCTTAAAATGGTTCTTGGCTACAGCTCTTGTCTCATTTGTATGATGCACTGCTCAACAATGTTACAAAACAACATGCTGGCCTACAATGCTAATTTATGGAAATTACAAACATGCATGGATTTATATTATAAAATCGTTTGACGGTTTGAATTTTTGTTGGCTTTTTAGTTTCCCAGGGATGAGTGAGCCCAGAAACTTCTCTGGTTCCCATACATCAGAATCTTGCTAAAGTTTTGGTGGTGAGTCCAAAAGCAGCAAAGCCTTTGAAAATGCTTCCTGCATTCTGTCCCGCATTGCATTTCAAAGTTTCTTTTTGATGATTTCATTTTTGTGAGACCTTCAGAATACTGTTTGTGAGCTGGCTATTTTGTTCACCTTGCTTGATATTTCACTAACATCTCAACAGATAGTACTTTCAGCCAAAAATACCCTAAACTCATACATCAACAAAATCCTTAACGAAAAGACCTTGAAATCAGCCTTCAGGGTCTATTTACACTGTAAAAATTTTAATTAAAAGGATTTTCTTTTTTTCAAAAATATATGCAGTCATCTGATCCTAAGTATATTTAACACCCCCATATCCAAGCTTACCTTTACTGTGAAGCACATGGCTACTGGTTTGCTTAGCTTTGATGGTAAATTCCTTATTTCTAGGTATAGTATAAACTACTAAGGATTTTTCTGTTAAGAAATAAGGATGATGCAGTGGGTTCATCTCGGTTTGATACATAAGTAATTGCTATTTGGTGTAATGTTTAAATAAAGCCTATATACTCTCTTTATTCTAAAAAAGTTTGTCATTGCTTTTTGTCTAAATGAAGAAGGTTATTAAATAATAAAAATATAAATTTTGCCTCCATAATTAATTTCTTTTTTAATCCTAGAGACCACAAAAGGCAAAGCAAAACTGTTTTCTTAAAGTCATATATTACTCTCTCATCTTCTTGAAAACTCCAATCAATGTCTTTCCTGAAATCTTCCTATAATTAAGGTGTGGAATATCTTACTTTTTATTCATTCATTCATACACAGACATTTTTTCTAAGCATTCTCATTTCTCCATTTTAATTTTGGCTTTGCAAGCAAACCTGCTATTTATTTCTGGTACTGATCTATGTCTCTCAGCTTAATCCTCAAATAATTATATTCAAACACCCAAAGAGCACAAATGTAGCAGCCTAACGATTTAACTCAAATTCTAAATCACTAGTTATTCATGTTAATAGTTATAATGAGTTTTTAAAGCATATATTATCATTATTTAACATGCCAAAAAAAGAGTTTAGTATTTCTTTTTCTCACTAAATTTAAAAAATAGCTGGTTTTAAAATCACATGAAAACCCTTTTGGTCAACATTTGAGTATGACAGGGCAGCTGTCCTCCCTCTTCATGACTTTCATTTCCTTTTTTCTTACTCTTTTGTAGAGAAAAAAAAACAGAATATCAAATAAACTGTATCTTTTCCATATTTGCCATATCTTATCCATACACACAGGTCTAACTGGCAACACAACAAACATGATGACCATTTTCTGAGAGTAAAGCTTGTGATGCCAGGATATTTTTCACACTTTCTTTACACACACACACAGACACACGCACACACATGCACACACTCTGGTACTGTTATTGTTCTCTGCTCTCATGCCCTTGTAAAATGGCCCCAGTTATTTATGCTGGGAAAACTGGGGATATCTTTGGGTTTACTCTGATATAAGTCAGCTTTTCAGACAGTGAAAGGCTAGAAGTTAGGACTTCCTATCTGGCTTTGTGCTTCACCCAAAAGAATGCAAATGCCAAGCTCTTTATCCTCCCTACTACTTCCTCCCATATACCCTGCCTCATCCAAGTCACAGCCATGCAAAGCCATCAGAATGAAGTAGAAGAGCCACAAGCACTGAGGGACAGGCTTAGACCAGTGGTTGAGGGGCAGGTGCAGAGGCCTCAAGTCAGATTCCAAAAGAACTCCATGCTCTAACCTTGCTTTCCCCTCTCCCTCTCCTGTTTCCGGCCTGATTGAGCGAAACCAAATTTTCTTTAAACTCTCTTACTTAAGTCTTCCTTTTCCTGCCATCTAGCCTCATCTACTGTTTCAGGAATCTCTCTCATTTCCTTAGAAGAAAGCCCAAAATGGGCTACTGCTTTCCACTCTGTAGATCCACTCCAGTTCAGTATCCTCTCCTACGCTGTGGGTCTGCAGGGTGGTAACCATACAGGTGTCTCTGGGAGAATCTTTTTGCCTAGTTTGTCATCAGCTCTCAGTTGTAGACAATAGTAGTGGAAGGCTATTTTGTTTATAAATGTTTGTAAAGGTCATGTAGCTGTGATGACTTTTATCTCAGTTATCTGGCTACATGGATACCCCCTTCTGCCTGACTCTGCCTCAACATTTGAAGTAGTCAGAAGACCTCACACCACTTCTTCCAACAAAGGCTATCTGGATTAAGAGACAAATGTGGAGGTGTTGGCCGTATCAGGCCGTATCCTTTTTACTTTAGTTGTCTTGTAAACAATATAAGTGAAATCTCTACTCCTTCAAAATTAGCTTCCCTGCCTACATGCTTGACCATCAGTGACTCCATGATAAGTTCCCTCTATCAGTGTCAGAAGGTCTTCGGGATGTTCTTTTGGCTGTTATCAATGTCATTACAGAAAACATTCCTTCAGTGCCATAATAGAGGCCAATTTGGTATGCAACAGCACAAAGACATTTTTGTCTCTCCTGCCAAATTGAGGCATCTCTATAGCTGCAAAGGACAAGAATATTCAGTAACTGCCAAGACTAAGTGAATCAGTCCCCCAAAACCACAGTAAAAATTATGTAGAAAAAAAAGCCAAGAACCCCCAGTTCAAACCAATGGCCAATTTAAGTATTATTTTCATGGCCTTTATGTTACAAAAGAAACAAACAAATTAGAAGAGATCTTAGCCCCAAAGAAATTTGTTTTGAAAATAAGGTGTGACAAATTTAAGGGTTTTAACAAAAATTGGCATTTTTAACCAAAGCTTAAGTTTTGCATTTCATCAGACTTCTCCTTAGAAGATCGTAAAATGCTCCATTATGAATGTAGTGGAAACTTGATTAACTATTGTTTTTGTCTTATTTGCAAGAAAGCAATAAAGTTGCCTTTTCTTGGCTGTTATCTAGATTGTTGTCATTATCCATGACACTGTATGAACCTATATTATATTTAATTTTGTTTTTGCAAACTAATAGTTACAAGAAATCTTCTCATTGCCACTAAGTGAGTTATTGCATTTTGGTCTCTCCTTTGATATGATCTCAGCTCTGAGGGAAGAGTTGAGAAACTCAAAGGAGAATGACAAGGGCAAGGGGTTGCAATAGGCAGATAGTGACATGATAAAACACTGGTAACCTTATATAAAAAAGTTTGGTTAGATATCTTAAGCATCATTATTATTCAAAATCTGTCCTAATATGATGGTAGTAATAAAAGAATTCCAAAATATTGGACAACTTAGTGGCACCAGAACTGCAGGACAGCCATGCTTGAGAAGCTAAACTACCGAATATGACTAATGTGTGATGGCTGGGCTGTTTATGGAGAAAAGGGTTTGGATCAAAGTGGCTAAGTTGGTTCCTAGTAAGGCATCAACATAGATTATGAGACAAACCCTTCAGCATCTGAATATTCACCTCAAAGTCCCAAGGCCAGCCACTCCAGAGACTGGTCTCACTGCTACTACTCAGGTGCCATCATTCATAGAACAAACAGAGGGCTGATGATGGTGACATAAGAGAAAATGATTATTAAAAATATTTCAAGGGTTCCAATCTCTTGCAAGATCAGAACATAAGGCAAGCAAAAGGAGAAAGCTTCTCATTTGTCAGACAAAAACATCCTGGTCTAGAAGAAACATTGAAAACTTAACATCAAGTTAAGGCAAAAAAAACCTACCAGGGCTGGTGACTGTGCTGATCAAGGAAGGAGATGATGGGGATGAGGAGGCGTGGTAATGTAGGCAAACAACATCAGCATGTAGGGAGTGACCAGGATGTCCCAGGACCTTCCAGGTCAAAAAGCAGTGCTCCTCTCATCTCTTGACTTCCCTCTGTGTGTTGGGAGCTTCTTTCTTTTAAAAAGATCATTTAGTTAAAACTTTTAAACATCTACAATGAAACTGAGATATCAATAGTGAAAAAGATTCATCCACAAACCGGACGCCTATCCTGGAAGGTCCTGGAAGATGCAAGGAAGTGAGTAGTAGGATTTTAGAAATTGATACTGATACCAGGTAAGGCAATGTTGAAATAGACCCTAGGGGTGGGGGTGAGGTGGGAGTATCCCCCAAATTCTGTAGTTAATCTTATAAGCAAGGAGGAAAAGAGAATTGTTTAAGATCACACAGTTACCTGTAGAACCCAAGTCTTCTGACTTCCTTCATTAAATGGCACTATCTCTTCACACTCAAATTTCCAAAAAATAATAGAATTAGATAACTCATAACCCAATTCTTAATTTCTCATTAAGATCAGGAAAGGAAATATAAAATCAGGTGCATATGATAACATAGGGCAGTTCAGAGGAGACCAAGGGTGGACACGGGTTTGCACAAGTATGTATCAGGGAGATGACTCTTGCCCAGTGTCTGGGAAGCCTCGGAGGTGTGCAGACAGGGCTGAGAATCACAGGCAGGTGTGCAGGGGCTGACCACAAAGGTCAATAAAGAGAACGAGACCAATCTGTTAAGCAGCAATGCTGATAAATTGTCTACTCACTCATCCCAGGTTACAGGCTGTTCTCCTTCCTAGTTTTATGAGATTTCTGCTGTTAGAAACACAACAGACAGTCTCAGAGAGAGGCAGTGCTTCATAGATCCTGATAAATACTGGGTATAGGCTTATATAAATGAGGATTTGAAGAAGCTAATAGACTTCATCTGAATAACCAATTAAACTAGCTTTAATTATTGAGAAGAATGTACACACACACACACACACACACACACACACACACACACATTAGCTGGGCCTCTGGATACAAATAACAAAACTAATTAGAACTACTTTTCATCCAAAAAAGCGGGGTGGGTGGGACTCTACTATCAGTACAAAAGCCATTCTATCAAACCCAAGGTCAGGAAAGCCACGGGCTCCAGCAAGAGACTGGGGATTGTCAGAACTCCACTTGCCACACCTTCTCTGCTCTGCAGATTGCTTCGTTCTTCTCTCTCTGTGTTCTGACTGCCCCGACCTGACTGTTCACAGGGGTGGCAGGAAGCAACCACCCCAAAGTTCCCAAATTCATAGGCCACAGCACAGTCATAGCAGATTCTGTTTAACAGGTCTTCAGGCTTAATGGCAAATACATAGAAAAGAGAATGTGTTTATTCCAACTAGATTCCAGAGTCCATTCCTGAACTAAGTGGCTATGTATAAGGGAGATGGTATAGAGTGAAATGGAGCTAGGGTCTATGCCCAAAAAGAAAGGTGGTAGAAGGGCGCTGAGTTGTCCATCATGTATTCATCTATAAAATTTAAGGCTGGGGACCTTGGAGAACTTCTGGTCAAGCCAACCATTATGAAAATATGAAAATAAAAAATCTGAGGCTCTGAGAAGTGAAATGCTTGCCTAAATTTATGAAACTTAACAATTGCAGAGCCAGAATTAGTCTGAAGTTTCCTGTTTCATCATTCATTCCTTGAACTCATGTTGACCCACAGTCTGTCAGCTTACAGCACATCAAGCCCTTGGCCAAGAACTGGAAATAATAAGACAGTGTTGCAAATCAGATAATATCTCCACCTTCCTGGGCCATACAAACATGTAGGGGAAAGATCACACAAATAAGTAAATTATAACCCCGATCAGTGCTGACAAAAGCAGCCAGTGCCAATTCCCATTTTGCTGTTCAGTGTCCTTGGTCAGGTCAAAAGAATAGGTCCAGCATTCTCACTCAGAAGAGGAGTTACATCTAAAAATAAACATCAACAGGAGTGATATCACAAGACAGCAACATAGGGGGTTCCTGATTTTCCCTCCTCTCACAAATATGCCAAATATATAGCTGCACATGGAACAATTCCCTTCAAGAGAAATCCAAAACTAGGTGAATGTCTCCTACACATTAAAATACAGAAACAACACCCATCTCAAAATGGGTAACAAAGGCTGAGGAACACTTTTCCCATAAACCACACCTCTTGGGCACAGTGACATACAATCAGGAGGGGACCCTCGATTTCAATTTTCTTCCTGAGAAGCAAAGGGTTTGGACCACACATACAGTACCCCATCCAAGGGACAACACCACAAATCACATAACAGCACCCCATCCAAGGGACAATGCCACAAATCACCTATCTCTGAGAGCTAACAGGGCTTGCATTCATGAGTCCTACAAGACATAGCAAAGAAGCAGTCATTAAATGGGCTTGCAAGCACTCCTCATGGCTATACCCTGGGTTCAGGCCAAAGAACACAAGTAAAAATGCCCATCTCTCAGTTTCTCTCTGGGAGATGTTTGGTACTTTCCCAGTTGCTGCCTAAGAACCCAGGTTTTAATCAGCCTGCATCTAGGTGTTGACTGAGTTCCTCACAGGAACCCAAAGTACCTGGTGGCCACTTCCCCGACATCCTCTCTCTGTCTTGCTCCAACAGTAAAACCAAGTCTCCAGCTTTTCTCTGGAAGAAGCTTGTCCACACATCTATACCCCAACTTTTGTGGCTGCCACCCAAACGATAATCTTTCAAATTATTTAGCTAAATAATGGGGCTCAGCATTCACAGGACTATATCAAACAAAAAAAAGCAGTTTTAAATGGATCCACACACACTTTCTACAACTAGACCCCCCATCCCCTGGGCTCAAGCAAGCACCAGACAGGAATAAAGAAAACAATCCCAATTACAACAGCATCAAAAGAATAAAAGACCTAGGAATAAATTTAACAAGGGCATTAAAAAAACACAGTAGAAAAAGAATAATCTCTTTAATAAATGGTGTTGAAAAAACTGAATATCAACATACCAAGGAGTGAAACTGGATCCCTATATTATACGTAAAAATCAACACAAAATGGATTAAAGACTTGAATATAAGATCTAAAACTGTAAAACTCCTAGAAAAAAATGTAAAAGATAAGCTCTCTGTCACTAGTCTTAGCAATGATACTTGGTTTGATACTAGATGAAAGCCAACAAAAGTAAAAATTAAATACAGGACTATATCAAACTAAAAAACATCTACACAGCAAAGGAAACCATTAGTAAAATGAAAATGCAGCCTATGGGATTGGTGAAAATATTTGTAATCCATATATCTGATAAGAGGTTAATATCCAAAATATATCAAATAGTCATACAACTCAGTAGGAAAAAAAACAACCTGATTAAAAAATGGGCAGAAGAACTTCATAAACATTTTTCCATAGAAGACATACAGATAACCAATCAGCTCATGAGAAGGTCTTTGATATTATTAATCGTCAGAGAAATGTAAATCGAAATTACAATGAGATGTCACCTCATACCTGTCAGAATGGTTATTATCGAAAAGACAAGAGATTGCAAGTGTTGGCGAGATGTGGAGAAAAGGAAATTCTTGTGTATTGTTGGTGGGAATATAAACTGGTATGACCACCATGGAAAACAGTATGGAGGTTCCTAGGAAATTAAAAATAGAATTACCATATGATCCAGCAATTCTACTTCTGAATATATATGTCCAGAGGAATATGGATACATATCATTATCTCGAAAATATATCTATGCTCCAATGTTCACTGCAGTATTATCCATAGTAGCCAAAATTCAGAAAAAAACTATAAGTCTTTCAATGGATGAATGGCTAAAAATGTGGTATATATAGATGATGGAATATTATTCAGCCTTTAAAATGAAGAAAATCTCACCTTTCATGAGAATATAGATGAACCTGAAGAACATTATGCTAAGTGATGTAAGTAAGACAAAGACAAATATTGCATGGTATCACTTATATGTAGAATCTAAAAAAAAAAAAAAAGTCTTACTCATAGAAACAGAGTAGAAGAGCAGTTGCCAGGAGGCAGGGGTGGGGAAAATAGGGAGAGGTTGGTTAAGGGGTACAAACTTTTAGTTTTAAGATGAATAAGGTCTGAGGATCTAATGTATAACAAAGTGACTATAATTGATAAGACTGTATTGTGTAATTGAAATTTACTAAGAAAGTAGAACTTAAGGGTTCTCACCAAAAAAAAAAAAAGGTAAATGCATGAGGTGAGGTGATGAATGTGTTAGTTAACTCAATTGTTTGAAAACTTTTACAATGTATACACACATATCAAAATATCACATGGTATACTTTAATTATCATTTTTTAATTATTAATAAAGCTGAATACATAAGTAAAAAATATAAAATAAAAACCAGCACTTTATAATTTTGTCAATCAATATTACTTATGTAGCTAGTGTATACCTTTTCAGATTCTTCAGAAGTGGTTTAAACACATTCATAACTGTGGTCCAGGCCTCAGTGTGATTGTTCACCAGCAAACAGTTTTCCCAATAGATCTTTATTTTATTTAATTGGTGTTGACTGAACATTTGGAAACAATGAAAATATTTTGTCAACTCAAAATATAGTTTTTTTCAAAGATTCTTATAGTACAACCATCCTAAATATTTCTTTTTTCAGACATTTGTGACTTTTCACTAAGATGTTGTCATCAAAAATGTCAAAGCCTATGAAAAATTAAATTTGACTTTAGTTTGGCTGAGGCCCTCAGCTGGAATAGTATCACATGTCTTCACTTTGCTTGTATGTATGGAATTGTACTTTGGAGATTTTTTTTCTTTTATTTTTTCCTTTATGACTAAAACAAAGTCAATTTCAAAGTATCTAGCTGCCTTTCTTCCTAAGTACATACTCTTGGTTTCATTGTTCTCTCCTATTATCACATGCCTGATTTCTTCTCTAAACAAGTAGCATTCCTAATCTTTTCTTCCTTTCCATGAAACACAAACGGAGTTGAGAAAAAAAAAAACACTCCAAAATAGTATCCTTCTTTTTTGCAGTCTTATATGATTATAACATGCTAGAAATGTCACTATAATTATAGCAACAAATTATTTCAACAATCCTCACAAGTGATGCTATTTATAGCCAATTGGAAAAGTATGAAGAGGATGAATCCACTGGCAGAAAACTTGCTGATGACTGTGCTTGCACTTCAGGCTGGGACCACCTGATACCAGTTGATTAGATGTGTCCTGTGAAAACAAGAGTTCCCCTGAGTCTGGACTCAAATGCAGAACATGAGAAATGGAATAAATAAAGGAAGACATTGAAATGATTACAGTCTGGCATTGACACTACATTCCTGGTATGTTAGGTACTGGTGAAAAATTACAAACACTGTTTAACTCTCGTTAAAGACTTAAAACTGATTACTCTATCAGAGAGACTATAGGTTCAGAAGAGGCAAATAGCAAGAGAGAATTATTTAGGACAGGAAAAAATAAAGATGTCCACATATCCCTTGTCTGTAGTCATTTACAGACTATTAAAGCTGGAAAAAAATACAAATGGTTATTATGTGCCATGCTAACTTTATTTCATCTTGAGCAGGGAAAAGAGTTGGCAGAAACAACTTATTTGTTATTGGTTTTTCCCTTTTTTATTTTAGACTCTTTCATTTTATGGTTTTTATATAGTTTGCATAACAAAGCTGTAAATTCAGGGATGAAATAAATTTGTGGCTATTTAACCTCCACTGCTAGGATGCATTTGAAGAAATGTCAATTTAGTTCAGAGACTGAACTTAAGGTAGAGTTTAGATAGGAGAGAAAAGTCATTTAATCAAAAGCAATTCTTCCATAAATCACAATTTGTTCAAAATTATCTGTTTTCGCATATTGGCTAATGCAGCTCTCTCCCTGGGTCTTAAGTAGAGTTGTAAGTGTTGTCCTTCGGAGGGTAATGGCTACATAGCTTCCCATCTTTGCCCCCAAACTTGACCACACTCTCAGGGATGCCTACCAAAGAAGTCTGAACACCAGCTGCAGTAGCTGCTAATGGCAACTCATGTTTGACTTTTCTGGCTAAGGAAAAAGGATATCCCTAATTTTTCTAACCTCAATTTTGCAAGTATGCTTTTGTGTCATTAAGTTCACCTACTATATTTTAAACTCAGTCAAAGATTGCTTTTTTCTCATCTGTATTTCTCCAGTGTGCATCATTGCCTTGAGATTGCGAGGGTAAATTTGTTATTAGTTGGCTGTCACTGTGCTGAGGGAGCATGTGTACAGATACAGAGTGAAGCTCAATGCCGGACACAAAGCTGAACTTCAGCACAGAGAGTGATCTGGGCACACACCTGATGGGTAAAATGATAGGTGCAGAAAGATACCACTGAGGCAAAGGACAAAGGTTTCCAGAGTTAACTGTCAATTGCTTCATCTGATCCATATAAAGAATCAACCTAAGGAGGAAAAATAACAACAACAACAACAACAACAAACCAAACCCAATAACATGTGTGCAGCAGGGACTGCAGCCGCAGCTCCATTTGGAATGAATAAACATGTGTTAATCATTAGAATTTGAAACTGATCCCAGAGTATGTTGCATTATAGCTACAGACATGAAAAATGAATCTTTGCACAGACAATAGCTTTGAATGTTTAGATGGTGACAAAGCCACCCCTCAAAGTATGGGCTCAAGAGGGGCTGGAGTGTGGGGGCGTGGTGATAACATGATATCATGGGTCACATTTAAGAAAGAAGGAGATGAATTTTCTTCAGAAGCAGCAGGATGTTCCCTGGCACACACCCTACCGGCTTTGTAAGGGAGCTCCAGATGGATGCTGAGAATAAGATACTAAACACAGCAACACCATGCTAGTTGGACAGCTACCTGACAGCATTGGAAGAAGCCTGCAGAAAAGGTCCCTTCATTAAGCTAATAATACACCAGCTTATGTGGTTAACTGAAGCCAAGGGCTGGGGATAATTTTACAAAAAGGAAAATTTTAGCTGCCATGGTAACCTGGACAACGACAGATCTTCTGGATGTGACAAGATTCCAGTTTGAATTACACAAAGTCACCATAAGCTCAGAAAGCAAAGTGGATTTAATTAGTTGGTTAAGTCTGCAGCACAGGAAGAATGGCAACATTTGTCCTTTATTCTCTTTCCAAACTAGTAACGCGTCACCAGTATGAACATTCCTATAAAAGGAGCATTTTTAGCTAAGCACACCATTTCAAACTATGCTTCACATGGGAAATCCTCAAATTTAAATTCCTTCAAAACGCCAGCTCCAAATTAGCCAAAACGACTAGAAGGATGTGCAGAGATCAGCCTTTGTTAGAGGTTATTTCTAAACATGGAGGCTTCAATGTCCTTTTCCATAGCCACAAATGCCATGATTACCCTGTTCTAATTTTATGTCTTTTAAAATAAATTTAGCACAGAAACCTTCTTTATCATATTAATCAAAATATATTTGGTAAGTACATATGGCATTACATAGAGTATTAAGTAAAGCAGCTATCAATGGAGCAAATTCCCATGAATTCAGATTTTACTATCAAAAATAACGTCCCTGTTATCATAGCTAGATCTGTGGAACAATATTAAAGGTCACTGAAAATTTTTCTAAAGTGGGAAGATTTATGGGATTATTGCACATGTATTGTGCTTTTCTATAATCCTCATTTCTATGATGTGTTGGCTGTGTTTTATAGACCATTCCCATTATACTGTTAATTACTATTACTACTATTATTAGTAATTACTATTACTATTATATTTGTCTTTAAAAATTTTCTCCTTTGGTTTCCCTAACCCCTATCTGGGACTATTATTTGTATTATTTGTCCCATTCATAACTCCTATTCACTTTCTCTTTCCTCTTTCTCTCTCTCCTCTCTCTCTTTCCCTCTCTCTCTCTCTGTTAGTGTAGACCTCTCAGCCCTGTTTCTCCAATTTACCATGTGATACATATGTTTCCCAAGGTCTCCTCACATATCTGAAATTGAATTCTTTTTCCCTTTTCCCTTATTTCCCTAGCTGTATATCCATGTTATCATCATTCTTTTAGGGCTTCCAAGCTTGGAACTTCAGATTTACTAATCTTTACATCCCATATCTAATCAGTCACCAAACCCTATTAGTTCTCCTCTCAGATTTTCCCTCAACCCTACTTAAATATTTTATACTTGGCAAGAGCAAACAAACTATAGCCCTGTAAACAGATCACAGTCTTTCAGGTCTGCCTGCTTTCGAGTATGTGCTTTATTCAAATATCATTAGATAATTAGCAAGAGAAACTCAAAAACTAGTTCTCAATTAAGGGATGTTGAGTGTAAAGATTCAGAGGAACCTGATGGCACTCAGAATAGGAAGCACAGTCCAGGTCACACAGGCCTGGAGCTGAGGAAGGAAGAGAGCCAGGAACTGAGGCAGCAGCTCTCTTTACACAGGAGTGGCTTTATTTCCTTGGTTTGCTTTAAGGCTAATTCTGTTTGTTTATTCACCAACATGCAAATGACCAAATGACCACAGAGCTACAAGACCTACCAGTTCCACATTCTGTCACCACCTGGCAACATGCCTGAGCCTCATCAGATTTCAACGAAGAGAGTAGATTGGGGAAACTTACCTGTTTAACAAAGATCACATATGTGTTTGGTTGCTGGATCACTGGTAGGTGGTCTTGGTGTCAGGTCCCAGGTACCTACCCTTAGACAAACAGCCTGGCTTAGGATGTGGGTGGGGTAAACACTGCTGCTATTCAGGTGGAGCAAGGTCTTTAGAAAGGGCCATGGGAGGACAGGCTATGAAACAATTCTTGTCAAAAGTGCTGTTTCCTAGAATACTCTTTCCCCACCCATCCACTCAGAACACTCCTTCTACTCATTCTTAGAAACCCAGAAGGGTCACTCTTTTGTTCTACATTTTACTCGTTTTTCTCAGAGCACAGAGCAGAAACAATCACAGCCTGTTTTGTGTGGCTACTCTTTCTTAAGTTCATATCTATAACTGCACATAAATCACTAAGCTGTATTTATTTGCATGATTGGGTCCCCTAGTGGATGGGGCATCTCTTAGAGATAAGTTTTGCATTTTATTCATCTGTGTATTCCCAACATTGAACACAATGTCTAGTAGTAAGTGCTCAACAAATGTTTTGTTGGCTGAGTTGCTTTTAATATGCTAATTGATCAATTAATATTTATGAATGCTGTCTCCCAAGTCTGCCCTTGCTTTAGAGAATTAATTGAATGTAATTGAAAGGGCAGAAGTTGCAGTTAGAATCAATGAATTAGAAGCATCCATAGCAATATGGATGAACCTTAAAAATATAGTCCTTTGTGAAAAAAAGGAAGAGAAGATATGTAGTTAATATTATTTATATGAATTAAAAATACATGCACACAAAAATTAATACTTATTTTTCAAGAAGAGTCCCAAAAAACAAATACACATCAATCACACTGATATTTTTAATTATGGAGAGTGAAGGAAACAGGGTATAGGAATTTCTAAAAGGGATGAAAATAAATAACTAAAATAAGAAAGGGGCCTTGCACAGATAACAGTGTGTCTTGGTCTGAGAAGAGTGATTAACTCAACTATCTGCTTTGACTTCAAAAAAAGAATAACATATAGAATGAACTTTAACATTATAAAGGTTTATGTTCTTATCCCACCTCTTATTTGCTGGTGAATTGATACTGAGAGAGTTACTTAAATCTCTTTATACCTTGGTTTCTCTATTCTTAAAATTTGAATATTATTATCAACTTCATAGGGTTGGCTTAAAATTAATTTTAAAATGTATCTACAACACAGGTCATATAGTAACTCAAGAAATGTTCATGTAAATGGATTCCTACACAGTCTCCCTGCCTGCAATTGCTTATGGGTTCTTCCATTTCAGATTTACCCATTGCCAAACCTATATTTCAACATCATGTTCCTATTTGAAAACTTTCTGTTATGTCCTGGTTTCCATGTTACCTATTTGCCAACTTATCAGGATTTGACTGGATGGTGACAGTAAAGTAGAGGTGTTAGAAATGTCTTAAATCTTATCTGTGAATTCAACACAATGGGGTAAGAGGTGGCTACAGAACATGGCGTGAGAGAACAGGGAAGGAAAGACTGCTCTTGTACCAGAGTTAGATCACAGAGTTGGTTAATGGAACACCTATCCCTCTTCTACAATATGAGGAGTAGCCTCTGCTGTCACCTGATGATCCACGAGTCCATGCTTAGCAACACAAAGCTATTTTTACCAAACCCCTTTCATAAGCCTTTAGCTCCAGATAAACTGATTTTGTTACCATTCTTTTTTCAACATCCTTCTCATTTCCTAGATCTATGACTTTACTGGAGATGTTCCACACTTAGAAGGTCTTGCCTTTTTTCCCCATTTCAACGTAATTCATTCTTCAGGAACTAGCTAAAACCTCAACTTCCGTAAAAACAACAACAAACTACCCTAGACAACTTCAATTTTTAAGTAATTTCTCCTTTCAAATGGTCACATTTATTTAGCATTTTGTACCTTCTCATAAGTTTAAGTCATCTATTCTGAATTATATCAATATTGCATGTATGGACTTTTATTTCTATGGTATCTTTGTGCCTAGATAATAATTTATATACAGTAAACCCTCAAAAAATATTGTTTAATAAAGAAGTTCTTTCAGTAATTTTAAATGATGTCATTTTCAGGTGAGTTAATTGAGGACTAAAATTTCAATTTATTCAATCAGTGAAAAGAGGGCAGGCAGAGGAAGTAACCATCATATCTGTAAATCAATGAATAATTTTTTTTATCTTGAGTTTCCTTCTCTGTCATTTTATTATCCACGAGATTTATGAGAATATTAGCTTGAAAAAAGTCACAACCACAGCTGTTTTGCCATTTATAAAATGAAAGTGTTTAGTTAGAGCTTTCTTTAGTTGGAATCTTAAAAGGAAACCCAATCAATACATAGCTGTTGTAATTAAAGTTGATGGTGGTTGGGGGAAGAAGGGATCTGGGACACCCATATTCTTGTCTTTATTCATTCACTGGTCTTTTGGAAGCTGAGTTTCAAACTCCAGAATGAAATCATCTCAAAGGCTCTCAGACACCTATTAGTTCAGGACTATTCTCCATCAGGTTGGCTTTCTGGTTGACACAAATTACTTTTAGCAGGCTGTTCAAAGTTGTAGGAGCCTTCCCAAAGTTCTAGGAAAATCAAATAAAATAATATAGGTCAAAATGTTTGCCAATAATAAATCTCAGCCATAAGAGCATAATGATATTATTCATGTTTAGATGATGATTATTGTCATTTTTACTGTTTTTAGTATGACTTTGCAACACTGTTTGGAGATAGTTATGCTAGTCGTGTTTAAAGATGAGGTAATAGGGGCTCAAAGAAGTTAAAGAAGTACCTCAAATCAGCAAATCATGACTAACAGAATAGTGATTCTAATTGCAGTCTTTTCTTACTCCAAAATCCATGATATTCACAATGTCATGCTGCCTCAAGCTGAATTAAGAAAGGGTACCTGAAAGAAAAGCTGACTTTTAAAAAATATATTTCATGTCTTCCATATGACAGTTTTGACTAACAACTCTGAAAAGCTGGGAATCACTCTTGTTTGATCCTTGGAACCACCCCAAATCATGGGCAGTATTGGGGGTAACAGGGTAAAAAAAGTTTATTTTGAACCTGAGCTATAATATTAGATGTCAGAAGGAACCATTGACAGACCAGTGAAGTTCACCAGTAGCCTGGGAGAAATGCTTCTGAAATGGATAGACTCTTTTTCTGCATTATTTCTCTGATTTGTGTTCATCCTCTTCCATTCTTGGTAATGGATTGACACATTTCTATGCTTGGTTTCGAGGTGCTCCCATGATGATCTTAATAAACTTGATCTTTGCTTCCCAAAGAGCTCAGGCTAATACCACTGATAGTACAGAGAATCCCCACACACATTCACATGCTTACTCACTGTTTTCTGGTGTCAAGACTGCATTCTTTGTTTTTACTCTGCCAGCTCAGGGCCCATCAGTTATGACAGGTGGAATAGTGATGATGTCTACAATACTATAATGAAGCAACTTGTCCAAGATCATGCAGAGAGTAACAAACTTAGTGTTAGGTTTACAAATCCAGCTGTCTCTTCACTCCATTGCTTTTGAATGGAGCATTAAAAACGGGCCTGCATATTACTATATTGCCATCTTATGCCATTAATGACACCTGGGCTGTGCAAAATACAGTGTTTTCTTCCTCAGGAAGCCATTTGATTCTTACATAATCAAATATTGGAAATGTGTTTCATGTCCTCGCAATCAATACAGATGGTGACGGAAATACAGCATGTTTGGTTTTAAGAAATCTCTATATGAGAGGTGAAAGGGAGCAGGTATGGTATATATTCATTTGTTTGACTCTTTAGTTTGTTTTCTTTTGCAAGTTCTTTCTTAGATAATTAATCAGGCCCAACAAATGACCTTTCCTTTCTCTCTCCTATTCCCTTCTCTTTCCATAGCCTCCCAAAGGTATCTATTCAAAGAAGAGAATTCCAGAGATATAGAGGCTGTGCCTTGGGGAAGAGCTTCAGTGCACACCCTTTCACAGGGTTCTATGTAGTTCAGTGACTTCACTTCCAGAAAGCTCTGGCACAGGAATTCAAAACCAGTACAGAGAGTCCAAAACCTCTACTTACATCTTCTGCTCTACTATTTCCAAAAAGTCTGGATCTTCCATCTAATTTTTCTTTTTGGCTTCAATATTTCAAAAAAGCATGTTTTTAATATCATTCACAAAAGTCAGTTACGTTTGGTAAATTATTAGTAGAAGCTAAATAAATAAGCTTTATTTCAACAAAATTTGAAACTGATGTCATTAGGTGATTTTTGTTTAGAATTTCTATTAATTACTTTAATTTAGTCTAAAACTAGTATCCTTATAGTCCACCAAATTTTAAACCTTGCATTTCAATTTAAGAGGAAAAACAGAGAATGAAGAAATAAATAAAATCGTTATAGTTCTAAATCTCTAAAAATGTTTAACTCTACTTTTTTTTTAACTTGGTTTTCATTTCATTCAAATTAGTGTAGGCACTGGAAATAAAATGTAGAATGTAGACAGAAGGTCTGTGAAGCATAAATTATAGGTGTTTTCCCAACTGGTTTGTATAGAGAATTTGCTAAATCATAAAAGTTAATTCACTAAAACTCAATTATTCTGAAAAATAAACTAACTTGGTTTAAAGAATCACATTCATTTACATAAGGAATTTATTGTGGACACCCTAGGACATGCTAACCATTGTGCTTAGCACCAAGGGACACTCAAGAATGTATATAAATATATATATCATAATCTCTGACATTATTAGGTACAATTTTGAAATTTGGTTGGAGTTATTTGAAAAGAGGAAAAGGACAAAAAGACACATCTATTATACTGGAAATGTCAAGAAATCAAGTTTTGTAAACATGATATATGTTGAATTTTTCTCTGCCCCACTTTGGTTGCATACATCTTATTTATAATACAAATATTCACCCACTACTTAAGCACTAATAAAGACACAGTAATGAATAATCTGTGATCTCTGCCTCAAGTAGTTTACAATCTTGTAATCATTTTGATAACTAGATGATTTCAAAGAAACCATCTCTGTCTTTCCAAAGCAAAATCTCTCTGTCCTTCTAAAGCAAGAATAGATAGCTCCGAATAGAGGAATTAGGGAGACAAAAAAAAAAAAAACAGGCAGTATCTGGGTTAAAATTAACAATTGACTTGAGAGACAAGCACAACACAAACAAAAAGAGAGTGAGAGAGTCTACAGGGAACCAATTCTAATTCCTGGGCCAAGAATTAGCTGTAGCTTAGACAGATGATGACAATGGAGATGAATCTGCAAGAATGGCCTCTTTACCTGCACAAAGCTAGATAGTTGCCTGTGCTCAGTGTCTGCATAGTCTTATTAATGAGGTACTGGTACTCCTATCTGGCTACAATATATGGTGACTCCTGTCTCTCAAAAGAGGTTCAGAGATAAAAGACCTAATCTCATATGCAAGGATTTCAGGATATACACCCATCCTGTCTCCCATACCCTGCTACCTCCACGTTGAACAGGGCTCAGCAGCACTTGTCCCACTCTCAGCATCGAGAAGCAAAGCTTGGCCACTGAATGAATCACATCAATGTCAATAGTAACCACAACAACCAATTTAGACCTATAATGACTGTCATCCTGCACTTTTTTCCCTATGCAGAATTAGACAAAATAATAAGTACATCAGAGATGAGTGAGAAATTGAAATCATGAGCTCAGACTTTAAGACTACCTTAGTGTAATATTTAAATTTTAGCATTAGAGATTGTCTGTCTATTAATAATATAAAAATAGGACACAAGAAGACCATTTAAAAATCTGGATCAAAAACTTTTTCATGAATTGGAAGATTTAAAATAAAATCTATGACAAAGCATTCTTCTGAAAAACCCGTGAGTCATTTTTGAAAGAATCTCATAGAATCATAGCAACTCAAGGAATGAATATGATTTTATTACCTTAGGAGGTAACATCCATAATAGAGTATAAGATCCTCCTGGGAACTCTCTATTTGGGATTTTCCACCAACTAGTTATTCTTTACTGGTGGCTAAGGGTTACCTGTCCTTCAAAATTCCCCCAACCTCATCCTTAACAATTTCTGCCCATGTAAGCAGCTGTGCTATCTACACCTCTTATGGTAATTTGCAAATGAGATTCTATGCTTGCCTCCAAGAGACAAGACAAGGGAATTTTAACAAAAAAAAAAAAATGAATTTGAAGTAGAACACACATGAGACAATCTAGCCATTCAAAGCAGAAAAACTATCTATGGTGTTAGATGGATATTAAACTTAGTGATCACTCCGTAAGCTATATAAATGTCTAATCACTATGTTGTACACCTGAAACTAATATAACATTATATGTCAACTGTAATTGAAAAATTTTTTTAAATTAAATAAAAGGAATGATAAAAAAGGAAGTTTCTCTTTACCTTCACTTTCCCCCAAAACTTAAACTTCTGGCCTAACCTTATTTGTTCTTTTACCTCTGAAACCCCACATTCTCTGTTCCCACCTTTTCCCTTTTTTCTTAATGTCTTATTCTCCTTACTTAAGTCCAAATGTAGAATTGCCAAAAAACATCATATCTTTTAATAAGAAATAAAATCTGGAGTGTACATAGAAAGAACCTACATTTTATAAATAATAAATCTGAGGCATGAGGAATTTAGAAACTTGCTTGAAGTTATAGAGTGAACCTATCAAAAGCCAGTGATCCAATTTCTAAGAAGATTGTAGTCGGATACACTGACTCTGGGGACAGAATAGTAATGAGATAATTCTTATAGAGCATTTAGCTCAAAACCTAGCATATAGTAAATGCCTAATAAAAAGCCTCATCATAAGTTTCTACCCTCAAAGATCTCAGAGTGCCAAGTGCTACAGAGAACATCAGATAAGAGCAGAAAGAGCTGAATAAAGCAGAGCTGCCAATTTCATGGAGGGTCCCGGGACCCTCAATCACTTCGCGGAAAGCCTGCCTCCCACCCCTTAACACAGCCCCTTGTATGCTGGCTCTTTGCTTTAAGACTATGTGCGGCCTCATGTCTTTTGCTTCCTCTATTTCCCTGAACACTAAAGTTTGAACATCCATTAACATCAAAAATAACATCTGTGCACTCAGTGGAGAGGTGAATGATATGGATACAAAATTTCCTTCAATAGACTTCATAGAACTTAGCTTAATTTTTGTCAAACATATAAAAAGAATGGTTTCAAGCTTCAAAGGAAAACTGAAACTACGCACAACATCTGAATTGTGGTGAAGCTCATTAGACTCTTCTCACGAACTTTTTATTTGTCTGTTAGTTGCAGAACGGTGAAATCCATTCAAACAAGCAGTTGTTCCTAAAACTACATTTTCAAAGGATTCACATCTCCTCTGAACCCCTCTGTCAGAGCCCCACTGGCCTACTTTTATTTTCTCAAGAGCCCAATGAATGTGATCCTCTACATACTAAAACAATGTTTTAAATAAAATAAATGAGAAATAAAAGGAAGTATAGTCAGAGTATTTAAATATCTACTCAGAATTTTTATAGCAGTTGACTTCTATTAGTAAATGTATTTCACCTGTAGGATAAAATGAATGTGTTTTATGGGCAGCTGCCATCTTATATCTTTTATGTATTTCTTTTTTAAAATAACAGTATAAATTGTTTGATAATCTCTCTTTCAGACCACTCTTCCACGAAAAGAGAATAGATTCATACCACCTTCAGATTCTCAAGTGAGACAACCATAAGGGAAACAAATCTTTAAAAGCAATGTCAAACCATTCAGAAGCGGTATCAGCAAACCCAGGATAGAGGCACAAAGTTTTGAGATTTGCCCTGAGAAAATGAGGATAAAAACAAGCAAGCCAAGGTTTCTGGTACCAAATCTGCCAAATATGCTGCCGTTTCCTACATGGTCTTTTAAAAAAGAAATTCCTTGACATTTCCAGGTCTTTTTTTCTCATCTATAAAATGATGGACGTATGTCAACTGCCTCCAAGTTCGGCTTTCAGATTGTGTGAAATTTAATATAGCTAGTATAATTTCCTAAATATTTTCCCTACCTTTTTATCTCACTCCAACTAACGTTATCTACCAATCACCTCAGGGGTCACACCAGGAATCTAGGAGACAGCTCCTCTGCCTTTCTTTCTCTCACAACCCACATCCAGTCCATTTGAAGTGCCTTGATCCCTGATTCCTACATATATCCTGAGGTTGGTCTTTTATGATTGTATTCCAAGCCAACTCACTTTCTCTTTTCTCCTAATTTATTTTCTTATTCCCACCTTTGCTATTATAAGGTTTATTCTTTACATAGCAGCCATAGTTATCTTTTTAAAACATAAATCAAATCACATTCCTTCCCAGAACATGACCGTCCACAGGTTTCCTTTCAACTTTAGAATACCTTGTGAAATCTACCATGGGCCGCAAAAGCCTATGGGTTCTGTTCTGGCTATCTTCCCAACATGTCCACACTTTCCCTTTGCTTACACCCTCCAGACACACTATGCTTCCACTTAAGAACTTTCACATGCTACTCCTTTGGACAAAACACCAGGACACTTCCACACTCCCACACAGCCACCTACCCTGCATGGTGAATGAACACAGGGGGAATTCTGGCCAAAGGGGCTTTGAATAAAGGAAAATAACCTATAATGCAAAAGGAACTATCTTGATTTTGTGCCCATCTTGTCTTCCTGCTAAATTGGAATCCTTTCAATCTCATGATGTGTGAGTTAAATCCTTGGCTCACTAGAGTGTTGATTTCTAAACATGCCCATCGCCAAGTTTCTAGACCCAGGTATAAGAAACAATACACCTTTTAAGCAACAGTTTTTTTTATAGGACATGATGATAGTTAGAAGCCTGCTATCCCTCCTGCCACATTAGAAAAATGCCTTCCCTACACACTGGCAGCCTTGGCCCCAGTGAGTGAAGAAGGCTGTGTCCATGTGAGAGCTCAGGTGGCTCTAGTGAGGAAGGAGGACTGCACAGAGAGGCCATACCTATCAAGCTGGCCCCTGCCCAGTGGGCTGCGAGATCAAGACTAAAGTAAGCAACCAGAGAAACAGGCACCGAAGCTTCAAACAGAGCTTTCGATTGATCCTGAGAGTGAGTTGAATCAGAGCAGACAGTAGACAGCAGATACCACTTGTTTTCCTTAGGGACAGGCTAGTGTCCCTATGACCTGCAGGCTGGTCCACTTGGGAGCCACCCTTGAGCCTGCCCTACTAGCTGCACGGGCTGGAGCAAATTATTCAGCTGTCTTGGTTACAGGGTTCTTTTTCTGCAAGATGAGAAAATTGTACTAGATGAGCTCGAAGTCCCTTTCAAGCTTAGAATATTATGGCCCTAAATCAGTAATACCAGAAACATGCCATTTTACCACACCTCAAGAGGTGAACTCTAAAATTACTATTTTTACCAACTGTTAAGCACAAATTAATAGTCCTATGAAACAAATAGATTTTTATAAAAATGCCTCCTAGCTGTTGTTATGTTTATCTCTAAAGCAAGCATCATGTTTCGATTAATTCTGCATCTATGTACTGAACACTACTGCATGTTGGAACCTGTGTAGCACTGGGGCTGGGGAGGCACAGGAAACAACTTGCAGAAGGCTGGTTGGGGATTTCGTGTCCCCAAAGGCTTTCAAGTCAGTGTGGTTCAGAGGAGGACCATTCTGATGTAAGGGCTACCGGAGGGGAAGAAGCAGGTGGCAGAGAGGTCAGCAAGAAGGCTGCTATGATAATGTGAGTAACAGATAAGGAGGCTTATCTTCATCTGCTCTGCACATTCCATGTTGTACCAGAGACCCCAGCATGCCATAGTTCACAGGAGGCATTGGTCCAGGCGGTGGCTCGGCTCAGGGCTCATTCCTCCGTGCAATCATTCAGAGGCTCAGGTACTGCCGTCTGCGGTGCCACCACCCCACAGGGCCTGGTGGTCAGCAGCATTCAGCCAGCAGAAGATGAAAGGACACAGAAGATTATAAGTGGCAGGCTCTTAGTGACCACATCTGGCAGGGGCACATGACATTTCTGTTCTCTTTCTATTACTGTGGCCAGGCATTGAGCCTGGGAAAACTGTAGACTCCTTGAAGTGCCCAAGAAGGCAAAAAGATTGAACTTTGGAGAACTGTTGAAAGTTTCTTCTATGAGACATGAACTGAGAAAGCAGCAAAGAGGATAAAGCTGGGGAGATAAAATTAGGAGACATTTCTGAGGTATAATCACAGAATATGGAGACAGTTTGGAAAGAGGGAAGGAAATGAAATGGAGGAGTTCGGTGATGACCTTGAGGTTTCTAGCTCAGAAAACTGAAATTAAAACTACAGCAAGTCCTAGAATAAGGTCGTTTAGTTCCACATCTTTTCATTATAATGTTGGTGAGGTGCCAAAGGAACTTAATTCTCAGTTATATCAATTAGCCTATGGTAAAATTAGTTGTGTTATTTGTCATTTCACTTAAAGTTGCAGAACCTATTGAGGATAGTAAGTGAGGACTTATGGCATTGGAAATAAGATACAATCTTTTAAGTGGGCAGCTAGACGTTATCTATTGACATTACCTCTCACACAAACATTCTACTCTAGAATCATAGAAAAATTGACACCGGATATGTATACAAATATATTCTTATACATTTATATATATTACATATATATAAAGAAATTAACTGTAGCATTTCTTTCATTAGTCAAAAAAGGAAATCTACCAAAATGTCCATCAAGAGGATACACTATGGTAAATTGTATTGTCACCTAAGTGACAACCGTTAAAACTTGCAAGAGTGATCTATATGTATCAACATGAAAAGATACCTCAATTGTTCTTTCACACTCAGGAAGCCAATTGAGGAATGATATATACACTGTCTTTTGGAATAAAAATATACGTATGCATATTCATTGAAAAAAGCTCTGAAAAAAGATACCAAAAAGCATGAAGTGACTATTTTGAGTTACATGTTATCTAAATTTCTTTTTACAGACTGTGTATCTTCACTTGGGTAATCAGAAAAATATGTGATTTGAGAATTTGGGTTCTTTTTTTTTTTTTTATTTTGATCGATTGAGTGAGTGAGTGATCTATTTGTTTCTCTGTTTATTTTTTAGAATCTATGAGGTTATGCCTGCTTAGGTTTAGGAGAAGGGGCAGGATGTATGCATGTGTGGATTGTGTGTTATTTTTGTTGTTCCTCCAAAATACTTTGTAACATCAGCAGTTTTCCCATTTCAGCAAAGAGAAAACAGAGGCTCATGTGCTTTCCCAAGATCATAAATATCTGAAGGACTTTTACTGGGCTTCATGGGAGATGTGAAGAGGTTCTCCTCTGGGCCTTCCTGCTCTGCACAAGCCCCATAGGCAGACAATGGTGGCAGGATGGGACAGGACAGGAGGCGAAGTAGGCAAGGAGAGAAAGGTAGTCAGCAGAATAAAGAGGACTGTGTCTTTTTCCCAAAGAACATGTGGAATGTCAGCTAAAACAGTCCCTCTGTCTATTTTCACTTAGCCCAGTTGCTCTTATTTTCTTTTCCTCTTCTTGTTGCCTCTTTTTCTTTTGATTCTCTCACTTTATTTTTCTTCCTCTGCCTCTCAACTAAAGAAATGAGAAGATGACAAAGGGAGGAGATGTAAAGATTGATCAATCTTTGCTTTCTGTTTTCTCAAATGTAGCCATAGGATTTTTAAAATTTGCTTTTGTTTTTATTTTTGTTTCTAATCACAAGCCCTTGAGAGACATGGACAATACAATTTTCAGTATTTGGTGCCCTGCCTCCCACAGGGACACAGACATGCCTATAAATCTCCATTACTGAGCTCTTGGCCACAGGTACCATTTGAGAAATAAATGGCAATTGTTGAATTTTTTAAATTATATATTGATGCTTCCTATTAATTTCTGTCTTTTTTTCTTTCTTATCAATCCAGTGATCTTTCTCAAAAGTATGGAATGAACTAAATAACAAGAGTGTATGCTTTGTTTTAATTTTTTTGTCTTTTTTTGAAGAATCATAAACAAAATCTATATTAAAAAATTTAAAATATATTTTATGTGTAAGATATTTTATAATTAACCTAAAATATGAAATATCACATATATTTGTATAAGCTCACAGAAGCCATTTATTTCCATGTAATAAGACATTTTATAAGCTACAAATAAAATCTGTTTCTTAACCTTAAAGTCACTACAGAGAGAGAAAAGGAGAGGTATTTCGTTTAGCAAATCTCACTAGTAGTCACTATTATTGCAACTTCATTCTTATTTTTTTACTTATAAAAGTAAATTAAAGTATATATATGAGTAACAAAATAATTTTATATTTAATGTAACAATGAGTTGTTATAAAGATAATCATTAGAATGAAGTTGGTGATACTTTATTTATGAGTAAAGTTAGCAATGATTACTGAAAATTGTTTTTAGGTTATTCAATAAATGAATATAATAAACCTAAATGTGTATAGATGTGTCTGTATCATGCAGGTTTACTAACTACATAAAATATAGACTGCTTCAAAGTTATTACACTGTATTCAGATGAGAAAAAGAACTCAGAAGAGAAGAAATAAAGAATATAATATTTTAATTTGTAATAAAAATTCATGTAATATGTTTTTAAAAAATATTATCACATTTATTAATTGGCTATCCTTTCTAGGGATCTTTTTCAGTTTTCTCTGCCCTCAAGAAAATCAAATAAATTAGACTACTTCAAGCATTAATTGGTTGCCAAGATTCATTTTTGTAAAAATAATTTTGGAATTGTAGACATTCATAAGAAGACTAATTGCAAAGAGGTTTAAATTATTTTGATGATGATTTAATTGTTCAAAACAATTTTCCCTTAGGAACATTTTTTCCAAGTCATTTATTTCACTTTACCAAATGACCTTTTAAGAAGTTCTATAATCAGCCTACTTTGTCAAGCCAAAATAGGAAATATGCAGATACACCAGCACTGTTAGCTCTCTGTTCCCACCCCGCCCCCTCCCTGTCTGTTGGTCTCTTTCTCTCCCTTCATTCTGAAAGCCATGCATCTTATTATTAACATAATTCAAACAAGATATAATGTTTTTTTTAAAAATGCCCGCTTTAGTTTTATCAGGGTAATTTAGCTTTATATAAAAAAAATTTTAATATTGTAAAATAGTACACTTAAAATTTTTAAGTGATTTTTAAAAATGAGTATTTACTATGAAAAAAATATGAAAGGATTTAAATACATTATATAATGTTAATATGTAATCTAAAATAAGATATATGATATATAAATGTTCCTTTGGTACAAATCTTAATTTTCAATGAATTATAGTATTTTGTATTAAAGTCTCTCTTATCAGGAGTCTTTGAAAACCCTGATAAATGTTCCTTTTTATGGAGTACAATTGAGTAATATTTCCTTCATGTGCACTGACTGGTACCCAGGTGTTTCAATCATCTAAATATATACAGAAAAATAAATTTAATCTAGTATATTGGTATTTGCCTGATGTGTTATATTATTTGCTGTCTGAGAACCCAAGACAAAAACAAGAATTGGAAACCTACAGTCCAGATTTTAACCCTCTTTATTTCCACACATTGAACAAAGTTTTTATCTTAATATTATTATAAAGATGTGGGCCATCTGACCTTCCAATTCTATAAAGAATCTGAATGAAGTAATGAAGGTGGGAAATAAGATGGGATTCATATACAAATGATCAAACTCAACATTCTTCAGTGGCTATAACTGGATGTGTGTATGTATGTATGTATTTTCAATTTATCTTTTATTATGAAGACTTTGATTTGCAAAATCGGGTGTACAATTCAACAGTAAGACATACGTGTTGCGTTGTGTATTCATTCACTGCCTATAGTTAGATTTCTTTCTGTCACTACACATTTGACCCCTTTAACCCCATCTACCACCCCCCTCCCTCTCTCTTCTACCTTCTGGTAACCACTAGTCTATAGTTCATGTCCATGAGCCTCTGTTTGTCTTATTTGTTTGTTACTTTTAGGTTCATATCTCACATATAAGTGATTTCATGTGGTTTTCAAATTTTCCTGTCTGGCTTATTTCGCTTAGCATGAGTATCTCAAGGTCCATTCATGTTGTCACAAATGGCAGTAGTTCATCTCTTCTTATGGCTGAGTTATATTCCCTTGTATATATATACTACAGCTCCTTTATCCAATCTTCTATCATTGAACACTGGCGTTTCCGTGTCCTAATCACTATGAATAATATTGCTATGAACATCGGTGTATAAATATCTTTTTGGATATGGGTTTTCAAGTCTTTGCAGTAAATGTCCAGTAGAGAGATTTCTGGATCACATGGTAGATCAATTCTTAGTTTTTTGAGGAAGCTCAAAAAATATAAATATATTGTTTTCCATAGTGGCTGTACCAATTTGCAACCCCACCAACAGTGTATGAGGGGTGTATTTAAAACATAATTTATTGTCAATAATAGTGTGAGCTTAATCTATATAATACAAAACAGGTAAAATGCATTTATCAGGATTTTCTTTTTAAATCAAGTCTTATCTTGATCTCTGCTCTTCACGAAGTACAAAGAAAAGGTGGTGGCCAGTGTCACAGGTTGCAAAAGGAGTCTTCTACCAAAGAAATGGAAATAAAAATATCAACAAGTATAGTAGGCTTTTACTACACTTTAAAAATATGTGGCCATGTTATAAATATGAGGGGAAAAACAAACAGAAGGTGAAAACATGCTGATAAAAAATTTAGTTAATTGTGCCCCACCCCCAAATTCATATATTGAAACCCTTATCCCCAATGTGACTATATTTGGAGATAGGGCCTTTAAGAGGGTAATTAAAATTAAATAAGGTCAGAAGAGTGGGGCTCCAATCCAAGCGTAATCATCTGCTCACAAAAAGAGGAAAAGACACCAGAGATCTCCCTCCGCTAGTGCACAGAGTAAAGGTCACGTGAGGACATAGCAAGGTGACCATCTACAAGCTAGGAATAGAGGCTTCACCAGAAACCAATTCTGGCAACACTTTGATCTTGGTTGTCTAGCCTCCAGAACTATGAGGAAATGAATTTCTGTTGTTAAATCCACCCAAACTGTGGTATTCTGTCATGACAGCCCAAATAGACTAATACAGGTTTAAACTGTATTTCCATTCAAATATTAACTGAAGGTGAATTATTTATTACTCCTCTCCTAGAACATAGGAGAGGAGTAATAAATAATTAAACAAAGTCCCAGAGAAGACTAGAAGTGTTGGAATCCAGGAGATGGTGTGCAGATCACAGAAACCAGGTGATAGATCAGTAATTCCAAAATCTTTGAGACAGGACTTACAGAGCTGAATGAGTATTCTTGACTTCTGGTAGGTACAGTATCTTTTTTTTTTTTTTTTTAATTTCAAAGTTGTACCCTTTCCCCTTTATCTCAGAAAAAGAAGTGGACCCTCTTTTAAAACTAAGCTTTCTACTTGTGCTTAAGATTTGAAAACTCCATCTCAGCCCTGCCCCTCCCTGCTCTCTCTCTCTCCATTATCATTCAGACCCATGTGCCCACCTTGTGCCCTAGTCCTGAATTGTCTAGTCTCTTGTGACTCATAAATTTTTTTCATAGTTAGCCTTCAAATCATCATTTTTTCATGATATAAAATCAAGCAATTTTAAGTTAGAAATTTTTTTTAATTTAGATCAGTGTTTTATTAAAAATCATATTATAAAATTCATTTAATACAGTTTTCTGTCATATTAATACTATGTATAACATTTTTTAGCTTTTTCCTACTTTTTATATGACACATACTGATTGATTTACTTTAATTACGTAAGAAAAGGGATAGTTTAGTAACAAATTTTCAAATGATACTGTTTGTGATTTGGTGGCTGATGTAGATTAAAATGTAAATTAAAATTTAATTATGTGTTACATCACCAGGACTTGACTACTTTAGTAGCTGTTTAAAATTCCTGCATTTCACAGTTTAAAAATCCACTGCTTCATTTTTATAATTGTTAAGTTCTAATGATGATATGAAAAGAGTTTTTAGGCTGTTACGTGCAAGCACTTTCCGAATAACACATTTTTATTAAATGAAAATCCAAACTAGATAGAATAACTACTATATTTTTTCTCTTTTTCTGTTTGCTTTTTAAGCATTTGAGATACCTTGATGAGATTTAGAAGAATTTTGATATGTGACTTGTGGATATAGTGATGATCATCTTGCAAATTTGCAGAAATACTATCATGTGCTTCTTAATAACTTCTATCCTAATATCAGCTTTGCTTATTTTATGCCTTAAACTAAAGTCCCACCATTCAGCCCCCAAAAGTGATTGAATAAAAATCTATTAAAAATTATATGATGATTGAAACCAGTGGTGTTTAACCAAGTTGTAACTATGCACTAACTGCCACACTTGCCTATCAGGTGTGTAAGGGGGCTTTGAATTGTGCTGTTATTGCTACCACATGAATCCCTTAGAACACCTTTGTGAATCTCTGGGTGTTCACATATCACCAAGCAGAACACATTTCTCTAGATCTAAACTTTGAAGTTCTCACACTTTAGTGAGTATCAGAATTGAATGGAAGAATTGTTAAAACACAGATTTTGGGGTCCTACCCCCAGAATTCTCTAATTCAGTAAATCTGGGGAAACCCAACAATTTGCATCTCTAACAAGTTCTCAGATGATGCTGATGCTGCTGGTTCCAGGACCACTGGGAGAACCACTGTTCCACATTCCAGATGATTGTTTTCTTCATTCACTTTCTCAGGTCCATTTCTTTGATTTTCTCCTTCCTGTAATGCCCCTCCCACCTCTTTTCACTCCCCACCCCATTCTCTTAACTCCACCTGTTGAAACTCTACTTGTCCTTTAAAGCAAATTCCTGCCATTTCCACTGATCAGCCTTTTCCTGTTCTTCCCAGAGATCCCCATATTCTCCTCTGTGGGACAACCAGGTGGGTGCTTGCTCAGTGTGCACACAATGAGCACAGTCTATGGCCTAGGCTCCAGGAAAAATGCCCAGGACACAGAGATATCTCAACTGCAGCCCTTCCCTTTGAGGACACCTCATTTCACTCTCATAGACTGAGTTGAAAACTCCTTGATCGTGAAAACTATGTCTTGTTAACCTCTGTATCCCCTAGTGCACATTTAGACATTTAATAAGGTTACTTCTGATTTTAATTGACTCTTGAAAAATATTATTTACTTATTTGACAAATACTTATTGAATATGCCATGATGAATGAGGCAGACCTAAGCCTAGCACTCATAATAATAATGACAATCATGATGATTTATTGAGTGTGTATTATCTACCAGACACTATACTAAGTGCTTTATATTCATTAATTCATTTAAACCTCAGAACAAGTCTATATGGTAGGAACTGTAATTACCTTAACTTTACATTGAGAAAGTCTAATCTGATGAAGTTCAAATAGCTAGGAAGAAAAGAGACCAGGATTTAGAGCCCAGGCAGGCTGGCCTGAGAGCTCATGTCATTTACCATGGCACTATAGCTAATTAAACACATTCTAGCAAGGGAGATGGAAGTAAAGATGAATGGATTAAATACAATCCTAACATGCACTATAAATGAGAATTATAAGATGCTATGATGCTATACAACAGAAGGAGCGAATCCAATTTTGAAGGGTGGTCAAGAAAGTCTTTCTTGTGAAAATGATTTCTAGGCTAAGACTTGAAGAATGAGCAGGGATTAAGAAAGCAAGGGAGAGAGGATAAAATGTTACAAGTCAAGGGAAAGATATGTGCTTAGTTGGAATGGGGTGTGAAATGTTTAAGGCACTGAAAGAATGCTTATGTATGAAAAGATACAACTGAAGAGAGATGCTGGGGCCAGATTAGAAATTTAGAGATCCTGTTTAGGCTTCTGCAGTCCACCCTAAGAGCAATGGGAAGCCACTGAAGTTGCCCATGTAAGGCAATTGTATGACAGATGTAGCAGATTAAAAACGAATGAGTACAAATGTAGGGGTGGCTTGTCCAAGCAAGGGAGGAAGGTGGCTTCTCTTAGGGTTTTGGCAGTGGAGAAACAACAAAATAAATGGATCTTAGAAAGATGGAAGAGAGAAAATAAAACTCATTGATTAGCTGAATGTGAGGACTAAGGCAGAAGTGCCAATGAGGATTTCTGTCATGCAGAGGGATGTGACAAAGAGTGATGGGAGGGTGACTTTTAAATTGAAAGCTGAGTGATAAAAAGAAAAAAAAAGAAATAACCAGAAATGTAGAGATCATGAAGGGAAAACTGCAGGCAGAGGTAAGAGCAAGTGATGTGGGAAAGAGCTTGATATGATATGTATGGAGAAGAAGGAAGAGACAGTGAGGCTAGGGGGCGGTGCGAGAGGAAGAGTGTGGAGGAAGACAGGAAAGGAGCCTAGGACACAGGCTGCCTGGATCATCATAGCCTTGTGGGCCAATGCAGAGTTTAGAATTATTCTGAGTGAAAAGGGAGCCATAGGTGAGTTTGAGACAGGACAGAGACATAAATGTACATGTTCAAAGTTTTTTTACCTGCTATAGAGAGTTGATTATAGAGAAGTGAGACTACACAGAGGAAGACATACAAAAGCTACTATACTAGTTCAGGTGAGAGGAATTGGTGGTTTAAACTAGGGTAGTAGAGAGAAGAGAATGGTATCAAGATATATTTCAGACATGATATGGTGGGACTTACTGATGGGATGCAGTGGGGCAGTTAAGAGAATGAGGAAATTAGATTTTTGCTTTAACAACTGATGAATGGTGGTATTTACTATTTACTGATATAACAGGTACTGAGGAAGAACAACTTTGGTGGAGAAATAAGATTTCTGTGTCTGAGTGTTGTTTAAAGTGCTCACTATACCTTCTAGTGGAGAGCTACACTGACAATTAGATATGTGAATTTAGGGCTCAAGACCATGGGTTCTGGGGGTATCAAGTTTGGAGCCCTGTTTAAAGTCATTAAATTGGATAAGATCATTGAGTGAAATAAGAAAAAGAAATGGGCAGAGTATTGAGCTCTGGAACACCACAATTTGTAAAGGTTGGGCAGGTAGCAAAGGAAATAGAAGAAATAACCAAAAAGTTCAGAAGAAAAATAAGGAGATTGAGTTGTCCACAGAAGCTGAGAGAAATAGTGGTTCTAGGAGAGAAAGGTCAAATGTGAGACAACTAAAAAATTAACACGAGACTTGAGAACTGACCACTGCATATGGACACCTACAGGTCATTGAGACTTTGACAAGATCAATGTTAGTGTTATAGTGGCAGTGATAGCCTTGCAGAATTGAGTTGAGGAGAGAAAGCAGAGAGAGTGAGACTGATGAAATCTGCCTTAAATTGTAATGTGATAAAAACCAGAGAAATAGCATAATAGCTGGAGGGGATTTGGATATACTATGGCATATTTCAGTGCAAATGAGAGTCAATGAATAAATTAATGATGCAGAGAGGAGAGAGGCTGAAGGACTGAAGTCCTCAAGAAGGTCAGAAAAGGTGACAGAAGAGATGGCTTTAGGTAGAAACAGGGATCATCCTATTAAAATAGGAGAGAAAGAATACTATGTGGGTATTTAGGTTGCTTACAGTAGCTTAGCTTACCTTAGCATAGTTTAGCTTAGTTTAGCTTAGCTTAGACAAGTACAGATAGCAGTTAGGTTGGTAGATTTGGTGGAAGGAAGATAAATTAATTTATTTTTGTTTTCTATTTATAAATTTTTAAATAAAGTATGAGTTTAGGTCATCAGCTGAGCAGGATAGGTAACTGAATAAAGATATTATACAAGGAGATAAGAAGGTATGATATAGTCATATAAGCAAACAGAAAAGAGAAACTACCAGAGAAATAAAGCAGAGCTGTCTAGTAGTGTTCAGTAGAGACTGTGGTTAAAAATTTAAGTGTGACTAGTCTACACAATTATGCAATTTTTTTCTAATAATGTTCAGCTGCTTTGGCAAAGATATGGAGTAAATAGACAATTGGTTGAAACAACAATGGAGATATAACAGGCAAGTTCAAGGAAGAAGGGGACAAAAAAAATAGTAATTGTAATGAATGGCTATTTAAATTAAGGGGAGTGAGAAGGGAAGAAAGAGAGAGCAATAGATTGGAAATCTCGATAACATGTGTGTGACTTACTAGAGTATGTGAGGAATAAGTTGTCCTGTCTTAAGAGAGAGATGTTTAAAATCAAGATAATTTCTCCTACATTATAGATTATTTTCCCTTATTCAAAGCCCCTTTGGCCAGATACATTCATTCACTACAAGAATTTTTCAAATTTCACAAACAAATATGGTGTACGTGTCATATCCCAGTGAGATACAGATGGCACTCTAATCAAACACATTAATATTTCTGTAGTGAAACTATGAGTCTTCATATGACATAGTATAAATAAAGACTATTAATATCCTAGAAACAAGTCAGATCAGGTCATCTTGCCAAGTGAGTTCAGATGGTCAGATGTGGCCTCAAATGAGTAGCCCACAAATAAACAAAGGTATCAGAGCTATTTGATTTGGTGACTTCAGATAAGACATTGTGACTATGATAACCCTCTGTGCCCCAAGTTATTTGATTTTTTATATTATCTTCTTTTCTCTTTTTCTCCAGGAGACATCATACACTCCCCAAGGAGGACAGCCATAGTGCTCAAACAATAGGCATAATTTTAATGTGCTATTGCTCTGAATGTCACACATGTTTACTATTGCTCATTAGAAGGATACAGTTTTACACACAACCCATGAGAAACTTAACCTCCTATAAAAAAAAATATGTGAATAAAAGTAGACTTACTTCTGGAAATGGGAAGAGATGGAGGAAATTATCCAGAGCATGCCAGCTCTGAAGTTGCTCTGAGGTCAGCCTTCATCTTCCGGTTTACATTTTTAGGAAGAATCTGCCCAACAGCTGTTCTTCAATCATCTTTAGAGATACTATCTCCCACCCCCTACTCTAAGTTAGTAAATTGTAATCAGAAAAACAGAGTTGAATGTGCTGGGAAATATACATTATGCTCCATTGTGTAACTGTGTAATTACTATACTATACATGCTGGACCAGAGATTGACTGAAAACTAGAGACTTGAACAAAGTTGTGGCTAATCCTGGACCAAATCCAGCAAGCAGCTGAATGGGACAATCCTGGTACTTTGCCAAGTCCAGTACTGTAGATAACTGATCTGGGCATGGGGTAAATAAAAGAAATAAGGAATGAAAAATTAAATTAGGAAGCTGATGAGTATGTTAAGTTTTTTCAGAATGCTCTTAGAATGGATTGTTAAAAAAAAATTATATCCTTAAGTTTTAATAATACTTTATGTTTCAAGCAATATTTCTAGTCTAACATTTAGCAATATTTCATCATATTGTTGAAAGTACCCACCTTCTTCTTTTTTTCTTTGTAATTTATTGAGGTGAATCTGTTTATCCCTTAGAATAATTTTTCTACTTTGATATTCTTAAACACCACAGTTTGCCCATTGAGAATTTTATTTGTCCAAAGCTTTAGAAAATTACATATTTAATTATAATAATATTAAGTAAGTTAATTACCATTGCAAGTATATTCCTGACGAAGTCCATCCCAGATGGGAGAAAGAGTGAGCATAAGTAGAAGGTAGAAAGATGCATGTGGCTAGAGGCTTTATTCCAGCAAGACAGAGTATTTCGTTGGAATTAATGTAGGAAAGAGCAGCAATGAATCACAATCCAGTTTTGAGGCTCTTAAATGCTAGCCTAAAGAATGGAATTTAGTTTGTTTGCAAAAACAATGCAATTGAAAGGTTTTTGAATAAGAAAATGGCATTATCATATTTATGTAGCTTTTTCCATAGAACTCAAACCACTCTTCTAAGTCATTTAATATGTCTATGGCTTTAGGGTACATCAAGTTAATTTGAGTCCTTGTCCTAGTTTTTAGTGACTTCCAAGACCTGGAATTTATAAATTAGAGTTTGCAAGTGACTCAAACTTTCTGACCTTCATTTTGCTTATATGTATGTGGGTATAATAATACTAATTTTAAAAAGTCCCTGTGAGGATCAAATGAGAATATGCAAACCACATTGTGTAGTAGATGCTCATTATTAGTCAGTTCTCCTCCCAGGCCTTCCACGTCTTCTAATAATTAGAATGATAACATCAGAAAAAGTTTTCTCCATGTAAACCCTTTTCTTTATTCAATTTAACAGACTTTTATATGGCAACTTGCTAGGTTCTAGGATGCAAAGATGAATAAAATAAGGCTCCTTTTCTCAAGGACTCTGTAGCCTATTAAAAGAGACAGAAACCACAGCAGTAACCAGAGCACCACGTAAAAAGGAGAACTAACAAAATATTGGAAGCATAAAGGGTGGAACTAATCTCAGTCAGTGAATCTGGGAAAACTTCCCAGGAGAGCTGATATTTTAGCTAAGCTTTGAAGAATGAGGGGGTGGATACATGAGCAGATCACAGAGGCATAAAAGTGGGAGTCCCAGAAACAAGAGAGTGAACAGGGTGGAGTAATACAATATGATTCCAGAAGCAATACAAGACCAGATTATTAAAGTACATATTTATCCTACTATGAGTGTGAATTTTATCCTATACACAAGGAGGAACCACAAAAGCTGTTCAAATAGATGTGATATTTTAAACAGTGATACAATAGCATAATTTGGAACAACTGAGCAGGGATATCTCCAAAATCCAGAGGCTTCCAAGTTCCTAGCTTTGGTATCTTGATGGAAATTGTAACCTAAAGAAAGAGTTCAAGAAGAAGTGTTCGGAGAAGTGGATTAAAATGTAAGGTACAGTATTTGAGAACTGTCTGTGGCCCAAAATATAGGTTTAAGTTTAGTAGAGAAATCATGATGGATTTGAGGAATCACAGATTATAAATGTGAGCCAAAGCCAAGGATGTGTCCAGGTTCAACCAGGAATATCTAAAGTATGAAGAAAAGAGGGCTAAGGGCAGAATAATAGAGATCACAGTGTGAAATGTAGTATGAAAAAAAAAAACCTGGAGTCATATCAATAACATAGATGGAAAATAATAGGAAAAATAATATCTAGGAAGTTAATGAAGAAAATCAGAAAAGATCTACTGTAATTTCAGTAAAAAGAAGTTAAAAATAAATTTAGGGATTAAAGTAAATATCTTTAGATAGATGATTGATAGATGATGGATAGATGGTAGATAGATAGATGATAGATGATAGATAGATAGATAGATAGATAGATAGATCATACATAGATAAACAGATTTATAGCCATTTAAAAAAACAAGGTGAAATGCTTATTCATCTTTTTTTTATTCTCCATGTCTTTTTATGTAAAAGCTCTAAATAGAGAATCATTCCTGAAGAGAATATTAGCTTTCCTCATTCTTAGATGATTTCTACCAGTTAGTCTTCCTGTGCCCACTCTCTTTATAATATAGTCTCATTTAATGACACAAAATACATTTTCTCAAGACTCTACCAAACATGTTGCTTTCCTATTTAAAGAATCTTGGGTTACCTAATTGCTCACAAGATAAAGTCTATAACCTTGTGTTTTATTACTCTATTATATGAATCTTCTCTTTCTTGTCTACTCAAGGTCACCAAAAAAATCTTACACATTTATGTCTCTAATGGTTTTTTGATACTTGACATAATTCCCTCTATCCTACACTTGGAAATAAACAGAAATCCTGCTATGTCATTCCTATACATCCTTGAAGGCTCAGCCCAAGTCTCTTTTCTACTAAAGTCCATTCTGCCTTTCTAGAAATTCTATTGTTTTATTTGATATCTATCAGACCAGAGACCAGAGACCTGAGCTGGTCCCCTAAATGACTGTATGACCTTTGGAAATATCTCTAGGACTCAATTTCCTTATCTGCAAATGAATCATTTTTAGGTTTCTCTTGCTCTAAAATTATATGATTCTCTATGTCACGGTGTGTGTGTAGCTAAAGAGACAAGAGTCTTTAAAACAGAGCAGAGCAAAACAAAACCATGATACTGGGTGTGTACACACATACACACACATACATAATATTCCAGCAAGGAATGAAACCAGGTATCCTTCAAAGAAATTAATGTGCTAACACTAGGACTTCACTAATGAACTGAGTTTGAGAAAGAATATATACACAGGGATTGAAATGAAAATACCATATTCATGGACCATTTCAAGAATTTTACAAAATCTGAAGCCAAAGTCCAGAACAAATTAAAGCTTTTGAAAAACACTATTAATAAAATGAAGGTAAGGACCCTATTCTCTGATTCCAGTAACCTCTTGAGACTTATTTCATGTTCCCCTCTCACACATCTTGCCCCATCTTGAGGTGCAATATCATCTCAAGTTCCTCTGAGTATCCTAATCATAATTTGAGTATTTTTTCAGTTCTCTTTTCTTCCATGAATTATCTCTCTTTCCTTTGGGTTTCTTTTCTTTTTTTTTTCTTTTCTTTTCTTTTCTTTTCTTTTCTTTTCTTTTCTCTCTCTCTCTCTCTCTTTCTTTCTTTCTGTGTGTGTTTCACTTTCATGCTACAGGCTTTTCTCAAATGCTTGGTGATCCATGGTTGGCCCTTCACACAAAAGAAGGAGAAAATGAGAAAGTTGTTTCTGTGTCTGCCATTCTTACTAGATGGTAAAATCTCTGGGGAAAAGGATTTTTTTTTTGTTTACTTATTTTGCTAAAATACTTAAAACATTGTAATAGACCTACTCTTTTCTATTCATACCATATTTGGAGTGAGAGTGACATAAAAAAAACAGTGAGGAGGACTAAGTAAGTTCTGAATTTGTATTCTGTGATCAACAGATGAATAGCTATACCATTAATCACACAAATGGAGGGATTTCACCTGAAAAAGAGCAAGCAAATGAAAGGAACATTAAAGATATAGTCTAATATTTAAATGACTATTGTACAAACCCCATTTAATATGATGGGCTCTTACCCTATATCAGACACTATTCTGAAAATTAAACATTTAACTCTCTCAATTCTATAAGGTAGGTATTATTCTTCCCTCCCACACACCCTGTTTTACAAATGTGAAATCAAAAGGCAAAAAGATCAAGTAATTTTCCCAAGACCGCACTGTTGATTATAAAAACCAGGCTATTTTTAGAATAGTTATTTAACCTCTATGGACTTAATTATCATATATTAAAGACTTTAGAACTTAGAAGTGGGTAAAATTTATTAGCAATTGGTATTTCCCACTGATGAACTGACAGAATCAAATGGTAAGGATGTCAAGAGGACATATTAGCAATGATCAAGAAGTTAGATCTTCAAAACCTACTCCAAGTTCAGGAGTTTCTGATGGCTGTTTATTGCACACATATATATCTAACCCTTCCAAGTGAAATGTAAGATTTTTGGGGCTATGAATAATGTCTTATATTTTTCAATGTTCTTGTCTCCACACTGTTCTATATACATAGTAAGCACACATATTTGTTGCTTAATTTTGAAATACTTTCCAATGACTAACCTTTTAGAACAGAGTTGATTATCTCTTCTCTGTGATGTTTAGAATGAAGGCAACAGAACAGATTGATGACTTCTAAAGCTTCCTTTCAGGGCTATGATTTGGTAAGGGACAAAAATAGACAGGAAAAAGCATCAACATCCTTATGTCCTTCTGTGGCACAGTTGGAGTGTGCTATGCCAGAGTTTCTGCTTTTAAAGGCTTAAAAAAAAAAAAAGATAAAATGGAGTTCAGAGCAATTCTCAAAATGGCTTATTGATCATGTCACCCAGGTCTTCTAAACTCCACCCTGGATATATAAGAGATAGCAAATTGGTGTTGGGAAAAGGAACTAGTCTTTCTGATGGCCTCAGGAATATATCAGACATCACAGCAAGCTGTCTAAATATTTCTAGACTATGACATTCAAGACAAGACAAGAGGAGCAATCATAAAGATTTTACAAAATAATTGTTAGCAATAAGAACATATCTGAAAAATTATAGTAGGATAGGTAATATTTCTTAAATGTCTCCCTAAATTGTTGAAATTATTTTGAAACGATCATTTTGCCCCCAAACAATCACAATTTGGTATTATAAATAGCACAATATAGTAATTTTGAAGCAAAAGCTACTGATGGTATTTTGCAATTGAATTTATATTTGGATACATTATTTTCTAAAGGCTAAATAAAAATGTAAAATCTATTATTGAGTTGTGAAAGGAAGAGTAGAGTATAATGGTATACCCTTCCAAATCTACTATGGAAAATTTAGAAAAAGCACATTGTGCATGACCATTTTCACCCAAAAGCAAAAAACATAAACATAAACATGATTTGAGGAAACTAGATGTTGAAGGTTTTAAAGAAAAGTTATGAGAGTACCTCAAGTCTTTGGGAGCATCAAACGATCCCATAACAGTGAAATTTGGTTGCTTTCGAAGTTATGATTATACCCACAATGACTAAGACAGCTTATAACTTCCAAGTAAGCCATTTACAAAAAGAAAAATTTCTGCTTACTGGCTGCTCCCTTCTAGACAACAAAACCATCACTGGCCCCAAAGATGACACACATTCTCTCTGAACTCCTTCTTCAAATTGACCTCCTCAGTTGCTAAGGCTCTTTCTTCCAAAAATATGAGTACTGTTTTAGGACCCCAAACAAGCCACTGCTTTAGAGCTCCACTGTTTAGGAAATTCCCCCTTGTAGTTTCAAGTAAGGAAGCCAGCTGCCAACGCTTGGATTTTTCCCCATTAGTATCCTATAGACTTAGTGTCCTTGACCCATTTAAAAATAACCAAGTCTAAGGTCATAAGGAGCCTCACAGCTCAAGGCTACCAATAATGAAATTCCAGCTATGTGTGAGTTTAAAATGTCTTAGTGAACTGGCCTGTGGCCTATCTTTTATGAAATTATTTCTATAAGAAACCATGTAGAATTCTAACCAACTAATTTTGAAGCATATCAAGAGCATAACCTATTCCTAAGCTAGGGACCACACATAATAATCATCCAAAATACACAGCAGGAGCTGAAATTGTACAATTTAAAATATTCCACCAGGGAAGAAGAGAAACTAAAATATTTGGAATGTATGTTTAATAGTTGTAGCTGTAGAAAGAGAAAATAAATTGGTTAATGAAAGAAAGAAAGCAAAAAAAAAAAGAAGAAAGAAAGAGAGAGAGAGAGAGAGAGAGAGAGAGAGAGAGAGAGAGAGAGAGAAAGAAAGAAAGAAAGAAAGAAAGAAAGAAAGAAAGAAAGAAAGAAAGAAAGAAAGAAAGAAAGAAAGAAAGAAAGAAAGAAAGAAAGAAAGAAAAGAAAAGCAGCAAATTCAGAAGTCTTTTTAAGTGAAACTACTAACTAATAAAGTTGTGGGAACCCCAATAAAATGCTTACATTACAGTCTAACAGATTCCAGAATCCTCCAACAGTTAGGAAATCAAGTTACTGAAAAGCACCACCTCTTTTGTATTTAGAATGTCCTCTCTGCTTTAGACTAAATGGTGTGTCAACACTAGATGTTAACAGTAACCAAAAAGAAAAGAAAGCAAACAAACAAATGAAAAAAAAATCACTCTCTTTGTTCTTCTTTTAAAATAAAAGCACTAGAAGAAACCAAAAAAATAACAAGGCCATAGTACTAAGCCAGTCAGAATTGAAGAGACAAAGTAAAGGTCACAATTGTGTAGTGCACATGTGCTCAACACCAGAGGATTTGGAAGCTTCGACTTAATACTATAAAGTGTTTGTGCTTAATTATGGGAGCCCATGGAGGTCCTTCCTTTCCCCTCCAAATGTGAGGAGCCATCAGTAATGAAAATTACCTGGTTGTGAGATTAAGAAAGACAATGTGCTGGACACCAACCAGGGGCCAACATGGTTCTGACAAATTACAACAAAGCCTCTCTTTAAGGGCAGCAGGATATCACTCTGGGGGATTTTTCCATCAGCCAAAGTACACCTACCTGAATCTTTGTAGATGTGACCTTCAATTAAGGCAACGATTTCCTCATTACCCATTTTACACAGGCTTATTTTATAGAGAAACTCCCAGGGTGCATGAAATGGAAAAACTCGGGAGGAACAAGAAAGGGGATTTTAAAATCAGGATAGTCATTATAGCCTCAGGGGAAAAGGTGCAATGTTTTGAGAGCCTTTATAAAACTTTATTTTATTTCTATTGTTTTCCGAGGACAATTTTTATTAAGGGATGTGGTTGTCAAAATAGCAGCAAAGGTAAGCTTTGTTAGATGGATGAAGAATCTCCCTGACCCCCTCAAGCTCTAGGCCAGCATGATGCTGAGGAATATTTTTATGTTAGCAACAAAACCTATCTCCCAGACTCCATAATATTGAGAATATTTGCTCTTGCCAGCTATGGCTGAATCAGTGTGAGCCCATCAAATATCTCTTAAAAGAATCAAAAACTGCTCCAGCAAACTTCTCTCTCAAAAGTACGATACTCAATAGGTAGAACTCCCAATCTCATGAGACAATCTGCAATTAAGCTCAAGACTGGTCTGAAAAGAATAATATATAAGATAAAACATACCCCTGACAGAGAAGCTAGAGACAACATAAAAGGAATCCTACAACCAAATTGTTATTATTTTTCTTCAGCTTGACCTAGCACCAGCAATGCTCCATTACTGCTCTCCTGGTTGGAAGTGAGAATGAAGGAGCAGAAACTCAGTTGAGTGCATGTTCTGGTTCCACTGACCGGGTACCTAGAAGGCAGACCACTTTCAGGAGCACAATAGCACATGAACAGAGAATCATAAAGAGAAACAGCCATGTTTTAACCTGCATTTTCTCAATAAATCTTTTCCCTAAAATTTTAATGTAGTTAACTCACAAAGATCCTTCATGAAAGAAGTACTTCTGTTACCCACTAAATAGGACTACCAACTTACCCTGTACGTAGGAGAAATCAGGCAGAGAAGAAATTTGGTGAGAGATATCTGCATCTGTGAGTTTTTATGATTTCTTTGTTTTGCTTTTTCTTGTGGCCTTAGTCATTCCCTGTCATTGCTCTGACAGTACATTATTTTATTATCATATTTCTTATCGAGAGCTAAAAGTATATACAGAGAGGCATGTGACATGGTCTCCACGTCCACTTCAGAGCTTCACGGTCTATTTTAGGAACACAAACAATTCAGAAAAAATATACTGTAAAGATTTCAAATACCCGAAGTGCATAAAAGCCAGTCAGTGTGAGGCATGTGACATCCTGGTATACCTCTTTACACATTCAAAGTCTCATATAATATTGGATAAGACACACTCACGCTAATGTTTTTTAAAAAAAAACTGCTCATAAACCAGTGGAATCATTCAGCTAGGCAACTGATAAGGTCCTGAAAATGGCTTAACTCCATGCCTGTCTTTTACAGATGAAAACGCTGGCAGCCTAGCAGGAAGAAGCCATGTGTTCAGAATTGTACGGAGTTTTACTAGATCTGGGTGGGACTGGACTCTGAGTGCAGTGCTCTGAAATTCAGTCATGTTTTCTGTCATATGCTTTCATAGGTGAGACCCTCCCTGACACTGTCTCCATCTCCACTTAAGCATGTACTTTAAATTTTTTTAAAAGGGTAGCATTTTGTCAAAAATTAAACTAGCACTACAGAGATATGTGGGCCTATTTCAGAAATATCTAAATATAGTTAAGTAATTCTTTTGTTCCATGAGCCTTAACATACCTCAAAAAAATATACCACACATTTTACAGAAGAACATAGTGTTCCAAGTTCCTAACAATGCGATGCTCTTTATTGCAAACTTCAGACCTGGCGTCCACCAATCATGTCACCCCAAACACTGGATTTGTTGAAGAGAATGAATTATTTTATAAGTAATCCTTAGGCCATGTCTTCATGGCAATCTCTCCAGAGTAAATATGTCTTCATTCTCCCTCAAAATGGCTTAAAATTCTAAACCCCAGTGGTGTACTCTGGCTCCAGTATGCTCAGATTCCTTATTCAGTATTTCTATAAGGGAATCCTGGAAGGTTCTTTGCCTCTAAGACCTTCCCTATTTGGACAACGTGGTCCCTGAAATCTCTCCATTCTAGGGGTTAAGTGATATATTTCTTTAAAGGTCTTTGTGAAGGGGCATGGAGAATAAAATTTAGGACATCCAATGAAAAGGAAATAAAAATGAACACCTTCGCCTGCTTTATAATTTTACTAATAGCTAATCCTAAATGAGGTAGTAGCCTCAGAGTTTGAAATAAAAGCTATGGAGTCATGTTATCTGCTACAGTTGGAGATTTGGATCAAAATCTTATGACAAAGCAAAAACAAACACAATACATGTAACAAAATAAAAATGAAGAACTGAAAGTTTCATCACTCTCACTTGAAAACAACAAATAGCAGAGAGAGTGGTCTGCTAAGTAGTGAATACCTGTGGTTTTGATCATCTAGCATTTTTCTCCTCTCTTCACAGGATCCAGAGACCTTCTTTTTCTCTTGGAGATTTCTTCTCTGACTTCTGCCCATCAAGTGACCTCATGCTTGTAGCCAGAGTGGGCAAATGACACAGGCTAGCTAACAAGAGTACTCATCTCCTTTGACAACTGACTGGACCAGGAAGGAACAAATAATTCAAGTGGAGTCAATCAGAATTTTAATAAATAAAGGTAATTACCTGTTCTAGGGAGAAAAGCACCCTACCTTGGAATCTTTTCTCTATGATCACAATGTAGAAGGAAGGACCACTTAAGCATGGAGCCCCCCAGTGAGTGCCTGGTGAGTGCTTGCTTGAGAATGAAGCCAACTCAAATGAGAGCACCATTTGAACCTTAGTTGGCCCCAGCTAAGCCTGAAGCCAGATCCGCTCCTTGATTTCCCAGTTATGACCATTAAATCACATTTTTGCTTTAGCTAATCCAGATTGTGTTTCTTGATATGCAAATGACAACCATGATTACCACTCACTCATGGATCCTGGAATTTATGAGATGCTTTCTCTGATATGTGACAGGAAAGTGCTATCTTATATCTTCTACATAATGAAAGATACTTACTTGACACAATCAGGTCTAATATCAGCTACATAGTTATCAGAGTTGACCTGCCTACAACAGGTTAAAAACCAAAGGCAGACAATTTTAAACTGAAGTCCAAAGAATCTTAAAAATCAATGAGATAGGAGTTGCCTTGACAAATTTGAACTCTGTATGTATGTCAGTTCTTCCAACTGTATCAGGAAAGGGTGAAGCGATGTCTTTGCTGGTGGCACCCAGGTCACTTTGAATTCTGTGAATAATTATAAAATTCCAATGTGTTCTTGATTTTTTGCTTTGCATTTCAAAATGCAAACCTCTATATTTTGTTTTATCACTTGTCATTTTAGTTCTGCTGTCTCAACTTTTATATTTCTATTATTTTGATTTTCTACAACTAAACTTTCTCTGAAAAAAATCAAAAAGAGAAAGTGCAGGATTGTCTCTTACTAAATATTTTTCTTCCTGTCTACATTGTATTTATTGTCTCTGTTGGAGTGTTTATAGCATTGGAGCAGGAGGGAAATGTGCTAAAGGTAACCTGTTGCACTAAGAGATTGAAGACTTTTTCAAATAAAAAGGTTCAAAAAAAGCCTGCCCTGTTCTACATGACTTTTTCATAATATGCAAGCTTTTGTGTGGCATGGAGAAAGTCCATCCAGACAATGAGTTATGTAGCTGAAAGTCAACTACCAAGCATTAATTTATCCCATTCTACATAAAAGGCAAGCCATTTTGACAATCTGATAATTTAATATATTAAATTTAAGAAAGAAGTCTTTTTGAACATAATGCCCACTAATAGTCTACCCAATGGAGTTGACTAAACTATTGAGGCAGGAAATTGTGTGACAACTCAAAACAAGCAAAATAAAAAATCACAAATATCTGTAAAAAAAATGTATGCAATATTTTTGTCGAATCTTGACTGTACAAAACTAAAGAATCATGTTGATTGTATTTTGTATGAATTATCCAAATAAGCCAGTCTATGGCTATCTGGTATAATGTGTAAATAAACATTTAAAATTCTTCTTTGGCCATCTCTAGGAAGAGAAAGGATAAAGAAAAGAATAGTTAAAGAAGAAGACAATACAGCAAAGAGACCATTGGAGTGACACTTTCCTGTGCATCAACAGACACATTCATTAATTTGGTGTAAATAATGGTTAAAAAAATTCCTAGTGTTTAAAGCATTAATTGAGCACCTATTTTGAGTCACTAAAATGAAAATTATTCCATTAATATTTTATTACTACTTCAGCAGGGGTTATGTAAACTTTCATGAGTTTCATGTAAGACTAGCCAATTTTTCTAAAAAAAATGTGTTTCTAGACCAAATTTTCAACCCACAAAGTTATTAAAATGACAGAAACAACAATAGTAGCTGCTTTAGTCAGCCTGGCCTTCACTTCAATTTTACTCCTCTCTGTAGCCTTTCAGTACCTCTCTCTCCCCTTATCCTGTGAGAGGAGAAAATGGAAGAAAGTAGAGAGAAACTGCCCAGACTACAATGACAAACCTACTCCCAGCTATTCCCACTGGCTCCTCTTTTCATATATAGTTGTAACAGAGGAGCTGTCCCTCTCCAATCTAGAATAAATCTGTCCTTTTAGGATCCAGATTATATCCCCGCCTGCCTTCTCAGTCAGTTTATACCCTGATTGTCTTTTCTGTGCTTTATTTTCAACATCTTCGCCGTTATTAAATTCTACCCATCAGCATTTAATGATGTTCCAGAGTACCCCACCTGAAATGCAAATGAAAAAGAAAAGAAAAAAATCAACCTCCCTCCACATCTCTTCTTTTCAGAGCTATTTTCTATCCCCCTCAGTAGAAACTTTCATTGTCTTTACTTCCTTACCTTCCATTCATTCCCTAGCCCACTTCAGTCTGGCTTCTAACCCTGTTCCTCCATTACTCCACTGAAATTAGTCTTTTTAAAAATCACCTCTCAGTAACTATCACACTATTGCATCCAACTGCACGTTAGTCCTCAACCAATGAGAACTCTCAAGGGTATTCAACCCCTCTGTCTAGCACTTCACTTTAGAAATTTCCCTTCTACTTGACTTTTATAACAATATATTCTCCTGGGTTTCTTCTTACCTACCCAGCTGCTAATTCTCAAATCTTTTGTTGTCTTATTCTGACTATCCAGCCTTTAACTGTTTCTCAGTGTTCTGTCTTGGTCTCTTTTTCAATTCCCTCAGCAATTGTATTTCTTCTACTTCAATTATAATATCATTATAATTATTATATTATTATATCACTACATATCAGTGACTCACACATTTTATCTTCAATCCAAACCTGTCCTCTGTATTCCTAACTCATTTGATAGTCTCAGAGATACTAAAGCCTGAATGTAGACCAGACCAAATTCATGGATTCATTTTCTTCTTTCCATATGAGTCTTCCAGTGTTCCTTGCCTATGTGAAGGCTATCACTACCACCCATCCAGTTATGGGAGCTGAAATCTTAAGGGTCATCCTTTACAACACCCTCTCCTTCACTGGCATATCCATTGCATCATCTGCTTTGTTAATTATACATTCTAAATACATCTCCACTGCTATGACCCTGTTCGCACTCTTACTTAGCTTCTACTACAGTTACTTCCTAATTGGTTTTCTCGCTTCTTCTTCTCCTGCTCTACCCATAACCCATTCTCCATGTAGCAGCCAGAGTCACCTAATAAAAATACAAAATGAAATCTAATTCCGTTAGAATAAATTCAACAACTTTTAACTGTGTTTTTGGTCTTTATTTTACATTTTAGAAATTACTTTTACTGATATTTTAATTCCTTAAATTTTTAGTTCTCTATATAAAATTATGATTAAATTTTAAAAGAGTCACTTCATGACTAGATTGCTCAGGTTAAATTTTATAGACTATCCTACTTAGAAATTGTCCTTTTGAAATTTTGAATACATTTTCTTTAACGATGTTTTTATTGGTTTGATAAGTGTTTCCATTGGTTATTATTATTTTAATTTTTAAGTTTAAAATATGTCAATGAAGGCAGAATAATCTAAGATTATTTTGAGAGGCAATAACGTTTTGAATCTATTAACGTAATTAATATTTTAGCATTTTCTTCTTGAACCTTGTTATTGTATATACTATACTATAAGAATTTTGCTTTTTAACTTTGTTTTTAACTTTATATGGTAATCTTTTCTTCGATATTTGAGGAATTTTCAAGGTAACTTAGAAAATGCCCAAAAGAAGAATCAGAAAGTAAAGGTTCGAGACTGGGCAAAATGGCACAGATAATAGAAGCTTTGTTCATCTTCTCTTGAGACCACATCAAAGTTGTGATGGAAACATGGAGTAAATAGCAAGCAGAGTTGCCTGGAGTCTAGACAGAAGCCCTATAACTAGGGAGAAAAATAAGAAATCACCCTGCAACAATAAGAGGTAGGAGGGGGAGAAGACACAAGGTTGCCAGATCCCCAGCAGCTGAGTCAGACAGAGGCTATGGGAGCTGCAGACATTCCCGCACACATGTCTGCAACCAGACTTTCCAGGTGACGGACTCACTCGTTCTGAGCACCAGTACTGTGATGGCTGCTCGGGGAGTCATAGGGAGACACTGAGTTATTGGAGTGACGGCCAGAGTGAGGGCCAGAGTTAAGGCTTTCACCCAGGCAGAAGTGCCGGGTGGTATCCATTGTTCCTCTGTTGAGCCCTCCCCCATCCCAGTGTTAGGACATTGAACTGGATAATAGAGGTCACTCTGCCCAGAGGATTCTCTGAAACTCTGCCTCCCCCAACTCGCAGCCCCACCCAAGCCACATTCAGGTGTGTCCTCATTTAGTCAGGTGCCCCTTGCTGAATGGTGCCAAGACTCGCACTGGTGGCAGCTGACCGTGGTTTCTGGTGTGGTTTCTTGAGGCTACTATAAGTATAGCGTCTCTGGATTGTTTGCTAAATCTTAACAGGTGGCCCCGGAGGGGCACAGGCTGAGGCTAACCTTGGCCGGCATCTGAACCCCTTTAAGGACTGTGACACTGGACACCTGCTACACAAAGCCACGCTAGTAAGACTGGGAGACTTAGGGGTTTTGCTTAGCACATAGAAACAGACACAGAAAGTCAGCTTAAATGGGAAGAAAAAGAAGCAGAATCCATATGAAACAACAGAACAGAAGTCCAGGAAAAATGGAATCAAGCAACATAACAAATGCAGAGTTCAAAACACTAGTTATAAGGATGCTCAATGAACTTAGGGGAAGAGTAGACAAACTCAGTGAGAAATTTAAAAAAGAGATCAAACACATTAAAATAGAAATGGAAATTATAAAAGGATACCAGTCAGAAATGAGGAGTACATATCTGAGATGGAGAGTATATTAGAGAGAATCAACAGAATGGATAAAGAGGAGGATTGAACCACCAATGTAAAAGACGGAGAAAACAAAAACACCCAGTTAGAACATCAAGGACACAGCCAATATGATAATAATTTAAGGAGCCTATGGGACAAAATTAAATGTAACAATATCTGTGTAATAGGGATACCTGAAGGAGAAGAGAGAGCACAAGAAGTTGAAAACCTATTTGAAGAAATAATGATGGAAAACTTCCCTAACCTGGTGAAGGAAATAGACATACAACCCCCAGGAAGCTCAGAGAGTCCCAAAAAAGATGAACTCAAAGAGGCCCACACCAAGACACACCATAATTAAAATACCAAAAGTTAAATACAAAGAGAATCCTAAAAGCAGCGAGAGAAAGGCAATTAGTTACCAACAAGGGAGCTCCCATAAGACTGGCAGCTGATTTCTCAAAAGAAACTTTGCAGGACAGAAGGGCTTGGCACAAAGTATTCAAAGTGATGAATATAAATAATGATAATAACTACATATCTATCAACACATACCTCAAATAGAAAAGAATTAAGTGCTCCAGCCGAAAGATAGGGAGGCTGAATGAATAAGAAAATAAGTCCCCTACACATGCTGCCTACAGGACACTCTCTTCAGATTAAAGGACACACACAGACTAAAAGGAAGGGGATGGAAAAAATATTGCCTTGATGAATCTAGAGAGTATTGCACTGAGTGAATGAAGTAAGTTAGTTAAAGACAAATATCACATGATTTCACATACATGTGGAATCTAAAGAACAAAATAAACAACAGCAACAAAAATGGAAACAATCTCATAGAGAATATTTTGAGGGCTCCTAGATGAGAGGGGACTGGAGGGTTATTAAAAAAGGACAAAGGGATTAAAAAGTATAAATGGATAGTTAAAAATAGTCATGGAGTTATAGTGTAGCATAAGGAAAATAGTTAATATAATAAATATGTAAGGGAAGAGGGGTACTAGATTAAGTGGGGTGATCACTTTGTGAGTTATATAGATTTCTAATCGCTATGCTGTACAATTGAATCTAATATATTAGTATACGCTAACTATAATTGAGAAAACTCCTTGAATTGTACAATGTAAATATGAGCAACTAATAATGGTCTATTTCAATAAAGCTGTAAAAAAAAATAAAAGAAATAAAGGTTCATGTGTTTGTTTTTTTCCCCTCCTCTGCCAATCCAAATTAAGGAGATAATCACAAATGTGATCCAAAAGACACCTTTTGAATAACCGAGTTATTTGATAAAAGTGTATTTTTAATGAAATTATTTTAAATAATAGTAAATTAATTTAAATACCATTTTTAAATCTTTCCCCAGTTTCACTGGTTCCATTTCTACATTTCAAATGTAGGTTAGCTCCGGCTAAAAATACGTGCTTTTCTGAAATATGTGGGTTTGGTGCTTTAAAAAACTTGACTAGACTTGATACAGTTTTGAAATACCAACCTGAATCTCCATAGTGCATCAACCTGAAATACAAGTTAGTGGCTCAAACGGCCTTTTGGGAGCAATGGATCTCATCTTCTTTCTGACAAATTAATAAGAGGTTGATGAAAGGAACCAAACATTTACCGCCCAGTCTATTCTTAAGGACAGGCTGTGATTCAGGCCCTGCTCTGGAGGTGAAAGCCAGCGTCTCTTGGGTCCTTGGAGATGCCTGCGCCGGGGTCCTTGGCCCTGAGTTCTGCCCACCCAGGACCTCTGACCTCTGTTCTGGGGGTGTGGTCCACGAATGTTCCCTTCAGTGGAACTCGGTCCTATCTAATCTGGGGATTTGTGGTGTCAGGAAGAGTGATGTGTTCCTGAGACTAAAATAAAATCACCCTAGGAACACTGAAAATTTTTCTCCTCTCTCACTTATTCTCCTGAAAAGGTCGGTCTGTCTCCCTTTGTGGAGAATTGCAGAAATCTAAAACTGACCCTTTTCAGCACTTAGTGAATCCAACAGCAGAGGAAAGAGGTTGTTAGCAAAGACAATTTGGTCTGTACCAACACTCCAGCCGGCAATTATCAGTCAGTGCGGTACAGCTCCATTACCCAGCGCTGTGTGGAAACTAAGGAGTCTAGAAACGTCTCAGATCAGCTAAGACCAGAAAAATCTGAGGCAGAACTTAAAGACGATATTTCCCCTCAGGGAACGCAGTGCATAGTTTGTTAGTCGGTTGGAGAAAGCCTGGCAAAAGTGCTCAGCGGGTGAGCAAGAAGAGACAGGCGTTTTCTGCGCGAGGATCCCCTGGAGGAGCCCTTCCTGCGCCCCGCAGGAGGGAGCGGGTGGGACTAGGCTGCGGACTGGGGACAATCCTTCTCCGAGGGCTTGATATGGTGGCTTTATTTGTTAGCCGGGTGGGTCCAGGCTGGGAAATGCACACTCAGCAGGGAAAGGGGAAGAGAGATCCGGGGCAGTTTTCTAAAAACAACACAGCTCAAGTCTCCTGCGTGTGCCCCCGCGCTCACCCCGCGGAGGGACAGACGGGTCACCCGGCCCCTCGAGCCAGCTGGCCGCCAAGTTCCCACTCGGAAGGAGGCGGGTATTTGTGACTTTGGGGCGCCCTGACCGCTGCACCCGCTGGGTTTCCTCCACTCTGTCAACCTGCCAGTTTCTGAGAGGCGCCTGCCTCTCCCTCCGAGCCTTAGACTGAGGTCGCTTGGAGTCGCCACAAATCTGATGATGCAGCTCGCCAAGCACAGCTGGACACTGCGACCGGCGGGGCAAGCCCAGGGCGGAGAGGCAGGCAGGGAGGCGGCGGCGCGTGGGTCGTCGCCCAGCGCCGGGGTTCCCTCTGCGGCATGGCACTTGCTCCCGCTGGAGCTGAGCTGGGTGCGGCTGCGCCCCCGCCTCGCCTCCCGCCGGCTCGCTGGGGCTGGGGCGCAGGGCTGCCCACCGCCCCGCCGTCTTCCCTTCGGCTCCAACCAGGCATTGGACTCAAAGCCTCGTAGTGCCATTTCCTCAGCTTGAGCCTCTCAAGGGTCCGGGAGCCGAGGAGGAGAAATCCGTTAGAAAAAGGAAGCGGTCTCCGGCAGAGCGGGCTCGCGGCGCCCGGGGGCCTGGGTCACTAGCCGGCGGCGGGGGCTCCCTGGAGTCGGAAGGCGGGTGGAATGCTTGACCCTGAGGCAGACCGAGGCGAGCGCCGGCGCCGCCAGTGCAGCTCCGGGAGCGCGGAGCCCGCCCGCACCCCTGGGGGAAAGCGTCACTGCTCCCGGTCCCCACACGCTAGCGCGGAGTCCCCGCCTGAGGCCCGCGCGCCCAGGGCTCCCTTTCTTACGTCCCGCCCTAGCTCTTCCGCCAAAACCTTTGATCCGAGTCTCCTTGCCAACATTTCTAAATCTCCTTTGCCAGCTCTTTGCGCCAGGTAGGGAACAGGGCTCTGCCCTCGGGTGCAGACATGAACGCCAATCCCCAGAAGGTGTCATGACCTTTTCACCTCACCCTCGAACTCCTGCGGAGGGCGTCCGAGGGCATTGAACTGCTGTCAAGGGCCTATTCGGGGGTCGAAACCGGTTTGTTCCCTGACATGTCCTTGCTATGGAAATCAGCAGAGCCTCCAGCTGCAGCTCTGAGAAAGCTTCGGGAAGGGAACCGGAGGGCATTCCGCCCACCCCGAGGACGCACCGCCCTGCGGGGTGAGGGTGGGCGGGAGCTAGAGGGCCGTGGTCGGAATGGCCAGCGGCGGGGAGGGGGCACGGTGAGGGCCCTGCCAGGAGCGCACACACCCCCTCCCCGCCGCCGCTGCTTCACCTCCCCTGAGATGCACCGAAGCCCCCGCCACTCAACCCCTCTTTTCCAAACCACACCTGGGCTTGGAGACGCGGGGCTGGGCGGGGTCGGGCAACTGCTGCCTCCCCTGGCGGGCAGTCGTCCAGGCTCCCGCCTTCCGGCGTCCCCGCGGCCCCAGAGAAGAGGACACCGACACCCAAGCCACGGCGCGCGGCGGGCACCTGGCGCGATGGGCGTCCATCCGCGCTCCCTGACACCGGGCGGGAAGGCCGGGCTTGGCTCGGCTTGACGTGGCAGCCACACTGCCCACCCTCGTACGGCTCTGGGGCGCGTCTTCCACTCCAGCCTTGCCCTCCGCCCGGTCCCTGCAGTCCTGGGCCGGGGCGTCCAGGGGTGCCCTGCGGCTCCCTGCCACAGGTCCCGGGCCGGCGCCGCTGGGAACGGCAGGGGCTGGCGCTGTGCTCCCCCTCCCCAGCAAGACCCCCACTGGGGGTTCGGAGTTGTAAGCAGCAGCCGCCACCTCCCGGGCGCTCCGTGCTCCCCGCGGCCGGATCCCAGAGACCCTCCACCAGCTGCCCGCTGGCCCTGGGGCGTCCCAAGCGCGAGCACGCGGAGGTAGGACAGCCCGCCCCTGTCGCCGGCCCCCACCCCAAGCACAAACGCCCTGGGGCAGACCCCAGCGCCTTGCTCCTGTAGAGATCCCTGCAGGGCCTCTGGGAGAGACCGACGGACGGTCGGGGAAAGCACACGCGGGGAAACTTGTGCCTCCCGGTCTCCTGTCAGACACCGACTGGCGAGCCAGCGCGGGCAGAGGGGCGGGAGGAAGCGGGGGAGGGGCTCCGGCGGGGAGGGGGGACGGGCGGGGGAGAGGAGGGGGTGCAGTTGGTGCAACTCCTCTGTCTCCCGCTCATCTTCTCATTGCTTGCTCCTCTCCTTCGCGCAGACACCCCGGACCTCCCCTGGGCGCCAGCTCCTCGGCTCCAACGGGTCCAGAGACAAGCCAGATTTTTTTTTTTCTCTCTTTCTGGAAATTGGCTTGTTTCCCTCCCCCCACCTCCACCCCCCCCCTTTTTTTCTTTTTGAGACATGGCCCCGGCAGTGGCTCCTGGAAGAGGAACAAGTGTGGGAAAAGAGAGAGGAAACCGGAGCTAAATGACAGGATGCAGGCGACTTGAGACACAAAAAGAGAAGCGTTGCTCTCGGTTCCAGGCATTGCCTCGCCGCCTTCCTTTCTCCAAGACGGACTGAGGATTTTACAGCTCTAGGCGGAGTTGGAGCGCTTCGGATCGTTTAGATTCCCTCTTTTGCTCTGTTTTGCCAGCACGTCCGCATTCTCCCGAGTCTGCCCGTAGATCCGGCGAAAGGAGGATGGAGAGGGGGCTGCCGCTCCTCTGCGCCGCGCTCGCCCTCGCCCTCGCCCTCGCGCGGGCCAGTGCTAGTCGCAACGGTAAGTGACAGGCGGAGGGAGGCGCGCGTGACAGCGCCCGCCGGGGACTCCCCGGCTGCCGGATCCGGCCGGGGCTCGGCTGCCGGCGCAGCCAAGATTCACGCAGCGCTGCCGGGATGACCCTGGAATAGCCACTTCCCAGGCAAAGGAAACTTTTATCCAGGCGGAGAAATAAAGAACTAAGATCAGTCTGTTTGGGGCAGGAAGATTTCAAGTCCTCGGGCTCTCTCCTGAAGTTGGTGATTTGGCTGGGGTGGTTTTCCCACCTCTGTTACAAGGTAGCGCTGCCTACCTTCGCATATCAGCACACCAATTATCTTAATAATGTTTCCTCCCAAAGGCAATTAGATGAGACTCCCTTTCAAAAATCTGATGGCTGTTGAAAGTTAATGAACGCTTTACCAAGAGAACTTCCTGGTGCCCTTACAGCTCCCCTAAAACTATTTCCTCTGGTGGGTGACTGCAAGAGACAGTGGTTTGTTGGTTGTAGGAACTTCTTCCTCCGCCTTTGTAAATCATCCCCAATCCGTCGAAAGCATGAATGAAAGTTACATAGTGTCAATAAAGGAACCTGATATATACAGTGTAAGGCACCAGGATATCTGAAAATCCCTAACCGAGCTGCAGCTTCCACTTAGCTTTACACTCTCTAAGTAAATGAAAGACTGTGCTGCGTTATAAACAGTATACTGTAACCTAAATAATGTGTTTTAATATGCGATCTGGTCGTAGGCATGTTTCATTTACACTGTGAACGAGGTGAAGGCAAGGGTATGAAATTATCTTTACAGTAAGTCTTCAGCAATTATTATTAACTAATTATCAAATATTTACTTTCATCCGGCCTAGATTTCAACCAAAGTAGTTAGAAGAAAAGACCATCCACTATTTATTGTAGTATATTGTTTTAATAAGAGACCACTAGTAGAGGGAGTTCAGACTAAGGAATTTAAATCACGTCTTTATGACGGAAGTTAATCTCTCTAATATGCTTTTTGGAGATTTTGTGATTGAAGCAATTGATTTCACCCTATGGCTACCCAGCAGTGTTCTAAAAGATAGGTTTAGAAACACACACTCATTTGTGAATGTGGAATTCAATTTATTAATGAACTTGAGTGGGTGGCATATTTCTATAATCTGGTATAACATTCTCCTCCAATTAAAAGAGCTCAAGTGGTTAGACTTTAAAAATTACAGCAACTCACCCTCCTCAACTCTTGAGATTAAATCAGTAGTAGATAGAGGTGTTCGCAGAATTGATTTGAAACCTAATGCAAACAGCTTTCCGACTTTAGGTTGTGAACTCCATATATACATACACACATATGTGTGTGTGCATGTGTATATATGTATATGTGTGTGCATATGAATATATATGTATATATATTCATAATTTATTTTCTTAGCAGAAATCGGGGGAATGCTAAGAACCAGAGCTTCAGTTAGTGAGTTTGACTGTTTAAAGCATGTTGTTTCACTTGCAGTGACCACAGCCTCTGTAACTCACCAGACCTCTTAAAGCCATGTCCGCCTTCTCTGAGTACCAGTGTCTGCTAAATTAATTCATTAACCTTATTTAGGGCTAATGGTTCAGAGTCATTAAAAATTGCTCTTTCTTAATCAACTGCTAGAGAGACTGAACAGAGCCAGAGAGTCTAGCAGTCCACATTATCTTATTACACTGTCACTTTCTCAGAAGTCACAGATTAAAGAGCTCTGGTGTGGTACTGAGTCCACCTAAATGTCTTCTGAAGTGACTCTGTCGAGTGACTAGAAGCAGTGCTGTTTTATTTCATTCCTCTAACAGATGCCAGACTCTGCCATGATGTTCGTGCAGAGCTGAAGGAGACTTAATGTGATGGGGTCACTTTCCAAGTCCTCTGCACATTTAAAATAATGCAAGAGCCTGAGTAGAATCACACAGCAGAGTCCAGTATGATCATGAGCTGAGATTCTGAACTCCAGTTGCAACATAATTTCTTCTTGGCAAACCTTAAGCTTTTAAAAGCCAAGCAAAGGAAACCAGAATAAGGCTACTACTGCTCTAAGAAACATAGTCAGAAACACCTAGCAATTGAGAAAAACAATATAATTTATATTGTCTTCTTTTTAATTTATGGGAAATGATTTCTGTAATGCATGTAGCTTTATGCATTTTTGATGTGCACTTCATCTTTCATTTCCATTTGACCTGGTTTTCCTGTAATAAAATTCTGTAGATTTATAAATTCATGCTGAGAGCAAAGAATGCCATTCTCTTTCCACAGGGAATCTATTAGATGCAATATTAAAATCTATATATACCATTACTGAAAATTTGTGATTGATAGGCTTACATATTTCACTGCTTTCATACCTGTTCCTCTTACATAGTTTATACACTGAATTTTTATTGCTCAAAATTAAGCATCAATAAATGTGGCAGCTTTTCAGGCTGAGTTCTCTAGTGTGAAATCCATCATAAAAAGTGACAATAAAAATCTACACTGAACAAGAAACCAACTCAGAGACTGGTTTATTTGGCTCTTAGTGAATCACTTTAGCATTTGGATTTTTGAAATGAAGGTTCAAAACTAGTCAGCTCACCTTTCCCAGAAGGTGAGAATGGGGCCTACCATATGTGACACCAGGTCTCAGTGTGGTGGGTTTTCTTTTCTTTCCTCTACCCTCCCTCCCCCTGCAACTGGTAGGTAATTGGAATCAATGCTGCGTGGCTATTTATTTTTCTTTCTGCCCAGTTACTTTGATCTAGTCTCCAAGCCTGAGCAACTTAGAGCAGTAGAGTCGAATTATTTCTGCTTCACCAAATAAACTTTGTTCCATGTTGATCTGGATCTCAAGAGCAGAGATAACTCAAAATCACTCAGGTTTATGGGTAGATAAAACAACAGGAAAGGTTTGTCTTGGAAGACAATCTCCACTGATCAATGACAAAGACCAGGCTTATCATCAAAAGCTACACAAGGGGTCGAATGGCATCATTTAGTCACCTTCCACTTAGAACTTGCTACTTAATGTGATTACACTTCTTGGGGGGATGATTAAGTCTAGCAGAAACTCCCTGAGGACCATGTTAACATCCATTGAGGGGATTTAATGTTTTTAATGCTATTAGACCTTTTTCTTGGAACAAGTTTGTGGGGGATGGGGGTTGAGTACCTCCAGACCTCAGTCCGCTTTCCTCTTGAGCAACCCTTCCTGGGATTAAAGAGCGGTCCTTGGTGGTGTGTTGCTGTCAGCGTCACATGAAGGACCTACAAGGGGCCTCTTGGAGTTGAGCTCCCCTAAGAAGTTGTGGAATGTTTAATAGCTGGTAATTTGAATACGAACTAGAATACCTAACTGGTTGTCAGGAAAAGATCTACTTAAATGTTGTTTTTATTACAGATAAATGTGGCGATACTATAAAAATTGAAAGCCCCGGGTACCTTGCATCTCCTGGCTATCCTCATTCTTATCACCGAAGTGAAAAATGTGAATGGCTGATTCAGGCTCCCGATCCATACCAGAGAATTATAATCAACTTCAACCCTCACTTTGATTTGGAGGACCGAGACTGCAAGTAAGTGGAACGTGTTTGAACAGGGCACCACAGCACCATCTAGTGGTCATGCATGTCAAGGGGGACCACAGTCTGTGTACAATCTGGGATATAAATGGATCCAGGAGGGATTCCAATCTAGGCCAGATCATATGTCAATGGAATGGAAATTAAATTATGTTAAGTGATTTCTGAGTTCCCCAAAGTAGGAAGATTATATTTAAATGTGCAATCGCTCTTATTTTTTTTCCTGTTAACACTTTTGGTTTGGAAACTCTTTTGTTAAATTTATATATGTTTCTCTTTTTTTCCTGGAAAGGGAACTATAAACCTAAACTCTCACTTGAGTTGTTATGAAGTATCACTAGACACTAACATATATGCATGGATAGACAGTGAGGTTGAATATTTTGTAACAAATCTGTGGCACATTTTGTGATTTAAGTACTGTATTTTATTGAGTTTGATGTAAGAAAAACAAATTGTCCTTGAAAAAAGTAAGGAATATGGGGTAAATCAGATGAGGAGGTTTTTTTATAGTAGATTAATGCCTGCAAGTCTCTTATGGAAAATGCTGAAAATAATTGTTAAGGCACAATGAATGCAATGGGACTCAAATATGAATGAATCAGTGTTTCATCTGCCCACTTTAGTCTTACTATCTCCTTGTATTGTTAAATTACTAAGCATTGTTAAGTTACTATGCCAGATTTCATTATTATGAAAAACTTCTCACTGTAGAGACAATCTAAATTAGATTTCATTACTTTATGTGAAAGAACTCGTGTTCTTTACACAGTATGTGTAGCTTTACACAGTATGCAAAGTTTTAACCTTGCAGGCAGTAGTCTACAAAGATCCAGATATACTCTTCTCTCTGGACATCCTGTGGACCACTCATCTCTGTCTTGTCCACATCATCTCATTCTTCCATATTGCTCATCATGTATTCTCCAGAGACTTGAACCTGAATATCAATCTTTAATGAAGTTTAGATATATAAATAGTTTTTATAGCAAAGTAAAATAATCTATTTAAATCTAAATTCTAAAGTATGCCTTAGGTACTGGTATGTTTCCCAAGTTTTCAAACCACTCAGTTTGCTATAATTGTATATAATGTATGTAGGCTACTACTTTCATTGGATATAATCATTATTATGCAGGCACATTCATTTCAAAAACTATTCTATCTGCAAATGCCACCCTTTCAGGGAAGAACAAAATAATATGAGACTGTTCCCACCTGTGTAGGAAGTCCTCACCAACCTGTTGAGTTTGTGAGGCTAACTAGTTTTTCACAATCAGGAAAATGAGGTCATCTGGTTAATTCAACATTCTAGTGCCTGAGAAATTGGCATGCATTCATATACAATTGATCAATTTCCAAATAATCAGCATACACTACAGTGCAATAAAATTAGGCTAATTCTAATTTAATCTTTGTTGTGTGATTCAGAAGTGCTTTAGGGCATTAAATTGACTTTTTAATCTTCTGCAAAAATTGTTATTAATGGAGTTACAGTGACTGCTAGGAAACAGGAAGTTCACCTAGACAACCTAGGGATATGTTCTCTTTTTCGTTTTATCTTATTTTGTTCTTCTTTTTGATGGAACTTAAACTGCTATAGGAAATTATTTTTTAAGGTATGATAAACCATACTCAAATAATAACATTATTTCCCAAAATAAAGTGCTATTAAATGTCAATAAACTCATGTTTACTAAATCCTGACATGAAAATCATGACCATATGTATGTTTAATATAATAGTTAAAGAATTCAGAATAGTCACTAGTTATTAGCAGTGGGGAGCTAATAAATGTTTAACAACTGGATCTTGAGAGGTGGAAGGTCAAGTCCTGATTTGTAATATTTGCCGTTTCTGTAGTGTAAATGTTCCGTCGATGGCCGATTTCAAACTACCCATGTGATGTCACTGGGCACAGACTTGCAAAGAGATGTTTACAGTTGGTTCTTGATAGCTGGTGGGAGCAGAAGTGTAAGAAACGGAAGCCAGTTGAGTGAGTTAATATATGTGAAGTGCTTAGTGCAGTGTCTGGCACACAGAAAGCCTTAACTAATTATTTGCCATACCATGGTGTGAAGCAGAGAATGGTGGAAGTAGGGGAGCACCTTTTAAGTTTTTTTTTTAAGATGATAAGGAAAAGCATAATTATAATTTCTAGGAAGCAACAATTTTAGTGATATTAGCAAGGTATTCAAGAAACTGAAATGGCCATGAAGACTGTTTCTGTAATTGTGATGGTGAGATTTAAAAAAAATTTTTAATACTATTGAGTAAGATAGTTACTTAATTGTAGTAACTGAGGGTTTATTCTCTCTGTGAAGGTGCCATCTCCTGGCCAGCCTTGAAAGGCTGATATTTTTGTGCCACATTTTGAAGTGTTGCTACCTGATTATTTGTTTTATCAATGAAAATTCCAAAATATATATATAGGAAGACCAATTTAAGACGTTGCGGTCACTATCTTTCCAGGCTGGTCAACATGACTTGATCATTGTTGAAGTTTGTAGTTGAAATTCTGCAAGTGTGGCACAATTCTTCCTTATATAAAGATTGTGAGAAGAATCCACAACTTTAAAATCTACAGGGGATTAGAATTTCCTAGAAAAAGATGGATGCCACCAGAAACTCTTGGAAAAACAAATTCATAGACTTCAAAAGTTTATGTTAGATGTGAAAAAACATAGTTTTTTGGGGGTTCTGGTTGTTTAAAAAAAACCTTTTTTTTATAACTTATATTTGGGCTACTTCCAAAATTGTGTTTGAAATGATACAAAACAAGTTATAAAAAAACACATTCAGAGAGCTGGTAAGCTGTTAGTTATCATTTCTTTTAAGAACAAGCTGTTGTCTTGAGGTATATAATATGTCTATGTTATATGTCTAAAATCAGTAAAAAAGTACTGTTGTACCAATGTCATAAGGTTACGCATAGCAGATAATGAGGTAGTGGATGTGAGAGCCCCTTGAAAAGTTAAAAACTCCCCTCAAAGGAAGTAATCAATCTTATGATATCTTTAAAAACTTGGTGATTATTAGAACATTTGGCAATATGAAACTAAGCATTTATTAAATTAAATATATTGATTTAGTAATGAGATGATCTGCATATGATACACCCTGCATTTTCTCTTGAAACTGTATTTGTATAGTTAACTTTCACTATATAAAATTGGTTCCTTAGCACTTTTGCTTATTGAGAAACATCCTTGAGATCCAAATAAACAATTATTTTTTCATTAGCTGTAGGGATGGATGAGTAATTAAATAGATGAATTCTGGTAGAAGAAACTTTTATTTAAATTTTACTGTTTTACTTATAATTAAATAAAAACTATTTTGTACTCTTAACAATACAACAAAATGTATTTTATTTAGTTATGTGACTTATCACAACTTTTCATGTGAATAACACCAAGACTGACCCAGTACATACGTAAACTACGGACTTACCCTAACAATAAGTTTTTATGGTACATATCAAGGGGGGCTGTTTCCTTAGGGGAAATGAATGTACAAGTTGTGCCTGATAGTTTTAAAATATAACAATCTATGTTTAATCCACCATGGAGTCTGGCTTTCTTACAAATAAGCATCAAAATGTTAATATTATAACTCCCTGAATTCTTTTATTGAACAAAGTGCTGAATCAATCATTCAGCAGAGCAGTAAGTAGAGTATCTGTCTGCAGGGCTAACTTGGTGCTAGGATTTCTAGCTAGATATATTGCCTGGTTTTATTGTTATGTTGATATAAGAGAGGACGCTAAGAGAATGTATTAAGAAGGTGAGAAGGTGTTAAGGAAATGGACAGAATGATGATTTTTCTTGTTTGCACTAACAAAATCTTCCATGCTAATGAAATGTCAAAGCAGAGTTAAAGCAGAAAAGAAAGTGACCTGCCTTTTCTGAGTGTGTTTCAGAAAGCAGTGTTCATTGTACATTGTGAATGATTTTCAGTGTTTACATGGAGCTAGTCAGGCCTAACTCCACTAAAGTTTTCTTCGGTGGTCAGGCAGACATCTTGAATCTCGTAAAACTTTATTCCTGCATAATAAACAAGAATGTCATTGATACAGTAGTTAGAATTTATGGAACTTTTCCGGTTTCCCAGCAATGCAACCTATCAGCATGATAATTTATAATGGTTTGTGACAAATACTGCTGAGCAAAGAGGTGTGTGGTTACATTCAGATCAGATGTCATCATCTGGGGAGCAATAAAGATTTCACAGACATTGGGTTAAAAACATTTAGAAAATGAATGTGAAGCTCCAGAGTCTAAAAAGGTGGCAGTGTTGTGGGGAGAAAGCCCAGGAGTGGTCTTCTTACTGACTAGTTCCTGACCCAGTACCTGATTGTCAGTGCTGTTTTGTAGGTTTTCACCAAAACGCAAGGCTAACTGAGTATAGATGCTTTATTATCTAGAACTGAGATCCATAACCTCTTCTTTGCATAACCAATAGTAGGTGTCTTCTTCCTTTTTCAATGCAATCAAAGGAAGATTTCACTCTTGTAACTTCATATGAAGTTTAATGACACTAATATTATAATTAAATGGAGATGAACTTCAAGTTTGGGAATTTTGTTAAAATAAATTATAAATTGTTTTTTCATGCTACTTTTAAAATTATCTCAGTTATTACAAACTTTGAAACACCACTCATTTCATTTATTTTAATACAATGCAAATTCACTGAATAAAAATTAATATTCCCTTTGTTTTTCAAATCTGATTCTTCCTACAAATTTAATTATGCAGTGGTCACTTAGTCGTTTATTGGCAATTTGGGGAATGTAAGTTCAAGTTTTGGTTTCCTAAGTAATATTTTCTGTTTTTACTTTACTTACTCAGTTTAGCATGGACTTTGCATTAATTTTGAGTTTTAAAAATTTTATTAGAATATTATTTATCTTGACTAGTGAGTTCTTTAGCTTTTGTGTCTGAGGCAAGTGCCTCACTAGCCCCAGACTTGTGTTTTAGGGCATCACTTAGACCAAAAGCAACAGAGACCTCACTCTATGGAAAACGGTGGGTATTTTATGTGAAAATACCTCTCATTCTTCTATATGAACTGTAAGAGTACATGTACTTTTAATATAATTTATACCTAGAAAAGTACACAAAGTAAGTGTAAAGTTTGGTAAAGTTGTTACAACGTGACCACATCCATATAACCAATCCAGAATAAATATTTCCAGTTTCGGTGAAAGAAGTTCCTGTGTCCCTTTCAATCATTAGCTTTTGGTCTCAAGGGCCACCACTGTCCTGACTTGTGATGGCATTTTTATAAATTTCAAAATCAGACAAAACTAAACTATAGTCTTAGGAGTCTATATGTACTTCCTTTCACTATAGTGAAATTCTTTGAAATGTGTACTGTTCCCTTTCTAATTAATAAAACAGCCCCATTGAAGCACTTTCTAACTTTTGTCTGACTACAGTTAGTAAAATAAGCATCAAGTTTTCAATCTGAAGCCTGCTTTATATGCAAGGTGAATTCCAAAAACTCTTCCTTTGCTTTATTTTTCCTCATATTTTCATTGCTGGTTTTGAGCTCAAGTAACTTCCGGATATGCGCAGTGTGAGAGGAGCCACCGCCAGCCTCAATTCAATTATAAAACCATGGAGTGGATAAGAATGAAGCCTTCTCAGACAACTGCAGGCCCACCTGCAGTACCCTCAGCTGCTACTTAAGCAGATAATTATCTACTTTCTTCCTTTTGATTTTTTACTCCATTAGCACTGATTTAATTTGAGCAGAACCCCATGTGCTTAATAAAATTAATTTTCTTTATTATTTCTTACTATAAGCAATCACATTTGATCCTAATGAATTTTGAGTATTACAAGATTGTATGTGTGTTAGGCATTCCTGTAATTTGAAAGACACCACCTTTATGAGGAGCTAAAAGAAAAGGTTAGTTGAAAGCTTATCAGATTGAATCAACATGTGCACAGCATTTCCAGATTTCACTTTGGGGAGCAGGCACTTAAAAATTGATCCAAGTGAGACATATGCCTTCAGCCAGCATGTATATTCTCAGCTCCCTTCTTTCCAGCTTAAAACTTGGTACTTCATGCGTGCTGACATACTTCAGCAGAAGCACACACACGAACACATATGTGTGTATGTGTGTGTGTGCGCTGGTAAAAGAGTCTACAAAATAAACTTAACTAATTGCTGTGTAGTATTCATCAAGGCTGATCATTAAGCCTGAAAAACAAGAGACAAGATTAGTGTTCAGATCAGGTTCCAAATGCCTCATAATTAGGTGTTTGTAATCAATCCTGATTGTAGGAGTCAGTGACTTGGCAGAGCATAGCACCTCAAAAGAAGATTTTTCCTGCTATTCTCTGATTGATTGAACTGTGTCTAGGTCAGTTAGGGAGGTATGAGGTCAGTATAATGCTCAGACCGGCTGTGAAGCAAGCTAAATGCATGCTGGCTTATGGTTGAAATCATTTAGTCTTTACAAAGAGCTTAGGAAGTGAACTGCATTCATTCAGAACTATTAAATTCTGCAGAAGAGCAGAGAGGAAAAAAATATATATTTTGGCTTCTATCCACTCAGTTGCTTTCCAGCATGGTTTTTCTCCGCATCAAGCCTAGGTCTATGTTAAACGTATTTTATTTCTTACTTAGTCGACATTTTTAGTTTTTCTCCTTTAATTTAAATAATAGAATGTTTAGGAAGGAATGATCGTGGCTGGTTCTTAACATCCAGCCTTCACAGTGCCCCTCCTGGCGCTCGCTAAGCACTGTGCCCACATGACGTCACCTTTCCTGTCATCCCATTTTCCAGATGACAGCACTGATGTGGGGAGAAGTTAACCGAGCCCCATTGCTCAGTTGCTGCACCAAATAAATACCTTTCCACCTTTATGACTGAAGGGGCTTGGGGTGTGCTTCTGGAATGAAAAAATTTTTATGAAATGTTGCCAACTTATTTTTTATTCGAGTAGTCATTTTCTTCTATCAAATACCTCACACAAAAGTTTGACTGCAAACCAACTAATTCTGAGTAAGACTTAATTTTTAAGCTCAGTTCAAATTGAGTTCTGGTAACAACTGCACAGAGATTTCCAACTAATTGACATTTTTTGACTCAGTTAAAATTTGCCTTAATTTAGGAATGACATCCTGGGGGCAGGGGGAGGGGAATATCAAAATTCTGGTCCCTTTGGTCAATGGAGTTTGAAAGCACAAAACACATAAAAATACAATGCTTATTTGAAGCCTCCTAACCAGGCAGCTGAATGGTTTGATTTATACAGTTGGAGCAAGGGACACATGAGGGACCAGCTGCGTCCAGTGCTTCCAGCCTTGCGGCCCCAAAGTGGAAGGCTGTGTTCTCTTCCAGGCACTGCTCATTTGCTTAATCTCAGGCAAATAGCAGGAAAGTTTAGCTCTCCCCTGGCTTCCCTGTTTGTAACATTTTGATACTTGTATTTTCCACTGGTGACTGAGTAAGGGTTAAAGAGAGAATGTTTGCTCAGGCACTGGGTTCCTATGAGAAATAGAAGACGGGTTTTTGAGAAGAAACAGATGCTCCAGAGCGTTTTGTTTTTATCTGGTCAGATTCTTGTATAATCAGTCAGCCAGGTTGGAGGTGATAGCTTGCTTTTGTGATAGACTGGCATGTCAGTCATGGAGAAAGCAGGCAGTCCTAGAATGAAAGAGGATCTAAATGTTTCCTTATCCAAGTTCTTGAATTTCTCGATAACAGGCAGAGGTGGCAAAGGCTAGTCAATATAGTCACAATTCCAACTCCTTGTCAGGCTCTCTAACCGACAGATGCTACTAGTAGGGCAGCTATTGTGGAAAATATAAGCGATAAGTGAAATGGCATGGAAAAAGTAAAGAGTGCTCCAAATCTTAGTCCTAAATAACTTTACCAAAATTAAAAACACTAAATTTCCAAATTTTAAATAAAAGAGGACACACTTTTGACTCAAAGAAAACAAAGGACACAAAACCCCATAAACTCAATAGCAGCTTTTTCACTTCACAAGGGGAAGCCCATAATTTTATTTTCAGTGAAGTTGGTTGACACTGGGCAAACGGAAGGGTGGGTGTTTTTAGCACTAATTAGAATTTTTCTTTTTTTCCCTAAGAAAAAAGGTTTGCATTTCCCTTATCCTTTATTTTGATGCCAATTTCTTTGTCCCTGGCTGGGGACACTACTGAGTAGCTATTAGGATGTATTGGTTCAGTCCTTCAAGACACGTCCTCATTTCCCTCTTTAGCTGTTCTAACATAGCTAGGGTGTGTGTGTGTGTGTGTGTGTGTGTGTGTGTGTGTGTGTGTGTGTGTGTGTGTTCATTAAAGCGAGCTGGGGATTTCTGATTGTCAGGGGACCGTGTTAGCAACTCCCTGTGAAAAAGTGTTCTGGTGAGAATTAGGGCTGCAGGTTATAATTGCATCTCTGCCATTCATTCCCGTCTGTGAGATGGGACACAGGTCGTATGCGCTGGGTTGCAATCTATGAATGGCTTGATTATGACACCATTAATACTGTGGTTTTGGCAAATGTTAACCAATGCAGCTCAGGAAGATGTAACAACATCAGTGTCTGATGGAGCAGCAACATAACCTAGACACAGCTCTAATTCATCATTTTTCCTTCTCTTTCTGAAGACAAAAAAATTCTTTCCTTCCTCTACCTATCTCAAAAACACAGTGTGGATGAGATAATGCAAGTGGAAGCATCTTATGAATACAAGAGCAATCTATTAAATAAAGCCTAGGTAGTACTATAACAGGAAGTGCATCCGCAAGTTTCATTTCTTAAAATAAGTTCAGACAGTAAACAATAACATCTGCATCCTTAGGAGGAGTCACTGATAAACATTTCAAAAGCACTACACAGATCCACAACATGTCCACAGTTAGATGGTATCTAATGCTCAGTGTGTATTCAGCCAACAAGAATTACTGAATGTTTTATAATAAGTTGCCTGGTTAAGTGTGTTACAATTGAAGTCTTCAAAAAAAAAAATCTAAATGGTGGAGTTTCTGGGGAACCTCATGTAAGAGTCTATCTCAGTGTCACATATTTGATAATAGCTTTGATGGCTTAAAAAAAATCATTATTTTCCCAAGTGTGCCTGAGAACTTACAAGTATATTCAGTATATTCAGACTATAAACCAGCCCATACTTTATGTAAGGCAGAAACCCATATCATGGTGGTTACTATAGCAATAATGTCCGTCCTTCTCAGTCAGTCAAACCAAATAGTGCCATTACATTCGTGTTCAGGAAAGAGGAAACAATGTGGATTTTGTAGCCTAAATTTACAGAGGAAAGCAGCTGAGAAAATAAATGTTTTTAAATTGGTGGTGCATCCCAACCTGATCCATCCCCTCTGTCGCTGGTTGCCCCAGGTCTTTAACCTTGCCATCTCCTTCCCCCCATTTCTGGTTGTGACAGATTTCCCACCAGTGACAGGGCTTCTTGGGGCGGGGAGGAGGGACTACAGTGCAGAGCACTTCACCAGGAAGGCCCTCAGGCTAATGGCAGTGAAGAGATTTCTATGTAAGCCCCTTCTCCCCACCTCACCCTCATGGATGGCCGTATGCAATGGTTACATCTTCAGCCTTTCAAAAGTACTGTCGGCTTTGTTTTCATGTGAAATGACCATAGGTGTGTGTGGCTGGAAGCTCCCACAGAAGGGTTCTGCTTTCCTTTCCATGGGACCATTGTGGGCCTCAAGGGATCAGATAGACTCTGTAGGACGTTTCCACTCATGCGTCGAAGAAATCATCCTTGGATATCGTTACCCTTCAAAATATGTCATGTCTCTCTCTTTCCTGTTACTGCCAGGGCATTAAAAATGGCATCTGCACCCCAGAACACTTTCTTGCTAACCTCCTTTCAGCAGAATTTCTGTCTCCTCAGGTTGACTGAAACTGCTTGCTCACATGTTATACTCCAGTCACTCCTATAATGCCCAAAACCATTGGCATTTTCTTAGTCCTAACTTCTTCAACCTTTGTACAAATTATACACAACTGGCCACTCTCTGTGCACTGGAAGCATGTTTTCTGCAGCTCGTAATCCTGAGCCAGCTTGGTTTCCTCTCCGCTTCTCTGAGCACTTCTCTTTTTGGCTAGCTTCTCTTTCTTCTCTGAACACTGAAACACAGACATTTGACAAGGGTTTGCCTTTACCCCAAGTGTCTTCTCCCTGAACTGCCTTATTGATCTTAGCCTTTCAGCTCAGAATGCTCAAAATTCTGTCCAGCCCAACATTTGACCTAAGAAGTGGACTCAAACTTCTAAATTCGTTCTGGTTGATGACTGACTGGATGACAAACCATTACCACAAATGAAAAATCAAATTGTGGACCTCCCCTTAAAATGATTTCTACCTTTTTTTTTCTTATTATTGATTCCTTCCTCTCTTATTTATCCAAAATTGAAACTCTGGGTCATCTCCTGATTCCTATTTGTCCCTCAGATCTAATCAGCTTAAAGGCCCCTAAATTACATACCTATAATATCCCTCACATCTACCTTTTCTATTATGTTTTATGGCTACTACTGAAAATCTAGCACTTTATAACCTGTCCTTGGTGAAATTGCATTACCCTCCTCAAGGAGCTTTTCTCACTCCTCCCCTCAGCTTAGAAACATTGAGAGTACCCCTTTTCCTCCTCACTTCTTCTCGTGTTTCTCAGCCTTCCACGACATAGCTCCCCCCCTCTCTGGCCTGTCCCCTGGGGTCCACTTTAAAGCCAAAATGGTCACCTTGTACTTTTTCAGACTTATTCTTGCTTTCCTACCCCATGCCTAGTCATAATGTGTTTCCTTCATGCACCTGTGTGTCCTCAGGTTGCACATCATCATAGTTTCATCTGAAATTATGCTTCCTTCATAAAACTGTTTTTGATAACCAACTACTAATTAAATGTGGTCTAGCATACTTCTTATACCCCTAAGAATTGTATTTATACATTGTTCATGTTCCTTACAATAGTCCGTATTATGTCATTAATATTTTTGCTACTATTCACCCAACTAGTTCTTAAAGTTCTCAAGAACAAAGACTGGTATGGTTTTATACCTCTCACAGGGCTTTGTCCATAGTAGGTCCTTAATTAATATTTGCTGAATTGCAATGACTGACTTAACATCTGAGTCTTCTCCAGTGTGTTCATCTAGCTCAGAAGGACCATGTCAGCTTTTTAGGAAAAGCTCTAAATCGTTCTATAAAAATGTACACTTTCACTTTCTCGTTTACATGGTAAACCCTTCATGTCCCTGGGTAGTGGAGTCAAACTTACATCTTTTCCTCTAAAAATCTGTATTTTTAAAAGCCTAGATTTCTATATATGAGTAGCTTTAGCTAAATCTCAAAAAATATGCAGAGGTAGTGCTTGACTCAAAGATTTTCTGTTTCATAGTCGTCACCATAATCTATTTTGGAGTTAGAGACAAAAAAATGTATGAACATTGTAGCTATTTGCTGAGAATTTTCCAGCATCCACACAACTCTTGAGACAGACTTTATGTCACAACTCTGTAAACTTTCTCTATTGTATATTCATATCTGGGCTCACGTCCAAACCACCTTTGCATAAATCTAACACAAATAATTTAGAGCCTTCTTCCGTTCCAGCTGGCAACCCCAACAAATGCTTATGTGAACTTCACAGCAGGCTTGCTGGGGAAGATGGGTAAAGCAAGGTTCTCCATCAGAGCAGTTACCACGGGGTGCATCCCCTGAAGAATAGTGTCAATATATAAGTCCATATCACTTGATAAATACCAGGCCTCTTGTCTTAAGGCAACTTCATAAAGACACTGCTCTGGCGAGGTGCTAGATGAGCCAGCCCAGGGTCGCAGTGGTGGGGTGTTTTCTGAATGGACAATGAGGGGCTTTAGCTGCTCTCTTGGCTCACACCTGTGAGACCACAGCAACATTTCCTGAGTGTCTTAAAGCTGTGTATCACACTGGGCTGGTGTCAACCCAAGAAGAAGAGGCAAAGTAGTAGCAAGTGCATGGCTACACCTTCAGAAGCAGGTAACCCTGCTACTATAGCCAGTTTTTATATTTCTTACTATCCTGCAATGTCTTTCCCTTACACTGAGTTCTCTGGGGTGTTTCTAAATATTTCTGTTATCTATCTAGTCTAGAAACCCATAGCACTCCCTTATTTTTACATCTTGATAGTTTGTCTGAAACCAAAGAACAAAATGACTTATATGATAAATTTTTGTGTTTCCAGCATGTAAAAGATTACCTGAGGCAGAGGCAGAAGTCTACGTGACCATGCCCTCAACTTATTCTACTTTGTGCCAGACTTCTGTTGACCACCATCACCACCTCTCAGGAGACATGCTTAGTAATGTGGCCTCATGTGTGGGACCTACAGAAGCCCACCGTGATCCTGCATTCTAGAAGTGACTCAGCCTCTAAGTAGCGGTGGCTCAAATATTTAGTCTCTCTAGGCCTTCATTTCTTTGTCTGTGAAATGAGAGGGGTGGGCTCTTTGCTTTAAGCCCTTTTGCCTCTAATGTAACAGGATTCTGTTTGTATAGGGGAATCCTGCTGCCATAAGAACAAATTCCAGAGATACCTCTTCTGACCGTTTAGCCTGGCCCTTATCCTCTGGCCTTCAACAAGATCCTCCCCCGTGACCACTAATCCCCAACCCCCAACCCCTTGCTTTTTTTTTCTTCTTCCCTAGATCTAAACTGCCCCCTGTGTGGCCCAGACCCTCCTTGCTTTTTGCAACACAGCCCCTCTTCACTCTTTCTACTCTTTTTACTTCAAGACATATATTTTATGTCAGTTTTCCACCCTCAAATTATATCGGACATTTTAGACTCTGTCTTGAAAACATTTATTCTAAGGAATTGTCCACTTTTTCACCTAGAACTTAATCTTACCCATTTATCTAATTAGTAATTTAGAAGAGCTGAGAATGTGCTCCTCAGAAATACTTATTTATTGTTCTGCTGTTGTTGAATGTAACACTTGCAGGCAGTGGAAATTCTGCATAGGACAGTTATGTTTTTGGAACCTGATGAGCCCCTAGCCAAATCGAGGTGTAATTTCATGGCAGTTGATAACCTGCATCTTAACCTAAACTCAGATTTGATCACTAATACACAGGTAGCTTTTACCTTATCTTTTTGTTCAGCTTATATTGTTAACATTAGATTATAAAGAATAGAAATTACATGAAAAAAACACAAAGGAATGACAACAATTTTGTTAATGAATCCCACCTCATTCTTTATGTCTCAAAGGCAGCGTAAACTATGCAATAAGCTACATATCTATTTGTAAAACAGCCTCAAATTAAGGAGTTTATTCAGATACCATTGAAAAAATAATTTTCTGAAATTGTTGTCTATCCACAGGAAATAAGATGGTACTTTGTTGTTGCCTGCTGAGGCCCATTATGAATATTCTATTTTGGAAGAAAATCACACTGTAAATACAATGTTCAGATTCTTTTATTCCCACAATAGCAGTTTTGGAAAGGTGCAATTTCATAATTTGACTTAGCACTGAGAGCACGTCATCATTTCTGAGCTCTTTATAACCACTGGTTAATCCGCATATTTTTGGAAAATTGTTTATTTGTACCAGATCATTTTAAAATGAAATCGCCAAAATGTATCAAGATAAAGTAACTTGCCAAAGGCTAATTAGGGGCAGAAATGTGAGTAAAATTTGCTGTCCTTCTACACATGTCCTTTCCTTCACACGTCTGACTAGAAACTTCTGAATACTTTAAACATAGACTTGTTACTATAAAGATTAAAGAGCTACTAATGATTCTATTACAGGCAAGAAACTTGGTTTAAGAAAATAAATCTAAGTCATTCAATATTCAAATGTAAACAGAACCTGAAATGAAAGAACATTTTTTTTATGAATGAACATATTAATTGTGCTTTTCTCCTGTTTAGTCCTCCTGAGCCATATTTTTTTAAACAAATGACCAATTATTTAGCTAATTGCCAGCATTAATTGGAAAATGTCTAGTGTTTCTAAATATGATGATGAAAAAAAGAACTTGAACTGTCAACTCCCATTATCATTTTCATTACATTTTTCCTGGGATTGACCCTGAGGTTTAAACTATTCATGTTTCTTATCAATGTTGTTTTAGGGTTTGGTTTATATATTGATTACACAAGCCCTGAGATTGATGGTGAGCATGAGTTCACTGTTAAACATTCATCAGAACATATACTTAGAAAAAATATACATGGTAATAAATTCAGAACTCACAAACTTGAAAGGTGGAATAAGTTCAGGCACTTTTCTAAAACATTGTTTGGAGACTGAAATTCTTCCTCTGAACCCCTCAGCTGTTGCCTACTATCTCACTGATTCATTCATTTATTCAACGAGTATTTATTGACCACCCCGAATGTGTCAATTACCGCTTAGTGATAGAGCAGTAAACAGACATTATCCCTGCCCTCATAGTACTCATGTTCTAGAAGGACAATGATAAACGAAAGAGATCTGCTACAGAGCTGATTTTGTGCTCTCTCTATGCCGTCCAGCTTGCTGATCCTTATTATCTTCACCTGCAGGTTCCAAGGCAGGCCCACTTGCTTCAAACAAGATGCATATTAAAAAAAAAGTCTGGCTGAGGCAATTGTTGGCTAAGCATGAAGTCCATTCCTGGTTGCTGGTGCTCTCTGCTTATAATCCTCTGCTGGGGTTCTAGACCCTCTATGATTCAGCCCTCAACTGAACAATTCTTGTTTCCCAAGTTCACTCAATTTCCAGTCCTGAATACTTAACCAGTGGATGTCTACTCTTCACACCTGGTACTCACTGACTAGTTCTGACTTTGGGTCCTGTGCTATTTGCCTATTATTATAGGTCCCAGTCAATCCCCTTTTACTCTTCAGCAGACCCAGAGTGCCAGGCCTCAGGAAATAGTAGACATTGAAAGAGTGAACATGAGCCTTGCAAAGCTTCCTAGAATGGGTTGGTGTTGCTTTAAAGTATATGTTTGCCAGAAGCCAGCTCTGCAGGGTCACTGGGGATACAGCCTCTGGGTGATTTGTACATGGGAATCTCTCAGTGGGTACTGAAAACAGTCAGCTATGACTTTTTTAGAGTTGGTTTATAGTCTTAGCAGCCATATTATTTTCTCTTAAATTGATGCAAATTAAACAGAAAGGATAGACAGAAACTGTAGGAAATCTTTTCTACTTTGTGTCCTTAGCCATGGTATAAAAATAATAATTCTTCAATGGAAATTTTCATGACTAAAAAAATGAGTAGAAATATTTATCTTACCATTCTATCTTTATTTTCCCACTAAAGGATCTCATCCACTTCCTCAGCATAACTAGTGGCAGTAGAAATAGAATGAAAAAGGAGACATGGACAGAACTTGACCAGTGATAGGATTTGAGGGGAGATGGAGACTTGGATGTTAATGATTATGTGGATGTCTCCATCTTCAGGTCAAAAAAAAAAAAAAAAAGAAGTATTAGTAACATAAATGGTAAAATATCAGGACAGAGGATCTCATTTTAGACATTTTGAAATGCTTTGGAAACACACTCAGCACTCTATTGCTTTTGAAGTAAGATGATCAACTTCAATGCTAATAAAAATGGGTTTGACCACTTAGTCTTAAGGAAAGGAGAGAAACTAGAATTAACTTGTCAAACCTATTCTGTAGCCATGTCGAGGATGGCAGTTGTATTTGATATCACATGATACCTCTGATCAACTGGTTGAGGCTTCCTTCTTGGAAAATAGTGTTATGATAGACTGCAATTGCTCCCCATGGGCTTGAGGAAACAGTGGTAGCACAAGTGCTACAAATCTGTTGTCTTTAACCCATATACAGATGTGGCCTCTTTTGGAAATAAGCTAAACACAGAACAGTAAAGAAGAGTTTCATGTGGCTCAAAAATTTTTGAATTAAATATAAAAGCATGCATATTTATTTTTCTTGAGCAGTTAGAAATAAATTTTAAAATCTAATGGGTATGTAAGCCCAATGAAATTAAACAATTCTTAGTTTAATTTCTTTGTATTAAATAAAGTCTAGTGTATGTATTCCATGGAATCACTTTTTAAAAATTCAATATTTGCAGATTATTTTTATTATTATTTTTCAAGTTCTAAATAAATTTTTTTTTGTGTGGTTTGGCAAGTCCCATATTCTATTTTTCACAATAAGCCTCTTATGGGTACATGTACACACTCTGAAGTTGCACGTGTATGATGAAACCATACTACATATTTTTCTCTTAAATAAATATTTGAAAAACATAAGAAAATAAGTTACCTATAATCCTACAACACAAAGATAACACTATCTGTATTTTCATATATCTTTTTTCAGACTTTTTTTTATATTCAGAAATATGCACGTTTAAAAAATTGAGATGATTTTCTATAAATACCTTTTATCGTATCGTTTTCTCTTGAAATTACATTTTAAGCATTATTTAGTCACTAGATAGTTTTTAAAATGTGTGATTCATAAATCACATTATCTTTTCAAAATAATAATTTTTATACAAAGTGCTTGGGATATGTAGATTGTTTTCAGTATTCAAAATTATAAGTAATTGTGAATAATGCTTAGATGAACATCTGTATGCATGTCTTTGTGTATCTTTGAGAATTTCTTTAGAATATACTTCTAGAGTTATGGTTTCTGAACTGATCAATAAAGACAATATTAAGACTCGATACAAATCACCAACTTGCTTAAGAGAGTAATTCTTGAGGATAGGGGAGATTGGGGACATTTATTTTAAAACCACAGCTACATTTCCAAAGAAATTGACATTATTTATGACATAAATTATTACTTAAATTGTGAATTGGTACACTTTCTGAAAAAGTCCAGAGAGTAATTATTTTGGGCTTTCTTGGCAAGACAGTCTCAATCTCAATTGCTCAGCTGCTCCATTATAGTGTGAAAGTAGCCAGAGACAAAAGATAAATGAATGAGCTTGGCTGTGTTTAAATAAAACTTTATTTACAAAATCAGGAAGTTGGTTGGTCTACAGGCCATGTTTGGCCAACCCCTGTGTTATTTGAAAATTCTGCTGTTCTATGAATTTGTGCCTATAAAGGATAGGGAGTCATGTTTTACAGGGTTCCCTTTAGGAAGATTTAAGCTTATAGGATTGTGAATACCAGCTATAGTCTAAAGAAGAGAGTAAGTCTGCTTTTGTTGCAAGGCAATTTGGAACTCAACAAAGCAGCTATGAATCAGTGGGTTGTTTCAACATGTATGGAAAAGACTGTGAAGTTAGGCTTCTGTTTGCCTCAGTCAGGCAGCTGTACCTCTGCCCTACATTTTTGTGTATTTTCTTGAAAAATTCACTCTGTCTCTCACAAAAGTACTCTCATCTATGTATACAAACTAATTTCACTCGATATTGATTCAATCGGGGCTCCTCTGTCACTCATTAATTCCAGCATTACAACATAATTACTATGCAATTCCTAGGAAAACAAATCTGAAGCTGGAAGGAAAAAACAATCTGAGAAATAACTTTGTTCTCCTGAAACCTACTCAACTGAGAGTGTGTTTCCCAGATGTTAAGCATACAGTTGCTTTTCCTTAGGTGACCCCTTTGTAGAGCAGCTGAAAGGCATAATTAACTACCTTTAACAAAGGTGTAAAATGCAATGAGAATAAACCAAGTGTAATCTCCTACTATGTCATAGATAATCTGCAATTATCTATCAAGAAAACTTGTAAACTAACCACGGGAATAAAATATCTTTTATTATATTATTTTAGCGGTTGTCTACCTCCCTCCCAAAGGTGCTTTGAATTCTGAATTTTTATGGCAAAACAGAGAAGGAAGTTGCTTTCAGTGACTATCAGATCTTCAGTAGATGCCCACGTGCGTGTGTGCACACAAGTGCACTGACGCATACGTGCACACACACACACACACACCCTCTGACCCTGAAAATGCAAAAGTAGCTGTCTTGGTAAAGACCACCTCTGAGTCAAGCAGTGGTTTTCTGCTCATTGTCTCTTTTATTTATGCCAGAGGAACAGTGTGAGCTAGATGTCCACAGCTCTCTGCCAACAATAGAAGTTTGTTTGCCAGCAAGCCCAAGAAAGTAAGAAAGAGTTGGGGAAAAATGAATTTGACCTTAAAAAGTTAATATAAACAATGACTTTCCTGTACACACACCACACACACACACACACACACACACATAACAGCTAAAGTTAAAGTTGTGGTTAGAAATACTATTTTGCTTAAAGGTTCCAAATGGTGTTCTCATCATAAGCTTTTAGGCATAATACACATCTTTTAAAATTTGCAGCATGTTATAAACACTTATATACCGCTTGGCAGCTAGATGAGAAGACATTAGGTTTATATTTTGACCCTTCTCTTTAATAGATGAAGAATCTAGAGTTTCAGTAGTGTGATTTGCCCAGTGTGTGGGTCTATGGTACAAATTCAGTTTCCATGACAGTTCCTCTTCAGCTATGTAGATTTTCCTATTTGTTTGTTCAGGGGGTATATATTCATAACTTGCTGCTTCAGGATGCACCCCTTTTTCTGCTAGTCTGTCAAGGGGTTTTAGAATTTATTCTGTATCATTTTGAAGGGTAAAATAGGGATGGATGGGTAGAAACTTTAGTCCTAATACAGTATAATAAACCTTCTAATTTCTATAAAATATAATTTCTTGGGGATGTTCAGGTTCAATCCGGAGGTATTTTAACTTGAAAGATTCATACATTTTAAAAACAGTTTTAGTGTATTATGTGTGTTTCCACAAATGCAGTTCAACATATTATAATAGTTATCTGCCTAGATATATGAAAGCAAATCTTCAAAATGTAGTTATCAGTGAAGACACTCTAAATCACTCATTCCCACTATTGTCCCTATGTGCTGTAGATTGGACCATTATAATGTCATAGAGTACTCATTTATAGACTGGCAGAACATTATTCTATGGCAAATCACTCTTCAATTACCAAAAAATTGATTTAATTATTTACTTTACTTGAAATCAATCTGGTTGTATGGATGATTTTGCTTTCTGGGGTTTCACTGCTTAGACTCAAGGCATATGGTTTTCTACTCTATTTCTACTCTGGTGAGGGACTGTCTCATAAAGCACTGAGCTACCCCTCCCCCTGGAGCTTTCAAGCAGTGCCTGATGCCATCTGTGAGGAGTGCCCTGTATTTCTGTAAAAAGTCAAACCCAGACTGAATTGAGTCTACAAATAACAGAGATGAGGAATGCCAACCACATGACTACTGGTGTAGACGGAGTCATTTTCATTTCATCCCCCAGAGGACATAAGGAAAGACACATTTTATCTCAAAGCTAAGTTTGAATTGGATAATGGCATTGGGATGGCTGCTAGGGGACAGTCATTATGCACTAGAGTTCTGGTGCTCCTGGGTGCTGAAGAGCATAGGGACTGATGAGTCAAAATCGATTAGGAAAAAAATAATGCATTCCGGCCAGGGGGGATCTTGTAGAGCAGGACAGAGATGCCTGACAGAACCCACAGATGACAAAAATGAACCAACGTTCTCTTATCATGGTGTTACTTTCTTCCCCATTCTCTTCTAAGTTTTCTCAAGTTTTTGCTGTGATGATGCAATCCTTCTAGATGTAGGGGTGCCATTCAAATAAAATAACTCAGTAAAAGAAGAGGCCAAATGGATGCCAAAAACAGAAAGTATTTTAATAAAAACATGTCTTGGGTCAACTCTTTAATTATATAATGTGTTTCAGTTATCTTCAACTTCCATGGCCTTTGTTATGTGATAACCAAATATACATCTTGGTGGAGAAATGGATTCTCAAAATTTGAAAAAATTATAATTTCATTTTTTTTTTCTCATGATCTTCGGGTACATCATATGCCAGTACCACAGTGGGTACTGGACACAGAAAGATGATCAATGCCTTGTTTATTATCTTTGAGGCAGGTACAATAAATGGGAGACCTAGGACTTCTAAACAGATTTTACTGTTTGAGATGATAAATGTTGTAATTGATGTGTTAATCAGATGCTTTCTAGGTTGTTACCCAGTTTGGTTGTGTGGGCAGAGCTTCACTCTCCTCCTGCCACCTCTGTCATGTTTAACATTTCCTTTATTCTCTGACTCTGGGACGTTAAACATCATTCACACTGACAGATTTTGGCCTCCCCACTTCATTTCCTTGGTATACTGAAATAAGACCCTGATCATCAATTGGAAATAAAGTAAGATTAAGTTTAAACATGAAATTGTTACTGATCTGTTAGTACCTATGGGGTATGGAAAGGAGAGACAAAGAATACTATAATCCCCTGGATTTAAAAGTTTATAATCCTTCACAAGATGGAGTCTATCCAATAATGAGATAGCAAAGGAAACAAGGCAGTCAGTAAAAGCCAGCTGAGTTCTATAGAGAATGTGTGATAAGAATTCAAAGCACCCGTTTTTCTTGTCAGGTAATTAAAAAGAAGAATGAGTTCTATAGATAAGGTCAATACAGGAAAGAAGGTCTTTTAGAACTTTGTTTATTTGTTTGTTTTGGTACACTTTGATCTATTTGCCCAATTTAGAAAGATGATAAATGGATGGCTTTGATTGCTCTCTCACTTCACTCTTACATATTGAGGTTCACAGGTGTGATTAACTAGAAAGGAATACAAAATATTGTGATTGCTGAGGGACAGATTTTGACTGAATTTGATAGGTTATAATGAAACTACAGGAGGAAGATTAGCTGCCTTAGACAATGACATACTCAACTTTGAAAACACGAGCTGTGACTATAAAGTAATAGAGTTGACTCTAAAAATAAACATCGCCAGAACTTTTACATGAAATTATGTCTCCAACTAATAAGTCATTGACTGTGCGCCTATTTCTCAAAAACAGGTTTGAAGTGGCCCCAGGCCACTTACTAACCAAGGAGATAAAAGCAGTCTTGTTTAGAGCCCTTATTCTTTTTTCCTAGCTTCAGGGTGCTCTGGTTTGCCAGAGTACCTCACGTAGGAATCCTGTCCCACTTTCATACTCAGAACAGAAGTCTGATCAACTCAGTCTCCCTGGCTGTTAACCAGGAGGGGCTCCAGGCCTTGGCTAGTGCTGAGAGGAAATCCTTGCTTTCCTCCAGGCCCCACCTCCTCATTAACAGACAGAGTAGCAGCAATTCATTCTTCCTGCAAGTTAAATGTGGCCATTAAGACTTCTGGCAAGAGGCCTGGCACCTATGCCATAGCAGGCAAACAATGTGCCCTCCAAGAGAGCATCTGATCTGGAAAGTGCTGATGACTGAAATTTCAGGGGAAATCTTTATCCAAGAGCCATCTTTCGATCAAGGAGGGGCCTTCCGCTGCGGAGGAAATCTTTCCTGTTTACAGACTTCTGGGGCTTTGAAAAGCCCTGGCGGACGGTGGGCCAGGCTCCTTTACTTGTACTCAAAGGGACCAAACAGGATGAGACCAGGATGGAAACGGCATATCATAGGAACTCAGAAGGGCAGGAAGTTAAAACATAAAGGAATTCTTCATTAAAAGTATAATTGGAAAGGCTGTGTTGAGCGGATAGGGGATAATGGCATTAAAATATGTCTAGTTTTTGCATTTGTAATAATAAAGCCATTAGCCGACCTTTTCTTGAGTTATGTTTCCCATCTCACATTATTCTCCACTTTGGAGAAATCTGACATGTGTTTTCTACACAGAGACTCTGTTCTAAGTTTACTTGTGAGAAAATGCAATTAAATTTTATTATCATTATTATTCTCTGTGAAAGAGAACCTGGGAAGACCTTGTTATCCTTTGTAGAAATAATTTTCTTGAATTAATACTTAGTGGATTGACAATGGGAGACATATGTGAAGGGTAAAGTCGCTATTCATTATACTTTTTCTGTATTCTCCAAGAATGACTCAGATGTTTGTGAACTGTTTTTAAAAAATGACTGAAAAATTGCACTCTAATTTTTCAGTCCCTCGGCTGGTACCACCCAAGCCTGCATGGGACTGCTGAGCAACACCTACCCGCTGCTCTCTCCACACTGCGGGGTGAGCTATGATCATCTGTTTTCAGACAGAAATCAGTAGTAACATGTTTTATAATTGTAGTCCTGTGCCAACTAGAGAATAAGTTGTCATTACCAGATGGCTCCGTGTTGCAGAAAATGTGCTAGGACAGAATTCTACATCAGCCTCCGTGACTGGCCCCAGCAGGTGATATTTATGGACTGTTTACAAGTTGCTCACATATGGCATTCTAAAGAGGTTTGTAATTTTTATACGCTGTCATCCAGTTTATTTATTTTATGAAAACTCCACTCTAAAGGTCAGCCTTGTTCGACCGCCCTCCCTAACCTCAGGCAGAAGGAAAAACCCAGAATGTAGTCTCAGGACAGAGATGCTAAACAAACCATCAAATGTCTTCCTCCCCAGCACTGCCCCTGACAACACTGCTCACCCGGGCTGTAGGGGTAACCCAAGTGAGAATGGGGTGCTGTCTCTTTCCCATGCAAATGATGCAACATTCATGTTCTTTTGTGTGGAAACATCTGCCGGCTTTGGACTTGGTTCAGCTCAAATGCAGGAGAGAAAGGGGCAGCAACACTGTGGAGGGGAGTGCAGTCAGTATGGGAGGTCAGGCCATGGGCACACACTTCCATAGGACACTATGGACTCTGTCAGCCCGGGCCAGCAATTAGGAGCGCTTCTGTAATCCTCTCCTGGACCCACGCAAAGTGGGGCATCAGAACTCCCACCTGAAGCGATGACAGACTTGAACCTGAGACTAGTTCTTCTCAACGCAGAGGTAGTTAGTTCTGGACGTTTACATTCTTGATTTTATTATGCTCCTTCCAGGGGGACATTCGGAGTGGGTAGAAATGTTATGGCTTTTAGGCCAATGATAATAGGAGGAAGGTGTTTTCTTGCCCTTTTGAAAACTAACCTAAAGAAATTATATGATTTGGTCACTGGGAGGATTTCGATACCACAGTTTTGAAGGGAAATACAGATCAAAATGAACACAGGGTGTCCCCATGATGGTGACGAAAGGAGAGGGAGCAGGCTGTGCAGGAACCTGGGGGGCTGGGAAGATTTCTGATGTCCTGAAAGTCAAGCAGTTTTTCATCTTAATTTAGTGGGAAATAAGAGACAGCAGGAAGTTCAGAGCATGAGCTTTTTCAAGTGACTTTTCCAAGTCAAACAGGTGATCTGTTCCCTTTTCCCAGGTTCTCTTTCAGTCAGCAGAAAGCATTTAATGACCCAGTGGTCAGATGTGAAAACTTGGGAGGCACAGTGATTCCTCTAAATTTCTACACCTGCTCTCAAGACAACCAGGATTTCCTAGTGACTCTGAACCAAGCATGCCCCTCAGAATCCTTTGCCTGCAGCAACGATACCTAGACTGTTCCTGCCTCAGGCATTCAGAACTAAGATCCTGGGGGTGGTGCTCACACACAATTCTGTTGAGCAGAATGGACTGAGACCTCTGTCTCAGCAGCCAGGCCTCTGTTACCTAGGCCAGTGTGCTGTGCCCAGCTTGCAGAGTGATGGACCCCTGCTCAGGAACTAATAGACAGGAGAAATGGTGGTTCTGAGGGGTGAAGAGGCAGAATTTGTCTGGAGCAGACAAGTGCAGCTTTGGCTCACCCTTTAGAAAGAGTCTGGCATGGTTGACAAAGCCCTAACTTTGGGTCAGGCAGACCCAGGGCCAGGCACTTACTCTGATCTTGAGCAATTAAACCTCATTACGCCTCATTTCTCTGTTACAAAGTGTACCTAAAATAGTACCTTGTTGGGTCATTGCAGTATAAATTGAGATTATGCAGGGCAAGTGCCCAGTGAAGCTCCTGGCACAGGTAAATGCTCGTGAATAGTAAGCGGTAGCAGTAATAAGAGCAATAGTCGTGCTGGGAGCACTTTGATTAGTGGGAAGAATATGGAATCGATGTGTGGGCAACATTCCTACATTAATAACAGTGACAATTCATATGATGTCCACTGCATGCCTGGCGGTATGTGTATATATTCTTTAATCCTCACTAACACACTGCGAAATATTATTATCCCCATTCTACAAAAGAGGAAGCTAAGTATAAAAAGGTTAAAAGATCTGCTTAGGAATACAGAACTTGAAGTGGCAGAATGAGATTTAGAAGCCAGGTCTTTCTAACGCCAAAACCACCACAGACAGGGTTCCTGTGATACCTGGCCATGTACTCAACTATGGGATCTCGTGTACTTGACCAGAGAAATCAGGGTCCCAGAGTTCCTGTCTGCATAACCATCTGTTGTGGTTATTCCCTGGGCAATAAATGAAAAGTAGTTGGGATCTTGGGGTTCAGGCACTATGTAAAGTTAGGACATTAAATGGGCCTGCCAACCTCGAGGCTGAAAATTCATGAGGTGTTTCTCAGGGTAATGAGGGGCTGTGAAGAACGGACTGGGGGTCGCACAGAAGGGAGAAAACTGGCTACATGCAGGCAGTTCTCTCAGGTCCAGTGAAGCAGAGTCTGCAGGAGGCCACCTGTACCTCTGATTGCTCAGCAGGCGAGTCCCTGGTCACCCAAGGCAGAAATAAGCTAGTGTGACTTTCACATGCTGCTCCTGGGACCAGTGCTGGAAATAGGTTCTCTTGCAAGTTTCCTTTCACTGAATGAAAAAACATTTCCAGGGATCTCAAGACCTTGAAAATCTGCTTGACGTCATAAAAACATGTGTATTTTAATGCCTGCCAAAATGAGCAAGATTAACAGGATAAGTGAATTTCAGCTGTGAACTGAAGTTGATAAATATATTATTAACAGGAAAATGTGGTGCTCAGTTTTGGAGCATAATGTAATTCCTAGGAATTTTTTTAGAGCAGTGTCCAACAGTATGATTGTCTATGGCCAAGAGGTTACAACCCTCTCTGACTGTAGGATCCCAGGAAACCACCAAAGGTTGCCCCTTTGTTTTTCCCTCCCCCTCTTGTGACCTCGAGACCTACATAATTTAGGACAGTTAATCTTACCTTTCAGCCCCAAAACGTTGAAGGAATAGTAGATTTCTTGACACAAGATATATTTTGAGATGTAAGGGAGGCAGTGAAATTTGCAGAGGCCTCAGCAATATTTCAGAATCCTTCTTGATAGTCAATCTAAATCTAAAGAAACTGAGAAATTCATAGCAATTAGCCTCTAGGAACATCCTTAGAGAAAACTGTTAACTCATAGATTACAAATGAAATATTTACCCCTTAAAAGTGTGCTGCTTCTTATAATAAGACACACGAATTGTGGCTATAATTAAATTTGCCACAAATTATATGGCATCACTATAAACAGCAGTATTTAGTGTTTGGTTTATATTATAAGTTGTGTGGGTTTTTAATTTGTGATTTATAATAAATTTGTAGAGTATTTGAATTTATGCTTAATGAAAGATTTTCTTCGTTTAAATTGGATTATTAGGACTAAAATGGCAATCATATCTGAGCTCTGGGGGCCCAGAGCCTTCCAGGGAACTCAGCGACTTGCCTAAACCAACCTTGTGGTGCAGCCCTTAGAGAGCTTGGCTGCCAAGTTGTCTGTTCCTATCCCACCCATCAGGATCCAGAGTGAGAATGGGCCCCTTGTGCTACCTCCGGGGCAGTCATTGCTTTCTATCAACCCTCCACAGCTCTCCTATCTACATCCAAATCTACCCCGAGGGACCAGAACCATCTTGTCCTTCTCATTGAAGAACAAGTTGGTTCTGAGATTACCCAATGGTTCTGGGCTGGCTTGAGTATTAGGAGCAGGATTAAGATAAAAAGAGCCCTTTTTTCATAAGTCTACTTGCAGTAACTAAAAGGAAAAGGAGACTGGAGAGTTCCAGAACAATCAAACTTGTTGGCAAGGTCAGTGAGCCAGGAGGCAGCCTGCCTTCAAACAGATCTTCCTGTCTGGCTGTGGGTTCCTGTCCTCTCTGAAAAGCCCAAAGATATAGCTGAAAGAAAATTAAAAAAAAAAATGTTTTGCATACTTAAGGAATATATTTTTAAAAGAAAGCATTTCCATGAACTTTTGGTGTTCAAAATAATTTTTATTATAATTTTATTTATTACATAGGTACCAAAAAATTATTTATACCTTATTTATGCTTAGTGTTCCCATAGAATAAATAAAACAATGCAAGTTTACATATTAATCTCAACATAACTACAAAACCAAAACATTCAGATAATATCATTTTGATGTGATGAATAATGGAATTTGATAGAAACAAAATTTCTGTTATCAGGTAACATAGTAGTAGTAGGATGTGTTTGCAATTTTATGCTTTATTTATTATTAACTTAATGTCCTTGAGTTTCAGCATGATGGACATCTCCTTTAGACATTGTCCTGGTCTTTGCTGGTTTAAAATTTTTTTAAAAAATTGGTTTTAGCCACTGATGGCTTAAATTAATGGTGTGTTCATTTAATGTTGTGTCCTAAAATATTATGTGGAAAAAAAGTCTTAATGAAAACTTTATTGCCTGCTTATGTCTAGATTTCCTAGTAGTGAACTAACCACTTCTTAGTTTCCCAATGAGTAGACCATGGTGCCACATGCCAGGAGATGCCAGTTCTTAGAGTCCAGTTCTGTGTTACTCTTGTGTCACCAGGTGATGACTCACCTCAACTATCACACGTCTTTTTAAATGACTGGGAAGCATTTTTTTTACACAGGGAGCCATGCTTTCACGTCGTCTGCACGTGGCAGTCATTTCGTCATAAACACAAATACATATGTGGTTACAAAAGACATGGCAGTATTCTTTACATGGTGGCAATCTAGGTGACCCAGAATGTGTTTGATTTGCAGTTTTTAAAATAAAAACCTAAAACTAAAAAAAAAATTTTTAGAGCTGTTTGACACTTGAAGAAAGACCAGCTTGAGAGGTGCTGCCCACATCTGCCACATTACAGATGGCATCAAAGAAGTCAGAGGCTCTGGGCTGTGATCGGAGGCTGTGACATAAGCAGTGCACGACCTGACTGCTCGAACCCCGGTGTGTTGTTAACAAAAAGGGCCTTAGGAATCTTGGAGGGCAATGCCCTTAGGTTTCAGATAGTAAACAAAGGCCCAGAGATGTGACTTGCCCAGCATCAGCCAATCTGAGTGGCAGAGTCCCATTTAGAACTCTGCCCTCCAGTTTTTTGGCCAAGGTCCCAGCTGCTGGCTTCAGCTGGGCAGTTCACTCTGCAGTTTAGCAGATTGGTAGCTATGGCACCAAGGAAATGGCACTTGGGTTGTTATTGTTACTGCTCAGATACAAATTGGAAATTGGTTCTCTCATAGATTCACTTACATAGGGTGAACTCTTCAGGATTTCACAAGAATGGTATGGTGTTTTTCTTCCTCATTAACTTTCAAATACTTACTCTTCTGGCACATTGTGTTTCTCAGCACAGTCACTACATATGGGTTTTTCTGAAGCCTTATGCTGTAAAAAGACCAAGCCCCCCAAACAGGAGTCATACACATTAGTAGGAAGTCAGATGCCACATTGGACTTTTGCTACTTTTCTACATTCTTAGAGCTTACCCCCAAAGCCAGCAATCACTGAAGCATTTGAGACACGTAAGAATCTCACCACTGCATAAAATTGCACATACATCACACAAATCAGTAAGTGATCAACATCCTTTATCAACAGAAACAGACTGACTTTAACTTGAATATGCAAACTCTACTCAGATTTTATATAAACAAGTTCTACTTTGTTGAATTTGTTCACGCATGGTCCTGTTCAATAGTAACATGAGATAAAGGATGTATTTAATTGGCATTAGAGACTTTCTTGGGTTGTCTAAAGAAAGAACATTGTCCACGCTACAACTATGATGGATAAAAGAATGCACATTGAATATTATGGATGAATGAAATTCATTTGTTCACATGGGTAGGCTAAAATTGATAAGTCTACAGTATAGTAATAGTGCCACATTCCCATTATGCTAATAAGCTGTTTTAAGGGATTAGTATGTGTGTTTGTGCGCACGTGCTATTAGCAGATGTCAAGCATTCTTTCAAAGATAATGACTGTGTTTTCTGTTTTCTCCCCTTCACGGGTGCTGAGTGAGTGTGTTTTAATAGAAGCAGCACTTGATTTGGAAGAGAGAATCCAGAGTTCGGTACTGGCTCTACTGCAGACTATTGGGGATGTGACCTATGGCAGTCCACATCGCTTACCAGGGGCCCTGTTTCCTTATCTGGAACATTTAGGGGTCAGAGAAGATGCCTTTCAAGTTTTCTTCTGTAATTCTGGTTAATGGTGGTTTTCCTTGTTTCTAGCACAGTGAAATGAATTGTATGTGATTAAATATACCATCACCGTTATAAAGATGTGATAGTCCAAACAAGCTTTAAAGTTCTAAGGAAGCACTCTGTTTCTGTTTTTCTCTTCACTGGATGCCAAGAGAGCTACTAAATATGTTAGAATTAAAGTTTAGTGGGTCAGAAACATTCCAGGGAAGAAAAAGCCTGGAAAAAGTCTTTGTGTCCAGATTACTGTGTTTGAGTTAAGATTTTATAAACGTTTCTTATCTCATCTGAAAAGAAACAGAATCTCTGCATCCTGGGATAAGGATAGATTATGTTATTTAAGTATATATTCATGTGTACATTTAAAGAAATTTTTAAAAGGAGAGGAAATGATCTGAAATTGAAACAAGACAGATTGGAACTGTCTTCTAAATTTTTTTTTAAAGTAGCAGTTATGTGATACTAGTTAGTAGGAAAGTTGTGGAACTTCTTTCTTTGGTGAATTTAAAAGCAGGACAGACACAGATCTGCTCATCTGCCTGAATTGGATTAGGTTGTACAGATGAACTCAAGGACTCTGGCCAAGCTCTTCGGTGTTATGACTTCCATTGAAATGTTCAGGTGCCTGTTGTGGATCAGTGTCAAAGCCAGTGGGGTGGCACACGAAGAAAACTTACTTTCCTTTCTACTTCTGTTTCTAATGAAACTTTAATCAGAATGCTTGAAAATGTATTTTCTTTTGAGTGATGCTTTTTAAATTAATTTTTCTTAGTGTTCAAACATACGCTAGAAATATGAGGGCTCACAATTGTAGAATTCTGTTCTTCCAGAAAGAAGTAAATTCATAAGTAGGTTTGCCTTCTTAACTGATACAAGTAGAAGCTATGTTTGAAAAAATCTGTGAAAAGGTACTAAACAGGGAGTCAGATGCCTAGAAATTTGATACTCTAACTCTGTGATCTTGGACAACTCCACCTTTCTCAGTTTCCATATTTAAAAACAAGGAGATGGAACCAGACAATGTTTAAGTTAATTTCAATATGAAAATTGAGATATCTCACTCTTTTCATTTACGTATCTATGCATATATGTGTATATGTGACGTGTATATAATATGTGACTTTTAAATGTTGTCTCCATTTAATTAATTCTCTGCTTTCAGAAAATACTTTGTAACCTGTGTTTTAAATGTTTATTATGAATGAGTGTTCAAACTCTTTGAATTTTTTCTAGAATTCATGCCAATGCTATCTCTTTTGAAAATGTATATGTCTCCATTTTATGAGCTTCCTCTAGTCTCTTACTGCATTCTAGGTTTCCACAGCAGAGTTCCGTTCAATGACGCGCTGTGCTTGCTGTTGTTCACAGATGTCTGGAGAAGTCTGTCTCCATATTACAGTGGCTTCTTTTTTTCTTACCCTGAAGCAACATATGATGGGAGAAATATGTGTACGTTTCTGTTCTTCTGAGTCAGAGCTCCCTCAAGCACAAAATTCTTAACCCTCTCCTTTAATACAGATGCAGTGAATCACAAAAACTGTGAACCATGGGCTGCCTATCAGGGAGATCGTGTGAGTTAAATTAATTTTAGAAGCAGATTGCATTAGTTAAACCTGGGATCCTAATTTGTGCCAACAAAAATGTCAAACTAGCCTACCAAGGTGCCTGATTCTTATTGCCCAGATAATAGCTGAAGACTTGAACTTGGCAGTTTTATAGATTGGTTTGTATCTAAAAAGCAGGCAGCTTTTAAAAGCCCTGAATAAAGGTTGCTTTCTGTGGACACCTACGGCATGACTGTTTATAGTAGTACCCACTCATTTTTTTTCCCCTCCTGAAAGTGCTATTGGCAGAAGAGGGCTTGGTATTTAATCCATAACCCACTATGTACTGCACCCTACAGTGGCAAAGTGCACACAGAGCCAGAAGAAAGAAATCAAGAAAGCATTAAAATGTCAGGCCACAAGACCAGGTTTAAATTATTAGGTGCAATGCTGTCGTGCATTTAACAATGGCCTGGCACACCTCGAGGCTCAACTTCCTCCCACTTGCTCTCTTTTGATGGGTTATTGCAATTTGTTCTGAAATTGAATTTCAGTTTGTTTCAATAGCATTTTACAGTAAACAGGAATGACTCTGGTATCTCATTTGTGAATCTTGAAGTAATAATCAGTGGTAATTGAAGCATGCACAGGCCACAGAGACTTATGACATGTTTTTAAACAAGCATTGATTGATATGAAACTAAATTTGACAAAACCTGGAAATCAGACTCCTCTAAGAAGTCATGCACACAATACAGGGTCTGTTGCAATTGCCTCGAGTTTGGCTTAAGAAAACGGCTTTTTCAAAAAAATGACTTCTTTACCTTTCCTGAAGGATTTCAGGTTGTGACCCAATGAATAGGGCTAATCCTATGACAACTGGAGTTAATCATTTGTCAGTTCTATGGTTTGGATTAATCAGGTCAGACATTGCCTCCTGCCTTGGTGGCTCCTGTGGATTAGAAAGCCTCAGTCAGGGAGGCACACCAAGTCAACTCCAATTCAACATTTTTTTGTAAGCTAGCACATATTTAGAAACTTTTTATTTTTTAAATGAGTCTTCCTTAGATAAGATTGTAATCTTTTGTATTTATGCTCATGCTTATGCCAGTATCTGTACATATCGACAGACATATCCCATACAGGAGTTAAATACACCCCCACTTGCAAAGTGCCTGCTGGACTTATATGCCATTTAAATGAAAGTTAGATACTAAAAAGAAAAATAAAAGAACAAAACCTGTAATTCACATCTCTAAACCATATAACAGACAAAGATCATTTGAGCAGGGTGTGCTGTTCTCCTTAACTGTGGATTTAGAGTGGGGTGAAAAGATTTGAAGATGAGAATTTGAAGTTCAAATGATGAAAAAAAGAATCTGAAATGTTGGCTTCCACAGATACTGACCTTAAGTACAAATGGCGGTGAATTTTTATGTTCACGCACTAAAGATAATAAATTATGTGTAGTGCACTCAAACGATTAGTGTTAAAGATAAACCCTATGAAACCTTTTGATGCTTGTCCTCTAATTGAAGGAAGTGGAGGAGTGTGATGAAGCAGGGAAGGAACATAACAGGGAGAAAATAATTAACAGCTTCATTAAGCAAAACTTACCATTTGTATGTGTTTCTAACACACAATAATGTCAGTTAGATTGAGACTTTACGTGGAGCAAATATCTTTAAAAGATAATGAACTACAGCTTTTCAACATACAATTCAAAATATGTAAATGTCACTCTGCTCTGTAACACTACCAGGGTTGGCTGAAAAGTTGAGATCTAAACATTTTGTTTTTCTAAATAGAAATCTTGAAGACATGGACCTCATTAGGACTATCATTCCACCTGTGGAAACTGAAGCAAATCAGATTGACATAAGCGCCTGGGGATTCATAGACGTAATACTTATTATCGCTAATAGGAGTTAGGTACCTAAGTCCCAGAACGTCTAGATGAGACTAGGCCTCTCTTCTGAAGAGATGTTGTTGTCATGATGGCTTTTTAAATAAGGTTTAATGTAATTGGAACAAAAGCAGAACACCCAGTGACTCAAGTTTCCCCACGAGTGATTTACGTGTTATTTAGAAAAAACTTCTGAAAGTGTAAGATGTTTTCTTCCAGAACTATTTACTAAACATTTTAGAAGTTTCAATTATGTTTTTAAAATATGAATATAAAATAGTTGAACTACCTGGGTTGTTCTGGTGTTTATTCATTTTCTCAAGAAGAATGAACTTATTTACAAGGAAACAGTTTTGTTCCTGATTCTAAGAAAGATCCAAGAAAAATATTTTTTCTACCTAAAAAATAAGTATAATCTTATTAGGGAAATAAGTAAGGCATGGTGACATATAAACATAATTCCAGTGCAACATTGGACAAATTTATTATTACTTGGTCTGTACTGACTACTAGCTAAGGGTTCAAGTGGAGGAAACATTTACAGGTGATTAAATATAAGAAAAGCTTTAAGTAACGAATGAACCATAAATTGGGCTTTGAAAAAAAAAATAAAATTTGGGTCAGCAAAAATAAGAAAATAGAAACTTCTAGGAGAGGAAGCCAGAATAATTCTGCGCCGTTATCGCCAGGTAAGTGCGATTGGGGCAGTTGTTCCTGACCTTAGAAGAGCCAGTACTATCCCAGAGGAGGGCACCTGGGCAGACACTTGGAGCAGACTAGCCAGGGGATGGCTCCTTCAAGTTTGTGCCTTAAAATGAAAACCTGGACATGGTTCCAAAGTGTAGGCATTAGCATGTCTGCTTTGCATGCAGGAAGTCCTGGGTTCACACCCCAGTGGAGTCATGGTCAGTGGCCTACGGCCATGCCATTCTGAACAAGCCCGATGTCTGATCTCAGAAGCTAATCAGGGTCGAGCCTGGTTAATACTTGGATGGGAGACTACCTAGGAAGACCAGGTGCTGTGAGTGTAAATAATAATAAAAAATTTAAAAAAAAAATCTGCAGCTGATACCTGGACATGCATTTGACTTCCAAATCACCCTTCCTAATATTCCTTTTACATTGCCATTTACCTACTAGGATTCTTTTTTTTTTTTTTTTCTTGTTTTTTAAAGCCATGACCAAAATTCGTTTTAACCAGATTTAAACATTGTTTTATAAAGTTTGGGTTAGAGCAGGGTTGAATGCACCATATTGTTGCTGCCCCAGAAAAGCCCTGGCTTAAACCCTATCTTAAGACAGCTCTGAAGTTGTGCTCTGGAGGCCATTGCAAATGTGCTGCTATGAAAATATCCTTGAATTATCTTCCTCTGGCACTACTTCTGTTTCTTTTCCTTCTTTCTAGCACCCATGCTAGTGGTTCACTTCCTAGTCCCTGACTGAAAGGTCCAGACCCAAGTATGAGGAGTCAGCTCTGCCTGTACCACCACTCATACCCTTGACTCCATTCCAGACACTTCTGTGAGATTCTGGGTGAACAATCTAGGAGTTAATTCAGTCAATTCAGTAAAGAACCACCTACAAAACCAGTGGTTTAACAAAATCGACCAGTTTTTCTAGCAGTGATACAGACACAGCTTCAGTGAAGACATCCTTACATGTCACAGGAGCGAACTCTTTACTCTTTCTTTTCAAATCCATAAAACAGCAACAGGCATACATGCTCTCTCAGCTTTTCCAAAGAGTGCCACATAAATATAATCTGCATTTTTTTATCAAGAATTACACACACACACACACACACACACACACACACACACACACACACACACAGCTCACCCGTACTTTTCTCCTTAATTGCAAAGCATAATGGAAGTAAAAAAAATCAAAGCTTTGCTAATAGTCTACTCTACCATTTGTATGAGAAATTTCCATTCAAGAGATCAATATTATTACTGTTCAAACATTTATACAGCCTGTGTTTAACATGTCTGTCACACATTAATGGGAAAATGTTTTTAAAGGCATTGGATTTTAAAGAAGAAAAATTAGAAAAACATCAAGTCAAAGTTATTATTTTTAATGACTGCCAAATCCAACATTACTTCTGCTTCGGCAATATTTGAACTACTAACCTAAGTTTCTGGGTGTATGTTCATTAGTGAATACATCAGGAGAAACTTGGTAGTAATTGACATAAAAACCATTTGACTTTTAAATTTACAAAATCTTGTTTTAATTTTAAAAAATAATGAAGGCTAGTGTGTGTTTAATTAGCAAAAATGGGTATTTTGCCTATGTCTGGGAAGGGGAATTATTACAATCTGTGTCATTAAGAAAAGTATCTTGAATTAATGATACTTTTATAATAATAATCTTACTATGTTACACACAAACAAGTGTTAAAAGGACTATCAGTTCACATGAAATTACATAGCAGTGAGGAGGGTGGGAGTAAGAGAAAATTCGATATAGAAATAGAAATTTAACAGTTACAAAAATAAGAATGTTCACTGTTCAGAATTTGGAGTACTTGACTGGCATGGCTGGTTTACAAAAAAAAAAAAATCAGCAGAATGATTAAATTTTTTCTTTGGCATCAGAAAGCTAGATGAAGCCCTCAGAGTAGACGTGGAAAATGCTTGTGTTAAATTAACCTGTGTATTTCTTTTGCTCTCTGACTCCTTCCACGGGAAGACCTGCACCAGCCCCTTCTCTTTCCTGCTCCTCTCTCCATTTCCTGATTCCTTGCTCCATATAGCCAATTTTTTGTTTCCACAAGACACTACCTCTAGATTACCTAGTCCCAAATCAAAAAGAAGGGCGGAGGCTGACAGTGTGGGTACGGAGGGAGAAGGCAGGCATAGAAAGTTCAGAACAAAGGAGAATAGAAGCCTAGCTACCTATCTCGTTTTTTTGTTGCACAGACACTGCTCCAGGTTCCCAAAACACAGTTACAGAGCCTTTGAAATACATGCCCACTTTTCAAAGTGCTCACTCTCTCCATAATTGTGAAAATAATAATGTCTCCACAACTTTCAAGCAAGTACAGAAGTGTTTTTTTTTTGTTTTTTTTTTTTTTTTTTACTTATCTGTGTTTGGCCTGTATTTTTTTTTAAGTGTCAGTCTAATAAATGATTTCTTTAAATTTTCTCTCTGTACAATATCAAAGAAGTTAGAGACTGGAGGGGAGTAATGGTTATCCACAGATACCTGAAGGGCTCTCATGTGACAGGGGAATGAAATGTGGTCTTAGGATCAATGGGTAGAAGCAACATTAAATGCTGGAGGAACATTTATTGAGGGAAGGAATCCAAGGCCAAGTAAGGGACATGGGATAACCCTCAGGATAAGAGATGCGATGAGCTCCCTGTCTGGTTTTTTTCTTTCTCCTATAGATTTTTGAGCAAGGTTAAGCAATCCCTTGGTAGGAATTTTAAATTAGAAGTTAAAATCATGATCATAAAGACCCTCTTCATCATCTTCTAAAAAATGAGATATAATGAACGGTTTGTCTTTCATCATAATACAGTAGAAAATTCTGGTTCTTCTACTAAATAGATTTGAAATATTGTTCCAGTCCCTTACGTGTTTTGGGTTTTCTCATCTATAAAATGCAATATCAGTCTTTCTTCCCTTAGATCTCTCCTCTCCCACTGTAAAGCTTTGCTAGTTCTATTTATGCTGGCCACCTTAACATTAACCAGTTAGCAAATTCAGGGCATTCCTGATTCCTGCTCTCAGAGAAACCATCTAGGGTCACCCACACCAAATGGGCTTGTCAGCCTGGGTTCAGCCTTTTTGCCCAAGGATAGGCACAGGCTTTCTTAGCAGCATCAGCATTGTACTTATTTAGCCTGAAACAGTCTCTGAAACAGCTTTTCAAATGCCGATTCATATTAAATTTTTGACATTTAAGGCAGAATAGAAAGAAGGAGTTAGGCTGCCAAATTTATCTTCTACTTCTCAAATTTGTTATCATTTACAAAGCTGATTTCCTCCCTGAATATTATTTCTGACCTTTGCTAGTGCAAAGTAAGTGACTTGTCAAAATAGCACAGTAAGAAATATACTAGTTCCACAGTTTTTATATAATAAAAGTGTCTGTGATCAATGAGATTGGCATATGTTGGGTTAAACTAAGTTAATCAAGGTTTTATTCCTGTGGGACTTCTCAGAGCCTTTAATATACTGACATAAATTGAGAATATGTACAATGAACATTACATGAAGCATATCCAAATGAATCGAGGGAAAAAGAAAACATCTTTTTTCTTGAAGTACTTCTGGGGAACAAACACATTTTAGGACCAGTTCTCTACTATTTCTGCTTCCTACTAAAAAAAAGGAGCAAGCACAACAGATTGGAAAGCAATGAAAACAGTATTAATATGATCTAGGTAATGTGCCACTACTAGAGGAAAAAAGCAATCAGAATTAATGAAATGTCTGAAATATTGGGCATTTTAAAAGTAATACAACAATTTTAAGAGCCTACAGTGTTTTAAATAAGTTTCCCCGAAAGGATTCTCAAAGGGCCTATTTTATTGAACATTTGTAAGTGAGCACTTATTTGCTCCCAAATAATTCAAGAACCGAAATGCTGAAAACTGCTTTGTTCCTATGTCTCCCTATGCGTTTATACTATCGATTCTCTTAATGAACTTTTATTCATAGATAAGGTGCAATAAACTTTAGCCCTCTTCATTAAGAGCAGTCAAAAAAATTAGCCTGTTTAAATGAAGTGAAATGTTAAATCATTTTGTGTATTCTAGTTTTTAGTGGGAAAAAAATTGCCTTTCCTCATGGAATAATTAAAGAAAGGAAGGTACAGCACAACCTTCTCTCTCCTTTGCCTACCTGTCTTGTTTTCACAACTGAGACTTTAGTATTATCAAGGGGAATTTTTTTCACCTTTCTCTAGCTTGTGCTCCACCTAGGAAGACAGCCATTTGGAAAATGCTCCCTTTATGCTGCATTTTATGTTTGTGAATATGACCATATTCCCTTTTACTTTCTGTTAAACTTGCCATAAAGATATCTTGGGGTTGGGGAGTACTTTAGATGGTAGGTTGAGGGCGTATGATCACCTGGTTGAGTTAAATCCATGCTGCAAACACAGCCATTTCTGTGAGCCCACCCTTCAATTGGTCATGTGCTTAAACTTAGCAAGATGGTGCTCCTGCTCATGGGCTACCGGCATGTCTATAGTCACTGCTCTCTTGTTTTCTAAATGCACAGTTTCTCTTTAAGGTTTGAATAAATCATGAGGTCACCTAGGTCAGTGGCCCCCAACCTTTTGGGCACCAGGGATTGGTGCTCCTATGAGAATCTAATGCCTGATGATCTGAGGTGGAGCTGAGGTGGTGATGCTCATGCTGGGGAGAGGCTGCAGATACAGATGAAACTTCACTACTCATGCAAGCCTGATGTGTGGCCCGGTTCCTAACAGACCTTGAACCGTTACCAGTCCGTGGCCTGGAGGTTGGGATGCCTAGTTCATTTAAGTTCCTTCTCCTCTCCATGAGCTTGTTCCTAACACAGAGGTAGTTAAGGTCTTGCTCTATACAAGTAATTACTCCATTGAAACGAAGTCAGTGGTAGGAAAAAAAAATGTAACTAACATGTAAGCCAATAACCAATGATTTTCCCAATATTTTGTTTTATAACCTGTTCATGTTTTGTAATATTTTAAAGAACTCAGTTGATATTTAAAATTATTTGATGTCCAAAGTTGTATTTCTCATTATATAAATTATTCCCTGTATTACAGATTGACTTTGGGTTACAGAATATATGGCAAGTTTCTAAGACTACTTACTAGTGGCCTAGTTCTCTGCAGCTGATATACCTGCCTTTGATTTAATAGAATTTTAAATAATGAAAAAATTGAAAAAGAACAAATACTCTAAGCATGAACACATCAGGCTCTAAAGATGACTTACAGCAAATAGTTTGCTGCTTTCAATAAACATTAGGGTTTAAGGAAAAGGAAATCTCTCTATGACATGACTGATTTTTCTCATGTGCATTTCATTCTAGTATCATAAATGCATTAGGTGCATACCTAAAAGATTCATGTTTATTGGTTGTGGTTAGCTTAGTGGTTTGTACTTTAAGTAAACCTTAGGGTTTTCTGCACAAAATAGTACAATTTCGACTTGGGTCAGTGCCCACTGCCCATTCTAAAATTCAGCTCAATCTTTCTTTCCCTACTGTTATCACTGAAAGGAAAAGGCATCTAATTTGTGTCACTAGACCCATTTTTCTTCAGAAATTTTTGATTTCCACTATTTTTTTTTTTTTAAGAAAAAAAGTGGTAATTTCAGGCTAAGGGATTTCCCCACTCCAGAAAGAATAATCTCACCTACCTGACACTGAAAAGGTTCTACTGTAATTAATGCAAGGGGAAAAAAGACTTTAAAAAATGAATATTTGCCAGCTTTAGTTCCTGCAGCTCTGATTAGCCAACGACCTAGATCCCCACTGAATAATTATTAATTAATCACGAGGATTTTTTAAACTCTTAAATTAGCACATTATGTCCTGTAGTCTAAAGCAGAATTATTGCTTTATTTCTTTTTCCAAAGATTAAAAAGAAAACTTGAGGATTAGGATTTCCAAATGCTGAAAGCCAGAGTCACTGCCTCTCCGGAGCTGGCAGTTGCACCCTGGTGCTCCCATCCTACCAATTAAGGGGGCTTTTTGAGCAAATTCAGCACTGCATGCTAATAGCACTAATCCAACTGCAGATCCTTAAATCAGTTGGGCCTATCAATGGAAACACTTAACGGATTTAGAGATTTAAAAAAGAAAAACATATTGTGATGTATACCAAGATTTCTTTATGTCCATTACTGTTACTGGCTTTAACTGATTGCTCTGTGGTGGTAGTACTGAGGCAAGACCTACTAGTAAGTCATTCCAACTGATATTTTTCAGAATACCAGGTTATGGTCATATTCTGAGTTAGTCATCTTCTGGCTGACTGATGGATCCCCCTGGAAGATGTCAATAGCTAATGTCCTGCACTCCCTGACCAACAATCTGTTTTGAAATGGGTTGTATACAGTTTGGAAAACGAAACTGTTCCATTTTGCTTTCTGTATATTTGTCTCTTTCCTTCTCCTGCTTTACAGCCTCACTTGGATAGTGATCTCAATCTTCCACAGAAGCCTCTACATAATTATTTCATTAACTAGCCCCTGTCATCCTGCAAATTAATTATCATTTTGTCAATTTTACAGGTGAACAATTGAGTCTCACAAAGGTTAGTTAGTGACCTGCCCAAGGCATTCGGCTCATCAGAGGCAGTGTAAGGACTCAGATCAGAGTCATCCATTTTGGCTGATTTGACTACCTGATAGTCAGATAGGTGTCACCTCTTTGCCTCACTGTCCTCTTTGACAGTTTGTGGGAGACCAAAGATGGTGACACTTTTTGATAGATCAGAGGTGCAGAAGTGGCTCCTGAGGTTCAGAGCCAAGACCAGAACCCAGTTCTTCCTACCACAGCTCTCTCTCCACCAGGCCACGTTGCCACGTTAAAAGAGACTCAGTTTACTAATATATTTATTGTAAAAAATACATATATATATATAATATATGCTATGTAATATATATATATTATATAAATATAAATATATATAAATATAAATATATATATATTTAAATATCCTTTGAGAGGACAGGAGCAAAGAGAATATCCTTTATAGAAAAAAAGACACCTTAAAATAAAGATATAAATATTTAAAATAAGCAGAAATAAATGTGTCCAAAAAGTCTCCTCTGTCACTTCTTGATGACTTGACTTACTGGTATAAACCCATCTTGAGACAATTCAGAAAGTAATTTTTTTTCCTTGCGAACAGTGGAAAGTTGGCAAGAAGTAAAAATTTTCTATGAAATAGGGAGGCAAACAAGTTGTAAATGATGTTAATATCTTCCAGATGGCACAGTTTTACTTGGGAACTAAATTTATTGTAATTAAAGGCATGTGAATTTTTCTATAAATACTGAACTTTGCAAGTTTGACACTGGAAGATGCCATCACTTCTGGAGCTTAGTTTTAAGGGAGGCATTCCTCCCCTCCCATTTAAAATGCGTCTTTGGATTTCATAATCTGAGTTAAATCATAGAAATATTTTCCCGTGTGAAGGAGTTTTTTTTATCTCTCATGCTAATAAATCTTAATTATGAAGTGAGACCCCTCAGAAATTCAAACTCTAAACATTTTCCATTAAAATTATATATTTTGACCATTAGTTCGCACCACATGTCTTGAATTCTTTTCTATATTTATTTTTGAATTAAGCTATTATCACTTTTCTGTCTCTAGACATAGATGTTAGGCAATCTTGGAATTTCTGTTCTGCTTCAATCAGGAGTGGGTGGCTCATTCCAGAATGCTGCTTTCCTTTTCACTATAAGCTCCACCTGTGGCTTAGGGCTCCCAGACCAATAGCCAGCATGACATGAGAACATGAAATTGCTTCCACCACTGCCTCAGGTCCTTCCCTTGGTTTTACCCTGGATCCTACTAATCTTTGCTCTATCCAGTGATATAAATGGGTGATCTGCCTGCCCTTGGTTTCTGCTGCGGCTTCTGAGTTCAGTGTGTCCTACCAGATCTTGGTCTGCGTGGTGGGCAGAATTCTGAGCGGTGACCCCAAGATCCTTGGCCTCTGGTGTAAACATACCCTCTCCCAGTTATTTAATCAACCATTTATCTAGGAGTACTGCAAAGGGATTTTGAACTTTTAATTAAGGTGCCCAATTAGTTGATCTCAAAAAGAGAGATTGCCCTGGCCTAAGCCTGACCTAAGCAGGTAAACCCTTAATGGGACCAAGCTTTTCCTGAACCATTGCAGAGTATGAGAAGAATTCATTGTGAATGAGCCTTTCTTTTGCTGGCTTTAAAGCTAGAGAGGGCCATGTGGCAAAGAATGCAGGTGGGATTCTAGGATCTGAGAGCAGCCCCTAGCTAACAGCCAGCAAAGAAATGGGTATTAGGGTCCTACAACTGTAAGAAGTTGAATTCTACCACAGTAGTGTGGACTTTGACAGAGCTCAACGTGAGAGTGCAGCCCTTCTGACACCTTTGATTTAGGTCTTGGGATACCCTGAACTGAAAACTCTGGCCATGGCATGCCTGACTTCTGACCTGCAGAACTGTGAGCTAATAAATGTGTGTTGTTTTAAGCTCTCACATTTGTGGTAATTTGTTACACAGAAATAAGAAACTGATCGTCTATTACCTGCTGCATGTTTATTATCTCAGTTTCTCTCCTTCTGAGTTGGTCTTAAGCAGCCATGACCCATTGCAGCCCTCATAATCTGCCACATGGTTATTATTCCTTCACACTGCTACAGTAAAAGTCATTTAATATCTCTTTTAATTTTACTCCAGTAAAACATTTTTCTTTACCTTTTTTCTTTCACTTCTGTAATACCTTATTTCCTGGGTCTGTTAACTCTTGAACATATTATTTTGTTATTATCTAACCTATTAATCATCAGTTTTCTATAGCTGCAGTAAAAATTTCGGTATTCATTATTATGGCCATGAAGCATTACAAAAGCTTAAAGATGAAAATTTTAACATGTGAGATTAGCTTTATGAGTTTTACTATACTCTGATTATTTGAGACTTGCTTATCTGACTGTGGTACATGTAGAAACTTTTATTAAACTTAATCAGAGGAGCCACATTCTAGGAAAGATGTTAGGTAGACTATTTAGTGTTGGGATTTCCTGAAGGAGCGTTACCCGAAAGCTAGTGGACAAGTGCAAGATTAGTACTCTGGGGACTTTTGAGGAGGACAATGACATGACAAAAGGCAAAAGTGTCTACAAAAATTGTTTGCAATTTTTTTTTGTTCCAAGAAAGGTGAGTGTTTGGCATCCATTCACAATTAGTGGAGTCAGTTGAAAGGGGGATGGTTTAACTTAAGTATATCCAGCAACAACAGAGGAAAGCTACCTGGTCCCTTTAATTCCATGCTCTCCACAGTTCTGTGTCCTGGGCTCAACCTTGCACTTTCGAACCTGTGTTCATTTTGAAGCTAAACAGAAAGCAAAAACATCGGACCCTCAATGTACTGTACTCATAGGTAGAACCAGAGTTTGAGTGATAAGATCAGTGGAGGATCTCAATGGTGGAGAAATGGAAATACTACTCTCCTACTGAAATACATGGGGTCCCTTATATGTGATAGATAGTTACTCCCACTACATGCCACTTTATGCCCTGACAGTGTCAATAGCACATTAATTTCTTGGTGCAAACACATAGCAAATATAGATGTAGTCATGTCATGAATTAGACGTTGGGGGTCTATGGAAAGCATTACTAGGATAGAAGTAAGAAAAACTGAATTTTAGAAAGTGTTGTAACAAGTGAAAATGAATTCCAGCTTGAAGACGAATGCCCTATAATCCTGCTTGTACTACACAGGGTGCATATAAGAAGAAGAAATAGACATATATATATATACACACACATATACATAGTGGAAAAATCTATCTTTAGAAAAAACATTTGACACTATTTAAATAAAGAAAAAGTACTTTATAAACTTAGAAACAAATGTTAAAGGGGAATGTGACAATATAACATAGAATATAATATTCTATTGGTAGGAGAAATTTTACCATTTTGTACAGATTTAGAATGGCTTTCATAGTGGTTGGTTTTGACCATAGGAGCTAGGAGGTCAAGAGCCAGGTTCAGCCTAGCCTCTCTGTTTCTCTGAAAATGTGGAGAGATTCTCTGGCAGTGCCCTCAGGCTCAGGCCTTCTCCCCGCTTTGAATGTAGGGTGCTGCCAGCTCCATGCAGAGGGCGTGCTCCAGGCTAGCTCCAACCCCTGTGGTGCGCAGAGGGACTGCCCTTCCAACCTCCTCATCCTGGGAAGTGGGAGGGACTGCATGACCCAGGCTCTGCCCTGGCCCCATCTTTACTGGCATGATCTGTGTGCAGGCCCAGGGTGCTGGCACTAGGGAAAAAGCAAAATTACAGCTACCATTCAGCACCACTCCAGCACCCACATATGTTTCATCTCTATTGCCCAGGCTGGGCTTGAGGTCTTGTCATGTCATGCCCGAATATCCAGCCTGAGCAGGAGAACGAGGACAGCTGTGGGAGGAAGCCCATTCAATGGCCACCATCGGTTCTACTGAAACTTTCAACTCATGCAATTCCCTGAAAATCAAGAGCTAACTCCCTCTCCCTCATCTTCCCTCCCCCTTTTCCTCTCCCTCTCTCTTTCTCTCTCTCAAACACACACATGCACATATACCTTTGCACACACCAAGATATTTGTTTACATAGCTCTAAGCATGCTGTTAAGAAAAAATAATGAAGTGTTAGTTGATGTGGCATTTTCTAGCAACAATGACCAATTAAAAAAAAATGAATTGCAAGTTGTTAATGAATAATTCTTAAATAGTAAGTCCATACCCATTCTTCACCCCCCAAAATTTGTGTGAACGTAATGAGAGCAGATATTGCAATCAAATTTGCCCTAAAGTAGAGTGTTGAAAGGATACAAATTATTCTAAGCATATGTCTCTCACCAAGTGCTTCCCCATCTGCTACCTGAGTTGGTACCACCTGATAGCTTCCTTCCTGGATCACTGTAAAGACTACATGTGACAATACATCTGAGAGCAGTTTGTAACATGAAAATTACTTAACAAATGGCAAATATTATTGCCAGCATTTCAGAAAATATGAGATCAAATCTGATTTATTTTAACTGTCTAGTAGTGAGAAAAAAATCATACAGACTCATTGATCCAGTTTTTTAGAAAAATTAAAAAAAAAAACAGGCAAAGCCTTTGATGTACTTCCAAATAAAACATCATAAAAGATAGTGTTTTCTGACCAAGAAATATATAATTGTTAGCTAGGCCATTAGGTATCAATTTTCTACTTTATATATTTGTAGTTAATGCTTTTCAAATTACTTTTATCTGATTACAAAGGAGGATTTGCCCACTGTAAAGTTTGAAAAATATGAAAATGACTGAAGAACATAATCTCACCTCCCAGAGATAACCACTTATTAACAGCTCAACATTTTTCTTTCCGGTTCTTTTTCTACATATGAATAAGAATGGAGAGTATACTGCATATAGGGTTTTATGCTCTGGTTTTTCACACATTATATCATAAGCATTTTTTCTTCATTAAAATATCTTCTGTTGGACATGCTTTTTAATGGCTGAATTATATTCCATGATATGAATGTATATCAATTTTCTTGTTTCCTTCTCGTTTGTTTCCATGTGTCACTAATAAAAAGAAAGCTTTAAGCAACACTTTTTGCATAAATATTTGACATTATTCCAGAGTATTTCATTAGAAGAGATTTCTAAAACCAATGCTTTTGCTGAATAAGAGGCTATGAACCTTGTAAGACTTTTCATATATTTTGATTAGAACATTCCAAGCAAGACAGAACTGTGAGGGGGTGAATCATATAAAATCAGCTTAGAAACACAGATGCGGACTAATTGGCTCCTCCTAGCTTTATTTTTGTATGTTTTTGTTCCAAATCCTTTTTCTAATGCTCTGAGAAAAAAAAAAATCTGTTCTCTTTTGGGGAATATGTGAGGCGATTTTTGGATAGCAGCATAACAATTGTTTACAGGTTGTTCAGTTGGGATAGCTATTGATGTCTTATGTAAAATAAACCGAAGATCCAAAGAAACACATTTTTTTTTTTAGGTGAAAATTATGTTAGCCAACATCATTTCTCACTCTGGTTTATGATGTCAGGTATCCAATTTCTCCATTATTAATGCACTTACACACATGGGGGTAGATCCTCTTGGAAGGAGATTAAAAAGACACCACCTCCTAACTTCCCCCTTCCTAATAATGCAGGAATGATCAGAAGCTGTGAGGGGTTGGTACAGTAGCTCAGCACACAGACAAAACCCTGCAGAGGATTAGTTTTCTTTCCATTAACAGGATCCACCACAGAGTCAGGGGTCATTGGTACTCAGAAGAGAAAATCCGACTTAAGTGAGGTATGCAATTTGTCTATTCAGCACTGCAGACCCATAAAGCCTCTGAAACCGCTCTTTGGTGACAGTACATTTCTCATCTTCCCATCGCTTTCCCCTCTACTTGGCTATTTCCCTAAAACCATAATTCAAACTTTCCAAAAAAAAAAAATAATAATAATCTCTGAGTAATCCTTTCAAGAATTTTTAGAAGGAAATCTTTATTCTTTTATCACTTTTATGGGAAACCTAATTCACAGTTTCTCTTAGATTGTAAAATGTTTTCACTACTTATGTGTATCCAGCTAGGGTGAGGGTGAGGGAATAGGTACATAAAAATCTTTTAGCTTAAGGAGCTTGCACTGTACAACCACAGAGCCCAGCATTTCACACCCTGCAACTGAAACCATGAGAAAGTGGCTTTTAATTGTAAAACAGTTAGGTAGTGAGATCTTTGCATTACTTATCAGTAAATACAGGCTGCTATGTCATTATTAGTGCAGACAGGGAAAGCTTTAAGGTAGAACATTTAAAAAAGGAAACAGGAGGATAGCTAAAGGAGGAAGGGTTGGTTGTCTTCTGAATATTTTAAAAATCCACATGACGTTACATTCTCGTAAATGGGGAGGATGAAGCTTGAGGAAGGGCTTGCCCAGGTGCCACCCATGTCTGCTCTGGGAGCATGGGGAGAAAGTGGCCCCACGGTCATACCCCTGCACGGAAGGGCAGTGCCCTTTGTGTCCAAACACAGCTTCCTTATCACCTGGAGCATTCTTTTTCATGGGCAGGGCTCCAAATGGAGGAGACAAGTCCATTTCTTGACCCTTCTTCTAGCTTTTATGAATTACATGCCTGAGACACAATTTCCACTTCTCCTCCAGCAGCTGGAGCATGTCGGTTCAGAACAAGGGTCAAACAAGTGCCTCCATTTCCACCTTTGTAGGTCTCTGCTGTCGCAACCGCAACCGGGGAGCTTGACATTCCAAGCAATGCAGTGTTTGCCACACTGGCAGCAGTAAGGGGAGCGAAATTTGCAAACTCAGGATCCTGGGCCTCAGGCCAAAGCAGGCTGGATACGTTGCTGTGGTGACACATTTAGTCTCTCGGGAGGGATCCTGGCACACCAGCTGCATTCCTGGCACCACGTTTGCCAGCAAGAAACTTACGGAGTGGAAATGGTATCAACTCCAGAGGGAGATGCAAGCTGCTTTCTTAACTTCTTTGGCAACACTACCCTTTGCAACTTATGCGAATACACCCTCCTGGATATTTACACGAACTGCTATTTGTGATACTCTTAGGGGCCCTGTTGGATAGTACATTGGAAGGAAGTGCTAAAATGAGAGCAGCCTTCCAGTTTATAAATGTAACTATTGTATCCCTGAATAATTCAATTTCCTAAAATTGGCATTTAATGATGCACTGACTTATCTCTTGCTGGGAAGAGATGGTAGTCCCTTTTTCCCTTTTAAAAATAGCTTTTACTGTTGCCAAGAGGAGAGCCTAGTATTTGCTATTAGGAGATGCGTGAATTAAAGTACTAGCTTCTTTCCCTGTTGAAATTCACTAACATTATATTAGCTGAGTTCTCTCAGACCTGGGAGAAATCTCTCCTCACAGCAATGCCCTTAGTCCTTCAGAAAGCCTGACCCACCTCTCTTATTTGTGACCGGAAGGCAAAATGGACTAGGATTTGGCCACTTAGTATTCAGACCATGTCAGGATTTGAGTAAAAAGCCTATACTGCAGAGCAGGACAAACACAAAGTTCAAATCACAGTTAAATTATAAGCAAGCGTGGGCTAAACATGCAAACCTGTCTAGTCAATGAAGCGAGTAGAGATAAAAGGAATTACTACACAAATGCCAACCTGCAAGGCTTTAATGAATACAGAGATGGCATTCTTTCCAGCTGCCCCCAGTTGACTGTACAAGGGTGGTTAGGATTTTAAACATAATGATTTCTTCATCTTCCTTGTCCTCCACTTTTATTTTTTCTTGCCATCTTCTTTTAACATGCAAAACATCTTCCAAAGTATTGAGAAAAGAAAGATTCCTCTGTGTATTTCCATAGTTTTGCAAAGGGACAGCGATGCTAGCAGACCAGTGAGTACTACTGAAAACATCGCATGCAGCAGAGGAAATGCAGTTAATACAATAATTCATACATGCTAATGTTTACTTCCGTCAATGTCAGCTCTGTTTTGTTCTTGGTGTACACAAAGCTAGTACACAACTTTAACTGATGAGGTAATGTCATTTTCAATTTAGAGAGCCTTTAGCTGTTCACTTTAACTACTGATATCATCTTCGTGGTTGTCTCCTGAGACTTTATGTAAACGTAAGTAATGTGTCCTGGACAGTTTGAAAAAGAATTGTGAAAGATGACATTGGTCATCATGAGGATGTCACCCACTTTTATCTCTTTTAAATTGCCAGCTACAGTTTATGTTACTGCCATATTTTAGCCATTTCTGAAATTAATACATCCCAGGACTTTTGGACCAAGTTAAACACAGAAATGAAATAAAGGTTTGAAATGAAAAGGTTGTAATGTTTTCATGTCAGTTCTAGAAAAAAAAATGGAAGACAAATTGGATTATCTGGTTCCTAGGTGACTTGGTTGATAAAAGGAGAGGAAAGAGCAAGACATTAGAAATATATAATACTAAACAACAAAAATCTTCCTATTTTCCTGGGGGATGCTAGTTTATTGGAGATGATTTTCCACCTTTTAGAGATAAAGAAGGTCCAAGCATATCTGTTATCTCAGTGAAATCTTTAGAGTAATATTTTATTATCACTTCCTTTATCATTTGTCTCCTTAGTGTATTATTAAGTCTGAAATTTTTAAAGCACATCACTTTGATGATTTCAAATGTGTCATGTTTCCTTTTAAAATAACAGTATTTCTTTAGAGATTGCGGCTGGTGGGTATAAACAAAACTACTTTCTATTTTTAAATAAACTTTGTTCTTTGAGAAATTACATTCTGCAATTCAAGCATAGTTTGGGGGGAAGATAATCTGTGTTTTAACCACTGTGGATACCGAGAGAGTTTTTTCTAAGGAGACTGGAGTTTGGTGGAATTGGGTTAAGCAGTAAAGAATCTGTTTATTATTCTGTGGCCATATGTTTAGAGGGTCGCTTACAGAAATCAAAGTATTGTTCGTGGAGAGCTCCAGCCAAGGAGACATTTTGAATTCATAAAAGAACTTCACAGTTTGAAAAGACTACATAGCATTATGTATTTACACCCCACCACCACAGACAAAGAAACACAATTTAATAATACAGAATTGTGCTCATGAGATTTCTCTTTTTCTTGTTAATTGGTTACTTTAACTGACATTGTCTGCAAGTATAATGGACACCATTATTCTTAATAGTTCTCTGTTGCCAGATGATGTACACAGACATGATGTAGTCCATTTTAATTATTTCATTTTGCTAGATCTTTTCCCTTCCTTGTAATACAGTGATGAATGCAGATAGCACTTTTTTTTTTTTAATTTCTGGCAGACTATTGCAGACAATACTAGTTTCTAAATTATTGAAATTAAAAGGGCATTTTTTGCTAACCTAATGTTTCCTTCCACATTTCTGTATTAGGTATGACTACGTGGAAGTCATTGATGGAGAAAATGAAAATGGACGTTTATGGGGAAAGTTCTGTGGAAAGATTGCCCCTTCTCCTGTAGTATCCTCAGGACCATTTCTTTTTATCAAATTTGTCTCTGACCATGAGACACAAGGTGCAGGATTTTCAATACGTTATGAAATTTTCAAGAGAGGTGAGTAACTTAGAGTAGAACAAATATGAGTAAATGTTTATTAACATTGTTTGATTCTATGAAAAACAAAGTGAAAAGAAAGACAAGAAGTAATGTTTTATACTTTCGTAAAACAACACATACTCTCATTACAAAAATATTAGAAAACACTTTAAACAGAGGAAAATTATCCAATATGTGGAATATGTTTAAATTTTTTAAAGTATTTCAGAAATCAAGATTTCATCATTCTAATGTATTAACTAGTGTTTATTAAGTTTATGCTCCATAAAACTCATTTAAGAACATTTGTTCTTACCTTTCTTCTTCAAAAGTAAGTTTTATCTATTGTTAAAGTTTGATATTTTGTTGTCGTTGTCCTTGAAGATACAGGGGTCCCTGTTACCTTAAAGCCATGTGCATCCTGTTCCCTTTAGTTTATTGCAAAATTCAAGAGTGATAGTTCCCAGGAAAAGAGAAGCAGTGCGCTAGTATTAGAGTTTCTAAAGCTGCTGGAGGAAGAAGAGGTTTTCTGTTAATGGAAGATTGTTTGCTTAAAGAACCTCTTGGAGGAAACACAACAGTAACACTTTAAATATCATTTTCCTTAGGAGTAAATTTTAGTCATCCACCCAATGTAATTACTTACTGATCTTTCGTTACAGTGGTATAATTGAGATGAGATGGAATCAGACAATTCAGTCTCCCAGCCTTGAGGAATCAAAGGCACATATCAGTCAATTGATAAACACTATTTATCAATCTACATATCACTGTTTTCCCAACAACCTGTAGATTCTTTTTATGGGTTAAATCCAGCCTCCCCTTATTTTATTTCATTATGTGATTATTCTTTTAGCATTAATATGTGGAGCACCCATCTAGGGACAGAGGCTCAAGATTTGAATGTATTGGCTTAGAATATAGGAAAAAGGATTTTTTAAAAAACAAAAAAATTTAGTCACACCAATGACAAATGCCTGAGGTATTCTGGGTCAGTGGCAACTAAGAATAACAAAAAGGAGTCATTAGGAATTTATGGGAACATTGATATAACTTCTTAAAATGTCAAAGAAATCTGGCACTGCCCTATATAAATATGGATAGATGAAGAGACCTTCCTTTAGAAATTTATCTAAGCACATAGTTGAAACCCTTTAGTATAAATAATGGTATACATATGGCATCAGTATGTATAGATGATTGCATATGTACATATTTTCTTGTGTTGAAAGCTGTTTGACTTGTTACATAAATCATGGTGTATGTGTATGTATATGTACACATTCATATCTACATTTGTTCTACCTGCACATGGCATGATCAAAGAAGAAAAGTGTCAGCAAAGGGACTAAACATAGCCTTTAATTGCCAGTGTTTCTCAAAGAGCTGAAGATGTTTGAAAAAAAAGAGAGAGAGAGCTCAGTCAGTAAGTCATGAAGAATTCTTCAGTTTCCTACGCTCCATTAGTCTCAGATATACCAGAACTTCCCTGATCTCCAACACTGTCCTTGAGACTTGAAGGCTTATTTGGTTCATTCTTGCATCCATGCATCCGATATGTCTTCTAGTTCTTTAGAATCTTTAATCACAGGTGTCAGTCACATTTCCTTTCCACGTCCACTGCCATTTAAAAAACAGGCCTGATCTGTGGTTCTCCCCACACTCTCTTATCTTCCAGACAGCTTCAGGCTTATCCTTAAACAGTCACCAGGTCTCCGTCCTCAAAATGCCTATGACAGGTCTCCATCATTCTTCTGATTGTTGGGTCAAGCTCAAGGCTTGACTTCAACTGCTCCAAACTCCCTTTAGCTTCAGTTCTCCCAGATTTATAAGCTGGCTTCCTGCTTCAGGATAGCACACTGGGTAAAGCCCAGCAGACCTGAATGTGAATTTTAATTCTGCCACTGACTATCTGTGTGAATGTCCAGAGCCTTCGATTCTTCACCCCAAAAATGGATAATAGTATCTAATACAGGCTTGTTGTAAAGATCAGTTGAAATGAAAACATGGAAAATGCATAGCCTGTGCCTGTCACTGATAAGTGTTTGATAAGCACGTGCTGTTACAATGATTATGGATAAACTGGTGCCTTCAGATCTCATAGCTTTTGCTCTCTTCCAGTTTATAACCCTTAACCTGTTAGACACCTAGTTCTAAACAATCTTTTCTCAGGAAAACTTTCCTAATAAATCTACTCTTTTTTCCTATACATATACCCTGCTTGTCCCCTATACACACATATATACACAGACACATACTGTATACATACAAACACAAATATACTTTATTACCAATATGTTCCTCCCTAATGATTTCAAATTTCTTCATGTGTGCTTATTTCATTTCCCAACTAGATTGGTACCATCTGAAGAATGCAAAGAAAATATATACCCTCCCTCACTACATATAATCTTTATAGATACTCCATAAAAAGTCACTAACATAATACATTTATTCATACCTATACAGGTTCATGGATATTTTCTCCTCTAAAGCCTTTTAATGATATAATAAAATCCATGAATCTCTGTTCCTTTGAAACATAGCACTTCTTCTTGGGTACAGCAATATCAAGTTTCCTCAAAACACATAAATTATACTAATCATAGATGAACCGATAAATTAATCTTTCACCTGCGACCTTGAGGTTTTCTGGCCATAGATTACAGTTCTGAGGAAGATTTAGACCATTTCTGAGTCCCTAGGGCTGCAATTCTATCTAGAAAGGCACCTTTGCCTAACAGTTGGAAAGGCCAGCCCACACCTCTTCCCATGCTTCCTGGAGCCATCCTGGCTGGCACTCTAATTTTCACTATAAGTTCCCCGCCTTTCCCCTTCTATCTATCTCTTTTCAATTGCTGAAACCTTGGGCCACCAGCCCTCAAATTAATCTCATTCACTTAAAAACATTTCTCTGGGAAACTCAAGCCTCCCCACGAATCACTCTTCCTGACCTTGCCTTGGCCAAGGTCATCTAGGCCCAAATGCAGGAAAAAGATGCGGTCATTCTCTGTGGGTCTCAGAGCAGGGGAGAGATGCATTAATTGAGAGTAAGACTGGTCACTTCATATATTTTTTTGATTAAGACTCTGTATATTTAATAATAATTCCAAAGAGTATCTTACCTATTATTATTATCCATTCTCATTGTCACTAACAATGAACTCTGTCACTCTTAAAACTACACAATGTGCTCTCAATCTTACAGACAATGTCAGAAACATGGGGTTTGATGTCTCTAGTGCTGCGCATGTGCATCCCGCATCTCACATCTTGCACCAACAGCTTGTTTGCCCCTAGGCACACAAGGCTACTTGCCCTTCCTTCCAGTTCCTCACTTGTATATTCACTGCAGAATTTCTTAACCCATTCCTGCCAAGGTTCTTTGTGTGGACACACTTGCTAAAGAGATTTTTTTTTTCAAATCCCAAAGTCAGTCATCCACTTGCTATGCACAGAATCTGAGGACCAGAAAGATTATGAAGACCAGAAAGATTTTGAGGCACAGCAAATTATTCGCAATGACAGGACCCGAACTCAGACCTTCTTGCACTCAAGCCAGTTCTCTTTCATCACTGCCTGTGATTTCCCCAGCTTTTGCCAAATACCTTAGAAAACCTGAGCTAGCTTCCAAAGGTATTTGACAGGGCAAGGACACACAAGCACCAAAATTTATTTAATTTTGAAAGCATGCCCTTGATTACTGTCGTTTTCTTCCCTCATTAAATCTTAATCTCGCCTGGATAATTTTATAAGGAAAAAAAAATGTTAGTACCCCCATTAAACCCTGCTATTTGCTTTGTTTTACAAGGGCCTACCCAAAGCATTTTTTTCCCCCAGGGGAGAAGTTTGGCGGTCTGCAGGGTCACTGTTCCTACATCTTAGAAATAAAATTCTAAAGAGTTTCCAATATTTTATATTCATATTCTTTATGAATTAAGAAGTTAAATTAGCATAGTCACTGTCATCTCAGAAGCCACCATATAACTTAGAAACAGATTATAAATTTTACAGTATATTTCATAATCTCTTTACCTGGAACCGACACTGTAAAACGCCACATACTAATATCTTTTTAACCAGAATTGAATAGATAAGCATTTGAGGCCATCACGGTGAAGGCTGAGCCACATTGAAAAGGTTTTGGGAGGTATTTTAAACAAATCAGCCTGCTACAGACCAGGCTGATCATGCCAGACTAATCAGCATCACTCGTTTGTATCTCCTGAGCCAGGAAGATCTAATATGTGTGTGAGGAGAAAGCTATTGATCTGTTTTCTCAATAAGTAGCCAGAAGCACTGGATTCAGCCTACTAACCCTAGCCACTAAATCTAGAGATTTGCTAGTTAAAATTAATCTGTGTTAATGCCTAATATGTTGCCTGCAGTGTTTAGTACTTTTGGGGAATGTTTAAGTAAGAACAAGCTCAACAAACCTTATTTAGAGTTGAATCCTTGCAAGTCATCATAGGGTGCCATCAGGGAGACAATGGCCCAGGAAAAGAATTGTTGAGTTGGACATCCCGAGATTGGATCCTGAGATTCAAAAGGATCAAATCATCTATGATTTATGGCAGTGGTGGTGGTGAAATGCTTCTGTCCCTGCTGATGGTCAATTTTTCCGCTGTGTGGTGAATACCACCCTGTTTAGTGCTATACCATGAATTGAAACTGTGGTCATTCGGGAGTTATAAGGTCAACTTGCAATATATGCATGTATACACTTGACCAACTTAATATAATTTGTAAAATTTTGGTAACACTGAACTGTCATTAAAATCACACACTGTAAATATTTACATTACATGCACACACATATATATGAACAAATAATCTTAGGATGGTAGACAGTACTGTCTCTGATACTTTGGGGAAGGTTAGGATGTCAACATTAATGTCAGGTAATTTCTAGCAACACAGCCTATAATCACAGTTTATCGTACCCTCAATAGCAGCCACACTTTACCAGCACACCTGTGTCAACACCACTCAGAATGAGTCACTCACCCTAGGTACGTGTACGAATTACCTTTCACATTTAGTTTGTCAAAAGGCAGAGGTCACATCTGGCAAAGTTACTGAGTCACTCGTGTAGGAATCTGAAACCCAAACTCTCTCCATCTAATTCTCCCCCTCGCCTTTGTAAATGTTCTATTTCATCAGTAAAGAGCTGTCAGCCTCAAGATTTAAGGATTTAAGCTTGAAGGGGCTATAATTATTTCTCTAGGGCTCTGTCAAGATTTCTGTAGCTTACTCATTTATTGTTCCCACATGATTTTATATTTGTCATTTTTTTCTCTGCAACAGCAGAAGTTTTTAAATTGCTCCACACAAATGGAAAACTAAGGTGAACACAATAAATCTGAACTTGACTTTCCATACCTAGCACTACTATAAAAAGGTTGAGTATGAATAATTAGGACAATGATTACAATGTAGGCTTTTATTAGAAAGATATGCTATCTTTACCCAGGTTATTTCTTGGTGAAGTCATTTAAAAAGATTTTCACTTACTCTTTTTTCTCTTTTATCCCAGGTCCTGAGTGTTCGCAGAACTACACAACCCCTAGCGGAGTGATAAAGTCCCCTGGATTCCCTGAAAAATATCCCAACAGCCTTGAATGCACTTATATTATCTTTGCACCAAAGATGTCAGAGATCATCTTGGAATTTGAAAGCTTTGACCTAGAGCCTGACTCAAATCCTCCAGGGGGAATATCCTGTCGCTATGACCGGCTAGAAATCTGGGATGGATTCCCTGAGGGTAAGAAGGGCAGTAAGCATCCCAAAAGGGAAGGACCTGGAGGGTGGGCACTGTCCTTCTTTCACACATATACATGCATCATTAAAAAAAAATAGCTCAGAAGGAGGAGGGAAAACAAAACAAAATGGTAACTTTTTATGCAGAGCAGCGAAGAAATATCTGAGCTCAAACTGCCTTAGTAATTATCTAGTCCAGTTCTTTCATTTTATAGATAAGGAAACTGAGTCCATGAATGATTATGCAAGGTCGCATTGCATTGCTGTGTGTGTGTGTGGGTGGGTGTGTGTGTGTGTGTGTGTGTGTGCGCGCGCGCGCACGCGCGTGCATGTGTGAGATAGAATGGGACCAACACCAATTCTCTTGGGACCAATAATTTTCTTGACTAAATTATTTTGTTCATTTCATTGACCTGCCTACTGGTCATTATTCAACAGACTGTCAGAGGAGGACATCTTCAAAGAGCAATTAATTCAAACCATTCATTTTACAAATGCAGAGATTAAAGACCAGAGAGATTAAGTACCTGACAAAATTTTAAAGGTAAAATAAGCATCAATTTTGCCACCCCAAAATTTGAAAGTTTAGAAGAAGAATAAGAGCATTCTCTCATTTAGACAGATTCCTTGCCTGTTCTCCAGGGAATTTTTATCTTTGGTGACTTGAATCAACTCAATATATCTTTTATATTTATTGTTCTTATCATCCAATAAAACAATCAAAGATGACTGCCTTTGTGGAGTTTAGATTCTGGAAGAAGGAGACAACAAACAAGGCACATTACAAATAAATTAATTATGTACATGGAATGTTAGAAGGTGAGAGTTTCTATAAACAAAACAAAAAATGAAAGGAAGAAAGAGTAGAGCAGAGTAAAGGCATGAAAAGTGCTAGGGTTAGGGGAGAGGGATGTGTGGGTTAATTATTAAGTAAGATGGTCAGGCTAAGCCTTATAAAGAAAGTGACATTTGAGCTCAGATTTTAAGGAGGTGGGGGAAGTAGCCATGTGAAGAACTAAATGAAAGTTTTCCATTTCAATCCTTGTGAATTAGAAGGTGAATGGCAAAACTACACACCCAAATTCTGAACTGAGGGAGATAATATCAAATAATTTGTTGCAGCTGCATTGCTTGTCTTATGTTTAGTCTGGTTTAATATTAAGATTTCTCTAGAGAATTCACTCTACACAGACCAGGAAGGGCAGCTTGGAAGTTCTTATAAATCCTGCAGTTAGAGATATGTATAACCATCTATAAACCAGAGTCAGATATTATTACTGAGTTGGAGGAAACAGTATTTAAATAAAATGTAAATGGAGAACAAGTATATGAAAGAGATTGCCTTTGTCTTAAAATGACATCAAATTATCAGTGTAATTTAATACAAATATGTTACTAAGCCGTAGATAACATGGGAGAACAACTTATTTTCTCTAGAGAAAGCTTATTTTGTCATTGGAATAAATGGATTAACATTACTTTAGTTGCTTCTTTGCTCTCTTACCATGAAAATAGGGTTAAGATGATCTTATCGAAAATCCTTCATTAAGTATTGAGATTTGCCCAAACAGACTACTGATTGATTTCCAAGTATTCAGTCTGATAATTAGGGAAACAATATTATAATAGTATTGTAAAAATAGTTGGAACATTTAATAATGGGTTTATTTGTTCACAACCCAAACGTATAGCCTTCCTTTCTAGAACTTACATTTAAATTGACATCTGAAAGAAAGTCTAATCAACTAACTTATTTAGAATACTTCCAGAAAGAAGCACATTGTTATTAGTGTCAAGGGGTTTTCAAAGCGGTAATTTTCTGGCTTTGGAAAAATCACCAAATTAAAGCGAAGAACAATTGACAATAAGAGTTATCAACCTTGCAACTCACGCACGTTTTAAACTATGGTACCTTTGACTTATTCCCAGAGAAAACTGGCTTTGGTATGTGAAAGTTGTGTTTGAATGCTTGTTAATATTTACCTGGCCTTATCCAGCCTGTGCCAATGTAGCAGTTCTCTCTTTTTTTAGGCAAAATGAGAGACTGTGTGCTCCTGGGTTTTTGTCAGTGACACTAGAAACATTTTCGTCCTAGTGGTTCAACACATGCAGTTCCTCTGCCAGCAAAATTGCTTTTAGTCTTTGATATCCTTTCCAAAAACAACAACCAGAAGGCGCTGAAGGCTTTTAACCGTCAAGTGATTTTATGTTGCATTTTATCATAAACATTGAATTAAATGACTAAGTAATTGAAAGCTACCCATTGATTCAGATTGACTTTGAAGGAAAGCAGTTTACTCAAAAACTGGAAATCTGAGGCACGCACGTTGTGAATCACACATCTCCATCTATCACATTCTTTGAAGCTCTGTAGAGTCACAAGTAGCAACTCTGAAGTAATAGAGGAAGTTTACGTATGGTTTGAGAGCCATGAGCTAAGTATGCTGCCTGATCCATGCCACAAGTGCTTGTGCTGGATTATAAACCAAGCATGAATGTGTAACTCACACCACACCGCTGCCGATGAATCAGCCCCTCCTGTGCTGGGGGAAGAAGCTAGGCTGCCATTGCTACCTACGTTCTAAATATTATCAATGATTTTAGGAATAAGTTTCATAAAAGTTGTCTTTTAAGTTCACTTTTATATTAAAATTAACCTAAATTATAAATATAAAATATAAATGATGTAAACATTCCAAAATATAAATGATATAAATGTGCAAATTTTTATCTGTAGAAAAGTCGCAAAGTCCAGATATTCTCCACTAAAATGTTTATTATTATACAAGGAGTGTATGTGGACTATCTTTTAACTTTTTGAAATTATTCTCTTTTTTGTTTATTCAAAATACCTCATTTTAAAAGTACCTTTTTATAGAAGAGCATTGCCTTTTTTTCACAGAAAGCCAAATTGTCTGATTCTGAAGTAGGGTTGTAATTATTGGAGAGATTAACGGAAAATATAAAGAATGAGATAGTGCCATTCCTAGTTGCATGCATACCTTTTAAACCACACAAATGCTATAATGGCTTCACACCTGAGAAGATGTGGTATTTGTTGGCTTACTCTCCCCACAAAGACAACTTAGTACATGATACTTGCTTAAATTCATCAATAATTCAATTTTTGAACTATTCTTCTGTTTTTGTGACTGTTTTCATTTCTCTCCTTGGCCTTTGGGTCCACAAGAACAGAAGTAAGAAACCCACTCGCTATGCTCATGCATATACATATGTTCATGCATATACAAATGAGCACATACCCCGAGACGGACAAGAGTATTTCACCCACTCTCCCTCAGATCAATATTGCATTAGCTTGCCAGGCCAAGATCTCACTGTTATTCAGAAAAATTCAATACTTCTTTATATTATGGTCGAAAAAGCCTTTCACTCTCATAACTTGAAGGCTCCTGGAGAGAGCGGCGCGCTGCTGTCCGGGGGCAACAAACTGAAAGGACAGAGGCAGATTTACGCAGCATGTCTTACACATTATACACCAGTGAGTCATGGAGACTCTAAATTATGAGTCTGCACTAGACAAATTCTCTTCTGTTAGCTCTTTCAAAGAGACAACCCCCCCCCCTTCCCAGAGGAATTGAGTGATAGCAGAGGGGGAGGATCAGCAGCCGTAGCTAAAGGTGACTGCAGCTTCTCTTATGCCCTTGTATTCTTGGCAAGGTCAATGGCCATGGTGATCAGAGAATGACCCCAAGGATCAGGACTGTAAAAGTTTGCCCACAACTATAGAACAAGAAAGTTATGAAACAACAATAATAGAATTTAAATGAAGAAGTGTGAATGGACTCTAGGCCTTATTGAAGATAAGAAGTGATTCTAGCCAGATATTTTCATGAATATGTTATGGGCAACTCTGCACCCCATAGTAAAGAAAAAAAAAAGTGTTGGATTGTGGTAGGGCTACTTTCAGAATGAGAAAAATCTAGCAAAGAACAAGTACTAGTAGGAGAATCCAAAGCCAGGATTAAAGCTGAAAAGAAACCAAAAAACTAGCTAGAGCTTCATCTTCTGAGATGCTTTCTTCTACCAGCTAGGAAGCCTAACATAACAAAATGTTCCTCCCGTAATGCAAAGCCACTGTCCATAACCATGTAACGCCCTATAGAGAATCTATATCAATTCTACCTAGAGAAGTCCTTGTTTTCTTCCTAATAAAGCAGTCTACACACATAAAATATTTGGTTGCTGGAAAGTGAGGGGTTACTGTAGAAAGAACTCTTTGAAGTAAGTCAAACCAATTACATTGAATGTGTGGAGAATTATCAGATAGTCAAAATAACCATTTTGCACTGACTCAAATACATAAATTACTTTGGGTTAGGTGTTTTTGTTTTTGTTTGTTTGTTTATTTGTTTATTTTTTAAGAGGGTTGGCTAAGAGCTGAAAACCTGTTAGCCAAGGATCGGAGCTCAGATTAGGTGCCAGCTGGGAACTTAGCCGGTAAGTGGGGCTCCAGGGAGATCACTTCTCGTAAGGTTCACTTTTTCAATCCCTCTTGGAGCTTCTCCGAGCTGCATCCAAGCCACGCACACAGTCCTTAGAACATCATATCTCTGTCCAAGGCCCATCCTACCAAGGACAGGTCCACCTACTCTGCTTCCTTGAGCAAAGCAATAACTTGTAGTTGAAATGCACAGAAGCATGGATTTCTTGGAGGGAAAAAGCAGTCCACACCAGATTGTCCTTCTAAACCCAAACCGTCTGCTATGGTCCTACCATATGTGCACTGAGAAAACCTAGAGAAAATGAGACTTTTTTTTTTTTTTTTTGTCTTGCTGCTGATCTGGAAAGAAAAATGAAAAGAGTCTCTAAACCCAGAGGGCTTCTACACCATCCATAGGCAACTTGCAGTTACTAATCGCCAAGTTTTGTGTAAAAGCTCTTCAACAAGTTTGTGGCCAGTTTAAGCAATTTAACTTTATCACAGGTCAATCAGTGTTCCCTAACTTTCACTGCCTGATGTGCTACTTTTTGCCTCAGGAGTACAAATGGCTGCTTTGGGCCATCTCTAGGTCACTGGACACCAGTGCAACACAGTTACCTCTCTTAGGTTTAGGAGCAAGAAAATTGGAACAAAACTCAGAAAGCCGTATTTTTCTTTCATTTTGATTATAACTTGCTATTATGAAAAATTATCAGTATCCACAGTGTCTAAATTTTTTAATCGTTACAATTACTAACTAGTGTTCAGAATAAGTCCTGAGTAGGACATGACCCATTTTCCTTCATCCAAGTCAGTGATATTTGTCATAAAGGCTCTGGGACTAAAAGATAGAATGAGGAAGGAAATTGGAGTCACACGTCACACGTAGCTGGGTTAGACCCTTGGTACTGCTTTGGTTCCAGACAGGTTCCTAGGGCACAGGCCTTCCCCAGGATCTCCTTCTAGGGTGGGGGAGTAAAAACAGGCATCTCCAGGAAACCTCACTGACCGCAGCCTAGCGGGAGTCTTTCTGCACTGGACCGTGTGTGCAGTCTGGTCCTGGAGATGAATGCCAAGGTGGCACTTGACAGCCCAAATTTCATTCCTTGCAATTGAAGCAAGCATTTTGATTCTGTTCCTGCTCCCAGGAAATGCAGTTATGCCTGTTATTGCCCTTCTGAGCACACTTGGAAATCCTCTCTGCAACCCTGATCCAATATGTTCACTGCAAAGCAATTAACCAGGGAAGACTTGCTTTGTGCAGGAAAACACTTCTGGGTTCTGCTGGGATCCAGGTTTGCAAATGGTTATTCTTGTATCTGCCGTAGAAGAAAAGATGTGTTAATGTTCTCTGCATTTCTCCCTTTCCAGTCGGCCCTCACATTGGCCGTTACTGCGGACAGAAAACACCAGGTCGAATTCGTTCCTCATCGGGCATCCTGTCCATGGTTTTTTATACCGACAGTGCCATAGCAAAGGAAGGCTTCTCAGCCAACTACAGTGTCCTGCAGAGCAGCGTCTCAGAAGGTCAGTGTCTATTCATCTCTCAAAGCTCATGTTCTTTTACCTCACACACCTGTGGCCACATGGAACACCGAAGAAATGTTTTGTGAATTGGAGTGCCAAATGTTTATTTTTCTTTTTTAAATGGGTTTGGTAAATATCATTACAAAGAACTATCTGATATGCTTTCTTAATAAAATTGTGTACAAAAAGGCCGCTTGTAAGCTTCTGAAATTATGAGAGAAAGTGAGAAATGGAAAAACAGTGGCTTGAAACAGTGAAATATACCAGACCACCTACCTGGCACCCTCAAATGTGTGTTGGGCTGAGATTCATAAAAGGACAGGCATCGATCATGGATGACTGAGAACAATTCTGCTGTAGTTCATCAAACCACCATACACCATTCTCTGCAGTCATGTAGAATGGATGGTGTATGGTGATTTGGTTTGTGAAGACACTGGTGAAAGCCATTTTGTTTTTCCTTCTTTTGTGAATGAAAGTAAATATTTACCTAAAATAAATATGCTTTAATTTCTGTTTAACTTGGCATACAAGGGAAAAAAAATTTACACACACACACACACACACACACACACACACATATATATATATATAGAGAGAGAGAGGGAATTTCTTCCTTATTAAAATACTGAACTAAACTAACCCTTCTGCAAAGTTTATGTGCTCTAAGGACCCAAAGGAAAAAAAACTGAAAGAACTGTGAAAAATTGTGCATTTCATTAATTCTAGCTATGAGGTTGTAAAATAGCATGGAGAGAGAAGACAGGGGTTGTTTAGTAACCTGTTCTACACATACGCTTGTATCTTTTCTACCAGATCTTACAGGAAAATTAAAAGGCCAACTAAATTTCAAAAACTTATTTTTAATTAACTTAGTTGGTTAATTTATGTATTTTTGTGCCTATAAATATTTTTTATATTACAAATAACAAAATAACCTTAAAAGTGTGAAACAAGTGAATGAAAACATTTTATGCAATACAAATTTACTTATTGTGATAGAAAATTTGAAATATGTAAAGTTTTGGTTAGTTGAGATTTTCTGGATGGTTGAGAATCTTCTATTTCATCTCTAAAGCTTTTTTTCACTTTAGTACTTTCGAGTCACATTTTTCTAAAATTGATGATTCATGTCCCAATATCATATTTTATGTCAATGTCATATTTTTTTGTTTCACTGAGTACATCAGACCTAATGGAATATGTCATCATTGTGAGCATTATTATTTTACGCTTTAAAATTGTGATGCTCTTTGGGACCATATGATACTACAGTTTACCACTGATTGATACTTTTGTATTTTTGTAAGATAAACTATGTTGATAATGATGAGCAGGGGTGTGAGAACAAAGAGAGTCAGGAAGAAGTGGCCTGAGTGCCAACTGCAAGAAATCTGAAAGACAAAGAGTTAAGTTATAGTGACCACTGAATATGGATTGTAAATGGATATAGAGGCTTTTTCACTTTCATTAGATATTGGGGAAAATAATTCAATAGTAAAATTTTATTGAAACACAATTTTCAGTGTGTACCCACATGACATATCTACATACATTCAACATTTTTAAAATAAATCAGAATTTTCGTCATTTCCTAATAAATTTCTAATAATATTTCTGTCAATTTAGGTCCAGTTGAGAAAACAATTAATCACTATAAGACCTTCATAGCCTTGCTTTTAAAAAAGTATTGCCATGAACCTAAGTGTCCATTGTTAGACAAATAGATTAAAAAAATATGTAGTACATATGTACAATGGAATATTACTTATCCATAAAAAAATAATGAAATCTTATCATGACAAAATGGAAGGAACTAGAGGTTATGCTAAACGAATGATTTATAAATCATATGATTTATCTCATATATGAAATTTAAAAACCAAATGAACAAAGAAAATAAAAACAAAAATTATTGTCATGAAAGTACATGTATACTGAGTGCTATGTCATCTTTCATAAAACTTGGTGTGAACACAAAATGAACATTTTTAGTTTGCCAGCCTTAAAAAAGAAATACGTCTTCTGGATCCCCTGTGTTTTGATGACGCTGGGCCATTTTTTCCCCCTTCAGATTTCAAATGCATGGAAGCTCTGGGCATGGAATCAGGAGAGATTCATTCTGATCAAATCATAGCTTCTTCTCAGTATAGTACCAACTGGTCTCCAGAACGCTCACGCCTGAATTACCCTGAGAACGGGTGGACTCCCGGAGAAGATTCTTACAGGGAATGGATACAGGTATGAAGCACATTTAGGGTTAAAAACATCTTGGTCATCTAGAAAGGTTGTGGGAAAAATTTTTAAGAAACAGTACTGTGCCAAATGCCTTAAGTGAGAAGAGAAGGACAGTGAGCACCAGATCTAATCACTCTGTAGAATCATCATGTCATGATGGCACATCATCAGGGAAAAGCAGTCCTGGATGACATCTCTGAAAATCCATTTATCTTCTCAAATACTTATATAGGACTCTTCACAGAATTTGAGCACAGAAGTCTCACTTTGGGAACACTGAAAGATCTGATTTTTCCTAAGAACTACACATTTTTTATTGATACGCTTCCTACTTTAACAGATGTTTATTTCCTTGATGAAATATTTTAACTCTACTTACAGACTTGCGTGAAATAATTGTTTCCAAGTACATGGTTTTCTATTTGTTTGTTCAGGTAGAAGAAGAGAAAAAGGTGATTGAGGATCACTTTTCCACATAGGCCAATCTAGCCCATGCCCAGGAGGCAGTTTATTGGGGGGCAGGGCACTAGTCTTTGTGGATTATGAATGTACATATTTGGATTCTTATTAGTGAAATTGCTTCTGTTTTTCTCACTTTGCTCTGACATTCCCTTCTCTGAAATAATCCTTATATTCTACAAAGACCCTCCTCCCCCCCTACAATAGCCCCCACCTTTCACTCATCTCTGGGCCTATTCCCAGCACCTCTCCCGATCCAAATGTGCCTAACCTCAATGTCTGGATATTCCCACCTGAGGCATGATGCTCAGCATCCTTGACTTTTTCACCCATTATCAAATGATGCATACACATCTGTCTGAGTGGGTTATACTGTGGGAAAATTATACAAAGCTATTTGGTGAAGGATCTAGGCTTCCTTTTTAAGAGTGTAAGCAATGTCTGCCTTACCTTTATTGTTAGATATATAAAAAATGACTAATTCCCAAAGAGAGTTTCTAAGCAAGAAAAAATCCAAGATGATTAATCCCCTATTTTCCACTTCCATTGCTGTTTCAGTTTTTGAGCACAAATACCAGATTTTTTTTACTTTGGAAAGGTCAATATTAGTTTAACATACACTTAGAGTGAAATGGCCTATTACAGGAGACTGAACTCATGCTAACCTCCAAATGATAACACTGAGAAATTTGCAGAGGGTGAGAAAAGATGAGACTTTTACCCTAGGACTGCTGAATCCAGCTGTAGATTAAGTCAGAAAAGAAATGAATTTGCCTATGTCAGAATAGCTCTTGGTAACTTGTTTTTCTATATCCCCAAACCAACAAGCAGTTCATGTGATTGACAAGACATGCCTCTAGAGGAAAGCTTACATTTTGCAATTCCAAGCGTGTTTGCATGGTAATGTTGTCCTATTCTTGGTAATGTGGAGATTGCTCAATAATTTAGGGACATTGGTCTTGCAAGAGGTTTGAAATTGCAACTATAGCAATTATTCTGTGCAAAACAATTCTGTCAGTAGAAACATAGAGGCAAAATGGGCTCTCACAAAGAATCTGAGAAACAGGACAGGATTTACCTAATTCTTGGGAGTTAGGCATAGTTTGAGATTGCCCCCAAAGGGAAAAAAAAAATCTCAAATGTTTCAACGCTTTCTACCAAAGCATGGTCAAGAGAAGCAAAGTAACCAAAACAAGAAGATTTATCTTTTGCTCATGCTTCCTTCCATCTTTGGTTGGCTCCATCTGAAGGGCTGTCATCTGAAATATTGCCTTCCACCAAGGCAGAGGGAGAAAGAGCATGGCAGAGCAGAAAGGCTCTTTGACTCCCTCGAAAAGAACACTTCCACCCATATTTTATTGCCAAAGCACATCCCACAACCACACTAAGTATCTGAGGGGCAGCAGTTCAACCTGCGCTCGAGGGAAAAGAGCTAGAAATAGTTGCTGAATAGCACAAATGACAATTGTGCCATTCATAGAACCGTTACCATTTATTGAGTGCTTACTATACAGCCTGACCACTGATAAGTACTTGACACCTTTTTATTTAATACTCAAGGCAATCCTTGAAGGAGTTACAATTGTTTTCACTTTAAAAATGAGGACACTGAGGTTCAGAGAGATTAGTAAATGCCCCAGGTCACAGTTAGTGGCCCGCCTTGGAAGTGGGGTCTGTGGGACTCCAGCGCCTGCTTCTTTACACTCAGTACATTCCATCTTTGTCATTCATTACCATCTCTGTTGATTCAGGTGTACTTGGTGAAGCATCACTCATCTCTCTTTATACTTTTCCTTCTGCTGAGAAGGCTCACACCAAGATGAGCTCGGTGCTAGAATGCAGAAACCTTGCTCCTCCATCCTTTCTGACGGTGAATGTCAGAAAAGCTTAACGTCAGTTCTCCTTCAGATAAAATGATTTTTTTTTCCTTCTAGAGCTCAGTGGACTCATTTACATGCTTGTCGTGTCTGCGTACATGGTGGTAGCACCTAACATACACCCACCAACTAATTATGAATAATTTCATGTGTTTCCAGCTTTTCTGAAACTATTTGGAAGTGGTTAGCTTCTTGTTTTCATTGGATACACGCTTTATAAATTAACCAACAAGTACAGCATAATTGGACTGAGGGCAAGAGGCTCAGACCTCCAATCACGGGAACGTTAGCTCACACGCATTTCTGTTTCTGAGCGCATCAGTATGCGGATGGCATTTGTTTTCTTTTTCAGCTTTTTCACATTTTGCATCAAATATACCCCAAAACACGTTGCTCTAGCAACAAGGACAAACACGTGCATATGTCAAATTAATAAGGCAATATTGGAATCTGACTTTCCTTTAAGACAGGAACAGTTTTTGGTTCCCATTGTTTTCTCTAGGAAATTACTGAGTGACAAAAAAAAAAAAAAAAAAACAATGCACCATTAACTGTCAATATGAACATCCAAGTTGATGCTTCCTGTGAGATCTGTGGACTGCCATAAAGCTTAAAAACAAGGGGTAACAGTTTAGTGAGAAGGAGCACAAGGGAAGTCCCGACTCAGAGGTCCGCACATGGTCACATCCTGCTGGAAAGGCCACTTTATATCCTGACTGGCTAAAACCTCTTCATTGTCAATGGCAGTTTATCACACTGTGAAATTTGTCCCCCACCCACTCCCTTTTTTTTTTTTTGAGAATATTCCATTCCATTCTGTGTCCTAGAGCTGTTTATGTTATTATTTAATCTTTTTTTAAAAAAAATTGTTTCTGGTTAAACAATTAAGGATTCGAAGTGGAGACTCGGAGGCACTATAAAAAATCTTAATTTTCAAGCACATCATTAGAGCCCATGCCTTAATCTCATTGAAGCTGAGTTTCTTTTCCTATAAAATTAAGGTAATATTACCTTCTCCATTCAAACTCTAGTAGTCTATTATACTGTGAATCTCAAAGAAATACAGTCTCAGTTTCTTTTTGTCTCTGTAGACTGTGCATAGCAAAACATGTCTGTTCAGGAGACATGTTCTTATAGATCCTAAGCGTAGCCATTCACATACAAAGCAGAATTTGATTCGTTAATTATTTCAATGTTTTATTAATGATAATGTTCACCACACTGTAAACAGATTTATCCTTCTAGCTTTAATTAAAGCTCTTGGGAGTGCTTTCCTCAAAACAACTGTGACTTTTCCCTGATTAAAATGCCAGGAGACAAGAAGAGAAAAAAAGGCAAGAGACATAATGCCTGGATGGAATATGAGTTTTGTTAATCCAAAGAAATAAAAATGGCATCAGGGACTAATAGATTAACACACCCCTCAGTGACTTTAGACATAGAATTACTTGACAAACCTATTCAAGCTGTACTTGACTCCTCTACAAATTTGAGGGCATTGTATTTTGTGGGGAAATTTTGGCACGAGATTATGTATGCCTTCGCTTATTCCAAAAGAACAGAAAGCAGTTGTCTTCTAAACCACATCCTGATTTGGTAAATCATCCCCATTATGGATAAATCCCACACACAGAAGAATCCCTCCAAGATGACAATCTGTAGCTGTAAGAATACATCAGCAAGCTTCTGGAGCAAAAGCACCTTCCCTCTTCACTACATTTTCTAGTGCAGATGTTCATTCTGATAGCTGAGGAGAAGAAACGTTCCAGAAGACAGGAACTAGTGCTAACCTTCTCAGGAAGCGTGTTTCCATGTTTTCCTTTTGCCTTATATGTATTTCTCTTGGATAATATTCCACGTTTTCTAACTGAAGGAACTTTGAAAGCCGACACTAGTAATAAAAGGCTTTAGTGTGTTAAGGAGTTAGGCTGAACTGAATCAAAACATATCCATGATGACACATATGTATACATTCAGCCCCGTTCACCCCTGTAGTGTCAAAGAAAAGTAGGTGCCCTCATTACAGTTCAACACGAGGAACTGGTAAAATCTGAGAGGTCTTTAGGTTGCTTGGTGGATTTTTGAATTTGATTGTAGGACATATTGCGACAATAAACCTTATTTGTATAATACCTTCTTTTTAAAAGCATCTTTGTAAATGCATCCCATTTTAGCCTTTGAATGTCAGTTAAGTAGACCTGAGATTTTTATTTGCATCTTCATGCGAGAAAACTGAGGCCCAGAGAGGTTGTTAAATGGTTCAGATTCCTGACTTGGGGGAAAGATGCAACTTGTGGGAAAAATCAGCCTTACACAATTGAAGCGGACTTCCTTCTGCAGACCTGGGAAGGGAATTGGGAGGCACTGAGAGCTCTGCACGGCAGATAGCAGCTGGTGAATCACCACTTGTGGTCAGTCTGACACGGTCCAGGGTGCAACTGGCGTTTGCATAGCTCTTTGACCATTCAAATGTTGAATTTTTTTCACCTCACACTTCTTCAAGCGAGGTAAGCTATGCATTAGTCTCATGACAACCGTACAGAGAAAAGCGACAAAGCCAGATGAGGTATTGAGGCAGCAAGAGTTACAGAAGAAACTGTTATTAAATAGCAAGGTTCCTAAGGCCAGTGAGTTGCTGCTACCAACAACATGCAAAGTAGCTGCCAGGTTTCAGGAGCTGAATTATCAGTTACAAATTGCTGAGAATGGAGACAAAAGATAATGTAAATGCATGGAACTAAGAAGGGGTGAGATGGATGTCCTTTAAGTGCCAAATAGGATGAAATAACTCATGAATTCTTGGAAATATTTCTTCTGATACAGTATTATTACACATTTTTAGCAAATTCTGGTGGGAGAACTGAGAATTTGTTTTTTGAATTTGTTATTTGAAACCCTTGTTTTTATCTTTAAAGTGAGTTGCCTCCTAAAATTAAAAAAAGAAACAAGTAATTTACCTTAAAGCTTTAGACTGTCATTTATTTTAACAAATTTCATATATAATTTTCTTTCCTTCTAAACTCTGGACAAAGCTTTTGTTCCCTCGTGTAATATATCAAGTGTAGAACAAATACTTCCTATAAAATAGTTTTTGATTTTTCATACAATTGCTAGTTTCTAGCAGGTTTATAATCTGTAAGGCTACATTTAAAATTGGTTCCACCTGCTAAATTGACTAATTCAGAACATACATTGAGCCAGGTTATCCTTATTGTAAACTCTCTATGCTTGTAAACCAGACACTGTAGTGTGTGCATTATCTCATTCAGAACATTAGTAAATTGCTGAGATTCAAATAAAATGATACTTTATAAATGTGTAACTAGAGAACTGACAAAAATAGCTCACTGTGTTACCCAAATGTGGAATGATGCATGTAAAATAGAACGTTGGCAAATCTGGGGAAAATACAGCTGTTCAGTTGAATGTTTATTACCCAGGTGTAGTGTGTGTGTGTGTGTGTGCGCGCGCGCGTGTGCACACGCACATGTGCATGTTTATTGCAATTAATACTAACATGTTATTTTAACTAAAACATTGATCTGGAAGAGAGATGATTTACTTTTTAAAAATTCCCCAAGGTGAGTCTTTGGTTATCTTACCCTGATTCTGCACAGACTTCTACTTCTTGCATAAAATAAGTACTTTACATCCTTCATTCCATATATCATAGGTCTTTATTCTTTGATTAGATTTCCACCCAGGAAGTCTATATTCCAAAAATTACTGTCTCTAGAGGAACTTTTCCTAATGTTTTCTCTGGTACCTTGGTTTTTCCATATTATAGGAAGTCACTTGAAGGAAATATATATGAGAAATGTATATAGAGAGAGATTAAATTCAGAGTTTTTTTTTTTTCCCAAAAGGACATGATTTGGGGAAAACAGAATGCACATTTGACATAATTATTTAGACATTTTTTAGCTGATTTTTTTTCATTTAGAAAATGCCAAGATGATTTTAACTATTCTGGTCAAGTTGACCATTTAATTCAGTTTTAAAAATTAGTCAAATGATTTTACTAATTAATACTTTATGTCAACACTCCCTAAAGAAAATTATCAAGTTTAAAGAAACCTCATAGATATTTATGATACAGCATCACTGGAAAGACAATTCTGAAAGAACCACAAATGTTTAGGTTGAATTGCTCTTAAAAATCAATTAATTTGATAGCGTGCACATTCCATTTTGCTTAAAGTTTTAATTTAATGTTTTATGCCAGTGTCTATTTGGAGCCAACATTCATAAATATTTTCTAAGGAGAAATTTTTTTTTCTAGGATATCTCAACTTTAAGTGTAAAACTAAAAACAGGTGTGAAGATCATTTTGTCTAAATTCCTTAATTTGCATATATTCAGAGGTTAAGTGATGTACAAGATCACATCATGAGTTAATGACAGAACCTGGACTAGTATCTTAGTGTCCTTTCTCCCACTTCTTTATTACTATTTAATTTCAACAAGCTATGAAAATAGATTTGGATCCTTTTTGAAGATGGTGTCCTGAAGACCAAGCAAATACATTTAAACCCCAGCATATTTCTGCTTAGTTGCTGATTCGTGAATGATCCTATTAAACTGAACAGTCACTGAAAAAACTTAAACGTAAACAAATGATTGGCCTAAGTCTACAGCAGAATTTCTCGGCATGGACAATATTGACATTTTGGATCAGATAATTATTTGTATGTAGACATGTCATGTGGGTCTTTTTTTATGCCTTGTAAGATGTTTGGCAGCGTTCTTGGCCTCCACCCACTAGATACCAGTAACACACACGCAAGCATACACATATACACACGAATACACACTGCCATCATGACAACCAAAAATGTCTCCAGACAATGCCAAATGTCCTATTGGGGGTAAAATCACCCATAAATGAAAACTAGAGGGTGTAGAAGATGCCTAAAATCCTAATCAAGTTATTTTTTAAATATTCAGGTTGGTCAGCATTTTGAAAGAAACAGTAACTGGTTGTTTGAATGCTTTTTGTCCCTTTTCAATCGCTTATCTTAGATATGATTTGAACAGAACTGTGGTTCTTTTGTTTTCTAAAAATACAGATTCATCTGTTTACTTTATGCAGGAAAACAGCCTTATAAACCTACTTATTTATCTTAAGGTTCACTATTTTTAGCTTTAAACGTGAACTGTTTTTAGTTAAATAAATACTAATGTTATTTTAGAATACTGCAAGCTCAGGTCTCAAAATGCACTAATAAGGATGGAATTAAGAAAAGAAAACACCAAGACAAAATCGCAAATTATCACTGACAGGATTTAGGCATAATAAGACTGAAATGAGCTCCTCCATACCTGGACATTTTAAATTTTTTTGTACTAAGCAAATGTTTTTTATTTTTTTTTACTTCGAATATAATCAAAAGTAAGGAACTGTGTTTGAAAAGCTTGTCTATTGCTTATTGCCTTATCTTTTTATGAGAAAAATACTATTAAGTTTCCAATTCTATAACCTAAACAACAACACATTAAGAACTATCAATTACCAACCAGTTTCATATCTGTGGACCAATAAGAAGGCAAGGTTGTTGGTTTCACATCTGTTTTTGTGAAGGCTGTTCCTGTCTGTGGCATTTAAAATTTAAAGAACTTCTGTTATTATACAATTGGGAATCCTTGGGGAGTAAAATGTTAATGAAATCCATAACATGCACAGATTTTATGATAGCAGTTTTAAGAAATTCCTTTGGTGAGGTTTGTTGATTTCTGTCCCGGCGGTAATAACTGTACCTTTACAGAGTGCATTAATGTTCACATTTAGGAGCAATGGCTACATTTATGCAGTGTGTAATATAACACACGAACTCCTGAGCTTTAAATAACTTTCAAATTGTAATTTGAAAGCCCCAGAGCAAAAAATATGTGTTCTTCAGAACTGGCAGAACCTGCAGTTTGAAACATTTCTGGCACATCCACAGCGCCCTTCTTCAAAGGTGAAGAAAGTGCACCCTGGAAATTCCGAAGCCGAGATGTGCATGGGTATTCCACGCCCTTATGTAGTTCTCATTTCATGCTCCCTTCACAAGCCCCACAGCAAAATAGCAACTTTAATCCACATCAAAATAACAATTTTGGATGCTGACCTGAAATACACACACACACACACACACACACACACACACACATACACATACACACACGCACATGCACAGGCACATTTCTTTTCTCCACTTCATCCTCCATCCTTCACATTTTATTCAATTCTCTGTTCAAATAGAGAAAAGTAGATTAAATAAAAAATGCTCTATAAATCCCAATAGTAATAAAGTTCATTATGCTTTTATATTTCTATTGAACAGAGTATTTGAGACTAATTGCACACATTATGACTCAGAATAATCACATACCTACTTATGCAAGTCATTGATGCATTTTTTCAACTCCTTTGCCTCAAGGGGTTAAAAATGCATTTATGGCATTCCTCTAATCGCCTTTTTTCAGAAGAATGAAGTCTTAATTTTACCAAAATTTTATTTTCTTACAATTTTAATGTTTTAAACTTCTAATTATTTTTTTTCTAGATTTAGCAGAAAAATAAACCAGCTCCTTTATTATTTTAGAAAGTCTGGGAGGGTTATCAATAGAACTCTTCAGGGGATGGATGATTGGCCCAGACAGTTTCTGAAGTCTTTTCAAGCATTTAAGATTCTGTGATTCTATTAAAAATAAATTTACTCTTTCAGCTCATGCCCTAGACTTGCCTAAATGAAAATATAAATATATGAAGCAGAGCCAAAATTCATTTTAAATATTGTTGATAATCATGTGAAGCAGCACATAGCAAAAAAAAATTTAATTAAAAAGATTTTTTCCCCTTAGATCAAGTAATTGTTTAGGTTGGCTTCACCCATGAAGCTTATCTGAGGAATTCACATAGAAACTTCTCTAGTGGGGTCTGTTTTCCTTGGTTTCTTTGTGCCAGTGGACAGGGAAGTGTGGCCCACGAGGGGAGATAAGATGAAACCGAGACAGTTCATCTTTTTCATGTCTCTCCAACCTTTGTAGGGCACGAGCTTACCTGCCACAACAGACTATTCACACCTCAAGTCTTCCCAACTCACTTAAGAAGACAGATACCATGCTTAATGCTGAGCTTGTTTTAGGCCTTAATGCTAACCCAGAGAAGTAAAAGAGAAAAACACCCTAGAGAACCAGCTGTGTGAAGTTGGTCATCACAGGTGCCTTCCACTTTTAAGACTTGGCATGTCTACTTAGGACTAAAGCTGATACAGGTAGAGCCCATCTCAGAAGAGAGAGACCAAGGTCTAGGTGGAGGCACAGACTAATGGCTATACAGATCCAAGAAATTTGACTTAGCCTTCAATTTGAGGATCTGAAAATAAAATATTAATTTTCCAGTGCAATATACTCATGATAAAGAAAAGAAGTTAGCAAATCACGTGAAATACTAAAGAAAATCTGATATTTCAAGAAGTACACAGAGCTCATGCAGAAAAGGGAAAATAACTTTTTAAAGTTCTCAATATTAAAAAATGAAGATATAACGTGTAAAATTTTACTAGCCTAGTTTTTTAAACATTATTTTAAAAATCCAGACTGGTCATTGGTACTCTCAATCAGCAATATTCTATAGTGCATACATTATACTATGTCTGTAGCTTTAACTTATGTTTCCAAATACTGAGTTTATTTATAAGGATGCTGTTATTTCTTTAGAAAATTCCAAAACCAGGATGGCAAGAATTTATTTTAGCAATTACTTACCATATAAAGAAAAACCAATTAATACATTTGTTCATTTAACATGGTAGTTCCTCTAAATCAACCACTAGTAAATAAATAAATCTTATTTTTTGAGACAAATATGGAAAGCATCTTACATGACCTCTATCTGGACAGCCCTGTGTCTTTCGGGGAGAGGAGTAGGACAAAAAGTAAAAAGAGACAGGAATAGATCATTTGGGGTTCAACCTGCATATGCTGAAATTCATCTTTGATTACCAACTTCTATAATATAATAATTTAGTTCTCTTAGTCTACGAACTTTGCTGCTTTTCAGAAGAATTTATGTGAATATCTATTTATCTACTTATCTTTCTTTAAAGTGTCTAGATTTAGAATATCATGTGTCTCATATAAAATTCATCTCAATTAAATTATTTTTATCAAAAGTAATTCAAAAGATTAAAACCAGCTTATGCCATTTCTTTTTAAATACTGGCAGTTTTATTAAAACCGTACAAAGTGATGTATGTTCATCCTTAACTTTGCATCTAAAAATATAGTGATAATGTGATAGGACTCTTAACTGCTCTGAAAACCTACAGGACTGTTTGAAAAGAATGCTTTCATCAGCATTCCCAGAGATGGGCCTTAGCTCTATTTCTTTTATCAAGAACCTCTCTCGCTGCCCTCCCCACCCCAAACGCAACCACATGGCCATGTTCACCAGGAAAACATTTCACCTCTTGTCACCTCCAAAATATGTGGTTAAAGTAGATGTGTCCAACCATGTGTTAAGAATGGTTCCAGTGGATAAATGCAAGTCACAGCTTCCATTATGTTAAGGACTTCAGGCAACGCTGGGGAGGAATAACACAGTATGTTCATTGCAACATCTGTGCTTGTTCTCTTGTGGTTTGAAAGTCATCATGCAGATGCATTTTTCCCGTTATATGACCCAGGCTGAAATGCATGAAATTAGTACAGATAGAATTTTTTTTTCAGAACATGAAAAGAATTTGCAGTTCTGTCTGCTGGCTGCATTTGGACAGCAAAGCAGCATGTCTTTAGAGCATGTGCCTTATCTTTTTCCTCTAGAAGCATGGTCATTGCATAATATTTTCCCCTTCCTTGTGTTCGTTTTCCACATCCATCCATGGAGTTTCCAACTTTCTGGGTTTTCTCCCGCCACAGAATGACCTTTGCTCAGTCCAAAACTACAGAACATCAGTTGTGAGTTATAATTACAGATGATTCTCTTAGAGAGTAATTATTAGAAAATGTGCTATTTCAAGGCTTTTCTACCTCCTTTATAAGCAATCCCCTAAAAAGAATCAGTATACACTTCCTGGATGAATGGTTAGCTTCCAACAGGGAAAACGCAGTTAACCAAATATTAAATCTCCAAGTTCATTTCATCTGTTCTCAGCAATGATTGGCATCCCTTCAGAGAATAACTGTTTACACACAATTTCTGACGACCAGCTGTACCTAGGCAGTCTGTTCTGTCTCTTCTTTCTGTCTCCAGGGCAGCATTCGTTATAACCTTACGCGGCTGACGGACTTTAATCTCAGTAATCACATCAGCTCCTTGCAGGATTGTTAATGCCAAGTAGAGGAGTTTTCTTGGACACCTGCACTTCCACATTCTCCATCAGAACATGAAACTCTCATTAACATGAGCAACCCACCTAGATTACTGAGAAATACATGGAAAATCAGTGTGAAAAGGGTGCCATCAAATTTGATTGGCCAAGAGACTGATTTAGACTATTGCCCCCATCTGCAGGTTTTCCGTTTCCAAATATTCATCTTTGTGTTTGTTTTCGGAACAAAGCTTTTAGGAGGAGAAAGAAACATTAAAGGCGTGACTTCCTGCAAAACTAATAATAAACAAGTCATTTTGTTTGGGCTGGAATAGACAGATGCTGCTTGAGTACAAATGTCTTGAGTACAAATGTGTGTTTATCTTGAGTCATGTAGGAATCTCCCCAATAGTGCAGATAAAACTTAATGGGTAGCAAAGAACAACAGCTTTTGAAACAGAAATATACCTTACCTGTACATGCTTTTTAATGTTCTTGGTCTTTTAGGCTTGAAAAATCTCTTTAAATTGCTGATAAGCTGGAAAGACATATGTGTCTGTGATATAACTGGTGTCACTGTCCCTTGGAAACGCATTGCGTGACCTTGCCTCAGTGCAGATCCAGCTGGGGTGCTTCATCCATGAATCTTACTTGCAAGGCTGTTTCTCAGAGATGAAGAGACAAAGAAACAGAAAGATGACTAAAGGCCTGTAATCTGTATTCATTTCCTAGCCACACAAAGCTATCATTCCATCTTATAAAGATCACATGTTAATTAGGTAAAACCATGGAACCTCTAGTTATGCAGTGAAATTTTGATGTTGCTACTTTTGTAAATTTACAGGAAAGGTATGGGAGCCGTCTAAGATACCAGATGCGTAAACATCCAAATACTATACTTCCCAAGGATGGGCATCATGCTCGCAAATAATTTATCTCTAAACTAAAAAGTTGAGAAGAGATTTGATGAGATACTTGAGAGCATGATAGCTATAGTGGAAAAATGATTTAGGCCCTGCTACCATTTGGGGTAACTTCTAGAAGAAGGGACACATTATATTCATGAGAGGTCATTTGAGAAATAAATAAAAAGGAATATTTTACATGGCTCAGACCTGGGCAATGAAACACATCATTTAGCACACTCTAGCCTTAAGTGGTGGACTTTTCAAAGGATTGGAAAATTTATGAGTAGTTATAATTTTTGCAGTTATAAACACCAAGATAAGAATAATTACATTCCTAGCTTAAGAGTACGTTAGTTGTGCAAACGCTTTAACATTGACTTTAATGATGGGTATTTGGCTTTTGTTTGGAAGAAAGGAGTTTCAGATCTTGCCAGCAATGCTGGACTGACCCAGCATTCAATTTAAATTCAACAAACATTGAGCATCTGCTAAGGATTATGAGCTAGTATGTAGGGCTAGGTGAATTTAAAGTTAAAGAAGATTCTGTCTCTCTTTCTAAGAAGTTATAATCTGGGTGCTACAGGCAAGCATACACACACACACACACACACACACACACACACACACTCCAATTACCCAAATGACTACGGGACAAAAATATTAGGGTCACATTCTTATGGTTAATGTGTGTACAAATGCATCATTATGAACCTCATAATAACCATGAGAAGTAAGTAAACGGGCTAAGCATTGGTATTTTTGTTGGCGAGACGGGGAGACTAAAGCTTGGAAAGCTAATTAACTTGCTTAACATTTTCCAGGTCACTCTTTAATGTTAAAGCCTCGGAGGTAGTCCTGGGGCCTGTGCTTTTTTGCTGCCACATGCTGCCTGTATCACCCCAATTTTTTCCCCTGTAGTCCTAGAATTCATTAGAAATCAGAGTATTTTTAATGCAGTCTGTTCACTCTGTATTGAGATTTATTGTTTACTTGACTTTTTCCCTCACTGACTAGAGGGCAAGGATCTGGTAACCTTCTTTTTCTTTCACCCAAGATCTAGCACTTTTTTGTGTTATAAATGAATAATTGCCAATCACCAACATTCTTCCACAGTGCAACGGATATTAGAAACAAGAATACCCACCATTATAATAAGCTCATGCTCTGAACTCATTGCCCTCTCATTAAATGTTTGAGAAGCAAATGATATGATTTCAACAGCGGTGTGGATCCCTAAAGAAAGCGTCACCCAGTTTTTATACCATTTCACTGAAATGCTTTACTTTCAATGTAGATGCAAACTTAGGGTAGGAGTTTGCCATTAGGCTGGAGAGGAGCCTCTGACTCACTCAGTTTGAGGTTTGGGTCTTGTTTTCAGGAAAGCTTGGCTTCCAGGGGCAGAGAAAGCACACATTCTAGTGGAATTACCTCAGCACTGGGATGCACAGTCATGAGTTCAAAACTTAATTACCAATAAGATTTCCGTGTCTTTCTGTCACTAACCAAGCACTTCCTGGCCATGACTGTAGACCACATGAAGGCCCACACAGAGGATGGTATGTGTAGGCGTGGGGAAGAGAGGACACGGAATCTTGCTTTCTAAAGGAATTTTATCAAGAGATGTTAGATAGAAGGAAAATATTTATCATATTAGATATTTTGAAATGTACGCAGTTGGGTGAGATTTTTTTTCCTGTTCCTTCTGCCTTTAGCTCATCAACCCTGGCCCCTTCTCCAGCAAAGTATTGTCTTATACTACGAGGTCTAGTTTGAGTGATTCAAATGACCTGTTTTCCATAAAGCCTATTCTTTCCCTCCAGAAGTAATTGTTCTTTCTTCTGAATCCTGAATACCTCATCTGTGGCCATGGTGGCACTTTTTACTTTTAGTCTTATATTATCACTATTTTCATTAGGCCTGCTTGCCCCCAGAGCCTGGCATACATAAAGGTCTGTTGAATTTCATGGATTAAATGTTTTTTCTGGACCCTTGTCCTTAAGTTTAAATTCACACACTCAGTGAATTATAAGCAACTATAAGCTATAAGTCACTTATAAGCAACTATAATGTGTGAAGTACTATTTGGGCTTTAAGACACACCCATGCCATCACTCGCCTTGACTTTGTTTATTAGTTTACTGCTTGCCCCCAAATGTTTTTAATAACAACAACATGTACATAATGCAATCCTATTGAAATTATATGCAGAGATTGTAAGGTAAATGCGTGACACTACAACAGAAGTTTTAAAAGCAAGCGTTTATTGGGAGAATGCTCCCGGGTGAGGTTCTCTGGTCCAGAGAGGAGAGGGGCCAAAGCAGTCCCGCCCTGGGATGGGAGGGCGTGGCTTTTATGGGTTATGTGGGGGTAGGGGTATAGGGTGGGGAACGTTAATCGTTAATCAATGCTAATTGAGCCTCCAGATTAGGGTGGTGATGCCTAGGGCTTGAGGGGGCCCTATTCAGGTCTGGATTCCCGGTGTCAAGCTGGGGAGTCTCCAGGCAGGCATCTGGCTGGCCCTTCCCCCCGCCGACCTAACAGAGATAACAGATTTTGCTAATAAGTTTTAAAGTGGTTGTGATCTAGACCATCCTTTATTCATTCTTTCATTATTGGACCCAGAGGTCTGAACACACAATCTGCTTACAGAACATCTAGAGCCACACGCCTGCGGTCCACTGGGACACTACCACTTGACGAGTCAGCTTGCACATGCCTACCTACCCTACACAATTCTGACACTTTAGAGAGCACTGTCCTAGTTTTCATGGGTACTTCACATAGACAGTTAATGTATGGAATCAGGAGTTATGGTAGAACAGCCTGTGCCAGCCTGTGCCCTCCATGTAGGAGACACTCACAAAATCATTGCTGGGCAAACCCATCTAGCAAGAGCACATGCTGCGATTTCCCTATGAGGCATTTGACCAAGAGGCTTACATCATGTTTATATATATTTAAGGCTGGTTGCAATTCTTTTTTAAAACTGTAGCACACTTTTCTCTCTTAAGAAGTTCCAATTAAGCAATATTTACTACAGAGTTTGTAAGTTAAATTCAAGTTTTTAGAGATTATATTTGGCCTGTTCTGAGTAGTTCTCTTCCCAAATCAAAGGATTAGGCTCAAGTTTTAAAGTCAATGCAACTTGCAAATACAAATTCAAAAAATGTTAATTAAAAGTCTTAAGTCCCTGAGTTTTTCACTGCCCAGCATAAGGGTTTAACTAGCCTCGGGTTTTGCATAGAGTATGTGAAGACACTGGGCTTATATTTGTTTTAAGTATGTTTCATAAATTAAGCTGAGTATTTTCGGGCAGGTGTCACAGTCCTGTGCACTCCTCTGAAACCAAAGGTCTTCCACATGCTGATGCTGTGCTTAGCACACTGAGAAAATGGAGACCAGAGGTGGTGTCTCCATCTTAGAGCAGTGTTCTTCTTCTTCACATTCCATGTTTATGGTGTACATATTGGAACAATTTGAGTAGCTGGATTCTGGAAATGTCCAGTTGAAACGCTATAGTATTAACCTGCCACACGGAGTCTCTTTTATTTCTTTTTGCCAATGCTGCTTGCCAATTTTAACAACTACAGCAGATTTCTATTCAAACAGAACCAGATGGAACTCCAGTTCAAAGAACATAATCAGAATTAAATATGTTTAATTAGTTGCTTCTGATTTATGCAAAAAAATTAAAAAATAATATGAGAGTGAGAGAATGTGCCATGTATCCAGACACAGCAAAACAGACACAAACATTTTCTCCTTTTATCAACCAAAAAGACAAAGATCAGCCCTGGGAACTTTATTTTTCTTGTCTCTTTCCTTCTTATTCTTTTGCCTTAAGTACAGTGACAGTCAGGGAAGCCAGACTTTTTACCGCATATGTTATGGCCTTATCCAAAGTTATGCTAGCTGGTTGGCTCATGTCTTCTAATAGGAATATTTATCTGTTCGTTCACTTGGGATTGTTTTACTATCAGCGTAGGTTTTGTTGCAACCACTAATCTTTTTCCACCCAGGAAAATGCTTTGCCTTAATTTAACTAGTAAAAAATGATTAATTCAGGCAATTAAAACCAGAAAAGGACATTGGTAAGGTTCTTCCTGCATTGCAGTGTTCTTATACTTGAGTAGTTTAATTCTTTACTGGCACTGTAAATGTTTCCTCATTATCTTTTGTTAAAAATGATCCGTCATTACCATCTTGTTTTTCAACAACATAAATAAATTATTTGCAAAGTTTTGCTTTCCAGTAGCCAGTGTAAATTTTAAACTAATAGTCAAAAGTAATCATAAATGGTTTTATATTATCTATAATTATGCAAAAATATTTAATTTCTGAAAAGGATAACTATAAAATTTAATTATTGTTTACTAAGACATTCTATATTATTTTTCTATGAGTGTGCTTTTTACGACATAATTTGGGGAACAGCATAGATGTGGTGGCTCATGCCTGGGCCTCAGATCTGATCTGGGGAAGTCCTGGCTCAGTCACTGCTAAGTTATGTGACTCTGGGTGAGGCACATACATTACTTTCTTCCTCAGTTGCTTTGCCCATCAAACCTCCTTTTATGATTGTTGTGGGAATAGAAGGTGATAGAGTGTGTAGAATTAGCCCTTAACATAATGCTTTTCATGAATTTTCTATTGTCATTTTAGCTATCAGTGTTTTCTTCTATGGAATACAGTAATAGTGAAAAAATACATAAGAAATATAGATAATTATGGCACTGAATATAAAGTGGTTATATTCTAATTGGTAAGTATAAAAAGTTCAAGATTTTAAGTTAAAGAAAACAGTGATCAGGTGCTGTGCATTAACCCCACAGATCCTGGAATGGCACTGATGTTCAAATGCTTGGGCTCTACTAGAAAACATGTGTGTTATCTAAGGAAGTGAGACAATTGTTCAAAAATATTTTCTTTAGCTTGTAGATTTGTAGAGTGTAGTGATGAATTAAACAGCTATCTGAGTCATCAGAGATGCTCTAAAAAAATCTGACACACTGCCCCCAAACCAAAAAATATTTTTCTTGTTTTTAATCAGACTTCTGTTCGTTGTCCTTTATTTTTTCAAGCTTTTGCATTGACCTGCTTTGAGGCTGTTAAAAACTGGTCAGCGGTCCCTTGCCAATCTAGCTGGGCAGTATTTTATTGAGAAAGACAGATTTTCATTTTAGAAATGAGGCTTTCCACATTACGGCATTAGCAATAGCTGGTTATATATTATTATAGGAAGCAACAGTAGTCATTTCATAGCTCAGAGGCTGCATGCTGGTGTTCAACTAGCAGTTTGCAAAAGTTTGCTATGTGATTTACTACACAATGCTAAAACCAGGTCTCTGTCTTCAAGTGGTTCTTAGTAAAATATGGGCCTCTCCTAGCTTCTCTTTATCTATGGAACGTGTTTCGTGTCATTACTAAAACAATGCCATGGCCGTAAAGTGCATGTGGCTTATAACTGTAGCCATCTTATGACAGAAAGCATGTCAAGAGCATGATTAGAACCCACACCATTGGCGACTGTCACCCTAAGGAGCTCCTGGGATGCCATCCCCTGCCTGCTAGAAGTGGATGAGGACTGCTGTTTCCTTCTACTAGTGTGCCTCTTTCCCAAAATAAAAGTCAGGCCTTCTTCTATATCTGTTGCCTAGTAATGTCTTCTCTTTGTATATGGAGCACAATAAAAGTAAGATGTAGGTAGATATCCCACCAGTATTATTAATATTTTATATTTGTATTGGAAACAGGATGTCATATTGGATCACTTCTGCTGGTGGTGCTACATAAGCCAGCTAAGAGTGGCCACTCAGTAGTAGTTTGATAAACTGTTATAAAATAATCTACGTAAGTAGATTACATCAGATAAGTACCAGATGTTTATGTGTGTCATACACACATGGAGTGAAACATTCAACAACTTCAGTGAATGCATTTGATGTTCAGCTCTGTACCCCCACCCATCATCACACCCCTCACCATCACCCTTCATGTTAAACAGAAGTACAACAAACTCAGATGTGAAATCACATTCATCTTTTAATTAAAAATAAAGCAGCTGTGAAATAATGATGTTCTTTCAAAATAAGAAAACAGTGACTGGAGCATAGCTGATTGGATTTAGGAAAAGCAGGTTATTTAATTATGGTTATTGTGTGCCTGAATTTTTATGGAAAGAAAGGAAGTATTGTTAGGACAATGAACCCTCAAAGCACAGAGGGGTGGCATTATATAGAACTGCTCTGGATTGTATCTTTGTCTTTCCAGCTGCCTGTCTTGGATCACCAATCTTGTCTGTTAGAATGTGAGGTTGACGAAAGCTCATCATAATTCATAAAGCTAAACCAAGAGGATGGTCTTGACTGATTTTGAATGTTTTTCATGACAACTGATTATTTTGGCTTTAAAATTACCACAGCACAATATTCTTTAGAGATCAATACATTTCTTGACAAATACCTATAGAAGGTGAGGAAAACATGATAGGCTATTTAGTGTCTGTCATCTCATTCATTTGTTTCCTTCACCTTGCCTCTGCACTTCCTGCTCCTCCTTCTTCCTGGAACATTTTTTCCCTTTGCACACACTTGCAAACTCCTACTGTGTATCCTTAAGTATGTATCTTAGACATCAAAGTCAGCTGTAAAATGTCTCTAATTCCCCTACCTCCAAATCTCTGGTAAGGTGTTGATTCCTTCCCTTGTGCTGCATCACACTTTATGCACATTGCCCCATTCTGTAATCATGTGTTTGCACTTCCCACACCCTTACTGCTCTTTATATCCTCACCACTTAATGCAGAACTTAGCAGATAAGCAGAATTAAGTGTCCACTGAATGAATGTCAATCAAATTGAGTAACAATGTTCACGGATAGCAGCCCGATTAAACAGCTTACGCTAGAACTATACTACAAAATATTTTGAAGCCACTGAAAAATGATAATGTAGAAAAATATTTTGTCTTAAAAATACATTCAATAAAACTTAACAAAAAGCTGGTTATCGAATATAGAGGTAATAGCGCCTCATTTTTATAATAACAAAACATACAATATTCATATGTATTTTGCATAAGAAAAAGTCTCGAAGGCTATTATCAGTGGTTATTTCCTAATGATGGTCTTATGGAGATTTTATTTTCTTCTCTAATCTTTTCTGCATCTTATGAGTTTTCAGTGGGCATTTATTACTTTACCATATAGGAAAGCAGATATTCCCTAAAAGAAATCATAAAAGTCTAGATGGAAGTAGAGCAAAAACACATGATGGATTTAATGATGGAGACATGAGCCATGCACTTAATATTCTGGAGTAAAAAGTGATTTATTCTACCTACCAGACAAGAAAAAGGAAAAAGTCATTTGTATCAACAAAGAGGAAATGGTTAAGCCGAGAGAACTTTACAGAAGGAAGGCAGGCAGAAAAGGCTTCTCCTTGTGTTAGGCATAACAAATATTTTAATGGATCTAGAAGATATGGTTGGAGGGGAATAGACGCAGCAGGTGAGATTAAAAAGGTAAACAGAGGACAGTGACATGACTGGCAGAGATAGCTTTACCCGTGAGAAAGGTATACACATAGGCATGCAGTCCTTCCGTGTCTCCTGACACAGACACCATCAGTGTGACCAATGGCACTTCTGAGGCAGAAGGCTGTGTCCCTCCTCCCAAATAATCAGGCACAGGAGGGTCTCTGTTAAGGCATTCTCCTCAGGTACCCAGGGAGAAAGGACTTAAAAGAGCTTCCCAGCCTTGACAGTGAGAGTTCCCACAGTGCTGGGGAGGCTGTGTCTTGTTAGAGTTCTGGATAACCTTCCAATTTTAATTGCAATGGTTCCCAGCTCTAGTCATATTGTGAGGTTGTCATTCATCCTTACTAAACCCAGTGGCAGTAATGTTAGGAAGAAAAATGAAATGAAATGTCAAGTATCCCAGCGTGGTAAATAAGAGAATCTTCAGAGTTAACGCACAGCAGGAGACTTTATGCAATTACAAGGGAAGGTTGCTAAGGCATTTCATTGCCACTGAGAAAAGAAAATGTATTTTCTTTTTTTTTTAAGTGATTCATGCGTATCCTTTTGGGGCCTTTTTGTCTGGGACCTAGGACATCTCCGGTGTTCGGTCCCTTGTTAATATCAGCACATTGCTTCTTCCTTTTACATCAGCTGTTTCTAGTGCCTAGAATTCTTCTAGGTGGCCATCAGTTAACTTCTTTTTTACCTGGTAACAAAACTTTATCCTAAAAACAAAATTTGAAAAGCAGGAAAAGGACAGACAGGGAGTGAAGTTCTAGAGTTATTTCAAATCAGCCAAAGCTAAATATACACTCCTGGGAATTTAATCATTTCCAAACTGCAGAGCCATTTGTAAGTTTGACAAGAAGAGTTTATTTAAATAGCTCTGCTTCATGCTCCCTTGGTCGTCAAGATTTTTAAGGGCCCTTCAGCTTGAAAGTGACTATGGATTTAGGCATGACTCAATGGACAGTGAGTAAAACTCTAAGGGTTCTGAGAGCTTTTAAAAACAATTGAAATTGTTCAGTGCAGCCATTTCCAGAACACCCATTAACTTTCAGATTGCAGCATTAGGAAATCAGAGTTGTTGCAGCAACTTAAAATCACCTGATTGTTTGTATGGAACTGAGCTAGGTTTAGATTTGCTAGATAACATAGAGAACACCCAGTGAAATTTCGATTTTGAGTAAGCAGTGACCCAGTTGTTAGAATGTCCCAAATGTTGCATGGGACATGCTTATACTAAAAATATTTGTTGTTTTCTGAAATTCAAATTTAACTGAACATTCACTTGCTAAATCTAATAAACCTGGATTGTCTCCCTTTTTTGAAATTTTTGCACAAATTCGTACAGGGTGTTATGGTTCACTTTCAAAAGAAATGCAAATTTTAGGTACTCCATAAAAATGTGTTGGGTAAATAAGTATTTGTTAAATTAAAATTGAAAACATCAATCATTATTATCCTAAAATATTAGTTTCTACTAAAATCTTGCTGTTTTCTTTTTTCTTAAATCTGGTAAAAGCATTCAGGGAATAGATTTTACATCTTTAAAATCAGTTAAATGGACTAAAAATTGTTTTACATTGAAAACTACTCCTTTCCTTTCTAGGTGAAATCTCCTACTGTTGAAGTGTGTAATTTCAAATTGGCTTCTCTGTGCCAGGGATATTGCTGGTTTTCCTGGACAAAACTGTTGGTTCAGTTTTGAAGGAATTGGCAACATGTTGATTTAGTTATTCCACAGGCCTTCAGGAAAAAGCAAGTTATGAAAGAAATTTTTCAGAAGTCATTCTTCATGAGGCAGGTTGTTCATAAAATGGAAATTCTTTACATGTTCATGGCCTATGAGCAATAGAGGGTTAATTGAAATTTTGTTTTTTGAAAATTGGGTTATCATGTACTAACTGGAAAGCAGGATTCAGAAATTATGTTTGTGGGTTTGTGTTTTTTTTTGGCTTTTACTGCTGTTTTTAGGGAAAATGGCATTCTCTTGCCTCTTAATAATGAATACACTGCTGGAATATCTTGTTAATGATTATCAGTTGATATTGTGCAATTACTTTCTATGTCCTTTTGAAAACATTTACCATATATTTGTTTTTCATTTCTTTACAGTTTCTGTATTATACAGACATACAATAAATAGAGGGTTAATAAATAGAGGGAAATAATTTGATGGAAATAATGAAATTGTCCATAATAGAAAAAAAGAATATATTTATAATATATAGAAACCAGTAACAGCTTTTGTTTTAAGGTCATTCTTGGTTATTAATGATGGAAATAAAAATAATGAAAAAAGCTATTTTACTTTACTGAAAACATGGAATCATAGGAAGTCAGAGCTAAATGGGTGCCTTCCAGGTGATCTAGTCTAACTTCTCCATTTTAAAATGAAAACTGGAAGCCTGAAGATGAAGCGGCTCAACAGCTAGCTAATGGCAGAGCCAGTACTAAAACCTGGAGCGACTGATGCTTAGATCTTTGTTCTTCTCACCCATATCACATCTTTGTAGGAAGAACTCGAGGGTCCATTTCCCAAACCACAACACTCACTGTGCTTTCAAAGTCAGTATTGTTTCAGTCTGCCTCCTATTTGGGAGGAGGTAAGATGCTAAAGACTGATGGGGAATAGGACCGTGTTAGACTTGAGTTCCAATCCAGGCCTCTCCGGTATCTAATGTCTGAGTTTATCTTGTCTTGATTTTCTATTTGTAAAATGACATATATTAATGGCTATTTGGAGAGTATTTTTAATCTCTCAGAAAACACAGCAACATAATATTGAACTCAGTTTTCTCTTTTGTACCAAAGATCACGCAGTTTTGGTACAGCAATGAGAAAGATCTCCTGGAAATTGCCAACCTAGTGCAATTGCTGTCTTATCATAGCTGTGCCTTTTGTTAGAAGGAATGGAATCATAAGTTGGGGTTGTTGATGTCAGGTGGAATTAGAGTCCACTGAGCCTTAGTGGAAGGAGATTACATTGTGGAGCCCATGGGGAGAGATGCTCCAGGTGATGGTGGTGCAGGATGAGCAACTGACCAGGCATATATTGTCTTGCAGGTGGATTTGGGCTTTCTGCGCTTTGTCACTGCCATCGGGACACAGGGAGCCATTTCAAAGGAAACCAAGAAGAAGTACTACGTCAAGACATACAGAATAGATATCAGCTCCAATGGGGATGACTGGATCACCCTAAAGGAAGGAAATAGACCTCTTGTAAGTTTGGCTGCCTCCTCGTCAAGCAATTTAGTCTTTAAAATAGATGAACAGTGTTATTTGTTTGGGAGCTATCTGCCTGGCCTGGTTTTATTTTTGAATTGATTTAAAATGAAAAGTACAATTAGAGGTTTAAATCTGACCAAGGGGTCTCATGTTCCCAGATCCAGAAGCCAAAAGCAAATTACACGGATGTGTCCAGGAAAAGTCAATACCAGCCAAATTAAGTGTCACAATCAAGAACCACTTTATACTTCCTACAGGGACACAAACCAACCTTAAAAAAAAACACTGTCCTCTTAGAATCTTACAGCTAGTTTTTTTGTTTATTTTTTTAACACTGTGTTTCTTCATTCTCTTTCATAGATTTCGTTTTTTCTTCCTCTCTGTAACAGGCTGGTTTTAGAAAAGTTTCTTTCATCTACCCTCTGTGGCTCACAAACAAGAGTGTTCAGCTGCTTCTGTAAGAATAAATAGAACTAAGGTAGTCCCTCATGTTCCCTTGGATTCTAGGACTTACATGCCGTCTCCTCACTGCTTTCAACCCAGGAAGGCAGATGACTGTGCCCTGCACTCAGGTTTCTGCCCTAAACCATTTGGAACTGAGGTGTTTTTTCTCAGCCTGCCTGTTTATTTGAAGTTATGCTTGCTCCAATTTAGTAATCAAAAGATTTCTGATAGCTCATGCTTGCTGTTTTCCCAAAATCAAAGTTTGCCCTGTGGGCCATGTAAGGCATAGGGAATTGATAAGGATAGTGGCAAATCTCCAGGTAACTTGAAATCCCAGGTTCAGGAAGAGGTCAGTTAACATGTCCTTGTCTCTTTTTCAAGAATTCATGGCCTGGACTTTCTCCTGGGTCTGGAGCTGAGAAAAGCTTCTTGGGTGTGAAGTAAGAGAAGTATTGATTCCCTCTGATGAGCTGCAAAGCTCTCCACACTTGTTTAGAGGAGGCAAGATTGAAGTGGATATAGGTGTGCAGCTGCTTTGTGGGAAAAAGTTCTGTGGACAGGCAAGTTCAAGACCACTGTCTAGCCTGAGAGGACATGAAATCAATCCTCCACCTGGGGATGAAAAACCCTCATTGTCAACATTCATGGCGGTTAAGCAAGTAAATTTGGCCCTGGGGTTCATGAGGCTTATTCTTGTTTTGGAGTAGTTTTTTGAAGACATGCTTTAATTTCAAACAAAGAACCACCACCTCCCTCACCTAACACCCCCCCCAGGAAAAAAAAAAAAAAAACACTAATGCTAAGGACACACCAACAAACAGAAAGAATGGGGAGAACTGGTCCCAGACCTTTAGCCCTTTCTTTAAAAATTGAGTGTTACTTCTCCAAGACATTCTCTGTAGCCATTGTCCATTGATTATTCACATGACCCAGAAGGGGGTGTCAGAGGACACACACAGGTTCTGAGGGCGTGCCTGACAATGCACAAAGCTCACTCTAGCTCCACTTTCAAGAACACCCTGGCACACAAAGGGCTCTCGGAGTAGGAGGCAGAAAGAATAATGATTCAGCAAGGTTAAAGGCCTGGCATCTGAGCACTTTCACTGAACCTAAAAGAAATCCAAACACCCACCTGGACTCTTGTTGTCATCAGCCACCCTGCATTTCTCTGTACTGTAGCCACTGCCCTCTGCCCTCTTTTCTACTTTCCTCAGGGAGGGCTGGCCATACCTCAGCAAGAGCAGCCTTGGGCCAATCCCAGTGTGTCCTTATGTGGTTTTTGGCAAATATAAAATTCCCTTGGTGTGAGCCAAATGTTGGCACATGCAACACTCTCAATGGACAGCCAGGCTCTCCCTGGAGTGACTTGCCAACCCTTTGCACCATGATTTGGGACTCCATTCCCTCTGGCAGTGACCCATTATTCTTTGTCACACAAAAATGCTCCCACACAGATTGTTTCCCAGAGAGAGATGTTGAGGTAGCACAGAAATCTGAAGGCCATCACAGGCTAGGATAAATTATGCTATTAAATCACCTCTCGGCTAACGACCGACTTTGTAAAGCATTTGACCCCTTTCAATTGTGCAGGCCACTTGAGCTAAATGAAGTAAAGACACCATCCTGACTTTTACAAGCCCCTTCTCTCAGGGGAAGAACAAGCCTTGAAAAACTGTGGTTTTTCTCTACAAACTTACCTGGAAAGTGGGAAGGACTCTCCATACCTCTCATGGGCCCAGTCATCTCTAGTTATACAACCTGAGAGCGGGGTGTATGGTCTAGCTGTACGAGAAGCAGAGTGTCCTTCACACAGGGCTATCATGTAGACATGTTACTTTTACATGGCTGTCCCAAATCTGTGGCTGAAGTGAAATCAAGGAAAGTGAAGCTTTTCAGTTTCACCAGTGTTCCACAGTGACACAGTTTCCACTCCTCGGAGATCTTGCTAGAGAACACGGCCCAGGCAGAGGGGCCCCGACAAACACTTGTGGGCAACTGGCTCATGACTGGCATTCATTACTCTTGCAGTTACATTGCCTCATCTTTCTTAGAAAAAAAAAATGACTCATTTTTAAAACTAGAAGCAGAAGCGCTGAAAAAAGCTCATTTCCAGTTGCATATTATTTATAGCTCAGTTTTCATTTTAACCAGTAAAACATAATTTTACCAATAACTAAAACAGACTAATGTCATTAACTAATGTTAGGGAAAAGATCTTCCATCAAGAAATAGAATTAAAAAGGAAAAAACTACTAAACCTAGTGCCATAGCTGGGAACATCACCTAGAATTTTCAAAAAGCCAGACCTTGAACTGAACTCAAAAACATGCCTTCAGGGGATTCCTGGAAAAGTAAAATAGTGAAAGATCCCATGAAATGTCTATAGCTATCTGAAGGTTCTTATGATAAACTTAATAATTCCTACTATTTTAGATAATAGTGTGTATTCTTTAACAAATGTTATCATTGTAACTGCTTTGAGAGGCTCTATCATCTCTGAAAATTGAATCGATTAGGACAACATTCTGTATTAGACATGATTCTTTTTCGTTGCCATCATTTGGAAAACAACATGACAAGTTATTAACACCACATCAATGTGAATAGACAATGCTGAAGTTATAAATAATTTTCACACATATTTGTGAAAACATATTTTTGGGTTTGTTTTCAATCCAAACTTCTATTGTTAAAAAGCCCTTTCTTTTTTTATATAGATCTTTCAGGGAAACACCAACCCCACAGATGTTGTGTTTGGCGTTTTCCCCAAACCACTGATAACTCGATTTGTTCGAATCAAACCTATGACATGGGAAACTGGCATATCTTTGAGGTTTGAAGTGTATGGCTGCAAGATAACAGGTAAGCTCCAGCTAGAAGATTGCCTAGTTTTGATTTATATAAACTTTTAAATATAGGGAGAGTCATTTTATATAAATGCAGTCATTTTCGTTTGGTAGTCAAAAGCATATGCTTTGAATTTAGACAAATGTGAGTTAAATTCTACTTGTAGTTCTCACTATCTTATTTGGACAATTTACTACCTCTCAAAGCTTTAGTTATCTCACCTGAAAACAGTCATGATCGCGTGCACCGCGCAAGGCTATTGTGATTAATAAATAAGCTCATAGTTATAAAGCACTTAACACAGGCTGGCATGTGGTAGGCATTTGTGAGGTGGTGCCTTCCCACAAGACTGTAAACTCTATGAAGGCAAGTGCCATGACTTTTGTCCCTGTCTCCTGGGTTCTGGGCACACTGATGGTTACTTACTAGATTTATAGTAACATGGTGTGTGGAATGTTCTCCATCCGCTTTATCATTTTTTATTTTTTTTTATTTTTAAAATACAGTTAGCATGCAATATTATATTAGTTTCAGGTGCACAGCATGGTGATTAGAATTTATATAACTTACAAAGTGATCACCTCAATAAATCTGGTACCCATCTGACATCATACATAGTTACAACAATATTATTAACTATATTCCTTATGCTATACTTTACATACTCATAACTATTTTATAACTACCATTTTGTACTTCTTAATCCTTTCCTTTTTTTCACTTAGTCCCATCTGGCAACCATCAAAATGTTCTCTGATTCTTTGAGCTTGTTTCTGTTTGTTCGTTTATTTTGTTCTTTAGATTCCACATGTTAGTGAACTCATATGGTTATTTGTCTTTGTTTGACTAACTTCACTCAGCACAATAACCTCTAGATCCATTAGTGTTGCTACAAATGGTAATATTTCATTCTTTTTTTATGGCTGAGCAATATTCCATTGTACATATGTAATACTTCTTTATCCATTCATCTATTGATGGACACCCAGGTTGCCTCCATATCTTGGCTATTGTAAATAATACTGCATTGAACATATGGATTCACATGTCCCTTTGAAGTAGAGTTTTGGATTCTTTTGCTTAAATATCCAGAAGTGTGATTACTGGGTCCTTATTTGTTTCTTGTTATAGCCTGTTTTAAAATCTATTTTATCTGGCATCAGTATTGCTACCCAAGCTTTTTTCGCCCCATTTTCATGAAATACATCTTCCCATTTCTTTACTTTCAGTCTGTGTGTGTCTTTAGATCTGAAGTGAGTCTCTAGGTGGCATATGTAAGGGGCTTAGTTTTTTTATTCATTCAGCCACTCTGTGTCTTTTGATTGGAGTATTGAATTTTTTTACATATAAAGTAATTGCTAGATATGTAGTTACTGCCTTTTTATTATTCTTGATCTTTTTTCTTCTCCTCCTCCTCTTTCTCCTTCTTTTTGTTCCTGTAACATTTCTTGCAATACTGTTGGTGATGCACTCCTTCGGCTTTTTCTTGTCTGAGAAGCTCTTTATCAGTCCTTCAATTCTAAATTTGCTCGGTAGAGTAATCTTGGTTGTAGGTCCTTTCTTTTCATCACTTTGAATATTTTATGTCAATCCCTTCTGGCCTGCAAAGTTTCTGTTGAGAAATCAACTGACAGTCTTATGGAACTCCCTTGTAGGTAACTAATGGCTTTTCTCTTTCTGCTTTTAAGATTCTCTCTTTGTCTTTAAACTTTGGCATTGTAATTTAATTATGATGTGTCTTTGTGTGGGCTTCTTTGAGTTCGTCTTGTTTGGGACTCTCTGTGCTTCCTGGGGAAGTTTTCTGTCATTATTTTTTCGAATAGGCTGTCAATGCCTTTCTCTCTTTGCCTTCTGGTACTCCTCCGATATGAATGTTGGTACCCCTGATATTGTCCAGAGGCCCCTTAAACTCTCCTCTTTTTTAGGGAGTGGGGTGATATTTTTTTCTTATTGTTATTCTGTTTGGGTATTTCTGCTACCTTAGCTTTTAATTTGCTGAATTGATTCTCTGCTTCATTTAATCTACTGTCGATACCCTCTAATATATTCATCATTTCAGTTAATGCATTCTTCATTTCTGACTGGTTCTTCTTTATACCTGATTTTCTTTTGTGTCCTGCATGTCTGGAGCATAGTAAGTGCTCAGTGCACTTACTTTTGAATGAATGAATGCAGTTTTATTTGTGCCTTCTAAGAAACAAGATGGATCTCAAAATTTGACTCTCTTCTCTTGAGTAGGCAAGTTTAAATTCATTCTGGAATTAAAAACTATTGAATTAAAAGTTACCACATGACTACATCAATTGACTTCCAAAGTCTCTAGAGTCTCAAGTTTTAATATAATTTTTGTACTCAGAAAGTATTTTTTAAAACTAGTAATCCTGGAAAATCTAGAGTATGTGACAGTATGTCACCATATAGAAACATAAACAAGGTTGTAGCAAACCATTTTACTTTATAGGTTGTTGAGCAAGGAACATTTTTATTATTCTAACAAACTATATTTCTATCATTTGGTAAAGATGGAAATTTGCGAAATTAATCTTTGAAGGTTACTGCTTATGAAAACATGACAAACTTGTATTTGCTAACCAGAAGTGTATTAACTGTTGCTTCTGCACACATTAGTGTATTTCTATGTTAATTAAAGGTTTTTCAGTGATGATCTCAGGCACCACACCATCTAAAGATACTTTCTGAGTCATTAAAGGAATATTGAATTATGCTTATTCCGGTTCTCCCATCAAATGCAGTTATTACTTTCTCATTCTTTGAAATGAGTTAACTGATATTTGATTTATCAGTATATCTCAATTTTCCCATTAAAACTATGTACAGAGCCTTTACTGTAAAATAGTATCAGTGAAAATAACCATCTCAGTACTCCATCACAGAACTCATCTCTTCTTCCCAACTAGAATTGGTTTTAAGCTTAGCAAAAAAAGTTGTTTAAAAAGTAAAATAAAATACAGGGTTGCCAGTTAAATCTCATGCAGATAAATGAAAAATAATGTTTTATCTCATGCAATATTTGGGACATACTTATACTTAAAATAAATATATTTCTTGTTTGTCTGAAGTTCTAATTTAGTTTGGCATCCTGTTTCTTGTTTTGTTGTTTTTGTCTGATTGTTTGTTTGCTAAATCTGGCAACACTATTTCCAAAGGATTTGACATGTAGCCAGGCTAAAGCACATCTGAGCCAGCCTACTATGGAAGAACAGAGTTAAATCCTAGCATCTCAATCTAACCTTGAATTATTAACATGTTTTCTCCTAATCATTGCTAAAAGAATCACATAGTTTTCAGTCAAAGGCAGATCAAGTTTCTTCTTTATTGTTCTCTTTGGATGAAACAGACATATAGAAGGAATGACAGTCTAACTGTGCTCCATGGACCCGTTGGCTAAATGGGGGTTGGGCAGTGCTACGATTGTAGATTGTAAACTGCGCCCGAGCCAGCTCTGCATTAGAGAAAGGACATTAATCTGGTAAAAGTTCTGCTCTCTTTACAATATTTGAGTTAATTGTGTTTTTCTCCAAATGGTAACATCTGGTCCTCATTACCAGCTAAACATTTTCTTTATAAAAAAGCCAGTTTTGAATCAGGCAGGTGCGACCGCAGTGACCAAAAATGTGATTTCTATTTTTAACACCATAATTTCATAGTCCCCCAGTAAAATAGATTTTGTAAATCTTTTTTTAATCCCAATTGAATTCATTCTTGGTTTCCAGATCCCAGCCTGGAGCAAATACTGTGGCTGTATTACAGGAAGAGGTGCTTGGGAAATAGGCAGCTGCCTTTTAATGTGTTAATAAGTTGATTCATTCAACAAATATTTGTTGAACAAATACAAGGAGTCATAGAAAATTTTTAAATATGACCTGGTTCATGCCCTCAGAGAACTTAAACTGTGAGGAGGCAAATAGCAGTAATCCAAGGAACTGAATATGATCATCAGTATATGAGAAATGCAAACTAAGTACTATGAAGACCTCAAGAAAAGGAAAGCCACAGCTAGCTGGAGAGATCAGGAAAATTGAAAGAGTGGCATAGCATTTGAAAACAAGTCAAGACTTTAAGTGGTGCAGATAGTTGGAAGGACAAGATGATGGGGAATTCCTAGTGAAGGGAACAGAATGAGAGAAAGCCCCCAGCCCCCACTTCCCTTTCCAGAGGAGGAAGTTCTTCATTCCAGTTGCCTCTGTGGAAGGTCTGGCATGCTCAGCTGAAAGTACATGCATGACTCCTAATGAGCAAACACTGAATATTTGAATAAAGGAATGACATGATGTGAACTATATGTGAGTTCATGTGGAAAGTATCTTTGTCATTAATTCTTAAAGTTCAGCTGATAAGATAGACATAGTTTAATTGTATTACATACCTGCCTCTTAAGATGGTTATATTTTTAGGCAAATTTTTATTATATTATGCAAAATTAAGTTTTTTCAAAGAAAAAAATAGATTATTAATACTTCGTGTGCATGTCCTTGATTGAAATGCACAATTTTGAAAAGAGAATAATTTGAGTGTTGAACATTTTATTTTTAAACCACCAAACAATTAATCAATGATCGATACTCTCCTATTCTCAGAAGCTACTTGGGCTGCTGTAGGAGATTTAAAAAAATCTATGATGTTGTTCATTGCCTTGGAAAAACTCAAAAAAGGTGAAATATATGTTCTTATTGAAGATTTTATTTATTGGAATATAATGTAGGGAGGGAAAGGGGTTCTAAAAGAGTGGGAGAAAGTTTTGAGGGTGGAAGACTTCAGTTTAATGTCAAATGATGAAGAAATTTAAACATATGCATGGGTACAGATGCTCTTTTTGTTCGATATGTTGTATTCTCTTTTTAAGCATGGAGACCTCTAGAAAATCATTTTACATTATCTCTTTCATTGCGTCCTTTAGATTACCCTTGCTCCGGAATGTTGGGCTTGGTGTCTGGACTCATTTCCGACTCCCAGATCACAGCATCAAACCAAGGGGAGAGGAGCTGGATGCCTGAAAACATACGCCTCGTGACCAGTCACTCCGGCTGGGTACTGCCTCCTGGACCTCAGTCATACATAAATGAGTGGCTCCAAGTGGACCTGGGGGAGGAGAAGATTGTAAGAGGCATCATCATCCAGGGGGGGAAACACCGGGAGAACAAGGTGTCCATGAGGAAATTCAAGATCGGGTACAGCAACAATGGCTCGGACTGGAAAATGATCATGGACAACAGCAAGCGCAAGGCCAAGGTGAGATCCAGGGGCAGGGAGCAACTTCCAGAAGAAATCCTGCCCCAAGTCCTTGGCTTAAATCAAAGACCCTCAGCATTCTCCCACAGGAGTGAGATGTTTCTTTTCAGTAGTGAGACCCAGTGGAGGTGTGTGGCGGTGTTAGTAAGATCCCCAATTCTAGGGCAGACAGGTTTGGAGTACAGAAAGTGATGTCTGAGATGAACATGGGAAAGAACTACATTGCTGGTTACTTTTTTCTCTCTTATGTAAGGATGGTAGATAGCTCAACACATAGAACAGGGCAACTATGAGGGCCAGGATGAGGGGATTGACAGCAGCAATCCAGCAGGAGCTCAAAAATCTCTCTGCACATTCTAACCTGTCAGTTAGCCCTTCCCCTTTCCTGTCTGTCACCCAACCCTCTAAAGTGTATTTTTTAAACTTTTAATTGTGATGATATACACATAACATAAAATTTACCATCTTAACCATTTCAGGTGTTCAGTTCAGCAATATTAAGCATATTTATATGTTGTGCAACTAAGCTCCAAAACTTTCTTATTTTGCAAAACTAAAAATCTGTACTCATTAAGCAATAACTCCCATTATTCGTCTCCCCCAGCAACCACTATTCTTCTTTCTATCTCTATGAATTTGACTACTCTAGGTACCTCATATAAGTGGAATCATACAATATATGTACTTTAAGGACTGGCTTATTTCACTTAGCAAAATGTCTTCAAGGTTCATCCACATTGTAGCCTGTGTCAGAATTTCCTTCTTTTTGAAGGCTGAATAATATTTCACATTTTGTTTATCAGTTCATTCATTAATGGACACTTGAGTTGCTTCTACTTTTAGCTATTTTAAGTGATGGTTAAGTATATTTTTTCTTCATTGGAACCTTTCAAAATGCAGTTGGCTCTTGATGATTCAGTGAAAAGAGAAGAAAACCTCAATATAAAAATATCCCAACATTCACCAGAACACATGGTATAATATTTTTTAACTAAACAGATATTCTTTAGTGATTACATTTTACTTGAGCTGATTGTTAGATTTATTTGTATTTCCTGAGTACACAATGCCAACTGGGAAAGAATGGGTGGCCAGGAAGCTGGTTTGAGATTAAAATAAGTAACAACTCACAGATGTTCAGTTTTGTATGAACTATGGAAATGGCATTCGGCTGAAGATACCCAACACAATTGGTTTTTTGGTCCTAGCCTTCCCATCCCCACTTTGCTCAGAATCAAGTCCTTTTATAAAAAGAAGATTCTAGTTAACGGGAGGGAATGTTAGCCTTGCTCCCACTCTGAGCAAGTGTAGGAATGTGGCTTAATGCAGTGACTCAAGCAAAGGCATTGCAGGCAGGAAACAAATGCTGGGCAGTGTAGCCAGCTCCTACTCTGTCCAGATATGGGGATCTGGAGAGACTGCCCTGTCCCCCACTGGCTGCTGGTCAGCCACCAACAGGGATGATGCTGTCAGAAATGTGAAAATTCCTCTCTCATTTCACCCCTTGTTAACTTGTGGTTTCTAAGATATTTCCAATGTTTTTATCATCTGTGTGCAGCTACTTTCTTTCTTGTGTCCATTTCATTTTCCCTTTTATGTCTGCCTCCTCTTGTTTTGATGAAAGAAAAAGTAAAATAAACATCAGAAACTGGAGTTATCCCTAAGAGCCAGACTTCTCTGAGTAAGCCTGTGCCTCTAGCACAATGTGTGAATATGTTGCAAATCAACAACTTCCTGGAGCTGCTGTCGCATGGCAGGGTGTGCTGTTGTGACATGTTCTTCAACACTAGGGTTCTAAGAGAGACAGAAAACAGATTGCCATATGCTGTGGATAGGATGCATCCTATGCTTCCCTTTGTTATGCAATCCACCATCTGTAATCAGGTCTAAAGCTATCTATGGCTCTACTGTAATACACAACGTATAGAATTCCACAAGAAGCCAACTCACAGTTTTCAATTTTAACAGAACAGCTCCATGCATGATTGGTTAAATGTGTTCAATTTCATTCCTAAAATATGATTCTATCAATCATTATCATCTTCTTATATTTAAAACCATGAAAAATTCTAAACTGTTTGCACAGAGCCTAATCCATGATCCCTAAATGCCCTTTCCCAGGAATAAAATCTTAAAGATGAACAAGGAAACTGGTAAAACCTTCAATTTAGGAGCAGTACATATTTCTAAATTGTATAAAGATATTTAAAACATAGCATATTTAAACTTGCAAATGAAGGTTATAACAGTAAAATGAGTACTGTTTTGTAAAATTAAACAGCACTTTGATGTATTTAAAATCCTCTATGTCCTCTCCTCACTTCCTCCCCTCAAATAGAACATGAAGGACAAGGTATATCAGAGTCTTTGAATTAACTAAACTTTTCAGGGGCTGATAGATCTAAATACTCAAGGCCCTCATCTTCTAAAACAAGAGGAGTAAAAGCACACAGATGTTTCATAAACAATCATATGCTAGCAAAGGTAGCCCAGTTCCATATGGTCCTTCATTGCTAATATTCTTCCCAGTTCATCACCGACAGCTTTTATAACGTATTTACATTGTGCTAATTCTTTGCACAGGTTAAAATTAGCAGTAGAACGTGAGATTCCGTAGATATGAGTGCTTTTCTCCTGTGATTATTGGAGCTATGTTAATGTGGACAGAAGTTACATGTGTAGTAATGCTATTTTCACCATAACTAGTATCTTACTGACAACACTTAATTGGACCTAACAATAATATATGTCAGATGCTCAATTACTGGCAGCAACTGCGGTTCTATCAAGAGTACAGAACCCTGCTCAAAAAGGAATTTACTTTTGAAAATAATAGAAGGAAACCTTAATTGGAAGAAACGAGTCTATGTTAGCCATATACTTTGAGATTCCTGGAAGCTTTTCTGAGTTGGAAAAGACCAATTAATTTACTCCTAGAACTTAGAAAACCCCTGGACATGTAACAACCTACTCAATCTGTCTTCTCTTACATGTGTGCCATTTTGCCATGGTATTTCCACCACGGGATGATCACTTCTTTGGCTGCTTTATGACCCAACTATTGGGCATGATTTCCACTCTTGACTGACATGGCCTGAAGATGGCCATTCACTCAGTTTGATCCGCCAGGTTTGGTAGCCAAAACTGCAATACATTTAAAGAAAAATTAATGAAACTAAATGTGCTGCCTTGGGCAAAGTCCTTAATCTCCTGGACCTCAGTGTTTTCATGTGTTAAAATGAGAAGGTTAGACTCAATTATTTCTAAGGGCAGAGGCATTATAGCAGTGTAGTAGTGAAGGAAACCAGTCAGACTGCCTAAGTTTGAATCTTGTCTCTGCCACTTGCCTTACATATAACCGTGGGCCAATTGCGTGACCTCTCAAGGCCTCTTCTGTAAAATGAGGGTAACAATAGAACCTATATCATGGAGCTGTCTTGAGGATTAAATGAATTAATATATTTTAAGCACTTAGAACAATGTCTTTCACCAGTAAATATTATAGGATGTTTTATACATAAAAGGGCACATCCAGAGATAAAGCAATACGAGTTTTCTAATCTTCTTCCCCTTCTGTTCAGACAGATTAAGAATAGTGTTGGGAAAAGAGGATATAGGAAGGTTACTCATTTCTTGAAAAAGAAAGCAAGTCTAGTCATGCCCATTTTCTTATGATTCCTGTAAAGGATGTTGACTTTTCAGTCAATGTAAAAGGGGCAATAAAATAATTCAAGAGCTGCTCCAGCACTGGGTAGCCTAGCTCATAAAAAAATGTCATGGTGACTTCAAGTTAGGAATGCACTTGACAAAGAGGTGCAATTCAACTAGGCATCAGAACATCACTTAACAGTGAGGACTCTTGATCTCTTCCTGAGATGAGGTCTTTTATCTACAAATGCCTCCAACTGGTGGCTTCCAACTGGTGGAACTGCTTAAGTAAACAGTAATTTCAAGTGGTTGGCATACCCAAGTTCTGGAATAAACAGCATTTGTACTACATTAAATTTACTATCTCTTCCTTCAGGAATTTAATCTGTCTCTCTCCTAGAGGATCTGCTCCTTTAAGAAAATGTGTTAGGGGTAGTTATTGAAAATGTGATGTCTATTATAAGCTCTCTAAAATGTGATGTCTATTATAAGTTCTCTTCCTGAGTTACTATCTTCCACATCAAGGAAGTGGCAAAAGTGTCACTTCTCTCAGGCTCAATTCTCCCAGCATATCATTTAAAAACGTGTCTCATTAAAGCTTCAGGTATAGCCTTAGTGTGTACTCTGGTTTCTGAGAAGTGACATCTGTCACTGCTTAGAGAAGGTTTAATTGTTTTTTTTCCTTTCTCATTTATGAAAAGAATGTCAGCCACTTATGAAGAGGTAGAATGAGCCTTATGCCTCTGCCCTGTAAGAATCTCGAGGAGAGGCTCTTCTGCCAAAAGAGAGATTTTATTAATAATTGGTGTTTTTCATACTTCACAGTCTTTTGAAGGCAACAGCAACTATGATACACCTGAGCTACGGACTTTTCCACCTCTTTCCACACGATTCATCAGGATCTACCCTGAGAGAGCCACTCATGGTGGCCTAGGACTAAGAATGGAATTACTTGGCTGTGAAGTGGAAGGTAATTACAATTTCTAGAGTGACTTCTAGTTTTCTACTTTTTGTTTGTTTGTTTGTTTGTTTGTTTCCTTTTCATGTATTTATGCTCCTAATGGTACTGTCATTAACTGCTACCTTTTCCCCTGGGTAATTCTGCATCTCTCTTTGCCTGCCAGTTTATTAAGCTCAACATTCTAGCATATTCTAGAACATTTTAACCTGCAAAACAGTGCTTTCAGAATTCTACTTTTGTCTTGGTTGTTTGCATAACTCACCTCAGATTCTATGGGGTTCTCTCCATCGATTTAAAAATAATAATAATTTTTTGAAGTGAAATCACATGACATAAAATCCACCATTTTAAAGTAAACAATTCAGTGGTGTTTAGTACATTCATAATTATTTGTGCCACCACTACCTCAGTCTAGTTCCAAAACATTTCCATCACTCCAAAGTAAAACCCCTTACGCATTAAGCAGTTTCCCACCTACTTCCCCCTCCCCCAGCCCCGAACTATTCCTTTGACATTTCTAGTCTTGTTTGGAAGTCTATGTCTGATCCAGGTTTCTGTAGGTGATGTTGACTACCATTCAAATACCAGCAGAAAGCAGCATATGATAGACTGAAACATCAAAACATTCTCCTGGATGAATTTCTTAGGCTGCTGCAGACACAAAATTTTGTGAATGTACAGAGAAGTCTGTTTAAGGATGTTACTTCATGAACTTAGGTTATCATATGAAGGTCATATCAAGGACAAATTCAGTTCCCACACTGATCTCAAAACCCTTCTCTCCTCAGCTTTTTTCTATCACATAATAAATGACTTGAATGTTTGAAAAAAAAATGATGGTTGCTTATTGTTCCATTTCATGCGTTTGTGCATTAGAATTCCCATCTGCCTTAAATTTGGGCAAAAATGAGTAACCTTATACCAACTTTTCCATCCCCATAAAGGTCTTTCTACAGGTTAGCTCAAAGAGTGGCTATTGTCAGTACCCAGATGTTAATCAATTGAGCATATGCTCATAGTTGTTTTGAAGAATGCTTTTTTAATATCACCTTGTGGTTTCAAAATTATGTGTGTTTTTCGCTACTCAATTGTAATTACATTCCTGAGCACATTAAATATCATAAAACTTTTCTTATGCACTATGTAATGTTAGACTATGAATCACTATACTAGTGAATAATTCATAGCTACTTTTCTATGTGTTTATTTAAAAGCAGGCCATTATCTCCCATTCTTTATTGTGTAGTTGTTTCTATATCTATAGTCATGTCTCAGACCTCTGAATTACCCAGGCACTATCAACACAGACCAAAAATGCCCATGTGCCAGGGCTTTGGCAAAGATGCCAAGAAAAAGAAGGGATGGTCGAGCCAATTGCAGACATGTTCGTTCAATTTACTGAGAAATGTGGTCATCTGGAAAAAGGAGCGTGCTGCTATAAGGCAGGTCTTTAGTCTGGATTCTAGGAAGCAACACTGATTTAGGAGGTGGAATTAATGGACGCTTGAAAAGACTGAGACTTGTGGCTGTTTGCCAGTGTCAACTCTGTAGTGTGGTAGAAATTGTTGATGAAGGGATTTGCTACAGATGTTTCTGAGCTCTCACAAAAGCGAGGAAGTTGCCCACAGCCATGTGAGAAACCAACATCCGGGAAAGTAATGTCAAAGCTTTTAATGTGATTGGTGAAAGGAAGTGCTTTTCTTCATCCTTAGCTCAATTAACAGGCCTTAATAAATATCTACTTTGTGCCTTGTTCTATAGAAAATACCTAAAGGGATATGGAAAGGAATATGGTACAGCCCAGCCAACCCTTATTAGAGAACCACGAAAGATATAATATTTTCAAGTATTAAAATTAGGGCATAAAAAGCATTCACTGTCTACTATTTTCAATTTAATCTCAGTACCACCCTGGGACACTTCCTACATGGAACCCGTCCTTTATAAAAACCATAAGGAATGCAAAAAACCCAGCAAGATGAAGAGACAGTTTAAAATACTTAAAAGTGGCACAGTATCAAGAAAAAGGGTAGCTTAGTGAAGACAAGCATCTGGATTGAAAGAAAGGATTCTATTAATTCAGTGAGAGCAATAAGTAGAGCAGGAATATATGTGCATGCATTTTATGAAGTGTAGACTATGTCTAAGGGTGTGTGCAATATCTGTACGTGCTAATTTCTTAGTTATTTTTGTTCTGTGCTTTTGGAGAGTTGAGGAAGTTGAAACTAGCTACATTTCCACATTTGTCATAACTCTGCTCAATACTTAAGCACAATAACAAAAAATGTCAAGTTTTTATTGAGAAAGCAGCAGTTACTAACACATTCCTACCAGCCAGAAGCTCTTAAGAGAATGAGATTCTGCTCCCAGCACCTTGTCTGCTTCTCAAACATCAAGAGAACTGTACATTATCTCCAGTCTCATAAAGTGAAATGTAATACTGAAAACTGTAAAATATTAAACAGATTGCAAAAATGAGTAACAGGCTTGAAAAAAAAAAAAAAGACCAAACTAAATTTAAAGAACTTCAAAAGCAGTCTTTGATTAATGTTGGATACCTTTCATCTGCAAACTTAAAGATATGGGAATACCTGCCAGCAGTGGAATGCTGTCCACTGGGAGTTAGAATACAGTAAGCTAAAGTGCAGGATATCTAAGGCAAGTCCTCTCAGACACCTGCTCTGGAGAGAGATCAGAGGTTGATGGAAATGGAGTCACTCCTAAAAACAAAACAAAACAAAACAATATCATGCTAAAAGTGAATTTTGAATATGGGGACTCTCTTTTGGAAAAAATTATAATAGGAACTTAGCAAATTTAGTAAGTACGAAGAATATGAAAGAATTCATGGCAAACGAGTTCTCTAGCACCCTAAAATGAAAGGAAAACCAACATCTCTATTATCAAGCAATATCTCTTATTATCAGCCTCCAGGTTCATGAATAAATAGCCAGTGAAAATTTAAGAACTTTTCAGAAAAAGGATGTTTGTATAGATAACAATGTAAAGAAATGCTAAAGCAGCCAACTCTATTCAGCAGATATGGACCAGATAACAAAACAAAGCAGTCTCTGATAGATTCTGCAAAACCCAAGCCTTTTTAGCTCCTGAAAGAGAGGTAAACCATGCTCCTGGCCTTCTTGCTACAGTTTAGTTTCCTGCAAAAGTATTAGTAGATTCAACAGCAAGAGGCTTGAGAATACCCTTCAGAGGTGTGAGATAATAATCTTTGGATCCTGTTCCAGCACCTACAGCTGGACCGACCACTCCCAATGGGAACCTGGTGGATGAGTGTGACGACGACCAAGCCAACTGCCACAGTGGAACAGGTGATGACTTCCAGCTCACAGGTGCAGAAACCATCTTCCATCCCATGCTGTGTCATTTCAATTCATGCAGTCATTGAGACTAACTAGTTAGTGCCTGTTTGTGTTTGCGTAACTCCTCCGGGAGGTGGGCATCAGGGTGGTAGCAGAACTGCCCCAGCAATAGAGGTGGCCTTGCCAGAACATACGCATCTTCATTTCCTCATGTCATCCATGTAAATGGCTTGTTCCTAATAGCCACAGCCATTTGAAACAATGATTTTAGCCATTTTCAGAGCCAAGACTAGGATTAATTGAATAAGAATTTCTCCATGGCTAATCATCCTTAACGGATCCTCATCTTCAACACCACCCACCCTCATAACACATGTACATAACCACATGCTTTAGAACATTTATTTTCATTTTTTAATGAGAATAAAAGTGTTTTCAGTGGAACATTTATCCAACTAATTGAAGAAATTAGGCTTATATTTGAAATGTAGCTTTTAAGTTAGAATTTTATAAACCACTTTACATTAAAATTTACAAAGGCAGACTTAGTTGTCATTTCACATTACCACTGACTTAGCAAATATATGAGGGCCAGTGTTTGCCAAATGCCTCATTAATTAATTTAGAATATTCTAAAACCCTAAAAGCTAGAAAGTGACCTTTCTTTCACTTGGAATGCCAGAGGAAATGTTGGGAAAGTGGGGAATGGGATTGCACCATTTAGAAACTGGCCAAGGCACTGGGATTTTCACCCTATTGTTGCAAAAGGTACTGTGCGTCCTTTGCTACCCGGGTCAAAATGTGGTTTCATATAGCATCTGACTCTCGTTTTGGGTTAAACATGAGCCCTTAGATATAGGTCTGTATTTTCTCCCAGAAAGGACTCAGGGATCCCACATAATTAATTTCCATGGGTGAAACCGAAGGCGTTACCATGTAACTTCATAATAGTGCCATGTTATTGGCCAATGCATTCATGTAAAATCTGGAAGGAAATGTCCCAAAGTACATTTCCAATTACTTAGAAAGCTTTCCTCTGAACGAGTGAGAGAACTCTGCACTCTGAAATGGAATAAGGGGATAAAATCTAGCTCAGATATTTAGTATCTTGTCCTGGGTTTACATTTAAATCTCACCTCCTGAGGCGGCCTCCCTGCAAATTTCCAGGATAATCACTTACATTTTGAAACAAAGCTTGTACTAAGTAGCCACAAACCACAAAAAATTGCTCTAATTAATGCAGCGACATTTTCTCTTTAAGAAGTTAAGTTCAAGCCGAAAACCTGACAGCTGATGTTAAAAACAGAATACCATTCTATGATCCAGGTCCCATGGCACCTTCCCAGGGTTGCCTGTAAACACTGCTACAAACCTCAGGCTTTTTGCAGACCCTGTCAAACATCCATAGTGAAATTCCTCATAAAAAGGAATGACTGCAATCATTGCAGGATACCCTTTTCAATTACCCTCTTGTGAAGAGGATTCTTTTCTTTATAAACCCTAAAGTGGTCTGTTAATATTGATTAGAACAAAGCCTCAGATTTACTCCTCATATCAGAACAACCAACCTTCTCATTTTTGCCTCAGTTCATGACTGAATCAATTGAAACTGAAGCCTTTGAATGAAATAGAGCAAGTATGTTAGCCTGGAGCAAATTGTGTAAGGCAATGAGTTACAAACTACAGAAAATGGGTCCTTTATAGTGGAAACACTGGCAATCTTTTAAAAGTATAAGGTTATGGTTTATCTACAGCATTTAAAATTATTTCTTGCATAGATAGAAAAAACTTCATCTCATCATTTTAGTTTGTTTTTAAATATTACCATGGCAAAAAAAAAAAAAATGTGATTTTCTCAGGCCAGCATGTTTGACTCAAGGATTCCATCAATACATGCATATGCTAAGAGCTGCTAAGAGTGTTCACAATGCCCATGTCACATCCCATCAACAAGGGGTTTTAGAAGGCATTTCGTGCTACCTATTCATTTATTGCATTATAGCCAATTTCGCTTTATGAAGCTGTTTGTTATCCTTTCATGGAAAAGGGTATGCTCACATCTAAATCTTTGCAAGGAGCAAAACCCTCACCTAAGCAGATTTCTTTTCACATATGAACAAATCACCTCCTAGGCACACACACAGCTGTGTACTCTCTTTGCTTACTCTGGCACAGGCTTTGCTGTCGGAGCTGCAAACTTTGAATGTTCAATACAATATAACCAAACTAAAAGCATTCTCATTTAACCCTGATAGGTGGAAACATGGAAATTGGGATCAAGGCTTTCTTTAGCCTCATTTAGTGCCTTAAAGCAGATGTTGTTGCTTTAATTTCTCCTCTAGGGGTGACCTATTTATATATAGAGAGAGAGATAAGTATCGGAGCAAAATGCTCATTACTTACAAACAACACTGAATTCTAAATGAAATGTACCAAATGCATGGAAATGATGAGAGGTTCTGCTTTCCCATATTTGCTTGCCAAGGTGAAGTTACTCATTTGCAAATGCCTTTGAAGTTATTAGATAATACAATTGGCTTCAAAGGCATCAGGAGGCCAAATTTTACACTGGATCTGTGTGTACCCAACAGCAGAATTTGGCTCTCAAACTGTAACAAAACTGATAATGCATATCGGTTTTAAAAAGTGAATTTTCACCTTGAGTTTTTCTCTTATAAGACCACTGGGAACAGAATGCTAATGTATTCTGGCCTTCCTCCAATTCTGCCATTATAGATTCACCTTCTTAACCCATAATACATATAATGCCTTCTTCATATTGCCTGCCTCATTGAAGCCACGCACACATGTGACCACTCAGCCAGCACATTCACTGGGAAAGCAAGGGTAATACGACTTGGTGCTGTAGCCGATTAGCTCAGAAATCTTCAGACCATTCCAAGAGTACATTTTTACAATTCTGATTCATGATCTGGATGATTTCTGATCTGTGGGAGTTTGAGAATAGGACTAGCGCCTGGCCAGAATAGAGATAATCACAAATCTTTATTGAATGATACTATTGAAAAGTGTGCAATGGCACCTTATAACCACCTCTAAAACTTTCCGTAACAGTCAGGGCCCCCACCATGCCCTTACTCTGAGTCTTCTCAGGACTTTAATCTCTTGGGATAGCAAATAGCTTATCATTGACCGTGACCTGCCATGCACACACATAAGGAGAGAAATACCTTTCTCAGGCAGCTAAGTAGTGAAGAGCAAACCAATGTTTCCCAGGCTTAGTGGATTATAAGACTCAGTTGAGAAGCTTTCAAAATTATAGATTTTAAGGGCTTACTCCTGGAGATTTTGGTCCTTGGTAAGATCTGAGGAGGGTAAATGGGTTGCCAACTGCAATTTCAGCAAGCGTTCAGGTGGTTCTTGTGGTTGGATAAGTTTAAAAACACTACTTTAAAATAGAAATGTAATGACGAGGAGCAGAAAACAGAAGAGTTAAGACAAAGAAAAAGAGGGTAACGGCTAAGCTTCCACATGTTCCCCTGACCAGGGATTTCAAAGTCAATCCAAACTGATTAAAAGCTGGTATTGTTCAGGGTGTTGTTTGTGCAATCTCCGGTTCCTTGGAACTGTGAAGAAGTGTTTCTCCCCTTCTTCCCTTCCTGCAGCTTCTCCAAACCACATACCGGGCAGAATATCTGTCCTTGGGGAAAAATAAACAACTATTGTAGCCGGGAAAAAAAAGGGAACTGCTTCCATCCACTTTAAACCCTCAGTTTTATAAACAAATGGTGAGACCAGCCTTGCAACTCCCCTGAAGCCACACATCTGAAACCTTGGGAAACTGTTTGAAGCTTAAAGGTCTAGGTCAGGTTTAATACCCAAGTCACTGAGGACATTTGGAGGCTTTTGTTTTTCACTGTTGCAATTGCATGCCATGCTCAGTCTGGGAACCTTGGAACAAAGCCTCAAACACTCCATGCCGCTGGATGCTTTATGAATAAAAGTGTTGGACAAAGAATAATAGTTTATTTGAGCTTGATACTGTGGTGAGCAAATTTTAGGTAAAACAATTACTATAGGTGGGATTAAAGGAAGGATTTTTTATGGAAAATGTTTGCCTCTATCAAATGTGTATGAGCAGACAACATTTCTCTACAGCATATTCTCTGCAGTGCTTCCTCTTTCTCACTTTTGTATGTTGTTGTTTTGTTTTTTAGGTGGTACCACTGTGCTGACCACAGAAAAGCCAACGATAATAGACAGCACAATACAATCAGGTATCAAATATAATAGAAAATGTGGTAGATTTCCCATATGCCTATCCTCCCCCGCAAAAATTGCCTATTGCTGCGCTTCTGGGTTTCAGGTTCCCTCAAAGTCCTAGAAGAGAGATGCCACACAACATCTGGTCTCCAAGCGCAAGCTATAAATATTGCTTTCCTTCCCTCCACATGTATATGCGTCAGGGAGCGAGATTTCCTGCTCCATCAGTAATTGCCAAATGGTGACAATCCCAGCTCTCAGTGGAAGAAACAGGGTAACATACTTTGTTTAAACGCAGCACATCTAGGACATGTACTGTGTTTGCAAACTACAGGAGAAGGAAATCTCACAGGCAGCAGCCTGACTATTTATTTTCATCACCATTCTGAGACAGGCAAAGTTTGTCAGTCTTGCCTGCCACAGATCTGGCAGTTTCACAACAACGTTTCCAGTGGGTGTGCCATGAAATGGGGTGCAGGAAGCCACAGCTATAACTGTGTGTGGGAAGAGGACCACCTTGGGAATGGCACCCCCGCACCCTTGTATTAATAGAAAAGCATAATGACTTTTAAGCCCTTGATTAGCTGTTTCCCAAGGCCAGCCACAGTTAAATGGTGGCCTCCTTCTCACTCTCCTTTGTATTTTGGTAGTATTCTGTAAAATTCTTCCCCATAGACTTACATGGAGAGAAAGAGTCAGTCTAAGCAATCAGAGGTTTTAAATACTTTAAAGTTAATCATTAGAGTGAGGTGAACAGGTCAGCTTTCCAGCTTCTCCCATTTCCTTTATAGACGCTTGCTCAGCCTTGGTCTCCACAGTCATTTATTAATGGGGCCTGTGGTGTATCTCAATGTTTCCTCAACACTATGACACTCCCCAGCTAGGCAGAGAGTAGAAAGGGCTGCTCTAATTAGTATGCTTCCTTAAAGGACCCCGTCACCATTGCCCTGATTAAACTGCAAAACAAACTTCTCTTTAGTAGGACTTAACTCCAAGTTTCTCCATTCTTCAGGTTGACAAATCCCTGCTACCACACTGTTCAAACACCCCAACTACTGAAGATAAAACAGAAGAATAATCTGTTCGCCTAATCTCCAAAACACTGTGGTCCTGCCCACGTCTTTACATGTTATAAAACGTGGCTGTAACTGACCATACAGTCACCTGGGATGGCTGAAGCTCCCTCTTGAGCGGAGCCCCACCTCTCACTTGCTTCCTACCTTTCCTGAGAGTTCTCAGCTCCCTCAAGTTGGTCTGTAGAATAACCACCAGCTGGCTCTCCATGACTCTGTAATAGGAAGGAGGGATGAGATGAAAAAATAAAGTTCCAGTAATGTAACAAACATTTTAACTATTGTTTTAGCTTTCTCTCTTGCCAGAAAATTATTTAAAATCACTCTGAAAGTTGCCAACTAATTTGTTTCATCTCATCTTTCCTCTTGCCTATCAAAAAAGCTGGGAACATTAAGAAAAATAAAAGGGAACAACAATTGTGGAGAAAATGGAGAGGTCTATCAGATCCCCAAATGGGATTATTTTTCCTGAATGTGGATGGTCTATAGGCTCAGAGCAGAAATGACTTGGTGAGCACACTTGATTTGTGCATGAGCTCAAGGCCAATGATGTGATGGCTTCACAGAAGAGCTTCAGGGCCAGGTGGTCATCTCATAGAGTCTGCTGTAATCAGAGGACAGATGCACAAATCATGACCCAGTAAGACCCCGTTACTACAACCATCTGAACAAGCTCACTCTAAACCTTAGGGCTCTCTGATAGCATCTGATTTTGAATTCCAGAGTCAGCCCAGAGTCCTTTACAAATAACCCAGTTTCCTGTTTTTCCATTGCCTGAGTCACAAATCTGGCTCCAAGTCTTGGTGGATAATGGACTGTCTGACCTTCTTTGAGGAGTTCTGCTGATTGTCACCTCCTGACTAAACCAATGTTCAGAATGCTTCCCAAGAATCTGAGAGTGTGAATCAGAGGCCAGTCTAACTCTGAGGTGTCCCCCGGTGGTCAGTTTCTGCTGACTGATAAATTTGGTCCACACTGTTCTGCAGGTTTGAGATTCTTCAGTCATCTTTATAAGCAGCAGAAAATCAGACCACTGAACCTTCATCACAATCTGATTTTGCTGAGGTCAAGATTTTATTTTGAAGATTCTTACCAGTATAATAAACTCGGCATATAATATTTATAAACTGTCTGAGCTGTAATCAAATGCATGAAAGCCTATTAATTCTCTGTCAGGAACTGATGAGAACTCTGCATTTTAAGTCCAGCTTCCCCTGATGAAGCCTCTTACCCTCTGAGGAACTTCAAACATTTTTAGAGCAGCTCAGAGTATATTCATAACCTATTATTACATGGGCCTCAGCACCTCCATTTGTTTGTACTGCAAGTCTGGCCTATGAGTAACGAATTAACGCACTCAATAGAAGTTTTGAAATCCAGATTTAAAAATTAAATCCTTGTGCATATACAGTGCTAATGATTCAACTGTGGCAAGATAGGTTCAATAAGCACAGCTGGTGCTTGCTCACAGCAGCTATAAATTTGTTTTAAGTTCAGAATATTGTTTCCTGCTATTTTTAAGAGTCAAGAAGGAATTTAGCCAGATTATTCCCAATGAATTTTATAGGAATTGTGCAGCTACAGGGCTTGGGTAATATTTTGAAGATTTAAAGGTCAATAGCCCTATATACTTATTTCATTCATCTATTTATTTTTTTCTCTTTCTCAACTTTTTCCTCTTCTTCTGTCCTCTATTTTATGTGTGTTTGTTTTTTTTCCTTTCTATAAATTTTTATATGTATTTGGTGTGTTTAATGACCTTTTAGCCAGGCTCAGATTTTCAACACAGAACTGCTGTTACTTTATACCCACCCCCCACAAAATGCATAGACTTTTAAAAATTAATTTTAATAAGCAAGGTTGCCCAAAATAAGTTATATTATCAGGGCAAGAAGATAAAAGAGTAGCAAAATACAAAAAGTTAGTGCAGTTCGCCTTGTTAAACTCAAAGAACTGGAAAGAACATTGGAAGGTAAAAGTGAACTGCTATTCACTGCAACAAGAGAAATGCCTAAACCATCCTTTCAGGCAAAGATGTTTTATGTCCCAGTAATTACAAAAATATTCAAATTTATATATATTACGATGTCACCAGACTATTAACAGCCAAAATAATAGATGATGTCGTTTTCTGTGTTATACAATAAATTTAATGTATTAGCAAGGTAAATACAACCAGAAATGTGTGCGCTATAATAGCTTACTGCTCTCCTGTATGTGCATGTCTTATAAATTACATTTAAGGAGAAAACCCAAAGCCACACACACATTAACATTTTCCAGTATTAACATTTTCTAACATGAGATTATGCAACAATACATTCCTGGGTCATGGGTGTTGACATCCAAGGTTGTTCAACTATTCCTTCACTGTTCAGTTGGCTTTACTTCATCTGCATAATTCGATCTTGCTGCACAAGTGTGGTAAATTTTGGAAAGGGTTTCTCATGCTCCAAGAAGTCCTATTTCATGGTTATGAGAGACTAAACATGAAATATAGCTCTCCAATGACACCGTGGCTGTGACCTTTGGCACTAACTGAAAGCGCTCCATGGTTTACCAGAGTACTCTCACACATTGGCCCTGTGCACTCTTTTTGGGGGGTGCACTCTTTTTTGTCATTGGGAGGAAAGACCTTTTCTTCTCAGTTTGGACAATTTGTATTGCATTCCTTCCAACGTTTTACATTGGCATTTGAAAAGAGTTCCTTGGAAACTAAAAATGCAAAGTGAATCATCTTTTTGTCTATTTAATCTTTCCATTAAAATTCTCCTTGCCATTGTTAAAATGGGAGAGAGGCAATGGAGACCAGACTTAGAGAAGGAAGCAAGATATTTTGTATTAAACACTTTGGCAAAGTTAAAGAAAATATCCAAACAAGATATGCTCACAGCCTATTATATGTTGTACCCTAATACAGCATGTAACATCACACTTCTTTTATTGTACGTAGGGATAGTTTTGAGATTTTCTTAAGTTCAATTGGCAAGTCGGTTTAGGCACCTTTCTCTTCGTTTCAATGCTGCCACCTTGTGGACTGACTAAACTCAATGAGACACAATGACTGCCCCTCCCCCCCAAGCCCTTCATTAGAGTAAAAAGGAGCTTTTGTGTTTCATTTTATAAAGAGAGAAGTAATGGGACTGACAGAAGCATGAGCATCTTATCCTTAGGATTCTCTTTATTGTTAGCTTAAATTTACCAAAAAAAAAAAAAAATTCCAAACGCCAGTGATTTCATCAATGATTTCACTCCATAAAATTCAATCTACTTTCAAAAAGAGGGTGAGTAAAAAAAAAATAGAGCGATTTAAAAAACACTATAGTCAAGTAGAACATACAAGAGAAATTATTCCTGAGAATCCGTTCATGCTTTCCTTTTTAGTTCCCAAAGGAAGCGTTTTGAACATTAAACAATAAAAATGGATAGGTATTTAAATGTGCTTTGGTTTTACATGACCTCGCACTGAGGTTTAAGTGGGGCAACCAATTTATATGCAAATTTTAAAATTTACTGAAAAAGCAGAAACTACACTTAAAATTAATTGACCTGATATAAAGCACAGAAGGAAAAAAAATCTTAAGAAATGCTTCAGAGGTCTGACACTAAAGGCCTGAAGCATAAGCTGCTGTGGGGAGAATACTGATAACTGCCAGGACGAGGCATTCAGCCGTCAGGTTTCTAGACTGTTGAGGTTCCCGGGTTGATTTCTAATTAAGATTTTTTTTAGATTGGTGGATATATATTTATATAATTCATCCTCAAACAGAGTATCTTTCATGTTAAATATCATGGAAATAGGGAGAATGCTATAGATATATATATATATTTTTTTTTTTTAAAGTAACCTTTCTGGAAATTTTATATAAAACCAATTTGGCAGGTAGTCCATAATCTTTTCATAAAGCTGGATTGAAAAAATTATTAAACGTGATCTCGCAAACATTTTGACATCTCTGTGCATCTTTTGAGTTTCCTGGAAATCCTGGACTTTGTGGTTTTCCCAGAATTTTCAAGCAGACATTAAGTTATATAAATCATGCTTTCCGTGAACAAATTAAGGGCCTTTCTGACCTAAATGATTAAATTTGTCTTTCTTTGCTTGTCTCTATTTTTCCTTTCCACCCACTGAAGAATTTCCAACATATGGTTTTAACTGTGAATTTGGATGGGGTTCTCACAAGACATTCTGTCGCTGGGAACATGACAGTCACGTGCAACTCAAGTGGAGTGTGCTGACCAGCAAAACGGGACCAATTCAAGATCACACAGGTAATGAAGAGTTCACTGTGGCCTCATTTCTTTGAATTAGACGTGTTACTGTGGAGAGGTTCTTAGGGGGATTAAGCAATATTGCAGAGCATTCACTCATGCTTTTATTTTTCTGGAATTAATAAAATCTCTTTCCCTAGAGATACACTTAAGCCAAGTAGTAGAAATTGCTGGTCAAATATGGCAACTGATTGACTTTCCTAAAAAATAGCAAATCGAGCAAAAATGTGTGAATTAGTACTGCTTTACAATTTTTTTCTGAGCTTTTTTAATGAAAAATTTGTAACATATTCAAAAGTAGAATAGAAATAGTAAAATAAACTTGAAATGTATATACTCCAACTTCAACCATTATCAAATTATAGGAATCTTACTTAATCTCTATCATCCATGACTCTGGACTATTTTGAAGAAAATCCAGACATACATTATGTCATCTTATTTATTTACAGCTAAACATACAATAAGTGAGCTTAATGCTTGCTCTCTCTGGAAACTTAAAATGGAAGTAGTGAAGGTGGGGTTGGGTTCATATTTTGTGGGGGAAGATTTTAAATCTGAGCAGGTAGACACCTCACCACACCCCAGCCCGAAACCCACCTTACCTCCTGTCTTACTTTCTAAGATTAATTAGTGGGGGAGGGATGGTTTGGGGAGAGAGAGAGAACTGACAGCCACTCCAGTGAACTCTTCTATCCACCACGATCTTATTTTCTTCCTAGTCATTTCATCATCCAACTTGAAATATGGTATAAAGAACCAGCACTGTTCTGAAAAAAAAAAATGCACATAAATACACACACACATAAATGCACACACACACTCATAAGGAATGGCCAACCCCCAAAAGTCTACCCTACTCAATGATGCTTAGAGAACTGCTTACTCAAGTAGTGGCTTCCCAAAGATACCCCAGAGGGGCATTTGCTGTTGCTCAGAAATCTCATTAAACAAATGCTTCCTCCAGTGTCGGTGCTTTGGGCAAGTGGGTCAGTGGGCCGATGGATGGGCAGAGGGTACTTCATGCCTTTCTCATTTTATTGTTCACTTTTTCCCAGTGGCTATAACCATTAAGTAAGTTGAATAGACCTCCTTCCACCACAGCTAGCTCCTTGCCTAATGAGAATGACAAGGAAATTGGATAAAATTGGACTCCTTCAATTCTGAGACACTTTCAATTGAATCTTAAGACAAGCAGTTTTAGAAAACTTAAAATACTTTGACTGTAAATGGCACTGTACATATAAATGGCATCAAATTAACCAAATGCAATTAGCTGGAATGAAGGCAGTAATGGTAGAAAAATTGATGCAAAGTGGAGCAAAATGGCTCAGTAGGATCTGACATTCAAAGGAGGTTAAAAGCTATGTTAGCCAGAGACAAAAGCTAAAAGGCTGGCAGAAGTAAAGTGCTAATTGAGAAAATGAAGACAGAGTTCTTGACCTGGAGCTGTGATAAAACCCCTGAAAGGAAAAATATCAGTGCTTTATGTGTTGAGTATCAGAAAAGAAGGGCTTGTCTTAGATTAACAGCTGAGAAGTGTGATTCCTTCAGAAGGATTTGTCTTTTTTGTTCTCCCAGACACCCCGATTTATTTGGCTGTAGTGCCAGGACCGCCCTGACTAGAAAGAGCCTTTTGCAGTGCTGGAAACACAATCATTTGCTGAGAGAGATGGCTGAGCCTGACATCTGAAAGGCAGGAACTTGTTAACCTAAAAAAAAAGCTACATGAAAAGAGCACACAGCACACAGGCACACAGACGACGTGGGATGCTGTGTGGCACTTTGCAAATCAGACATGGAGATTTTTTAAATTAATGCTGTCTAGGTGCACTAACCATGAAGCCCAATTTTGAATTTATTTAAAGAAATGCCACTTCATTTTCTGCATTTGACCTCTAAGAATGAAGCTGGGGACCTCCTCACAGAGGCGTCCTGAAGTTCAGTGTGTTCCCCTGGCTCACTGAGCGCGCGCTGTTTGAGTAGCCCGGCTACTGGGCAGATGCTGTGCTGGACACTACAGATACCCTACAAGGAGGTGGTCCCACCCTTGAGGAGCTTACGGTTTGGGTGCAGGTGGGAAGCAATCGCGGTGCAGTGGAATGAGGGCACGGGACCGCGATCCTCGGTGGTGAAAGCACAGGCCGGGGCAGAGAGAGCAGTCCCGGCTCAGGCATTGTCAGCTCTGCTTGAGTAAGGAATGGTTTGTGTGGGAGAGAGTGCGACATCTGGATGGAGTGGCAGCGCTGTGGTCTGGGCAGAGTCTTGTGTGAAGAGCTTAGCTAAGTGGCAAGGGAGGTGCGGCCTCGGATGCTGCATGAAGAAGTTTGGGTGGGCTAAGGCAGTGAGGGGCCAGGGGAGCATTTTAAACAGTAAAGTGACACGAGCAAAGTTTTCAAAGTTCACAACAGCAGCAGGGCAGATGGCAGGATCGATTTCTCAGACCCTTCTTTTAACTACCCATGTTCAGTTCTCTCCTTCTTTCTATCACCTACTTCCCAACTTGCCCAATAGTGAGCTCAGTAAATGTGTTCCCTCTGGGTAGATCTCCACCTTTAGTCTTTTTCCATGAGATTGCGGGGTCGGAGGCAAGATGGGTGCATTGCCTACCTGTCTAGTCTTGATGGACTGATCCACTATTTATCTCAATGAAATGATATTGTCATACACACAGGTGACCACCATTTGGTAAATTAGTGGCATAAGACAAATCCCAGGAGTGATTTGGCCCTCCTGCCCCACAAACGCAGAGAGCATCAAACGCACTGCTGGAACTGTGATTTTTATTTCCACTTTCCTTTTATTATTCCATCCGTCAGTTTCATTAAACATGCTTTGGTGCAGTCTCACCTAAGCAGCCAGGTGAGGGAAGAAAGCTGCCCACTGACACATCCACTTCCACCTGGACACTGTTGACACCGTGAGCAGATATGAGGATGTGCCCACATATGCACAGTGAAAAAATTATCTCACAGATACACAAGCTTCTGAGACAGCCAACAGAACACCCCACTGCCCACTGAGGCCTGAGCATCTGATTCACACTTACATCAGGTGAGGCATAGAGTAGGTGATTTCTATTTGCAGAGCAAACAGTGAAACATGAATTGTGTGTTTAGACCAGGTGGTGGCAGGAGGAAGTGTTCCCACTGGGGGTAATTAAAAGCAAAGCCAAGAGTAAGTCCTCACAGCTCGGCAAGTGTGTATGTTACCAAAATGCCACATTCTAATAAGCCTTGAAAATGCAACCTTGCCTCTCCCGAACCAGAACCCCGCATTACACAGGAGTGGGGATCACAGTTGAGATTCATGTTCTCATGTTTAGTTCAGGAATTTATAAGCCATTGAAATAAATGAGGAAAAAATATTCTGAATTTAGAAAAAGATCTCTAGGTTATTTGGAAAAACTGTATCTTTATTATTATCAAGCAGTTATAGTGATCAGAGCATCATCAACCAGAAGTCCTGCTGCTTGCATGATATAGAGAAGACATCTAATTGTTCATTTAATGTCTGCATTCACACAGGTGCTACTGAAGGCAATTTAAAGTTGCACAAAAATAGGTCTGTCCTCTGCTTTCAGTTTGTTTGCAATGGTGCTAAGGTTGACTTCAGTCACAGCCTGTGTCCATATGACAACGCGTTCCCAGTGAGCAGTGTCCGACTCAGTGCTCCCTTGCAGCCTTCCCACAGTCACACATGGGAAGCTTAGAGCCGAGACTTGAGTGCCAAAGAGATTACCCAACAACCACACATCGTTCCCTTTCCTCTGTGGGTCTGAGTTCTCTGTGCTCAGCCCAGGAGAGAAGATTTGAGTGGTGGAACTAAAAGGAAAAGAGACAAAGGAGTCCTATATTTAGCCACTCTCCCTAACACAGTTTTTTGTCACAGCAGGAGATGGCAACTTCATCTACTCACAAGCCGATGAAAACCAGAAGGGCAAAGTGGCTCGCCTGGTAAGCCCTGTGGTGTATTCCCAGAACTCCGCCCACTGCATGACCTTCTGGTACCACATGTCTGGTTCTCATGTGGGCACACTGAGGGTCAAACTGCGCTACCAGAAGCCGGAGGAGTATGACCAACTGGTCTGGATGGCCATTGGACACCAAGGAGACCACTGGAAGGAAGGGCGTGTCCTGCTCCACAAGTCTCTGAAACTTTACCAGGTAAACTCCTTCCCCAGGGTGGGGAGGGCAGCTGCTTTGGGGACACTAGGGTAATAGTTTGAAAGTTATCAAATGAGATGCCAAAATCATTCCAAAAATTATTTCAGAGGTTTCTGGAACATGAGCTATTGCTGCAATGGTGATAATCTCAGTAGCCTATTTCACAGTCTCCTAGATTACAGGAACAGAACCAATTTGCTGAGAAAGAAGGGAAATGCCACTTTATAATCTATTTCTGGGCTGTCACAATGATCATTTCTTTTATCTGCTGCTTTTTCCAGTTTTAAAGTTTGTGTTATAAAAAGAGAGTGTGAGAACTTTTATGCCATCGTCAGGCAGTTAATATGGATCGATGAGCGTGTGCTGATGAGAAATCTCATGAATTTACTATATATGCCATAGCTTGCACTGAACAAAAATTTGTAAACACTGCTGTTTGAGACCAAATATTTCAGTACTGTGGAAATTATCTCGTTTTGTTAGGTGATTTTTGAGGGTGAAATCGGAAAAGGAAACCTTGGCGGGATTGCAGTGGATGACATCAGTATTAATAACCACATTTCACAAGAGGACTGTATGAGTAAGTACGAATGCTGTAGAAACCAGGGGAGCATTTGCCCAGGGCATGATTCTTTCCATGTGATGGTGTTTGTCTTGTTCATTTAGACCTAGAATTTCAATGTGGGCTGTGAGCACATCCTATGAAATGCATATTCTGGTGCAACAGAGCAAAACTCAGGTCAGTTTACCTTTAGCTATGCTGTTACCTAACCCAGTTCATTTAGAATGTCTGGTTGGTACCTACAAAACTAAATAATGAAGTGGAATTCAAAGATCATAGCAAAGAAGAAACTCTCGGTTTGCAGGCTGTATACACCATGCCAGAACGTTTTGATGAAGAGTAGAAAACTCAGACATCTGGATAATTCCAAATATCTGGGTGCATGAACAAAACAGCAGGCCTTTGAAAATTTTGATCATAGTGACGTTAGTTAAGGTTACATTGTTAATGTATCTTGGAAGACACAATTCTTTGCTTTATTACAAATAAGTAGATATTTCTGACTAAATAATTGAAATGTTTCAAAAGAATAAATTAAATTTAGAAACTTTGCCTGGTATTTCAGAGTTTATGGTTTTCATCAGTCTGGTATGTATGGATAAAAGTCTAACATAGAAAACCAATTCATATTTCCTAGTTCTTGTTATATAATTATAAATAGCATCACTAATGACAATATAATAGCACAGAAATTAGTCTTAAGCTTCATTTGCTCCACTTAAACTTTTGTTATATATTATTATATAATAGATGTTAATTGTAACAAAATGGAATAAGCCTACTGGGTGAATTTAAGACAAAGGAGGCCTGTTAGCTATAATAGGTTTTTGGACATTTAAGCAATTTACAAAGATTTTTTCATATAATATATTGAATATACATAATTCCTAAAGTGGCAATAATTTGATAGGGTCAATTGAAGAAACTGGAGAGAATAAAAGAGCCATGAATAAAAATCTGCTTTTTCGTATCACGTAAGGAAATCTATTTAATGCCACACTAATTAGCAAATTTTCACAGAAAACAATAAGGCCTAATATTTCAGTTGCAGCTACTTTAAAAATTACCCACATCCAAGTCTAAATTACTGTTAAAAGATATTTTTCATGTAGTTACATAGCAACTGTAATACCATCACTTTCTTGTTCCAAGATAAGAGTGATGACTATGATGTTTTCAGAATGTAAAGCAAACTCCACAAACTGAAATAAGGAAACAAATTCAGTTCATTCAACAACTACCTACTAAATGCAAAGTAGTGTCCAGTGCTCTGAGGACTAAGAATTCTCTGAGCCTTTTTCTTTTCATGGGTCTGGTCTACTTGGCTGTAATTGTCGTTAAGTACTCTCTTCAAAAAGTTACAATTAAAGCACCAGTAAAACATTTAATGGTGCTGTACCATTAATAAGTGTCTAAGATGATAATATAATTATTCATCAAATAGATATTCTCAAAAATTTAGCCATGGATGCTATAAAATTATCAACTATTTATTAATTATGCATTAACACAACACATATTTATTAAGGCACCTGTTATATTCTAAATGCTGGGGATATAGTAGGGAACAAAGTACTGAAAAGCCCCTTCTCTCTGCTCAGAACTGTAAGGGATGCCAGACTCTACTTTTTCCAGAGACTTTTTTTTTTTTTTTTTTTTTTTTTTTTAGTAAAACACAGTTGCTGGCATATTGCTTGGGAAACCAAACTAACAGTCGACGAATTTAGGAAACCATTACCTGTAAAAGCACAGGCTGGTAGCCATGTGAACATCCCACTTCCATTTCCTATTTTCACCATATTTCTCCCACACTTCAGATGCCAAAACCATTTCTCTCTACCTTTTTCCTAAAACACACTCTGCTAACAGAAGGGCTACCTGGATTTAGAGGTGACATCAACGTCATAGTAATTGCACACTGCCTTTCTATTGCTCTGTAGTTACATGGTCGAGTCAATTATTCTAAAATTTCAAAGGAAACCCAGCTGAGCCGTGTGTGTGTGTGTGTGTGTGTGTGTGTAGGATTTATGTAATTTGTATGTATTGTATTTTGTTGATAGTTTAAATATCTCTTTCGATTTTGTTTCATTTGTCAGGACCAGAAGACCCATATAAAAAGAACCCAGAAGATGAAACAGGTAAATTCGTCTTCCTGACAGATTTTTTTTTTCAATTCTGTGGGTTTATTATATCTATTAGAAATTTTCAGGAACTCTAGTACACTGGTATATCAAAGCAAAGCAAATAAAATAAACATCTTTGCCCATGGTACTGTGGCTTGGATTGTTGTCATGCAGAACCCTCTTTTAAGCTGCCCTGAAGACATGGGGAGCCTGTTGCGTCAGCCATTGAAAGGATGCCAGCCCTAGTCCTCCCCTCCCTGAGCTGAAAGAGAACTTAGAGGATAATCAAGTGAACCAGTCTCATTTTATAATTATGGAACTAGAAAACTAGTGAAGGCTGCATCTTACCTAAGACCTATAATAATTTTCACACAGTAATTTGAAACCAACCCAAATGCTTGTGCCTGGTTGATATCCAAATATGATCTTTAAAGGCCTAGAGCCCAATGTCTATGATAGTCTGTTGAGTTTGGTTCATATGTTTCCCTCCTCTTCTACTGGAACCCTAGTTTTTGATGATGATGATGATGATGATGTGGTGGTGGTGGTGGTGCTGATGATGATGGTGACAGTAAGGATTTATTAAGGAGCTAGCATGTTCCAAGGACTTTATATACGTTATCTTTTTTAATCCTCCTAGCTGCTCTCTGAGGTATATTTAGTCCCATTTTTCAGATGATGAGACTGAAATTCAGAGCAGTGACTTGCCTTAAGCAGCACAACTAATTAGGTGGTAGCTTCAGACTGAGACTGATTAACGAAAATGTGGGATTTTTTTTAACACTGCTTTGTGACGTAATTCAAGGCATTTGATCAGAGTTAGGCCTCGTCTGATGTTATTTTATTCCCAGAAGATTCTGCACCTCTAGGAGGGTCGTTGGGCACTTGCCCCAGTGTCACTCTCAGCTGCTGCCACAGTTCTACATCCTACCCATCAGTATCAGCATCTACTGCCTTTATCAATGTGGTTCTACTATTGCTAAACTTAACTTGGTAGAGACAAATAAATATGGCACTATACTATACTGTTAGTAATATTAACACATGGCTCATTTAGCTTAGTTACCTAGCTCACTCTGAGATGTGAACTTTATTAGAGGTTGTTTCAAAACAATGTTTTATCAAGGGAGAGAATATTAATATGCCCCCATGGCTTGTTTGCCCCTGTTTAGGGACTTACATCTCATATATTTAGTTTTCTTTGATTGGAATCTTTGTTGATCAGAACACCACTAAGTAAACACCATGCACATTGCACATTAACATTTTAGTCTTGTTTCTAGTACCAGGTAATGAGGCTCAAAGCTCCCGTGTTCGTAATTTCTCATGTTCCACTCTAAATAGAACATTTCCCCAGTGACTGAACTGCAGGGCAGTATGACTGTCTCCAGTGAAACTACCAGGGCTACAAAGATGCTGATTATTAAATGTATTCTATTCAGCACAACACAGACACTGTCTCTAGACTGGAGCCATCACCCTTTTTAAATGTCAGAAGCAAACATTCCCTTGTCCTGAAAGATGTCTTTTTCTTGAGTGAAACCACTGTAGACTTGGGGGGAAACTTGCTTGACTTGAAGACCTTACATGTGGAAGAACAAACACATGTGTGAATTGTGTCAAAGGCTGAATACAGCACCCCACAAAAGGACAGCTCAGAAGGTTTCCCTTTCCCCGGGTGGGGATCAAGCAAGCATACAGGGAGTGGTTAAATCTCCTACTAGACAAATGTATGACTGAGTATATCACAAAGCTTAGTGACTGCATATCTGGCCACGAACTAAAATCACAAATTACAATCTAGCACAGATGGCAGGCTGCATGAAATCTGAATTAGATTAGAACATAAACCTCACTGTTCATCCAGGATTGGTTGTTTTCATGCTCTAAGCTAGCTGTCACAGCTCCCAAGTACCTTCACCTCCTGCACCTCGATTCTCCACAATTAATGAAACACAAGCCTGGGTGTTTCCCAGTAATGGGGGAGCCAAACCCCACTTCAGAAATTCCCCGCAGGCTCTGGGGCGAAGACAGACAAAACAAGCATGTGATTTTCTCCTTTTCCTTTCCTTTTTCTCTATTTTTCTACCTCCATCTGGTATGTTGGCAGCACTCATGGGGCCAATTTTGTTTTTCTCCCCAGGGAGCACCCCAGGATATGAGGGCACTGGAGCAGGTGATGAGAACATCTCCAGGAAGCCAGGCAACGTGCTGAAGACCTTGGACCCCATCCTCATCACCATCATAGCCATGAGTGCCCTGGGTGTCCTCCTGGGTGCTGTCTGTGGGGTTGTGCTGTACTGTGCGTGTTGGCATAATGGGATGTCCGAAAGAAACTTATCTGCCCTGGAGAACTATAACTTTGAACTTGTGGATGGTGTGAAGTTGAAAAAAGACAAGCTGAACACACAGAGTACCTATTCGGAGGCATGAAGGCAGTCAGATGAGAAGACGAGAATCGAGGTGGAAGGACATAACTTACGTGTTGATCTTCTTTCACTGTACAGGCTGGGAAATGCGTTGATGACGCTGAGCCAGGCTTTTCTCAGGAGCTTCAATGAGCATGGCCGACAGACATGAACGCGTTAGCTGCGTCTGCGTTAACAGTCGGGATCATGTATAGTCGGCTTTTTCCTGTTGGCTTAATTTGAATAATCCAATGCTGGTGTTGAGACCAAGTATGATTGACTTAATAATTCATTTTGACTCCCCCTCCCTTTCTCTCTCTTCTTCCTTATATGGATTCTTTTCGGAAACTGTGCAAAATCCAAGATGCTGGCGCCAAGTGTATTTGGTGGGCCCCTTCTGACGGACACGCTGCCTGTAGCCCAGTGCCCAGAGTATGTTAGAATAGCCGCACTCCAGTGGACTCCTGAAGCTGTGCCTGTGTATAATTGCCTGCGTCGTTCATAGGCGAAGAAGGATTAGGATGTTTTACTTTCAAGTCCTGTAGCCTCAGTACCAGTATAGTGTGTCAGCTCTGTTTACAAAGCAATACTGTCAAATTTTCTTGATGTTTTCCAGTGTTGTACTAAACCTTGTGCTTGTGAACTCCATACAGAAAACTGTGCCATCACCAAACACTGCTGACAACTGGGTGTGCTGCCGACAACTACATTGAAAACCCCTTGGCACTGGCTAGTCCATGTCCTCTCAAGTGCCTTTTTGTTTGTACCGGTTCTCATTATGTTACATTAATGACCTGCTCTGTTCCTCGCTGGTGAAAGCCCTACTCTCTAATCAAACCCTGGTGGCCCACTGACTAAGGAGAAATTATATTTTAGTGTGATACGTCAGCCCCCGGGAAGGCAAGGGCTCCGAAGATTTGACAATGTGGCTTAATCGTTCTGCTTTTCTGTAGTTCAATTTCATGTCTCTTGATCCTTTTGTATAAAGCTGCAATATTCTCTCCTCTTGTTCTTTCATATGGAATGTATTTTCAAATGTAAACTCTTTCTCTCCTATCTCTCTGTCCTTTTTCTCTCTTAGAATTTAAGCATCTGCCATTGTCCAGAAAAAAAACTTGCAGCTTTAACCTGCTGGTAATGGCAAAGAATTTTACTAGATTTTATGTTTCAAAATAAATAAGGGAAATTCCTAACTCTGCCCTCCAAAGTCTAACTTTGGTTTTCTTGTTAACTGGTTAAAGTGACAGTATCTTTTTTCCTTAAGCCATTTGTCTGTCTAATTCACTCAAAATGATCTTTGATAGAAATGTTTGTATTCTGTGGAAATAACAAGTTGGAAGAAGAAATAATATTAATTGGCTTTCAAGTGAGACTGAAAGGAAGGACTAAATACTATTCTCCAAATATCCACAAACATGAGATTTTTACATCCATATACACAAAAAATGACCCCATGAGAACCTTCTTGTTTTGGTATTGAGTCAGACAAAGGAAGTGGAAGAAAGGTCGGTTAATTTAAGAAAGCAACTATAAATCCTGGTGCCTGGCAGTTAAGTATTTTCAGATAAGGGGTGGGGGGAGGGGCTAGTAAAGTCAAAACAATGTTTTTAAAAACCCATTCAGCAGCAACCCTGAAAAAAACAGAGACCTGAATAAATACTTCTAGAAACTTCCAGTTGCTTACAAAGAAAAAGCCTGCCTTGGGTTTAGTAAGACCTAAGCCTCTAACAGCTCAGAGAAGTAAATATTTTATCGGACAGCATGTAAGTTAATCCAAAGAAGCTTTAGTTGTTTTCAGTCTATTTGTGTCATGCCATGTTGTAGATAAGAACTTTTAGATTTTCCTCCCTTCCTGCATTGCGATAGGTCTCACTCAGATACATTTGTGGGAGTCACATTTGCATCATGGACAAGACAGTCCATTCATCTTGGTTTAATTGGATTGAGAATGCCTTTCATTTCCAGGAATGTATTGATCAATAGGAAAGAAGAATAGATTTTTGTCTACAAAGGCATTCATTCACTTGTAATCACACCAGGACAAAAGCGCTAAGACTTGATTTTTCTTTTAAGGCAATGGACTTAAAGTTGTCCTCAGCAAAGGAAAAATGATACTGAAACTTTAAAAATTTAAAGTATCTTGCACTGATAAATATATTTAAAAATTATATGTTTATAAAGTTATTAATTTGTAAAGGCAGTGTTACAAAATGTTTAGTTTATATTGTTTTAGATTGTTTCGTAATTTTTAAAGGTGTAAAATAACATATTTTTTCTTTATTGAAATCTATAAAACTTCCTGTAGTAAAATGTTTTCATTTTACTGGTATATTATTGCTTCATGTTTTGTACCATCATAAAATTTTGTGCAAATTTTTTTTACAGAAATTTTTATTTTCTATGACAATATGACACTTGTAAATTGTTGTTTCAAATGAACAGCGAAGCCTTAACTTTAAATGACATTTGTATTCTCAGACACTGAGTAGCATAAAAACCACATAGAACTGAACTGTAACTTAAATTCCAAACTATGACTACTACATTCCAAAGAAACAGTTGAATTAAACCTTTTCATAAAATATCCCAAACCTGATGGTTTTTATTATATGAGCTTTGTTATTGTTAAAGAAATTGGTATTCTTCCAGCATCAAATAACTTTCAAGGTTTTTTTTAAGTTCTCTTTTAATATAATATCCTAATAAGGAGAGAAGATTAAGATGACATTTCCTGAAGGTAGAATATTAACCCAAATTGGACATTTGCCAAGATAAGGAATAGAGAATTTGGCCTTGTAAATGGAAAATTTTTAACCCTGAATCTCGGTCAAACGTTCTGTATTCCACTTGGTAAACTTTTTGGGGTTTTTTTTTTTTTTTGGTTTTTTTTTGTTTTTTGTTTTTTGGGGTTTTTTTATACATACATATATATATATATATATATATATATATATATATATATATACACACATACAATGAAATTTACAAATACCTATTGGTAAATGTTGCTCTTGGAGAAAATAATTAATAAATCTGATGGTGTTTATGTATGTGCCTATGCTAAATTTAGGTACAGGGCAAAATTGAACTTGGCGTTAAAACTGGCCATTTAGTAATTCTCAGGAAAAATTCTATTCCATCTGGGACCAAAATAACAGTAATAATAACAGTAATAGCAATAACAACAACAAAGACAATAGAAGTATCGAGCCAAAGCATATTGAGTAGGACCATGTAGAAAGCTTGTTAAAACAACATTGATCTACCCTAATCCTTATATCCACACGCCAAGAATTTTTTCTTTAACTTCCTCTGATTGGAGGAAACTTAATTCTAAAAGTATAGGAACTCCATGAGGGCAGACTGCTCTACATAGCTCTTCACAGTGAATCAATATTCCTGCTTTTCTCTGGATACTTACTTATATGATTTGTACCTTCCAAGTTTTACTAGGAAAAGGATATTTTCCCTACCTAGTGAATTTTTAAGTCTCTGCTTAGAGAAAAGAGTCAGAGATAGAGACAGCCAGGTGATCATTCTACTGAATTTCAAGTCTATTTATGCTCATGGATGTTTTCAGAAAGCATGATGACTTACAAGGAGTCTATCAGAAGTAATCCAGACACACTTTTTGGACAATGCTAAGGGCCATAGGTTAAAATTTTATCTGTTTAGGAAGACCTTGAATATGGAGTCTTTTCACCCTTTTTTATCCCAAGTTAGCTGCTAAGCTAGGCTTTTCTTACTGGGTTTAATGAGTTAAATCACTGCCCAATACCTCCCACGGACAAGAATTAAATGTCATGAGAATTGAAACATTTAACTGAAAACATGAAAATGATTTATTGTTCTGTCTCCTGTCTTCCCTCCTAATTTATTAATCACCACTTGGGCTGAATGGCAATATATGGTTTTGCAAATCAAATAGATTTTGTAACATTCCATAACTATCTCTACTTCCCGATGGTAATTATAGCTGTTGTGCTGCATTAAAAGTAGTTCTGCCAAAAATTGGCTCTATTTTCCTAAACTATATCCACTACAGGATCTTAAGCAGCTTTTTGACTTGGGGGTCAAGAAACCTGAGTGAAGAGAGCCTCAAATTGAGTAGAACTTAGCATTGAAAAGCATGTGAAACCAGCCTGATAACTGACTTTTTAAAAATATTACAAAGAGATATCCTAAGATGATACAAATGAGAACATCAGATTATCTCACACAAGTAATTTCTAAGTCAACAATAAATACCCTATTAACTGATCCCATCATTTCAAGAGAGAAGGAGTAAGCCCTACTTCATGAGAATATTCTCTAGTGAGTGCAATAGACTTCTTCACTTTGAGAGCATTAGCTATTTTCACAGTAGCTGTGGGAGGTAAGTTTTGTAATTACTCCATTTAATCAATGAGGAATCCAAAGTTTAGAGAGGTTGAGTGATGAATTCAGGATGTATCTGGTCTCATCTCCCCCTCCACCACTCCTATCAATATATAGTCCAGTCCTACATTTTCTTGTGAGATGTTCACATAGGGCCTTGCTACTCAAGAACGACCAGCAGCAGCAAGACCTGGATGCCTGTTAGAAATGCAGAGTCTCAGGCTGTATCCCAGACCTACTGAGTTATTTTAAGAAGATCCCCAGATGACCTGTGTTTTCATACATTCAGGTTTGAGAAACATCTCCGCAGTCTGCAGTTACATAGAGCCAAATGTGCGAGAGTTTGCTTTGCTTCCAATGATGGTTTTGAGGTACTCAAAGATGAGGAAACATCCCTGCAGATTTCACAAAGCAATTCTCAGAAAAGTCTGCATGCAATGCAGCCTGAAAAACAGAAAATAAAATCAGTAAATTGGGAATTCCACTCAGACGCACTTTGTGGGCATCCTGCCTAATCACTGTGAAGGGCTTAAACACAGGCTTTTGTAAGAGGGAAGAGATTGAGCTGATGAAATATTTTACTGGATGAACATTTTAAAGTACTACAGAAGCACAGCAAATACTCTGCTACTCACCCATGTGCAGTCAGGGGAGAAAAGGGAGGAACCGTTTGTGAAGAGCCAAACCCTCTACTCAACAAAAGTTGCCTCCTTTATCACACAATAGAGTACTTTCCAAAGATTTTTAAATCCTTAGTGTAAAACAACAAAAATCCAATTTAATCTTTCTTTGAAGATCTCTAATCTTGTTCCTTTAGGTTCTTTGTTACAGTTAAGTAAGAAACTATCAGACCATAGAGCTTTGTTGTCCATTAGTGACTCCCGAGAGGGTCTTTCAACAGAGAAAGATTGTCTTGTCTCCACATCTGAATGGAATAGTACCCATTATGATGTAGGAGTTCAATAAATGTCTAATATTCACAGCCAATAGCTAATTGCATCACTGCCCTATTAATGGAGATGGAAAGTTGCTTGCTTTGACAGAATGTTGGGTTGGAAGTGGATATGCTGTCCTGCGATGGCTCAACTGAGTCTCGCCCTTGAGTTGCTTGAACATGATGACTTGTCAGGATACAGAGCAGTGCCTGATCCCTTGTGATGCTCTTTTCAGTGATTTGGGTACCTCCTCCACCCTATAATTTTTGAAGTAAGTCTATTCCACACCTTTCTTCAAAGCCATCGTCATTGTGCATAGAGTAGTGCTGACAATGCTAAAGACCTTGATGTAATCCTGTCGGGAAATTGTTCTGTCATTTATTAGTGTTATTATTTCTCTAATTTTGTTCAACTTCTGAAATTTTTCAGTAATGATTAAGTTGCTTTTTGACTCAAATATATATTTAAACTCAATAATTTTTGTCAAATCTCTTACAATTGTTCTGCTGTGATTCAAGCCCTCCATTTAAAAAGATTTTTAATAAGTTATTTTTAATAAGAATAATGGGCATTATCGAAGGTGACAAAAAGGAACAAGGATTAAAAAGCATTTTAAGGCAAATAGTTGATCAGAATTTCCAAAAGCTAAGGAATGAGCTAGAGCCTGAAATTCAAGAAATCAACAGAACATCCAATTATCTTGACCCAGAAAGGCTTTTACCAAGCCACATTGTATTACAATTATCAAAAATCAACAAAAGAGATAGAATTTTTAAAGTATCTGGGAAGAAAAAAACGTAACTTATAAAGGTAAACCCGTTAGATTATCCTCGGACTTCTCAGCACAAACCTTACAAGCCAGAACAGAATGGAATCAAATATTTAAACTATAAAGTGAAAGGAACCATGAGCCTAGAATAATGTATCCAGCAGCTAAGCTCTAGATATAAAGGAGAAATTAAGACTTTCATAGACGTACAAAAATTGAGGCGATTCTCCACTACAAAACCTGCACTACAGAAAGTACTGAAGAAGGCCAGCTCACCTTAAACAAAATGACAAAAAAAAATAACATAATTAGAAGTTAAGTGACTATCAGGAAAATAGAAGCAGAGGAGAGCAACTCTTACTTAGAACAGGACATTATAAGCTTAAATAATAAGAAGAGAATTGCTATAGCAAGATAGTAATGAACATTCAGCACACATAGGGACAAATTGAGATAACAATGACTGAAAAGGGGAGGATTCAAAGATCCAAATTCGCAAAGGGGAATAGAGATAAGGCAGAAGAAAATGGACAACTATATATATATATATAACTATCCTTTACATATTCATAACGGTAACTACAGACCAAAGATTCAGAACCTTTGTATATAGCATAAAATAAGAAGGACCAGAGGGAAAACCCACAAAAGCCAACCAAAATAAAGAAAACAGAAACACAAGGGCAGGGAAGCAATGGAAACACCAAGCTACCAGAAAGCAAAAGACAAAATGGCTCTAAGAAGACCTCATATTTCAATAATCACCCTACATGTAAATGGATTGAACTCACCAGTAAAAATCACAGAGTTGCAAAATGGATCAAAAAACAAAACCTAATCATATGCTGCTTTCAGGAGACACATCTCAACTCCAAATACAAAAATAGACTCAAAGTGAAAGGGTGGAAAATGATATTTCAAGCAAATGACATTCAGAGAAAAATGGGAGTAGTGGTACCATGATCAGACAAAATAGACTTCAAAATGAAAAAGGTAAAGAAAGATACTGAGGGACATTTCATAACAAAAAAGGGAATTGTGCACCAAGAAGACATAACACTTATTATATCTATGCTTCCAATCAGGGAGCCCCAAAATATGTAAAATAATTACTAAGAGAACTAAAGGGAGAAACAGACCAAAATATTAATGTAGTAAGGAACCTAATACCCCACTGTTGGATATGGACAGATCATCCAAACAGAAAATCAATAAGGAAATAACATCCTTAAATGACACATTAGACCAACTGGACATAATTGACATTTACAGAGCCTGCCATCTCAAAACAACTGTTTATACATTTTTCTCTAGTGCACATGCAACATTCTCAAGAATCGACCACATACTGGGACACAGAGATAGTTTCAACAAATATAAGAGGGTTGAAATCATACCAATCATATTCTCTGATCATAATGCTTTGAAACTAGAGATCAACTGCAGAAGATCAAGAGATACACAGAAACAAAAGACAATGATAGTACAATATATCAAAACTTTGGGGACATGGCAAAAGTAGTCATAAGAGGAAAGTTCATATCATTACAGGATAACTCTGAACACAAGAACAAGCCCCACAAAACAACCTAACACTTCAACTTAAAAAAACTAGAAAAGGAAGAACAAATGAAGCCTAAAGATAGCAGAAGAAAGAAATATCCAAATTATAGCAAAATCAAATGAAGTTGAAAATAAACAAAAAAAAAATAGAAAAAATAAATGTAACAAAAGCTTGTTCTTTGACAAGGTTAACAAAATCGACAAACCCCTGGCTAGAGTCACTAAAGAAAAAAGAGAAAGTACAGAAATAAACAAAATCAGGGATAATAGAGGGGAAATTACAACTGATAAGGCAGAAATATAAAGGATCATACAGGAATACTATGAAAAAGTATATAACACCAAATTTAATAACGTAGAAAAGATGGACAAGTACTTAGAAAACTACAATCTTCCTAGACTGAATCAAGAAGTGGAAAATCTAAATAGACCAATCAGCAATATGGAAATTGAAACAATCATCAAAACCTACCAAAAAAGTCCAGAACCAGATGGCTTCACCAGTGAATTCTATCAAATATTCAAAGATTTAATAACTATTCTTCTCAAACTCTTCCAAAAAATTGAAGAAAACTCTTCCAACACATTTGTGAAGCCAATATTACCTTGATACCAAAACCTGGTAAAAATAACACACAAAAAGAAAACTACAGACCAATATCTTTCATGAATACAGATGCAAAAATCCTAAATAAGATACTAGCAAACCGAATACAGCAACATATTAAAAAGATTATATACCATGATCAAGGGGGCCTCAACCCAAAGCCACAGGGATGATTCGACAAATGCAAATCAATTAATGTGATACACCACACAAACAAATTAAAAAATAAGAGTCATGTGATCAGATCAATAGATGCAGAAAAAGCCTTCAACAAGATACAGCACCCATTTATGATCCAAACACTTAACAAAATCAGTATAGAAGGTAAGTACCTCAGCATAATAAAGGCAATATATGACAAACCCTCAGCCCACATTATACTTAATGGTGAAAAACTAAAAAGCTTCCTTCTAAGATCAGGAACAAGGCAAGGCTGTCCACTATCACCACTGTCATTCAATATAATATTGGAGGTCTTAGTGAGTGCAATCAGACAAGAAAAAGATATAAAAGGCATCCAAATAATAAAGGAAGAAGTCAAACTGTCACTATTTGTGGATGACATGATTTCCTATATAGAAAATGCTAAAGACTCTACAAGAACACTACCAGAAACAATAAGTAAATACAGTAAAGTGGACACAAAATCAGTGTTCAAAGACCCATAGCATTTCTATACTCTAATAATGAAGTGTCAGAAAAAAGAAGTGGAAAAAATAATTCCTTTTGCAATTGCAACAAAAAGAATAAAATACCTAGGAATAAATTTAATAAAATAACTGAAGGACCTATCTAATAAAAACTATAAGACCCCATTAAAAGAAATTGAAGACACAAAGAAATGAAAAGATAATCTGTGTTCTTGGATTGGAAGAATCAACATATTTAAAATGACTACTTTACCTAAAGCATTATACAGATTTAGTGCAATCCCTATCAAAATTCCATTGGTATTTTTTAAAGAAATAGGACAAAAAATCATCAAATGTGTATGGAAGCACAAAAGACCCCGAATTGCCAAAGCCATCCTGTGGAAAAAGAATAAGGCTGGAGGCAGCACTCTGCCTGATTTCAAATTATACTACAAAGCAACAGTAATGGCATGGTATGGCAGCAAAACAGACACATGGACCAGCGGAACAGAATCAAGAGTCCAGAAGTAAACTCATACTTATATAGGCTAATAATTTTTGACAAAAAAGCCAAATGTATAGTGGAGAGCGAAAAGCCTCTTCAAAAAATGGTGCTGGGAAAGCTGGAAAGCCTCCTGCAAAAGAATAAAACTAGACTGGTGTCTATCACTGCACACCAGAATGAGCTCAAAATAGGTTAAGGACCTAAATATAAGACCTGAACAATAAAATACATAGAAGAAAATATAGGAACTAACCTCAAGGACCTTGGACTTAAAGAGAATTTTATGAATTTGACCTCAAAGGCAAGGGAAGTAAAAGCTAAAATAAATGTATGGGACTACATCAAACTAAAAAGCTTCTGCTCAGCAAAAAAAATTGTCAACAAAGTAAAGAGAGAACCATCTGAATGGGAAAATATATTTGCAAGCAACACTTCTGATAAGGGCGTAATATCCAAAATATACAAGGAACTCATACAACTTAATAACAACAAAAAACAAAGATCCAATCCAAAAATGGGCAAAGGACCTGAACAGACACTTCTCCCTAGAGGACATACAAATGGCCAACAAATATATGAAAAAATTCTCAACATCGCTAGCTGTTAGAGAAACGCAAATCAAAACCACACCGAGATACTATCTCATACCTGTTAGAATAGTTATAATCAATAGGACAAGTAATAACAAATGTTGGAGAGAATGCTGAGAAAAGGAACCCTGATACACTGCTGATGGGACTGCAAACTGGTACAGCTGCTCTGGAAAACACTATGGAGGTTCCTTAAAAAAAGCTAAGAATTGATCTACCATATAATCCAGCCATCTACTGGATAGTTACCCCAAAGACGTGAAAACTCATATCTAATAAGATATTTGCACATTGATGTTCACAGCAGCATTATTCACAGTGGCCAGGACATGGAAGCAACTGAAGTGTCCTACGATAGGTGATTGGCTAAAGAAACTGTGTACATATATACAATGGAATATTACTCAGCCATTAGAAAAGATGAAATACTGCCATTTGCAACGATATGGATAGACCTCAAAATAATCATTCTAACTGAAATAAGCCAGACAGAAAAAGTTGAAAATTATAAGATATAGCTTATATGTGGGATATAAAACTAAAAGCAACAAATGAGCAGGACAAACAAACAGAGACTCATGGACATGGACTATAGGCTAGTAGTTACCAGAGGACTTTAAACTAGTGGTTACTAGTGGGTTTGGGGAGGAGTGGGGCAGTAGACCAGGTGAAGGGTTCAAATATAGGGTTTAAAGGGAGGGTGAAGTGGGTGAAGGGGATCAAATATTGGTAGCTGAAGGAAACTGCAGTTTGAGTGGTAAACACACAAACAGAATATACAGATGTCAAATGATAATGTACACCTGAAAATTATATAATTGTATTAACCAATGTTGCCCAATAAACTTAGTTAAAAATTTAAAAAGTAAAATAAAATAAAATAAAATAAAAATAAAATAAAATAAAATAAAATAAAATAAAATAAAATAAAATAAAATAAAATAAAATAAAAAGATGTTATATTTAGAGTCTTGAAAATAATTTTCTTGGGTCAACACTTAATTTTATGCATATTTAAGTCACCTAAGTTTCTACTAGTTGTAAGAAGAAATACCCTTTCTGTCATTTAAATAACAAATCATGCTTTCAGTTTAGTTTTATCAATTTATTATTAAGTTTAGGTGGTTGCAGAGGTCCATGGAACGGCCCAAGTAGGTCTTTTCTCTGTTCTTTAAACACGCAGAATTATGATATCAGATGTGTGTGCTTCAACTAGCCAGCAAGCACATTATTAAATCTACATAAACTTCTTAACTCTTTATCAGATTTTCTGAATGTTTACTGTGTACTAGACTTTATTGGATGCTTTAATTAACACTTAAAACAATGTTATGATTAGAGGTTACAAAAACTGAGGTTCAGAGGAGCTGAGAAATGAAGCTAACACAACTAGTTAGTAAGTGGCATTCCTAAGATTTAAACACAGATCTGTCTAACACATCCTAAATACTACTCTATACAGCCTCCTCAGTGTGAGAGAAAGCCTTCTTGTTACCAAATATCAATTATTAAGAATGCTTTAGAATGTGCAGTGCTATGACTTCACTTTTCTCCTAGTCAGGTATTAGTCAGCTTAGGCTAGGTTATGTTGTGGGTAAATTCCCAGGTATTAGTGGCTGAATTCATAAAAGTGTATGTTCTACTTACATGAAGTCCACTGTGGGTTCAGTAGCCCTGGAGGATGGCTCTATCCTAAACAGGGAGCTAAGAATATAGGCCATTTCCCTCTTGCTATAATACTAACCAGAACATGTGGCCTCTAGTCTCGTTGCAAAAGACTAACCTCTTAGATATTGCAGCCAGCATTGACACATGGCCCTACCAAATCTTAAGGGCTTTGGGACAAATGGGGGAGAACATGTATATTCAATAAGCTATGGGTGTCTCTGCCACTGTTGTGGCTGCTAGCCCCCGAAAGACACACGGACCACCAGAACTCAGTGAGTTATAGGAATTACACTCTTTATTCAGCCAGCTGGGTCTGTCAGGGGTACGCAGACCCCAAATTAAGCAGCCCCGAAATGTAGAAGTATAGGGTTTTTAATTTTAAAATCCCATTCGTCATTCTGTCTGAACACAAAGTTCTATTTTTCTTCTATTCATTACCTGCCAACCCATTGGCCAGGTGTGCAAGAGGGGATACAGAAGCAGAATGTTTATTGTTAGTTCCCATGATGGTAGCCAAGTAATAATTTCCAGTTTATATACAATTGATTGTTTCTCATGCTACACAGGTAATCAGAGTCACTCAGGCAGTTAGCATTTAAGTTCATTGTTACAAGTTTCATGATCAACAGAATGTGGCCAGGGGTTCCAGGAGCTAGGCCTTTGTCTAGTTTTAGGTTTTAATTAACTCTTACCCTTACCACATTTCAGCAGGCTGTCACACCACAACTTACAAGGGAAAAACCACACTCCTTGTAGAAGGGAGATTAGATCATTCACTATGCCCGCCACATGGGGTAATGAGGAGTCTCTCAGACTGGAAACCAATTGTAACTTAGGAAGACAAATAACTTAGGGGGAGCAGTCAAAGGTGATAAATGAGATGAGATTGCTCTATGTGAACGCAGGTCAGAAGAGATGAAAGGAACGTGGGTTCAGGGCCTATGGAATGATTTCAGCCCTTTGCATTCAAACGATAAGGATTTTAGGAGGAAATGGTGTATGAAAGGAAAACAGGCTTTGTGAGTCCTAGGAACAAACTTTTATACTTCCCATATGTTCTGTGTACTTCTATTTGAATTTCCCTTAATATTTAGTCATTTAGTATTTAGTCATTTTAGTACATCTTTTGGAGCAAGAATTTGGAGGCTTACTTTTTTCTGAAAAGCAATTTCTTTCACATCCTGCTTCTTATGGAATTTCTGTATAACAAGATGACATCTCCTCTGATGCTTATCTCTTGCTTAGAGACAAGCAATCCTCCTGCCCAAATTTTTCTTCTTATCTCTACTCTATAGTAACAGCCTCACCATATAGAATTTATTAAGCGAGAATCCATTCATGATCTCATAGTTACCTCCCAGTAACTGTGAAAAGGTAAACTTTCTAGATTCCTGGTTGAAAATGGCATATAAGCTTAGTTCTGCTGGATAGGATGCCAATCTTAAAGACTAAATTTTGGGAACACGAAATTGCCACCCACAGAATCAGCTAGCAAAGCAGACATCCTCTTGAGTGATATTTCTTGAAGATTAATGAAAAATCTCCAAAAAAGGTGTTGACACTGCTGCTGATTCAAAAATAAAGATATTCTCATCTCTTAAAATTTTATTTTATACACAAAAATGATACTTTTAAAAAGTTAAAAATTGTGTTCTACAGCTATAAAAACAAGTATGACAGCAGAATGGAAAAGTTGAGAAAATACATAAAAATAGGAAATGAGTAAGATAGACGATGGGATTTTTGAATTAAAATCGTGAATAGTTGTAACTGCATCCATCACATAAGTACAATGAAGAAATTAAGAATAAAGGAATATAGGAAATGCTGGGATGGGGGTTATAAATTGTAAAAGAGAAAAATAGTAATACAAAAATGTTCTTTCTCCTAACAACTATAAAACAAAAATTAAAAATAGCAAAAACCAGCAAAAATAATCACCAAAAGCAACTAAAAAAAGTAATTGCTACAACCTACTTCAATAAACTTTAAAACCTAAAACCTAGCGAACAAAAAACTCTAGAGCCTCCAGGGGCAGCACAGCCTGGCTTCTCACCTGATATGACCCCCAGAGGGACACATACAGGTGGGTCAAAGAATTCCAAGGATTCTCACAGCTCCAAATCCTGTTATGCAAATTGAAAGAATGTACTTATCTTCTTTTCTTTTTTGAATAGGGAGAAGTAGAAACTACTAGAAACTTCTTGGGGAACTATTTTTATTTCCTCAACTAAAGGAAAAGCTAGTGGGATTAGGGCACCAGGAAATTCTCTGAATTGGGTCAACCATCTAAAGCCCAAGAGTGTGCCATCCTGGGAATGATCCATATCCACCATTAGGTGAGGGGGAACCTGGTGCAGCAGAGCCAACCAGTTATCTAATGTCTTCCTATAATAATAGCATTCCAAAATTTCACCTGCACACATGACTTTCCAGAAGAAAAGGTACATTTCCCAGTCCTCCTTGCTGCTAAGTGTGGCCATATGACTATGTTCTAGTCAATCACATGGGAGAAGTGATGCTTGAAACCTCCGGTTCATTTATCACTGAGAGAGAGAGACATAGAGAGAGAGGTGATTGATGTCCTCTTCTTTTTTTTTCCCTTCACACTGACTGGATGTGTATGTGCCAATAAGAGCTAAGTATCTCTGTAATACATAGAAAGCTTGACAGACAACCAGATAGAGGAATTCAGAATTCCTGACACTACATAGCTGCCACCATGTCTGTACCACCAAACTTGACTGCTTACATTTAAATAGTTATGTAAAAGAAATACAAATTTCTATATAATTTAAATCACTGATGCCTTGGCCTTTGTAGTTAAACTAGTATCTAGTATCATATCCAATACCTGATTAGATGTTTAATTTAGAAGATAAACCAAAATCTTAGACGAGATAGCTGAATTTAGGTTTTCTAACAAAGACTGCACACTGACCAAGATGATCTTGTCTCCTTTCTTTCTCATTTTCCCACTCCATATCAGAGCAAAGAAAAGGTCCAAGTTGAGTGCTCCAGGCATAAACAAGACAAAAAGAAACATCTTGGCACCAGACAAACAACAGAAAACACAAAACATCATGGAAAAAAAAAAAAAGAAAAACACAATCTACAAGAAAACAAATTAAGAAACAAAAAAGATTTATACTACAATTACTTGATGTTATATATAGAACATGATTATAATAACAAAAACATAATTAGAAAATAATATAATGATATGACAGAAATAAAACTTTCAGACAAGACAAACTGAGGAACAGAATAGTATATTATAGGTTTAGTAAAAAACTTAAGAAAAAGCAAGTTAGTTTTGAGAATAGAATTACTGACAAAAGGAAAGATCTGAGATAATTATGATAATTGCAGACAAAAAAAAGATAATAAAGCAATTTGATTAACATTAGTATAAGTGAGAAAATAAAAGCCAATCCAACATAAACATACTTTGTGTCTCTAAATTAGAGAAACCACCAAAGGAAAAGATGTATTGAGAGATAAAACACAAGAAAATTTCCTTAAAATATAAAGGATACTATGTTTTAGAAAAATGTAATACCAAATTTTCAACATTGTGCTGTATACTAGTTGTTACGTTGTTGAGCTATTAAGATTATGAATGAATGACTCAGACATCCAAGCAGTAAAGGTAAATTACTGAGAAAGAAGGCAGAAAATCAGTCTGGCCTCAGTCTTTCCCAGAGTAACATACAAGGTTCATTTAATACAGTGGGGCAAAGTCTACAAAGTTCCAATGGAAAGAACACATAACACAAAGAAAACGCTGCCACTGCAAGATGCTTTCTAAAAAGAAGAAAAACAGGCAGACATTTCTAAGACAAGAAAACTCAAAGACTACAGAACCCATGAATGCTATTGAAAAAACTAACAGACATTCAAATTTAAACAACTCAGAGATGAAATGAAAACAAAGAAGCCAAAAACAAAGAAAAAGATAAAAGGCAAAGGTACTTGAAAATTAAAGTTACACTACAGAATGCGAATGTTACATATTTAAATAATGTAAAATTAATAATATATATCAGGATGTGTGGATAGTGAGATGAGAGAAAGTGAGAGATTGTTAATGCCCTCTTCATTCAGGACTGAGATGTAGTCTGTATTATTTTAGAATAAAATGTTCATTTGTTTGCTTTTAACAACTCTAACTCCTTTAAAGTTTTCCCAAACTGCTTTATTGAACATGAAATGACCTTTTAGTAACTAATACTGCCAATAGTAAAGAAACATTTTTTGAACTTCAACATTTTCTTTATTTTTTTTGTTATCTTTAAGTAGAATTAAAATCAATAATTTTTATTAAAATTGCATCTAGAATGTAACCTCATTTACATAATAATTATTCTACCTCCGACTCATTTATTTATAACATACCTTTACTGCTCTATTAGTTGAAAAAGTTAAGGTTCTTTTTTTGACTCGTATTTTTTCAGTGCTTTAAAAATTTACAATATTGAAAGAAAGAAACTGATATCTGACTGACAAAAAAACAAATAAATAAATAAATATAGCTGATGTATTAGGGCAATTTATTAAATAGTAACATTGTGCCTATTTTACTATTTTTCCTTTTCCCCTCATTTCAAGCCAGCAATCAGATTTTAATTCCTTGCTTCCAGCATTTTTTCCTAGATGACAGCAGCTAAAGTCAACTTTGTAAAAACATTAATCCATTAAAAATTAACATTAACTATCTTGCTATAAGTAAGGAGAGGGGAAAAAAATTGGGGGAGCAAAGAATAATGGAAGAGAAGTTCATTCAACTTGGAAATGGAAGAAAAGTCTCTGGGTTCTGTACCCCATGCAGCACCTGAGAGAAAATCCTACCAGCATAGTTCTCACTGGCTGTCAAAATTTCTCACACCCTGAGGCTGGGAACATAAGAGAATTTTAAAACAAAATTCAAATTAATATTTATCACTTTCTAAATGAAAAAATTAATTGCATTTTTAAAATAATTAAAGCATTATTATAAGTTTAAATTCCACATGTCAGTTCTCCTAAGTCATCTGTATCACTACGAAGATAATGTATTAGCCAGCAAACACATTGGTAGTAACTGGTTAATCTAATGACCCTAGTAATACCCACTATCACCAAAGGAAAGTGTGGCTCTTAGAAGATGGAAAATCATGTCAAGAAGACATTCTGGAGAGAAAAGGGATTGGGAACAGGGTGTGTTGTCCAAGCCAGGAGGAGGAAACAGCTCTGGAATAAGGCAACATGGGTAGCTGAAGAAAGCCTTAAAAAGGAAAGACATTTCCATGAAAGGGAAGGAGGCAGGAAAACCAAAAACGAAATTCCCACATACTCATTCCTGAAACAAGTCCTAGCAGGAAAATGAGTTTTTCAAAACCAGGAGGTTGTCCATCTACACTGTGATCTCATGGTGGGTCAAAGTATTGGAATAGCCTGGCACAACATCAAAGCTCTGTGAGTTGAGAATGACTGGAAATTTTGTAATCCATTAGCTTATAAGGTACCATAGAGTGGGGTCTAGATAGTTCTATTTGGCAGGCCAATGATTTGAGAAGTGTCAATCATAAGAAAGCAACAACTGCTTATAAAAATACCCAAATGCTAAAGGCCTCAGTAGCATCCCTTTTAGATACCACCCTAGAAGTCACTCACCATAGAAATGATGTGGTCTTAACAGTAGGTCAGAACTAAGTGTCGTGGCTCAGGCCTGTCCCTCTAATTGAGGGTCCAGGAAAGTCGCACCCACTCTCCACCAGGCTGCAGAGCCTGTGCCTGACAGACCCTCAAGGCTGTTTGTTGTACAGGTCATAAGGGGGCCCCATGCCGGTCAGTCTCACTCCATTGTCAAATTTCTGGCAACATTTTGGACTTCCAAGGCCAGTTTTAAAAGAGCATTATTTGTTTCTTCTCCTGATAGTGTTACCCCACAATGTCATTCGAGTTTATAACTCCTGGTTCGAAGTTCCTGCAGTTTACACATTTTTTAGACTATGGGGATATGCAAAAGGCAAAGTCCTTTGCAGTCCAACTCCTGAGAAAAGGAGCTTAGATAAAGGAAATATTATTCTTAGGTCAAATTTTCTCATCATGCAGAGAAGTCCCTTTGAATTTAATCAAAGTTCTTCGTGGAGTCACCGAAGCACAGAGTCAGGCCAACATGTAGCATGCCTGCTTACCTCGGAAGCCATTTCTCAGTCCCAAGACCCACAGATAGCCATCTGCAAGTGCAGGGTTCTCATTAGGAACTCACTAGGTAAAGTGGTAAAGTGCACCTTTTAATGCAGAGTGGCCTATTCTTCATGCCGTGTTGCCTCACTTTAGGCCCTTACTCTTAGCAGATTCCACAAGGCGTATGTCAGATACTATCATTAGCTCCACTAACCCATTCTTGGCAGTAAGATGGGCAGAAACCTTAAGTGCAAAATGCTACAAACACAATGATGTATTATTTAAATAAACTAGAGTGCTATAGATCTTGAAGTAATTCAAACGATTCTATTTCACTTCTGAAATAAATTATTATAGGTGCATTAAAACAATGCAAAATGTTCATATTTGTATAGTGACACTTCAGTCAGTTCTCAGATCTAGCTGGCAATAGATACCTTAAATGATCTGCATTGTAGAAATCTCACTGGTAAGTTCATAAACTCCTGTTTAAGCAGTGGAAATAATTTCTTTGTTAAACTTTGCATTAACTCTTCATAACTCATGCTAACTGGCAAACCAACACAGATTATTTTAAATCGATATATTCATATTTCCTCACACAAAAGAAGGATGGAAACCAGAAATACATCAAGATAATTCAATATAAGCTTGTACTTTGCATTCATTCTGATCAATAATATTTAAGATAGTGTTTTGTATAATGGGGAGGACAATGGCTTTGACAACAGGAGACCTGAGTATTTATCTAATTCCTCTTTTTCTTTCTCCCTCCCTCCTTTCTCCATAAATATTCATTAAGTACCTACCTCTACAAGGTGTTATGTGATACAAAAAGGTAGATAAGATCCAGTTTATGATATGTAGGTTCATAGAGAAATGAGAGAGATATGATAAAGAGATAACCTAGGCATTGAAATTTAACAACGCTAGATAAAAATAAAAATTTAATTGTTCACTCACTATGTAACTTTATTCAAGTTACTTAACTTTGCTGAGCTTCAGTTTACTCTTCAAAATGAAGTTAACTCCTAAACATTTTACTTCTCTAAAAATGAAGATAATGCTATCTGACTCAAAGACTAGTTGTGAAGACGAAATTAGCAATATGTCTAAAGCAACAAGAAAACTGTGCAATAATTTCTATTCTTAAAAAAAAAAATTCTAGACTTGAAGTTGGAAGAGCTGGATATAAATTCTGACTCTGCCATAAGCATGACCTTGGGGCAGTCCTATAAACTCCTCAAATCCCCAAATCTCCCTCAAAATAAGGACAAAACTGAATTACCTGATTTTGAACACCTCTTTCACTTCTAAAAATTACTTTTATCCAGTGGAGAGATGCGTAAGATTTTGGCAGAAGAATTACTTAGGCTGATTAGAAAGATTAATTTGGTAGCAGTAGGTTCATGGGAGTGCAGAGGTAAGAGAAATAGACATGATTATCTATTAGGAAAAATCTTTTTTCTCCACATTACTCAACACCCACTTGTATAGGCAGCACCCTCCTGAATAGGCAGCACAGATTCTTTCATTGATTCTTGATTCCTCCCAAGTAACCATGCACACAAGCTATTACTTACAGTGGCGTTTTATTTGAAATTTGGGAGTAAAGTGTGTGTGTGTGTTAGGGGTGGGGTGGAGTGGTAGAGAGCTGGCAGAGGAGCCACATCAGATCAAATGATTTAATGCAGAACTGTTTATGAGGCATCTCTTAAAGTCCTTGAGAGGCTACTCCCAATGCTACAAACTTCTTAACGAGCTTCTCTTCTCCGCAAGCCCCCAACCCCACGCACCACCCCCATGCTGCCCCACTGCTGCTAATTCCCATAAGAACATTTCCTCTTCCTCTTTGTGGTTTCCATACTTCACTCTTTCCCCATTTTCACCCAATAATAGTTGATTTTATTTTGTGTTGAGAAGATTATTGATATTTAAGAGCTTACCACATGCCTGGTGCTATTATCTAACAATTCTGTGAGTTGGGTTTTATCATTATCATCATCATCCCTGTTTACAGTTGCACTGCTGGGGCACAAAGAGGTTAAGGAATAAGACAAAGGCAGCCTGGAAACCATATGGAGACAGGATTCAGAGATGAGCCGTCTGACGCCAGGGCCACGTGATGTGCATCCTGTAGCCAGCTGTGTCTTTCCTAAACTCAGACCCTTAGTCCACCTTCTGCTGACCTTCCAGGCTCCAACCTAAAAACTCTTGCCATGTTTTGGTGCTCAGAAATGTCAGCTTTCTTTGTTTTGTCCTAGCCTAACACCATGGGTTCAACTAAGGCAAGGCTCGGTCTCAAGTCTCTAACTAAGATCTTTTGTTGGCTTCTCCCTGTTGTTCTTGCTGAAATGAACCGTCTTTACCTAATTCCTTCTGTGCAGGGTGGGTTCCCTCTCCAAGCGCCCTGACATCTGCTCCAAAGTCAGCAAACAGTCGCCAAGACACAAAGAAAGAGTGAAATACCTTTGTGTCCTTTCACCCATAACTACAATCAGACTGTCATCCATTTCAATCTTAATATAAACAACTTTATTAAAGCTAACTCAAAGCCATGTCATTCATTAATTCCCACCTAAAAATGTGTCACCTCCTAGAGTTTATTATAAAAGGATTTGACCTATATCAACTACTTTCGCGGCGAGGGAAGAAATCAATGTAGTCACCTTAAAATTAAAAAACAAAACAAAACAAAACAAAACAAAACCTGTTAATGTCTGTGGTAGTCACTTTTCAATTATTTTATAAACGTACATTTTTGTAGCTTTGTTTACAGTTCAAATTCATTTCCTAACAGCATCATATGGCTGCTACAATCCCTTTTTGAAAAATTCAAAAGTAGTGATCACTTGATCAAATATATCCAGACTCACAGTGCCCAAGGTAAGAATGAAACATAGCTCCTTCTACAGACACCTGACCCTCGAAACCCACTACCATTTGTTTTAACCTCCCTTTCTCAAGAATTAATCATTCCTATTTCTACTCATCTCCTGGAGGAGCTGTTGTGAGACACAAAATGGAGAAGAGAAAATAATCACAGAGGGTCCAGGAGGAAAACTGAGGGATTTTGTAATATTAAATAATGGAGAGAGGATCTTATAAGTTTTTGAAATCTTAGCAGTTCACACTTCATTAGCTCTTAAAGAAATAGCATCAGAATATGAAGCAGTCCCAGTGGGATTGAAATTTGTCATTTCCTGTTGGGGAAGAATGGCTTTTATTTATGAGGTGCCAAAGTGTCGGCATGCTTTTCTAGCATGTAAAGATAAAGTACATTCCCCCATCCCTGATCACTGCTGTGGGGGACAGTCCAGAGTGTGTAGGCGCCACACACCCAGGAGGGTGGGAATCTCTAGACGATGCCTCAGGATACTTTCACAGCTCTGGTACAAAGATTCTCAGAAAAGCAGCTGGTGGCCATCCTTCTTCAAACATGAACAAAGAAGGAGCAAAATGTTGCAGACCGAACATAGTAACTGGAATCAGTGGTCGGATTGAGAAAGATGAACAGGAGAGAAAAGCCCTTCACTGAGTCTCCTAAAGAATCTTGGTTATGTAAGATACTTCTATAAAAAGGAGTCAATGGACTAAAGATCTTGGGAAATGCCATCCACCTCTTAAAGAATCACAGCTGCTTTGATATGTGAACATACACTTTAATCTTTAATTTAGAATTTCACACAAGTATTGACCTGGGGAATATTTTTTGTGTGCAAAACTCTGATAATATCCTCATTCTGAGAAATGGATAGATATTAATAGAGTAAGAAATATATTTGATTTTATAAACGAAAACCAGGGACATCAGGGTGTCTTCTGGTTGAAAACATTGCCCCAAGATGTGAAGTGGTCCTCAGGATCCTCTGTCCTGATTAAGAGAATTAAGGATCAAAAATACTAAGAGAATCATTCATATGGGGGACACAGATGTCCAGGAATCTCAGGCAAGAACTTCTAACCAGAATTTACAGCTTGTTCTTTCTTTTCTTTTTCAACAAATTCTTTATGCTAATGAGCCTGGCATTATGGCTCATCATCCTCTCCTTGCTTAATCACCCTTGATTGCCTGTTGTGTGTGCATAATCTCAAGTTAAACAATACAGACAACCCTTTCCTCTTCCCTGACTGTGACAGACTATCATAATTGAGCCATTTCTGCCTCTCTGGTCACCTCCTTATTCTCCAAAGTACATTCTGGTACATTAATCTGCTGGTTAAATATTGATAGCAAGCTTCTCCCTTAATATTTACTTTGTTGCTCCATTATTGCTGCATACAGGGTGATATATTTGTTTCTGTCTTTCCAGCCTGTTTAATCAGGATTGAGTCAACCTTTTCTGTGCTGAATGTTCTTGTCCAATCATAGTTGGAGAGTGTTTTGGAAAGCGTCCTAACGTCAGCTCTGAAATAATTCTCTACAAACTGGGTTTGTGTGCCCTCATAGCCAGTAGGTGTCAGAAGGGCATTTCTCTCTGGGGTCAAGTGGTATCGTCTTGGGTTGATCATCTTGCTTTGAACATTGTCTTCTAAATGTAGCCTAAAAGAAATGTGGCCAGCCTGGAAGCTTTTGAGTTTTTATGAAAACTTAGCCCTGGAGATCTTATAGTGAGTAACTTGTAAAGAGCAGCCATTCCAACAGGGACTATGCAAAGACAGAATGTGTTCCTGTGAAAAACAGAGGCCTGGATATAATCTCTGGTCTTGATGAGAGTCTATTAGAGGATCCTGAGCAAGTAACTGAACTCTCTTCATTTCTTACAGCTGCCTCACAGGGCTTTGTGGGAGCATTAAGTGATAAGTGGATGGGAAGCATCTTTAAAAATATGCCACATTGTGCTGCTGCTAAAGATGCATTACAGCATGTAATGCATGTAAATATCATCCATGAAGGCAGGCAAATCCTTCTCAAGTAATAGCCTTAGAGCTTCCTACTCTTCTTGGGGCTGCAAATCTAATTTTTTGTTCAGCATAAACCTGTCTAGTCTCCACAAGTGAAAGAGAAATGTCTCTATAACACCTTGCACAGACTCTATTTATAGTAGCATCATACTAACTTTATACCTATTCTTTTACTTTCTGTATCACTCAGCCTATAGACAACAAAAGTTCATCCCAGATAGTTCAGTAGGAGAAATTCAATACAATAAATTAGTTACAAAGGTGTTGAGTGAGAGTTGATAAGCTAAATAGGAGACAGTGAGGCAATACAGATTTTCGTTACACTAGGAAGCTGCTCTTGCTGCTAGTGCTGGAGGTACAGAGATAAAGAGCTGTTATCAGAGCCCAGAAGCCAGGGCTACCTGGCCTTGTCTGGTCCATGGGTGCTGGGACCACTTGGACCACCCAAAGCAGAGTAAGCTGGGGATGGGTATCCTGCCATCTCCCTAAAACCTATTCTCCAATCTCCCAACAATACCTAACTGCCTTAAAAGTGGCCAAAAGCCAGTTGCTAAAGGGCCTGGGAAATGTAAGCTTCCAGGAAAAGGTCTAAGATTGGATCTGAGAGCAAAGAAGCAAGTGACTGGCTCAAATAATTTTCTCCTTCAGTAGACAGTGAGCTTCATTTTGGTACTCCCCAGCACAAGAAAGATACTACATGAATCTGTTGAGTAAAATTCTAATTTAAAGCAAGATCTTATTTCTTTGTATACATGTCAAAGGGTCTTATGCCTTTTTAGAAAAATAATAACAACCTTCTTAGCCATCTTCAAACCATTGTTTTCTCTTTATCAAACTGAAAAGTTCTCTCTCTTTTTTTCTCTCTCTCTTTCTAATTATATTATTTCTATCTTTGTCTGTTGGCTTTTCAGTTTCCACATTCCCAGAGTTCCAAAAGGATGATAAGAAGCTGCTGGTAATCTTGTTTAAAATTTACATTGTGTTCAGTCGTCTCTTCTCTAGGGCCTGCTCCACTGGCCAGTCAGGCTAAGAAAGGAGCTTCTTTGCTATCAGACACTTTTTAAAGATTTTTTCATTATCAATTCACTAGTATAGCACAATAATGCAGTCCAAGTGGCTGAGCTTGTAGCTGCCAGATTGTGGGCCATTATCTATAATTACTTCATGGGTAGTCCACAAAGATAATTTTCACTGTAGGATAAAAAAGGCAGGTCTTCCTGAAACTTTGTAGATTAAGCCCAGGCCAAAGTAAGATGAGCTGGTGTTAATATATAAAAGGGTGTTGTTTCTCTTTTTCAGGACAAAATTATCTGGCCTCTGCCCTAACCATGAAGCTGCCTTCAGTAAAGCCTGACAGTGACTATTTGGGGATATATTTACTGGTCTCCAAAACTCGGGGTTTTTTTTATTACTTGCTCATTTTTATGTGCGAGTTCTGTCACCAAGTTTCTGTTTCAGTTATAACATTCCTCAGAACTTGCTTATAAATCAGCTAGGTGTCAAATTTCTCGCACGGACTCAGGGAAAGAAAAGATCATAGGTTATTTCATGGAGAAACAAATTCTGGAAACTCAATGAGAAAACAAAAATGTTCTTACTTGAGGAAGGTGCTTTTAGGGTGCTGCGGCACACTCATACAGACCCCCAAAAACCAACATGTGCTTCTCTTCCCAACTCCATGTTCAGGGAAGTCACATTGGTAGTGTGAAATCAACTAGCATGGAAATATTTCCGTTACACTGGCAAAACGCACAAATCAGGGCTTTTTTTTTTTTCCTTTCTTTTCAAAAATCTAGTGGTGAAACATTTACCAGTGCACCACTGAGAGGGGAAAAACCCTTTTTTGCCCACTCCTAACCTTTGATAAAGCCTATCCGATAAAGGCCACCATGAACAGACCTGCAGCCAGGCAAGTTGCAGTGAACTCACTCACGGCAACAAGATGAAGGAAACCATAAAAACTGCAAAGCACCTCATCCAAAGGGGGTGGGCAGGGGTTATTATGGGGGTTGTGCTTGAGCAGAAAGATTTTGAGGAGGGCCTGGGGAGGGGAGAATTGTTCTACACCGGAGCTGCGGGAGGCATTTTAGAAACCAGGTAGCAGCCGTTATTCAGGAGCAGGAAGAATGAAGTGGGGCTGAGGGAGCTGTTGGAAAAGAAGATGTCGTTAGGTGAGAAAGCAGTAATCACTCAAAAGGAGAAAGGTTGACCATCATTTCACAGCCGTGGTGTTGCCTTGAGTGACACTCTGTGTGGCCTTGGCCATGTCCCATCAGAAACTTTTTTTTTCTTAGGTTCTGTTAGGAACAGCACAGTCTGATCATTAGCAGTGCTAAGAAGTGGGCTTGGGGTCCTGTTTTCTTGGAAACTGCCACATTAGGATAACTGTTCAATGTTTTGTCCAAACTTTGCATCATGGAGTTTGGAAACCAAGTCTGCTTCTCTGTGTCAAAGTGACCCTCACAGGCTCGGAGCCTCCAGGCAAGAACAGGATGTCCACTCCCAATGAAGTGAATTAAATGCAAAGCTTCTCACAGCCTAGGATGTGAGAAAACATGGTTTCTCAGAACAATATCACTGCTTTCTATTAATAAAAGTCATTTCTCAAAGGTCACAACTTTTACCAACTTTCACCTGCCCACCATCGCTTGCTTCAAACCCATCTGATCACTGGATTCACAGAGATCGTGGCTGCCCTTTTGCCCAAAAGAAGTACACACAAAGGGAAAGCTTTTAAGACCTCTCTCTTAAACCCTTTGTCTCCCGAACTGGGCACAGTGCCTAAGCAATGCTTGTGGAATTAAATCCTATAAGATGGGGGTATTTGAGACTGAAATGGGACTGTTGGTACTTTTCAGGCCATCCTGTTTGGATAGTTCTACACTATACGCATTTATAGTTGTTTGTTACCATCATCAAGTTCCTTTTTCTGTAAAAAGTGCCGCTCCAACATCTCACGGATAGGAAGGAAAGTGTGGTCTCTGCAGCTGTGTCCTCTAGGTGTGGCTTTTGTTGCAAGTAAACATGAAGCATGATCTTTTTCTATGGTGCAAATCCATAAGGCCACAAATTATCAGAACCTTTCAGCAGGTTTTTTTTTTTTTTTTTTAGTCCAGAAACCACCTGCACCTGGATTACCTGAGATGCTGGTTGAAAAAAAATGCAAATTACCATCTCCACCCCAGATCAACTGTGTTGGAACCTCTAGCACCAGAAACCAGGGTCTGCATCTTTCACAAACTCCCTTGTGCCATGCTTATGCACACTAAGGTTTGAGAACAGCTGACGCAGATGTGTGAGGTTTTTTTTCTATACAATCTCCTCGACTAATAAATCAATGGGAATGCATGAATTCACTTGTCCACTCAGCCAGTGTTTGCCGAGGGCCAGCAACAGAGGTAATAACAGTATGAAGCTCTCAGGAGCTTACAGTCTTCCAGTAAACTCAAGACTATTTTCCTTGATCTGAGAGAGATCTTGTTTTCATTTATTTAGACCAAAAAGAAAAAAAATTGCAACATGCTTCCTGACCAATAGTCAGAATTGCTAATATTTATAGGCTCAGCTATTTACAGTGGTTACTTCCCGAGGTTAAATTTGCTTGGGAGTGGGAAGAGAAATATAGAGCATTCACTGCCTTCTCCATCCCAGTCACTCTCCACATCCTGACCCTCAGCTGTGTCTCAATGCAGTGTGTCACCCAAGCTATGCTGCACCAGCCATAGTGGGAGCTGAGACAGGAATAACAGCTCCCTGGCCTTGGTCCCACCCAACCAGACCCCCTGGAGAGTCTGCTTCCCCGCCATCACTTCCAGACTCTGAGAATGCTCCTGTCGTGAGCAGGATCTTACTTGCTCAAAGGCTAGTCAGGGCAGGTGATGTCTTACATCAAGCATCTTTGACTAATAAGAGACAAGATAGGCAGGAGCCCTCAGAGAAAAATCTTGTCGCCCTATCTTAAACACACATGTGAGCATGCCCACGTGCTCACGAATGCATGCACACACATACACACACACATACACACACACACACACACACACACCCCTACAAACTGTTCCAGGCAAGGCAGCTCCCTAATCTCCTTCTGGAGATGTCTTGTCCCCTTCTTTTTTTTATGATTGCTGCCCTAAGAGGGCACCCCAAGGCACTAGCCATTAGCTTTGCCTCAGGCTCTGTTTTGCAAAAAACCCAGGCTAAGATAGTGTCTTAATAGTACTTTTAAAAAATTATTTCTTTCCAATTTTCTACTAAATTATTTAAAATCTCTAACTCTGGCATTATGTTTAACGATGTGTCTATCCCTTGAAGTCAGAGATGGTGCCTTGCTCATATTTGTTTCTCCAGCCCAAGGATCATGCCTTCACTATCGTAGAAATTCAGTAGACATACAGATAATAGAAAAATTCATAGTCCCTGCCCTCAAGAGGCTTGTAATCAGAATTGTCAGGCAGCCGGTGCCATTCTTGAAATGAGCTTTGTCTCCTCAAAAGTCAGGCTCCTGAAAAATGATCCAGAGCTACCCCTTCAGGAGTAAAAAGTGGGAAAAGAGTAACAGAGATATTAGAACTTTCAAATTTCCAAAATGAACTGCTGAGGGGACTGTAATTTTCCTGGCCTGTGAAAGTCACCTGTGCATCTTGGGGCCCCTCTGACCAGCTCCATACCGAGAGCAGTCACTCATTCAAAGTCATTTGGAGGTGTACCCCATCCAAGTGTAGCTCTAATTTTAATCTGCAAATCACGCACAACCTGATTTCTCAAAGAACTTTTCATTTCATAAGTGTTCATAAATTGAAACTACTCTCTTTGATTAGTTTATATTTTTATCAAACACAGATATTAGCATTATATATGGTTTTTTAAAAAAACAAAACATTCTAAAAGGTGATCTTCTGCCCCTCCAGTCTCGATGACCTCAGCATGGTCCCCAGAGTAATTAGCTCCTTTGTCAGTTCCCTCAAGTATTTATAACTACATTTCTAAAAAATATACTGCTATTTCTAATTCTTGATTTGTCAGCTTTAGGCAGAAACTATGAACATCCCATCATGCTACATAAGACCTTACCTTTCATACTCCCCTTATCACTGCTGCCTTCTCCCACCCTCCAAAAACTGGTTTATGACAGTATTTACCTATTGCATATGATTATACAATTATCATTCACCACTGAGCTTGTTAGCACACATGCCAATATTCCTTTTCTACATATTCTTTTTCCTGGGGTCAATAATTATTCCATTTAATTCATTTGCCTGGTTTTCTTTGTAAGTCTTCAGTTTCTATCCAAATGCTCCAATGATTCTGTCATGTGTCTATAAATTTTCCTCCATCATAAACTTATAAATATTTCCCCCCACCACAGTTCCCCATCCTGTATGGACAGGGCCTGTGGGCTCTTTGAGCTTGCCTAACTATGTACCTGTCATTCTTGGACTTCTTTCCTTTTAGGTCCTCTGTTTCTTAAATTATTTACTACCCAATAAATTTAAGTGTAGCATACAGACATTTGCCAATATGTAGGAATTAAAAATTTTCATTTCTCTAAGAAACTACTGGAGAATGGGCTCTTGATAAATGTTTGAGCAAATCAAGAGATAGGACATCACAGGACCCTAGGCACAGGGACTCAAAACAGGAGAGTGGCAAAAGGAGCTGAGTCACTTCACTGAATTCCTTCTCTGCTACCACTGCTGTCTTAAGGACCAGATGATCACAATGCATACATATACCAAATCTCCACGATGTACACTTTAAATATCTTACAATTTTATATGTCAATTATACCTTAATAAAACTGAAATAAAAAAAAAGAACAGATGAGCTGAAAATGCTTATAAAAAGTTTTTGATAGCAAAGATTCTTTCTTAGTCTGACAGGTCTACAGAGCAGGGCCTTAAAGAATAAATAATCTTACAAGAATTAATGGGGACTGAAGCAAGATTACCAGCATATGCTTTTGGGGGGGGAGTGGTGGTGGTGACATTGACCAGCAAACTCTAATGCTTTAAGTGTACAATTCAACAGTAGGTCATGTATATATTGTATTGTGTACTCACCACCCATAGTTAGATTTCTTTCCATCACAACATATTTTACCCCTTTTACCCCATCTACTTCCCTTCTTGTCCCCTTCCCTCTGATAATCACGAGTCCATAGTCCATGTCCATGAGTCTCCGTTTGTTTGTCATGTTTGTTTGTTGCTTTTAAATTTATATCCCACATGTGGTTTTCAACTTTTGCTGTCTGGCTTATTTTGCGTAGCATGGCTATCTCAAGATCAATACCTGTTGTCACAATTGGCAGTATTTTATCTCTTCTTATGGCTGAGTAATATTCCATTGTATATATGTACCATAGCTACTTTAGTCAATCATCTATCGTAAGACACTTGGGTTGCTTCCATGTCCTGGCCACTGTGAATAATGCTGCTATGAACATAAGTGTGCAAATATATTTTTGGATATGAGTTTTCAAGTCTTTGGGGTAAATACCCAGTAGAGGGATTGCTGGATCATTTGGTAGGTCAATTCTTAGTTTTTTGAGGAACATTCATACGGTTTTCCATTGTTGTTGTACCAATTTGCAGTCCTACCAGCAAAGGATGTGAGCTCCTTTTTCCCCACAACCTCTCCAACATTTGTTATTACTTGTCCTATTGATAATAGCCATTCTGACAGTTGTGAGATATCTCATTGTGGTTTTGATTTGCATTTCCCTAACTAAAAAGCTTCTATACAGCAAAAGAAACTGTCAACAAGGCAAAGAGACAACCATCTGAATGGGAGAATATATTTGCAAGCAATGACTACGATAAGGGCCTAATATTCAAAATATACAAAGAACTCACAACTCAATAACAACAAAAAAACAAATGATTCAATTAAAAAATAGGCAGAGGATCTGACAGACACTTCTCTCAAGAAGACATACAAATGGCCAACGAACATATGAAAGGATGCTCAACTTTAACTAGATATTATGGAAATGCAAATCAAAATTACAATGAGATAGCAGCATATTCTTAATGATTGTTGGCTGAGCATAAAATTGGGTTTGCAAATCATTTTCCCTGGGTATGTCAAAGCATTGATCCATTGTCTTCTGGACTGTAGTATTGCAATTGAGAAGTCAAATGCTGTTCACATTCTCATTCCTTTGTAAGTGACCTATTTTCTGGGATCTTTTGGGGTCATTTATTTATTCCAAGTTCCATGATGCTATGCCCCTGTGTGAGCCTTTTTTTTGGCCCTTACTATACTGTTCTGAGCATATCACTGGCCTTTCAATATGGACACTTATGTCCTTTAGTTCTTGAGAGTTTTCTCATATTAATCCTTTAATAACCTGTGCATTCCATTTGCTTTATTTTCTGTTTCTGGAACTCATTTCAGGCAGATATTCAACTTTCTGATTCAGTCTATAATTTTCTAGATCTTCATTTCCTTTTCTCCCTTTGACTTTTTATCCTTTATTCTTTTCTGGGATATTTTTATCCTGTCCTAAGTTTTCTAATAAAATGTTATAAAATGGGGTATTTTAGTTTTAATTTCCATGATCTCTTTCTTGTGCTCTGATTATTTCTTTTTTCTCTTTTAAAAATTGTGGTAAAATGTATATAACACAAACATTTCCATTTTAACCATTTTTAAATGTGTACTTCATTAGCATTAAGTACATTCACAATGTTGTACCAGCCCCCTCACTACCCACTTTAAGAACTTTTTCATCATCCCATTCTGAATCTCTGTTCCCATTACACAACAACTTCCCATTCACCCCATCACCCACCCAGCCCCAACAGCCCCTGGTAACAACAATTCTACTTCTTGTCTTTATGGATTTGACTATTCTAGGTACTCATACAAGTGGAATCACACAATATTTATCTTTTGTGTCTGCCTTATATAACCTAGCATAATGTTTTCAAAGTGTATCCATGTTGTAGCATTTATCAGAATTCCATCTGTTTTTAAGGCTGAATAATATTCCACTGTATGCATACACCATATTTGGTTTACCCATTCATCTGTTGATGGACATTTGGGTGGTTTCCACCTTTGGATGTTGTAAATAATGCTGTTTTGAACATTGGTGTATAAACATCTTTGAATATATTGATGTACGAATATGTTCATGTTCCTGCTTTTCATTTTTGTGGTATATATTCTAAAATGGAATTGTTGGATTTTATATTAATTCTGCTTAATTTGGTGGGAAACTGCCATAATGTTTCCACAGTGGTTATACTATATTACCTTCCTAAATACATAAGAGTTTCATTTTCTCCACATCCTCACCAACACTTGTTATTTTTTGAAATTTTTTTCTATAATAGTCATTCTAATGGGTGTGAAATATTATCTAATTGTGATTTTGATTTGCATTTACCTAATTTAGTAATGTTGAGTAACTTTTCATGTACTCATTGGTCATTTGTTTATTTTCTTTGAAGAAATGCCTACTGAAATACTTGACCCATTTTTAAAATTTGTTGTTGAGATTTTTGTTGTTGTTGTTGAGTTTTTACAAGTTCTTTATATATTCTAGCTGTTAATCCTTACCAGATTTATGATTTGCAAATATCTTTTTTACCATTCTTTGGGTTGTTTTTTCACTTTCTGATAGTGTCCTTTGGTGCACAAAATTTTTGATGAAGTTCAGTTCAATTTATCTATTTTTCCCTTTTGTTTCCTGTGCTTTTGGTGTATGCCTTATTTCCTTTTTAATAGCAATGTGTTCTAGTTTTATTGGTGCAATAGTATCTCTTATCCTGCAAGTATATTTATTGCAAGTTTGTTTATTTTACATTTTCTTCTGTTTTTGCATTATTTCTGTTTTCTTCTTTTCTGTCTTTCATGATGGAGGATTTTCTTAAATGCTTGCTAAGTTTTATAGTTATTCATATTCAAAGGTGAGGTACTAAAAGCGTGGTTAGGACTCACTAGGCATGAGCGTTGACAGGCAGAACCAAATAGTGGGTTTTACCTTAAGACAATAAAATGGCAATGTAGACTTTTTAAGAGAAGGATTCCCAATGTCAATAAATGCAAGCATTTCTCCAGTGTCCTCAAATTGCTCTATAGAGGAATCATCTATCATTCAACCTTCCACTCAGGGTACTGACTACCAGTACTATGGAAGCAGGGTGGAGGAAGTGGGTATTTGAGCCCTTTATTTATTATAAATACATTTATTCAATCCTCTTGTTTTCAGGTATATCCTTCTCTATTCCCCAACCTCTACATCTTTATCTGATGTCCTGGAAGTCAGATCCTCTCAGGTTCAATTTCCCAAAAGAAAGACAAACTTCTAGTTTTTGACCAGAGAGGGGCATGTAAGAGGGACCAGGTCTTTCTTCATGCAGACTTTCTTCCAGCTTCTTTATTATAGCATCTGTCCTAGTCAGCTCAGACTGCTGAAACAGAGTGTCACAGACTGGGTGGCTTATAAACAGCATACATTTATTTCTCACTGTTCTGGAGGCTGGAAGTCCAAGATAGGGTGCCTGGATGGTGGAGTTCTGGTGAGAGCCTCTTCTGTTGACTTCTGCTGTGTTGTCACATGGCAGGGAGCAGGGAGAAGGTTCTCTTGTGACTCTTAAAAAGGCACTGATCCCATTGAGAAGGGCTCCATCCTCATGACCTCGTTGAATTTTAATTACCTTTCAAAGGCCCTGCCTCTTAATAGCATTGCATCAGGGGGAGAGATTTTCAATATGAATTTGGGAGGATGCAGTCAATCCATAACAGCATCTCATCTAACTATGTTTCAAAGCAATATCTTGTGCCTCCCAGTTCTGAGCCTTCATGAGTGCTGAGAGCAAATAAGCTTACCTCTCCATAGTACCTCCTCCTGTGACTCTGGGTTTTAGTTTTCTTCGCTTTCTTAAGTCATTGTTTCCAACATGGGTTTCTCATTTCCAAGGAATGTATGGTAATCCTTTGGCCACTATTGTCTTCTATCACCTTTGAGATTTCATCTTTTTTTTTTCCTTTTGCTGGCACATTGGGAGAGAAGATAGAGATGAGGTAAATGTACCTTGGCTTACCAAAAAGTCCTCATTGTCTTCCAGAGTATTTCTGTATATTCTTTTCTCCATGATGGCTAAAATTCAGCATTTCCCAAAAGACTTTTTTAGGAACAATGGTTATATGAGCTGTTAATAAAAAATATATTTTAAAAGGATCCCTTGGCCAAATAAGCATGGGAGACATTAGGCCATGGACATCTTTCTGCTATGCCAATAACTTTGAAACAAGTTGAGCAGCACTCATCAAGAAATGCTTAACATCCACATAATGCTTAACAATCATTCTCATTGCATTATGGCATGCCTCTTTTGTGATTACGTGCGCACACACACACACACACACACATCTATATTAAACTGGGTTTGCATATCTATCTTATTACTCAAATTTGGCTCTAAATTATTTTAGAGCTAAAATATTCAAAAGAATGTGCTTTAGTCTCCGAAGAGGAATTCCAAGCGTTTTGAGTAATGACATAGTCTAGAGCAGCCTAAGATAAGTGCTTTGAAAGAGACAGCACACAATCAAATGCAGCAGCCCTGCTTATGAGTTTTTTTTTTAAGTCTTTTGATTTTATGATCACATCTTGTATACTCAAATGAAGCACATCCTGTACTGTGGCTTCCAACTTCCTACAAAAACAAGGGTTAATCTCCCTCAGTGACCAATGAAGTCCTCTCCCTTGGCAGGCATCAAAACCAGCAGGAGCTTGGGTTGTTTTCTTTATTTTTTTCAGTTAAACTCTTCCTATGAAGTTGTCCCACATTTAAAATGTTCTTTGTGAAATACCAGTCATTCTCTGCCAATTTTGAAAAACATGCATTAGTTCTACTGCTAGAGCTATGATGGAGGATAAAAGAGGGTCTGGGTTTTGTTTTTCAAGAGTGGGTAGAGAGAAGCATTTCTAAAAGCACCCAGCGATTTTCTCCTTTCTCAATTTTGACATTTCTTTCACGGTTTCTCTCTTTTCTGAGGAAGGACACTCTTGTATGCCAAAATGCCACTTGTTACAAATGCCGTCAGCGTCCCTGAAACACTCATAGGGTAACTTAGTGATCCGCTGAAGTGCCTGGTGACACATAGGGCAGCTCAGCTGCCAGAACCCTAAATGAATGCCGATTACAATTAAATGCAAATTACTTGCAGCACTACATACATAATTTCTTCAGCTGCCTCCATATTCCAAGACACAAATGCCATTCCAAATCGTTATAATTAATTGCCCCCCAGATAAGTGTACGACAAAGATATCTCTATCATTTTGTCTTTTATCATTGATTTACATGTCTGACATGAGAAGCATGTAGTTTACCAGTTAGGCAGTTTAATTAGGTTAATTGATGCAGCTACCAGTGCATTATAGAAGTCATTAGACTCTTTGTTACCCACCCACCTTGTCTTTACACAGAGCAGCACACTCATGCTGAACCAGACACAAATTCTTCACCGGGACAACCACTGTGCTTCTCCAGCGCACGACACAGTGCCTGACGCATAATAGTTGTTCATCAAATCTGCTAAATAAATGGGTTGATGAATGTTCTAGAGCCTTACTTTCATCACCACAATGTTTATTTCCATAGGAAATCAGAGAAGTTATAAGAGTGAGGAGGCCAGAGGATGTACAAAGAGAATATTTGATGAGGGGAGAACCTGTGTTCAAGTGTCCCACCCTGTCCCATTTCAGCAGCTGCCACACTGAGCCTGAGGTCTATCGAGCCTGCTTGGGGTTCCACTGGAATGTATTAAAGGGGGATGGTGTCAGAATGCCGTCCAGGCACCACATGGTTGCACTTTCCCTTCAAGCAAAACCTCAAGTGCTCACAGCATGATGCTGCTTTCTCTGCCAACATCCTACAGAGTGTCTTTGCAGATGTCTCCATTTGACCAGGGAGCATTACAGTGGGCCTATTCATAAAAATAAAAAAAGGCTACTTATTGCATGTGCCAGAGGTTGCTAGCGATAATCAAAATGTGAGCTTTCCTGCCATTGCTATCACTTTGAAGTGACTGCCCAACTAAGGCTCTATTTCCTAAACTCATAGTGCATCCAGAAGCCTCATGTAACTAGGTCTAACCAATAGAATTATGACACATTGTACTATCTAAAGATAACCACACCAATAGGTCCCATTTTACACAGTCTTATAATGTGATGCTACACTCCTGTATCAAGCAGTAATGTCTATGTTCTTTCCCCTTCAACTGAGTGGCCATAGGAAGCTTATCAGGCCACATCATAAAAGATGATATGGCTTCTGTCTAGTCCTCTTAGGGCACTTGCCCTTGGAACCCAGACTGTACTATGAGGCAATCCAACAGCTGAAAGTCCACATGTAGATGTTCTGGCTACTGCCACAGTCGATGCACCAGCAGACACTGATGCACCAACCAGCAGACACCAGCCTTGGATATAGGGGATAAACAAGCTGATGATTCCAGCTCTCAACCTCCAAGTCATCCCAGGAGACACCAAATGGAGCAGAGACAAGCTGTCCCCACTGAGCCATGTTCAAATTGCAAATTCATGAGCAAAACAAATATTGTCATTGTTGTAAGCCACTAAATTGGGATTGATTTGTTATGAGTCAATAAAGAACTGGAGCAGGACTGTGAGTAGAAATGATGTGTGTCGCTTCCAAACCATGGCAATCAAGAAGTAAGAATGACTTCTCCATATTCTCTCTCAATCCAAGGCCTTAAGGGCAGCTGGACCACAGAAGGAAGAAGCCACACATCCCAACTGTCACTGTGGCGAGTCTCCTATTACTCAATAATACCTGTGTCAAACTGTTCAGGAGATATAAAAAAGTTTCTATTGTGTTAAGACATTAAAACTTGAGAGTTTATACTTTTACGATACCTAGAATTCCCCTAACTAAGTTAATTCATGTTTTCTAACCTGTCCCATATCTTCTCCTCTTACCAGTATCTTCCCCCTCCTTTGGATTTCCAGTTGTCTGAGTAATACTAAGTGCTGTCACTTGGGTTTCTATTCAATTATCCTCACACTGACAGTAAAACCCTGTGTATTATCAGAAGGACAATACTCACAAGCTTCGAATCTCCTTGATGATGTTTACACAGAAACAAAGGAAGGGCAAGAGTTCACCCTTCTTACCCCTCCTCCTCACCTCAGTGACAAGGGCTGCACTAGCCTAGGACACAAGAGAAAAAGAACCACCATTCTTCATAGAAGTAAACCAACAAAGGCCAGCAGACTGGACCTCTCAGCTCCATCCCAGAGGCAGCCTTGTATATTGAAGTTGTAACTGTCACACATGAACCTTCAAGAGGAGACCTTATTGATGTCATTGCCACATTTCAAAACAGGTTTGGAGGGAGCAGAGAAATCTTTGGTGCCCATGGACTTTGGTGCCAAGTAGAAAGGTGAGAAAATGGGAGGTTTAGGGCAGGATCAGCACCCATGTCAGCACCTTCCCCACAGGGCTCTGGGAGCTGGGCCTAATATTATTTCTTGAACTCTCCAGGTAAGAATCTTTCTACTTACCTGGTTCTGAAAAAATACAGGCACCTAATCCTTCCATCAACACCTTATAGCATTATTCTTGACACTTGAAAACACAAAAGCAAAGAAGACTTGCTCATATTAATGAGTCAATCCTACATGCAGTAGATGATGAGATTCAGTGGGTCTTTTTCAGCATTTCTGTATTATCCTGAAACATCCCAAAAGGCCTTATCCTCTCCTACTATTAAATTTACTTCCTAACCTGAAACACATTTGGAAAAATTGAAGAATTCTGCTGGGGAGCTCAGTGTGTGTCCCTAACACCCTGGAATCTTGGTGTGAACCATGCTGGTCCAGGAAGTGGCTTTTCAAATGTTCAGCATAAAATATGTTCTGCATAAAATATGAGTGCCCCTGACCTGGTACCTGACCTGTGCATCCCCCAGCACCAAAGGACCTGCCCCACACCCACCCACAGCTTCCTTCTTGATGTTATCTTCCCCCTCTATTACTTATAGCTGCCTAAAGCCTTCTCTTCTTAATTTTTAATTTTTTTTTCAAAACTGAATGGCAGCCACCCAGGGAGCAATTGAAATCCAATACAAGATGAAAAAGCTTTACCACTAAATGAAAAAATACAATAAAAACACCCTTGGTTCATGTTTACTTTTTGAATTCCAATTAGAGCTCATTTTATAAGTGGATTTCGAATCCCCTAAACTCTCAACTGCGTGGCATTTCGGGGTGCCATCACAAACCAGGGGCTGTGGCCATCCCTGGAACAGTATGAAATGAGATCATGTGCTGCTTCCCCAAACAGCCTGTGGGAGAGCTTTTAGTTTTTTATGCTTCAACAGAGACTCCAGACTGGAATTTGGCTTTTCATAGTTCATTCCTAAATCGAACGAACGCCTTTTCTACAGGGAGCTCAAGAATGTTAGAGATTCCCTCGTGCTGCCATGGCTCCGAGCGTGGTCTACGCCCTCATCTCTTTGTGAGCTGTTTTCTTCATGCTGTTTTTATTTCACTGGAACGGCAAAGACTCTGAGATCCCTCGCTCTGGCATCCTTCTTCAGTGGTCCCCTCTGGGCCTCCGAGCTTAGTGTCTTCAATGGAGATCTTGTGGGATAATGTTTCCAAATTTGTTTTCCAGAGCCTCAGCCCCTGGGAGTAGACTTGCCTGGGTTTTGTCAGTCCCCTCCTCTCCATGCTCCCCTCCTCCCCTCCTTCTCTCCTCCACCAGCAGCCCCCTCCGGTTGGCTCCATCACTCATTGCTGACCTTGAAGAAGCGATAAAGGCTTTTGGTGGCTGTGCTCAGCTGGGGAGACTCAGAGGTGCCAAAAGCCAATTTCTAGTTTTCAGCCTCCTCCATCTCTCACTAGGTCCTAACAGATTTGGGAGTTTTAAAGGCTTTGTCAGTCCACGAAACCTCTCTCACTCATCCCTGTCCTTACGGCAGCTCACTACAGGACTAGCCCCTTTGACAAGACCCTTTTTATTCTTAATAATGGGACCAAGCCTGATCTACTTTTGTGCCACACAGCTTTGCTGAGCCGACAGTGGCCTCACCATACCTCCAGGACTAGGTCAAGCCATTACCCTACTTCTGATGCTCTAATTGGCTTGAAAAATATGTGGAGGAGTGGGAATTTTCGTAGGTTTTCCCCCACCAGTGCTGCCCCCTCCCCCCTTATCAACCTAGGCTCTGTGTCCTGGATTCCTGAGTGAAGAAGAGCAGTTGCCCAAAGCAAAGGAACCCAGAGCCCTGACAAATCCAGGTCCTCTGGCAAATCAGATGAGGATGGATGGGTTCAGGAGTGAAGCACATTATGTTTTAGGCCCAGTATCATTTTGGTACCTGGCTACAGCTGTGTGACTATCTTATGCCTTCAAGTTACAATCCAGTTTCAGACCCAACCTTCCACACCCTGAATAGCACACTTCCCATGTAGAGGCTGACAGTCTCAGAGTTTAATAGGAAATGAAGGACTGTGCAGTTGCAGACAGACACACCGAAAAGTACGACTGGCTCAAGGCCACCTTGGAGTCATTCATGACTCAATTTAAAAGCATTATGAAACAGAAGCCCCAGCTGGCAGATGCAAACACCCACAGACACAGTCCCTGTCCTCAAGGAAGCCCCCATCTCATCAGGAAGGTGAGCTATAGACCTGGACTTCTCCTACACTCGCCCCTACCCGCACTTCACCGAGAGTCTGGAGCTGGGCCCCAGGGTGCACACTGCTTACTCCCCTCAGATCACCCTGCTGTTCACGTGGGGTTGGGAAGTTCTGGAAGTGAGCATGGGATGTGGTAGGTAGACAAAGGAGGTATGACTCACCATCCAGAAAGCAGAGAGCACAGAACCAGGGGAGCTAAGTAATGAAGGCATTCATTCATTCAGCAGATATTTATTGAGAGCCTGCAATGTGCCTGCCACTCTTCTGGGTACTGAGACTGTGGCTGTGAACAAAACAGATAAAGAGAATTCATGTTCTTATGGAGATGATGGACCTTGACTTTTTCGAATGGGTTCCAGCTTGGTGGAGAGGCGAGGCAGGGAAAGGGTATGAAGACAGCTCTACTGAACAGGGATGAAGGGAGGGATAATAGCCCTGGAGGCACAGGAGTCCAGAAACTGCGGCTCCTGCTGAAGACACAGAGAAGGAACACAGCGAGGAAGAAAAGGGAGAACCAAAGGGGCAAGGAAGCTAAGAGAGAGGCTAAGGACTGCGCTATAGATGATGACAAGATCAGGGTGTGTCCATGGGAAGACGCAGGAAAGCTTTTGGGACCTGAGTAACCCCCAGCAAGGTGGCAGGACAGCAGTCAGAGGAGCGCCCATGGACTGCCCGTCCTCTGAGAAGGAAGTAAAACACAGCCTGTTTTTGCATTTTCTACCTCTGAAAGGACAAATTGTTATCAGCTGTGAAATAAAACTGTTTTTACCACTTCAAGCATTTGGGGTTTGTTGTCTTTCTCTTTGAACGGAAATAACCATGAGTATGTATGTGTGTAACTCAGTTTCCCTCTGAAAACCAAGCTGTTCTGAATTTCCTTAACAAATTGTTTATTATTTTCCTGAAACCAGGATAGAATTGAAAGAAAAGTTGCTGGAAAGTATCAGTTTGTTCTCTCTTTTACTCCTTTAGCTGAGGATGGTGACTTTTCATTAACAAAGTAATTTTAGTTTTGGTCTGAGATATCGTACCTATAAACCCCCTGAATATGTATGTTTGTTCATATAGTTTGTTCTTAAAATAATACACTATAAACAGTACACTTTTTCTTTGTACATTTATCAAATTTTGGTTCTTAATTTCAGCTTTTCATAACCAAAAATGGCTACACAATTTGTTTCTTGGGTTTTTGTTACACTTGCTTTGCCTTATTTTACAAATTAGATTGTGGTTTCTAAAATGTCTTGAATTCCTTCAGGGAGTAATGTTATTTGTGTAGATGAATATCTCTACTCCATGCAAGCTGATGCTAAAAGTGCTGATGAAAAGACAGATGCGTTTGTAACCCTTGGCTCCCCAGAAATTTCTGTTAGGAAGAAAAACATAGCTGAAGGACCCGAGTTAGAATCACAACATTTGGTGCCAGCATCCAGTCAGCCTTTGCCAGGGCTCTGTGATCCCTCTCTTTGCTGGTCCCCTGTGTAGCGGCACATAGTGGGCTCATTTCCTTTCCCTGCCTTCCCACTTTGGGTCTGCTACTTTGTAAATGGCAAAGCCTCAGTTTCCTCAATTGCACACTGAAAATGCGATACCCTTTCTCTGCCTCACCTCTACTCCAAGCCAGCTATGTCTCTTTTGTCTACCCACCACATCCCATGCTCACTTTCAGGACTTCCCAACCCCAGGTGAACAGCAGGGTGATCCAGGAATGTAAGCAGTGGGCACCCTGGGGCCCAGCTCCAGACTTTCAGTGAGGTGCGTGTAGGGGTGGGTGTGGGAGAAGTCCAGGTCTACAGCTCACCTTCCTGATGAGACGGGACTTTCCCGGACAGGGACTTTGTCTGTGAGTGCATCTCCCAGCTGGGGCCCCTGTTTCATAAGTGCACATGTCGATATGTTTCGCACGTAGCAAATGCTCACCAGGGGTAGCTGTGTGAATGTGATAACCCTGACATCTGTAGGTCTTCTCCTCACCCACCGTGGCCCAATCCAAAAGCCATCTCCTCCACATCTTCCACACCATGGGACCTCAAAGCATAGGGGAACTGACATTCCAGCAAAATACCCTAGAGACCCTGAGGCAATATGGTAACAGGCACCTGTGGCACCAAATAATCTTAGAAAAAAATGTCTTGTCCCTGTAATCTGTATGATTTTCCAGTGGAATCTGGTATATTTCAGAGGAAAAGACATTGAGTTTGGAGACCTGGGGTGATGGTTTGAGATCTGTCTTCATCTCTTGCTAGATTTGTAACCTAGGATGACTCACTTTCTCTCAATTGTCCCTCATCAGCAAAAGAGGATATTAGGAAGAGCTATTTCAAGAATTTTTGTTAGAATTACATCTAAATGTAAAGGTCAATGTAAACATTGACCAAAAAAGACAAAGCAGGACTGGTTAAGTGTCCCTAAATGATTGCAAATTAATCTAGGTACTCCTTTTCTCCCTCGTCACACCCCCAACACACATTCACCCAGCCCTTTGGTCATTTCACTGCAACTTCCAACAAAAAAGAAGGAGAAAAATCATGCATTTTTATTTTTGAATACCAATAAATTATTTAATGGAAAGTAAAGGAGGTTATGTCTGTTTGAGCTGAAATGAGTGTTGTGAGAAATTTGCAGACTGCTCAGCTAGCCATGCCTGCCTACAGTCTCCATGGAGAGAGGCTGCACTTGACGCATACACCTGTCTCCTGTCATGATGCATCCAAGTCAGTGCTTCATTTTAAATTTGCAGGCTTTCTCTTCAAAGCACTCCCATTTTGCTACTACATGACCCCCTCCTGTGTAGGGGGGTTTGGCCTCTGTGGCTTGGCACATCCACACAAACAGCTTTGATTAGTTTCAGTCTCTCTTTACAGTAACAGTTGTGTTGGCCAAAGGTGGCTAGACTTGAGCTTACACTAAACCAATTAGCAGCAAGACCCCATTCCCCCTGCTTTTCTGTTCTGCTCCTGCATGAATGCCTGAATTTTCAATATGAACAATCTGCATTGTGGCCGTGCAAAGTTCTAAGCCAGGACTTTCAAAGCCTTGCCTGGCTGCTGTCCCTATGGACACAACCTTTGAGAGCACTGGCCGGCCTGGGCTGAGACTAGTTGTCTCTGCTATAGATTATCTTTCATGTAAGGCACTGTCTGATCAAGTCCATAGCTTACATTATAGTTTAAGGCTGTCCTCTAATTTTAGCTTCACCCAGTAGAGCAAAGTCACAAGGTTTTAAAAATATTATTTCAGTTATGTAATAGCCCAAACACACTGAAAATGTAAAAGCCACCAGTTTTAATTCAGTGCCAAGAAATTGCATTGGTAACAGATGAGCCATGAGGTTTGCCTAAGCTGGCAGATAAGCTGAAAGTGAACGTGGCCGCATTGCCACCCTTCAGTCCCTTTAAGCTGCCTACTGCTCAGAGCTGAGGCTCTAAACAGAATCTAGAGATGACTGGTGACCTCCTGTTTATTGATGAGCACTGAATGGAAAATATTACTGGGTGTTAAACTGGCACAACTTTACCTCGAAATGACTAAGCTTGCCTGAGTAGGATGAGTCACAGGCACTGCCACCTTTCAGGCAGAGGCCCTGGTTTGGGCTCTTATTACCTTGCTGACAATTCAGGCCTCAACCAACTGAGACTCGGGGTTTGCCTATCTCCACTTTCTCCATGAGGAAGAAGGTGACAAAGTTGAGAACAGTCATAAGGGGATCACAATTTTGCCCTCAGTGGATGAAAGCTCTTGCCTCCTGTTTATTGTTCTGATAAAGCTTTGACAGGTTACTGGGTGCTATTCCTCCTTGCCAAAAGCCAGAATGGAGTCCTATCTGACAGCTAAAGAGTTTATGCCTTTTCTTATTGAGTCTCTAGATTCCAACTCTGAAACCTCAGGAGACTTATCTTTAATGATCAACATGTCATCTTTCTCCTCCTTTTGGAATTTATTTCCAAGGAAGCAAGATGGTGTGGTGTAGTGTCTTTTTATTTAACTAGCTGAAATCTCTGTGTCTGTCATCCTTAAATGAATGCCCATTGTAATGTGCAATATTCAAGGCTAAGATTAGCATACTGAGACCTAGAACTTACCCTTCATCATTAGTAACTGTCCTGTCCAAGGTAAGCAAGTGACTGAATAGACCCAGGACAAAGATCTGAAGATCACGTAACATCACATAAAAAGGCAAAGTGGGCTGTGACAAAAGAAACAGCTAACATGAACTACCGCTCTACCGATGGCTCCAGTTGCTCTGCCAAAGGTAAGTGTGTGTGTGACCTGCGGGAAGGAGTTAAAGCAGGTGAGCAACATGATCAGAAGTGTAGTTCATAAAGTTCAGTCTGGTGGAGGGGTGGAAGGAGACAAGAGTGGAAACAGAGGGGCATCAGAGAGGCGAGGAAAAAAATGCAGTAACTCCAATTTTCGGCAGTGGTGGTAACGATGGCAGTCCACAGAACAGGGGAACGAGAATTGTCAGTGCAGTGAGATTTGGGGCTGGTGAGGGGCAGGAGGGGTGCACTGGGTCTCTGAGGCTTCTGGCTCGGGCCCCTGGAAGAGCACCAAAGCCATTCTCTGAGACTAGGCATACGGGAAGGCGAGCAGGAGAGGAAAGATCAGTTCCATTGCAGATATGTTGAACTGAAAGCTCCCGGGCTCCTCAGTTTCTGGTCAGAGGCAACATGCACACATGTGGCGTAGTTACACGTGTTTAGGTAGTCGCAGCATCCTCTGTGCCCTCAGGTGACCCTTCACCTCACACAGCAGGATAAACTGTAGATAAATATAGTGCAGGACTGGGAAGACTGGTAAGCTATTAGTATTCTCTGAATCACATCATCACGAAGAAAAATGTTTTGGTGTACACCATGAAAATGCTATGCAATTCATGACGTTAGAAAGATAAGAAACTTTTTAATCCTAAAATAAAAGATGATAACCATTTTTGTCCCATGAAGCAAAAACGATAGTCCATTATAAATTCCGAAAGAGCTGGCTTGTTCTAATCAATTTCACTGCACTTGGTAAACATATCAAGATTCGGGTAGCCAACCAACCAATAATGAATAGTGCCTACTATGTGAACATGCGTCTAGGAGATGCAAAGAAGTGTATGGTGGCCAGCGTTCTCAAAGAATTCGTGAGTTTAAAGGTCGTTCATGAATACAAATAGCTGTAATTAAAGGTACATATTTCATACATACTGTTAGGCAACTATCAACAAAACCTTAGGTCGGAGAGATTAGTTCTGATGAGGGTGGTGGGAAATTACGGGGAGCTTCATAGGCCTAAGGTCACATGCAGTAAGGATGCTGCATGAATTAGAGTGGACCTTTGAACATGAGGAGGATTTCATAAATTCCACAGGGGGGTCTTTCTGCCACCACAAAATAAAAAGGTCACAATTAAGTGTCAAGTGCCCACTTTAGAATAGACATATGAAAATTCCACTTTTATAGATTAAATATGGACCATCCTACATGGTTCAATACAATAACCCTATTTGGGGTCTAAGGTCTCCGTGCAAAGAATCTGTAGCACATGCTGTACCCAAAGCCTGCTTAAGAGGCTTGGCAGGTGGTTATCAGCAGGTTCTTCACATGGACTCCCAAGGGAGCAACACCCCCAGGAGCCCACTCTCTCCACTGGAACAAATTCACATGGTGAGAAGCCTATGGGCAGTGTGGGAAATTCACTGCTGTCAGCTCCCTCATCCCCCATTTTCCCCATCTTGTGGACGTTAAAGGAAAATCGGTATGACTAGGTCATGCTCCCAAAGGCAAATGCTCCTGACAGGTCTTGCATCTGAAATTCTCACTAAAATCAGCCTTTTAGAGCTCGGCAGCTGCTGGGGGATCCACATTAACTTTCTGTTCAATCTTTTGTGAAGATTAATCGCAAGAGCAGCACCCTTGTCGCAGCCCTACTTTGCTGAAACTTGCCCAGTGTTGAAAAACTCAGTTTGAACCCAGACCTGCATGCCGCAGGAGAATTGGCTAAAGGCAGAGGCTGAGTCAGGCTCTTTGAAGCACATGCTTTTGGGAACAGACTGATTACTGATGCCGTCAACTGATGAGCATATAATGATTCCCTGAAGCTGAGGTCATGAACCCAAAGCATATTTTTAAAGCTGATTTACAGAACCATTTCAGCATCTGTGTGGGGATGAGAAAAAACAATTTTTAGAGAAATAATTTAAATGACTATATTTTGGCCCTGTTTCCCACACCCCCTAACCCCACAATTGTGGACTCAACCACAGTGTGATGATGGAATTATTATGCAGGGTTTTAAAATTTACCTAACAAATGGCCTTTAAAAAAAGAGAGAGAGAGAGAGTCTCACTCTAGAATTAGAAAGAAAAATGTTTTGAAAACCCAAATATCTCATAAATGTTCTTAGACATTACTTTATTAGCTCTTCAGCCTTTTCACATCTCTCGTTTGGCTGGGTTCAGATGCTGGTGCCAAGGGAGAGGCTGGCCAAGGTCATGTCCCTGTGTGGCAGAAGTATGCCTGGCTGAAGATGGCACAGGCTCAGTGACAGCCAAGAGAAAACACTGCTTCAGCAACTTGCCATGGGATTCACACCTGCTTTTTTTCTGTCTCTGTGGTGCCAAATGTGGGCAGGAGAAAAAAAGAAAACTACTATTAGAGCTGACATCAGTGGTCAGATAGTTTTGTGATTGGGAGCCCAGAGCTTCTAGAAGCCCCTCTGAAGCCACAGTGGGCGCGCTGGGGTACACTGGGGTTCGCTGGCTAGGGCAAGCTGTAGAGAGCTTCAGGCCCTCAGTCATCATTTCAGAGAGATAAGTCCTGGTCATATCATCCCAAGCTGTAGCCCAACCTCCTGCTTCTATGCATGAGAAAAGTGAGTCCCTTGAGAGTGAAGGACTTCTTTTAAGGTCACAAAGAAAAGTAGTAGGAAGCCAGATCTCTTGGTTCCAAGATTGGAAAAAATGAGCAAACAGGAAAAGGAAGAGAGAGAAAAAATACAGGAAGATGGGAGAAAAAGGCAAAAAGAGAAAATAAAGTTTGCAAGGGTAGGACGCTTTCGTGTCCCTGACCGCGGTCTGCAGCCTGCTGACCCCCGGCTCTGTGTCCCTGCACACGGCCTTGCTGACTGGCTGCTGGAACGTGAGCCACGAGGCCTGGTTCTGGGCATTCCAGGGAAGCATAGACCTCAACCCCTGCTCTTGCAGAAATGGATACTACAGGAACCAAGCACCCCCCTGCCTCGGGCGCTGCACACACATGGCCCTGTTTACCAAGAATCAATGCCCGCTTTACAAAGAAGTTAACTTCTCCTGCTCCTTGTCAGTTTGTCTAGGCAGGGCCCTGCTTCATGGGCCCAAACTTCTCTGCATCTGTTCACACTCACAATTTGGCCCCAGGACACCCAGGCGAAATGGAGGAGAGGGGCAGGGGTAGGAAGCACCAGAAACATTAGCGCCTCTGGCACGATGCTGCTGTCCCCACTGCTGCCCCGGGCCTCTGGGGTCACAAACAGCACTGCTGCAGCTGGGAGGGATGTGCAGTTGTTAATGCATGTGAATGAAATAAAGTCCTGTGCCTCTGGCTGAAGGGGAGTGAGTGTCTCAGCTGACTCTTGCTGAGACTCACATCGTGGTTCAGAGAACATTGTAAGGAAATATTCCATATTGCTCCTCCCGGTAATTGTTCCTTCTCCGTGACTTCCAAACTAGCTGATGCTCTCCCAGAGGTCAAGAATCATCTGACTGATGCTCTTTCTGTCTGGGGCTGCCAAAGGCAGTTGCAGAAGCCCAGCTCCAGCCAAGGTGAGCATGAGCAGAGCAGGGATCTGGGCACAGGTAAGGAGGATGACGGCGGGAGACAAAGAAGGAAGTCTGCATGTCGTAGCAGGCAAGACCTAAGAGTTTATCTTCTATTCCTCGTGTCGCGTGAGGCAGGACTGACACACAGGATGTGACCAACATAGGTTTGGGGATAGGTAGTGGGGAAAAGGGTGAGTAGAATGGCAGTGTTTCCTGAAAGCCTGTCTTAGGCCCAAGGAAAACCTCAAAA